>CAKJTW010000005.1:28510500-29759500 GCA_917880005.1 Nanger dama | reverse complement strand
CATTTTTGCATTTCTTTTTCTTGGGGATGGTCTTGATTCCTGTCTCTTGTACAATGTCACAAACCTCCATCCATAGTTTATCAGGCACTGTGTCTATCAGATCTAATCCCTTAAATCTATTTCTCACTTCCACTGTATAACCATAAGGGATTTGATTTAGGTCATACCAGAATGGTCTAGTGGTTTTCCCTATTTTCTTCAATTTCAGTCTGAATTTAGCAATAAGGAGTTCATGATCTGAGCCACAATCAGCTCCCAGTCTTGTTTTTGCTGACTGTATAGAGCTTCTCCATCTTTGGCTGCAAAGAATATAATCAATCTAATTTCGGTGTTGATCATCTGGTGATGTCCATGTGTAGAGTCTTCTCTTGTGTTGTTGGAAGAGGGTGTTTGCTATGACCAGTGTGTTCTCTTGGCAGAACTCTATTAGCCTTTGCCCTGCTTCATTCTGTACTCCAAGCCCAAATTTGCCTGTTACTCCAGGTGTTTCTTGACTTCCTACTTTTGCATTCCAGTCCCCTTTTTGGGTGTTAATTCTAGAAGGTCTTGTAGGTCTTCATAGAACCTTTCAACTTCAGCTTCTTCAGCGTTACTGGTTGGGGCATTAGACATGGATTACCGTGATATTGAATGGTTTGCCTTGGAAACGAACAGAGATGATTCTGTCGTTTTGAGACTGCATCCAAGTACTGCATTTTGGACTGTTTTGTTGACTATGATGGCTACTCCATTTCTTCTAAGGGATTCTTGTCCATAGTACTAAATATAATGGTCATCTGAGTTAAATTCACCCATTCCAGTCCATTTTAGTTCACTGATTCGTAAAAGTCAACGTTTACTCTTGCCATCTGTGTGATCACTTCCAATTTGCCTTGGTTCACGGATCTAACATTCCAGGTTCCTATAGCAACGTTGTTCTTTACAGCACTGGACATTGCTTCTATCACCAGTCACATCCACTACTGGGTGGTGTTTTTGCTTTGGCGCTGTCTCTTCATTCTTTCTGGAATTATTTCTCCACTGATCTCCAGTAGCGTATTGGGCACCTACCATCCTGGGGAGTTCATCTTTCAGTGTCCTATCTTTTTGCCTTTTCATACTGTTCATAGGGTTCTCAAGACAAGAATACTGAAGTGGTTTGCCACTCCCTTCTCCAGTGGACCACATTCTGTCATTTCTTCTACTTAAGTCACCAGAAAAACTGGTTACTTAAAACATCTCATGATACTCACTTTCTTAGGCTTTCCCATCAGAAATACTTCCTCACTGGAAATATACTCTGCATCAGTTGAGTTCATTTGTTCAGTCATGTCTGACTCTTTGCGACCCCCATGGACTGCAGCACGCCAGGCCTCCCTGTCCATCACCACTTCCTGGAGCTTGCTCAAACTCATGTCCATTGAGTCTGTGATGCCTTCCTACCACCTCATCCTCTGTCATCCCCTTCTCCTCTTGTCTTCAGTCTTTCCCAGCATCAGGGTCTTTTCTAGCGAGTCAGTTCTTTGCATTAGTGAATGTCGAATTAACATTTTCCAACGTTTCCTGGTGATTCATCTAATGTGATCTCCTAAAATCAATTTTAAAAATTGCATTTTTTGGAGAAATGCTTAATTTTCAATAAGGTGATTTCTTCAAATAAGTGTTACTACAGAACATAGTTATTGGTTTCTTCTGTTGTTTTTCTACCAGCAAACCTTATCTTGATTTCCTCCAATATCTTACTCTGTTGAGTATCTCACAAATGGAATTAGAAAAGTCAGTAGGAAGTTTTCCTAATACAGAATTGAGGGGTTCGCTGTTTGTGTGATTAGAAGTCTAGCTGCTTGTGTGATTAGAACTGAAAGCTGAATGTCAAATGTCTTATTTGCCGGGAACTGAATATTTAATGAAGAAATATTTTTATGAAATAATTGGGATTTCTGGCCTTGCTGGTTCCTGAAATTTGCATTTGAAATGCCCTCGATTATAGTCCTTGGTGTGTATAGAAAAATGACCCCTAGGCCCCATCTCTGGGACTTGCCTCTTCAGTTAGGTGGACTCCCCCTGCACACGTTTAGAACTGGGACTCCTTTGCAAGATGACTGGGTTAGGCTGCGGGCGTCCCATGTGGCTGACTCATCCAGGGAAGTTCGTGATATTGATTAACCATCACTGGTTCTGGCAGAGTCCATGGGTTGCTAAAGGCAGCCACTTACAGATGCCAGCGTCTCCAGTCAATCAGTGCTCATCTTAAAGAGAGTCTGTCAGTGGCTGTCACTTTCTGTCCTTCTCTGGTTTTCCTCAAAGAAAAATGTTCAAGAACTGGATGAGAAAGAAACTTGGAAAGTCAGGAGTAGAGAGCCTGTTTAGGGTGGCAGTTCAGAGGTGTTTATTTTGTGTTAAGAAGGGGCAGGGGTGGCGTGGCTGTCTGACATTGGCGTCCGATCGCAGTTGTCTGTTGCTTGCCTGTGGCAGTAAGCTCAGGTATGACTTGTTTTTGGTCTTTGGAGTCTGAATATGGTCTGAGCAGATTTTGAAGGCACTTGTCATGAGTCCAGATTCCAAAGTTAACTTTAAAGAACTTATTTATATAAACTGGCTCCAACCAAGTTCAGAATTCGAGCTGGGCAAGATTCCTTGCCAGGGCAGGTTTTTTCCTCTTAATATATATCAGGAATGTACTGAGAATGCAGTCTCTTTATGTAACATCCTCACCCACTCCTGCTCACGGGTCCGTGGGCAGATACCCAGCAGGAATGTGACAGAGATTCTTTTGGGCTTTTTAGGGCTGTTGGCCGTCAAGCCACATTCGTATCCAGCCGTGAAACCAGTGCTTTATAACTAAACGTAAATTACATTCTGTGTCCTCCTTCTTTATCTTTGTATGATACAGGGCGTCTAAAGCTTGTGCCCTGTGACAGCCTGGAGGGGAGGGAGGTGGGGGGGTTCAGGATTGAGGGGACACATGTATGCCTATGGCCAGTTCACGCTGATACATGGCAAAAACTAGCACAATATTGTATCTATCCTCCAGTTGAAATAATTTTTTTTAAAAGAAATATTTGTGCTTCAGCCAGGCTGAAAACTCAGTAAGGACTTTGGAAATTTGTTACTACTTTTCTTTTTAAAATTGCTGTGATTTCTTGCCGTTAAAATATTTATTAAGTGAAAGTGTTAGTCGCTTCAGTCGTGTCCAGCTCTTTGCGGCTTCATGGACTGTAGCCCGCCAGGCTCCTCTGTCCATGGGATTCTCCAGGCAAGAATACTGAAGTGGGTAGCCATTCCTTCCTTCAGGAGCTCTTCCCAAACTAGGGATTGAGCCCAGGTCTCTTGTGTTACAGGCAGATTCTTTAGCATCTGAGCCACCAGAGAGTATTTATTAGGAGGTTTGTAATTGAAATGAGGGGTCCTACCTCTAGTCCTGTAACAAGCATAGAACCGTCTGGCATCTGAGTGGTTTTGGTAAGTGTGTAATCCTCTCTCTTAGCTTGGAATCAAAGACTATCCTGGTATTTGCTCTCACCCGTCCAGGTTGCTGACCGAGCATGGGTTTTGGGGGGCAGTGGGCAGCACTGGGGTACACAGCAGGAGGCGTGTAGAGGGTGTTCTGGGGCTGCTGTGTGTGAGGGATGAATGGGCTGTGCTTCCCACTCTGGGAGCAGAGGAAGCTTCTGTTTAGTCTTGAGGGAAAGTCTGGAAGCTCTTGAATTTGATCTTAAAGAAAAGACTGCCAAGCAAAGGTTGGGTCGGGGTGAACTAGGCCAGGGGTGTGCTCTGGGGGTGACAGGAGGGTGCTGAGGAGCCAGGGATTCTAGAGCCTGGTGGGGTTAGGGGCATTATTCTGTGTTGAAAAGAGCCATTAATAATTTTCTGAAGCAAGAAAATAACGTGAAGCTGTTACTCTTTGCTGAAACCATCTGCTCTCTCCCCTGAAAACTCCACAAACTGTAGTTCATTAGGGCATTAGAAACAGGAGACGGAAATGCAGCAACCTGTGTCTCCTTGTCGTGCAAGCTGCTTTTCTTTTCCTTTCTGTTATTCAGTCAAGGATTATCAAGAGTGAACACACTTTATGGCTTTTTGAAAGACATTTGTTGTGTCAGATTGTGTTTATGTTATTTTCCAGGTGTTGAAATAGTGAAGCCTATGTTTGCAACAAGTCTTACCTTCATTTCCTGGTGCACAAATAATTCTGTTTTCATAGTCCTTTGCCTTAAGGAAATGAAAGTCTTACTTTTACCTTAAAATTTCTATTTTTGTTTTCAAATATTAGATGGTCTCAGAATGTATTCTTGTTTGATGCCTATTTTGGTTTTTAAAACCTCACATTGTCTCTTACTTTCTAGGCTTACAAAGAGATTAAAGAGTGAATCCCTGAAATCTGACTTCACAATAGATTTAAAACATGAGGTGGGTCGTGAATTTGTTCAGTTAAAAGTCTTTGTAATCAAGAAACTGTGTCTTTTAAAATGGTAATAAGATGATACACATTGATAATTACCTTAAAGATACATAGGTTTAATGCAACAACCAGAAGACAAAGGCTGGCAGATGAAAACCCCAGGTGTTTGCACTTCCACGTAGCATATCACTCCACTTAATCCCCCAAAACTGTAGGTAATTATTTTATAGTGTTAGGTTAATCATATTTCCATTATGGCTTTTAATTGTAATTATTTTTTGTCTGGCTATTCATTACAAAAACTGATAAACATCTTTTACTTTTGTGATTATGTAAGATTATTTGCTTAATACCATTATATTATGATTGGTTAACAGAAAATAGTAGAATTCTATATTACTAAAGTGAAAGTGTTAGTCACTTAGTTGTGTCTGACTCTTTGCGACCCCCATGGACTGTAGCCCACCAGGCTCCTCTGTCCATGGGATTTTCCAGGCAAGAGTACTGGGGTGGGTTGCCTTCTCCCCTGGAGAAGCATCTTCCCCTATCTAGGGATCAAACCTGAGTCTCCTGCATTGCAGGTGGGTTCTTTACTTCCTGAGCCAGCAGGGAAGCCAGAGGTAAATGTTTGAAAAACTTGCCAAAATGTCATTGAATTTACCTCTGGTCAGATTTGGTGCTCTGGTTGCTCTTACGCCTCCGTCGCGTCTCTGTGCTGGCGCTCCACAGCAGGATGGAGCCATCTGGTCCCCCGGCACTTCGTGGACACTGGTCACTAGGCATCCTGAGGCAGGTGGCAGGCGTGCCATCATGAATCCAGTAATCTCTGATCATCTCTCTGTGCAGTTTATTCGTGGGTACATCTGAAGGCCCTCCCTCCTTTCCCTGCAGAGAATTCTGAGTCTTAGGACACTGGGGTCAGTCATGACACGTAACTCAGTCCAGGCTGCACTTGCAGACTGCCAGGAGCAGAAAAAGCACTCGAAGGATTTCCATTTCAGGGGTGTTTTTAAATTATGAAAATACATGTCAGAAATCATTCTTTTCCATGAGAGGGAGGGAATGACTAGTTGAAAGCCAGGGTCTGTCTAGATATGTTTAATGAATAATCAGCTCAGGTATAGATCCCCAGGTTTGGGAGCTTATGGAACATTGAATAACATACAGAAAAAGGGGAAAAAAGGTCTTAACATACCTGAAAGGTATGAACATCAGTCAGAATATCTGTGTTTAAGAGAGAGAACTTGACTGGTTGCCTGGATGTCTCTCCCCAAGAGGACCCGCTTCATTCTCACCAGACTGAATAGCTTTCTTGAATTCTCTCCCTCTCCCTCTTCATTATTTTATAATGTATGAATGTATCTCTGAATATATACTGTGTAGTTTTGTATCCTTCTGGGCTTCATATAAACAGAACTGTACCATGAATATGATTATAATTTGATTTGAAACTCATCTGTGTTGCTGTGTGCAGCTTTAATGAATTTATCATCACTTTCTGTAACAGTCTTGTCTCAGGACTATACCATGGTGCATTTGCCCAGCCTCCTGGTAGTGGGCTTCTGGGTTCACTACTGGCTTTTGCGATTACAGTCACTGCTTCTGTGAACATTTTTTACACGTGTCATGGTGATCATCTGTAAGAGTTTCTCTGCAGCAGAAGCTTTTAGATTGTTTTGTGACTGGGACTCACTTTATAAAATATGTTTTTCACTGTGACTCAGTGTACTTGTGTGTTGTTCTTGTGTTTTGTTATTGATTTCCAGCTTAGCATGACTGGTCTGTATAACAGTCATTTGAAATATTTTTAGGCCTAACTCTAAGACCAGGTTCATGTTCAGTCTTCACAAATGGAGAAAACGATATACGTGCTCTGGTTGGAGGGTATATTATTCTCTTCATATCTGTTGGGGCTTCCCTGGTGGCTCAGATAGTAAAGAATCCACCTGCAGTGCAGGAGACCTGGGTTTGACCGCTGGTTCAGGAAGATTCTCCGGAGGAAGGCATGGCTGCCCACTCCAGTATTCTTGCCTGGAGAATCCCATGGACAGAGGAGCCTGGCAGGCTAGAGTCCATGGGGTCGCAGAGAGTCAGATATGACTGAGTGACTAACACTTTCACTTATATCTGTTAAAGAAGAAATAGATACATCAGTTAATCTGGTGTGCTGCTCACATATTTCCTCCCTCTATCCCTACCTCCTTTTTTTTGTTTTGTCTGCTTGATATGTCATTTACTAAGGGAGGGATATGAAACTCTTCCCTCTGAGCGGTGACCGTGTCTCTTTGTGGAACTGCCAACTCTTGCTATTTATAGTCTGGGGCTGTGTCAGTAAGAAGCATACGGGTTTAGACTTGTCCTGTTCTCTTGGTAAATTTTTCCTTATCTCTAGTAATGCTTGTTTATCTTGTTGACAGGAACACTTCTATACCAGCTTTCTTTTGGCGTTTGCCTCAGTATTGTTTTTCATCTTTTTTCTTTCAGTACTTTCATGTCCTCATCTTTTGATGTGTTTCTCTTGAGGAGGATATGCTTATCTTTTTCTCCCAGTTTGACCACCTTTATCTTCAAACCCTGTAGCAAATTTACATTTACATTTTTCAGGATCTGTTGCTGTCGGTCGCTTAGTTGTGACTGACTCTTTTGTGACCGCGTGGACTGTAGCCCACCAGGCTCCTCTATCCACTGGATTTTGCAGGCAAGAATACTGTGGTGGGTTGCCATTCCCTGCTCCAGGGGATCTTCCCCACCAGGGATCGAACCCGTGTTTCCTGCTTTGCACGTTTGCTCCCTCTCCCATTTTTTCTTTTTAACCCTAACCCTTTTGGAAGTTCAGTCTCCGTGTCTGTTTCTTAATGGTTATTTTAAACATTTTAACATGCATGCTTAACCTTGTTTAGTCATTAAGTCTTGTCTGACTCTGCCACGCCATGGACTGCCACACTCCTCTGTTCTCCCAGGCTCCTCTGTTCTCCACTGTTTCCCGGAGTTTGCTCAAATTCAAGTCCATTACCTAACCATGGCTAATTAATTAATATCCTGAAAATTTAAGGACCTGAGAATATATCCCTCTCTCAATTGGATGCTCTTTTGTCCAGTAGCTTTGTTCTGTCATTCCTTTTAAATCTGCAGCTCAGATGTTGTCCTTACTTTAAACGGTTACCATTTGTGTAAACCCTGTTTCCTCACTATTTTGTTTTGCTTCTGGACCCTGCTAATGGAGATCATTTTTATTCTTCCTGAAGTATATTGTTCAGAATTTCCTTTTTAGTGAGGTGGCGAATTCTCAGGTTGCCCTGTAAAGATGCTTTATTTCAGCTTTGTTATTGAGACATAGTCGCACTGTGTGTTCGAGTCTGGGTTGTGAGGCCTTTTCTCATCATAGCAGTGCCGCCCACTGTGCCCTTTCTTCTGTTACTGCTGTTTTGTTGGGTGACAAGCCATCACTCGCATGTGCGTTCTTTGTAGCCAATCTGCTGTTTGTCTGGCTGCTTTTAAGACTGTTCTTTGTCTTTGGCGTTCTGCGGTTTTCACTGGTTCAGCCACTCAGTCGTGTCTGGCTCTTTGCGACACCATGGGCTGCAGCATGCCACTCTTCCCGTCTCTCACTGCCTCCCAGAGCTCACTCAAACTCATGTCTGTTGAGTCGGTGGTGCCATCCAACCATCTCATTCTCTCTCGCTTCTCCTCCTGCCCTCAATCTTCCCCAGCATCAGGGTCTTTTCCAGTGAGTCAGCTCTTCGCATCAGGTGGCCAAAGTATTGGAGCTCCAGCTTCAACAACAGTCCTCCCAATGAATATTCAGGGTTGATTTCCTTTTGGATTGATTTATTTAATCTTCTTGCTGTCCAGGGACTCTCAGGAGTCTTCTCCAGCACCAGAGTTTGAAAGCATTAATTCTTTGGTACTCAGCCTTCCTTATGGTCCAACTGTCACATCCATACATGACTACTGGAAAAACCATATGGGCGGACCTTTGTTGGCAAAGTAATATCTCTGCTTTTTAATACTGTCTAGGTTTGTCATAGCTTTTCTTCCAAGGAGCAGTTTCACTATGGTGTGTGTGTGTGTGTTTGTGTGTGTCTGTGTATGTATAGAGAGCTTCCCTGGTGGCTCAGATGGTAAAGAATCTGCCTGCAATGGAGGAGACCCAGGTTCAATCCCTGGGTCTGAAAGATCCCCTGGAGAAGGGAATGGATACCCACTGCAGTAGTCTAGTCTGGAGAATTCCATGGGTAGAGGAGCCTGGCGAGCTGAAGTCCCATGGGGTCACAGAGTCAGACATGACTGAGTGACTAACATATACACACACATGCACACACCTACACCACAGACTTTATTTTCTTGGGCTCCAAAATCACTGCAGATGGTGACTGCAGCCATGAAATTAAAAGACACTTGCTGCTTGGAAGAAAAGCTATGAAAAAGCTAGACAGCATGTTAAAAAGCAGAGGCATTACTTTGCCAACAAAGGTCCATCCAGTCAAAGCTATGGTTTTTCCAGTAGTCATGTATAGATGTGAGAGTTGGGCCATAAAGGCTGAGCGCTGAAGAAATGATGCTCTTGAACTGTGGTGTTGGAGAAGATTCTTTAGAGTCCCTTGGACTGCAAGGAGAGCCAGCCAGTCAATCCTAAAGGAAATCAACCCTGAATATTCACTGGAAGGACTGATGCTGAAACTGAAGCTCCAATACTTTGGCCACCTGATGCAAAGAGCCTACTCATTGGAAAAGACCCCTGGGAAAAACAGAAGGCAGGAGGAGAAGGGGACGACAGAGGATGAGATGGTTTGATGGTGTCACCAACTCAATGGACATGAGTCTGAGCACGCTCTGGGAGATAATGAAGGATGGGGAAGCCTGGAGCGCTGCAGTTGCAGAGTTGGACATGACAAGCGACTGAACAGCAACACCAGTGTTTAGACGCAGGCTATTTTTTTCCTCATCTTTCTTAGCATTCATTGGGTCTTTCTATAATAGAATTGTTAAGTAGTTAAAAAAAATTCTCAGCCACTGTCTTTTCAACTATTTTCTCCTCCCCTCTGTTACTCTCTCTGGAACTTTAGATATATGCTAGAGGTTTGCTCTTCTCTTTCATGTTCCCCACCTCTGTTTCTTGCTGAGATACAGCTCAGATAATTTGGGGGGCTTCATCTTTTAGTTCCCTAGTTTTTATTCAGCTGTGTCTATGATAGGCTGCTTATCCTTACCATTAAAATGTTCATTTTCAGCTTATATTTTCATGTCTTGATGTTCTAGATATTTCTTTTTCAAATTTGCTTTCCTGTGTAGTCTTTCAGAAATTTTGCTCATGTTTTAAAGTTTCTCTTCATAAAAATATATGAAACAGTAGTTTTCTAATCTGTGTGCTTGATCACTCCGATCCCTGGATTCTTCTAGGTGGGCCTAATTAAGCTGTGTCCGCTGGCTCTTGCTTTCATCTCCTGTCTTTGTTCTACTTTCTGTGATTTTTCTGAGTGCTCTTGCTCCTAGGGACTTCACCTGTGACAGTCCATGGGTCCTATTAAGGCTTTGGGCTCCTCAGTAAGGCTTTGTTAGCTTTACCTACTTGCTAGACACTCATACTGACTCAGGGCCACTCTGTTTAAGGTATTTTTGGACTATGTAGGTGACAGATTAGGGAGGCCTGGCTCTTAGTTACAAAATCTCAGGATAGCTGGAGATGATTTTTCCCTATCTAGTGCCAAAGTCCCAGCTTTATATGGGGTTTGCTGTTAGACACCCCAGCTTGGGCGGGTCATGGGCTTTATTCTCTTTAACACATATCAGAACCTCAGCATGCCCAGGACCCAGCTGGTGCCTGTGAGGGAAAGCGACCCTCAGGGACCGTCTCTCCCAGGTTCTCACTTTCCAGTTTTGTCTTTGTGAGCTCCACATTTTGTGCCAGTTTAGCAGTACATTAAAAAGCTTTTAAAGATATTTTATGCAGTATTTTTAGATAGTTTCAGCCTGTTGGTTATTCAGGGTGTGTAATTACCATCCTGCAGGAAACCAGAGTCACGATGATCTTACGTTTTATCTTCTTCTGTGATGCTTTCGAATCTTTAAAATAGCTTCCCTGGAATTGCTTATGACAGTTTTGAAATCTTTTGGAGGTCGGAATATTGATTCTCTTTTAAAAGAATTAATGTATTGACCGCACAGAGTCTTTGTTGCCGCTCAGTGGCTTTTCTCTCTGCTTTTTGCTGTGCATGGGCTGCTCTCTGTGGGGGCTTCTCCTGTTGCAGAGCACAGGCTCCAGGCCTGCGGGCTTAGTGGCAGCACCCTGACTCGGTAGTCGTGGTCCACAGGCTTACTTGCCTTGTGGCACGAGGGGTCTTCCTGGACCAGGGTTTGAACTCCCATCCTCTGCATTGGCAGGTGGATTCTTAACCACTGGACCACTAGGGAAGTCCCCCAGGATATTGACTCTTAATAAAAGATTTGATTGCTTCACATGGAATTATTGTCTTGGTGTGTGCCATGCTAAGTCACTTCAGTCACGTCTGACTCTTTGCGACCCCATGGACTGTAGCCCCACCAGGCTTCTCTGTCTCTGGGGTTCTCCAGGCAAGAATACTGGAGTGGGTTGCCATGCCCGCCTCCAGGGGATCTTCCTGATCCAGGGATCGAACCCTTGTCTCTTAGGTCTCCCGCTTTGGCAGGCAGGTTCTTTACCACTAGCGCCACCTATTGGAAAGCCTGCAGAATGCTGCCATGTAGATGTGGTTCAGTGTGATGTTCTCTAGAGAAGGGGAGGTGTAGCTTTCCCCCGGAGACCGGCGTACCTCGGTGGACGGTGGTGTTGGCTCTCATTCACGCCGGCTTCCTGTGTGACAGATCGCGCTCTACATCTGGGACGGAGGGAACGGACTCCCGCTCACGCCCGTGCCGGAGTTCTGCACAGACGCTGTGGGCTCCTCCTGCGCCACCTCATTCCAGTCCTCCCTGCCGCTTTGTGTGAGTAACAGGAGGATAGCGTCCTCGTGTGTCAAAGGGAAATATACATGCTGTGCACGATGTTGCCCTAGCAGTTCACACTGAACAAACACTGCCACTTGCCACGTGCCCCGTGAGAACTATATATCACGTTTCTAGGGATGATAACCCCGTAAGGTAAGCACCATTGTTACCCTATTGAACACACAAGAAGAGGCCACCCAGAGCTGCAGAGGCATGCCCTCCGAGTCCGTGCTTTGGTCGAAGGTATACCACAGAGCTGTAGCAATTCCTGGTCTGTTTCCTAGAAAGGCAGTGTCAGACATTGGCAGTTGTTCCTAAGCCCTCCCCTGAAGCCCACCTCTACCCTCCTCTCAGCCAGCGACCCCGCTCTGACCTCACCTGAGACTGTCCACAACCTTCAGAATGCACCTGCTCATGGTGGGCCCTCGGTCCAGTCCCCAGGATGAACCTGAAGACCACGGACTCAGCTGGGTGGCTAGCGGCCCTTCCTCATAAGGAAAGGCAGATTCACCGCCTCACATGTTGTCCGTTATTTCCAAGTCACTGACACAGAAGTCTTGGTTGCATTTTCAAAGAGGAGTATGTGTAGTCACACACACACAGTAACAGTGGGAGAGAATCTGTGCTGTTGGCATAGTACTTGAGAGGGAAATGTCTTTGCAGACTTTGTGCTTGCTTGTTCTTTAATGTTCTTCTGGAAAATCTAGAAGGGTTGACCTCCTAGTGCCTTGAGTGGCATGATGAAACTCCAGTTGCACGTTGCTGTAAACCAGCCCCAAATGATGCAGAATCAGGATTGAATGTCCCTACAGCCCTGAGATGGTGATAAAGGGGTGAGCCCCTGCCCTGGCCCCACTGAGAAGCGCCCACAGCCTAGGGGCTGGATTGTCCACAAGCTCCTCCGTGACCCCTTCATCTGAGTGACCAGCCTGGGCTGGAGCCAGCGCAGGGCTCCAGGACCCCACCCCACCCCCTGCGAGGTGTTTGATGTAATCCTGCCTTTGGCAGAGGACAGAGCACCGCTGTTGCCTAGACTTGCGTGGACCATTAAGGGCCATAAAAATACTGTAAACATCACAGTGAGGCCAGGCTCCCTAAAGGGAGTCATCTCTTACTTTGCACTAAAGCATCCTTCTATTTCTCTCTCCCTTTAAAAAAATTTTTCATGAGCTGAAAAAGGAAAGGGACGGTAACCAACACTTACTGGGCACCTGTGATGTTCATAATAAATAGTAGTAATAAAAGCAGCTGTGCTGGTGGCTATCATCCCAATTTCCTGAATGAGGAAATTTAGAGGACATTCTTCCAGGTGATGCTGGGGGGATGGCACGGGCTGGGATTCTGGTCTCCATCTGGCTATGAGTGAGTGAATGAGTGAAAGTCGCTCAAGTCATGTCTGACTCTTTGTGACCCCGTGGACTATACAGTCCATGGAATTCTCTAGGCCAGAATACTGGGTGGGTAGCCTTTCCCTTCTCCAGGGGATCTTCCCCAACCGAGGGATCGAACCCAGGTCTCCTGCATTGCAGGCAGATTTTTTACTAGCAGAGCCACCAGGGAAGCCCAAGAATACTGGAGTGGGTAGCCTATCCCTTCTCCAGCGGATCTTCCCGACTCAGGAATCCAACCAGGGTCTCCTACATTGCAGGTGGATTCTTTACCAACCGAGCTATCAGGGATGACCCCACCTCCCCGCATCCCTCTGGCTGAGCAAAGCATTTGTGGTCCTTCGAGCTACAGTCGTCCCCTGAAACTTGATTCTGGAGACAAGTTTGATGTCCCTGACATTGGTGAATTTGAACTCGAGAGCATGTGACAACAAATTTGGGTGTGCTGTTAAGACACATCGACTCACGTGTGCGTTTTTTTTTTTTTTAAGGGAAATCCAGTGAAGAAGGAGGATATTTTTGTTGCAGTGAAAACATGCAAGAAGTTTCATGGTGATAGAAGTACGTTTTGGATTATTCATTTTTACTGAACTTTAAAAATCCACACTACCTTTAACAAAAAAGGACAAATCAGATATGAGCTCAGCTCAAGAAGGGGATAATGACAGATATATTATTGGAAGTGCAAGCAGTTACATAATCAGTCTTCCTCCTCATAGCACTTCAATCACCAAGATCAATTAGAAAAGACAATTTTTGTGTTGCAACACGAGAGGCCGTGGCCCTTCTAAAGACTGATTAGAGCAGTGTTTCAAATTGGAAATGGAAATGCTCAGCTGTGGCAATCTCAGAGACTGTAAGTGGATAATAATCCATTTTGCAAAACAGTGTCCTGTTATGTCCAAGTGTGGACTCCGAGCTGTGAAGAATGAGAGGGGATTTCTCAAGGTAACAATGTCAGAGAGAATGTCTTTCTCATGCTGTTCCTTCTTTTTATATTTATTTCACACACACACATCAGAACTTGTAAGTAAGGATATGTATTTGCTCATGTGTAGATATACAGAGAAAAGTAAAAAATGTTTGTCTTAAAAGCCATGGTTCCTTCTTAAGGAAATCCTGCACATAGATGTTTCTGTTTAATTTTTTGATGCCATTAAATTCTGCATTATGGTGATTCTGTTTTTTTAAAAGCCTATCTTAAATATAAATACATAATTTATCTGTTTTTTACCTTGCTTCAAATAGCACTTTTCTCAAATTGAGGATTAGACAGTCTTTTGCATTTTCTAATTTTAGCACATATTTTATTTTTTTTCTATGAAAAGACTCTCAGTTTTACCAAGAGTGTGATATTTATAGAGGAGAGATTTCTAAACAGCTGTCATTTTTGTGGGATTGGAGCTAAGTGGGGCATTTATATAATTTATGTCATAATATGATATTTACAAATGATGCTTTAAAGAGGAACATATTTTACAGATCAAAGAATATTATAATTTGGAATCATGGTATTAAGACACTGACATCAATTCAGGTCTGGTTATAGTCAACACTATCTTAAAAGTACGTTTGCTATAAACCTTCATGGTTACCTAAAATAGTCACAATAAATTCTAAGTCCTATTAAAATCAGTCTAAATAAATGTATTCATTATACAAGAAGTCCTAAAATACTATTAAAAATCAATATAGAACTTAAAATTTGATTTTTCATAAGTTTAACCTAGGTTTAATATCCTTTTGTTTTTTTACATAATCTGGAGGGACGATTTTTGATAAATACCTTTCATTAAAAAAGCGTCAAGGGAACTGAACTAGACTGCTTTTCTTCTTCTTTTTTTTTTTAAACAGCAAGCAGATGTGCTCGAATTGGTTTATTTGATCTTAAAGCTGCCCTTGGAGTATATATCAATGTTAGGGATGGGGGTGGTGGTATATTCTCTTTTGAAACACATTTTTCAAGTTGGCAGTAAAGTAGTAAAATTAGGGATGGTCTCTGTTGTAGTTTTCATATTCTACAGAAATGAAAAAAGAGTTAGCTAATTTTAATTTGGTCATTCTGAATAATCTAGCTTACTGCTTTCTTATTTTGCATAAGGTTTCTTTCTTATTTTGCATGATAATCCTTTCAGATATTTATCAGATGCTTTTATATTTCAATTTTGAGTCAAAGGTTTATAAAAATTATAAAATCTTCCAAGTCTTTAAGGAGCATAAAGACCAAACCAGATGCACTGATTTACTGCTGTTAATTGGGTCTGGGGCCACTGAAGCCTGAGATCTAGAAGATACCTTGAGAACTTCGCAGCGGAGTTGCTGTGGCAGGCTGTCTTTCAACTTGGACCTGTTTGTTTGAAAAGATAGTATAAGGTGGCTGGATTTGAGGGACTCTGATGTCCGTGTTGCCTGATGGACGTGAAGTCTACCAGGCCAGGGGGCTCTGGCCCCCCCTTTTGGAAACCTAGTTCTGTCAAGAATATTACCCGTAATCGTATTAGTTTCAGTCAACAATGCCACAGTAACTGCTTTTAACTGCTAATCCTTTTATTTTTAACACATTTTCTGGTGTTTTTCACATTTTTTTAAAAGTAGCAGTTTATTTATTTATAGTTGGCTGTTCCAGTCTTCATCGCCGGGTGCGGGCTTTCTCTAGCTGCAGTGATCGAGGGCTCCTCTCGAGGTGTGGTGCAGGGGCTTCTCACTGCAGTAGTTGGGGGCACAGGCTCTCAGGGGTGGGCTCAGTACTTGCAGCACATGGGCTCCGGAGCAGAGGCCTGGGCGGTTGTGGTGCATGGACTTAGTTGCCCCACGGCATGTGGAATCTTCCTGGACCAGGGACCAAACTGATGGCTCCTGCATTAGCAGGCGGATTCTTAACCACTGGACCACTAGGGAAGTCCCTTTGGCCCGCATTCTGTCATCTGATTTCATGTTGACAGCTCCCTCTTCACTTGATAGTGCAGAGAAAGGAAGCTGACCATGACGACACTCTGGCCCAACGTCATGCAGACTGAGCAGGGGAGCAGGGCTCAGGTTTTCTGGCCCCGAGCCCCCAGTCCTTCTGCCACAGCAGAGCTGTGCTGTGAGCTCTTTGTGTGTGTGTGTGCTCAGTCACAGTCATGTCTGACTCTCTGCGACCCCATGGGAGTTCCCAGGCAAGAATACTGGGGTGGGTTGCCATTTCCTCCTCCAGGGGATCTTTCCTGACCCAGGGATTGAATCCACATCTTCTGCATTGGCAGGTGGATTCTTCACCACTGCGCCACCTGGGAAATTTTTGGATGTGCTAGGAACATAACGCTGATAAATAGTATTTGATAGCTGTGTCGATTCTCTGCTGGGCTCAAGGTCAGATCTGACTTGGCTGGAAGCAGTGACAGGAGGCTTTTACTTTGAACAGCAGTGAGGACGGCCAGGACTTCAAATCCACAGATGATCTAAAACACACGGAGCTGGGGAGTCAGATGGCCCCATGTCCTCGCATATTACTGCGACAGTCAAGCAGAATGCACGGACTCAGGGCTTTGTTTTTCTTTTTGTATGCACTCTGGTAGAAACACTTGCGGTTACAGAAACCAGACAATAGTGAAGGAAGAAATAAACACAGACCAGGCTGTGCTTGTCTCTGAGCAGTTGGAGTGCGCTGTCAGTGACTTCCCTGGAGGTGGTTCTCACTGTCTATGCCCTGGGTTCTGACTGCAGTGGACACTCGTCATGCCCCAGTCCTGGCTCCTCCAGGGGTGAGGATGTGAGGGATAGAACAGTCCGGCCAAGGCTGTGGTCAAGGTGAGGGAACGTACACATGGAACTCATTTTTCATACTCTTTTAGAAGAATTGATACAGCCAAATTTCAGAATTAGAAAAAAATTATTTTACATCTTACACTTTTTTTTGCCTAACAGTAAAGCAGACCTTTACATAACTACTTGTATCTTGATTCTGATTTAGATGAATTAAAGCATCTTAGGACACAGCAAAAATAACACTCTGTCTCTTGGCTTAAGAAGCAGTACATGTCGACAGCATCAAACAAGCATGGTTTGCTGAGATGCAAGTGGTTGGTGGGGTTTTAAAGGAACTTTGGAGGTATTATATAAACCAATGAACTGCCATAGCATGTGAGGTTAGGTTTAAGCAAGAAGAGCTCTCTGGAGTTAATAAAGCAGCTTCATTGCTTCCCTCTTGGGTTATGTGTCTTTCCTCGTGTGATGTGAGCTGTCAGCAAAATGTTACGGGTCTTCTGTGTGTCCTGCAGCCACATGTTTCCTGTGTGGGTCCCACAGATATTGTGGCCGCCCCCATTTCTGTTTGTCAGCTGGTGGTTGTGGGGTGTTCCCCCTCCTGCTGCCTCCCTCTAAATAGAGAGGTTCAATTGCCATTTGCTCAGCCTTTAGTTCCTTATCACAGCCTCCGGAGCTCCTAAAATAAACATTTGACATCTTTCAGCTTAAAAACCTGGTATCTTGACTGTATTGATCTTCTCTAGATGTGAACATACTGATGCTAAAGAGTGTGTTCCTCCTGGTTGGAGAGGATTATTGAAAACAGGAAGTTGAATCAAAATGCAGCCAGCCAACTGGCAGGCCATATCCTGTGTTACATGAAGTGAGTGGATTAATTATTTTTTTAAGTTAATTTTTATTGGAGTTTAGTTGCTTTACTTTACAGTTGTGTTCCCACTGGATAGCAAAGTGAATCAGCTATGTGTACACATAGCCCCTCTTCATGGGTTTCCCTACTATTCAGGTCATCACAGAGCATTGAGGAGAGTTCCCTGTGCTATACGGTAGGTTTGCCTTTAGGTCAATTCAGTTCAGTCGCTCAGTTGTGTCCGACTCTTTGCGACCCCGTGAACTGCAGCATGCCAGGTCTCCCTGTCCATCACCAATTCCCAAAGTCCACCCAAACCCATGTCCATTGAGTTGATGATGTCATCCAACCATCTCATCCTCTGAGGTCCCCTTCTCTTCCTGCCCTCAATCTTTCCCAGCATCAGGGTCTTTTCCAATGAGTCAACTCTTTGCATGTGGTGGCCAAAGTATTGGAGTTTCAGCTTCAATATCAGTCCTTCCAATGAATACCCAGGACTAATCTCCTTTAGGATGGACTGGATGGATCTCCTTGCAGTCCAAGGGACTCTCAAGAGTCTTCTCCAACACCTCAAAAGCATCAATTCTTTGGTGCTTAGCTTTCTTCACAGTCCAACTCTCACATCCATACATGACCACTGGAAAAACCATAGCTTTGACTAGACAGACCTTAGTCGGCAAAGTAATGTCTCTGCTTTTGAATATACTATCTAGGTTGGTCATAACTTTTCTTCCAAGAAGTAAGCATCTTTTAATTTCATGGCTGCAGTCACCATCTGCAGTGATTTTGGAGCCTCAAAAATAAAGTCTGACACTGTTTCCACTGTTTCCCCATCTATTTCCCATGAAGTGATGGGACCGGATGCCATGATCTTTGTTTTCTGTATGTTGACCTTTAAGCCAACTTTTTGCTTTCCTCTTTCACTTTCATCAGGAGGCTTTTAGCTCCTCTTCACTTTCTGCCATAAGGGTGGTGTCATCTGCATATCTAAGGTTATTGATATTTCTCCCGGCAATCTTGATTCCAGCTTGTGTTTTTTCCAGTCTAGCCTTTCTCATGATGTACTCTGCATAGAAGTTAAATAAGCAGGGTGACAATATATAGCCTTGACGTACTCCTTTTCCTATTTGGAACCAGTCTGTTGTTCCATGACCAGTTCTAACTGTTGCTTCCTGACCTGCATATAGGTTTCTCAGGAGGCAGGTGAGGTGGTCAGGGATTCCCATCCCTTGAAGATTTTTCCACAGTTTATTGTGATCCACACAGTCAAAGGCTTTGGCATAGTCAGTCAATAAAGCAGAAATAGATATTTTCCTGGAACTCTCTTGCTTTTTCGATGATTCAGAGGATGTTGGCAGTTTGATCTCTGGTTCTGCCTTTTCTAAAACCAGCTTGAACATCTGGAAGTTCACAGTTCACGTATTGCTGAAGCCTGGCTTGGAGAATTTTGAGCATTACTTTACTAGCATGTGAGATGAGTGCAACTGTGAGGTAGTTTGAGCATTCTTTGGCATTGCCTTTCTTTGGGACTGGAATGAAAACTGACCTTTTTCAGTCCTGTGGCCACTGCTGAGTTTTCTAGACTTGCTGGCATATTGAGTGCAGCACTTTCACAGCATCATCTTTCAGGATTTGAAATAGCTCAACTGGAATTCCATCACCTCCACTAGCTTTGTTCATCGTAATGCTTTCTGAGGCCCACTTGACTTCACATTTTAGGATGTCTGGCTCTAGGTGAGTGATCACATCATTGTGATTATCTGGGTTGATTTTTTTTGGTACAGTTCTTCTGTGTATTCTTGCCACCTCTTCTTAATATCTTCTGCTTCTGTTAGGTCCGTACTATTTCTGTCCTTTATTGAGCTCATCTTTGCATGAAATGTTCCCTTGGTATCTCTAATTTTCTTGAAGAGATCTCTAGTCTTTCCCATTCTGTTGTTTTCCTCTATTTCTTTGCATTGATCGCTGAGGAAGGCTTTCTTATCTCTCATTGCTGTTCTTTGGAACTCTGCATTCAGATGCTTATATCTTTCCTTTTCCCCTTTGCTTTTGGCTTCTCTTCTTTTCACAGTTATTTGTAAGGCCTCCTCAGATAGCCATTTTACTTTTTCGCATTTCTTTTTCTTGGGGATGGTCTTGATTCCTGTCTCTTATACAGTGTCATGAACCTCTGTCCATAGTTCATCAGGCACTCGGTCTATCAGATCTAGTCCCTTAAATCTGTTTCTCATTTCCACTGTATAGTCAATAAGGGATTTGATTTCGGTCATACCTGAATGATCTAGTGGTTTTCTCTACTTTCTTCAATTTCAGTCTGAATTTGGCAATAAGAAGTTCATGACCTGAGCCACAGTCAGCTCCTGGTCTTGTTTTTGCTGACTGTATAGAGCTTCTCCTTCTTTGGCTGCAAAGAATATAATCAATCTCATTTCGGTGTTGACCATCTGGTGATGTCCATGTGTAGAGTCTTCTCTTGTGTTGTTGGAAGAGGGTGTTTGCTATGACCAGTGTGTTCTCTTGGCAGGTTCTCCGTAGGTATCTATTTTATGCATAGTATCAATAGTGCATATGTGTTGATCCCAATTTCCCAATCCTTCCCACTCATGGACTATCATTTAGCCATAAGAAGGAATGAAATTAGGTTGTTGCAGAGATTGGCTGGACCCTAGAGACTGTTGTAGATAGTGAGGTAAGTCAGGAAGAAATAAGTAGTCTGTATTAAATCATATATATAGAATCTAGAAAAACTGTATTGATGATCTCATTCACAAGGCAGAAGTAGAGACATGACATAGAGAACAAATGCCCAGAGTAGCTTAATTCCTGATGAAAGTTCAGTTCTCTCCCAGCTGCCGTGCAGGTGAAGACGGAGTCCAGAGTGCCCTGACACTACTGTGTCAAGTAGCCTTTCCGTCTTACGGACACCCCATCCCCAACCAGGAATCAGAGCACAGCCTTGGTGTTGTCGCTCAGCCTCTCCTAAGAGAAGAGAAACCAGGGCTTTCCTATGTGCTCACTCACTTTCACACCGAGACAGAGGTCCGTTTTTCAGTTGGAAAACGGCGGATTCCTTAAATCAGAACGGTCACGCACATCTGGTTGTGTGGTAGATTTAGTTCAAGGGTCAGTTCCTTTTCATTTGTAATCAGAGTTTTGCACGTCAGCCCATCGGGAGTAGAAGGGACTTCTCTGCATCTCCTGCTTCTCAGTGGTGCAGCCAGGTGGAAGATGTATGCCGTCTGGGCAGATGGTTTTTTTTTTTTTTAATAGTACAGTTCTTTTACTTTATCCTAATTTATTTATTTATTTTTAAATATGGAACGCTTCACAAATTTGCATGTCATCCTTGCGCAGGGGCCATGCTAATCTTCTCTGTATCGTTCCAATTTTAGTATATGTGCTGCTGAGCGAGCACCCTAATTTTAAATTATCTGGTTTAAATTTTAATCTGGTTTAAATTTTAAATTATCTGGTTTAAAATATTCTTCATCTGCTGTTGTGGGAGACTTCACCTTGACTTCAGTTTTTTGCACAGGCATTACCATGATGAGGATTGGATAGGTGATAACATTGTTCACTGTTGGATGCTTTCAGGGTTTGAGACTCAGAACACGTTGCTGTGTTGAAATGGTTGGCCCATTTTAAAATGATTGATTATGGTGGTACTGGTTTCCCAGGTGGCGCTAGTGGTAAAGAACCTGCCTGCCAATGCGGGAGATTTGAGAGATGCAGATTTGATCCCTGGGTCGGGAAGGTCCCCTGGAGGAGGAAATGGCAACCCACTCCAGTATGCTGGCCTGGAGATTCCCATGGATGGAGGACCCTGATGGGCTATGGGGTCACAAAGAATTGGACACGACTGAAGCAACTTAGCATGGTCTTGTACAAAGGCTGAATCACTGACAGAGATAAAACTCCTTCCTTTAAACCAGTTCCAGAAAGAGGCCTCTGCCTTTTGGAATCCCCAGAGCACCCAGTCTCCAGTCAGCTATTCCCTGAGCACTTACTATGTCTCGGGTTGTGTGGGGTGCTGGGCTCTGAGGAATTCCTACCTCTGGTAACATTTCCGTTTCCCCTGTTTCAGACTGAAACAGGAAACAAGTAGGTTAGGTGTGCTGTTGTTCAGTTGCTCATTTGTGTCTGGTTCTTTGTGACTCCATGGACTGTAGCCCACCTGGCTCCTCTGTCCATTGGATTCTCCAGGCAAGAATACTAGAGTGGGTAGATATTCCCTTCTCCAGACACATTTCCTTCTCCAGGCAATCTTCCCGACCCAGGGATTGAACCCTGTTCTTCTGCACTGCAGGCAGATTCTTTACCATTGAGCCACCAGGGCAGCCGTCTTGTCTGGATAAGTCCTGCTTATTATATGTGCAAAGCCAAGGGCCACCACAGGGCCAAACTTGGGTTTTCTTGTGCTGGAATTTGGACAGAATAAGAATTTTTCCTTTTTCTTTTATTCTCCCTTAGCAACCTTCTCTATTATTATTTCAAAATTATGTATTTTTAATTGGAGGATAATTTACAGTGTTGTTTTGGTTTCTGACATACATCTGCATGAACTTCCATGTCCCCTCCATCCTGAGCCTCCCTCCCACCTCCCACCTCATCCCACCTCTCCTGGTTGTCACAGAGCACCAGGTTGGGCTCCCTGTGTCATACAGCAACTTCCCATTCGCTATCTGCTTTACATATGGTAATGTTGCCCCCAACCTTATCATTTACGGATCTTTGTCCATTCTGGCTTGGAGAAATCTTTATATCTGCCTTTTTATGATTGCAGAAAATTGTATTTTAATATATAAAATAATATTTAGTGGCTTAAAATAGGTAATTTGGAGGTTACCATAGCAAATGTCCAGAATTCGTAAGTGTCTTCTCTTTTAAGAGCTGGTGAATAGTGGACTATGGAATGACGTACTTTTGTATTTTCTGTATATGGGCTATCTGAGTTTGTCTCCCAGTTTGCTGACTAGCATAGCTAGACACTTAACTTTGACATTGCATGGGTAGTTTTTGCATATCATTTATTTTTATTTAGGTTGGGGGAAAACTATAAATGATTTAATAAAGGTTCAAAATATTGACCTAAAGATTTGGTTCCTCAGAGTTGAGATTCTTAAATCAACAGTATAAAATCTAGTTTTTTTATGTTGATGATCTTTTTTATTAAAACAACAGTGGAATCCCTTTAAAATTGAGATGCACAGGTAGTAACTTTAAAAAATTATAGAAGAAAGCAATTACTGAGATAGTTGGTCAAGTGAATTAGTATCAAATCATGGTCAAGCTGATTTTCGGGTGTGGAGTCACAGCTACCTTTCAGCATCTCACCCTAAAATACAGAAAATCAGCCAAGTTTTCTGCTGTTTGTGTTTATTAAAATGATTTATCTGTTCATGATACTGTTTTAGAATCTGCAGTAGTTTTCAATTTTATTTCTTCCACACTTTCCAAAAGTGCAACACAATACTATCAACTATCACATGTAGTGATTTTTTTAAAATTAATTTATTTTATTTGGAGGCTAATTACCTTATAATATTGTGGTGGTTTTTGCCACACATTGACATGAATCAGCCACTGATGTACATGTAGTGATTCTTAATGGCAGGGTCATGTCCTTTATAGCGTCGGGTGGTCCTGTTGGCATCTTTGGGTGGAGACGTGTGTACTTTGAAAAGGTTCCCCCTCCATTGTGAGGGAGGCAAGTATATCTTAGTTAGAATTGCACAGAATATTCCAGCCCTTAGAAGTAATTGTATCCCCACACTGCTAAAAGACATCTAAAACTCCAGCTGTGAGTTTCAAATAAAGCAGCCTGGGGAAAGAGAAAAATTGGTTAAAATTAACTTCTACACAGCAGTCTAATCTGACTAGACAATGTATCTTTCTGTGGAAGCAGTGTGTTTATCACCAGCAGTGAGGAGGGCCTGTGTTGTTCACTTTTCTCAGGGTAGGAAGGGAGCTCTAAGCTTTGGAACACCTGGAGAAGAACAGGTGCTGGTTCCCTTCCTTTCTGGGAGGCCATCCCGTCACGCTGGGGTTCCAGCGTCTTGGGTGACTGTGTCAATGATGGCCCCTCTCTCGTTTTTCAGTCCCCATCGTGAAGCAGACTTGGGCAGGGCAGGCAGGTCACCTCGAATACTACAGTGATTACGCAGACGGCTCCATTCCGACGGTGGATCTGGGGGTTCCTAACACAGATAGAGGTGAGTCCTCAGTCCCGCCTGATCCTCTTACTCAGAGTGTCCATCCTGTAAATAAAAATGAGGTGTTTTAGAAACACTGTAATTTTTCCCTCGTGTAAGTTTCTTTCCCTCCTCGTCACATCTTTATCCATGGATATTGACCAGTTCTTGCAGTTTAAGCACTGCTTTTAGTATTAACAAAGTTGTAAGTTTTCAGTTGGTCATATGTAGGTGATTGACATACATGACGATTATGCACATGGCAGTTACGGTAGAGTTTAATAACAGATTTTTGTTCCTTCATAATTCACTGTGGCCATAATGGGGTGCCTCTGTCTTAGTCACTCAGTCCTGTCCAACTCTTTGCGACCCCATGGACTGTAGCCCTCCAGCCTCCTCTGTGCCTGGGATTCTGCAAGCAAGATTACTGGAGTGGGTTGCCATTCCCTTCTCTAGGGGATCTTTCTGACACAGGGATCGAACCTAGGTTTCCTGCGTTGCAGACGATTCTTTACCATCTGAGCCACCAGGGAAGCCTCCCTCCCAGAGTTAACTTTGCATATTCCCATGCAAAGTGTCTCTTCATTTAATTTTAGCCATTTATTCAGCCAGTATTATCATCGGACTGTGGTGTGCTAGCCGCCGCTAGACACTGAGGGAAACAGGAATGAAGCTGATGGTTTCCATCTTCCAGAAGCTTATGGTCTGTTACGGCCCAGGATGCATTTCGTTTGTACTTCTGAGTAACACTTAACCACATTTTATGTGGGACATATGTAGTATAAGCTCATATACGTATATATAATATATAAGTAAATTGTTGAAGTACACCTGTTTTTCTCTTCAGATTGCAGGCTTTCTAATTCAAAACATTTTCCATTTCAAAAATTGGAAGTATAAATTTGGCCACCTCACCTTCAGATGCTCTTTATTTATCTTAATTTTTATCCATTGTTCCTGCCACATTTTTCTTTAGTTTTCTGGTTCCCCCAAACCTTTTTATCAAAAAAGAGTAGTAAGTTGATGATCTTGTTCTATGAGTAGTTTATCTTGATTATTTTATGATACTGTCAATCATAATGTCTTGATTGATAAAGTACAGAGTAGAATCAGATGCTCCATCCTGTAGTATTGATTATTCTGATAAGATTAGTATATATATATATATATATATATATATATATATATATCGGAGAAGGCGATGGCACCCCACTCCAGTACTCTTGCCTGGAAAATCCCCTGGACAGAGGAGCTTGGTAGGTTGCAGTCCATGGGGTTGCGAAGAGTCGGACATGACTAAGCCACTTCCCTTTCACTTTTCACTTTCATGCATTGGAGAAGGAAATGGCAACCCACTCCAGTGTTCTTGCCTGGAGAATCCCAGGGACGGGGGAGCCTGGTGGGCTGCTGTCTATGCGGTCACACAGAGTTGGACATGACTGAAGTGATTTAGCAGCGGTATATATATCACTAAGTCTCTCTGTTGCTGTCTGTTTTGGAAAAATGATTTCAAATTGAATTTTTTTTGTTGTTGTTTATCTTGCTTTTTTAGACTCTGAATTGATTCTAATACTCATATATTGATGCAGTCTTGATTTGTTTTATTTTCAGTCTGACCTTATTATTGCTTATATTTATATTCTACCTTATCCAAAAGGAATTTGAGATGGCTTTCAAAAATATATACCATAATGTACTAAATGTATTATGCTAATCATACTATAATGGTTACAAATACATAAAGTGATCAAGAATAAGAAAAGTAAAGGTTAATTGAGTGCTTTGTTCTCTACTGTGTCACTTAACACTTTCTTGAATTGAGGGGTTTATTCTTATTTATTGACTTGTATTCTCTTCCCAAGCATTAAATGCTGTCCCGGCCTCAGCATTTTCCATTAAAGGTTTGCTATCTGTTGGCATCTAAGGGACTGTGCCTCTGATAGCACTGTATCTTGAGTGTACATCCTAGAACTGGCCACCATGTCTGGCATATTAGAAACGTAATAGCAAATATTTACAAAACAAATAATTGACAGTATAATATTGTATCTTGTACCATTGTTTCCCTAAGGTTGTGATGCCTGAGGTTCTAATATTTCTTTCAGGATAAGGAGATCTAAGGAAAGAAGCCAGGCTCCTGTAATTTCTGCAAGACTTAACAAATTTCTTATGTGTCTGGAGTGAACTACAGCATTTCCTGTACCTGACTTTGTGTAATTCCCCTCACCTCTCTAGGTCTTCAGTCCCTTATGTATGAAATGAATGCCTGACTTCATGATTTTTATCATTCCCCCTGGTTCACTAAGTCCTTGGAAATTAGAAAAGGCTGATTTTCAAAATTTCAAATTCTTAAGTGCATTAATTCAGTTCAGTTTAGTCGCTCAGTCATGTCCGACTCTTTGCAACCCCATGAATCGCAGCATGCCAGGCCTCCCTGTCCATCACCAACTCCTGCAGTTCACTCAGATTCATGTCCATCGAGTCAGTGATGCCATCCAGCCATGTCATCCTCTGTTGTCTCCTTCTCCTCCTGCCCCCAATCCCTCCCATCATCAGAGTCTTTTCCAATGAGTCAACTCTTTGCATGAAGTGGCCAAAGTACTAGAGTTTCAGCTTCAGCATCATGCCCTCCAAAGAAATCCCAGGGCTGATCTCCTTCAGAATGGATTGGTTGGATCTCCTTGCAGTCCAAGGGACTCTCAAGAGTCTTCTCCAACACCACAGTTCAAAAGCATCAATTCCTCGGCGTTCATCCTTCTTCACGGTCCAATTCTCACATTCATACATGACCACAGGAAAAACCATAGCTTTGACTTAAGTGCGTACCAGTGTTTAAACTTTGACTCACAATGTTTTAAGGAAAGTAATACATTGTAAGTTTTCTTCTCACCTTTCCTAGGTCATTGTGGAAAGACATTTGCCATTTTGGAAAGATTTCTAAATCACAGCCATGACAAAATACCATGGTTGGTCATTGTGGATGATGACACATTAATAAGGTAAGGGTCCCTCTTGTCCTCAGGTGGCTTTAAATTCTACATGTATTCGTAGTCAGAAACTAGGATGGGCACTTCCGCTGCTGGCCAGCATGTAGAAACAGGGACTGGGATTTTACCCTCACATCTGAAACACACACTCCCCCACAAAGGACACAGTAGCTTAAATGAGTTATTTTTAAAACATGGACAGTAGACAATACAGTATAATATGTATAACAATTCAAACCTAAATAATTCAAAACTAAAATAATTTTAATGTTGAAGTCAAACATCAGTCATATCACTAAATGTGAGTAGGTTTAACTCACCTAGTAAAAGAACAAACTTTTCAAGTGCTTCATAAAACAAACCCCAAATCTGTGCTTTATATGAAAGACACATAAACACAGTCATTCAAAAAGTCTAATGATAAAGGGATGGATAAGGTTTGCCAAGCCAGTGGGAGCAATAAAAATAAAAATTCAATTCCCAACTCAAGCTAGGAAAAGAATCACAAAGTCAACCCAGATAAACAAGGAAGAAAATAATAATAAAGATACATGTAGAAATAAAGAGGTAGAGGTCAAAACAGCAGATGATCAAACTAAAGAGCCAAAATTTTGGTTCCTTGAAAAAAATCAACAAACTGTATCAAGTGATTTCCAGTAGATGCCATTATGTGGAAAAAGCCAAGTGCATAAGAATATATTTCATTTGCTTCCCTGTGTGTAAGAAAGAAGGGGAAATAAAACATACCCATGTGGACTTAACAGATAAAGTGGGCAGATAAACTGGAAACCCATGCGGTAGCTTCCCCAGAGGGGTGGGTGGGAGCGTGGGGTAGATCGAGTCAGTATGTGGGCCCCTTTTCTATCTCTTTGTTTAGTTTTGACTTTGGGAAGTGTGCTCGTATTTTACCTACTGAAAAAATGAATCTATAAGGACAAGGGAGAAATCAATAAGGATGAGGAGAAAGCTGAAACAAACCAACTGTATTTCAGATGGAAACATAATCACCCTGAAGGGAAAATATGAAGCAAGTACTGCTGGCGGTGGGTTTTAGAGACACACCTGCAGGGGTAGAGGAGTGGGGATGCTAAACAACGCCTGAGATTTCAGTCAGTCTGGTTTTATCATGAAGCAGCTCTGAAGGTACATTAGGTAGGTTGTAGGACTGAGTAGATGGCTAAGTGTTAATAGTGTTGGTTGGGAGCCACGGTTCTCACTGTGGAAAGACATGGGATGGGCCAGGTCAAGCTGATAGGCTGGAAGACTGGAAGTAGAGAAATCTCCAAGAATTCATAATTTCTGTTAGACTCACGGTTTTTACAGTGTGTGTGTGTGTGAGCACACATATCTTTCTAGTTCTTCACACCAAAGAAGACCAGATGCAAAGATCCCCAGTAGCGCTGAGCAACTAATGAACAGAAGTGATACTGCAGCTTTCCTCCTAGAAGGAACCAGGCCTTCTCAGAGAAATAGCTGATTTTAAGGTTGAGGCAAGGAAGATATAGGAAGACATTTTAACTTTTTTTTTCTTATGCCAGAGAGTTAGAAAGTGCTTAGGAAAAAAAGAAGAAAGAAAAGTGCATGTTAAGAGGACACAGGAGCAAACTTGAAGAGGTTCCCCGTTGGTGGAATCTGGGACAAGAGCATCAGTGTCGTTGAGGATAATAATGGATTATGAACCATGACAATTAGGAAGCAGTGAGTTCATGCTTATAATAAAGTAATGAGGCAGATCCGGCTCAATAACAAAATACCAAATAATAAACAAAATAATTTATGTTAAACAACAGAAATTTATTTCTCATTTTGGAGGCTAGGAAGTCCAAGATCAAGGTGCTGGCGAGGCAGGTTTCTAAGGCTCTTCTCTTGGTTTGAGGGTGGCCGCTGGCCTGGTGTGTACTCGCTGGACCTCTTCTTTGTCTGCCATGGAGTGTTCTCTGGTGTCTCCTCTCATATGTACATGAGTTTTGTCGCATCCAAGTCCTACCCTGGTGACTTCACTGAACCTCTTCCAGGCCCTGATAGCTTATGGGGAACTGTGTCAGATTCATGATCTCCGAAGAAGATTTAACTTTGGGATCAGGGACCAGGCTTGACCATTGAAGAGCTTTTGTGCAGCAGAGTTTTATTAAGGTATAGATGGGGACAGAGAAAGCTTCTGACATAGACATCAGAAAGGGGATGGAGAGTGCCCTCCTTGATAGCCTAAGCAAGGGAGTTAAATACTTTAAAAATTAGTTATTACAATAAATCAAAAGAATGTCTCAAGGTTGTAAACATCTTACTAGACCCACTCCCATAATTTACATTTTAAGATAACAGGATTAGCCAGAAGGTTTTCAGAAATGAGAGTCTGTCCTTAAGCAGGATACATTGTTGTTATATGATCCTTAGTACAGAGTTTAAATTGAGTTGTTTGTTGTGTAGTCATCAGTTCTGGGCTTATAGGGAACATTTTTATGTGACTTAGACTAGGGAATGTAGAGGAAAGAAAAAGATGTTTGTCCTTTCCTCTTCCTCGAGAATTCCAGAGCCCTGTCTCCGATTCGAGAGCCCCAGACCCCTTTCTTCTCCTTGGGGACCCAGACTTATCAACCTGCCTAGGAACTGACTCTCTCAGCCCCATCTCCAAATATAGTCACGTGGGGTGTTAAGGCTTCAGCATATGAATATTGTGCGTGGGACACAGTTCAGTCCACAGTGGGCAGGTTTCGGCTAGCAGGGAGCGAGGAGTTCTGACTGGTTGATGGAGTTGGAAAAGTCATCTCTCAGAGTTAAGACTGATTCAGGCAAGAAACTGACGGATGCCAAACTGGGGATAAGTTTTGCTGAGGACCAGGATACTTGCTAGTGTTAAAGTGTCTGCCAGAGACTCTGAGAAACAGCAAAGGCGAAATGGCAAGTGTCCAGGGCAGCACCGTGTGATCAAAACAGACACTCCCAGTGGAGGACAGGCGGGTGCCGCAGGCCAGACGGCATGCCTTCTTTATCCCTGCAGCACCTGAGAACGCGTAACCTTGCCTTTGTTACGAGGAAACATCAGACAAACCCAAGATGAGGACCAGTCTATTAAAAGGAGGGTGGGCATTTATCTTTAAAAAATACCAGTGTCATGAAAGATTTAAAAAAACCGAGGAACCGTTAAAGGAGATGAAACTGAGAATAAAGTGAATGATAAATAAATGCATTTTTCTGAGCAGCTCATGGATATTCCCACAGCCCTGTGGAAGCTTTCACTGCTGACATACGACAGGGAGGAATAGGGGCCGGAGGTATAAACAGACAGACACAAAAAGCCACGGATTAGGGAAGCCTCCCTAGAGGAGGCCGTAAGTACAGTGCAGTGGTGTGCCACGATCTCAAGGCCGCCTGCAAAGCTTTGCTGCCCGAATTCCCTTCCCACCTTGCCTTCACCTGCCTGCCAAGGGCTCCTCTATACTTTACAGGTTCCTTTTTAGCCAGCAAGTATTGTAACAGATACCAGGGAGGTCTGAAAAGGTACACTGATAAGTTCATTTAGCAGAGAGCAGGCCACTGGCCACCCTCCTTCCTCGCCCGGCCACCCTGCCCATCCACACAAGGCGGCCACTGCTGGTCGGGGCTTATGAAAACCAGGCAGGAGACCCTTATTTCTCAATTTCTCTCCTGTTTCCAGTGATGTACAGTGTACATCAAGTTTTTCTTTTTTTATAATTTTTTTAAAAATTTTACTTTACAGTACTGTATTGGTTTTGCCATACAGTGACATGAATGTTTTTTTTTAATCTTTCTTCTGTAAGTCTCCTGAATTTCATCTCTGTGACTGAAAGAGAGTATTGCAGAGTATAACCAGTGGGGTGTAAGAACTGTAAAATATGTATTCTGCAGACACATTTGAATTAAGGAGCTATTGCTTCTGTTCTCTTGGGAATCTTAGCATCTCCAGACTCCGGCACCTGCTGAGCTGCTACGACGCCCGTGAACCCGTGTTTCTGGGAGAGCGTTACGGCTACGGGCTGGGCACCGGTGGCTACAGCTACATCACGGGAGGAGGAGGGTAACTATAAGCTTGGCCTTCTGGAAATTGCGCTTCTGTTTCCGGGATGCAGGGGTGGGTCTGTGCCACAGGCTCTAGGCTGCTACCTAAGTGCTCGGTAAATGGGGGGAGCTGTTACTGTGATAGGAACGTGAACATTAAAAAGAACCCACAGTGAAGAACATTTTATTCCTTGAAGAAAAAAACATATATGTATGTTTGTATATATAGAAGATATATAGAGAAGATATATGTATATATATGAATGTCAGGGGAGTTGGTGGAAATGTGCCTGTAGTAGTGATTGCTTCTAGGCAGCCAGTTAGTTTTGATCGTCTGTTTGAATGGGGAAAAAAAAAATTGGGGGTATAGATTTTCATTTCAGAAAATAATTCATTAGACTTCTTAATTATCCAGTGCTCATTGACTGTATTTGGGGAAAAGAGTAGTTACCGGTTTAGATTTAAGCAATTATGTGATATCTGTGTGGGATTTATGGGTTTTAAATAAAGTTAAGAATCAATGCTTTTAAGTAAGCTTCTGCCTAATCTCTTATGGGGAGAGATTTTGATTCGATTTGTGTAGGTGAATCAGTCAAGCAGCTAGTCTGTTCTGTTGTTTCTAGAGTATTTGCTGCTGGGTGTTTAGGGAGAATCTTCTTATCCACTGTAGTGATTTACACGTATTCAGCAGCTTTTGTTGAGTATCCACTATGCGGTGGGCAACATTTCACTGCATTGTAGATTTCTGAACCCTCGGACTTTTTATTTTCACTTTGCAATCCCCTAGGTTAGAACTGGGCCTATGACTGCAGGGTGGCCTTCCAGGGGCTCCTGTTCTGGTCTAGCTGCAGCATAGTTGTGAGGTGGCCTTTCCTAGTGATAACCAGGCCTGGGAAAGTACTGATCTTTGTTCATCTACCTGAGGCCATTAGCAGTAGGAAGTAGGGGTCCACAGGGGCCTTGGAGAAGACACTAAAGCATCAAGCCGAGGAGTGTTGAGCTCGTCATCATTTAAGAAGTTTCCAGCTCTTTGTAGCCTTGTGGTAATGCGTTAGGATCCTGGGTGAGGGGCTGGTGTCCATTAAGCCAGAGTTTCCCTTTTTGTAAAGGGTAGTGAAGAACAGGGAAGCCTGACATGCCGCAGTCCATGGTGTTGCAAGGAGTCGGACACAACTGAGCGGCTGAACAACTGTGCTTTGTACTTGGGTCGATAGATTTTGCAGCAGTAATGTGTGAACACTTTGACCCCAGAAGGGGCAGAGCCATAGCCTCCTGGTCCCCCCCGCCCCTCGTCCTCCTCCCTGCTGGGCTGTTGTCGGAGACTCTGGTCCTCCTCGCTCCCTGCTCAGAGGCTGCGCTGCCTTCCCGTTGCTGTTAGTCTGAACTCTCTCCTACTGCAGGCATCTGACTAGAAGATGATCACTCAGATTTCAGCCAGACTCGCACTGACCTGGATGGGGCCTCACTTTTAACCACCTCTCGTTGGCCTAACCCCCCAGCCCCCAGGTGCTCGAGACCCGGCCTTGGGGCTGCGTCTCTAACCTGTCTTTCCTCCTGCCTTCCCACCCTAGACCCTCTCGCCCGGGCAAGGCTCTTCCCTGGAAGCCGGCTCATCTAGGCTTCCACTCACTCATCTCTTCAGCAGCTCCTTAGGTCAGGGTGATTTATGTCTTATTTGGGTTTTCTTTGCGGGACCAGGGGAGGGGAAGTCTTTCGCGCCCTTGTACAGCCCCTCATTCCCATTGGGATAAAGTCCAGTTTCCTCACTGGGGCTCACCAGGCCTACCTCTGTCTTGGCAGATGCTGTTCTGTCGTCTTAGGCCTCGTTTATCTGCACCCTCATCCTGAGAGAATTCATGCTGAACCTCTTTCAGTTCCTCGGAGGCACTGTCTTTCAACCCTTCCCTCACATACTGCGTCTGCTGGGCTCTGCATAGCACAGTTCCCCACCCCGCCCCCGGCCGCCTTCCGCCTCTGTCAACTGGCTAACCCTTCTGCTTCTTGTGGACAATATATCACTCTCAAGCCCTAAGCTAGTATGGCTCCTGAAATCTGGGTTAGATAGCTTCCTCATATACACGAAGCACATTATGCCGACCATTATAATTTAATTGCCTATTTACTTTCCTGTTTCCCACCCAAATGATGAATTATTTGAAGGTGGCACCTGCATCTCATTTCTCATTCCATCCTCACTTCCTGTCATGGAGACAGTTTTACAGGGTCCAGGGGACAAATGAATGAGCAGATGCATGAACACTGGTACTGATCTTTATATGATGACTAACATGGACCAGTGTAATGTTCTGTTCATAGCAGCACTTCACAAAGATGCAGAAACATTCTTCATGAGATTGTCTTATTTTTGCCTTTGATAAAAGCTGCAGGCATAATAGTTTCTCTGATGTTACAAGAGACTTTTCTGATGATCTAGCTTAAGAACCAACATGCTTATTTTCTAAACAGCAAGTCGGAATCAATCAGTGTCTTTTAAAAACCAGTTAATGGATCACAACCAACATTTAAAAATAATGAAATATAGAACAGAACAGAATAAAATAGATATATTATGTAGCAAATGTTATGTGTATTTTTCAGTTTTACACACATATACAAAACATAAATGGTTACATATGGACTGTGTTTCTTGTTTCCTCACTGTGGTTTAGAGTCAAGTAAGTTTTTGAAAACCATTGCTTTAAATCACCCTCTTAAGCCCAGTTATCAGGGATAACCCAGGAGTGTGGATTCCAGTGATGTATGTGTGGAAAATGAGACCTTTGCACTATTAGAATCCAGTTGTCTGTTTTCCACTTTGTTGCTTACTCCTTGAAAGTTTGGGTAATTAGAGATGATTAGTTCAATAACTGTTTTCTTAAAAGTGCTTACATATGTTTGGGTATGAAGCTGTGCTCAGGATGTTACTGGTGATCTGGCTCCTCCTTGAAGAGGCCTTGGCACTGTTGCCCAGAGAGGCCACCACGACCTGTTCTCGGAGCCCAGCACAGATCTGGCCTGTTTCTGACACACTTCTGCAGGTGTCTTGATTTGCAAGTGTGCCCTTGGGCAAGTCCCTGACTCCTATTTTAGTTTTTCTTATTTTTAAACTATTTTTAAAATTACTATATTGTATATTAAGGAAGTCATATTATTAGTCTTATAGCCTTTCAACATCTTTTTTTATAATTAACATTTTTTACTTTCATTTTTTAACTGATGATTTACACAGTGTTGTGCTCATTTCTGCTGTACAGCAAAGTGACTCAGTTATATAGACATTCTTCTCAAATATTCTTTTCCACTATGGTTTATCCCAGGAGATTGGATATAGTTCCTGTGCTGTTCAGCAGGACCTTGTAGTTTATCCATTCTAAATGCAATAGCTTGCATCTATAAGGAGAAGGAAATGGCAGCCCACTCCAGTATTCTTGCTTGGAGAATTCCATGGACAGTGGAGCCTGGTAGGCTGCAGTCCGTGGGGTCACAAAGAGTCGGACATGACTGAGTGACTAACACCTACATCTATAACTCTAAACTCCCACTCCATCCCTCTTTCTCCCCCTTGGTAACCACAAGTCTCTTCTATGAGTCTGTTTCTGTTTTGTAGACAGATTCATTTGTGCCACATTTTAGATTCCACATAAAAAGCGCTATCGCATGGTATTCGTCTTTCTTTCTGACAACTTCACTTAATATGACAATCTCTAATTGCATCCATGTTGCTGCAGGTGGCATTATTTAATTTTGTTTTTAATGACTGAGTAGTATTGCAGTGTGTGTGTGTGTGTGTGTGTGTGTGTGTGTGTGTGTGTGTATCACATCGTTTTTATCCATTCATCTTAGATATTTTAGTTTCCAAGTCTTGGCTGCTGTGAATAGTGCTGTGAATACAGGGGTGCATGTCTCCTTTGAATTATAGTTTTGTTTGAGTGGGATTGTTGGATCAAATGGTAATTCTAGTTTTACTTTTCTGAAGAACCTCTATACTATTTTCCATAGTGACCACATCAACTCACATTCTTACCTGCAGTGTAAGAGAGTTCCCTGTTCTCCACACCTTCTCCAGCGTTTGTTATTTGTAGACTTTTTCATGATGGCCCTTTTGGCCAGTGTGAGGTGGTGCCTCATTGTAGTTTTAGATTCTCCTTTCTGTAATAATTAGCGATGTTGAACATCTTTTCCTGTGCCTATTGGCTATCTGTATGTCTTCTTCGGAGAAATATCTGTTAAAGCCTTCTGCTCAGTGTTTGGGTTGTTTTTCTGTTGAGCTGTATGAGCTATTTGTGTATTTTGGAGAGTAAGCCCTTGTTGCACCCACTCCATAGGTTGTTTTTTTATGACTTTCTTTGCTGTACAAAAGCTTGTAAGCTTGATTAGGTCCCATTTGTTTATTTTATTTCTATTGTCTTGGGAGGCTGACCTAAGAAAAATCATTGTACCATTTATGTTGGAGAAGGTTTTACCTGTGCTATTTTCTAATTTTATGGTATCATGTCTTATGTTTAAGTCTTTAAGCCATTTTGAGAATCACTGATGAATGCTCGATTTTTAAGAGAGGCAGTTCATGGTGAGTTTGCAAACTTGCAGTTCCCTTTGTGTAGTTCATAGCACCATTTTTCTTCTTGTACAGCCGTATTTCCTTGGATCACCTTAAATAAAGAGCTTGTTTTTCCTCTTATCATATTCCATCCAGTCTTGTGACATCTTAGCAAAGGCAAGGAGTCTTCCATGTTGCTGCTTCACCAGCTGTGGTCACTGGTGCTGGTTCCACAGTTCTGAACGGAGCCCCGCTGAGCCGGAACGGATATGTTTGCATCAGGGACTGTGCTCAAGGGCTCTGTCCTCTTTCCCTCCCTCAGGAAGAGCTTTGCAAAGCGGCTTATTCTCACTTGTTGGATCATCAGACCTTTATTGAAGACTTACTGTGAGACCCTCTATTTGACGATGGGAATATATGGATATGTAGATAGTTTTGCCATCAGTAAAGTCTTTGCTTAATGGGAATGAACATGTGAATCATCTTAGTCCTATCAGCTCTTGGGTTATGCATGATACGAAAAACATCTAGTACTACTCTAGGACCAGAAGGGAAACTAGAAACTGATCTGTATTTAAAAGGAAGAGAATTTATTGCAGGAACTTGGTACAAGAGTATTGGAAAGGGCCAGAGGACTAAGAGGGAGCTGATGGCTTTACCCAGAGCTCAGTAACTCCAGGAAGTGCTGTTGTTCCCGAGGCTGGAGGAGCAGAAGGTGCTAGATTCGGAAGTCCACTGGTACAGGTTGCTGCGGCCACTGCTGCTGTCAGGCCAGCAATGCAGCACCCAGGGCGGACCCGGGACTGGTTCCCACTGCTGCCTGGGAACCGTCCCTAAAGCTCTGCCAGCCTGTGCCAGTGCTCCTGGAGCCCGTGGCTCCCGCACTCCCAACACCTGCTGTATAGAGACCAGCTGAGACAGGAGCAGACGGCCTCCTCCGGGATGTCCCCCCTTGTTGTCAGGATGAAGCCGGGATGTAGCTGGCCAGGGAGTCTGGAGGGCACTGCAAAGTTTCCAGCTTCCTGCAGCGCTAAGGAGAGTGCAGAAAGGCGGGAACAGTGTGAGTCCCACTAGGAGGTGCCTGGCTTGTCAGGTCAGGCAGCGTTTCCGCACCAATGGAGGCAAATCTGTCTCTCCCACCACCCTTCTCAAAATCACCTTAAGGAGGCTTCTGTGAGCAGGAATCATGTGGACCACGTGTGTTTTTCAGTTAGATTTGATCTCGTCGTCAGCTATCACCTGTATGACTTAGGTATCTTGTTTATCTGGGTCCATCTGCCTGCTGGGGGAATGTTGGCAGATTTTGTTACTGATCTCATTAAGCATGTGTGAACTTACAAACTCTTCTAATTTTCCAATGACATACTAAAAAAGAATACCGCCTATTTATTTGTGTATAAGATACATATGAAGAAATAACAATTGCTTATTAAATATCTTAAAAGTGATTTTTATGAAACACTACTGATGTTGACATCTTTATGAGAAACAGGGCTCTCTCTCAGCTCTCTTTCCTCAGCCGCAAGGACCTAACTGCCTTCTCTGTCTTCCATTTCTCTGCCTGCTCTGGCTTCCCCAGAATGGTTTTCAGCAGAGAGGCCATCAGGAGACTTCTCGCCAGCAAGTGTCGCTGCTACAGCAACGATGCTCCAGATGACATGGTCCTAGGGATGTGCTTCAGTGGGTTAGGCATCCCCGTGACACACAGCCCTCTCTTTCATCAGGTGAGAAAAAGGGTTTTATTTCCACCTCAGAGCGGGAGATGGGGATTTTCTTCTCACTTGAAGACCCTACTTTTTTCTCTTCACGTATTCTTCTGAAAACAGTCTTAAGAACTGTGTAGATAGGCTCCAGGTGGGGACATCTTTAACTAGACCTGTTTGTCCAGAGGGTTGATGCTGTATCTGTACAGCATGAAGACGGAACGCAGAAACATATGCAAAATGAAATGGTGTTTGACCTGCATCCTTGTATGTGGGACCAGGTAAAAGCTGTTCCTTCCCCCTACCTCATTTTGTGTTAAAAAAAAAAAAATTTGATGGCATTTAGAAACTATCAGATGCTATTTAGAAATATCAGGACTGACCCAATATTGTTCTGCTTACTACCGAGTGTTTGCAGTTCTCCGCTGCCCTCAGCCTTTATAGCACTGGCTGCCTTTTTATTGGGCTTTCTACCCTTTGGTTGCTATTAAACTAATTAAATTTCAGTATGTTATCTCAATAAGCATATATTCTGGGGGTTATAGAAGAGATGAATTTATGTTCACAAGAGGTGGTTGGTGCTAATAAGGTCACCATCCTGCAGTGTGGGGTAAGAAGGAAATCCTATTAGATTATTTTTTACACTTTATGTAAAATTTTAGAAAATAACCATAGCTCACACCCATTGTTGAGAAATTGAAAGCTTTTGAAATTAGGAATATCTAAATGCACATGTATTTTAAGTATCCTCCTTTACATTGAAAATATAGTCTTCATGCTTATTCAATAACCAGTAGCCATACAGAGACCTGGGCATGACAGAAAGAGCACTGCAGAAGAGCTTGAGCAAGGCACAGAGAGTGCTTAAGTCACCAACAAAGGCAGAACCCAGTTTTTGTGTTCTTGAGGACTGCAAGGAAGGATTAAAAAAATAACTTTATAGTAAGAAGTGTCTGAGAAGCCACCTCCTTGGTACAAGTCGGAAGGTACTTGGCCATCTTTTAAAACCTTGAGCCTATATGTGGTGCTCTGAGGACTTAGCAAAGCAAGTTATCCTCTCTGACCCCTCTCTCTTGTTCTGTCTCATAATGTTTCACTCACAGAGAGGAAGGACAATGAAAACTGTTGGTGTATAAGGGAAATAATTTGTCACTGGTAATATCACAGTCTTGGGGCTTCCCAAGTGGCTCAGTGGTAAAGAATCCGATGCAAGAGTTGCAGGTTTGATCCCTGGGTTGGGAAGACCCCCTGGAGGAGGGCGTGGGAACCCACTCCAGTGTTTTTGCCTGGAGAATCCCATGGACAGAGGAGCCTGCTGGGCTACGGTCCCAGGGGGCCGCAGAGAGTTGGACACGACTGAGCACACAGCACGCATCACAGTCTTAGTTTCTTATAGCAGCTTCTTTAGGGAAGAATTCATTAGTAAAAAGCGATAAGGAGAAAAGAAAGAGGGAAAATAATTGGTAAGTAAAAGTCCTTTGAAAGTAATTTTAAAAGTATTGTTTCCCAAACTTTAAAACTCTTGATTTCGCTTAATTCACATAATACATTTTAAACCTTTCCAAAGTCATAAACTGTGCTCAAAACCCATCCTCCCCAACAGACACTGCTTTATCTTCCAATTCTTAAGCCTCTTTTAAGAGAGTTTGCTCTGATTTGGACATTACTTTACATTTGTAATGTTTGAACACTGGAAAGAGTCAGACATGATACATGAGCGACTAATACTTTCACACCAGAGAGTGTATCTGTTCATATTGAGAAAGAGAAAAAAATCTAGGATTCTTAGTGAGTTAGAGTGGGTGTGTGGAAACAAGCTGGATTCAAAGTTGCCTGGGCCCCATTCCTTCTCTTTTGAGTCAGGGAAGGTTATTGTGAAATCACAGGTTCAGAACAGACCTCAAGGAATGTGTAGTATAGCTCTCTGTTAAAAACAAAGTGTCCAGAGCATGTGGTTTTCCTGTGGTTCCAAAATTATATGCCACTAATGGGTATGACTGTGGTCCGTGTGATAAGATTGACTATTTTCTGTGATTATGGTTTGTGTGTCTGCCTCTGATGCCTCAATGAATCAGCCTTGTCTAACTCAATGAAACTAAGCCATGCTGTGTGGGGCCATCCAAGACTGATGGGTTATGGTGGAGAGGTCTGACAGAATGTGTCCACTGGAGAAGGGAATGGCAAACCACTTTAGTATTCTTGCCTGGAGAATGCCATGAACAGTATGAAAAGGCAAAATGATAGGATACTGAAAGAGGAACTCCTCAGGTCAGTAGGTGCCCAATATGCTACTGGATATCAGTGGAGAAATAACTCCAGAAAGAATGAAGGGATGGAGCCAAAGCAAAAACAATACCCAGCTATGGATGTGACTGGTGATAGAAGCAAGGTCTGATGATGTAAAGAGCAATATTGCATAGGAACCTGGAATGTTAGGTCCATGAATCAAGGCAGATTGGAAGTAGTCAAACAGGAGATGGCAAGAGTGAACATCGACATTCTAGGAATCGTGAACTAAAATGCACTGGAAGGGTGAATTTAACTCAGATGACCATTGTATCTACTACTGTGGGCAGGAATCCCTTAGAAGAAATGGAGTAGCCATCATAGTCAACAAAACAGTCCAAAATGCAGTACTTGGTTGCAGTCTCAAAAACGACACAATGATCTCTGTTCGTTTCAAGGCAAACCATTCAGTATCACAGTAATCCAAGCCTATGCCCCAACCAGTAATGCTGAAGAAGCTGAAGTTGAATGGTTCTATGAAGACCTACAAGACCTTCTAGAATTAACACCCCAAAAGGATGTCCTTTTCATTATAGGGGACTGGAATGCAAAAGTAGGAAGTCAAGAAACACATGGGGTAACAGGCAAATTTGGCCTTGGAATACGGAATGAAGCAGGGCAAAGGCTAATAGAGTTTTACCAAGAGAGTGACCAACAGGGTGGTCATAGAAAACACCCTCTTCCAACAACACAAGAGAAGACTCTACACATGGACATCACCAGATGGTCAACACAGAAATCAGATTGATTATATTCTTTGCAGCCAAAGATGGAGAAGCTCTATACAGTCAGCAAAAGCAAGACCGGGAGATGACTGTGGCTCAGATCATGAACTCCTTATTGCCAAATTCAGACTTAAATTGAAGAAAGTAGGGAAAACCACTAGACCATTGAGGTATGACCTAAATAAAATTCCTTATGACTATACAGTGGAAGTGAGAAATAGATTTAAGGGACTAGATATGATCAACAGAGTGCCTGATGAACTATGGATGGAGGTTGTGACACTGTATAGGAGACAGGGATCAAGACCATCACCATGGAAAAGAAATGCAAAAAAGCAAAATGGCTGTCTGAGGAGGCCTTACAAATAGCTGTGAAAAGAAGAGAAGCCAAAAGCAAAGGAGAAAAGGAAAGATAAAGGATCTGAATGCAGAGTTCCAAAGAATAGGAAGGAGAGATATAAGAAAGCCTTCCTCAGCGATCAATGCAAAGAAATAGAGGAAAACAACAGAATGGGAAAGACTAGAGATCTCTTCAAGAAAATTAGAGATACCAAGAGAACATTTCATGCAAAGATGGGCTTGATAAAGGACAGTAATGGTGTGGACCTAACAGAAGCAGAAGGTATTAAGGAGGTGGCAAGAATACACAGAAGAACTGTACAAAAAGATCGCCAACACCAAGATAATCACGATGGTATGATCACTCACTTAGAGCCAGACATCTTGGAATGTGAAGTCAAGTGGGCCTTAGGAAGAAGCATCACTATGAACAAAGCTAGTGGAGGTGATGGCATTCCAGTGGAGCTATTTCAAATCCTGAAAGATGATGCTGTGAAAGTGCTGCATTCAATATGCCAGCAAATTTGGAAAACTCGGCAGTGGCCACAGGACTGGAAAAGGTCAGTTTTCATTCCAGTCCCAAAGAAAGGCAATGCCAAAGAATGCTCAAACGACCACACAATTGCATTCATCTCACACACTAGCAAAGTAATGCTCAAAATTCTCCAAGCCAGGCTTGAGCAATACGTGAACCGTGAACTTCCAGATGCTCAAGCTGGTTTTAGAAAAGGCAGAGGAGCCAGAGATCATATTGCCAACATCTGCTGGATCATGGAAAAAGCAAAGAGAGTTCCAGAAAAACATCTATTTCTGCTTTATTGACTATGCCAAAGCCTTTGACTGGGTGGATCACCATAAGCTGTGGAAAAATCTGAGAGATGGGAATACCAGACCACCTGACCTGCCTCTTGAGAAATCTGTATGCAGGTCAGGAAGCAACAGTTAGAACTGGACATGGAATAACAGACTGGTTCCAAATAGGAAAAGGAGTACGTCAAGGCTGTATATTGTCACCGTGCTTATTTAACTTACATGCAGAGTACATCATGAGAAATGCTGGGCTGGAAGAAACACAAGCTGGAATCAAGATTGCCGGGAGAAACATCGATAACCTCAGATATGCAGATGATACCACCCTTATGGCAGAAAGTAAAGAGGAGCTAAAGGGCCTCTTGATGAAAGTGAAAGAGGAGAGTGAAAAAAGTTGGCTTAAAGCTCAACATTCAGAAAACGAAGATCATGGCATCTGGTCCCATCACTTCATGGGAAATAGATGGGGAAACAGTGGAAACAGTGTCAGACTTTATTTTGGGAGGCTCCAAAATCACTGCAGATGGTAACTGCAGCCATGAAATTAAAAGACACTTACTCCTTGGAAGAACAGTTATGACCAACCTAGAGAGCATATTGAAAAGCAGAGACGTTACTTTGCTAACAAAGGTCCGTCTAGTAAAGGCTATGGTTTTTCCTGTGGTCATGTATGGATGTGAGAGTTGGACTGTGAAGAAGGCTGAGCGCCGAAGAATTGATGCTTTTGAACTGTGGTGTTGGAGAAGACTCTTGAGAGTCCCTTGGACTGCAAGGAGATGCAACCAGTCCATTCTGAAGGAGATCAACCCTGGGATTTCTTTGGAAGGAATGATGCTAAAGCTGAAACTCCTGTACTTTGGCCACCTCATTCAAAGAGTTGACTCATTGGAAAAGACCCTGATGCTTGGAGGGATTGGGGGCAGGAGGAGAAGGGGACGACAGAGTATGAGATAGCTGGATGGTATCACTGACTCAATGGACATGAGTTTGAGTGAACTCCGGGAGATGGTGGTGGACAGGGAGGGCTGGCGTGCTGTGATTCATGGGGTTGCAAGGAGTAAGACATGACTGAGCAACTGAACTGAACTGACTGATAGCTGATTAGATTAAGTTGCTCATGTATAGGTGTGACTTCTAGAAAATCATGCTAAAAAATGAGAATTAAAACTTGAGGACAAAAGCAGCCTCACATTCCAGGGAGAAGGAATCTATGGTATAAGTTCAAGTAAGTTAGTCTTTTATAAAGAGTAGTAAAAGTGAACAAATTTGTGAGTTGCTATAACACATTATTTAAAATAGCCAGTTTCCAAACCAATTATGGTGAAAGTAGCAAAGAAACATATTCAGGGAGAAATGTAGTCAACAGAAATGGATTCTGAATGGGACCAGGTATTAGATTTGACAGACAAAGGCTTCAAAGTACCTAATTAAAAAATAAAAAAAAATCTATAATCAAAGAATTAAAGGAAAATATTACAGTAACTCAACGAATAGCAAATCTTAATAGAAAGAAACTTTGATAAAGAACCAGATGAAAACTTGATAGTTATAAACGCAACAAATCAAATGAGAAAGTATCTAAATGAACTTAACAGTAGACTGGAGATGCAAAAGAAACAATCAGTAAGTTTGAATACAAATGAATAGAAATTACCTAATCCAAAGGACAGAAACGAGACTAAAGAAAAATGAATGTGTCCTCAAAGTGGTAAAACATAAAGTATACCAACATACATTTAATGGGAGTTCTTTTTAAAAAGAGAAGGGAGAAAAAATGGGACAGTTTGTTTGTTTGTTTGTTTTAGAAGAAACAACATTTTCTCAAATGTTGTAATGAGAAACAATCTGTTGTTCTGAGGAAATCAATAAGGCCCTTACAGGATAATCAGGAAAAGATTACACATGAACATGTTACAGTTCAGTCGTTGAAAAACAATGACAAAGTGAATACCTTAATTAAAAAACCTAACGAAAATTGAAATTAAAATGCTATTGGCTAATGTCTCATTAGAAATAATAGAGACCTGAAGGCAGAAAGAAAAGGAAGAATTTAACCAACAATTCTGTATCAGAAAACTATCCTTCCAAAATGAAAGTGGAATAAAGACATTACCAGATAAAAAGTGAGAAGAACTTTTGCTTGCAGACATTCCCTTCCCTTAAAAAAAGCTGAAGAAAATCCTTTGGGCTGAGAGAAAACGACACCATGTGGCACCTGGAATAGATAAGTGAGTGAGTAAGTGCACTGGAAAGACCATATGTATATACATGCTTGTGTGCATATATACACGTGTATAAAAAATTAAGAAAAATGTGAGCATAAAATATCTGTACGTGTATACACACATATCTTTCCACAAGCACTGGAACAAAGGGAATCACTTTACAGTACACCTGAAACTAACACAACGCTGAAAATTAACTATATTTCAACCTAAAAATGGTATAAAAAACTAAAAATATACCGTGCAACCAGCTGATCACAAGAGAGCTTGAGTGGCTATAGTAATATTTAAAACAATACATGTTAAGAACAGAAATACTACTAGACAGAAAGTGGGACATTTCATGACAGAAGGTCAAAACATCAAGAGAAAAAATGATTATAATATAACACATGTTTACAGCTAACAGATCTTCACATTACACGAAACAAATGGAATTGAAAGGGAGAAACAGACAAGTATTAGCTACTTGACTTGCCACATAAAGAATAATATTCTGACAATAGAATAAACATTCTTTTTCAAATGTATATGTCTATTCTCTAGGATAGACCATAAGCTAAGTAATATTGTTTTGCCCAATATATTTAAAAGGATTGAAGACATACACAGTATACCCCCAGAACAATGGAATGAAATCAGAATCAACAGAAAATGAGGAAATTCCCTAATATTTGCAAATTAAACAACATGTTTTAAAAATAACCCTTGGGTTGAAAAAGAAATAATAAGGAAAATTAGAAAATGAAAATGGGAACACAACATATCCAAAATTCTGAGTTCAGCTATAGAGTGATTAGCAGGAAATTTATAGTTTTAAATATGCTGTGCTGTGCTGTGCTTCCCTGGTGGCTCAGACAGTAAAGAACCCACCTGCAGTGCAGGAGACCTGAGTTTGATCCTCGCTCGGGAAGATTCTCTGGAGAAGGACATGGCAAACCCACTCCAGTATTCTTGCCTGGAGAATCCTATGACAGGGGAGGCTGGTGGGCTTCAGTCCACAGGGTCACCAAGAGTCAGACACGGCTGAACGACTAACACTCGTAAGATAGAGTGTTAGCAGGAAATTGATAGTTTTAAACATGTTGTGCTTAGTCGCTCAGTCATGTCTGGCTCTCTGCGATGTTAGAAAGGAACAAAGATATTAAATTACTAGTCGAAGTTTCTACATTGAGAGCAGAATAATATAAAATCAAATCTGAACTATGGGATAAAAGAAATACTAAAGATCAGAGCACAAATAATGAAATAGGAAACAGAAAATCACTTAAACAAAAAATTAGTTCTAATCCTATATACCTTTAACTAGCTTGACCAACAGAAAACCAGTTGTTTTGTTTTTGCTGTTGTTTGTTGGTTAGTTGCTAAGTTGTACCCAACTTTTTTGTGACCCTGAGGACTGTAGCCTGCCAGGCTTCCTTGTCCCTGGGCTTTCCCAGGCAAAAATATAGGAGTGGGTAGCCATTCCATTCTCCAGAGGATCTTCTCCACACAGGGATCCATCCTGAGTCTCCTGCATTGCATAAGAGAGGATGTAAGTTGCCAAACTCAGAAGTGAAAAAGGGGCATCATTATATACCCTACCAAAATTATGCCAACAAATTAGACAGTTTAAATGAAGTAGATAACTTTCTAGAATCACACTTTTAAGCAAGTCTATTTCTTAAGAAATAGAAAATGTATTTAAACCTTTATACATTGATGAAATTGAATTTAAGAAGCAGCAAGAATGTTTCCCTACTCAGTTTATGATGCCACAGATGTATGCTGTATCCCCAGGAACAAGCACTAAGAAGGTCACTTAGTTCAGTTCAGTCGCTCAGTCATGTCCGACTCTTCGCGACCCCATGAATTGCAGCACGCCAGGCCTCCCTGTCCATCACCATCTCCCGGAGTTCACTCAGACTCAACGTTCATCGAGTCAGTGATGCCATCCAGCCATCTCATACTCTGTCGTCCCCTTCTCCTCCTGCCCCCAATCCCTCCCAGCATCAGAGTCTTTTCCAATGAGTCAACTCTTCGCATGAGGTGGCCAAAGTACAGAAGTTTCAGCTTTAGTATCATTCCTTCCAAAGAAATCCCAGGGCTGATCTCCTTCAGAATGGACTGGTTGCATCTCCTTGCAGTCCAAGGGACTCTCAAGAGTCTTCTCCAACACCACAGTTCAAAAGCATCAGTTCTTTGGCGCTCAGCCTTCTTCACAGTCCAACTCTCACATCCATACATGACCACAGGAAAAACCATAGCCTTGACTAGACAGACCTTAGTCAGCAAAGTAATGTCTCTGCTTTTCAATATGCTCTCTAGGTTGTTAATAACTTTTCTTCCAAGGACTAAGCGTCTTTTAATTTCACGGCTGCAGTCACCATCTGCAGTGATTTTGGAGCCTCCCAAAATAAAGTCTGACACTGTTTCCACTGTTTGTCCATCTATTTCCCGTGAAGTGATGAGACCAGATGCCATGATCTTTGTTTTCTGAATGTTGAGCTTTAAGCCAACTTTTTCGCTTTCCTCTTTCACTTTCATCAAGAGGCTCTTTAGTTCTTCTTCACTTTCTGCCATAAGGGTGGTATCATCTGCGTATCTGAGGTTATTGATATTTCTCCCGGCAATCTTGATTCCAGCTTGTGTTTCTTCCAGCCCAGCATTTCTCATGATGTACTCTGCATGTAAGTTAAATAAGCAGGGTGACAATATACAGCCTTGACGTACTCCTTTTCCTGTTTGGAACCAGTCTGTTGTTCCATGTCCAGTTCTAACTGTTGCTTCCTGACCTGCATACAGGTTTCTCAAAAGGCAGATTAGGTGGTCTGATATTCCCATCTCTTCAGAATTTTCCATAGTTTATTGTGATCCACCCAGTCAAAGGCTTTGGCATAGTCAATAAGGCAGAAGTAGGTGTTTTTCTGGAACTCTTGATTTTTCCATGATCCAGCAGATGTTGGCAATTTGATCTCTGGTTCCTCTGCCTTTCTAAAACCAGCTTGAACATCAGGGAGTTCACGATTCACGTATTGGTGAAGCCTGGCTTGGAGAATTTTGAGCATTACTTTGCTAGTGTGTGAGATGAATGCAATTGTGTGGTCGTTTGAGCATTCTTTGGCATTGCCTTTCTTTGGGACTGGAATGAAAACTGACCTTTTCCAGTCCTGTGGCCACTGCCGAGTTTTCCAAATTTGCTGGCATATTGAATGCAGCACTTTCACAGCATCATCTTTCAGGATTTGAAACAGCTCCACTGGAATGCCATCACCTCCACTAGCTTTGTTCGTAGTGATGCTTTCTAAGGCCCACTTGACTTCACATTCCAAGATGTCTGGCTCTAGATTAGTGATCACATCATCATGATTATCTGGGTCGTGAAGATCTTTTTTGTACAGTTCTTCCATGTATTCTTGCCACCTCTTCTTAATATCTTCTGCTTCTGTTAGGTCCAGACCATTTCTGTCCTTTATCGAGCCCATCTTTGCATGAAATGTTCTCTTGGTATCTCTCATTTTCTTGAATAGATCTCTAGTCTTTCCCATTCTGTTGTTTTCCTCTATTTCTTTGCGTTGATTGCTGAAGAAGGCTTTCTTATGTCTCCTTGCTATTCTTTGGAACTCTGCATTCAAATGCTTATATCTTTCCTTGTCTCCGTTGCTTTTCACCTCTCTTCTTTTCACAGCTATTTGTAAGGCCTCCCCAGACAGCCATTTTGCTTTTTTGCATTTCTTTTCCATGGGGATGGTCTTGATCCCTGTCTCCTGTACAGTGTCACAAACCTCCGTCCATAGTTCATCAGGCACTCTGTCTATCAGATCTAGTCCCTTAAATCTAATTCTCACTTCCACTGTATAATCATAAGGGATTTGATTTAGGTCATACCTAGCTAAAAAATTAACAAAGGGATTAAAATGGGATATCACAAAAGTAAACCACAGGCCAGCGTTTCTCTTGAACACAGATGTAAAAATTCATAGTAAAATGTTAACCAGCCAAATCTAGCAATATCTCAAAATTGTTGCTTGTTTTTCACACTTTAAAATGAACTGTTGGGAAATACAATTACATCTAAAAGGAAAAAATAAATCCATAATATCTTTGCCTGTACTGATGCAGATTCCACAAGTGATTGATTGGATCTCAGTGGTCTTCTACGCAAGTGAAGTGCGGGCTTATTAAGCATTCAGTTCAGTTCAGTTCAGTCACTCAGTTGTATCCGACTCTTTGCGAAATCATTTCTGATAAATGAGGTCACGGAAAAGAACAAGACAAAACCAGAAAAGTAGAGTGCACCCAGAGCAGCATCTATGATGTTCAGAAGTCTGTACTGCCTCTGATAATCAACCCCTGGGCCCAAATACCAAAGAGAATTGACACAGGCAGAGGGGGCGCAGTGTACACAGAGAGATGGCTTAAAACTGCAGGACATAAGTTGGGCAAAATGTAAACCTTATCTGTAGAGATGACAGCTCACTGAACAGCGCAACAAATGGAGGGTAAAACTATTTTAGACGCTTTACAGCTGCACTGAGCTATGATTTACATCCCATACACAGTTCTCACACAGTGATGGTGTGAATGGCAGCTTGAAACATCTTAGGAAATTTCCAGAGTTGGACCATCACAAACCTGGTTTTATGGCCCGATAGTCATGCCCCCCACGCTTCCCTTGAAGGCATTTGCAGCCATTCCCCACTGCATTTGCAGACCCAGGACACCACAGGTTTGCTCTGTGTCTCTGCTGCTGTTACTGTTCAGTCACGAAACGTGTCTCTTTGTGACCCTATGGGCTGTAGCACAGTGGGCTTCCTTGTCCTTCATTATCTCCTGAGTTTGCTCAGACTCACATCCACTGAGTCAGTGATGCCATCCAGCCATCAACCATGTGTCTCTGTAGTGTTTCCTTTTCTAGACCTGTCCTTGTCCCTGATGAGATCTGTGTTTCCCTTCTCTGAAAGACAAATGCTTGATTCCACGTCAGAACAGCAGACGGGCAACAGGAACCCCCAGAACGCCTTGCCCCACCTCGCCATACACACACCATGTATGGCCAGAGTTTCTTCAGACCTGGGAAGTAAGGTTTTCTGCCTCTCTGCAGAAGTTTTAATAGTAACTTAAATGACTTACCAAGGAAACCTTTCCATGTTACCATGGTTGGTCTCTCAGGGGCACGGCTGTGGAGCCTAGGAGCAGAACGCGGATGTGTTTGGAGCACTGTACTGGGGTAAGGGAGTAACTGGAGATGCAGAAGCAAAGAGCCTAGGGGCAGATTTTCCTGGAAAGGATTCTCCTCTTTGCTATTAGTTTCTCATAACCAATACCAGCTCTGGAAGGAAAGCAGTCAATCCACATTTCAGTGCTATTCTGAAGCAGGACTCTTTCCGGTGAGTGAGAGGGTGCGATTCTCTGTTCTGTCTGCAGGCGCGGCCCGTGGATTACCCTAAGGACTTCCTGTCTCACCAGGTTCCCGTGTCTTTCCACAAGCACTGGAACATCGATCCCGTGAAGGTCTACTTCACGTGGCTGGCACCCGGTGAGGAGGACCAAGCCAGGCAGCAGAGCCGAAGAGGCCTCAGGGAGGAGCTGTGACGCTCGGGGCCCGCGGGCACGGTGGGAGGCCGAGACTCGCGCTGTCCTGCTGGGCTGCGTCTCGCGGCTCACCTGTGCGTGACACACGGCGTCGGAAGCGTCCTGACTGCAGGTGGACGTGTGATGTGGTCATTTTTGTGTTGGGGGTAGGGAAGAAGTCATAGGGAAACAGATTTTTTTTTCTTTTCTGGGGAAAAAAGATCACTTGCGTTGGCATTATGCAGTTCTTGTAATACACAATGATTACTGTGTATTTTTCAAGCTGTGAAACAGCAGCTTTATTTCTGTCACAGAAAAATAAATGGTACCAGAAGTCTCCTTCCTGTCCTCGCTTTTCATTATAACAGACGGGTCAGCTGGGCATGAGGCTGGAGAGACGTGACTGTCTTCACCATTATACGTAAAATAAAGAAGAGAAGGTGTGTTGACCTGGATCTTACCATGGGGCCAACTTTTAAACCATACTATTGATGATCAAAATGATTTCCTGGTAACTCAGTAGGAAGACTGCTATATTAAGGATCATTCGTAAAACATCATGGAAGTCTAGCAAATGAAAAAAATCCCCTGGAGTCTGTAATCAGAGTTGTTATGTTTTATCTGTTTTTCTGTTTATGCCTCATAAAAAGAGAATAAGAAGTCTTCTGCGAGAGTTTTCTGCTTCTTTAGAGGTTCATCTGTGTTCTATTTCTCCCTGAAGCCCTATCTTTATGACCTACTTATAACACAAAAGTGTACTGACTGCTGCCAGAAAGATGTTCTCAGTATTTAAAAAACAGCGTTGTATTTTATTCAAGTCACTGAGCTCTGTGTAAAGTCTCAGCAAGTATATTAAATTAATTGTACCTGGTATTTTATTCTTATTGTATATTATGTAATGACTCCAGACTCAGAAAGGACCTCCCCAGTGTCAGGGAGGGCTGCATGGTGATTTGGCACCTTCCCAGGGTTCTCAAGGAATGAAATCTGCAAACAGTATTTTGAAACTGTGCTAATTTCCACATCATAGCTTTAATATATAGTAATTTAATACACTATTAATTTTTAAAGCTTATTCTGTATTTAACATTTAATTATATAATTCCATTTTCTAAAAGTATTTGCACAAAATTTGATTTTACTGTGTCTTAAACTAATTTTGGCATAGTGAAATACTTTTTTTAAATAAAATTATTAATTTTGTTTATAATGTTTTTATATCCAAGCATAGGGTTTTAAAGCTGTGCCACCAAACGTACCCATGTGTGTGTGTTAACGATACATTTTTCTCGCAGCTTATATGGATTTCCAAAACAATGCAGTAGTATTTATCATTTTCCCAAACTAGCCAATACCAAGACTGGTGTGTTTTCAATGATAACTGGACACACTGGATCCATCTCCCTGATAGTGGATTTTGTGGTCTCTCCGGGGAATGGATCCAGCAGGATCGGTTGGATGAGAAGCGCCTGAAGGATGTAGACGTCTGGCCAAGTTGCTGCTGCTGACATCAGTTCTGTGGTCAGAGCTGGGGTTCCTGTCGCTGTCACAGCCACCTTTGTGGCTCCTGTAAGCATGCACCTGGAGGGCTGGGCTGCCTGACCCCGTGGAGAAAAGCCTTCAGCTCCTCCTCGTGCCGGCCGCTCACACTCAGAGAACAGTGTGTTCCTCTGATAGGACTGAACGTGAAGCATCTCTACGTGAAGGTCCTCGTCAAGCTTTCTCTGTTACGACGACCAGTGCCTTCTGCTGATACCGGGCGCCTCCTCTGGTACTTTTAGGTATTCTGTTAACTATGTTTATTTTTTGGAACTGGGTAAGCCTAACAATAAGTAAAAGAACTTTGCCTAAGTTTCTGATTTCTCCAGTCTATTTATGAGTCTGAGTGGAGTGGGAGTGGGGAGGGCCACGGGGAAAGGGAAATAATGAAATCAGAGGAGGAAGTTGGCAGCTGGGTAAACACAGTTTTTAAAAAGAAAACTAAAAACCTATCCTTCTGAGAGAAAACCATGGATGTTGAAGAGTATTTACACATGGTCTGTAAAACCATTATCTATTTTATTATATAATGAATTGGAAATACGTTGGAACTGATTCTGATAGAGTCTGTATCTTAAGGACTAGTTTTGAATCTGAACTTTCCTGGACAGACACTGTCCTTTGCATACTTTCTGTGCCTTTTAAATAGGAATTTACTTCAAATGGCTATTTTAATACTGGGGTATCACTGTCAAGGAGTTGCAGGTGGAGTCACTGGAATGCCATTTTTGCTTTTAAGCCACTTCTGCTGATAGAGCCAAAGCAAGCTGCCTGACTAAACAGGACTTTTACATCTCGTAGCAAAATAGACATCCAAACGCAAACACAGCTTTTACAGACTATTTGGGAACAAAGGGCCATGGCCGTGCTAGACTGCCAGTGATGCTCGACATGGGTGTGTAAGTATCAGCGCTGAGTTCCCTGATTTACTGAATACCTACAGTGCTTCCACAGACATAGCCATTGCGATTGTTTCTGTATTTTCCTCAAACATTTATAACAGAGTAGACATTTCCATTCATAATCGGAGATGGAACTTACCTGGACTAAAATGGATCAATCAGTAGATTCATTCAGCAACTATTTCTTAAACCCTTACTACGTGTTGGACCTTCCAGGATGACCCTTGCCCCTTGTCTGTCCTCCTCACCATGTTATTCCCGGCATCCTTGAATGCCTGGCACACAGTAGGTGCTATCATTTTATGTCCCCAAGCTTTCTATCAACATGTCACCTGCAAAGATGCTTTCCTTCTGTGTGTAGTAAGTGAAGGCTTTGGGACTTCCCCAGTCCAATGGCTAAGACTCCATGCTCCCCATGGGCAGGGGGCCTGCATTCCACCCCCTGGTCAGGGAACTAGATCCCACGTGCCGCAACTAAGAGATCACACAGAGCAACTAAAGATCCGGCATACTGCAACGGAGACCCAGTGCAGACAGACAAATAAATACTGAAAGAAAGGGAAGACTTTGTTTCTGGCATTAAGTCTTTCAGCACATGTTTTCACTTTAAAGACACATATTCCTGGAAGGAGTTGGGGTAGGTACAAGGGAAAAGGACATAAACCAGTAATAAGATGATTTATAATAATAATAAATGCTCTAAATTAGACACTGAGAACAGGGAGACAGAACCAGGTGGGGGCTGGGGACTCCTTTGGATGGAGTGGTCGGAGAGGGCCACTGAGAAAGGCATGCCGAGTGAAGACCGCACTGAACAGTCAGGAATGCAGAGATCGATGCGCGCAGTGTCTAGGAAGGGGGGACGGCAGATCTGAAGGCTCTAAGGTGGGGACAGACCTGGCATGTCCGAAAACAAGAGCAAGCCCGTGTGACCGCTTGGCTGTTGTCACAGTTATCATTAAACATCCAGCTGATGTCAAATAGTTGCTATGGAAGTCTGGAGCTCAGTGCAGAAGTCGGAGCCAGTGTTATAATTTGGGGACTTACTAGTAATTTTTAAGGATTTTGGAAGCCCACAGGACTGGACAAGATCGTGTTGGGAGAGAAGGAAACAGAGTCAGCCTGAACAGGAGGGTCAGGGGGATGGAAGGGAAACTCGGGACAGGTTTGTGTAAAGGAAACCAAGGAAAGAGTGTTCTGAGAAGCAAGTGGTCGTGTGCCACGTGTTGCCAAGAGGCCCATTAGGAGAGAAATGGGAAGAGACAGCGTGACCTAGCAGCATGGGGAGTGACCTTGACCAGATGGCTCCCGGAAAGGCAGCAGAGCAGAGCTGAGGCTGTAGAGAGCAAGTATAAACATCTGGAGGGGTCGATAGTTAGTTCTTTTTATGATTTAAAGACAGCCTAAGGTAGTTTGAGGGAAACCATGGGATCTCGGGAGTTTTTAAGGTGGGAGATTCTAGGAGATGTCAATGTGAGATGTGAGTGATAAGTAGAGGGGAAAAGGATGAGTGATTGGACTGGCGTCCTGGTGATGTAGAGCAGGGGGTCCCCGGAGCCCAGTGCAAGAATCTGGACAGGAGGGTCTACTGTCAAGAGGAAGGTTTCTGGATTTGCTGACATGAAGATGTGGGTACTGACATTGATCATTTCTGCTAAGTGTGAGACAGGATATTTGCTGAGAATGTCTGACTTTTGACACAGGTTTACTTTACGGAAATGGCAACATTGATAACGACAATGATGATGACCACTTATGTGATACTTACTACACTCGGCAAGATTCCTAGTGTTTCACACATTATGTTATTGACCCGTCACAACCACCTCTGAAGTGAATACTGGTGTGTTCCCCAGTTTATACTGGCGGTAACTGAGGCACGGATTTAATATCCAGCCCAAGGTCACACAGCTGCTAAGTCAGTGGCAGAGCTGGGTTTTGAACCCAGACATTTTGGCTCTAGAGTTTATTCATATAATCTCTTTGCTCATCCACCTCTGTCAAGAACATGTAGCCCCTTTCCAGACCGTGCATCTGGTTCTAAAACACTAGCACAGGTAAAGATGACCATGGATCCAGGAGTTAGGGAATCTAACCCTAACTGGTGGTCCAGTGGCTAAGACTCCAGGCTCCCAATGCAGGGGGCCTGGGTTCCATCCCTGGTCAGGGAACTAGATCCCACGTGCCGCAGCTAAGAGTTCGCACGCCACAACTAAAGATCCCATGCAGCCAGATGAACGACTATTAGAATCCAAGAGTTAATCATGAAGTAACTCTACATAAGAGATGAAAGGCAAGTATGATTACATATCAAATTACAGAAGCAATATGCACTGGGAGGTGAAAAAAAGGGGAAAAACCAGCTCACTGAAACGGAATTTTGAATTTTTGTTCTAGAACTCTGGAAAACAGTACCTCTGGTAAGAGTTAAGATCCTCATACACTGACCCACAAGGTCTCCCCCGGAGGCACATACCCTAGTGAGACACATCCTTACCCTGATAAGCTTGAACAAGAATGTTCAAAGTAGCATACACAGTTCAGAAGAGCTGAAAGTCTAGGTGTCCACCGCTTGGGGAATTGGTAAGTTCTGGAATGTCTTTACAGTGTCACATTATGCTGAGGTTAGTATGGGTGAAATACATGACATGTCTCAATGTTAAGCAAGTTTTACAAGATCACAGAATAAAACTTACAGTTGGATCTCCTTTATGTAACTTGAAACTGTGGAAAATGAAAAAATAAATGTATATAGATACACATCTAAAACAATTAAGAGGATAGACAAAATTCAAGATAGTAGTTACCTCCCCGACTCTAAATCCTTTTACTTAATCACCCCTCATCTGAAAAATTCTGTTTCCCATATGACAAGACACTGTCCAGGGGTTAGGATGTGGGTATCTGGATTTCTTTTGGGGAGTGTCATCGGCTCACCACAGTATGTGATGTGACACTTTGGCAGACGGGTGAGTCGGGAATCTGAGGATGGCCTGCCTACTTCTTTCATTCATTCACACTTGACAGATATATTTTGGGCAACTACCTTGTGCCAGGGGGCTTCCCTGGTGGCTCAGACAGTAAAGAATCTGCCTGCAGTGCAGGAGATGCAGGGTTGATCCCTGGGTTAGGAAGGTCCCCTGGAGAAGGGAACGGCAACAACCCATTTCAGTATTCTTGCCTGGAAGAGCCTGGCAGGCTACAGTCCATGGGGTGGCAAAGCGTGGGACATGACAGAGACTAACACTGTGTGCCAGGCATTGTGCTAAACACTGGGTGCTCAGTGATGCCACCTACATCATCTCTTACCAGCAAACACATACACAAACACAAATTTGTTGTACATAGCTAGCCATTCTTTGGCTTCCCTGGTGGCTCAGACGGTGAAGAATCTGCCTGCAATGCAGGAGACCTGGGTTCAATCCCTGGGTCAGGAAGATCCCCTGGAGAAGGGAATGGCAACCCACTCCAATATTCTTGCCTGGGAAATCCCATGGACAAAGGAGCCTGGTGGGTTACAGCACTTAGGGTCACCAAGAGTCAGACATGACTGAGCGACTAACACCTTAACTTCAGTCATTCTTTACACAGAGAAGAAATTAGGCTAAAGACCTGCCTAAGGGACTTCCCTGGTGATCCAGTGGTTAAAAAACAGCTCCTACTGCAGGGGGCATGGGCTTGATCCCTGGTCTGGGAGCTAAGATCCTGCTTGCTAGTGGCCAAAGAAAGAAAGAATCACCTAAAGATCTGTCTGGTATTATTCTGGGCTTCTCTGCCCACAAGTCTGCTGGATATTTTCAGACATTCCCAAACCTAGAATTTCTTTTTACTAGATTATCTTCCTGTCTTATTTCCACACACCCCCTCCCTCCATCGAGTTTCTACTGATTTTATAACTCAAACTGGGAGTTATTCTGCTCCTTTTTCATCAGGGGCAGGATGAGCACAGGGTTAAATGGTCCTGTGCTGGCCTCATTATTATGTGACCTCGGGCTGGTCACGTCGTGTCTCTGGGCCTCAGTTTGGTAATGAAATGCAGTTTGAACTTTAAAATGCTATGATTCTACTATTTAAATAGAGGGCCCCTATCACTAACTATCCCCCATAGGTACTATTTCCACATCTGTGCTCCATCCTGAAAAGACCTTAATCTCGACTTAATTACAGTGAATTATCTGCTCTATCAATCTGGAAAATTTTGTCAGATTGAGTTTAATCAATTTGAAGTATATCTAACTTTCATTCACGGATTCAGAAACCCAGGAGAACTGTGATAAGGGTTTTAAGATAATACTTTTATGGACACAAAAGTTAACTTTGGCTCATTCAGCCGATATTAAGTTTTCTCTTATGTTTTAAGGTTCTGGAGATCTCATAGTAAGCAAAAGCAGAAAGTTTATTGCTTTTGCAGAATTTATCACCAAGGGCATAGATAGGAATCAAAAACTACTGAGCTTCCCTGGTGGCTCAGTGGTAAAGATTCTGCCTGCCATTGTGGAAGACATGGGTTCGATCCCTGGTCTGGGAAGTTCTCACGAGCCACGGAGCAACTGGAGCCCGTGCACCACAACCACTGGGCTGCAACTCCTGGAGCCCTGGAGCCCGTGCTCTGCAAAAAGAGAAGCCACCGCAGTGAGAAGCCTGAGCACCACAATGGAGAGCAGCCGCCAGTTACCACAACCAGAGAACAGCCCTCTCAGCAACAAAGACCCAGCACAGCCAAACAGAAATCAGACAAACTGCTGCTACTAACTCACATGACTGTGAACTTCAGTACATGCTCACAGGGATGTGGGCTTTGATTTGAGATACAAATCTAAAAGCAGTTAGCCAGGTAAAGGGTCAGGAAGAGAGCATTTTAGGAAGAAGAAACAGAAGATGCAAAGGTTCTGCGGTGGAGGGATCACAGCTTCTTTGAGAAACAGGAAAGCCAGTGAGGCTGCCGTGCTCTGGGGTTGCATCTCACACCCCCTGTGACTGGCTTTTCTCACGGACCTCTCCATGCGCTCACTGTTCCATAACAGAATCCCACAGAGTGGTCACTGTATGTATGTTTACACTGTAATTCATCTAAGGATTTCTCCAGTATCGGTAATTTTGACCATTTGCCATTTCCACACTTTGGATTCATTTTTATAAGGGATTAAATAAAAGCTTGTTCCTTGGAAGAAAAGCAATGACTGGCAAACTAAGTGTATTAAAAAGCAGAGACATCACTTGGCCAACAAAAGTCCATATAGTCAAAGCTATGTTTTTTCCAGTAGTCATGTATGGATGTGCAAGTTGGACCATAAAGAAGGCTGAGTGCCAAAGAATTGATGCTTTGGAATTGTGATGCTGGAGAAGACTCTTGAGAGTCCCTTGAACACCAAGGAGATCAAACCAGTCAATCCTAAAGGAAATCAACAGTGGATATTCATTGGGAGGACAGATGCTGAAGCTCTCATACTTTGGCCACTTAATGCAAAGAGTTGACTCATTGGAAAAGACCCTGATGCTGGGAAAGACTGAAGGCAAAAGAAGAGGGCAGCAGAAGATGAGATGGTTGGATGGCATCACCAAATCTGGCTATGAGTTTGAGCAAACTCCAGGAGATAGTGAAGGACAGAGGAGCCTGGTGTGCTGCAGTCCATGGGGTTGCAGAGAGTCAGACACAACTTAGTGACTGAACAACAACAAATAGGTGGAATATAAAATACGACACTAACATATCTACAAAACAGTGACAGACTCACAGACATGGAGAACAGACGTGTGGTTGCCGAGGGGCAGAGAGGGCATGGAGGGAGGGATGGGAAGTTTGGGGTTAGCAGATGCACTAGTACTAGTCCATCCATGTAGGATGGATAAATAACAAGGCCCTGCTATATTTTTAGCACAGGGAACTATATTCAATATCTGTGACAAACAATAATGGGAAAGTGTGTGTGTGTGTGTTTGTGTAAATCACTTTGGTATACAGTAGAAATTAACACTGTAAATCAACTATACTTAAAGAAGTAAATCAATGTGATTAGTTTTATCTGTTTGGGAATGCCATTTGCATTTATCAGTTAATTTTCCTTTCACAGTTGTATAAGAGCTATAACATAAATTGTCATGGACTGAACTCTGTGCTGAGTCACTTCCAACACTTTGCAACCCTGTGGACTGTAGCCCACCAGGCTCCTCTCTCCATGGGATTCTCCAGGAAAGAATACTGGAGTGGGTTGTCATTTCCTACTCCAGGGGGTCATTCTGACCCAGGGATTGAACCCAGGTCTCGAACCCAGGTCTCCTGCATTGGCAGGCGGGTTCTTCACCGTCTGAGCCACCTGGGAAGCCCAAAGTCATAAAACTTGGATTTTAATCCTGACTCTACAACTTACTATGTAATGCTGAACAAGTTGATTAACCTCTCTGCACCTCAGTGTTCTCTTCTGTAAAATGCATAGAACCATAGTTCCTACCTTTAGGGCTGTTGTGAGGAATAAATGAGTTAAATGATACAATCAATGAGAATACCCAGCACAATATATAGAAACCTACATTAAAGCTGTCTTGTTTAAAAATTATTCATGCCATTTTGTTCCTTATCTTCCTAATTCTGATAAATTTCCCTAGTAAAACAAAAAAATTATTGATAGAGCCATATATCTAACTTACAATTTTTCTGTGCTATTTGTAAATAGCTCTTATAATTGAAAAAAAAACTTAGAAATAAAGGATATAGGACATTTTAAAATTTCCAAGCAAAAGGGATTTAGTAAAGTTGCCAACAAGAAATCTTGGGAGAAAAATAGCATGAGTTATCCTTGACAAGATTTAGCTTGGGTTGCTAGTTTTAACAAAGGTACAAATTATTTGCTTCTAAAACTGCACATACCTTTGGTATAGAAGAGTTGTAATGGGGATAACATGGTTTTCCAAGGACCCAAAGGATTAGTTAAAAATTCAATTTCCTTTCGCATTAGGCAAAAGAATCATAAAACTCTCTGAAAACATAATACCATAAAACACATACTCAGACTTTGGGGGCGCTCTGTAAACTATAAATCCCAAAGTTTCCACTTCCAACTGGGAGGAATATGAGATGGAATGTGGGAATTTTCACCTAGCTGAGGATTTTCTATCGGTATTAGATTCCTACTGCTGCTGTAACAAATGACTGCAACTCAGCGGCTTAAAACATCAGTTATCTTAGAGTTCTGGGGGTCAGATGTCCAGAACGGGTCTTGCAGGCTCATCAAGTGTCATCAGGGCTGCTTTCCTCCTGGAGCTTCCGGGGAACGCATCTCCTTCCCTTTAAGCAAGGGATCTATTTCCCTGCAACCCTCGGATGCCACCTGCACCTGCACCCCTCGGCTCCTGGCTCCTGCTTCCATCTTCAAAGACGGCAGCGTGTCATCATGTTTAAACCTCTCTCCACCTCTGGCCCTCCTGCCTCCCTCTTACTGGGTCCAGTGATTACACTGGACTGACCGGGAAAGCCCACAATATCCTCCCTGTCTCAAAATCTTTTCCTTCATCTCATCGGCACGCCTTTTTCCACCTGAGGTGACATGTACACAGGCCCTGAGGGATGAGGATGTGGACATTTCTGAGGACCGCGGTTCTGTCCACCACACCATTCGAGGCTCTGTTCTTCCTTGAAGTCAGATTTACTTGGGTGTGTTTCTCTTCAGTGCTACCTTGGGCCCCGTGGATGATGATGCTACATGTATGACAAATGCTTTCTCTGCCAAATCAAATCTGCATGCATTTTTGTACAACTTGAACGCAACTGACATTGTCCTAAAACTCTGTTTTTAGTTTATAGCTGAACACACTTCTCTCCCTGTCATCACACAGGACATGTGGAACCAAAGGACTAGAGGCCCCCTAACATTTCTGTAACAGCTCATCATGTCGGTTTGCACACAATCATCACCTCCTGGTGTTCTCACATTTTGTTATGGGAGGTGGAGAAATGCTGGCAACAAGGTGACATGAGGACTGCCTAGCGATGGCCGGAAGCCAGCCTCCTTTGTCACGCTACCGTTTCTTGCTATTTCCAAGGATAAGGTCTCTGGCTTGGCCCTTAAGATGCTCAGTACTAGCTAATTTAGGAAATTTCCACAGTGGCTCTTTAGGAACTACAAGTAAGGGAAATGACCTTATGGATGAAATCACAGCTAAATTTAAATAGAGTTCCAACAAACAGTTTTAGAAGCCTTTGCAAAAATCGAGTTCATTGCCACTTTCATGGTGAATTCTATTCCAAGAGATGATTTCAACTGCAATTCCCCGTAAGAGTGAAAAAGGATTTAAACAGGGATGTTCTGAAAAGCACAAATTCACAAAAGTTCTGCTTTTACACTGTGTGCCATGAATGACACGAGCCCTCACCATGAGACTTACGAATGTGTTTTTCTGGCAGGAAACCTGGGAGTTCAAAAGAAGAAGAAAAGTAGCTGAGAAACACACTCACCAGCCCAAAACCAAGGGATGGCCTAGAGACACAAAGCACAGCAGCAATGACACTTTTAATGATGGTCTTGCAAGACTGGGTGTCTGGTGGGCAGGCACCCTCAGGGCGGTTACAACAGGCAATTTGTTTCCTAACATGCAGGTCCCTCCCCCAGTTCCTCATTGGCTGAGTACTACACCATGTATAATCTTCCCAGATGTCACCTAAGTTTCATTATTTCCTTACAGGGTATCCTTTCTCCCTTCCCAACTTACATCCTTATTTTTCAACAAAGACTTTCTTGCTAGTTTGTCCCTTCCCCAACATCCTATTTACTTCCAGGTACATGAGCTGCATCACATCCACAAGCCGTCAGGCAAGTTCATGGCCAGGGCACAGGCCACAGGTGGAGTCCTGTCTCTTTAGGATCCAGTCTGATCTCCTCCCCCAACCTCAACTTTAGCTAAAGAGTCCAGGCTTCAATTTTATCTCAAGAGTCCAGGCATCAATGTTGTCTTGAAAATGGACCACTTCAAGTTTCTATTTCTTACAACTGTTTTCAAATGATTGCATTAAAGTTCTATTATTTGCACTTTGAGGGAGCAAAGAACCAAATACCAAATCCCTGAGGAAACTGCCAGGCATCTGTGGTACCTCAAGTCAAATCAGACAGGCCCACAGGCAGTTAGGAAGGCTCGACTGGAAACAGCCACCTGTGGGGAGGGGGAGCACAGGTCAGAAAAATACTGTGATAACTCAGAACCGTTCCCTGGAGATACTGCTTCTACAGAAGATGGAGGAGCCAGAATCCCACGGTGACTCTGAAAAGGTGGCTAGTCGCTGTAGCACACAGAAAGTCACCCCAGAAGAGGAGTGCCTTCTCTTCTGAAATACAAAAATATATACAAAAATTTCTTTGTACAGAAATACAAAGAACAAGCCTGTGTTACTGAACCCTGGAGGAAAAAAGAAAATGTGCTGGTGTCTCCGGGGGTGTGGGGCTCATGTTAAATAGTTTCCACCTTTCCCAGTTAGGTGCCCCCTCCTGGCCTCTGCCACCCCGGGGACCCCATAATTCACACTGCATTTAGAGACTCCAGCTGTGTGGCAGTGGTTCCCACTGCAATTTCTGCCCAAGAAGAGAAAACCACACAGATCGCAGGGTTGCGGCGGCCCCCTACCAAATCCACTGTTCACAATCATGGTAATGTTAAGGTAGTTAGAACTGAAAAAACGAGTCCAAGATGGTGGCTAGAAAAACCACTCATTGGGTAAACAGAACAAAAAGGCTGTGAAAGAGGAAGCCGAGGACTGGATTGAGAACCTCTGACAGGATAAACATGCCCCAAACACCTCCCCTCCTCTGATTGGCCGTAAGCGTATGCCTCTTGGCATTCCCTTCCCTGATTGGTGGTGGGTACAAGCCCTATTTTGCATAAGGCTGAAGCAATGGGGCTCCAGAGAGAAGAGACAACCTATAAGACGGGAAGTAAGAAGAAGCAACTTCTATGGAGTCAGTCCCAAGTGTGCGCTATTTGCTGCCTCATTGAACTGTAACTAGTCTGTCGTGACAAGAAACTTGAGGGTACCCTGTCTGCTGCCTCTTTCATAAATCCTGCCTACTAGAGCTATAATTAGTCTGTTGTTTTAAATGCTTGCTAGGATGAGACAAGAGCAGAGAAATCCCATCTGCTCTAGTTGTAGGTTAGTCTGTCGTTCCAAATCTTTGTTACAACAAGACAAGAGCCAAGGGAGATGAATAAACTGAACCGACAGTAACAGTGTATTCTCTGATCCCACTCAAGGTGGCAGAGCAGGGTCTATATGATAAATCCACTTTAACATTCCAACATGCCTCAATCTTGGATGCCTTTCTCTGCAGTCCACCAAGGCAGTCTACCAAGGCAGTCCTGGCATATGCCATCGTTAGTCCATATTTCAGACAATCCACCAAAAAGAGCTCTTGCTCTCTGTTCCAGCTAAAACATTGTATTCAGAATTGTGCTTTGCAAGCCCATCTCAGCCTTATCCAGTTTTACATTCCTTCCGCCATGATTTCATGCCCTTGAGATCCATTCCCACACAGATTGTTTTCTATCTATATAAATGGGAAAGATCAGAGAATTCTTTTGGTAAGTATCACACAGCCTCAAATATTGGATGTCAGGGGACAATAGCTTATAAAGGACTTGACTAGAATAAATGATGAAATTTGTGGATCAGCTCCTATGTTAAATTTTACGAGTTCGATCTTTATGCTGTTCTTTATGTACTTGTTCTTAGAAAATACATACAAATCTGGGCAGAAACAGCCTACTAATCCTCTGCTGCTAAGTCGCTTCAGTCGTGTCCGACTATGTGACCCCATAGACGGCAGCGCACCAGGCTTCACCATCCCTGGGATTCTCCAGGCAAGAACCCTGGAGTGGGTTGCCTTTTCCTTCTCCAATGCATGAAAGTGAAAAGTGAAAGTGAGGTCACTCAGTAAGTGTCCGACTCTTCATGACTCCATGGACTGCAGTCCACCAGGCTCCCTCCGTCCATGGGGTTTTCCAGGCAAGGGTACTGGAGTGGGGTGCCATTGTTCTCTAAAACATGGCTAAACATAAACTGCATACTTACAGCAATATGGTTAATGTAGCCCTTAAAAGGATTTTGAAAAATTACATTATTCTTACCTTTTTAAGTTAACATTTAAACTATCTCATCATAAGCTTTCCAAGGAGAATAAGATAAAGATGATTCTGTGAACTTTAAAAAAAATTAATTTACTTTTAATGGAAGGACAATGAAATCTAGAAAGATGGTACTGATGATTCTGTGAACTTTTAATATCTTGCTAAGAGTATTTTTTTAACAAGTTAGTTTTAAGGCAATCTGACTCTTTCAGGGAATGGAAGTTTGACTTAGTTTTACACTTGATTAGAGTCCAGTCATTTCACAATTTTACATTTCTGTAAAATTAGAGGTTAGCTTGTATAAAAATAATAAGGTGCATTGATTTTTCTTCCATCTGCTAGAGCAGATAATCTTAAGGGTCATGATTTTAATACAGTATAGGAATTAGCCAGTTTTGTTTCTAATTTAATAGTCTTGTTTCAGCATTCCTTCTCTTACTAACTACATAAAACTCCAGAGTCTGGTATCTTTTAAAAAATGGCTGGGCCTTCCCTAGCCGTCCAGTGGTCAAAACTCGGTACTTCCATTGCAGAAGGTGTGGGTTCAACCCTTGGTTGGAGAACTAAGATCCTGCATGCAAACCATTCCCCTCCACACACACCCCCGCCCAATACACCCTGGTCAACAAAAAAAACTTTGTCTCATGTTGGTCCGTTCTTTAACGGATTAACTGAAGCGTTGATTCTTCTGTTTATATGGTAATTCTGTTCTTAACATTTTGAGTTATGCTTTGACAGTTCAAACAGTCATAAAACATGTAACTGCAGTATACTGTAAAAATTTTAAACTGCTAAATCACCCTTTGATCCATCCAGATGAATCCAAATACCACAGTGATTTAACACCTATCATCATTCTCTAAAAAATAGAGAAATGAGCTCATTTTTAACAAGCTGAAGCTTAAGTCACTGTTTTTCCTCCTTAAACTCATGCCCACAATTCTCAAAAGTCATTAATAATCCTATCGTATTTCTTGGCAAAATATATATATATAAATTATTTTTTAAAATTTCCTTTGACTCTAAAGATAAATGTTAAAATAGTCTCCATTGATTTATCATAATTATTATGAAAGCATAATAAATCAAAATAAGAGTTATATATGAGATGTTTTGATAGTTATTGATTATAAGAAGGTATTTGATTTGAAATGTAGCTCAGTGAAATTAGTGGAGCTTTATACAATGTTTCTATATATTCAAAGATGAATATTACTTTTTGTTATTTTAATTTTGCTAATCCAATATGTAAGCACCTCAGTAAGTAGATGGAAATGGAAATATTATCAATATTATAGTACTGTCATTTAATTCTTTGAAATCCTCTGAGTTACATGCCAAAAATTACAATGTAGTTTATTCGTACAAAATGAAGTTTAGTGATCTGTCAGCTAATAACTCCATTGTATCATTCTTCAATTTCATTGACAGCAAAGAACTGGAAACCACCTGATTTACATAAAGATTTCTAGCTGGTCACTTCCCATGGCTGATACCAAGATTTTGAATGGATTTTTATTTTGCACCTAGAGAGCTTTCTACCCAGAGCAATGCATCCTAGTGAGATTAGGGGCAGTAGAGTGCAGGCCTTTCTTTTACAGAGTGAGAAGGGAGAAGTGAGAACTGCCCTGAAGTAGAGAGTTCAGAGCACGGATGCAAGTGCAGGTCTGGAAATGAATTCTGTTAAAAATCCCAAACCACTTATAGTTTGAAAGCTGCTACTGCAGAGAACTTAGCTCACAGTTTTGTGACGCTGCTAAGCAGGATTCCCTTAGCCACCAATACTGACCTTTCCAGGGGTTTAAATGACTTCCCAGCACAGGTGTGCTGAATCCATCCCATCGTGCCATTTGCGCAGTTAGCCAATGTAATTCCAACAAGAAACTCATGAAATGAAGAAAACATAACCTAGAAATTTGTATCAGCATTTGACAACAGTTTTTTGAGGTAAACACTTTAAAAAAGATGAAAAATATTCTCTATCATTAGACATTAATGGCAATGTTTTATTCTGACATTAAAGCACAAAGTCGTACTGACTCATCTGCCTGGAATTAAGATGCAGAAATGTCATATCACATCCCCAGTGATATGAAGAAAGGCAGTCAATCAGAGAAAGTTAGCAGAATGCTTGAAGAGTCTACTTAGAGCTATCATCATTTGCCGGAAAACATCAGTTCAAACCACACACACGCGGAAAGATATGTAGTCCCTCCCCTTCTTCTTCCAACAAGCTCTCAAGAAGCTTGTATTTAAATTTCAGTGAGCAATCTTTGAAATGTAAAGGAAACAAGTTTTTATATTTTCTTGTTACTATCCACTTCCAAATCATTTCACTCTACAACCGCACATGGGGCTTCCCTCATGGCTCAGACAGTAAAGAATCCATTTGCAATGCAGGAGACCCAGGTTTGATCCCTGGGCCAGGAAGATACTCTGGAGAAGGGAAAAGGCAACCCATTTGCTTGGGGAATCCCAGAGGAGCCTGGTGGGCCACGGGGTCACAAAGAGTCGGACACAACTGAGCAATTACTCACGTGGAAGTCAGGGCTAATTTAGTTAACTGGAAAAAAAGCAAATACATATAAATACATATAAAGCTCCTCAAACTCATCCTAAGGCATGCAGTGTTAACTTGTAGCTGAGTCTTTGCTAATGAGGTTATGTATTATATATATATATACACACATACATACATATATACATACATGTATTCCAAGATTTCAGATTAGAGTATTTATCTGCCTTCTGATGTTATGAACGAAGGCTATTTTAATCCAAGAAAATGAGTATGCTTCTTCGGCATGGACCAGGGGCCCCTGCCGGTCCCCATCTGTGAGGGGTCAGCGGTGAGCACACTCACGTTTCCTTCTCCCCCTGGGATCCACTCGGCATCGTGCTAAACTAACCCAGCTGAGAAAATGAGGAGACGATTACTCCGCTCCACACCGGTGAGCAGCAGGCCTGTGCCCGGTGGCCGAGGGGGAGGCCACACCAGAACACCCTGCTCCCCTCACCTCTCATCTGAGGAGCAAGGAAGTGGGGAGGCAAGCACTGAACCCTGCAAGTCTGTATGAGTGAGTCCCCACGGAGAAGGGGTCAGGCTGTTCTCCTAATTCTTGGCTTTCACCATCTCCAGATGGGACTTTGAAGGAGAATGATCCATTACACCCCACCGTTCATCCTCCCCACTAAGTAAATGGCTTGACCTGGGACGCGGATGGAGGATGAAAAAAGAAGGCCATTACCGAACAGTTCGCCCCAAACATTTTCCCAAATGCTTCGAAAATTCAGGAAGTTTACGAGGTTTCTAGTGAGGAAAGGGAAGGTTTCTCTTTTCTCGAATAAATTTTTTTGTTATGTTTCATCTGGTGCTCTGAATCCCTCAACCGCAGAACTAAAAGAATGCTTTCCTCTAGTTAGTTAACAGGTTCATTTTCAGGCTTCTTCAGCTTAAGAGCTTTAAGTCCTCACCTCTCAAGGATCATCAGGATTTCCTGAGTGGCTTTAAAAAATGCAGATGCTCAGGCTCCGTCCCTGCAGAGTCGGTGACGACAGGTGTGGCCTGGGGACCCTCCACAGCACAGCAAGGACTGAACTCTAGACACGCGGGCCCTCTGAGACGTCCCTCAAATGACTCGGATGACGGCGGGGGGAGGGTGCTGCTGTTCACTCCTGGGAAGAGAGGCCCACGGTCTGACGTTGCGTGTTCTGTTCCGTTTGTTTTAAGGATTTCTGCCAACCTTAAATGCAAGAACACCTTCCTCCTCCTCTTCTGGGATGGCTCCCAGTTACGCTACGAAAAGCTATTTTGCTCCTGAGGCTCTAACTTAAGAGATATTTTGCTTTTTGTTTTATAAATAAGAAACATCTTGTAATTGTTTCTGATTATAAAGGCACATGTTCATTATTAAAAACAACATGCAGAATATATAAAGAATAAAACCATCTGAAGAAGATAAAAGGCACATGGTAATACATGCACCTGAAAAAAACCGCAGTTCACACATATTGTGCAAAACACTACTTCATGTCTGATCACAAAATTGGGATCATATGGTATAAATGGGTTTGTTACTTGATTCTTTCACCTAATAACATTTCAGGAAGATGCTTAAGGTCAACAAATAAATACAAAACCACATATGTGTGTGTGTGTGCTCTAATGATTGTGCAATATTCCACCACACAGATGTACTGTAGTTTATTCAAAAAACTGGATTTTGATTTCACTGACTTTCTCTAATTTTCTCTTTATTTTCTATTTCCAGCTTCCCCAGACATGATTTCATTTCCCTCTAGACAACAGACTCGGGGTAAAAAACTTGATCCAATCAGGATTCGAGGTGATCTGAGGGAACTTCAGGCTTTCCCAGGGCTGGCCTTGTATCTGGGGCTTGGTACTGCAGGACCTCAGGCTAAAAACCTGGACTATTCATCAGGGCCCTTGCTTCCTGCCACCCTGATGTGCAGTTTTACCTCCTCAGCTCTGTTCAGACTGTTTCATCAGGCAGCCTCTTAGCAACTATTTTCTGCTTACTTTCTTGGCTTCTAGACCCAGACTCATCTATGGTGTGGCAAATTCCTTGAGGACAAATGCAATACAGATCGTTGGGGCTCAGTTTTCTGCAGTTCCCTTTACTTTACGATCTTGGCACCTCAAGCCCTGGCTTCCTTGCTCACCATGCATTCACTTCTGCTTCCCAACTTGAAAAATCTCTAGGCAGCTATTCTCTGCCCGGTCTCAACCTCCTGCACAGAAAATAAGCATTTCCTTGAGGGTAAAGGGGACCAAGAAAGGTCAGCCCACCCCAGAATATTGTCGTTATTAACTTTGGGCTCTTAGCTCTTCGATATTAATTTTCTTGGGCTGTGCAACAAATTATACATAAACGTAGAGGCTTAAAACGACACACTTTATTTCACAGGTTCTTAGGGTCAGGAATCCAGACACAGCTTAGCTGGGTCCTCTGTGTCCACTAGAGGCAGGATAGCCTCTCAAAGCGAGACCAGGGAAGGTTCTGCTCCCAGGTACACTCAGGAGTCACACTTGTGGGCTGCAGGGCTGAAGGCCGTTCCCAGCCAGCTTCTGGCCACAGTCCCTCCGTTCCCACCCCACGAGCTACACCCCCCACGGCTGCCCGCTCCATCAGCGTCTACACGCTGAGAAGCTACACGCTGGAAGAGCTTGCTAGCCAGGTGGACCTTACAGTCTCATGTCATGGAATCAAAGAGTGACAGCCGGGCACTTTTGTGATAACGCTGGTTAGAGACCACTTAGAAGTCACACCCGCACTCAAGAGAAAGGGATCGCACAGAGGCATAGATTCCATAGCTGGGGACCACCTGAGAGTCCATTATCATGGCCTGCCTGCCCTGGCCAATTTCTGATGGCCAGATTCAAAATCTTTTCCCCACCCTTCAGTTTTATTCTGTTTTTATAGTTTTCTTGGTGGAAAGTTGGGTTTAATACAAGTTACTCTATCAGTGCTGCAAGCAGAAAAGTATACATGAACTTTTTGAGGGAAGATACGCATAACATATAAGGCACCATTTTAACCATGTTAAAGTGTAAGAGGTAGCAGCATTTAGTTCACTCTGCAGTGTGTGCAAGCATCACCACTACCTACTTCTAGAACATATTCATCACCGTACACAGAAACCCTACACCCATCCATCGACTCCACTCCCTTCTCCCCCAGGCCCTGGAAACCGTATGTCTGCTTTCCGCCTCTATGAATGAGCCTATTCTGAATATTTCATGTTAACTGAATCATACAATGTGTGGCCTTGTGTGTCTGGCTTCTTTCAACATCACTGAAACCAAGGATCACTGATGCTGTAGCATGGTGTCCAGACTTCTTTTCTATTTATGGCTGAAACATGTAATTGTTCGGATATGCTATGGCTACTTTTTTTTCATGCAGATAAACCCAGCTATAGATCTCATTATGCCTTTTACTCTGTTTTGACTCAGAAACTTAAAAAAAATTATTTTCTTTGAGGTATAACGGTCAAGCATTATATGAAACTACCGCTGCAATGCTTATCATACAGAATGCTTTGATCTCAGTGTTCCCTCGTGCCTCCCGTAGACAAGCCCATTGGCCTACCAGGGGCCCGGGACACACACTGATCTGCTTTCTGCCACCACAGTTTTGCTTTTCCCAGAATTTCATATAAATGAAACCATTCAGTGCAGCATCTAATGATTGAGGCTTCCATGGATAATATGGAAATTGGACAGGAGAAGTTAGAGAGAGAGAGACTTCAATTTTATAATTAGAAGATCCTATTCTACGTCTAGCATGATAAACAAAAAACAAAACATAAAGCAACACATAAGAACCTCTGACGCTTAGACACAGCCATGTGCAATTTAACAGCATAAAGGGCCGATCTGAAAGATGAAGAAAACCACAGGACTCCTACGGGAGGGAGAGTAAGATGGGAGTCAAGCAATACGAGATGTTGGGATCAAAAAGATCAGTGTCTTTTCAGTGCTGAGAGTAAGTGATTCGGAACCCGGGATGCTATACAAGCCACACTGTCAATCAAGTCTGAAGAGCCAGCCAGTAAACAAACTATTAACTATGCCAGGATGCAGACATTTCATTTCTCATGTGCTGTATACTGCTTCTTAGGAAGCCCTCATGTTCCAGCCAGATGAGACAGTAAACAAAATCCCCTCCTCAGCTGAACAGTAAGGGTTCCAGAGTTGACAGAACAAAGCAGGTTTAGAGAAAAAACAGTCCAGCTTGCTGCAGGAAGACGGACAATTTCAGGGGGAAGCTCTCCTGGGGAAAAGGAGGTCCATATGGCTTACAGAGCTACTGAGAGGCGGGATGAACTCAAAAATGCGATGAAGGGAGGAAACACTAGAAAGGCAACTGGACACTCCAGAAAGTAAAAGGAGACACATGTGATCGTAACACAGTATCTCTGCAGTGAACAGTCTCTACACAGATAACAATGTCATTATTTTACTGATATGGGAGACCTTAAAAATCCACCTACAGACAAAGAGGAAAGCAATTAATTTTTGTTCCAAATAGCATACAAAGCGTGTAAAAGTGCTTATGACAAAGGGGTGACGAGTGTGGAGAGGATGTGATGAAAGGGTAGGAAGGCTGTATGCTCATATTACAACCTGAAGTGTTGACAGATAATGTCTAGAGCTGATGTTCTAAGAAAGAGAAATGTAACTCTACTATCTGACTTTAAGAAAGGTAATTAGCAGAGAGATAAATACGTGATATAACTACACTGGGGGCAGGAGGAGAATACAGGTAAGGGGATCCCTAAATTTGCTAAGTAAATAATGATAGTAAAAAGTAAATCATCTAAATCAGCAGTGTTTTAAGTGAATGGGTGTGTGTGCGTGTGCATGCTGAAAGACGGGCTTGGTGTGTTTGGGAAGTCAGAAAATAAACACTGCTTATATTTTTCATTGGGACACTATTTTTATGAACATTTTTTGTATATAGTAAAGCATTTGGTAAATGGTAGATTAAAAAAAAAGTATATCATCTAGAAATACACTGGCAAACACCAGAAGAGTTAGTGATGCCTAGGGATCTGAACTAGGGAGGAAAGGACTAGAATAAGAACTTCCACTTTTCAGTACCTTCCCTCTGATTTTTAAGACTATGCATATGTGTTATTTTTTATAAAATGTGAAAACAACAAACATTTCAAAAGTAAGGTAATTTAAAAGATGGTACTGACTTGAGAACTAAGGTACACATTTATGAAAAACTCAGCAGACTGTAAAAACGAGTCAGATTTTACCATAGGTTATGATATGATCTTAAAAAATTTTTCTCCAGGGAAAGACTTACTACACTTTGCAGAAAACAAAGCTTCCAAGGGACTGGGTGCCGGGGTTTAAGACATGAGACAGGTTCCAGTAAGGATGCTGCTGCACTGGAACAAGGCAGAGGGGACGAGGGCCTGGGCCGGAGCAGTGAGCTTCGGGGGTAAGGGAAGGCTGGCGGGGGGCTGTGGGGGTGTGCTGGGGTGGGAGGTGAGGAATCATGGGTGGGCTGACTGAGGGAGCAAGACGATGAAGGCTTTAGACTTGGTCATAATGCACCTGAAATGAATTAAGTGGCCTTGGGAAGGTCACCAGGTCAGGTGGAAACAGGAGTGTATGGCTTCAGAGGGAGGGGTCAGGCAATAACCAAATCTGCCCAGTGTCCAGTGAAGCCATGATGGTGGGTTAAATGGCTCAGACAGCGCTCACAGGAGCAGCCTCGGCCAGGAGAGCATTGCCAAAAGCATTTGATCACCACGGCGTGTGGAGTGGTGGTGGCGTCCCGGGGCTGGATGCCTCAGTGGACAACCCAGCCACCCGGCTTGGGCACACCTCTCCTGGCTGGACTTCCTCCTTCAAGGCTCAGCTTTTACTCTTCATCTCAGAACTCCTGTCACAGACACTGTGGGAGACTCCTTTTTATCTTCACGTTCTCTATCACAGTTGTCTTGTTATGTGGCATGTAATGAGCAGTTTATTTAGTGGCCAACAGAATACACAGGCTGTGAAAAATAACCAGAAAAGCAACTGAATTTTTCATTTAATCATTATGTAGGTAGAATTTTAGGTGGAGAAATGAGGGCAGCTGGTTCTCTCAGTCAGTGCATTTACTGGGACTTATTTTCCACATAGTGCTGGGCCATGCTGCCTTGGTTGTTAATTTCAATACAGGCAAGTCTGAGTGAACTCCGGGAGATGGTGATGGACAGGGAGGGCTGGTGTGCTGCGATTCATGGGGTCGCAAAGAGTCGAACACGACTGAGCAACTGAACTGAACTGAACTGAATCTCTTTACCTTTCACAGAATAACTTCAGAAGCAACTAGATATTTGGAAAAAGTGACAACGGTCTGAATGTTAAATAATAATCTGAACAATTTATTGATACACTTAAAGGGGAAAACAAGTGGAATTAAAGTGTTCAATTGCACTGCAATAGGCAAGGCTTGATAACTGTCTCCTTGGAAACCAATTACTCCTTGATTGCCTGTGGCCACAAAGACAAAGGGAACTGGAGGAACATAAAAACCAAAGGGAACTCTGAGTTGACAGATGGGTCATAAATATCACGTTTTCTCAGTGGAGGCATGCACGAAGTCTCCTGCAAGATGACCTATACCAAACGCTTGGGCACACAGCTTCCATATATCAAATATGTCATGAGATGGCTTACTCTCCTCCACTCTGGCCCAGCATCCATCCTCATTACTGCAGACTAACAGTTTGATATTGTCTTCATTATTCCACAGTACCTGATTTATATATTTTCATCTTAAATGGGTCCACAGAGATAGTGGTTTGAATCATTTTTTTGACCTGAGGTTGAATGATATGTCATTCAAGTCAACAGACACACTCACACACACACATAAATGGATAAGATAGAAAGGTAAATAGAAAATCCAGGGCAAATAGGCTTGGGCGGCTCCTTGGCGGGTGGCGGCGGTGGCCGTAAGGTTCCTCCTGGCCCTGTTAATGTCGGGGCCAGGCCCGGGGAGGATGGAGCCCTAGAGCCTGGCCTTTCCTGGGAGTAGAGAGGGGAGGGGACGGGGGTGGGGACCGGCCATGTCGGAGGTGACCCGAAGTCTGCTGCAGCGCTGGGGCACCAGTTTTAGGAGAGGCGCTGACTTCGACTCTTGGGGCCAGCTGGTGGAGGCGATAGACGAGTATCAGAAATTAGCAAGACACCTACAAAAAGAGGCCCAAGCTCAACACAATAATTCTGAATTCACAGAAGAACAAAAGAAAACCATAGGCAAAATTGCAACATGCTTGGAATTACGAAGTGCAGCTTTACAGTCCACACAGTCCCAAGAAGAATTTAAACTGAAAGATCTGAAGAAGCTAGAACCAATCCTAAAGAATATTCTTACATATAATAAAGAATTCCCATTTGATGTTCAGCCTGTCCCTTTAAGAAGAATTTTAGCACCTGGTGAAGAAGAGATTTTGGAATTTGAAGAAGATGAAGAAAAGGTGATGCTGGAGCAGGATCTCCTGATTCCTTTCCTGCCAGAGTTCCCGGTACTTTATTACCAAGGTTGCCATCAGAACCAGGAATGACGTTACTCACTATCAGGATTGAGAAAATTGGCCTGAAAGATGCCGGGCAGTGCATTGATCCCTATACCACAGTTAGTGTAAAAGATCTGAATGGCATAGATTTAACTCCTGTGCAAGATACTCCTGTCCACTTAATGTGGACATTGAGCTCCAGAAGCATGCTGAAAAGTTAACCAAAGGTACAGCTATTTTTTTTTTAATTCAAACACTACAAGCCTGAAAAAGGTTTACCAGCACCAAGTGTTTCACCTTCATGGAGATGAACGAAATTAAACCTGGGCCAATTGTAACAGAACTATACAAGAAACCCACTGACTTTAAAAGAAGGAAATTGCAGTTATTGACCAGGAAACCACTTTATCTTCATCTGCATCAAACTTTGCACAAGGAATGATCCTGACATGAGTATCCTGGAACTTCTGTGAATCTCACCACTCCGTAGAATCCATCATTGCTCTGTGTAGCATACATACCCATCAACAGGCAGGAAGCAACTTGGACCCAGGCCGGCAGGCCAGTGAGTCCATTACAAGCTGTAGCACAGAATTCAAAGTCCAGCATCACTGACGTAACAGACTCTTTGGATACAGGCTTATTGTAGATCTTGAAACGTTTTCACTTTCCTATTAATTGTGCAATTAATAGTCTCTTTTCTAACTTACCACGACTCCCGCCCAACTTCCTGGAGCAACGCTGTTGTGGGTGGGATGTGCTCATCTTCAAACGTAATACAGCAATAAGAATGCGCTAGGTGTGTAAACCTGTCCACTTCTGCTCCAGTATGCTCTTTAGCTTTCCGAGTTAATGTCAGACTTTGGGTTGATGTGGGGAGAAGAGCATGAGGCTGCTAGAGGAAATGGGGCCAGTTATGCTGCCCAAGGTCAGTCTGGAAGTTCATAGGTTGCTCCTCAAGAGACAGCCTCAATTCACCCCGATCTCATGGTTTTCCTGCCCAGAAATCGTGTGCCTTGGCCAATCTCCCACATGGGAGTGTTCGCAGGTTGTAGCTGGAATTTTTCCAGATGACCAGATTGTTCTTCTGAAAGTGAGCATATTTTTAGTCACATTGATTAGCTTTTTTCCTACATCACATTGTCATTCTTTCTGTTAGTGATTCTAGGGTTAATGAAACCATCTCAGAATAATTACAAATTCTTGGTGGGTTTATAATGTCTTCTAAGTCATGTAATCTAAAAATAATTTGAGTCAGATGCTAATGAGATACTGCAGGAATAACTGCTGTTTTTCTGACAACTGATTGTGAAACCTTAAAACCTGCATACCTCTTCTATAGTGATGAGTATGCAAATCTGGAGATATTCTATTTTTTTTTATATAGGTAGATAGGATTGCCATTTATTTCCTATTTAGATATATTGACATTCATCCATATGGAAATATGCAGGTCATTAGCTTATTATAATTTGACTATTTACATTCTTTTGACTTAATAATGGGGGCCTAAGTAAAACTTTCATAATACATACACGGTGGATATTTGATACATAGAACATGAAGATTTGGGGTGGGCGTTCTGTGGGTTAGATGTGGAACCCACATATTTAATATTCAGTATTTTAAATGACCAACATTAGAATGAGCAAAATGCAGTGCCAGTACCTGGCCTATTTTTAAACTAGTGTAACAAGCCTAGTCATACCATTCAGTATGTTTGCTTTTTAAAATAGGTGAGGTGAAGGTGAAGTCGCTCGGTCATGTCCAACTCTTTGCGACCCCGTGGACTGTAACCTACTAGGCTTCTCTGTCCATGGGATTCTCCAGGCAAGAATACTGGAGTGGGTTGCCATTTCCTTCTCCAGGGGATCTTCCTGACCCAGGGATCGAACCCGGGTCTCTTGCCTTGGAGGCAGACGCTTTAACCTCTGAGCCACCAGGGACTACGTAACCATAATTCAGTTCCAGCTGTTATACTTCAAGAGACCCAGTCTCCACTCTCAGTTGTCTGTGGAGTCAGTTCTCTTTACTATGACAGATGTAAGAATTCTCAACAAAATTGTCTTGCCTCTCATCTTCATTAATTTCAAAATCATCCCACCCACAATTATCTTGAGGGGATGAAGAATTTGCCTTAATAAATTACTTTGTTGTTCATGCAGCTCTTATATAGACTGTGAGTTGTCAGCCCACCCCCACCCCTACCCAGCATGTAAGCTCCTCAAGGGGCAAGAACCACATTTTCTCCGTGTCGTGTACATTTTCTGAGGTGCTTGGCAGCACTCTGTACCCTGTGGAATACTCAGTACCTTTTGTTTGATGTTGCTGACAAGACCTAAAAATAATCCCTTAAAAATCTACCATTAAAGTGTAGCAAAACTGGAGAAAAAAAAAAAAAGAAAATCCACAGCCAGCACAACCATCTAACAAAGAAAGAACCCTTCATTTGGCATTAAGTTCATTTGGCATTGCTGCTGCTGCTGCTGCTAAGTCGCTTCAGTTGTGTCCGACTCTGTGTGACCCCATAGACGGCAGCCCACCAGGCTCCCTCGTCCCTGGGATTCTCCAGGCAAGAACCCTGGAGTGGGTTGCCATTTCCTTCTCCAATGCTTGAGAGTAAAAAGTGAAAGTGAAGTTGCTCAGTCATGTTCAACTCTTAGTGACCCCATGGACTGCAGCCTACCAGGCTCCTCCGCCCATGGGATTTTCCAGGCAAGAGTACTGGAGTGGGGGTGCCATAAGCCAAACTCTGGGCTTCTCAGGTGGCGCTAGTGGTAAAGAATCTGCCCGCCAATGCAGGAGATGCAAGAAATGCGGGTTTGATCCCTGGGTCGGGAAGATCCCCTGGAGGAGGAAATGGCAACCCAGTATTCTTGCCTGGAAAATCCCATGGACAGAGGAGCCTGGTGGGCTACAGTCCATGGATCGCAAAGAGTTAGACACAACTGAGCACACAAAACAAGCCATGCTGTCCTAGACAGGAACAATCATTTTTCAAATCAACCTGTATAGAAAGAAACAAACATTTGAACTCTGTGGTTTTAACTGACCAAACAAGAAAGTTCACAGAGAAGACAATGGGAAGTCTAGTCCTGTTGTGGAGCATTGACATTCTTTAGTGTTCATTCAGGAGTCCCTCTTGGGCTGACTGGGTTCACCAATGAATTTGGATAATATAGAATTAGGTAGCAAGAGAATGCTGCAAGACTACATTTAAACACTTGATAATTTTGCAGTTATGAGAGCCACTGGTCTGTGTCATGGTCTGGAATAATGAATCATAGCTTTGTTTAGACAGTAGAACAACTTGAAACCAAAGAATTTGTTTTAGAAACCCACAAATACTGAGTCTACTTCCTCACGACACCAGGAACCATTTCAAACACACAGAATGATAAATTTGGAACACATGCAATCAGGTTAAGCAGGATCATCTAACTAGGAGTTTTCTGTTAGTATCTGTTGCTATTGATTCCTTGGATTTGGTTGTCTGCTAACCTCTTAACAGATTAGGCGGCAGCAGCTCACAAGGGTGTGGACACTATGGGAGAAAAATCTTAAAATCTAGAAAACATTACAATTCATTTAGTTTCCCCCTCCCCTAGACAATCAGAAAAACAAAAACAACTGTTGTTAATTAAAATCTGAGTACTTGAACATGATAACCTTGGGAGCTATTCTGTAGGAGTACCTTTTGGAGAATCACTGTTGTAGAAAAAATAGAAATCAAGGCCTAGGCATCAGAGTTGTGGGGTTCAAATCTGTCCTTTATTGAAGTCAACATTTGCTTAGTTTCACTTCAAAAAAGTTACGGAGTCTTTGATCTCTCATACTGACTCAAAAGTCAGCAAAATCTTCTGCCTGTATTCAATGGTTGAATTAAGAGAACAGTGCATCGTCTTAATCTAGGAATTCAAGGGGGCTTCCCTGGTTGGTGGCTTAGCGGTAAAGAATCCACTTGCACTGACAGTGCAGGAGACATGGGTTCGGCCCCTGGTCCAGGAAGATCACACATGCCCTGGAGGAGCTAAGCCTGTGCGCTGCTACTGCTGAGCCTGTGCTCTAGAGCCTGCGAGCTGCGGCTCCTGAAGCCCTTGTGCCCTAAAGCCCGTGGCTCTGCAACAAGAAAAGCCACCGCAATGAGGAGCCCTCGTACTGAAACTAGAGAGTAGTCCCCACTGGCTGCAAGGAGAGAGAAGCCTGTGTGGCAGCAAAGACCCAGCACCATCCACGATAAACATTTTTAGAAAATTTAGAAATTCAAACCCTTTTGAACTACTGCCAATTTAAATAAGGAAAAATTGCTATCATTCTCCCCCAGCCTATTTACAATATCTATAATTCAGGTAAGAAAAGACATATTGAAACTGTCAACATTTACAGGGTAGGGCAGTGGATTTTAGGTGACAGCTGGCAATGGGGGAGAATACAAAGAGGGCAGAAGAGAAGAAAAATTAACAAGAGATGCTGAATTTTTGAAAGAGCGGGAAAAAATGTATTAATTTTATTGATGTATATTTGACTTACAATATTACATTAGTTTCAGTGTACATCACATGATTTGATGTTTTTATATATTACATACCATAGGAAGTTATTATAACACTGACTCTATTCTCTGTGCTGTACATCACATCCCTGTGATTGATGTACTCCTAGGTTGCTGCAAAAGTAATTGTGGTTTTTGCTGTTTGATATTGGAATACATTCTAAATAATGTATGTGGTTATATTAGAAATCATTTTAATTTGCATTTGTTGCTGCATGTTTTTTTGCTAATGACTTATTACTTGCTCTTTATTTCATGTTTAATTTAGACTATGGATATGATGTTAGACAAAAAGCAAATTCAAGCAATTTTCTTATTTGAGTTTAAAATGGGTCACAGAGCATTGGTGGTTCAGTGGTAGAATTCTCACCTCCCAAAATGGGTCGTGAAGCAGCAGGCACAACATACATCAGCAAGGCGTTTGGTCCAGGAACTGCTAACGAACGTACAGTGCAGTGGTGGTTCAAGAAGTCTTGCAAAGGAGACGAGAGCCTTGAAGATGAAGAGCATAGTGGGTGGCCATCAGGAGTTGACAATGCAACTGAGAGGATCATCAAAGCTGATCCTCTTACGACTACATGAGAAGTTTCTGAAGAACTCAACACCAACCATTCCATGGTCGTTCGGCATTTGAAGCACATTGGAAAGGTGAAAAAGCTTGATAAGTGGGTGCCTCGTGAGCAGAGTGCAAATCAAAGAAATCATCACTTTGAAGTGTCATCTTCTCTTATTTTACGCAACAACAATGAACCATTTCTTGAGCAGATTTTGATGTGCGACGAAAAGTGGATTTTATATGACAACCGGCAATGACAGGCTCAGTGGCTGCACCTGGAAAGAAACGCCAAAGCACTGCCCAAAGTTAAACTTGCACCAAAAAAGGCTCATGGTCACTGTTTGGTGGTGTGCTGCCCGTCTGATCCACTATAGCTTTCTGAATCCCAGTGAAACCATTACCTCTGAGAAGCATGCTCAGCAGATAGATGAGCTATATCGAAAACTTCAACTTAGGCTATAAAGACATTAAAAAAAAAAGACTTATTTTTTTACCAAGATATCCTTTTTGTTTCCCCTCCAAATTTGGCAGGGCAAGAAAAGGCAGGTGCATGATTCTAGATCTAAAACTAGGAGTCGTCATTGGACTGGAAATCAAAACCGCAGAAAGAGTAGGTTGAGAGAACAAGAATCTCTGCTGAGAGAGAGGAAGTAAGACAGCCTGCCTGCCAGCCCCCTCCCCCATCCCTCCCATGAGCACAGGTTCCGGGCCTTCTGACAGGGGCAGAACAGGGCAAGGGAGTCCAGCACACTCAGCGCCCAGGGCCAGTCAACATCTACACCCACACCTGTCCACCAAGGGAGGAGATTTCAGCTCCCATTGGGAATACAGTCTGGTGTGGCAACAGGCTCCTGATGGGAGAAATGTCTCGAGTCTGTGTTGACTCTCACTGGCTAACCTTTCCTGAGGACTAGGCCAAGCCCGCTGAGCACACTTAAACTCTGGAGCTGGACAGAAGATCTTGGACCAATTGCAGGTAGGGACACCCACATTCATTTTCTCCCTTTCTTTCTCCTTCCTCTCTTTCAGCAGGGCTTTTGAGCCCCTGATGTGTGCCAGATCACTGTTCTTGGCACTCAAGATGTTTAGGAAACCGTCAAGGAGCTTCCACTCAAGAAGAGGGAAATGGAAAATTAAGGTCCAGTTTATTTTTCAGATTTAAGAAATCTCTAGGAAGGAGAATAACTTGTAGGAAAGCAGGTCAGGAAGACCCTTTCTGATGAAGTGACAGAGGGAAAGTGGCCCTACTGTTAAGGAAGCAGGGGAGGGGAACTTCTTTGTGCCGGGACTTAGCCAGCTACTGTTTCATGGATGCTGACAGAAGACACGTGACGCTGGGAGACAGAGGACTCTGTTTCTCATGGCACAGAGAGCATCAGGAGCTCCACAGGTCTGTGTCAGTTCCCTTCACCTCCCAGTCCCACAGGGTGACAAGCGGATGTGGTGAGCACCGTGGACTGGCATTACACGCAAGCAACACGGAGCTCGAAGAGCCCTGATCTTTTCAAGGAGCTCCAAGCAAATTGGCCCACTGCTGTCTTAGGAAGACAAACCTACCCCAGGCTCCAGAATGAGGAATAATTCCTGGCTTCCAAGGCTCTGAGCTCTCCAGACATCCTTCAAAAGATGGTCTGGAAGAAAAGCTGTAGTGCTTCAGCTTGTAAGACACACACAGACTGGAGTGACCTGTCTACCCACGATGCGGTTCTGAGAGATGATGGCCACCAGTAGGGCCAGATGGGTCCCCCTTGGTTGGGTGGGCCTTATGACTGCTTCCAGCCAATGAGCTGTGAGTGGCCGTTGACATGGTACATTCCAGAGCCCTCTTTTCACTCTGGCTTGGGGATGTTTGAGACAGTGGCTGTTCAACCAGTCTGGATCTCAAGGGGTTCACAGGGAGCAGGACCCTCAGCTGCCCGATGATCAACATGGAACATAAACAAAAATGAAACCTTTGTTCTTTAAGTCAGAGATAGATTGCCAAACTTCAACCCACAGGCAAAATCTGGCCTGTAGTCTGTTTTTGTGTTGCCTATGAGCTCAGGAATGCTGGGGTGACCTTTTTGTTATGGTTTCAGATAGATGGAGCTCCATTTTAAACGTATGACATTTGCCTCTAAGGATGTGAAACAGGCATCTGTTGCGACCCCATGGACTTTACAGTCCATAGACAGCAAGGAGATCCAACCAGTCCATCCTAAAGGAAATCAGTCCTGAATATTCATTGGAAGGACTGATGCTGAAGCTGAAACTCCAATACTTTGACCACCTGATGCAAAGAACTGACTCATTTGAAAAGACCCTGATGCTGGGAAAGACTGAAGATGGGAGGAGAAGGGGATGACAGGGGATGAGGTGGTTGGATGGCATCACTGACTCAATAGACATGAGTCTGAGTAAACTCCAGGAGTTAGTGATGGACAGGGAGGCCTGGCATGCTGCAGTCCATGGGGTTGCAAAGAGTCAGACACGACTGAGTGACTGAACTGAACTGAACTGATGAACTCAGGAGGCTTTATTCTTTCTTAAGTGTTGTAAAGAAAAAGCAGCAGCAAACAGAGAAGAACATGGTTCAGAGTCCTGCATGGCCTGCAAAGGATAAAATATTTACTCTTTGGCACTTAATAGAAAACACCCTCCAATCCATGGTTGACCTGGCCAATCTATCTGATGTGGAAGAAAATAAGAAAGATATAAGGGAAACCAAAATAAGAAAAGTGTTGGAAAAAGCAGTCAGTGTCAAAGGCTATCGTTATCAATGGGATGAGGTGAGTTTCTGAGGAGTCGTCATTTGCTTTGAGAACATGGCAGTCACTGGGGGCTTGATAAGTGCAGGTCCGTTTGGACAGTGAGGGACGAAAAAAAAGAAAAGACCAATTGGAGTGAGGAAGTTGAGTCTCAAAACGAATACAACCGTTATCAAGGTTTACTGTGGACAAGGACAGAGAAAGGACAGGAATGGGCTGTGGGGTCAAATGAGAGTTGCTTTATTAAGAAGGGAGAAAGGGCCTCTGAATAATCTCAAGGGAGCAGCCAGTGGAGGAGGAGCTGACCTAAGAGAGCAGGAGAGACACGAGGTGACTGAGGAGTGAACTCCAAAGAGCAGAGAGGAAGTGGTGTGGCCTCAGTGGGAGGACCCGCCACGTCAGGAGGAGGAACTCTTCTCCCATTGCAACGGGAGAGAAATGCGTCTGCAAATGCAGGAGGACCTGTGCATTCAGTGGTGATAAGACGAGGGAGTTCTTGTCTGATGACTTCTATTTTTCAGCAAAATATGAGGCACGTTAGGGAGGGAGAAAGCTGTTGAGAAGAGGGTATGGGACCTTTGAGGGGAGAAGAGAAAATGGAAATGTCTCAGAGGCTGAAGGGACTCAAGCTCCTAATGAGGAATCCGTGAGGAGGGCTGAGGCACCTTTTGAGATGAATGATCGTGCATTTAAAGTCAGCATGACAGTCTGGCTTTGTGACAGCTCCAGCAACTTTTAGTGTCTGGGTTCCAAGTGGAGAAAGTCAATCTTTTGATTCAAACATATTTGGAGTGCAACCATTTGAGTGTAAATGAAAAAACAGAATGGGCTGAGCTGCTGAGCTGCTCTGGGAGTTTTTTAAGGGCTTCTTGAAGGGTCCCTCCAAAGACATGATAAGCTTACCACTAGGCACCCCACTTCAGCACAGCGGCCAAGGATATGTGCTCCAGAGCCAGCGTGTCCCGGCATAAATCCAAGATCTGTCACCTACAGACCTCAACCAGGCTACTGAACTTCATTCAGAATAAGGTTAGTGGTTGGACTCACCTCATATGATGGTGGTGAGATTTATATAAATGAGTTCTTCTAGTAAAACCTTCAGAACAATGTCTGATCGATCCATAGGAAGTGTTCCCACATGGCCTTGGTATCTAGCTGTACCCCACAATTTTCAGGTGACCTAGAAGCCGGATTAATATTAAATTTGCCAAAACCCTGCCTAGAAAGCTTGTGCTGTCCAGCCTTCATTGAAGCCAGGCTTTCTCCCTCTGGGGAACAAGAGTAAACACATTGAGAAATGAAGGTGTTCCCTAAGGCTCAAGTCCGCTTTGAAATGCTGAGTCATTTGCAGAATCTTTTACAGGGTGAGACTCTTCACACTGAGGGCTTGAGACTAGCATTCACAAGGGAGTATTTCCTGGCATTTTATTGGAAAGTGACTCTGAAGGACAAAGTGGAGTGAGCCAGGGACCAGCAGAGGCATTTTCCTACACAGCGTCCTGAGGTGAGTGGTGGGGGAAGACATGCGCTGCACGGGGCTGGCCCTTGCAGGTAGAGCAGAAAAGACCACATGCCTGAAACTATCTAATGTGATGATGTACTGGAATCAGGAAGAGAAGCCTCTTCTTCCTGCGATGTCCCTCCACAGCACTTTACTGACAGAGCTTAACATCATGCTTGCTACAAAGGAAAAATGCTAAAATGGTCCTGCCCCAGGAGGCACAGCAGGTAATGGAGGATGGACTAGGGCTGAAGGATGAAGGTAACTTGAAACTTGTCCAAAGGGCACCAGAAACACTGATAATATCAGTCTAATGAAGGCCCAGAAATGACTCTCTACAGTCTAGCTGCTGCTTCTGTTATATTTGCCTCCTACGAGGTGAGATTTAAAAAACCAGACCTGAGGTAAACAACAATGGAAGAGGAGGCACCTGAGCTGGGCTTCACCGCCACTGCCTCCACCGCCGCAGCCGCCGTGGGACCCGCACGCCCTGAACTCCCCGGGGCGGCCATGGCCAGGCGGCTGCGGCGGCTTGGTGCGGTCCTGGCCGCCTGCCGCCCCCGCCCAGCCCACGCCTAGAGGCCGCCCCTGGAGGCTGCGGCCAGACAGACGCTAGGTCTAAACACAGTTAAGAAATAGAACTGTTGTATGACTCAGCAATCCCACTGCTGGGCATACACACTGAGGAAACCAGAATTGAAAGAGACACGTGTACCCCAATGTTCATTGCAGCACTGTTTATAATAGCCAGGACATGGAAACAACCTAGATGTCCATCTGCAGACGAATGGATAAAAAAGCTGTGGTACATATACACAATGGAATATCACTCAGCCATTAAAAAGAATACATTTGAATCAGTTCTAATGAGGTGGATGAAATTGGAGCCTATTATACAGAGTGAAGTAAGCCAGAAAGAAAAACACCAGTACAGTATACTAATGCATATATATGGAATTTAGAAAGATGGTAACAATAACCCTGTATGCAAGACAGCAAAAGAGACACAGATGTATAGAATAGTCTTTTGGATTTTGTGGGAGACAGCGAGGGTGGGATAATCTGGAAGAATAGCATTGAAACATGCTTATTATCATATGTGAAACAGATCGCCAGTCCAGGTTTGATACATGAGACAGGGTGCTCAGGGCTGGTGCACTGGGATGACCCAGAGGGATGGGATGGAGAGAGAGGTGGGAGGGGGGTTCAGGATGGGGAACATGTGTACACTCATGGCTGATTCATGTCAATGTATAGCAAAACCACTACAATATTGTAAAGTAATTAGCCTCCAATTAAAACAAAATTTTTAAAAAATTTAAAAAAAGAAAGAGCTTCTTATAATCACAGCAGATGAAGATCCACTAGTAAACTGATCAAGATTTTTGGCTGGCCCTCCAAAGAAAAGGTTAGGAAACTGATGGTCCAAGTAAGTTAGGTGACTGGCTTACATTACACAGTTTGTAAGTGAAAGAGCCACTATATGACCAGAAAAAATTCATAGGAACTGGCTCCAGAGCCCACCCTCATTTTCCTCATCTGTAAGTAATAAGTTGGCCACCTCTGTGACATCAGATGTTCCAGATTAAAAAAATAAACATGAATAATAATTTTTAAAAGTGAATAAGTCTGCATTTTCCCCATCTAAAGAAAGCCCCTCTAAGTAAGCAGCTATGACATGTGTGCCTCAGGAGTATGGATATTACTGCTGTGTGAAACATGCTGATTAAAATCATTGTTTCTGGGGAAAAAAAACCCAGACCTAAGCAGCCTAGTCTATAGTTCAAATGTCAAGATCAGGGTTATTAGCGAACTGTTTGCAGAGCAATGAGTAAGTTAGCTCAAGAGAGTAGTCGTGTCACAGTGCTAAAGGCAAAACACTCAGTCGTTAATGTTAGGTCTGGAAATTCATCTGCTTCTCTTATAGTTATCTAAAAGAAACAAATATGTATAAATGTTTATTCATATGCTCTTCTGTTTTCTTCTGACTGAGCAATATTCTAGCTGCCAAGATTTCCCTTCCAGAAACCTGTCCATCATCAATTCTTTTCCACTTTGACTCTTCTCTCTTAACCGGTTTCAGACAAACTGTAAAATAGGGAGCCCTCTTTCTAGGGCTACCCCTAGGGCATGTGGCTGTTGGAAACTATTTTTGCAGAGCACCTGTCTGTATATAAACTTGATCAAAAATGCATTACAAAATTCATGGACCCATGTGAAAGATACTGATTTACTGACGAAGACTTAGAATAATGGCTAGAAAAGAAGGACTTATTATTTTCCCATTAGTGCATGTGGAGATCCTTTGTCCTGTGTACTATGTGAGTGTCGCTCACCACCCATCAGTGTCTCAGCCCGATTTTGGTGGCCCAATCTCATGTGATCCTGTGAAAGAATTGCTGTGCCAGCTGGTGGGAGTACCCTGCTCTCCAACCTGTCCTTCTGGGACTGGGTTCCACTCCAGAGCCAAAGGCCAACTCTATTAGCATGACTTCTGGAGCCTCAGAGGACTTCTGGTCTACCCCACACAGGGAACAGAGGGCTGGCGTGTGCTCCTAAGAGACAGGAGATGAGGACTGGACCCATGAAGGCCACAGCCTGGGCTTGGGACACCCAGTGTGGATGACATGGTGGGCCCCAGTAGGTGCCAGGGGTCATCAGGGAGGGCCATCTTTCACGGAGGGCACTCCATTCACTGGGTCCTGGGGTCTGGAACCAGCCCCAGGATGCTGCTACACTGCCTCTTTTCAGGTCTGGCTCACTACGTCTTTGACCATGGAGACGAAATTCACTCTCTTCATTGTAACTGGAGATATGCAAAGTGGCTGAGCCACAGCCTGTCACACAGTGAGCTTGTGGCAGGGCCACAACCCTGGTCCCCAGGCCACTGACTACTCACTCTTTCACGCCGTGTGGCATCTGATGTTCTCTTGCTCCTTCCTCGCTACATTCAATGCCTCTTTCTGTTCTCTGGTGTTATGGACTGAAGGTCTGCATCTCCCCACTGTGCATACCTGAAGTCCTAAACCCTAGTGTCGCTGGTTTTGGTGAAGGGACCTCTAAGGAGGTGATTAAGGTGAGATGAAGTCATTAGGATGGGGCCCTGATCCCAAAGAATTAGCATCCTTAATAAGAAAACACCAGACAGCTAGTGCACTCTACCCCCGGTGAACAGGCACCAAGAGGCGGCCACATGAGGACGCAGTGATGAGGCGGCTGTCTACAAGCCTGGAAGAGAGGCCCACCAGAAATGGAATTTTCTGGCATCTTGATCTTGGACTTCTGGCCTCCAGAACTGTGAGCAGATAAATTCCTGTTGTTGGAGCCACCTGGCTTTTTGTGGCATTTTTGTTATCGTGGCCTTAGTTTCCTAGGGGATGTTCACCCCCTTCCAAAACCACCTTCCAGATCCCTCTCAGCAGATCTTCAAATTCTCCCCTCGTTGTCTCAGTCCTTTAGAGGCTTGCCTTCAGTTAGCACCCTGGTACATAAACCCACAACGATGGTTATTAACATCATATCTTCTAGCTAAGGTATTTAATCAGGACTGCTGCTGCTGCTGAGTCCCTTCAGTCGTGTCCGACTCTGTGCAGTCCCAGAGACGGCCTCCCACCGGGCTCCTCTGTTTCCCTGGAACTCTCCAGGCAAGAACACTGGAGTGGGTACTTCTGGATAATCCCCTAATTCCAAAGACTGGTTTTAACAGTGGGTTTGCAAAACATGAGGGCAGTCAGATTGAGGAAGTCAACTGTTTACACAGGCCTCCCAGCGGGTCCTTGCACCCCTCTGGAAAGCAGCTGCCTTCTCTCTCATGAAAGCCTCAACCCTAACTTCCAGACCTTTTGCTTTCAGTATCCAGGTGAGGAAAACTTATATTCCTACAGGGAACAGGGAAAATGATTCACTTAGAAGTATCAGTCATTCATTACTGTATCATTTATTTGCAATTAAGCTATTACATATCATGTTTCATTTGAGTAACTGAAGTGGAACTTAAGTACTAGTTGGGTTACAAGTGACAGGAAAATTAAACTCACAGAATCTTAATAAGAATTTATTTTTCTCTTAAAAGTAGGCAGATTCTGGCTTTGCTTTAGCAGCTCAAAAATGCTATCAGGGACTCATTCTTTTAATACATTTTCACATTGTCATCCTCAGCGTGTTGGCTTTTGTTCTCATGATTGTGCCCCATGAACAAAAGTGACAGTTGCAAACTCAGAAATTATCATTCTTCCGAGGCTGTAAAAAGGGAGGACGTGTTAGAACTGTGCCCAGTGGCCTCTACTAAGGAGGCTTCAGTTCAGTTCAGTTCAGTCACTCAGTCGTGTCCGACTCTTTGCGACCCTATGGACTGCAGCACGCCAGGCCCCCTGTCCATTACCAGCTCCCGGAGTTTACACAAACCCATGTCCATAGAGTCAGTGATGCCATCCAGACATCTTGCCCTTTGTCGTCCCCTTCTCCTCCTGCCTTCAATCCTTCCCAGCATCAGGGTCTTTTCAAATGAGTCGGTTCTTCACATCAGTTCAGTTCAGTCGCTCAGTTGTGCCTAGAAAGTAGCTATTTAGTTTTTTAACCTAATATAGATGCTGAGTGAGCCATGACTGGAAGAAATTAATTTGCGTTTAGAGATAGTGCTTTTCACAAAATCAACTGCTAATGCTAAAATGTATGGAGTGGTATTCGTACATGATATCTTGGAAGTTTTCTGTAAATAATTCTAATTGAGAATTACTTCTTTTTCTCCAATTATAAAACTCGTGCATGTTTGACTTGCCTGTAGCTAAGATACAGAAAGCAGTGGCAGGTCATTATCCCCACCACAACAAACAGAAGAAACCGAATGAACCGCAACAGAACACGTTTTAAAAATAACATCGGCTACTGGGAATAAAACAGGTCTAGAGGAACTGAATGCCAGAGTAGAAAGATCTCCTTTCCACTCTGAATGCAGATCTGTAGCTCTCTTCCTACTTCAGGCATTTGACAAGTGTGTGCATGGGCTCAAAACTGGACTTGATATTGCACGGGAACTATGAAAAATAAAGAGAAACAGAGCTTTTGAGGGCTGGTGTGAAAGTCAATTCTGGAGCATTCCTAAGGCAGACACTTTTTTCTTGTTGATTTCTTGTCGTGTCAGCTTTAATGAGTACTTTGGTGGTAAGGGAGGTGCAAGCTGAGCTTGCAAGGAGAACAAAGGTCCTTGCACTCTGAAGGAGCACAGATGCCGAGATCATGCTGAAGAGAGGCGTGCAGGATAAACCAAGCACACCTCTCACCCTTGAGACATCTGAACCAGAGGTGAATTGACTGTAACAAAATCTGCAGCCTTTCCCCCAGTGCCACTGCTGGCTCCATCATGCTGATCAGCATTTTATCTTACCCTAGCTGTCTGACACAGGGAAGGGCAAATCCTCTCTGTGGGGAAAGAGCACTTACTTCAGTCTTTACACAACTTTTACACACAGAGTTTCTGACAAGTTAAAAAAAATTACAATACTTGGGGGAAAAGGGGGACAATCAAGAGAAAAAAAACAGGATAAACAGATGACCCAGATATTATACTTAACAGACAAGGTTTTATGACTATTATAATCATGCTAAAGAAAACAGGGACAGAAGGTGAACAAAACTGATGAAAAGATTTTGGGAGAATTTCAACAGGGAAATGGAATCAGTTTATCTATCCCAATGGATACTCTAAGCTCTGAAAAATGTAAAGAACTTATTGGGTGAATTTAATATGGCATCACCGACTCAATGGACATGAGTTTGAGTAAGCTGCGGGAGCTGGTGATGGAAAGGGAAGCCTGGTGTGCTGCAGTCCGTGGGAGGGTCGGATATGACTGAGCGTCTGAACCGAACAGTACACTAAACACATGAGAGGACACAAGTACTGAACTAAAATTTGGGTCAATGAAATTACCCAAACTTTTAAATAAGCACACAGAGACAATGGAATTTAAAATAAAAACCAACATAAAAAAACTTGTGAAGAACATTGTCAAATCACATCACACATGTGGCTGAAGTCCTAAAGGAGACAGGAAATAGGGTGAACACAGTATCTGAATTTTCTAAACCTGTAAAAGATCTCAATCCACAGATTTAGGAATTTCAGTGCATCCCAAGCAAGAAAAGTGTTAAGTCAAACTGAGATATATCACAAGCCAAATTCTGAAAACGAGGAAAACTAACTAAAGGCGACAATCCTTAGAGTAGCCAGAGGAATTAAAATACACATTAACTTCAAAGGAACAACAATTAGATTGATGAACTTTTTAACAGAAACTCCAGGATGGGATCCACATGGCAACAGAATGTTTAAGGTGCTAAAGGCTCTCATGTTCTTAATTCTGGGGAAGCTGTCAATTAGAAAGGAAGATAGTAAAATAGATATCTGAAGACAAAAATCTAGACAATTCATTTCCAGCAGACCTACAGTTAACAAGTACTAAACAAAAGTCTTCTAGCTGAAAGGAACAACCTGTGAAGGAAACAGAACTGCAGAAAGGAAGGAAGAGCCCTGGAAAGGATAAATTCGTGGCTGGATATAAATGAGCATTGACCATTTAAACCAACAATAACGACGACTTGTGGGATTCAGTTCCAATCTATGACAACCCAAGTGCAAAGGGCAGAAGGGAGTAAATTTAGTTGTACTTGTTTACCATTTTACTCATGAAGAGGTTAAAGTACAAATTTATGAGAGAGGTAGATAATTCAAGAATGCAGATGGTAATTGCTAGAGTAATCATGAAAAGCAAAAGAAAAACTAAACACCTAGTAGAGGAGGTATAATGCAATGTTAAAATACTTAATCAAAAATAAATCAGAAAAAGGAAGAAAATATGAACAAAGAACAGATGTGACTGATAGGAACTAAGTAAAACCACACAACAAATCCAACAATATCAGGAATTACCTTAAAAATAGAAACTGACTAAAAGTTTTCATTTTAAGAATGAATTTTTACTGGGTTAAACATTAACGTTCAACTTTATACTGTCTAAAAGAAACACACGTTAAAATATAAAAAAGCCATTATAAGTTGAAAATAAAAGGATGGAAAAAATAGGCAATGCACACATTGACCAAGAAAACAATGGGGCTTCCCTGGTAGTCCAGTGGTTAGGACCCAGCACTTTCTCAGAGCGGGTGCAGGTTCAGTTCCTGGTTGAGAGCCCACATGCCAAGTGGCGGTCAAAAAACCCACCTTGTTTGCAAAATTAATAGCAATGGAGGACATTTGAGGTGAAAATTCTATTGAAGGCAAACATTTCATAAGCATAAGAGGGAAATTTAACAGGAAGACATAACCATTTTAAATGACTGCATCTAATAATATAGCTTCAAAATACTTAAAGCAAAAATTGAATGACCTAGAAGAGAAACAGACAAATCCATCTTGTAGTTGCAATTTTTAATAAACTCTTTGTGTTTTACAGTACAAGCACACAAAAAATCAGTACAAACCCTCAGAAAACTAGAAGGCAAATTCCTCAATATAAAAAGGGTGTCCACAGAAAATGCAGTTATCAGACTAATGTCACCAAATTGAATTGTCCCCCTAAGTTTAGGGAGAAGACTAGAGTTTTGACTCCCTATTCAACACTGTTTAGGAGATCCCACACAGCACAAGATCACAAGGAAAATGGAACTGCACAAAGAATGGAAATAGAAAAGTAAAATTGTATTTGGAGATGACTGTATTCAGAGAAAATCCAAAGACACTTAATAAGTATCATATCTAATGAATTTATCAAGATCACCAGATAGAAGGTTGACATAAAAATTAACTGCACTTCTACCACCAGCACAATCAGAAAATAAAATTAGAAAAATAATATTGTTTACAATAATATAAAAATATCACCTCCCTAGAAATAAATTTAATGAAATAGTTGCAAGACTGAGAGGGTAACAGGCAGGAAGACCAGGGGTCTCCAAATGGAGGAAATAGCCTGTAAGTGTCAGACATTTTATCTCCCTTAAGCAGCAGGAGGAAACAAACCAGCCATATTTGTTCCTTCTCTATACCAGTTTAAAAGGAGGTTTCTCTTAAAATTCTGTGTTGCCATAACGATACCTGGTTTCACTTGAAGTTAACCAATGCCTTTTTCTTATGGAAATGTTTATCGTAAGCTATGCTAATGTACTATGCTTTTACCCCAAACTGTCCTCAAGTCGGTTCCGCCTTTTGGGCTCAGAACCTACTTGATAAACCAGTATGTTATACTCCCATATTGTTCCTCTAATCTATGTAAATGAAACTATTTGTATGGTGATCTGCCCTTCAAGATTCAAGTTAATCATTTTATGGCCCAAGATAAACCATTTGGAGTCAAAGGTGAAGGTGAAGTCGCTCAGTCGTGTCTGACTCTTTGTGACCCTGTGGACTGTAACCTACTAGGCTTCTCCGTCCATGGGATTCTCCAGGCAAGAATACTGGAGTGGATTGCCATTTCCTTCTCCAGGGGATCTTCCTGACCCAGGGATTGAACCCAGGTCTCCCGTATTGGAGGTAGACGCTTTAACCTCTGAGCCACAAGAGAAGCCCAGGTTATCCCAAAATACATCTTATGGATGAGGGGCCTGGTGCCATTCTAACTTTGGAGACATTCCTTTCTTTCATTAACAACAGACTGCTGGTGACTATATAACATCCAGCTAAAGACTAGCAGGGGGTACGCCTTCTGCCTCCTTCTGATGCCTATGTCAGAAGCTTTCTTCATCTCCTTTATACTTTAATAAAACTTTGTTACACAAAGCTCTGAGCGATGAAGCCTCATCTCTGGCCCTGGATTGAATTCTTCTCCTCCAGGGGCCAAGAATCCCAGCGTCGTAATTCAACAACAACTTTTCAAGACCTTTACACTGAAAGCCATAAAATGTGCTGAGAGATATTTAAAAGGAACTAAATAGAGATTTATCATTTCACATACTGAAATATTCAATATTATTAGGACTACAACAATCTCAAATTGATCTACAGATTCAGTTCCAATCAGAATCTCAGATTTTTTTCATGTGTAAAAGTTGACATATTAATGTCTAAATATACATGGAAATGCAGCTAACCTAGCATATGCAGGGGGCACTCCGCAGAAAGAGTAGAGGCAGTGGAACTTCCCTCAGCAAAGCCGAGGGGTCCCGAGGAGAGGTGAGCCTGCTGTGTGCTAACGCAGCCCCTCGGTGAGCGAGAGACAATCAGATGCGACAGGGGTTCCATCCAAGCAGTTCCACTTTATTGCTGCAAACTCCCAGCTTATATAGGCAAGGGTGGGGGGAGGGTTAGGAGGGACTTTCTATAGTTGCACCAATCACGTTAAAGGTCAAATCGTCACGTGCCTTCTATGGTGACCACCGTTGTCCACTTGCACAGAAATCAAGAGAGCCAATCAAAAACTTTGACAAACAACATAGACCCCGCCACTATCACTTCCGCCAAGCGCCATCTTAGTTTCCAATGGTAAAGCTGGCCCCCTTTTTTTCCCTGAGGTTTCCCATTTAGGGCCCCACAGCATAGTCAGATCAATCTTGAACAAAGCCTGAAGATTTACATGACCAGATTTCAAGACTCGGCAAAAACTCATAAAAAGTTATTGGCAGAAGGATATAAATTAGACAAACTGAATGGGATACAGTCCAAAAATGGGTGCACACATATGTGCAAAAGCAATTTAAGTACAATTCACGAGGGAAATTATGCAGAGAAATCAGGTCTCTCTGTGGAACGATATGAAGTAGCCACATAGATTCTGGTGGATGACAGCATACAAAGCTTAAACTGAAAACACAAAGGAACAATGGTCCTCAGCTGGGGGAGACATTCGGGGGCGTTGCTGGCAGTCACAATGGTGAAGAGGCGACATCTGGAGGCCATGGGTGCTCCCAAACATGCGGCAGTCACAGGAGAGCCCCCCACTACAAGGAACCGTTGCACCCAAAGCGTGATCAGTACCACCGAGGCCGAGAAGCCCTGGTCTGGAAGGAAGAACAGAAGACTCTTTGTGACCTCAGGTGGCAACCGAGTGGTGAACAGATCATAAGAAAAACTGTCCATAAAATAAAGAATGGACAAGTTTGGTTTCCTTTGAATAAAGCCGTTCTTTCTATCAAAGAAAAGGATGAGGTAAGTTACAGACTTGAAGAAGAGCTACGTGATCGATCCACACTTCGGACCAGGACTCTGGCAGGCAGACTCTAAAAATGGTCCCTCTAACCCCTGATTCTTGGGATTCAGGATCACACCCTTGGGCTATCTTCCCTGGAGTTGTGTGTGAGGTGGGTGGGGGCAGTAAACTGGGATGTGTGTGTTAGCGTGCTCCGTGAGCCTGCGAGGAGACACACTCCCTGGCTGGCTAAAGGAAACAAGTCTTCTGGAAAGTAAGAAGAGCAGGCTACAGGCGGCAGTGGCAAGGGGCTGAGGCCCGCCGGCCGGCCGACAACCCTGAGCCCGGATGCACGTGCTTCCGCAGATGAACCCCAACGAGCCCACAGCCCCGGCCAGCACCTCGACTGCAGCCTTGTGTGAGGCCCTGGAGGGAAGGCCCAGGGGAGCCAAGGCCAGACTCCTGGCCTGTGTGAACCGTCAGGCGGGGAGCACGTGGTGTGCTGTGGGTGCGCGGCAGTGCTGTTCTGCAGTGACACGTGCTACAGGTTCACAGCCAGGGTGCCGCCCACTCCGCACGTCCACAGCACTTGAACCGCCCCTTGGTGGGAATTCCAGGGGCTCATAAACACACATTTTTCCGTGCTCAGCATCATGCCATCACAAGGGAAAGCCACCACGAGACATGCTACCCGCCTACAACAAAGCTACAAGGAGAAAGACGCCAATTCTGAGCATGGACGAGAATGTGAAGCAAACACCAAATTCTTGTGAAGTATTGCTTAAGAGTTTTAAGAGAGCAGCCACTTTGGAAAACCTTTCGGCAGCTTTTACTAACAAACCAAGCATCTGTGCCAGGGTTCCACAAATGACAGCCCATGTGCCAAATCCAGCCTGCCACCTGTTTTTTAAATAAAATTCCATTTATGACTTGCAAAGCCTGAACTATTTATTTTCTGGTCCTTTACAGAATGTGTGATGATCCCTGGTCTACACTATGTCTCAACAAGGCCTTTCCTGAGGGCAACGTTCCGCAAAATGCATGTTCGAGGGAGTTCACTGAAGTTTTATACTTTTAACAGCTCCAAGCCAGGAAGGGGAAAAACTGAAATTCCCACCAAGAGAATTCCCATATATTCACATATGGAGTACTTTACAGCAATTTAAAGGAGCAATGTATTGGTAGATGTAACTTGTATGTTGCTCTCACAGGTTGAGCAAAAGACACCAGACACAAAGAGAACGATGTAGTTCCATTTACATGAAATTCAAGAACTAGTAAAAATATCTGATAGACACTGGCACAATGGAAACTGCTGGTGGTGGGGTACAAGGTGCCTAGGGGAATCTTCTGTAGCATTGCAAAGTCAGCGTCGTGACCGGTGCATAGACACTGGTTACCACGGCCCTCAATTAGAAACTGCACGTCTCCTACTGAAGAATATCTGGAAAGTGCTACAAAATTTAACCAGACATTGAAAAAGCAGGTCCATTCCCAGCATTTAGAAGGCAACTACTCTCAGGATTTTTCTTTACTTTTTCCTGGTCTTTTTCTTTTTCCTCTTAATGGTTTCAAACCTACTGAGAAGTTGCCAAAACCAAAGAGCCCTTTCACCCAAGTTCCCCCTTACCACTATGTATTCTGGGGTGTATGCCTCCCCACCTCCAAACAAGAATGCTCTCCTCTGCTGCCACAGGGCTTCCTTTTAAAACAAGACTGTCTGAAATAAACCAGAACCCCAAATGGTACTTGATCATTTTTCTGACAATGCACAGTGACTCAACATTAACTAGTATTTAACTGGAACTGGGGGAGGGAGCCCCCACCCACAGGCTGCGTCTCACAAGAGTACACGTGGGTGGGGACAGGGCATTTGTCCTAACTGCAAAACCAAATGTTAAGTTTTGGTCTCTGGTTTGATTTAAACACTGCATTTGGTGGCGAGCAGCGTCACTGGTGCAGAAAGGCTCTGGAGGATGCTGACCGCGGTGCACGCCCATGGCCCTTCTGTTCTGGAGGCTGCAGACTGGCTCCTAAGCAGTGTTTTGTCAAACATTCTCTTCAGGCCCTTCTGTAGGAGTACAAAATAGTCCCCACACCCCACAGCCCTCAGGTCACGTCTGCTTTACAGGGTGTCTCAAGGGTGACAATCCTAAAGACCTTAAAGGAAATAAACCCTGACTATTCACTGGAAGGACTGATGCTGAACCTGACACTCTGATACTTGGGCCACCTGATGCAAAGGACTGACTCATTTGAAAAGACCCTGATGCTGGGAATGATTGAAAGCAGGAGAAGGGGACGACAAAGGATGAGATGGTTGGATGGCATCACTGACTCAATGGACATGAGCTTGAGCAAGCTCTGGGAGATGGTGATGGACAGGGAAGCTTAGTGTGCTACAGTCCATAGGGTCACAACGAGTCGGACATGACTGAGTGGCTGAACAACAACAGCAACAAGGGTCACAGGCTTTTGTTCATCCTCACTAGGGTCTCAGTATTAGGGAACCATAGGAGGTCAATGTCGGTTGCCATAGGCGAGAAAGGAGTCTTTCTTTGGGCAAGGGGTGTTTCAAGGGCCGACTCTTCTGATCATCAAACGATAAAGAGAGCCCTGAAAGCCAGTTGAGGTGTACATCTGTGGAGTGGTTGGGAGGTGGTAATTTGCCATAATTATCTTGCCCTATAGTATCAAAAAGCCCGAGAGCTAGTGGCTGTCTGCCAACCCAAGCCGCGCCAGCATGGGGAGCGGGGACGGCTGGACACCTTTGCGGCATATTTCCTTGTTGGAGAGACTGGCTCTGCTCAATGGCTCTTTCACTGACAGCACGATTGTTTGTGTGGCTGAAGTCCTTCTGTGCCCACCTTATATATTTCATGTTCAACATTGGCCTCAAATTCTCTGCCAGGGTACTGGCAGCACTGTAAGTGGGTCTCACAGCTGCTGGACAGCACTGCCCGTTTTAATTCAGACGCTCAAATATTTCTAGATTTGGCCTGTGGGGGCCCCCCTTCAGGTTGGCTCTTACTCTTTTGTTCTTGTAATTCTTGGAACCTTTTGCATTTTCTGGCCAAAAAAAAAAAAAAAAAATTGTAGTCTTCCTAATCCACTGATGGGATCAGCTATTTCTCTGAGGAGGTCTGGTTCTTTTTGTGAAGGAGGACATTTAGAAGCCAAGTCTGATCTGAGCGCTCAAGTGTGCTCATTGCTACTGGGTTTCCATTGCTTCTAGGCCCGGCCAGCAGACAGAGATGAAAATACACCCCTGTACACAGATACAGACATAGGTAACAACACCCACATACCCACAACACCTGTAACTGTTTATATATCTATCTGTGCATGTATCAGCCATTCTGGAGCTGACACCAATACATCTAATTTTGATTCTAGCCCTGCTCTTTTCCATGTTGGTGAACCCCCTCTCAGATCTGATCGGAAGACTTGTTTTCACCTCCAGTTTAAGTCGGTGGGAGGACCGTCAAACTTGTGAGCCTGGGTACCACTGAGGCCACAGCCACCACATGTGAGAAGATCATCAGTGGCTTTCTGTAGGCAGTTTATGCGCAGCTCAGCTTGTCTAAGCAGAACACTTGCTGAGTCCATAAAGGCTCGGTCACTCTTGCTGCACAGACTGAAGTGGGATGTGGTAGGACCCAGATGTGGGCATTGGCAATAGCAATGCCAGGACCCAGGAGGTAAAGAGAGGTAAGCTCCCCACCCCTGCTCCTGAGGGAAGTAATTCTTCACACTCAGTCTCCAGCCTAACACTGGAAGGCTCCAGACTGCACTGAATGACAAGGAGCACCTGCTCCTGGCACTCTGGGGGCCTCCTGCAGCATCTGGCAGCTTGCTTCAAGATTAAGTTTATCAGTGGCCCCCCCTCCCTCCTCTTCAGGCAGCCAAACCCTGACTCCTCTGCTCTCTGAGGGGCATCACGGTGAGGAGGCTGGATTGCTCAGGTCACATTCCAGAATCTAAACCAGAGACAGCAGTGATTAGCTTGCTACTAGAGGCTGCCTCACAGGCATTTTGTTTGAGCTATTTTTTTTTCTTTTTAACTTTGAGTCTTCAAATAAAAATCAGATTTCTGACTTCTCTTGAAAAATATGGAGATGTGGCAAAAAGAGGCCCATGTGCTTATGCATGGACCCTCAGCTTGAATTGAGGAGAAGCACGTTTCCCCAGGGCTCCACGTGCCCCCGCCAGGCCTCCTCCCATTGCCCTTCACCGTGGGAGAGTCTGCCCTGCGTGGCTGATGTGGATTGCTGCGTCAGAGGGTGTGGGAGTGTCTCTTGCTTTGTGTCTGCCTTGATTCCACAGTCTTGTTTCAGGGCCATCTTGAGCCCACCAACCTTCTGGGAAACAGAAGCCCAGCACCCCATGGCTGAGGACAACTTTGGGCCAGCTGGGCGAGATGAAGCCAGGAAGAATGGTAGCCTACACCAAGACTGGACTTCAAGTTCATTTTTGAGACAAAAGTGGAAAAGAAACCAGGCTCGCAGAACATATCAAACTGCCCATTCCCCCACGTACCCTTAGAACTGGAAGCACAAAGAGCTGAGGGACTCAGAGAGGTAGGCTCAAGCTACGCTGTTTGCTTTTCTGGGCGCACACCTGACCCCATTTCCCAGACAGCCCTCTGGTCAGAGTGGGGTCATGTGAGAGCCAGGAAGACACCCCTGTGGACGGCAGTGATGGACACAACCTCCTAGCCTCGCCCTTACTCCTCCTCCCTCTCCCCACCTTCCACTCAAAAGCTCTTTCTTTGACTAAGGAGTCACAGATTCAGCAGAAGATTCTGAGGTCTGGAGGATGGATGAGCTGCAGGTGAGGAGGAGCCCAGGTTCCCCCCACCATGACCATGCAGAACAGAAATTTCCTCCTCTACCTCCTCATTGGACTCCAATGAGAGCAAGAAATAAATGTCTATGGTTTTAAGCCATTGAGATTTGGGGGTTAACTGTTAATATAGTGTGTCCTGACTAGTAACACTGGCCTTGACTAGTACACAGAGATTAAGGGTTTAACCAAGGTACTTCCAGAAAGTTCAGTTTCTTTCGCAGTCAGACTTCTCAAATAAATGTTACATAACTGAATGCTTTCAAATTGCTTCCATCTAATCACAGCCTTTTTACCAATAATCTGGTTTGTGTTTCTGCGGTGCACTTGCCAGAAATGTTAACTGCCAGATCCCAAATACTTTCCAGCTCTCATTTTACTTGTGCTCCTGTGGTATTGGACACGCTCAACCATACTCTTCTTCCCAAAGCTCCTCCCGCATCTCTCCACGTGCCCAAGAGGTGGGCTGTTCCATCTTCCAACTCCACCACCACTTACTAGCGTGTGACCCTGGGCCTGTCTTGGGTTTCACTTGGCTTACTCACTTGGGGGCTTTGCTTGAGGATTCCATAAGATAATGTGCTGTTTACTGAATGAACGCAACGAGTAAATGGTGTGAAAGCTCACTGAACGTTAGCTGCTGTCACTGTTATTAATCATACAGTGTCTTTGATTTTCTTCTTCTGTCTCCTCCTCTGTAAAATGTTTTGGCTCTTTTTCCCTCTCTGCTCCCTGACTGCTGGCTTTTCCAAAGCTTACTGTCTCGAATCTTTTCACATCTTTCTCCTCTGTCACTGACAAGTTTTTTATGTCAGCTTCTGAATGTTCTACCAAGTTTTATTTCCAATCTGGGTCCTCTATACCTCTTCCATCATGGGTCATTAGAACAATCACACATGTAGAATAGACACACACAGAACAGACGGGATTCAGTGCTTTCCTCTGGGCACACCCCCGTCAGAGACTGGATCCGTAAGGAAGGACTCCTCACGGGCCTGAATTGTCACTTGAATGGCACCCCACTCCAGTACTCTTGCCTGGAAAATCCCATGGACGGAGGAGCCTGGTGGGCTGCAGTCCATGGGGTCACAACTGAGCAACTTCACTTTCACTTTTCACTTTCATGCATTGGAGAAGGAAATGGCAACCCACTCCAGTGTTCTTGCCTGGAGAATCCCAGGGACAGTGGAGCCTGGTGGGCTGCTGTCTATGGGGTCGCAAGGAGTTGGACACGACTGAAATGACTTAGCAGCAGCAGGTGATCCAGCCCCGGCACAGCCCGATGATCTGGCAGAGGTTCCTGAGAGGACTGTGGGAGCTCACTAACTTCCAAGACCTTCCTACCCTTCAGGGTTCATGACTTGTGGTCCCCTGAGTCTTCTCTCCCAAATGCAGCCCATTCAACGATTATTTCAGTTGACTTATTTTTCTTTAGAATGGATCTTTCCCAGGGTATGAGCCACAGAATATCTGACTTAAAAGATAGTTCTCAAAAGGAGACTAAGAATTAACTTAAAAAACAAAACAACCTACTCTGTTGGAAATTCCCAGAGCACGTCGGGAAGCCAACAGGCTTGGGGAAGCCGGCTGTGGAGAGACCTGGGGCTTAGGGCAGCTCAGCTGTCTCCAAGCTCACGTGCACACTGGGCTGAGCCCAGTCTGTGAAGTTCCCTCAGCTGCCATAGGAGGGGGCTCAATGGGAGCAGAGAGGAAGGAGCCCCCACTGCCTGGAGCCCCCATCCCCCAGCGGCAACTGAGATCAATCAAGCCAGAAAGGGAGGACCCAGCTCCCTGAGAAGCAAGGAGGTCTGTGTGGTGTCCCAGGAATTAAGACATCTGAGAGGTTTCACAGAGATCGGCTGGTCAGCTACATAAAGTGATAATATGTCTAAGAGTGTGCTCATTCGTAGGGTAAGTCCTTTCTAAGAGAGTTTCCTGGATTACTGGCACCTACCTAAAGGTTTTGTGTTGGACAAGTCCTGCTAAGATCAGTTAGTAGCAGTGAACAAGAACAGACACGGTTCCAGCTTTTGTGACCAAGGGACTGGAGGGGCTGGGGGTACCCACAGTGAATGGAGACCTAGGAGGGACAGCCAAGAGGGACAGGCATGTACCTCTGGGCTGAGAAACCAAGAGCATGGAGCAGGAGCTGGTGGGGGAATTAGGTGGTTCTGAGTCCCTTAGGATAGTCCTCAAAACAGAAGACGAATGCTCAAGAAACTGCCCAAGAGGGAGCCCCGGGCATGTGAACTAAGAGAACCCTCATGCCTCTTGTTCATGGGTTCATGGGGGTGACTCTAGGAAACAGTGCTGGAGTGAGCTGCTTCCTGTCACTCAGATTCCACAGGAGTAAACAAACTTGGCACCTTTAAAGAAGCACTTTCAAAATGTTTTGAAAGGAAATGCTGGGCTGGGTGGGGGTGGTGGTGGCGGGAATCTCTGTGCCCACTAAAGGTTAGCAGGAGGACAGCATGCATGTGGGTTGGAGCCCTTGATGGGATGACTGTGGTGAATTACAGGGCTATCTCCCTTGTGGCCGTGGGTGAAGGCTGTGGAGCAGAGAGCGCACAGTGGACATCCAAGACCCGGGAGCAATGAGCAGACTTGCTTTGTTTAACCTACACAGTGTTACAGAAAACCGAGAAAGTTGCCAACATTTAAAAATAGATGGATGTAACATAAAACATGGATTTTTAGCTTCTTTTGAGAAAATGGAGAGTCTGAGCAAATAAATTGGCTGCACATGTGGAGCTGTGTATTTCTACCCCACAGCAGATCCATCTCTTGATGTCACCTGCATGGCCCTTGCAGAGACCTGAGTTGGTAACCTTTTGCTATGGCAACTGATCATTCAAGCAGGTACATTTTTTTTTTTGGCTGAGAATAAAGAAATTTGGGGCTTCCCTGGTAGCTCAGCTGGTAAAGAATCCACCTGCAGTGCAGAAGATCCTGGTTCAATTTCTGGTCAAGGAGATCCCCTGGAGGAGGGATAAGCTACCCACTCTAATTTTCTTGCCTGGAGAATCCCCCTTACAGAGAACAGAATGCTTAGGGTTGGCCTTGTCTCTGTCCATACTGTGATATCTAGAGTCTCTCTGTTGCTTCTGCCAGAGCTCTGAATGTGCCCTTTTGGCCATGCTGAACTACGTTTCCCAGAATCCTCCTTTCCCTGTGCTTCCTGTCGGCTCAGCTCTGAGGAGATTCTCTCCACAGTTGGAGGACAGCCATTTTGTAACACACACACACTTTCCAATATGTTGATCCATCTTTCTGGCCTGAAGCAGCAACGTGATCTGCAACTGCTCTCCCGCCCACCTCCCCACCCCTTCCCTATCCTGGAAACTTCTTTCAGGTTCTCTGACTCCTGGGTAAGCTGTCCTTGATGAAGGACCTTGGCCTCTGCAGGATACTCCTTACCTAGGTCAGAGGCAACAAAACCCATCGTGGGTGAGCTAGTCCTCATGCCTGCAGGGTTCCAGCCCACTCATGACCTTCCTTCCTGACCACCAGCTTGGAGCTCTGGACTCTACAGCAATAGACATGGAGACAACTTTGCAGAGACTACTTACTGAACCACCATGAGTACGTAAGCCAAGTCCCTTGAATAAATCCACACGTATTTACATCCCATTAGTTTTGCCTCTCTGAGAAAACCTTGATGACACTACACAATACTGATCTCTGTTGCTCTCCCAGGGCACAAGCCTTTATCAAGGCTGGAGTCCCAGGGTCTGGGACAGGGCCTGCCGACATAGATACCTATAGCCTGTCCTCGCTAAGGCCCTGTGCCACCCGGTCACCCTCCCAGAGACGTGCCATGCTGTTCTGTGCAGCTCCCCACCAAGGCAGGACCTATGACTTGAGCCCCTTTCTTCGTCTGGTAGGGATCCCACTGCATGACTCTGTCCCATCGCCTTCACCCTGGAGTATTCTAATAACACTTCTCCAGTGATTGCAAACAACAGGAAGGAGGCTTGACTTCAGGCCACTTCTGCTTTTAATCTCACTAAGGAAAGCCAGTGCAACCTCTTACTTCCACCGAGTTGAGAGGTCTGTGAGGAAAAAAAATAAAGGGAAACAGCATAAACACTCTAATAACTATCCAGCACTAAAGATGTGGCTTTCCTGGTAGCTCAGACGGTAAAGCATCTGCCTACAATGCGGGATACCCGGGTTCGATCCCTGGGTCTGGCACCCCACTCCAGTATTCTTGCCTGGAAAATCCCATGGACGGAGGAGCCTGGTAGGCTACAGTCCATGGGGTCGCAAAGAGTCGGACACGACTAAACAACTTCACTTTCACTTTCAAAGATGTGGATGGAGACATGTTCATTTGCTGGTGGTCCCTAAAACCAGCTAGTTATTCCCAAGTTATATACCTGCTAGGGTTGGGAACAAGGAATCTGTGTTTGTAATTTAAAAGCTCTGTCAAATGGTTCTTATGCACAGATGAATGAAAAGTAACAGTCTTATACCATATTCTCCATATTCAATGACAATTCTCTGAGTGGAACATTTGATGGCAGTGGATAGGAGATAACAGTAATTACCCTAAACTAGGATCTAGCATATGGCTAAATATGCATTTGAGTGTTCTGGAAGCCATGAGAGGCAGTATCTTATCCAATATTCTTATGTAATTGGGAGACAACCCCATGTGTGGGAGAACACAGTACTGGGGATTCTAATCAAATGAATACATTTTAGGGTTAGGCCTAGACATTACTGGGCTGCACCTCACAGACTTGGGGGAGGGGGCCAGAGTTGGGGGCAGCCTTCACTTTTGCCTTAGTGCCTCCTGGGGTAGAGGGGAGGAAGCATTCTTGGAGCTGTGGGTCAGACTGCCTGGAGCTGCCCTGGTAGAATTCTAAAAGGCTAGGGGAGTTTCAGTTCACTGGGGAAAAGAAACATGAAAGAAACAGGCAGAAGCATGACAATGGTGATGGAGACTGTCTGGTGAAAAAGTGAAGACTGTCTGGAACACTGCTCTGAGCTGGGTTTCAGCAGTAACATGCCTGATGGACACGAGAGTGACAGGGCTGTGTGCAACAGTCAACTGGCCAGAGAGACCTTCTCTGTGAAGCAATGGAGTTGCCAAGGGAGGCTGTCCAGAGGAGGTTGTAGAAAATTGAAGACAGAATAACTGAAGATAAAAAGGTTGAAACTGACAGAAATAAGAATGTCCCCCAGTCTTACGCTAAAACACATTCAAAGGGGGAGTCCAGTGAAGTCTTTATAAAGAAATGATTGAGTCCATGCTGCATTCTGGGAGCTTTCCCCCAAACTTTCTTTGATAAGCCAACACCATCACCTAGTGCTAAGAGCTCCAGAGAAGAAAGCCCCACAAATCTGTGGGTGCCAGACTCCAGCCCAGAGGGGTGCCTGCACAGTAGGCTGGAGAGAACTACTCACACAGAAGAGATGGAACTCAAGAAACTAGTTTCCAAATTAATACTGTTTCATCTGAGGAGGCTCCTGTGAGTGCCAGAGGGGGACTAGACAGTTTTGTGAAATCTGTGTAATAACAGGAATTTGGAGTGGGGGAGCTCATTTTGGGTATCCAATTTATTGAATTCAGTTTCTTGCCAAGGAAGCTGGTCTTAAAAGCCATTTTCTAGGGGGCTTTTAAAGGAACGTTCTGTGAGAGAGCCTGCAATGGCAAGGGTAAGAAGCTATGTGTAAAGATGCCTTTAATCACCTGCTACACTGGCTAAACCAGTGAAACTCCCTGAAACAGTCTCCAACATGAAAAAGATGGTTGAGAAAGAAGGCTCTCCTGATCCAGTGCTACCTGGCAGCTGAGTCACAGCCATGAACGTTGGTGAGCAGGCAGAAGAAATCAAGAGCTTAATTCTACTGCCCTGGAGGTTATACATTAGTGGTCAGTTAATACAGCTCTGTTGATTACAGCGTCAGGAGAACTGTGGCTTATACCCCTGCCTCTGAAAATACTGAGAAAACACACAAAGTTTTCTCCCCCACGGTTTATTTACTGTACACTAGTGTTGCTCCTTGGTTCCCCCCGCATAACTGACAAAGCCTAAGCCTGGCTTTTTAAGATGTTTAACAAGTTAGCGATGAGAGGTCAGGACAAGACCGGGAAGTGGGTCTGGTGCACACTGGCTATGGAGGGAGACCAGTGGGCCCTGAGGAAGGGCCGAGTCAGCCCAATGACTTTTGTAGTTCGCAAAAGTTACACCTCTATGGGCAAGCTGAATTTTGTTGAGGGCTAATTTTGAAAATGATAATGAATTCTTAACTGATAACGTATTGGCAAGTGGCATTTAGGATTTACTCAAATAGCCAACTTGCTGGGTGCTTAAAATACTGTGCCGTAATCCTCCACATCAACTAGCCTAGTGGAGGCCAGTTTCTGGCCAGCAGGGAATCATCGTGGGTGCTCAAACCAGACTCGGTGTCCTGGGCGCACACAGGGCTGAAGTTTTAATTTCCCAAGAAGAACCCTTCGGTGCAGAAACAACTTGTAGTGAAAAGTGAAATGACAATTCCTTGACTGCTTCAGAATCTATGAAAAGTGTACACAGCTGATCCTCGAATCACACAACAGAAGATCATCCAAATTTTTATTCTGTTTTTCCCCCTTAGAATTGAGTATTTGTGCAGAAAAGCATGGTTTATGCCAATAAGAGAAGTTTTGAGAAAGCCTCTCCCACACCTCTTTGAAACCCGGGCTGAAATCTCTTCCCTTGCCGCAGATGGTAGAGATGAGGCTTAAGTCTATGACACTCCACTCCATGTCTTGCCTGACATCCCTGCTCGGTTTCTGTCTGCAGAGTCAGGAAAATGTCTAATGTTTAATATTCGAATACAATATCTGATGTGTACACAGTAGAAGTATTCAAACCTCCAACCAGTATTGAAACCAAGTGTAAACCAAGACAATGGTTTCTTAATCACAGACTTGGAAATGAATGTAAACTCTATTTTTGTGAAGTGTGTTTTAAAAACTCCTGCCCCAAGATCACTGTTCAACGGGATCAACTGTCAAATTTATTCTAGTACAAGACCAAAAAAGGAGAAGCCTGTCTAGTTAGGGGAGGAAGTGTGACAGCGGCTTTAAGGCTGTATTCTATGCTAAACTATATGATACGGTTCTTAAAAAGAATCTATAGAAATTGCTGGGCAGCTTTCTAAACAAAAGGTGTGTACAACAAAAGGGAGGAAAGCAGGGCCCCCAAATAAGGCTCTTAAACTGTTGGTAAAGAGAGGGGAGAACTAGTATTCTGTTAAGATTCAAAAAGAACTTTGTTTCAATATTCTTTACCTGACATGATACTTATTTTCCTCAAAAAAAAAAAAAAAAAAGTCCCTTTCTGAATTGTCTTCCTGCATATATTTTTACAAACATTGTTTCCTTCATCTCTGTGATGTTTTACTGTTTCATTTAGCGACTTCTGCAGCATGGATTAGTTGTTAACTTACTATATTAATGTCTGAGAGGAAAAAAATTATTTAGAACATGGGAACTTTAATGAACAATGTTTATTTTCTTTAAAGTTTTGTTCCTTAAAGTTTATTTTCTTTAAGTTTTAGAGTATAATTGTGTTTGGTGTTTTTTGGTTGTTCATAAAAAGGAAATTAAGTTTCATTCTTCTAAATATTAAGGAAGAAACTTAATGCAAACTTCAGAAAAATAATGGGGGAGGGCAGAAGCACCAGAATATTTACTAGCAAAGTATATTTTTTCTTTGTTGCTTTTTTAACAGTGACAAGAACTGGGCAGGGCTAAGGAAGTTCTAGAAGATGCAATAAATTTTACTTTAAAATGAGATTGATTTTTTTTTTTTTTTTGGTATGCTACTTTTGATAAAACTTAAGTGATTTTCAGGGTGGTGGTGGTAGTGGTGGGGTGATGGATATATCTAGTTTCAATTCCCATTATCTTTACCAATTGTTCCAGAGATAGCGGAGGGTTAGCTGGGTTAAGAGTCCAAGGTTAAGTCAAGGTTACAGTGTCCTGATTTGAGGCAGAACTGTGGATCAGACTGAGACCTCAGTCAGAGAAACTGCCTCAGCAGTCAGTCTCTGGGCCACTCTTGAATTTTAAAGTGCCCCAGAGTTTTTTATTTTTTGAGTATTTTGATGGAGTACTGATAATTTATATATTCAGTGTGTTTTAATCAATGCCAGTCATTCTTTTTGATGCTCACAGTGTCCCAGATTTAATCACTGGGGGCCTTTCAATTGGCTACAGTTCATTTGACATTACCATTAGTATCTGGGTACTTCTGTGCTTTCCAGAATAAAGCTCACTTTCTTCACTCCCTATCCCAGACCTGTCAGTCAATTCTTGTTTAGTAGCATGAGAATACAACACTATTTTGAAACCAAACCTGACACCGATGGGAAGCCAAAGGAGATATGGCATCGTCAGGTGACGTATGCTCGTTAAAACGTTAAACTCGAATCTGGGCGAGGTTTTAGCACCTTCTTCCAGTTTACTGGAAATGCAGGGAGTAGAAAATAAGAGTTAAATCGGGGGTGAAAGCAGCAGACAAATCCAGACTCTTGGGCCACCTATCAGACGCATGGCCTGGTTTCTTTAACAAGTCAATGTCACAAACAATGTGGGGAAGACTGTCGTAGATTTGGAGACTTAAAATACGTAAACGTGGGGTCGTTACTTGAATTCCATTTTTCAAGAAAAACTATAAAGCCATTCTGGGAATTGTTGGGGAACTTTAATACAGATTCACAATTAGATGATACTAGACAATTATTAATTTTTGAAGTGTAACGATGGTATTGTGATTATTCAGCTAAATTTTTTTTTGGTGATACAGGCCAAAATGTTTAAGGGTAAATTTAATGATATCTGTAACTTATTTCAGATTATTTAGCAAAAATAAAAGTCAAGATAAAGTGCTATATAACTATATATTACACATTTAGGAAGAAGATGTGGTAAATTCAACAACTGTTGAAGGAATGTTGGACCTAGGTGATAGGTATTTATTGCACTATTTTCCTTTTCCATGGATTTACTTTTTTTTTAACTGCTAAAAAAAATTTTTTTTTTAAGGGGTATAACAAACTCCCAGCCTTTGGGACACAGGCAGCTTTGCCCCTGAGAACTTCATGCCAAAGTTTCCTCCTGCCTTTCCTGCCCAGGAGATGGTACAACCAGCCTTCCCAGCCTCCAAGCCAGAGGTCTTTCTCATCTCCTCTTCCTTCTTCAACCTTTTCATTCAACAAGTACCACACGTCTTTCCAATTACCTCTTCCAAATATACTGTGGATCTGCCCTACCAGTGGCCACTATTCCAGGGTAGCCCAGGACTGACCTCCCTCCTCAGCGATCATCTGCTCCTCACATGAGTTTAACTCAGCTGTCTTTGTAAAGTTCAGTTCCAGCAGCGCTGCCTCTCGGTGACTCCCCATTGCTTAGAGGATAAAGTCCAAGCCCCTAGCATGGTGTGCGCCGCCGCACCTCCCAGCCCTGCTCCAGCAACATGGAGCTGGGCTTGCGTGGTCCCCTCCTTTGAAGGCCTTTGTGTCCTCCTCTGCCCCTAACCAGCTCCTAATGGACATCTTGGAATTCCTGAAGGCAGGAACCCTCCTTCCCCAGGACAGCTCCTCAGACCCCCTGCTACCTCACCGGGCTGCAAAGTCCCGCATAATAGCATGTTTACACTGCTGTTACTGTATTTGCTCGCAACTGTGTAAGGCGGTGGGTGTGAAGGGACTGGAGCCAAAGTGCCCTGCTACCCACCTACCCTTGTGTTCCCCTGGGCAAGTAACTCAGCCCTTTCATGCCTGCCACCTGGTCTACGGAGTCAGGGTCGTAATACCAGAACCTAACTTACGAAGTGCTGAACATGAAGGGAGCCCAGACGTGTCAAGCTTGGGAAACAGTGCCTGGCCCATTACAAGCATTCAGTAAGTGTCAGCTATTAGTATTATCTCCGCTGCGTTCCTGTCTTCTCAATCCACGGCGAGCCCCGTGAGATGAGAGGCGGTGTTTATAGATACCACCATGTGCCAGGCATGGTGTTAAGTGCCTGTACCTCATTTAATAATCCTCCCCGATGAGCCAAGTGCCAATCCTTTCTCCCTGCTCCTGCCTACCCCCCATTTCCTGCCTCCTTCCCTCCGCCCTTCCTGCCTTCCTTGCATACACATTTTAGTGCCAGCGTGTGCAGTCTTTCCCAAGGTGCAGATGAAGACTCTGAGGTACAGAAAGGACAAGGAGCCTCTCCACAAGCACCTGAGCCAGTTGCACGCAGCCCCTGGGCTGGGCTAAACTGCCTCACTCAGAGGTTGGTGTGTGCACCCTGGACCAAATGTTCTTTGCACCCACAGCACATAGCATGTTGACGATTCATCACTGCTCACCAAATGTTTGTGAAATGAATGAACGAATGGTTAGTAAACTAAGTTACAAGGGAAAGAGGAACATAGGGAACTCAGGTTTGCGGGTGGGCACAATAGGCCCTGAACATGCAGGTGAGAAGCTGGCCCAGGAGATACTGAGGAAGTCCAGGCTCAATGGCAAGCCATGGCGGAGCGGAGACTCAAGAGGGGACCAGTGAGGACATGTGCGCCCAGTCCTTCAAAAGTCAGTCCTGCATTTCATTGAGAATTCACTTTAAACTGAAAAATCTGGACAAATCTTCACTGAGGTGAACATTCCCTTGTGGTTATTGTGGAACTGTCAGCATTTTGGGGTGGCTCCCCTCTTATCCTCCATAATTCCTCAAAGATTACTCCAAGATGATGTCAAAAAATAATTCCTTGAAGATTACTCCAAGATGTTTAAAAATTCCTCATGATTTTAGCTCTTCTGAGCAAGGATTTAAAGTAGTTGCTACAAGTTCTCTTATCACTTCCACAGTGGAAAGGCTTCTTCTCTACTACCTTCTCTGGGATTTTTCAGTTTGAAATTCATTTTCTTTGATGGTGTTACTCGAGGGGAAGGCCAGTCTCCACTGGGTTGGGGCAGAAGCCCAAGGTCACATCATCAGGAAGCCTTCCTGAGTGTCTGCTCTGGATCAGGCCCCCAGTCTCCATCGCCGTCATGTTAGCCTACATTACACAGTTCTAACAGCATTTTCTTTCTCTGAAATTACCTGAAGTCACAGACACTTGAGTGTTTCCAGCCCCTCCCTCGTGGAACGGAAGCTCTGTGAGCGCAGAGTCTGGAACGTCCTTGCTCACACTACTGGGTGGGTTGAAGGTGCCTGATAAAAACTGCTGAACAGATAAAATGCGGATACATGTGGCGTGGAGAAAGGAAGACACAGAGAGAGGGGTACAAACACACCTACCCCATGGGCCACACCTGCTGTTTCGTCACCACCGCTGGCCTGTGGGCTCTGAGAGCCTGGCAGTGCTTCCTAAGTCACTGTGTCCTGTCACTCATTCATTTGTCCCCTGATTTCACTTGCTCAAGGGGATGGAGTGTGACTCCAGGCTGGGGGGTCCAGGAGCTGAGGGTCCTCATGCGGCAGACAAATGAAGAGGGGCCACACGTTGCAAGACTTTGACTTCATAATTCTGCTTATTAAGCCTGAAACACCAAAGAAACGCTTGCTTTCTCTCATTGGCCTGGAAGGCTCTGGTAGGAGCTGTTAGCAACAGGAAAACGACCCACTCTCTGGCCCAACTGCAGCTCCCAAGGAGACCTTCATCAATCTGCTTAGAATTTTTATTTAACTACTTTCAGAAAACATCTCACTGATCAGTCTTTAATTTAAAAATATGAGGCTAGAAGTTTATATTTCTTTGCATTATAAGTGGAGTAATTTATGTTCCAAATTTGAAATAGGTTAACAGTCCAAATTCAGTGACAACACTTTCCATTTTTCATGTTCATTGATGAATTTTTTTCCCTTATGTATTTATTTTTTAATACCTGTCATGCTCAAACTATGTGACATATGGGGAAAACATTGACTTCTTTTAAAAGAGCCACTGTTAGTATATACAAAATTCTCATTTGTTAACCAGATTCCAGAGTATCAGGTGCCTACTGAGGCACCTGAGGATATTTACACGTGCTATTTAGAATTCTTTGCCTGAAGCGTCCATGAGCATTATCCTGGAATTATGAGGTCTGTTTTAAAACGCATCCTGTGTGTCCACCATCACCTCCATCTCCTCCATGTGGCCTGCTGTAACCCCCGACTCCCACCTCAGCCTTCTCCCCGCTCCTAATCTTCGCTCTGGCCACACCGTTGCATCCGTGCTCCCATCACCCTCCTCCACCTCCCGCGCCTCTCCCCACCTTGTCTGCGTACACCACCATCAGCCCCCAGTCCCTCTGCATTTCCCGCCACGTGGGCATTCCCTCAGGCAGGCAATCAGGGTCACTCCGCCTTCCTCGCCTGGCGAGGGGTGCTGCCTGCGCACTCTGTGCTGCTGGTGTGCACAACCTTCCAGCTTGTGCTAGTAAGTGACCTGCCGACCGTCCGGCAGAAGCAGCACCAAGACAGGGCGGCGTGACTGGCCGTCTCAGTCACGCCAAGCTTAGGCTGGCAAATTCTTTCCACACCGTTTCTTTTTACCTTGCTCTCTTCCAAAGGGCTGTACTATCACATCTAATTGCCTCATTAATATCTGAAAATTTCTTATCTGTTAGATCTGTTAATTTCTTACAGGAAAAAAAAAAAAAGAGGAGGGGAAGTGGAATCATTGGTTTCTTACAGTTGTTTCATCTATTTTGAGTTTATTTGTTTTTACAATTGCTTTTCCAAACAGCATTCCTGGACTTTCGAGAGCTGACTCTTCACCTTTGACTCCGTATGGTTTCCACGGAAGAGGAGTGTTAGGAACGAGAGATCCTGGTGAGCCAGAGTTATCACAGGCAGCTGGAATGCTTGGCTGCACTTCCATTATTTTTCACAAAATGACAATTTTTCTTATTCCTTAACATCTGCTAGGATTATAGATTTGTTCTGTAAAACAATGGTAGTTTGACAAATATTGTATATTAACGCATGTCTAAGGAATCTAGAATAATGGCACCGATGGGTCCACCTGCAGGGCAGGAATAGAGACGCAGATGTAGAAAACGAACTTGTGGACACAGAGCGGGAAGTAGCGGGTGGGAAGAATTCAGAGTAGCACCGACACACATACACTCCCATGTGTAGCTAGTGGGGAGCTGCCGCATAGCGCAGGGAGCCCAGCTCTGCGCTCCGTGACGACCTAGAGTGGGATGGGGGAGGGGGCTCAAGAGGTGAGGATATAGGCACACTTACAGCCGAGTCAAGATGTTGTACCGCAGAAACTAACAACGTTCTAAAGCAATTACACTCCAGTTAAAAAATTAAAAATAAAAAAGTTTGAAACATCACTCTCTAAAAAAACATAGTCATTAATATTTTCTAATGTGAGATCAGAAAGCAGACATGCCATTTCTTTTCAAAAATCACTTAGCTCAAGTTTGCAGTTTTCTGTACCATTTCTTCCAGTCTGAGAGACCCCTCCTCCTTCCACCCCACACAACAGGTCTATCTGGGAAACTAAACAAATATACACACGCCAGCCTCCAGGAGACAGTCCCTCTGCTGCTCTGACAAGGGCTCACCCCTCATGAATTGGCACCTCGAGGTGCCCAGCATGACCTTGGACAGCATCATTTTAGCATCTAGCTCAGTCATCTCGTGGTCCTTTCCAGGGGACATTTTCATGACGTCAGAGGATTTATCACAGCATCAATTTGTCTCTTCTCTCGTCTGTCTGCATCACAAGGCTACACGCCCCATGGGGACTCACTATATTCTAGTATCTGGCATGAAAATATTTGTTGAATAGATAAACCATTAGATGCTACATAGGAATGGCATGCTTCGTTCAGTACCTCTTGTGGGTCTCTTGAGATTAGAAAGGAACAGACAATGAGAAGGTGAGGCTCTTGGATAAGAGTTTCACTGACAAGAGTTCTCATCCCAGAGCAACAAACTAGCACAGTCAGGAAGCTAAGACCGACAAGTCAGCAGGCTGGGGCTGAACAGCGAGCACTGGAGACACAGCCAGAGCCACACTTAGGGATGGCATGGTGAGGTGTGACATGCAGCTGGGCGCACGGTATCCAAATGGGGCTGGAGGAGCCCCCGCAGGGAGGACGAAGAGTCCTCTGACGAGAGCCACACAAAGAGTCTGATTAACTTAGTGTCTCCATCTACAGCTGAAAAGGTGACTGAGCCTAATTTTATACCCACAATGGGGATAAAACAGTGGGATAAAAGGGGCCAGAAAAGTACACAGGTCCAGAAACCAAAATAAGGTTAGTACTGCACACTATCCAAATCCAAAGAGATGAATGGCCGTGGGAAATGTTCCAAGACAATTCAAAGCACGGCTCTAATCCATCTGGGGGTGCTCTGCAGCCCTGGCTGAGCTCCTGGGGGTACTGAGAACGTGCACCTGTCTGCCACATTTCTCCAAAGTGTTCTAGAGACTCTGGGAGATTCTCAGCACCCGTGGTTCAGGAGAGGCTCCGAAGGGGAAATTCTCCCAGGAAGAACTGGGCCAGCCAGGGGTCTGTTCAGAAGACCAGAGTTGCCCCTCCCCAGAGTTCTCACCATTCTACGACATGTCACTATTGGGCTGATTTCTCTGTTCTTAGTTAAATCAGGGGAGCAGTGGGAGAAAGATGAAAACAGGATCCCATCGGTGTTGGCTATTCAGTGCAACAACGTATAGCAACCCTGAGCTCATCTAGAATCAGGCAACCATAGAAGAGAAGAGAAATATGGAGAGGCGCCTCCTCTTGTCATTGTGGGGGTGGAGGGCAGTGGGGAGCCCTGCTCCTACCCAGCAGGCTTTCTCCCAAATCTTTTCAAGCCAAAGGCCGTTCAATTCCCATAAAGGTCTAGGCTCTTGCAGCTCCAAAGGCAGGAGGAGGACACGCGTCCTCTCAGCCCTCCATGATCTCCTCTCTTTGCTGAGTGCTGTGGGCCCCGTGTCTCACTGCTGAGCAGCGTCGGCCTGGGAATGGCCCTGCATCCCAGCCCTCTGCTGCCTCTGGAGGGTTGTGACGCCAGGCCCATGAGCGGCACGGCAGGCTGGAGGATCATGGGTCAGGTCCTCCCTTGGAAGGGACGCATGTCCTAATGCTTGACCTCTGTTGCCTTACAACCTTGAGCCAGGACTAAGGGAGTGTGCACATCATCTAAGGAACCCGTTTCAGGATCCAATTCAAGAGCTGGGCTTGCTCTCCGTCTGCCTCGCTCCCCCTCTCCCTTTCGCTCTTTTCCTGTTTGGCACTGACAAGCCTCTGAGGCAGGGGATCTGCTTGAAAGGGAACACAGAACGTCAAGGCAAATGAGGCCGAGTGGCCCCCAGGGGCCAGGGTTTGCCTTCTTAGCTGAGTGTTTGCTCTGCTCACCCAGGACAGATGAATATGGGAGCCATGTGTTTCTTCTAGGAGTAGGAGAAAAGGGTGGCTGTAACATCGCAGGGCTCGGGATGGGGGGTGGGCGGGAGGAGCTTTCAAGTATTTCTCTCAAGAAGCCCCCTGCAGTTAATTGCTTGTGGATCTAAAAACATGGCTGGAAATGCTACCATACATTGAAAGCAATCTGAGGACAGAGCAGAGAGGAGACTCCTGGAAAGGACAGGGTGCTTCCTCACGGGCTCCCCTGCTCCCCTAACTCTTGCTGGCTGGAGGCCTGACATCTACTGAGCGCTTGCTCTGTGCCAGCAGACACTTCCTAAGAGCCCCACACGAACTAAACCATTCAATCTTCACAACAACTCGAGGAGGTAAGGACTCAGAGGAGGAAAGTGAGGTGCTGAGAAGTCATGGCGGGAGAGCCGCCACCCAGGCCTTTCCATCACCATCTGTCAGCTACGAGGAGTTAGCTCCCCCGAGCTCTTGCCCCACACTGTCGCTAAGGGCAGAGAAGAATGAATTTATGTCACCCCCATCCTTCCCGCCGCTGACCACACTCCTCTCCCCACCAACCCCCGGAAACTTACTCCGGGCCCGAAGCTGCCCCAAGGCATGGAGTCTGTTTTGAAATCTCGTGTTTTCATCTTAAAGTTCAGGCAGGTTTGTAACTTACTATGTGGTATGTCCACGTTTACTTTTGGACTCGCCCCCTATGGACACATAACAACATGCTCAGGATGAGAGAGCAGTCACGGGCCTAGCAGACCAGAGGTGCCCTGCATCTCTGGAGGATGAAGTCCAGGCCAGCAGGGGGACAGCAGAGGAGCTGCTCCCCCGCCGCCCGCCGCCCCCCGCCCCAGCCTGAGCTCCCAGGCCCCACTCTCCCCCAGCTCGAGCTCTGACCAGGAACACGCATCAGGCTTTCCCCGCAGGGTGCCCCCACTCCGTGTCACTTCACATACACCACGGGAGGCTTGCCGGCACCCTTTGGGTGGACAGCCTCCTGACTTGTCACCAGTAGGCTCTCCGTGAACCCTCCCTACTCTTGGAGCTGGGAACCCCAGCCAGGCTCAGGCACCCTGGGGTCTCTCTGCATCAGGTGGTGGGAACCATTCTGCAGTTCTAATGATAGTGAACTATTGACTCCAGGCAAATATCCACATTTTATCTAGTGACTGGTATGCCCCCAACCTTCTGTCACTTATATTCACACCTAAGCACACCCTGCTTTTTTGGGAAGTGTGCGGATGGCATCATAGTACCGGGGTTATGAGCATAGCGGTTCTGGGGACTGAGATGGGGCGCCGGGCAGTGGCAGTGTCTACACGTGTGCACGTGGCTCATCACATGGTCACTGGCAGTCATTTGTGTCCCCAGAGCCCTGGACCGCGAGCCCTGTGTAGCTGTCTCCCCCATGTCTGTGTGGCAAGAGCCAGAAATCGGAAAAATGGTTCAAGGATCCTCAGCCCCCAGTGCGGAGACATGTGTCCAGGCTGGGAGGAGCTGTGTTCTGCCAGCACTTGCTCTCCAGGGTCGCCAGATGACAGGGACCTTCCAAGTCACTGCTCCTTAGGGGACTATGGCATGGGGAGGGGTATAGGGGAGAGGGTTGGTACGTACTTTAAAGCCAGAGGCCGCTGACTCCACAGAGGGATTGAAAAACTTAGATTAAAAATTTAAGCTCAGGAGGCAAGGCCATAGCCTCCCAGAAAATAGTTTTCTCCTTATCGGGAGGCAAGGACATAGCCTCCCAAAAAATAGCTTTCTGTGTTTCAACTTAGTTGCTCTCTGTAAGTTTTCCCACCAATCAAGCGTATCCCCCGCACCTATGGCCTCTACTTCAATGTATCCCATAACTCGACTCCATCCCCACCTGCCTGTGATTTTTGTATAAAAACCCCTCACTACTGACACTAGGGGGTTCACTCTTCCCCCAGGAGACTGAACCCCGGCGCGCCGGCTTAAATAAATCCTCTTGCTTATTGCATCGAATTCGAGCCATTGTGGTCTTTAGAGCGACAGGTCCTGAGAAAAGGCCGCGAGGTCTTACAGGATAGTCAACCGTATGCCTCTGTTTGGATACAAAAACAGAAACCACTTGAAGTGCTTTAAACTCTTCTGGCCATTTCAGACACTTTTCTTTATTTGACCCAGCAGAAACATTATGTCAAATCAAAACACACGCTGATAAGCAATTCAAGTCATCACAGTGACTTATATCTTGCTAGCATGCTCCTTTAAAGAATGCTGTCAAGATGGTATCTTTGGATTACCATCTCATACACTAACCCTTCACCGCCTCCTCTCCGGGGGAGGGTGGGGGGTGGGCATGGGGGTGTGGTTTTGTCTGAGCAGCTGTGTCAGTAGCGAGCTGGCCTTGGAGGGCACAGCCCCACATGGCTGCAGGGTGGCAGGCTCCAGGTACATTCGTCCACACACATGCAATTTGGACAAATATTCCTTTCTCACCTCGCTAAGACAATGTGTTCATCTGTAGAATGGGCATAGTAGCATTTTACCAACAGGGCTGGTGTAGGCAGCAAGTTCAGTACACGGCCTTGGCCAGCACTTAGTGGCTGTGGTTTGTACGTTTACTGCCCAAAGTCCTACAGTTACTAAGACACGGGCGAGGGGGTTGGCTCTTAGCTCCTGTGCTCTGTTATTTTTAATTCTTTTTTTATATTGTAAAATAAAACAACATACAGAAAAATGCATAAATCCATGCAGTTTAACAAGTACTTGTAAAACCGACACCTGTGCGCCCACTGCTGAGGCCAAGGAAAAGCCCTGAATGCCACCCCTGCCCCTCCCTTCCGTCTGGGGCCCTCCTGCTGGCCAGGGGTCTCCCTGCTCCTCGCTCCAGGCAGAGCCAGAATGGCTCCCTGGAAAGAAAACTTGAGCATGAGCCACGTTCCCCACAGCACAGCACTCGGGAGCTTCAGAAGGTCCCTAAGGAGGGTGCCCCCATCCCGCTCCCCCACACAGAGATGGGGGTGGCTCAGCTCCCCATGGGCTCCTTTTTCAACTACATAGAGTGACAAGCTCGCCTAGGAAGCCACCCTCCAATTCTCCTTTGTCTCCACATCCTCTGCCACTCTTTCCTGATCAGAAACCAAGCCCTGCTGGGTTTGTTTGCTCCCAGTGTCTCCAGGCTCCGTTCCGTGGCCCCACCACCGCCCTTGCAGAGGGAGGCAATGGGTAACTGGTGTCCTGGCAGATTGCCTAGACTCAGGTACTATGTCCAGTGAGGATTTGTGCTCCTGGCCCTTAGAGGACTAATTCTTGAGTTTGGTTTAATCTTATTTTTGACTTTGGTCTCAAGAACAAAGTTTATCTCAGGATAAGGCTGTTCATTGTGAAAAGCTTCCCCTTCACTTTCCCATTTAGTATCAACAGAGCACCTCTGTGGAAGGCCAGGGCGGCGGGAGGCACCAGGCCCAGTCCTTGACACTTGGACATGGGGTTTTCTGGGTGGGGTGGCAGTGGTGAGTGATCTTATCAAGGGCCACCCCAGCCCCTGGCCCAGGGCACAGCCCTCAGCAACCACTCAGCTGCAGGAGTTCTTGGGCCACTGGAGCTGGGACCCTGGGTAACAACCTAGAGCTGGATCAGAACCTTGCTTATACAAATGGGGATTTTAGGGATTCTTCAGGAAGTAATCCTGAGACATATCCTTCTGTTCATGACCCATCCTGGTAGTCTGCAGTTATGTCTATAAACACACTGCTCTACAGCTATCTGGGCACAACTACGCAGCCCTGGCTAGTAAACACCAGCAAGAGACGCCCGCGTTACATGGGATAGAGGAGGCTTGCCAGGCTCGCCCACTGTCCCAGAGACATCTGAGTATCTGTGTTACAGTATTTGTCCCTCCTCACCCCAGGCACACCTAATCATCACTCAGGCAGGTCCATATACAGAAGGACACTTTCAAGGAACAAATCCTTGATGTAGCAAATGTTTAGTAAAAGCGTTATGAATTAAAGTTGAGTTATACAAGGCTGTGTTTTTTGGCATTAAAGGGAAAATTGAAGAATTTTGATTAACAAAGGTATTTTGGCAATAACCAATAACCAGCAAAAATTCTGAATTCTTACTATATCTGGTCCTGAATTTCAACAGTTGAAAAGCAAAAGCTTAGAGGCAGAGAGAAGAGGTACTGTGTCCAGATGCAAAACTACTTTCCTATGAAAGCACAGAAAGCACTATGATAGATTTTCTAAAAATCTACGGGAACTAGGAAAACTATTCAAAATCAATCAGGTGAATTTCATTCATTATTCCCCCTCGATTGTCTTTCTTGTTAATTTGGCAAATGAGAAAATTAAATTACCTTTTGGTGAATTAAAAGTATCTTGTTAATGTTCCTGTCTAATCTTTTACAAAGTTAAGACCAAGCCAAATCAAAGACAGATGGAGTAATCACATCCCATCTCGTCAGTGTACCACAGAAGGCATTAGGAGCTGCTTTCCACTGGAGACAGAACTTGGTTCACAACACGTCAAGCCTTCAAACTGACTTGGGTGGGGGGTGGGTAATCAAGACAGAAATACGACAGTGTTTAGAAGGGCAAGTTCCATGTTGGCCTGGAAAATCACTACAGAACTGTAGTGTGTAGCAGTTAAGAGCTAGTAATTCTTACTCTTCCCACCACCAATGCATTCATTCTTAGGTGTGTTTGGGCAAACGTGCATGTGAAGTCAAGTCTAGAATAAAGGAGCGGCAGAGTAACGGCAGGAGCAGGAGGGAATAGGATGCTGAGGGCACGGACATGAGGGCACGGCTGGAAAACAGAGATGAGTTGGTGACAGCAGGGGTGAGAGGTGGGAAAGACAGGAAATGGGAGGGAGGAGCCAGGGCCATCCAAGCGGGATCTGTAAGCCAAGATAAGGAATTTGGACTTCATCCTAAGAGCAATGGAGGACTTCTGAGGGTCTTTAAATAGGGAAGTGACAAGGATATCGGACGTGCATTTTAGAGACTGTGGCCTGCATTGTGGAGAAGAGATGAGAGGAAAGAGCAGTTAGCAGGGAATGACAGGTGAAAGTGAGAACATACACTATCCTTCCATGACGTTTCTGAAATCATAAACCAAAATCTGAAATCATATAATAAAGTGAAATATCAGATGGAAATGACAAATCATAATTTTTTATATCTTTGGTAACAAATTTTATACAATGGAACCTGACTATGGGATCAAAATCTCTGTGTCTCGGGCAATTTCTGCAACCCTATCTAGAATCTGTCTAAAGCAGAAGAGATTTAGGATGTGATGGTCATGTATATGACTAACCTCTCAAAGCACTTTTGGATCAAATAGGTTTTCACTGTTAGGGATAATGAATTTTTATGTCTCTTGATATTTCTGGGAAACAAATAATAGCCCAAGACCTAGGAATCTTCCTAATCTCCAGATCTTGATACATGGTTGAATTCGTGGCTTATTTGTGATGGAAAAACCCTGTTTTTCTTAAATAGGAGGAACTTATCCTAACTAGGCAGCTTGATTTTTTTCTTTTTATCCTATCCTGAAAGATTGAAGAATGCTGGGAAAGAAAATGACTGAAGGCCATCCCAGCAAAGGTTAATGAGTTTGTAAAATTTTGGAGCTTGGGATTGAAGGTTTTTCTTTGGTCAACAATAAGTATAGCATTCATTTCAGCCCCCCCACCCCACCCGCAAACTTGAGGGCACAGTGTGTTCTGATGCACGTTATTATCTATGTTACATAAATAATTATGATATATGTTCTAGGAATAGCTGACAAGAATGATTTAAAAACGCTGTCTCTAGCTTCCTTAATGTTTTTAAAATCATTCTGCTTTCAATTTTTCAATTACCATAATAAATCTCTCTTCTCTTATTCCCGAAGGAAATCATGGGAGAGGAAATTCAGTTGGCTTTCCTTTGAGAAGGGAGATAAACCAAGACTTCCAAGACAATCTATCACTTAAAAGACATCTAGGAAAATAAAAGTTGTCTCGAGCTATCTACTTTGTCAATTTTCTCCAAAACTCCAATTTAAACTTTGAATAATACAGTCAGTCTGCTTCAAATAAGATTAACTAGATAGATTCTAACTGGATAGATTCTCTGCAGGCACAGCTTCAGGCAAACTCATTTTTTTCCTTTTCTGACGTCTTAGTCTAACCTCAAAGTGCCAGACCCGGGCATCCTGACAGTCTTGACTGGAAGGTGTCTGCCCTCCTTGGTTAGTGCCTGGAAGCCTGGCTTCAGTGATGTCCTGCCTCTGAGAGCTGGACATGCAGTAGCACCATCAATGTTGATCCTCTGACCTGAACACTGGAGGCAGTTAGGAGGGATGTGGCAGGTTTTAGAAAGAAAACTCAAGGCTGGAACACCTCCATATTGGTGGGTTGGTTTGCTTTTCCTGTATTTTAATCCAACATTTAGCTACATGTATGCACTGTGTCAGCAACATGGAAAGTTTAAAACATATGTAAGACCATCTCTATCTCCCTATAAGTTTTAACAGCTGGGGAGATGAGATACATATTAAGAGGTAAGACTGTGTTTGCAAATGAAAAGCGAAGCAGACTTTTGGAGCATGGAGTGAGGACGACAGGTGCCTTTCAAAGGTAAAAGAGGTGGGGAGGAAACATGATGGAGTTACGTAGAGGAAGGCTTTGGAGGCAGACGACAGCAACACGAGCAAAAACACAGAGGCCCAAGAGCATTTAGCACAGTCCGTCTAGGCTTTCTCTCTGTAGGAGCAAAAGTGACCAGACTGGGAGCTGGATAGATCACACTGGGAAGTCAGTCTTGGGCTGGACTGTGATAAACCATGCTTCCTGCCCAGGAGCCTGATTTAACATATCAGCAATGGGATGTCATCTAGGGCTTTCAGTGAGAGGGTGGCATTCACCTTATACATGTTTTTTAAATTTTTTAAAATTAAAAATGACAAGTTAAAAATGAAAAAAGAAGATGACAAAAATGAAGATGCTCTTACATCAGATCTTTCTTAGAGCTAGGAAGCTCTTCCTTCAATGCTGTCCAACATGCTAGTAAAAGAACCAGATGGAGAAGTGTCTGTCCTGTGCTGGGTAAAGGAATCTCAGGGATTCTTTCTCTAGTGGTCCCTGAGTCTTGGGAGCAAGCAGCTTAATAAGCTATGGGAGTCAGGAGACACAGAAAAACACGGCAACAACGGCTTTCACAGGCCACACACACACAGCAGGTGATATAAAACAGCTGAGCCATCTCAGCTGCAGCTGCCTGTCCCCTCCGCTGGATCCCCAGACCCACAAAGTTCCCAGGGATCACCCTCTCCAGGTCTGCCCAGCCTCCCTGAAATTTGGATAGAGAGTCAAGATTGGAAAGTCAGTGACCCGCTCAAGTTCACTCAATCAGGCAGAATAAGAACCGGAAGCTCCTGTATGCTTTCCTTAAACATCAAGGGTCCTTATCCAGTGTGAATCTCCGGTTTCTATTTTCCACACTTTTAGCTCAGTTTTGGAGTTCAATGTCTTGGTTACACTTTCCAGATCCTTCTCTTCCTGTGAACCCTCTAGAGGGGACCACAGGGAGGGGGGAGCAGGAGTTCAGACTTGGTAGGTGAGCAGGTTACCCACAGGTTAGGTTATCAGGGTACTGGGTGGCAAGTTAAGAAACAAAGAAGCAGAACGACCGGAGGCAGGCAGTTAGGCCTGAGGACCTGCTCTGTGGAGCTCTGCATTAATCACAGGCACAAAATTGGCAAAATACACTTGCCATCAGCTATTGCGGTAAGGGGATGGGGCTGGAAGGCTAAGGAAGAGGCTTCACGGCCTTTGGCTGTGTAAGAAGGGATCGTTGTCCATGCTTTGGCTTCGTGGGGACATTTTTCACCTCCACTTTCAAGCAGGAACTGACTTTTCATGTTAAGTACATTAAACCATAACCTCATTTTTTGTCTGATGGCGATTCTTCTGAGCTGAATAACAGCTCCTGAGCTGCGTTTGGATCACATTACTGTGGCATGGAGGAAATGGCTGGGTACCAAAGAGAATGCAATTGCCAAAGAGAACAAGGAAACAGGCACAACAGGCTTGGGCTGGAGCCGCAACAGCAACCTCGCAGGGCCCAGTGTGGGGAAGCAGAGGCCAGGAAATAGTCGGGACGGGACGTCACACGTGGGAGCTGTCCTGTGAGCACCTGTATGAGCCAAGACCAGGACTCAGAAACAAGGATGAAGGGGACAGCTGGTGGAGAGGACGCACTCACGGAGAAGAGGACGCAGACCGGACCGGGATGATGCCCTTGTCCATTCGGGCTAAGAGTCACCACCCATTCCCAGTAAGGAAGAATTCCAGGTTCATACCCACAACCCCTCATACAATCCTTCTTAAGTTCAGAGCCAACTTCACCTGTGGCCCAGGGCACCCACTCCGCATTTGTGGTGACCCTGCCACGCTCCCTGCCCCGGGCTCCCACTTCTTTTCCCAGCAGAAATCCTATTTCCCCCACTTCAGGATTCTTCTTCCAAACTCTTTCGCAGGACTTCACAGGGTGCTTTCATTTGTAATCTGAATATCCCCACTTCCAGGAAGGTTAAGTTCACTTTTCTTCCAGAAGTACCTGGAAGGAGTCATGGGGGTTTGCTTCAGAAAGGCCCCCATACTTTTAGAGTCCCCCCAACCCCAGTGCAGGCCCAGCTGCCCACACTGCCGCTCAGCCCCGCTGGGTCAGCACTCCGCTCCACCACTCCACTCCACTCGTGTTCCCCTGGACCACAGCCCTCCCCCTCCCGTCTCTGGAGCCCACTTCGCCCCTGGGGAAGGGTAGGTGGGGAGACAAATTGGCTCAGGCAGGTGCATGCTCTCCCTGCCCTGTGTGTATTCACAGGGATTTCCTCGCAGGACTCCTGCAGTTTTTCCCTGCAGTCTGATTTCCTTTGGGGACACCCAGTCCAAGCAAAAACATCTGAATATATATGGCTCTCCAGCTCCTACAAAGCTCCTGCTCCATCTGGCGTATCAAGAGGAATGACTGTACACTGGTCTGGGTGGCAGTTAAGTTCCCAAAGTTCTATGGCAGTTAAGGGGGAGTCTGCCTGGAGCATCATAGCTGACCTCTGGGTCAATGGTCATGAGTTCTAAGCTCCTCAGCTCCGGTCTTAGACAAAAAAAAAAAAAAGCCCTTTTCCATGCATGTAACAAACTTCATATAATTTTCATTTCCAAGTATTGCGTTCACTCATAGTATGTTGTTTTGCTATTTTCACATAAAATACTGAGTTAAGGAATGCCAGGAAATTCTCTCTGCCATACTTGGATTGGCTAGACCTTCAGACTAGGTTCCCAGAGTTGACACGCCCAAGGAGGGCAGCACTGTTGGGCTAATGAGGCTCATTTCTGCATGGGGTGACACATGGCCAGCAGGGAGAGGTTGTGAGTAAAGGGGAAAGTTGACTGGGCAGGGATCAGAAATCAACACAGACCGCAAAGGGCTCAGAGTTCTGATACACCTGCGTAAGGGCAGGAAAAGCATGTGATTTAATCTTTTTATGAGGGACACTGATGTGCAGTTTTCTTTTTGTATTAGTTTTGGTATCAGGTTAATACCAGCATCATAATATGAGTTGGAAAGTGTTTCTTTATGTTCTTTTCCAGAAAAGATTGTATAGAGTTGGAGTTAATTCTTCATGCATTTGGTTAAATTCTGCCATGAAATCATCAAGGCCTGGAGATTTTCTTTTTGAGGAGTTAAAATTTTTATGAGTTCAACTTCTTTATTTAGTTACAAGGCTATTAGAATTATTGATTTCATTTGGGTGATATTTGATAGTTTGAGATTTGATGTATGTATGTACAATTACATATAACATTATATTAGTTTCAGATAGTAATATAATGATTTGATATTTGTATAAATTGTGGCATTATCACAACACCTGTCACTATACAGAGTTACAAATACCTTATATGATGAGAACTTGTTAAGATTTACTCTCTTGGCAACTTTTAAATATGCAATACATTTTTATTATGGAGAAGGAAATGGCAACCCACTCCAGTATTCTTGTTTGGAGAATCCCATGGGTAGAGGAGCCTGGCAGGCTACAGTTCATGGGGTCACAAGAGTTGGAAACAGCTTAGTGACTAAACCACCACATTATGATTAACTGGAGTTACCATGTTGCACGTTACCGTCCCTTAACTTAATCATTGTATAACTGAAGATCTGTGCCTTTTGACCTCCTTCACATATTTTGCCCACCCTTCACCTTTGGCAACCACCAATCTATTCTATGGTTTTTTTTGGGGGAGGGGGTTCATTGCATTTGCTGCTATTTCAGGCTCCACATATTTGTCTTCGTCTGACTTATTTCACTTAACAAAATGCCTTCAAGGTCCATCAGTGGGGTCACAAATAGCAAGACTTCTTTCCTCTTTACAGCTGAGTAATATTCCATTCCACACTCCTTCATTCATTCACCTACAATAGACACTTAGGTCATTTTCATATCTTGGCTATTATAAATAATGCTGCAAAGAACATGGTACATCTATCTTTTGAGTTGGTATCTTTGTTTTCTTCACATAAATACTCAGAAATGGAACTGTTGGATCATTAAAAAAATTTTTAGCAATCTCTAAACTGCCTGGGCATCTCTGATTCCATTCTTTCTGTGCCTCTGGCTGGGGCATTGGCTCTGCTCCTCTCAACATGGAGCTTCCATCACTGAGTGAAAGCTGCTGTCCAGTTGTTCTGTGTCCCAGCCACTGGGACAAGGCAGAGATCTGGAGTCTTTTAAAGACATGGCTTGGAAGCTGCTCAAATTGCCTCTCACATCCTGTTGTTAGAACTGAGCTTTTTAGCCACACCTATCTGCAGAGACTAAGGAATCTATTCTCCAGCTCTGTGTCCATACGTCCAGCTAAAACTTGGGGTGTTCTGTTAGTAAAGGAGAACAGGCATGCAAACGCAGGGGCAAGGGTTCACAACCAGTTAATGACATGAATATTCAGGTGTTCAGCTTTACAAGACAATGCCAAATTGTTTTTCAGGATGGTTAAATCAATTTACACCCGTCAGCAGGACAAAAATTTCCATTAATACACATCCCAACAATAGCTGTTACTGCCAAATGTCTTATATATTTATTTTTAACCCATTTAACAGGTATAAAATATTTCATTATGATCTTAAGTTGTAGGTCCTTGATTACTAATGATTACTAATGAAGGTGAATGTCTGTCAATATTTTCCCTTTAGTGAAATAAATTAGTTGTTCAAATCTTTTGCCCATTCCTTCCCACCCTAGCCTCAAGATTTTTTTTTTTTTGTAGATTTTTAGATTTCGTATAAAATTTTAAATATTGATCATTTGTCAGTTATGTGTCGTAAATATCTTCTGCTTTTAGGGCCTCTCCTTTCACTTTATGATGTCTTTTGTTTAACCTAAGCCCTTAATTTCAACAACATAATTTTGAATATTCTGCAGTTAGAGCTCTAAGTCTTGTTTAAGATGATTTCCCTACACAAAGGTTGTAAAAATGCTCTTTCATTTTCTTCTAGAATTTTAACTTTAGTTAAGCTTTTAAAATATCTAGAATCAATTTTTCGTAAGGTATGAGATAGAAATCCAATCTGGCCTGTCTTTCCTGTGGATGTGAAATGTCACTTTTATCACTTAACTTTCTATGGAGGTGTTATTATGCCCAAGTCACGAAATCTCCCAATGACCACCAGGGAGCTGTTATCCAATGCAAAAGCAAGAGAGTTTTTATTACCAAGCTCGAGCTGGGGCTCCCACTGTTACTGACACAGCGGCTAAGGAGAGGAGCCACGAACACTGGGTTTCCTTGCTTATATAGGGTATTCTCCAGTGAAAAATGTTACCTTCTGTGGAAGGGTTAGGTGTTGGGTTCTGATTGGTTCCCATTTCCCAGGCTTAATTTGAATTTCCTGGCAGGTCATAAGTCCTGAACGTAAAGTCAGGAGATCCTGATCTGGGATCTGATTGGCTTGCAGGTGGTGGGATGAGGTCAGGGGGATTTCCAAAGACTCTTTCCTCAGAACTCTGAAATGGAGTCTTTTTTTTTTTTTTTTAACAAAATGGGGTGGCTTAGGTTCTTCAGTGTGAGTGTTCTTATGAGCTCTACACAGATCCACTGACCGACATGCCTATCCTTGCATCCAGGGAAACAATGTTCTACTTTACCATAGACTCCTAATGAGTTTTGAGATCTGGTAGGTCAAGTCTTCTCAAGCGTATTCTGGCTACGTTTTTTTTTCCTTTTACTATTTTTTTCCCCTACATTCTATTCTTTTAGAATAAATTGTCAAATTTCTCTAACAAAATGTCAGTTTGGATTTCAGCAAACATTGCAAATAATGTAAAATAAACTGGTGGAAATTTATATTTTTACAATATTAACAAATTTACAATCTTTACAAAAGTATTTATATCTTTACAACACTGAATCTCTCTATTGAATACCTTTTCATTTAAGTAACCTTTACTGTCTTTCAATAACATTTTAATATATTATCTGAAAAGGTCTCTGTATAGAGTTTGTAAAATTTATTCCTAGGTATGCTTTTTTGTTATTAATTTGGTTTCACTTTTAGAACTATTAGGTAGTTAGAATAGGAAACAGGAGTCCAAAATGGCGGTGGCTAAAAGACAAGGAAGAGAAAAGCCCATGAAAATAGAACAAAGGATGGTCTGAGGATGAGAGTGAGGACCTCAGGTAGAACAACAACACTCCTGGCTAGCCCAATTTACATAGGGCAGGCTCAGGGGGAGAAAAACATGTAAAAAGAGGAGCCAAAGGGCTGGGGGTGTTAACGGACCAGACCTGAGCCATGACAGGCTCAACAAGCTAATCTAAGCCTAAGATTCAGATTCTTGTAAAACCTGAGTCATGATTCCTGGGAACCACACCCTGGGAAAGTCCCTGATGGCGCCAAACCTGAGCCAATCCGGATAGGGATGTGGGATTTGAAAATCATGCGCGCATGCGCGCGTGCAGCTCAGCCAGTCATTACCAGCTGTACTAAGAACCGCCTGTATAAAAGCAGCTGTGATTCAGAGCTCAGGGCTCTCGTCAAGACTCCACCGTGCTGGATGAGACAGGAGCCCTAGCTCAAGCTAGCAATAAAACCCCTTTATGCTTTTGCATTGCTGTGGACGTCTTATTCTCTCCGTTTTGGGGACTCGGACTTTGGGCACAACAGGGGTCTCTCTCCCGCACACTGGTGCACTCCCCCACTCTCTTCTCTTCACGTCTTTGGGTCGACATGCTCTCCTGCCCCAAGTATGGGTTCTTCCTGCTATTTTCTAAATAAAATAGAGCTGTAACACAGAGCTGTAACACTGATTTGTCTAAGAGTTATAACATGGTCTGTTCGAGACCTGAGAGGCTGTGACACGCCGAGGGCTTTAACGTCCGGCACTCCAAATCTTTGTTGTGATGAGACAGAACTGAGGAGCGTACGCTCTCCTGACAAAACTATAATTTCTAACTTGTTATAGAAATTGTGTAGAAGTGAAATGGACTTTTGAATATTAATGTTAAACTTGGTTAACTCTGCTGCTGTCGGGAGCCGCGTTAGGCATCACTGACAAAATGGAGGCACGGTCCCCAGCCCCCTCTCCTCCTTCTGCAGGCACAGATCCTGGAATGAAGGAGTTAGGCCTTGTAATTCTAACCTGTCTTTTCCTCTCCTCTGCTGAGTTGACTGAAAAGGAATGTTAAGGTGCTTATTGCTCTTGAGAGGAGCATGAGAAGGCACAAAGCCTTCTGCAGCATTGCTCAGAAAATAATTAATAAAGTTAATCATTGACATTTGTTCAAGGACTTTTACAAAGAGTGTTCATCTTTTTACAAAAGATTAATGGATGGATGGATGAATGGATGGGTGAATGGATAAGTGGATGAGCACATAGGCAATAGCTTCAGGCCATTGGGAGGGATTGCTATCTGAAGCCTATTTGTGAGGAGAATGTTTATGGCAAAGGAATTTACTGAATTTAGGGCTTAGAAATAATTAAAACAGAAGTTAAAGATTTAAGGAATGTTGTAAAGTTAGCATATTTTACTATAGCTTAAATATCAATAACCTCAGATATGCAGATGATACCACCCTTATGGCAGAAAGTGAAGAACTAAAGAGCCTCTTGATGAAAGTGAAAGAAGAAAGTGAAAAGTTGGTTTAAAGCTCAACATTCAGAAAACGAAGATCATGGCATCCAGTCCCATCACTTCATGGGAAATAGATGGAGAAACAGTGGAAACAGTGTCAGACTTTATTTTGGGGGCTCCAAAATCACTGCAGATAGTGATTACAGCCATGAAATTAAAAGACGCTTAGTCCTTGGAAGAAAAAGTTAGACCAACCTAGATAGTATATTCAGAAGCAGAGACATTACTTTGCCGACTAAGGTCCGTCTAGTTAAGGCTTTGGTTTTTCCTGTGGTCATGTATGGATGTGAGAGTTGGACTGTGAAGACGGCTGAGTACCGAAGAATTGATGCTTTTGAGCTGTGGTGTTGGAGAAGACAATCTTGAGAGTCCCTTGGACTGCAAGGAGATCCAACCAGTCCATTCTAAAGGAGATCAGTCCTGGGTGTTCTTTGGAAGGAATGATGCTAAAGCTTTGGCCACCTCATTAGAAGAGTTGACTCATTGGAAAAGACCCTGATGCTGGGAGGGATTGGGGGCAGGAGGAGAAGGGGACGACGGAGGTTGAGATGGCTGGATGGCATCGCTGACTCGATAAACGTGAGTCTGAGTGAACTCCGGGAGATGGTGATGGACAGGGATGCCTGGCGTGCTGCAATTCATGGGGTCGTGAAGAGTCAGACACGACTGAGCAACTGAACTGAACTGAACTGAACTATAGAAGTTAGGAATTTTTAGAGACACTATAGCTAGAAGCCTTTTAAGGGATAGTGAGCTCAGGATGTTAGGGGCAAACAGGACTTAGGAAGATAAGTAGTAAACTGAGGAATGTAGCATGAGTTACAATGTAATCACAAGTTAACCATAGGACACATTAGAAGAGGAGATAATAGATGATAAGGCTGATTCTGAGAGAATCACTGAAGCAGGAACTCTGAAGAGCAACAATGATTTATGGAGATAATAAATTTGGGAGAGGGGGATCTGAAAATGTCAAACCTCTGGCCTAATGCTTTTGTAAAAGTATAAAGAGAATCTTAAACTTGAAATAAACAGGCAGTCTAAAAGAAAACTGAGAGGCTCCCTCATCGCTGACACCGTTCATCTCTTCAGGTTGAATCCCTGGTTGCTGGAGTTGGACACCGGCATGCTGCTGCTGCTAAGTTGCTGTAGTCGTGTCCGACTCTGTGCGACCCCATAGACGGCAGCCCACCAGGCTCCTCCGTCCATGGGATTCTCCAGGCAAGAACACTGGAGTGGGTTGCCATTTCCTGCTCCAACGCATCCCTGGGATGGCGCAAGTCGGGGGGGGCCTCCCTCCCAGCAAGTGAAAGTGAAGTCGCTCAGTTGTGACCCCATGGCCTGCAGCCCACCAGGCTCCCCATCCCTGGGATGGTCCCGGCAGGAGCACTGGAGTGGGGCGCCACTGCTGTCTCCATGGTCACCTCTATTATTGATTAATATAATTTGTAGGTTGTTGGGTGTTTTTATGTATACAACCTGATGTGAATAATGACACATTATTCTAATATGTCATATTCTAATTCCTTTCTAACCCTTTTATTTTTTGTTTCTTCTTCTTGTTTCACAGCTCTGGCTAGAATCATGAGAACAATGGAATGGGTATGGTGGAATTGGGCACCATTTTCTTACTCTTGATTTTCAAAGAAATGCTTTTAATGTTTCACCCGTATGCCATTAGGTTAGGTTTTGAGCAGATAACCTTAATCATAATAAGAGCATTCTCTTATATTTCTTACCTTGAATTTACCAAGTTTCTTTTTTTCTTTAATTGTGAATATGTGTGGAATTTTATCAAATGTACTCTGTGCCCCTACTGAAGTGTTAAGTGACGTTTTTCTGCGTTAATGTGATGAACTATGTTTAGAGTTTTGCTTTTTTTTTTTTTTTAATGGTAACCATTCCTGCATCTGTAGAACAACCCCTACTTAGTCAGAATGTAGTGTTTATTCTTCATATTACTGGATCTAGTATACTCATCATCATTTCCAAGATTTTTTTCCATGTAGATAAATGAGTGATGTCATTCCATAATTTTAATTTATTATATAGTACTTGTCTGACTTTGGTGTCATAGTTCTCTGGCTCTTAGAGATAAGTTGAATAATGTTCCCCTGTTTTCTGTTTTCTGGAGCTGTTTATATAATATGAAATTGCTGTCCTTATAGACAATAATGAAAATTCTGGAGTTTCAGGAAAAAAGTTTCAGTCTACCAGTATGTACCACAAGCACTGAAGTTTTCTTATACCAGCGTATTAAATATTATATTTAAAATACAATAGTTTTGGAGAAGGAAATGGCAACCCATTCCAGTTTTCTTGCCTAGAAAATTCCATGGACAGAGCTCTGAGCCTGGGGAACTACAAACCTTGGGGTCACACCCAAAGAGTTAGACACAACAGAACAACTAAGCACAAGGTAGTTTTAAATAGTATAATCTGTACTAGCTCTCCAGTTTACTAAAACTTTATTGAAAGAGCTTTTGATTTTTGACGTCCAAATGAGGTACATGAAGGTAGTCCACTGGAGAAAGTTCCAGTGAGTCTGGTACATGCAAATGATAATGCTGGTAGCTGTTTCACTTGGGTTGAACAGACTACAAAACCATCATTAGAATCTTCTCTAGTCTCAGTATATGCATATTCATGTGCTTTAACAACATCCAGACCCTGTCCAGATAGTTTTTTTATTGTCATGCAATTTCTATTTTCTTTTTCATAGGCTTTGATCCTCTCCAAAATAAGTCTCAGTCTTTGATGTCCCATCAATTATTGTGCCCATCTGTCCAACTTTTTTGACCTTGTTTATTGTAGCCAAGTGCTGATGTCTTGTATTGGACACTGCTTAAGTTTGCAACAAATGTCTGAATTATTGCTTGTAGGCTAGAATTTTTGTTTATGGGCTATTTAAAACAAATTTAGATCTCTTTCGTGATTCAATTTTGAAAATCATATTCCCAGAATGAAATTTCAAAAAATAACTTTATGGGAGTATAGCTGATTCAAAATGTTGTGTTAGTTTCAAATGTACAGCTAAGTGAATCAGTTATACATATACATATATCCATTCTTCTTGAGATTTCTTTCCCATATTGATTATTACAGAATATTAAGTAGAGTTCTCTGTGCTCCACAGTAGGTCGTTATTAGTCATCTATTTTATATATAGTGGTGTGTATATGTTAAACTCCTAATTTTTCACTTCCCTCCCACATTTCCCTTTGATAACCATAAATTTGACTTCAAGATCTCTAAATCATTTCTGCTTGTAAATAACTGCATCTTTATCTTTTTATTAGATTCCACATATAAGTGATATCACATAATTTTCTTTGTCTGACTTCACTTAGTATGACAACCTCTAGGCTCATCCATGTTGCTGCAAATTGCGTTGATTCATTCTTTTGTATGGTTGAGTAGTATTACATTGTATATATGTATGACATCTTTATCCATTCCACTGTAGATGAATATTTCGGTTGCTTTCATGTGCTGTTTATTATAAAAACTCTGCAGTGAACACTGGGGGGCATGTATCTTTCTGAAAGGTTTTCTTCAGATATATGCCTATGAGTGGGATTGCTGGATCATATGATGGTTCTATATTTAGATTTTTAAGGAACCTCCACACTGTTCTCTATAGTGTTTGTACCAATTTACATTCCCACCAACAGTGTAGGTGGGAATGCACCTACATTTTCTCCACACTCTCTCCAGCATTTACTTTACTGTTTGTAGTAGATTTTTGGATTATGGCTATTCTGACCTGTGTGAGGTGATAACTTCATTGTAGTTTTAATTTGAACTGCTGTAACAATCAGGGTTGCAAAGAGTTGGACACGACCAAGCGACTGAACTGAACTGAAAAATTAGTGAGGTGGAGCATTTTTTTCATGTGCTTTTTGGCCTTCTGTATATCTTCTTTGAAGAAATGTCTATTTAGACCTGCTCATTTTTTGATTGGGTTGTTTGGCTTTTTTATATTAAGCTAATGAGCTTTCTGTATATTTTGATGATTAATCCCTTGCCAGTTGTTTTGTTTGCAAATATTTTCTCCCATTCTGTGGGTGTTTTTTTCCCTTTGTTTATGGTTTCTTTTGCTGTACAAAAGCTTTTACATTTTAGTTAGGCCCCATTTGCTTATTTTTGCTTTTATGTTCATTAGGAGGTGGATCAAAAAGACCTTGCTTCAGCTTATATCAGAGAGCATTCTGCCTATGTTTTCTTCTAAGAGTTTTACAGTATCTGGTCTTATATTTAGGTCTTTAATCCATTTTTAGCTTATTTTTGTGTATGGTGGTAGGGAATATTCTAATTTCTTTTCTTTTCTTTTTTTTTTTTTTACATATATCTGTCCAGGTTTTCCAACATCACTTGTTGAAGAGACAGTCTTTTCTCCACTGTGTATTACTGCCTTTGCAATAGATTAGTTGATCACAGGTGCACAGATTTATCTCTGGACTGTCTATCCTGTTCCATTGATCTATATTTCTGTTTTTATGCCAGTATCATACAGTTAAAAAAAAATGAAACCATTCCCTCTAAGATCCGGGAACAAGCCAAGGATGTCCACTCTTGCCACTTTTACTCAACACAGTTTCAAAAGTCCTAGACATGGCAATCAGATAAGAAAAAGAGATAAATGGAATCCAAATTGAAAAAGAAGTAAAACTGCTATTGTTTGCAGATGATATGATACTATCCATGGAAAATTCTAAAGATGCTATCAGAAAACTACTAGAGCTCATCAACTGATTTGGTTAAGTTGCAGGATACAAAATGAATACACAGAAATCACTTGCATTTCTATACGCTAACAACAAAAGATTAGAAAGAGAAATTAAGTAAATAATATCATTTACTATCACATCAAAAAGAATAAAATACCTAGACCTAAGGAGGCAAAAGACCTGAACTCCAGGAAACTATAAGCTGCTGATGAAAGAAATCAAAGATGATATACACAGATGGAGAGATATACCATGTTCTTGGATTGGAAGAATCAATACTGTCAAAACGACTATATTACCCAAAGCAATCTACAGATTCAGTGTAATTCCTATTAACTTACCAATGGCATTTTTCACAGAACTAGAATTTAAAAATTTTTAATTTGTATGAAAACGCAAAGACCCTGAATAGCCAAAATCATCTTGAGAAAGAAAAACAGTGCTGGAGGATTCAGATACCTGACTTGAGACTACACTACAAAACCACAGAACGATATCTTTGAACTATCCTTGAATAATCTTTTCACTAACAGAACTTTTCTCTAGGCCAGATGAAACTTCTGCCTGCTTCAGCTGAATGATACTTCAGTTTAAATTTATATAAAAGATAGATGTGCATGTCTTTCAAAGACATTATATATTGTTTACTTCTGTGGAAAAATAAAAATAAACTCAAGAACCACTCCCCCAAATTAAAAAACACACTACTGTTATAAATTCTCAATAGCAAAAATGGAATTATATTTATATCAAATATTTAACTCATAGTCAATTTTCAACTGAACAAATGTTGACACTGCCTGTGGTCCACTTTAACACATGATTGAAATAATCTGTTTCTCAAAATTGTGGTAGAAAGTGTCCATAAAAGTGAAAGTGTTAGTCACTCATTCATATGTGACTATTTGTGACCCCATGGATTGTAGCCCACCAGGCTCCTCTGTCCATGGGATTCTCCAGGCAAGGATACTGGACTGGGTTGCAGTTCCCTTCTCCCAGGGATCTTCCTGACCAGAATGGCATCCCATTCCAGTACTCTTGCCTGGAAACTCCCATAGACGGAGGAGCCTGGTGGGCTGCAGTCCATGGGGTCGCTGAGTCGGACACGACTGAGCGACTTCACTCTCACTTTTCACTTTCATGCATTGGAGAAGGAAATGGCAACCCACTCCAGTGTTCTTGCCTGGAGAATCCAGTTAGGGCTGAGTTTGATGTTGCACTACAATTATAAAAGGTAACACCATTGTGGAAAGAGGGTTCACAATTCTATTCAACGCTATTTTTGCAACTTTTGTAGGCTTAGTTATTTCAAAAACTAAAAAGTTAGTAAGAAAACACACAGGCCTGCTGCTTGATACTTTCATGTGTTAATGCTTTTTTGGGGGCGTTAAACACATAGAAAGCATGCTGCATTTACTTCTAGATCCAACTCACTATTGCTCATGTTAATTTGGAATGGAGTCTTAAAAGACTCGTGTCAAAGCAGCAGTTTTCACATTTCTCTTTCTCAAATTTTGCTCTTAGAAAATCTGATCTCTGCGAGAGCAAGAATCACAGATATTAAAAAAAAAAATCCCAAGGAGGTTAACCTACAGTTGTCATCCATCTTAACTCTACATTAGTATAATCTAGGTTTGACTGCAATTAAAGAGGTAGCCATGAAAGGGATGCCCCACAGACCTTCATAAAGATGATAGCTTAATCCATGACTAAGAAGTAATAATTGGAGCATTATTGTAGCAAATTCTATTACAGGCGTTACACTCTCAGGTTTCTAATACTAATTTAAAAGCACTTTGATTCATCTGGTGCCAAGTGTCACCATTCCATTCTGATCCCCAGAGTTCCAAAGATAATTCTGTGCTTCAGCTTGAAAGCTCTCTGCTCCCAGGTGTAGAGGCATCCTTGCAGCTGAATGGAGGAAGGTTTTTTGGTTGGTTTTTTTTTGGTCACCGTTGCCGTCCGTGCTGCACGAAGTGTCATCTCTCCCGCCATGTGGCCCTCCATTTGTCATTTCAATGGATGGCTAGGCAGCTGTTAATAATGGGAGTCTATCCAGAAACACCATAATCTGAGACCACATTCAACAGGAGCTCAGAAAGCAGTGGCTACTAATGTGAAGCTTTTAGCGCCTATTGAATGTCATCCTTTTCAAAGAGGAGAGTCAAAGTGACTTTTTTCTTTTTAAAGTCACTTTGTGAAATGACACAGTTCTCTATCCACTCTTTTTCCCCCTGAGATATAAAGGGTCCAGTTTCATTTATGTGTTTATTAAAAAAGAAAAGCTAATAGATCCTTCAAGTCATTGGGCTACTTTCAATTCTAAAAGTCTCCTTCTAATGTTTTGAAGTTGAAATGGTAGAAACATTTTTATACACTTGGTGATTTCTTTTTCTGCCATGGGTTTCCCTGGATATCTCAGGCTGGTCAACCATATTTATGTGCCTGAAATCCTTTTGACAGACACCACAAGGATGGGAGGAGAAACTTAAGCACCAGTGGAATATCTGATGCTGCCAGAGGTCTCTGAGACAGAAAGAATGAGCATGCTCTCCTGTGCCTTTGTAGGGAGGAAAAAGAGTCAGAGGGAACATGAATTGGGGCAGTATTCCAAGAGGACAGGTCTTCCCACGTGGTTCAGTGGGTAAAGAGTACACTTGCAATGCAGGAGGTGAGGGTTAGATCCCTGGGTCAGGAAGATTCCATGAGGAGGGCATGGCAAACCCACTCCAGTATTCTTGCCTAGACAATCCCTTGGACATAGGAGCCTGGTGGGCTACAGTCCTTAGGGTCACAAAGAGTTGGACACGACTGAAGTGACTTAGCATGCACGCACACATTCCAACATAATCACCACCCACCGGGCCTCAAACTTTTATGTACACAGCAGGGGCTGACTCTGTCTTAGTTTCGTCAATCTTTCACCAAACTTTTGTTGATTTTCATTTTCTTCACACACAGGCCATCTCCTAAGATTCCCAGGGAGCAGGCCATTTGGTGGAAGAAAGTTGAGTACCTCTAAAGGAATTCAAATAAATTACTTTTTTAGTACTGTCATTTACTTCATTAAAACTTGACTTTGTCTAAGTCACTATTAGGAAAAATAATTCAAATATTTTACACATTCCCTATATTTATCCTATAAATACAGTATCTTATTTCCAATGACTCATCTTTGAGAAATAGGTGACATTTTATAGACAGATAAACCCATGCTCACCAAAGACCAGGATCCTGATTTTAAACTCCCAGACCCCACTAGTTCCCAGCTATCCCTGCCACCCTTGATTTGACCTACATCATCTCCAGCCTCTTAACTTTGAGCAAAGGGACCACTAATGACCTTTGTTTCAGAATCTCTTGTTTCAGAGGCTGGTCACTGGCAGCTGATAAAATATAAGAAGTAGAATCCTGTTTGACTTTTAAGAATGACAGGCAAAAATTGACACTGATGGCTCTTACCTTTGCTGGATTTCAGTTTAAAAGTGTGAAGACGTGTTTCTCACCAACTGAAGATCTGCTAATAATAGGGTCTGAATCCCTCATGATTATTATTGTACTCTGATGGTTAGACACAGAGTAGTGAGTAAGGATCTGGGCCACAGGATGGAAACAAGTGTCACCGGGTGGCCATGCCTCCCCTGGCCCCCTGCAGAAGATGCGCCATTAGACCAGGAGCCAGCTCAGAGCTCTTTTATCCATTGCTCCAAGGGAGACACAGCTGTCCAGAGTTGACCCTCCAGATAAAACCCATCTGCCACCCCCTGAGCTGACAGCATGTATAATCTGGAGTAGAGAGTTCACTGAACAAACAGGAGTTACAGATTCATAAAGACTAAAATGATTTTGGAAATATAGGAAATGATATTTTTAATGAGATAAAGTCAGAGAAAACTTACTGACCTCTTGCAGAACGAGGGATGATTTAGTAAATGGATGTGGCAAGTCAGCAGTCAATACATGCGTCTGCATACTCTGTGCTAAATAGCAAAATGCACTAAGCATGAGTATTATTTAACATTGGATAATGCAGGTGGTGCTAGGTTCTGCCTGCCAATGCAGGAGAACTAAGAGACGATGGTTCAGTCGCTGGGTTGGGAAGATCCCCTGGAGGAGGAAATGGCAACCCACTCCAGTATTCTTGCCTGGAAAACCCCATGGACAGAGAAGCCTGGCGCTCTACAGTCCATGGGGGTCACAGAGTCAGACATGACTGAAGTAACTTAGCACAATGCAAGCTGCTGCTTCAACACAAATGACTGTCCTTTTTAGTGAGGGACATTAATTTCTTTTTTCTGTTAAAGCTTGACATCTAGTCCCAAATATAAGGCAGTGTGCATGGCAGTTAAGAACACAGACCCTGGCCTCAGCTTTGCCCTTTATGGCTTTATGACATTGGGTAAATTACTCCACCTTTAAAAATGAGGAAAATAATACCCATATCATATTGTTATTAAAATTAAATGAATTCATATTTGCACTTTGCTTAGAATAATGGCTGGCAAACAGTATCATCAGAGCTTATTAAATAAACAAAAAAAAAATCTCTTCTTAAAAGTGTGTTAACATGGAGTAATTGTAGATGTTATCAAGTCTGGCTGAATTGCAATAAATATAATTATTTCTATCGTTTAGCTAAAGAAGCTAAGTAAGACCCAGAAAAATATCTTGTTTAAGGATCCAATACCTGGCAAAACTGAGATACTTAAATCAATTCACATAGAACGCTGCCAAGGAGGAACACATACCAGTTCTCTTGCTTCTCTAATTTAAAAAAAAAAGAATCATTAAAAGGTAAAAAATAGACAGGGAAATAGGCTGAGATTCCATCATTTATGCCTTGACAATGTAGGCCAGCACCTGTCTGTGTGGCTGGATCAAAGTATGTGACCACAGACCCTCCCTTCTGCTGACTCACCCTGCCTCATCAACAGAAACTAGAGGTGAAACAGACATAGGAGGTCCCCACAAGGCCCACCAATTATACAGGGGCATGACCGACAGGAGAGTGATGCTAGCAGGAGAACCACTGTTTCCTTTGTCCTGAGTAACGGTGCTCAGCCCTGCTAATAACTGGATTATTTCTGTGCGCCATGTCACCTCAAAACAATGGTAGATCAAAAGACCACCTTAGCAACAATTACATTAAATATAAATGCTCTAAGCATACCAAATAAAAGATAGTAATCATTAAATTGAACAACAACATAAAAGCCTCAGACTCAGACATATGTGGTCAAGAGACTCACTTGAAATATCCTAACACAGATAGGTTAAAAGTAAAAGGATGGAAAAATGTGTACTAAGCAAACACTTACCAAAAGGAAATTGAGTTATATCTATTCATACTAGACAAAGTGGATTTGAACAAGGAAAATTACAAGAACAAAGAGGCCTCATTACAGAGTGATACGGTGAATGTACTGAGAAGACATATCATCTTTAATATGCATGCACACACAGAAAAATCAAAACCAAAAAAAAACATTAAAACACAACTGGAAGAACGGCAGGGAGAAATAAATCCACAGTCATAGTTGGAGGCTTTCAGTTTCCTCTTTGAGCAATAGAACAAGGAGACAAAAAATCAGCAAGACCACAGAAGTATCAAACAATATCACTCCAGTGAAAAATAGCTGAATACACATTCTTTTCAAGTGCACAAGGAACACTTGTCAGGACAGACCACATACTGGGTCATAAAACAACCTTAACATATTAAAAAAAAAATTAAGTATTGAAATCATACAAAGTATATTCTCTGACCGTACAGGAATTAATCTAGAAATCAACAACAGAAAAATATCTGGAAAATCTCCAAATTCTTAGAAATTAAATATTTCTAAACAATCCATGGGTCAAAGAGCAAGTATCAAAGGAAATTTGAAAAGATTTTAAATTGAGTGAAAATGAAAATAAAACATATCAAATTTGTGAGCTAAAGCTTAAACTAGTGCTTAGAAGAAAACATGTCATTAAATGCATGTATTAGGAAAAAAGAGGCCTCAAATGAATACTGATTCCATCTCAGGTAATTAGAAAAGAAGAGCAGAATAAACCAAACTTATAAGAAATAAATAAAGATAAGAGCAAGGGACTCTTGAGAGTCCCATGGAGAGCAAGGAGATCAAATCAGTCTATCTGAAAGGAAATCAACCCTGAATATTCATTGGAAGAACTGACGTTGAAACTAGAGCTCCAATACTTTGGTCACCTGATGCAACGAGCTGACTCACTGGACAAAGACTGATGCTGGAAAAGATTGAGGGCAGGGGGAGAAGGCAGCAACAGAGGATGAGATGGTTGGATGGCATCACTGACTCAACAGACATGAGTTTGGGCAAACTCCGGGAGATAGTGAAGGACAGGGAAGCCAAGTGTGCTGCAGTCCATGGGGTCACAAAGAGTCGGATACAACTTAGCAACTGAACAACAAAGGTAAGAGCAGAAAACCATAAAATTGAAAATAGCACAAAGGTAATGCTGCTGCTGCTAAGTCACTTCAGTTGTGTCTGACTCTGTGCAACCCTATAGACGGCAGCCCACCAGGCTCTGCCATCCCTGGGATTCTCCAGGCAAGAACACTGGAATGGGTTGCCATTACCTGCAAAAAGTTAAAAATTGAAAATAGCAAAACAATAGTGAAATCAATAAAACCAGAGGCTGATTCTTAGAAAAGCTCACTGAAACTGCTAAACTTCTAAACAGACTGATCAAGAAAATGAGAGCAGAAACATATTACTATATCAGGAGTGAGAGAATGTTACCATTATAGACCCAGCACACATTAAAATATTACAAGGGAAACTGTGAATAACTCTAATCACATACATTCAAAAACTTATATGAAATGGAACAATTCCTTGGAAGACACAAACTGCCAAAACTCACTGAAGAAGAACAGATACAGTTCTATATCTGTTTTAAAAAAAAAAGTAAAGTCATAGTTAAATGGCACAAGTCAGTATGGACTAAGCAAAATAACTAAGATCAACTTGGGGATGCAGAGCTCTTTATTTTTTTCTCTAGTGAGGAACCAACTGGTTCCCAAATCTGAGATTTTTGCTGCTAGTTTATTTAGGGAAAGGTGCTGAGTAGTAGGCTGAGAACTACAGATTCTGAGCAAATGTCTTGAAATAGGAGATTGATATGAAAAATGACTCTAAAGATCTTAGTCTCCTTAAGGAGATTATTTTAGCAAATGTGTTAGGGAACAGACATCTACTGGACTTCCCTGTTAACTCAGATCGCAAAAAAAAAAAAAAAAAAAAAAAAATCTGTCTGCAATGCAGAAGACCTTTCGATCCCTGGGTTGGGAAGATTCTCTGGAGAAGGGCATGGCAACCCACTCCAGTATTCTCGCCTGGGGAATCCTATGGACAGAGGAGCATGGTGGGCTCCAGTATAGGGGGCCGTAAAGAGTCAGATATGACTAAGAGACTAACACGCTGGAATAGACAGAATCTAGAGACAAGAACACTAGGAGATTGTCAGCAGAATGTACTGGTAAAGATTTGAGCTAGGCAGGTAGCTTTCAGAAAGGAATCTAAGGGGCACATCCCTTGCGGCAGGTGTGGGGACAGAGCTGCGCACCAGTATCCGAGGCCTCGTGGTGAAAGGCTTTTTTGCTGAGGCCCTGCTGTACAGACCGGCTGCTCCTTGGTGGAGAGAAGACAGGGGGCGGCGGGGGGGTTTGGGGGCGGTGGGGGCCGGGACAGCGCCATTGCTGCCCGCGGGTGTGGGGCCCTGGAGTGACTCCAACTTCAAGAACAGGCCATGAGAACAAAAAAAAGAAATAGAAGCTTGCCAAGCAGAGAGCTGGGCTTTCTGAGCTAGCTACCTGACCTTAAAGATGCTGAAACTGTTCAGAAATTCTTCCTAGAAGAAACACAGCTTGGTGAAGAAGGACTAGCTCAAGGTGAATTTGAGAAGGGTGTGCACCACCTGACAAGCAATGGCTGTGTGTGGACTGCCGCAGCAGTCACGGCAAGTGTTGCAACAAACCCTTCCATCACCAGTGTTCCAGACGACTCTCACTGAGCACCCAACAATCAGTCAGAGAATTGTAAGTGCTCAGAGCAAAGGCAACCCACTCCAGTACTCTTGCCTGGAAAATCCCATGGACAGAGGAGCCTGGAAGGCTGCAGTCCATGGGGTCGCTGAGGATCGGACACGACTGGGCGACTTCACTTTCACTTTTCAGTTTCATGCATTGGAGAAGGAAATGGCAACCCACTCCAGTGTCCTTGCCTGGAGAATCCCAGGGACGGGTGAGCCTGGTAGGCTGCTGTCTATAGGGTCGCACAGTGTTGGATACAACTGAAGTGACTTAGCGGCAGCAGCAGCAGCAGCAGACTTTGCTAAAGATGATGTGGGATGAGAAACAAATGTCGACATATGATCTCAATTAAAGCATATTTTTAAAACCTTAACTCAGAAGATGATGGGCTCTAGGGAAGGAAGGACAGATAAAGCCTGTTATGGACTGTCCTCCACACTAGAGTCTCCCAAAGTTAAGTTTTACTTTGTGTAGATCCATTTGTCTGTTTTACTTATTTTTCCCAGTGAAAAGTGTATTTTTGCTAGAGGACTTTTCATTTTATAAATACACTCTGAATTACTGAAATATGTACTTTGTTTATTCCTCAAATGTGTAATTAGAATGTACATATAACACCCCATTCAGTTCAGTTCAGCTCAGTTGCTCAGTCCTGTCCGACTCTTCGTGACCCCATGAACCGCAGGATGCCAGGCCTCCCTGTCCATCACCAACTCCTGGAGTACACCCAAACCTATGTTCATTGAGTTGGTGATGCCACCCAACCACCTCATCCTTTGTCGTCCCCTTCTCCTCCTGCCCTCAATCTTTCCCAGCATCAGGATCTTTTCAAATGAGTCAGCTCTTCACATGAGGTGGCCAAGGTATCGGAGTTTCAGCTTCAACATCAGTCCTTCCATGAACACCCAGGACTGATCTCCTTTAGGATGGACTGGTTGGATCTCCTTGCAGTCCAAGGGATTCTCAAGAGTCTTCTCCAACACCACAGCTCAAAAGCATCAATTCTTCAGTGCTCAGCTTTCTTTATAGTCCAACTCTCACATCCATACATAACCATTGGAAAAACCATAGCCTTGACTAGATGGACTTTTGTCAACAAAGTAATGTTTCTGCCTTTTAATATGCTGTCTAGGTTGGTCACAACTTTCCTTCCATGGAGTAAACGTCTTTTAATTTCATGGCTGCAGTCACCATCTGCAGTGATTTTGGAGCCCAGAAAAATAAAGTCAGCCACTGTTTCCACTGTTTCCCCATCTATTTGCTATGAAGTCATAGGACTAGATGCCATGATCTTTGTTTTCTGAATGTTGAGCTTTAAACCAGCTTTTTCACTCTCCTCTTTCACTTTCATCAAGAGGCTTTTTAGTTCCCCTTCACTTTCTGCCATAGGGTGGTGTTTTCTTCATATCTGAGGTTATTGATGTTTCTTCCAGCAATCTTGATTCCAGCTTGTGCTTCTTCCAGTCCAGCATTTCTCCTGATGTACTCTGGATATAAGTTAAATAAGCAAGGTGACAATATACAGCCTTGACGTACTCCTTTTCCTATTTGGAACCAGTCTGTTGTTCCATGTCCAGTTCTAACTGTTGCTTCCTGATCTGTGTATAGGTTTCTCAAGGGGCAGGTCAGGTGGTCTGGGATTCCCATCTCTCAGAATTTTCCAGTTTATTGTGATCCACACAGTCAAAGGCTTTGGCATAGTCAAAAAGCAGAAATAGGTATTTTTCTGGAACTCTCTTGTTTTTTTGATGATCCAGCGGATGTTGGCAATTTGATCTCTGGTTCCTCTGCCTTTTCTAAAACCAGCTTGAACATCTGGAAGTTCACAGTTCACGTATTGCAGAAGCCTGGCTTGGAGAATTTTAAGCATCACTTTACTAGTGTGTGAGATGAGTGCAATTATGTGGTAGTTTGAGCATTCTTTGGCATTGCCTTTCTTTGGGATTGGAATGAAAACTGACCTTTTCCAGTCCTGTGGCCACTGCTGAGTTTTCCAAATTTGCTGGCATATTGAGTGCAGCACTTTCACAGCATCATCTTTCAGGATTTGAAATAGCTCAACTGGAATTCCATCACCTCCACTAGCTTTGTTCATAGTGATGCTTCCTAAGGTCCACTTGACTTCGTATTCCAGGATGTCTGGCTCTAGGTGAGTGATCACACCATCATGATGATCTGGGTCGTGAAGATCTTTTTGTACAGTTTTTCTGTATATTCTTGGCACGTCTTCTTAATATCTTCTGCTTCTGTTAAGTTCATACCATTTCTGTCCCTTATTGAGCCCATAACATCCCATTACTTACATTAAAAATACCCAGTGCTCAGTTTTGAAAGATGGGCCAAAAAAGTGTAGAAGAAAACTGAAGAATGCACTTTTTTAAATAAAAGCCCTTGCGTTTGTTTATACTCTGAATTTTGCTTGCTTTCCTGACTTAGCATTTCTGAATTGGTTTTTTAAAAGGTATAATGTGTTGATTTTCACTAAAATCATGGTTCTGTCACTACTTTGTAAATTTACCTGAAATGTAAACTTCACGATAACTGGGATGATATGCTTGTAAAGGTATTCTCTTTTGCTTTTATCCTCAGTGTACTTTCTTAATCCCCTACCAACCCTTATCTTGTACAAGAATAAGGTGTAACTTTGTGGCTGAAGACTTGAATGAAGATAATGGGAACTTTTATTCTCTAAATAGTGACGTATTACCACAGACTCAACATTAGACCTAAGAATAAAGAGCTTAGGTATTAAAAAAAAAAAAAAGGAATGTGAGAGATAAACCTAAGAATTGGTACAGTTTGTACAAAACCACGTTTATTTTTCTCCAAGTAAGTTATTTTTCTACAAGAGATAATGTATAGCTATGCTTTGGCGGGGGTAAAAGGCAGTACATAGTAAATATTTCTAAAGCATATGGAAAAAGCTGCCTAGTTTAATACCCCTCTCCCTCATCTGTTTAAGGCAGTTTAACATGGTTTGAACCGGTTGCATTTCCCACAATGTTTTTAGGTGGTTTTTTTTTGACATTAAAATGACTGAATTCTCCAAGCAGAAAATGAGAACCCCGAAAAACATGCAGAATAACCAGTATTACTTCTGTTCCATTAAACATAGAATTTAAATACACAATTAAACTGCTCCTGTTTATGTGCTTTACCATTAAAATCTTCTTACCCTATACAAAAATCAAAATTACCCAATGGAAAATAACAAATTTGAGACTGAATGAAATGAGCCTGGTGGTCCCAGGGACAAGCACATTTAGCCAAGGAATGTCAGTAAAATCCATTTTTATGTGTATTTTGAAAGTAAGCCTTTAGGTCAGCACTGAGTTTGTGCTTGTGCCGAGAACTAAACAAATGCGGCCAAGAGAAAACTCTAGCATAATGCTTTCTAGTGCTTCATACTTCAGCCCCATCTGTTTAAACATTGCTGCAGTGGTGCCCAGAACAGCTTATTGGTCGCATCTGAGGAATTTTCAAGGGGCAAATTTTTCTAAGGGCAAATCAGCTTTAAAATTTCAGAAGGAAAATGGAATGGTCTTCTAAACTCTTGCTACTCAATGCATTGTTCACAGATAAGCACCGACCTCTCCTGGAAGTCTTTTCTTCTGGAAGAAATGCAGAATCTTGGGCCCCATTCCAAACTACTGAATCAAAATGTCACTTCATTTTATCAAGACCTCTAGGTGACTGATATTGAAATCTTAGACATGATGGTTTAAGCTCTTTGAGCAGTTTTTTTGGAGGGGGGGGGGTTGAGAGTGAGAGGATAGTTCAGTTCAGTTCAGTCGCTCAGTCGTGTCCAACTCTTTGCGATCCCATGAATTGCAGCATGCCAGGCCTCCCTGTCTATCACCAACTCCCGGAGTTTACTCAGACTCGCGTCCATTGAGTCAGTGATGCCATCCAGCCAGCTCATCCTCTGTCGTCCCCTTCTCCTCCTGCCCCCAATCCCTCCCAGCATCAGAGTCTTTTCCAATGAGTCAACTCTTCGCATGAGGTGGCCAAAGTACTGGAGTTTCAGCTTTAGCATCATTCCTTCCAAAGAAATCCCAGGGCCGATCTCCTAAGGGCTGTTTTATTAAGAAGTAAGTGCTGATTCTTTAGGTGGGGGGTTGGCATTGCAACTGTGTGCCCCAAAGGAAAATACTTCATTGAGAATAGCCTATGCTGCCAGCCATGCTCAGAGGTGTCACCTCTACTGTGGCACAGCAGAGCTCCCGAGGCCTCTGGGATGCTTGTCAATTTCAGAGGCAGGAGTTTTAGTATCAGGCAGGTGGTATTAATGCTTTCTTTGTGTATACTGGGTTGGCCAAAAGGCCATTTGGGTTTTTCCATAAGATTTTATGGAAAAATCTGAACGACTTTTTGGCCAGCACAATACACAGATCTACGTGTTTTTTGTAATTTGTTTTGCACCTATAAATTAACGACTCTCTTCAAGGGGCTGACCCATCAACACTTTTATCAGACCAAGATAAAATGATTAGATCTGTTAACAGTCTGACTTTTCAATCACACAAAAACCAGCTCTTTCCCACGGGAGGGACACAAGTGACTTCCTAACCCACGATCTGGAGAGATGCCGAGCAGTGTTTTCAGGGTCCAAATTAGGTCTTTTTCCAGTTTCCAAAGTGCAGTTCTGAGCCCAAGTCCCTGGACACATATAGGGCTCTGCCAGTAACACCCTGTTCAGGAGCAGAGAGTCCATCCTGCCTCAGTCGCTGGCAGTCAGGACCTCCCTGCTTTGTTGCAAGATGAATCTTCTGGTTACATCTTTGTACACTTTGTTCTCAGGGATCTTTGTGGAAAGAACAGGCAGATTCAGATGTTCTAGAGGAGCCTGGCCTAGCAATTCTGTGCAAGACGGAGCTCTGAGCTGGGCTTGGGGAGGAGCCCTCGCTTCTCTGCTGGAACTTGTGTCTCCTCCCTGGAACAACTCCTTTCATGACCTTTAAGCTGGTTCATCAATGTGATTCCATCTAGAGATGACTATACACAGTGGCATCTAAATGTCCAGTGATGGTGGTTTAACCATCTGCTTTTATTGATGGCTCACCCAGTCAGTCATTTCAGGGCTGCCTTATCATGCTCTGCTTGGATATTTACAATGTCCTTCACTGAATCATTCTCACAGGTTCTGAAGACCCTGGTGATGAATTAGCACATGGAAACTACACAGACTCCTGCACCACCCCCCCCGCCCCCCCACACACACACATCCCCACTGGAGACAGTGAGGAGCAGAGGGAGGAGTCCTGGCTCTGAAGCAAGATGTGCTGATGTGAGCACCTGAGCGCTTGTCTCCTCCTCCCTCGTGTTGCCGTCCTGGGTGGGTTACTTAAGGTTCACTGAGCCTCGGCTTCTCACTGTGATGGGGAAAAATGGTATCTACTGTACAGCTGTCCTTAAGGATTAAGAGAGATAATACTCATTTAGCAAAACCACAAGCACTTAGGGAATCAAGAGGACTATGCTCCCTTTCCTGTAGATGGTGAATCTCTCAGCCTGGTTTCCCCAGAAAAGTGAGCCTATGGAAAGACCTAAATGCTAAAGCTTTGCCTGAAATTCTCCAGCCTTAAAGAATCTGTGTGTCAGTGCAGGAGACCCAGGTTCAGTCCCTGCGTCAGGAAGATCCCCTGGAGAAGGAAATGGCAACCCACTCCAGTATTCTCGCCTGGAGAATCCCATGGACAGAGGAGCCTAGTGGGCTACAGTCCACGGGGTCTCAGAGTCGGACACAACTGAATGCATTCATGCGTGTGCACACATCCCTTTGCTGAGGACACACTCAAGGGAGGCAGATGTGACCGAGTGAGTGAGGTAGGAGGACAGAGGCAGCAGGTCAAAGGCATGTGTGCCAAGCCATTCAGACTTTACCAGAGAAACATCCTGGCTGCTATGTGTTCTGACACATAGGACATCCCTGGAGAGGGTGTGTGGATGCACTGGCTTCCCACACAGCCCCTTGGGGAGGGGTAAAGGAGGAGAATCCTCCTGTCTGCTCCCGTCTCCTGTTGCTGGCTGGCCGGTCCCCTCCTCTTCTCCACCACTGGGTGTCAGTTGCCCCACATTTCTGGGAAGTGCTGTCCCAAGAGCAGTGGCATCAAGCTCGTGAAAGGGCCTGTAGTAGCAACTTTCTATGCCTGCCTCTCTGCAATCTGGAGCCTGGAAGACCCCTCCTGGAGAACCAGTGGGGGTGCGGTGGGGGGTGCCAGTAAGGCCCTGGCATTTGTAGAGCAGCAGTAATGGAAGCACAGGGGCAGGTGGGGCGGGCCCGGCGGTGAGGTCAGAGGCTTGAAAGGAGGCATGGTTGGTTGGTCCTGCCTCCAGCAACACAGGAGACGGGGAGAAGCCACTTGCTGTAGTAGGACCGCCTGCCGGGCAGCCAGGCAGTGAGGAATCAGCCTTCAACAGGAGGACGGAGACAGAGCTCACTGAGTCCTTTTGGTAAGGCTGGACGTCGCCCCTCTGTACCCACAAGAATGCCACTGGTGCCAAGTGATCTTCCTCGAGGGTCACCAGTAGCATCAAGCAGAAAAACAGGCCCAAACAAATCTGCGCAGTGCACACTGGGTCTGTATTATGAGAGCAGGATGTGGGCTTTCACCAGTCTATGAACATGGAAGGATGTGAAACTGGCTCATGACAGACACTGTTTGGGGGATTTTTAGTACAGGCGGTATTAGAGGCTACGTGGTAAACTGCTCAGTGTATATGCACATGGGCTTTTAGAAAGCAGAAAAACACTTCATTTATTAAAACTTAAAAAAAAAAATCTTGTTTCATCTACAGACACAAGCCAAGTGCTGCCTCCTTAATGATGCCCAATAGAAACAGCACCCCTGCAGTGTGAGGAGTCAGTGTACAGGCCTCAACTTGCCAGCTGGGCTACCTGTCTTTGAAGCCTAGCCGTGTCACCGAAGAGCTGTGTAACCTCAGGCAAGTTAAGCCCCTGTGGCTCAGTCTTCTCCTCTACGAAGTGGGAGTGGACACAACCCCCTATCTTACAGGGCTATGGTGGGACGCCGCCTGTAAACCACAGTGCCTGGTGCAGAAAGAGCACAGTATGTACTGGCCACTATACTAAATGAGCGACTCAATGTATAAGAGGAGTTTTAAAGTTCATATTGTGCTACAAAGCAACAGGAAAATTCTGAAAAACAACAGGCTACAAATGCCCAAACTTCAGAAATGATACGATTTGGTTCTTGTGTTAGAATGGTGTGTCACTGCTTTCTGTGGGATGTTATGTGGGTCATGGGCCAGTCCTTGGTCTCACAAGGACTTTTGTTGTCATTGTTTCTATCCCATTCTCCCCTCTGGCATTTGATACATCTTTGCCAAATCCTTGAAACGTCTGATGCAGTCATTTCCTTCCTTAAGGGCCACGGCATGGGTAATGACCACTAAGACAAGCCAATAAGATAACCTGACTGGTGCACCCACAGCCACCTCCTTAGCCTCAAATTGGAGACTGCATCTATGCATTTTGTCCATGGTGAGTTAAAAATGAATGCATCTTGCTCTTACACTGCTACATGACATTTCAGAATTCAACAGCACATAATTATAGAAAAGTGTTCCAAACTACCAGTTTCTTTGAATACCGTGCTTCACAATAATTCACAGCCCTAAGCATCTTTATCAGTTACTTTCAAATGATTTCTTGGAGGAAGGCTGGCATCTCAACACTACATGACTTTTCTCAACTGCTCCAAAACTGCATTCAGATTCACTCCAAAGCTACTGAGCTTGCATCAAAGAATTCTGTCTTACGGCAAAAAACGGCTTTTTCAATAAAAGTGATAAGAATAACTTAAATTTCCAGGGTGCCCTTCTTCTGAAAAACTCATAAAGCCTTTACGTGATTTGGTGAAAGGATTTTCATCCAGAAGAGACGGCATTTGGTTGATAAAGTTTCTCAAAGTTTAAATATGTTTCTGAATATCTTTCTCATCTGCTGCAGCTGTATTTTCAGATGCAACTCATTTCAATTTAACTTATTATGACACACATTTGTTTTGTTTTGCTTTTTCAAAAAAACACAAACAGTAGAAGAGCTGAGTTTCTTCTCTTATTTCTCTGTGGTTCAGTCTCTCTGGATAACAGTCTGTTCCCAAGTCCTTTCATCTTGTTCAGCCACTCCCTGCTTCATCCTTCCCCTTCACTGCAGGGGGTGTCCCCAGTGGGCGCGGATGAACAGACACAGTGTTGACCCACCAGGACTCTGGGCCCCCGTGACGGCCTTACTTTTTAATAGAGTGTCATATTCCATTGCCCAGCCTTCAGACCTCTGAGCTTGGCTTTTCCAGGAAGCTAAATCTCTAACTTCCTCCCACTGTATGATGGTAAAGACTCTTACCTGTATTCTTGGTCTGTCTGAGTGCCTCACACATAGATTTGTGATGCTACCAAATCAGCTGACATTCCTATACCCTAGAGTTCTCAACTTCTCAATGTTTTAAAGAAAATCAAAATTGGGATCATACTTGACTGGAATGAAGTTTAAGAAAAATCGGTTTCTTAAAGTGTACCGGATTGTCGCCCACCAAGTAGTTACAGATTTTCTGTTGATTTAAGAAATTTTATATAATTTTGTGAACATTTCCCCAGGTGTTATTACTTAAAAAATATTTTCGAAAAACTGCATGAGTTTGCTGTTTGAAAGCATCTGAGGGTTTAGGTTCTCCTAAGTGCTCATGAAACTTTAGGTCAGTGACAGCTTGTCACAGGACAGAAAATAACGGGCGGATCATGGCCCCTGGAAAGTGAAGGGACAGTTCCAAACATAGCTGACTTTGGTTGATGAGTATCAGTCAGGTCTCTACACAACAAAACCAATACAACACACACACACACACACACACACACACACACACACACGCATACACACTTTTTTTTTTTTTTGGGTAATAAATTGGCTCACATAATGGTGAGGGCTGACAAGCCTGCAGACCAGAAGCTCGGGCAGGGTCTCTGTGTCTGTCTGGAGCTGAAGGGAAGGGGAATACTGCGCCCAAATTCATCACTCAGTGATCCCTTAACTAGCTGTTCTTTCATATAGTCTGCAACCAGGCACTTTAAGACCGAAAGCCCAGAAGATGCTGTCTTGACCAAAAGTAAACTGATCAAAAGCTATCTTGAAGAACAAGCCAGAACTCAGAGACGTGCTTAAAGTCAAGTATTCCTTCCTGGTTCTATTACTGAATCTATGTCAATTTAAGTAATTTCCATTTCTAAATGATTCTTATTTTAAAGGCCAAAACTCCACAATAAAATCGATCGACACTACTCACTATGAAACATTTAAGGAATAGGTTAATTCTGCCCTATCATACTATCCAACAGCAAAAAGAAATTAACATCACCGCCATTTATTTTACAGACCTGAAGCCATAGCTTTAGGTTTCAAGAAGCCATGGCTCTGTCATGTCTTCACTGCTATTATTAGTGTGTGTGCTCCGACGTGTCTGACTCTTTGCGACCCCGTGGACTGTAGCCCTCCAGGCTCCTCTGTCCATGGGCTCCTCCAGGCAAGAATATTGGAGTGGGTTGCCATTTCTTTTCATTTGGGAACAAATCAGATCTTTCACAAATGCTCAGGGCTCTGCACAATGTATTACAGAAAGAAAATTTCAGAATAATCTGTATTACGAAGTACATGAAAAAGTTCCTATAAACATCAGCCAGATGAGTTCAGAGCTTACCAGCCCAGCCCAGGTACTGGCACAGAGAAAGCAGAACTGATGCCGTTCAGGGATGAGATGTGTCTGGAGAAGTCAGAAGATGAACAAGAGAGTTTAGGTTTGGGCAAGAGTAGGATGGAGATGGCTTGTGACGAAATCTAAACCCCAGAGACAGACGCAGGGCTGGTTGATGAAGAGAAAACAAAGCACCTGTGAGCCAGCGGCTCTACTCACAGCACCTAAGAAGAGCCTAGGCTGATGTTCCCCGGGCAGCGGGTACTCCGCAGGGCACGGGTCTTCACCAGGAGGTGGAAGAGAATGGTCCAGAAATGCTTTGGGAGAATGAGGAGAACAGTGACCTCACTGCCTGACCCCAGGAACAACTACAATGATAATCATGAAGATGGACTATTAACGGTCATTGTTTCTTGAGGGCTTATTAAGTAGCAAATGTTGCATATGTATTTTTAAAATTAGAAATCTAGCAGTGTATTTACAGTAAGTCAGACCAGTGGAATCAAATATCATACATGTTTTATTGAGGCAAAAATTCCTAAGTGTTCTAAAATATATATATATATATATATATATATAATGCACATTATTTAGATATATGTGTACAAAACAGAGCATCACAAGGAGGCTGTGATGTTATATCCTCACCAGTAGGAGAGGATAAATAACCAGAGGGATGACTCACACCTCCACACACTGAGGGAGGGAGCACAGACTTGCGGTGCAGGTGCGGGGAAATCCCGTCCTGATCACTGTCGGAACCTGTGGATTCTAACGTGGATCAAAACAAAAGACAGCGCAAGATCAAGTGTTAGGTTGTTGACCCAGATAAGGAGCCTAGGAGAATAAAGGGGAAAGAGGGCAGAAGGCAGGGTAGCAGCGCTGAGAGACTCTGTCTACCAGGGTCTCTTTCACGTGTGGTCAGAGGCGGAGCAGAGAGAGCAGGGCTGGAGCCCACGACAGACACCAGGTCAGGAGGAGAGCTGGCTGGCTTCATTTGTCTCTCCAGAGAGCTGGCATCACTGAATATATACATAGAGAGATTTTATTTTATTTTTGTTCCCATTGACTATATGTAGTTTCCCCCAATCTCTCATAAGGATAAGGCTTCTGGAGTCTTACATGTTATCAGCAAATATGTACTGAGTCTCTACTGTGTGCTCACTGGTTGGCGCCCTGAGGGATATAAAGATGTAGAAAACAGGGCCTGTGCTCTCAAGAAACTTACGGGAAAGTGGAGAATAAAGGTCATAACAAGTCAAGTAGTAACATGAGAAGTTAATGTTGAGACACAACAGAGTCATAATTAAGTACATGGCACCTGGGAAGTAAATGGTACGGATAAATAGTTGTCTGGATCCAGAGAAGAGAGGAAGACCCAACTGCCGTGGGAAGGTTTTAGTGGGCCTGTGGAGGACCTTTTACAGGGAGCACGATGACCTCTGGACAGGTCAAGACCAAAGAGCCTTCCAGACCTGGAGCAAGATGCTGGCAAAGTCAGGGAGCAGGCAGCCAGGAAGCCAGAGGCAGCAGGCCTGAGCTAGGAGGGCCTTGAAGGCCGGGATAGAGTCACAGAAGCAGGACGTGTCCTGGGTGCGGTGGAGAAGCTGGGCGGGTGTGAGCCCTCTCTCTGTAAGTTGATTTCTCCTTTGAGGGCTGTTCTTTAAAACAATTCCAGGTTGCTAGCTTCAGCACACTCACAGTATCCAGCGAGCTAGAGCCGCTGATGAAGACCAGACACGAGGCTCAAGGCCAGAGTCTGACAGTTGTCAGCAACTGCTGTCTTGTGAGTTGGAGCATGAGGCACCAAAAGCCTATCCAAAGGAACGCCTAACTTAGATGGGTTTGTCTTGTATGTTAAATGAGGGGTTTTGGAGGGGACCTAAGAGGAAAAAATGCAGTATGCAAAACTGGGAGTTTATGGATCCACAAGAAGCAACTGGGCAGGGAGTATGCTGTAGCTGACTGGTTCAAACCAGCGCGGACAGGTGGACATGTTTCAGAGATTTGGTCCTTGTGAGTTCTTGTGGCTTGAGGACAGGCAGCCCTGGTATATCTGGCTTCAAGCTCATCACAAGTTTACACAAACATGCTAAGCCAAGCTGGGAATGGTGACATCGTTCTTATTCTTGCATCCAAGTTGCACTGATGGACAAATGGCCATAAAGATAAGAAAGTGTTATGTGCATACAGGTGTTAGAACACATACACCAGACAATGACTAATGCGCACCCTTACCTTGGAGAGCCCAAATGAGAACAAGCCACTGAGGTGCAAGGAATGTTCGGTGAAAATAGAATAAATTCCCATTTCAAGTGTGGACAGATGAGTTTGTGAAGCTAATTGCAGAAGAAAATATTTATCAGTCTTCATGTGACTTCTTCAAAGCCCTCTGTCTTTATTTTGTCACCACATTTCTATATTCGTGTTTTGGTAATTTCCTTCTCCTTATTCTGATTTTTAAAGAATGGTGAAAATTATGCATTCAGATCAAAAGCCTTATAATCCCACCTTCCTTCTACATACCATCAGAATACTTAGCAAACCCAATGTTATCTTTAATTCATTTTCACATGTTCAGCTAATAATCAGATCAGTCAATCATATGGGAGGAAGAAACACATAGGTAAATTGGGAAAAATAATTCATAGATATGGAAAAGAGGGGAAATACACTAATCAAAAGTGCTTGCTTAGTAAAGCCTTTTTTTTTCCCCCTCTGCAAATACAAAAGTACATCTCAGTTCTGCACCCTCACAAAGGATTCTGAAACTTAAGTCAGAGATATTTTGAAAAGTAATTGACCTTTCCAGGTTCTTACAGGCAACTTTATAGCACACTCAATGGAAATGGAGACGCAGAGAGGACAGCCCTGTCTCTTCATTATTCTCACCCTTGCTCTGGGCACGCTGGATGGATCACCAGCCTGTAGAAACCTATTTGTAACCATCTTGCTAGGTTCTCATCATTTGCTGTGGATGAGGCATTGAAAGAAGGAACAAATTCTTGTATCACCCAAAGTCCTGTCAGTTGACAATCACCTGAGAATTAACAGCAAACCACCGGTGAATGAAGCCATCACTATGCACCATACCCCAGATCGCTCCTGAGCTATTTCTCTGCAGAGTCTGTGAACTGATGTTTAGATTTCTGTCAGCACCACAGAAAGCATCTATGAAGCACTTCATGGGGTACCAGAATGAAACTGGGCATTGCTCCTGAGCCCTGCTTTCCAGCCACGCGACGGCAGTGATTCACGCTGCGTGGAAAAGCACAGCACGCAGACCTCACCGTCTGAGACAGGCAGCACCTGGGCGATGGACATGGGTGTAACCAATTCTTAACAATCACTGTTTAGCTCAAAAGTGAGCAAAATGTCTGATGTGGGGAGGATGAGAGGTCTGAAGTTTTGGGAGAGAGAAGTAAGCTCTGAAGGACAGGCTGGGATAACACATTTAGTAATTAAAGGTAAATCACTACCCTTCTTCTAGGAAATGAGTCAGGATTTGGAAAAAGGGGTGTAAGTTTTATGACGTGCTGGAGCAGAGAGAAAAGAGCTTAATGAACTGTGGAGGGGGACAGGAAGAGTTCCAAATGTCAATGAACTGAATCAGGACCAAGGAGCTCCACCTAGCACATGTCTGTCTACTGGAAACATTATGGTTTAAACATTGCTCAATGCTCGATGCCTCAGAACACACTGTGCCTGTCATCTGAGAAGGTCAGTTTAATTTATTTCCTTCCTAGATCTCAGGGAGCCATGTGGCTGACCCCTCCACCGACCCCAACCCCTTTCCAGGATCCCACTCGGGACTATTCTCCAGCCACACTGGACTGTTCTGAAAACCCAAAGTGCTTTCAGTGGCTTCACTGCATGTGCTCTTGAGGGGGTCCTCTCCTCTCTCAAACCACCCTTCTCTTTGGACCTTTTCAATGCTTATTAAATGTCAACTCTTTACAAAGGTTCTCCTGGCCCTTCTGTAACTGTTTTCTCCTCTGGACACCGACACCATTTTCTGTTTGTAATGAAACTCAACCCATTTCATCATATATTATGGTTATCTTGCCCTAATCTGTCCCATTTCCAATAGATGATTGAACGTGAGTATATGGATTTTTACTTCAATTTTCTGTAGATCCTTGCATGTACCTAGCACAACTTGTACACAGGACATTTGTAATACATTCAGTTTGGTTGCTCAGTCACGTCTGACTCTTTATGACCCCACAGACTGCAGCACGCCAGGCTTCCCAGTCCTTCACCGTCTTCTGGAGTTTGCGCAAACTCATGTCCATTGAGTCGGTGAGGCCATCCAACCATCTCATCTTTGGTCGTCCCCTTCTCCTACCCTCAATCTTTCCCAGGATCAGGGTCCCTTCAAATGAGTCAGTTCTTTGCATCAGGTGGCCAAAGTAATACATAGTTGGTGAATAACACTGCATTGGAATTTGGTGAATGATAATGAATCAGTGCTATGAAAATGGCTCCCTTTCTGTGGAGAATTCCTTTAGGGGAAGAGTAGGGCCCGGGTCCCACACAGCATGGGACTCTAGAGGCCAGATTATAAGTTGGGGTGGGATGGGTTTGGTAGGGGTTGCTGAATATGGGGCTGAGGGAATCCACAAAGCAGTATCACAGGGTGAAGCCAGAGAGGAGAATGAAAAAGGAGTCCAAAAGGAGTGCTGTGTGAAGAGGCAGCAGGCAACTGTTCACCACGAGTAAGCTGGCTGGGCAGAGGATTGGCGGGAGGTGTGTCTTGGGAGCCTTCTCACAATCACCAGAGTCGAAACGCTGGGATCTGGTTGAAGAGTTAAGCAGAGTGAGCCCTTTAGGACACTCTGCTCCTTGGGTGTCTCTTCGTCTGGGATGTCAAAACTGGGTGTGCAATGCTGTCTTAGTGCAGGTATCTTTAGCGAAGTCTGGAAGGAGTTCTTTGGTGGCCATCTTAATGACCTAGTTAGAGTCAGGTTTTCTTAACTTTCCCTTTAACAGCCTTCTAAGCATTCTTTTAATGCTCTGTGATCTATCCCTGGAGAGCAGCTTTCTCTAAGCCTCATCCGACTGAGTCGGCTGGATGGGCTGCGTTCAGGGGACCTTTCCTGTCAGAGACAGAAGGCCTGAACTCACCAGCCTCCTGGAAGCTGGTTGTCAGCTTGTGTCTCTGGACTTTGAATTTTTTTTTTTTTTTTGGAAGTTCTAGATCCAGAGATGAGGAGGTATGGTGAAAAGAGCTCTGACAGTAAATACCTAACACAAGCCCCACTTTTTTCACTGAAAAATTTTGCAGTTTAACATTAGTTTCTGTAGACTTCAAATACCTTGCTTTTAAAATGAGATAATAATGCCAAGTAGTCCTGTTTATAAAATCCTGCGAGTCATGAACTTTTTCTTGAGGTTTTATTTCTTGAATCACTTAAGTTCATTAATATTTCTCAAGCACCTGTTTGTGTGGGACCCTGGACTGAAGTGCCTACACGCCATTCCTTGGGCTTCTTACTCCATTGGACCAATCTGTCTTGAGGTACCAGTGCTTTCTACGGTTCTAGCAAGTCTCTGCAATCTAGAAAAATAGATACTGAAACCATAGGTATGTGTCTCATTACTTTATAAGCGTTTTTGTAAAAAGAAAATGACGAAAAGCACTACGTGATGACGCTGCCCTAAGGATGAAGTGAGACGTGAGTTAGGAGGGATGCGTGAACTGTGAAGGGCTGGGGAAGAGTCAGTGATAACCACGACCGTGTATTCTGCAGACTCAGCAGTCCCTCCTCCAGTCCCGGTCTGAATGAGGCCGAGAGAGGGAATGGGCCGCTGCTGCTGCTAAGTCTCTTCAGTCTGTGTGACCCCATAGTCCCATCTGGCTGGTGACGCTCCAGGCATGTCTGCCCTCTAGTGGTCGTAATCCACAGCCTCTTTCTGGAAGGAGTGCCCTGAGAGGATAGGGGAGGCATGGGTAAAGAAGTTCTCAGCAGGGAAACAAGGCTTGTTCTCACCTTTCCCTCCTGGAGGAGGCCAGCCCACTTCCCTTTACCTGTCTGCAGTCCCAGGTACAGCGCAGGGCACAGGCTTTGGGGGTAAACAAGCCCAGCACTGTCATCTACCATAGATCTGAGTCAATTCACTTAAGCTTCTTTAGCCTCAGGCCCATCACGTGCATGACAGGGAAGAACAAGGCTGCCTAATCTGAGCTGTTGTGAAGGTTAAATGAGCTGATTTATGTAAAACAGCCGACACAGTATCTGGCAGGTATTAAGCATTTTTTAAAAGGCTTTTGTTGCCTTCAGATTTGGCTTTGGACATTGTCTATGATTTAATCATTTACTGGAGCTATTTACTGAGTGGGTATCAATAACCTCAGGTATACAGATGGCACCACCCTTATGGCAGAAAGCGATGAAGAACTAAAGAGCCTCCTGATGAAAGTGAAAGAGAAGAGTGAAAAAGTTGGCTTAAAACTCAACATTCAGAAAACTAAGATCATGGCATCTGGTCCCATCACTTCATGGCAAATAGATGAGGAAACAGTGGAAACAATGGCAGACTTTATATATTGGGGCTCCAAAATGACTGCAGATGGTGACTTGCAGCCATGAAATTAAAAGATGCTTACTCCTTGGAAGAAAAGTTATAACCAACCTAGACAGCATATTAAAAGCAGAGACATTGCCAACAAACGTCTGTCTAGTCAAAGCTATGGTTTTTCCAGTAGTCATGTATGGATGTGAGAGTGGGACTAAAAGAAAGCTGAGTGCCAAAGAATTGATGCTTTTGAACTATGGTTGGAGAAGACTCTCGAGAGTCCCTTGGACTGCAAGGAGATCCAACCAGTTCATCCTAAAGGAAATCAGTCCTAAATATTCATTGGAAGGACTGATGTTGAAGCTGAAACTCTGATACTTTGACTACCTGATGTGAAGAACTGACTCGTTAGAAAAGACCCTGATGCCAGGAAAGATTGAAGGTGGGAGGAGAAGGGAATAACCGAGGATGAGATGGTTAGATGGCATCACTGACTCAATGGACATGAGTTTGAGTAAACTATGGGAGTTGGTGACAGACAGGAAGGCCTGGCGTGCTACAGTCCATAGGGTTGCAAAGAGTCAGGCAGAGCAATTGAACTGAACTGTACGATAGCTGGATTTGACCCTTTGGACATACAGTGGTGAGCAAGCTAGATGCCACCATCGCCCTCAGGGCGCTTGCAGTCTAACAGGGTTATTAAGTAAGAAATGACAATAAAGGGTAATAAACGCCATGAGAAGGGGCATGCAGAATCCTTCCAGTGCTCCACCCTGGGTGATCCTCTCCTTACTGTGTATGGGTTCCTGGGCGGCCTCATTCATTCTCCTGGATCCAAGTAATGACTCCCAAGTAGAGAGCTCGAGCACAATCCTTTCTAGACAAACCCAAACCATGTCTACTGGATCTCTCCTCTTGAGAGAGGAGCCTGAGATAGGAGCCTGAACACCTTCATGTTAACACTCAACATGTTAAAAACAGAACCACCCTGGTCCTGAGCCACCGCCACCTGCAGTACCATGCAGTCCCTTGCCCGCCCAGAGAGCTGAGCACCCTATGAGGCCTCAGCCCCCTGGTCTGCCTCATGTCCCCTCAACAGCCTGGCCCTGGCTCTACTCGTGCTTCTTCCTACGTATCTCTTGAATCCCCCAGTTATCTCAGTTCTGGCTTTGAAATGTCATTAAAGAGCAACTGCTAACTTTTACTGGACCTTTTACTATGTACCAGGTTTTGTACCATGTCCTTTAAATGTATTCACTCAATACTACTGAGCAAGCTCCAGTGAAGTTGAGTGTTACTCCTGTTTCTATAGATAGAAGAGATGAGGTACAGAGAGGCTGAGCAGGCTGCATAAGGTCACGTGGATGGAAGTAAAGTAGCCTTGTAGCATGAAGCCGTGTCATCAACCAGCCACTCAATGCTCATCCAGGCAGCTTTATCACCCACCCACCACACAGCCCTAAAACACTTTCTAGAGTTCCCACACACAAGCTTTCTTTAACTTTGGGTATTCTCACATTTCTTCTCTTTGGAGAATCTTACTCTCTTTATGACTGACCTGACTCCTTCCGTTCATCCCTTCCCCAACCCACGCCCAAGAAATACAATATTGTTTTTGGTTAAGTTTCAGTTAGATGGCTCTCCTTCTAGGAATTCTCCCCGATTCCCCAAGTCAGAGTGAAATGGGGCAGTGGGAACAGTAATGGCTCCCCAGTGATATCCATTTGTGAACCTGTCACCTTACACAACAGAAGGGGCTTTGCAGATGTGATTAAGTAATAGATACTGAAGTGGGACGATCAGCTGGGGCCATCAAGATGGATTCAATGTAATCACAAGGGTTCTTACAAGAGGAAATCAGGAGAATCAGGACTGGGGAAGGCAATGTAACAAGGGAAGCTGAGGTCAGACTGAGGAAGCCATGAGCCAGGGAACTCCGGGGAACAGGCACGAATGTAGATATTTCTCTAGAGGCTCTACTGAACACAGCTCTGTGGACAGCAACAGCACAATTTAGTCCAGTATGACCATTTAGATTAAACTGAAAATTTAGATAATAAATTTGCCTTGCTTTAAACCACTAGGCTTGAAGTAATTTGTTGCAGTAGCAACAGAAAACTAATGCAGAAGATTTTCCACGTGCTTCCAGGCCTTTCTTTTCTACGTCTTAAGACTCCTAAAATTCTATTTTAACAGTCTGATCATGTGTTTCTCTCTCCCTCACAGCCTATAAAGACCTGTAAGGTAATATACTGAATCAATATTATCCCACTTATATTCTCAAGGATGAGGATGGTCATGTTTGACTCTTTGCAACCCCATGGACCGCAGCACGCCAGGCCTCCCTGTCTATCACCAACTCCTGGAGCTTATTCAAACTCATGTCCATCAAATCAGTGATGCCATCCAACCATCTCATCCTCTGTCATCCCCTTCTCCTCCAGCCTTCAATCTTTCCCAGCATCAGGGTCTTTTCTAATGAGTCAGTTATTTGCATCAGGTGGCCAAAGAATTGGAGTTTTAGCTTCAGCATCAGTTCTTACAATGAATATTCAGGACTGATTTCCTTTAGGATTGACTGGTTTGGTTTCCTTGCTGTCCTAGGGACTCTCAAGAGTCTTCTCCAGCCACAGTTCAAAAGCATCAGTTCTTTGGCACTCAGCTTTTTTATAGTCCAACTCTCACATCCATACATGACCACTGGATAAACCATAGCCTTGACTAAACGGACCTTTGTTGGCAAAGTAATGTCTCTGCTTTTTAATATGCTGTCTAGGTTGGTCATAACTTTCCTTCCAAGAAGCAAGCATCTTTTAAAATTTCATGGCTGTAGTCACCATATGCAGTGATTTTGGAGCCCAAAATAAAGTCTGTCACTGCTTCTATTGTTTCTCCATCTATTTGCCATGAAGTGATGGGACCAGATGCCATGATCTTCATTTTTTGAATGTCGAGTTTTAAGCCAGTTTTTCACTCTCCTCTTTCACTTTCATCAAGAGGTTCTTTAAGTCCTTTTTGCTTTCTGCCATAAGGGTGGTGTCATCTGCATATCTGAGGTTATTGATACTTCTCCTGGAAATCTTGATTCCAGCTTGTGCTTCATCCAGCCTGGCATTTCACATGATGTCCTGGGCATATAAGTTAAATAAGCACGGTGACGACATACAGCTTTGACATACTCTGTTCCCAATTTGGAACCAGTCTGTTGTACCATGTCCAGTTCTAACTGTTTCTTCTGGACCTGCATACAGATTTCTCAAGAGGCAGGTCAGGTGGTCTTGGATTCCCATCTCTTTCAGAATTTTCCACAGTTTCTTGTGATCCACATAGTCAAAGGCTTTGGTGTAGTCCATAAAGCAGAAGTAGATGTTTTTCTGGAACTCTCTTGCTTTTTCTATGATCCAACAAATGTTGGCAATTTGATCTCTAGTTCCTCTTATCTTTTTAAAACCCAGCTTGAACATCTGGAAGTTCATGGTTCACGTACTGTTGAAGTCTGGCTTGGAGAATTTTGAGCATTACTTTGCCAGTGTGTCAGATGAATGCAATTGTGCAGTAGTTTGAACATTCTTTGGCATTGCCTTTCTTGAGGATTGGAATGAAAACTAAACTTTTCCAGTCCTGTGGCCACTGCTAAGTTCTCCAAATTTGTGGGCATGTTGAGTGTAGCACTTTCACAGCATCATCTTTCAGGAGCTGAAATAGCTCAACTGGAATTCCATCACCTCCACTAGCTTTGTTCATAGTGATGCTTCTTAAGGTCCACTTGACTTCACATTCCAGGATGTCTCATTCTAGGTAAGTGATCTAGATAACACCATCATGGTTATTTGGGTCATGAAGACCTCTTTTCTATAGGTTTTATGTGTATTCTTGTCACCTCGTCTTAACATTTTCTGCTTTTGGTTAGGTTCATACCATTTCTATCCTTTACTGTGCCCACCTTGTCATGAAATGTTCCCTTGGTATCTCTAATTTTCTTGAAGTGATCTCTAGTCTTTTCCATTCTATTGTTTTCGTCTATTTCTTCACATTAATCACTTAGGAAGGCTTTCTTATCTCTTCCTTGCTATTCTTTGGAACTCTGCATTCAGATGGATATATCTTTCCTTTTCCCCTTTGCCTTTTGCTTCCCTTCTCAGCTATATGTAAGGCCTCCTCAGACAACCAGTTTACCTGTTTGCATTTCTTGGGGATGGTTTTGATCACTGCCTCCTGTACAGTGTTATGAACCTCATAGATGGATATAAATTAATATTTGTTAAATGAATGTTTGTCAAATGTGCAGAAATGCTATAATTGATTTTCTTTGCTTCTCAGAGAATAATCTGTAATTAGAAGGTAAGTCAACCATATGTTTTCCTACTCATTGGAAAAGACTGATGCTGGGAATGATTGAGGGCAGGAGGAGAAGGGGATGACAGAGGATAAGATGGTTGGATGGCATCACCAACTTGATGGACATGAGTTTGAACAAACTCCAGGAGATAGTGAAAGACAAGGAAGCCTGGCACACTGCAGTCCAAGGGATCACAAAGAGCTGGACGCATCTTAGTGACTGAACAACAAGAACAACAGACTATATGGAAGGGACTATAGTTACTGCTTCTCCTTCATGGGGTCATTCTTGATTTGGGTTGGAGTCACTCGCATTTGCACACCTTGAAACCAACTCTCTCATAAGGTAATGTGTTGCTTTGGCACTCCTGCAAGCACCAAACCTCTTTAAAAATATTATTTTTAATTGGAAGATAATTGCTTTACAATATTGTATTGGTTTCTGCATGCATCAGCCATAAGTATACATATGTCCCCTCCTTCTTAAACCTCCCTACCACCTCTCACCCCACCCCACCCCCTCTAGGTTGTCACACAACCCCAGTTTGAGCTCCCGAGTCATACAGCAAATTCCCACTGGCTATCTATTTCACACACGGTAATGTATATGTGATTGCAGCCATGAAATTAAAAGACGCTTACTCCTTGGAAGGAAAGTTATGACCAACCTAGATAGCATATTCAAAAGCAGAGACATTACTTTGCCAACAAAGGTCCGTCTAGTCAAGGCTATGGTTTTTCCAGTGGTCATGTATGGATGTGAGAGTTGGACTGTGAAGAAGGCTGAGTGCTGAAGAATTGATGCTTTTGCACTGTGGTGTTGGAGAAGACTCTTGAGAGTCCCTTGGACTACAAGGAGATCCAACCAGTGCATTCTGAAGGAGATCAGCCCTGGGATTTCTTTGGAAGGAATGATGCTAAAGCTGAAACTCCAGTACTTTGACAACCTCATGCAAAGAGTTGACTCACTGGAAGAGACTCTGATGGGGGATTGCGGGCAGGAGGAGAAGGGGACGACAGAGGATGAGATGGCTGGATGGCATTACCAACTCGATGGATGTGAGCCTGAGTGAACTCTGGGAATTGATGATGGACAGGGAGGCCTGGCGTGCTGCAATTCATGGGGTCACAGAGGGTCGGACATGACTGAGTGACTGGACTGACCTGAACGTGTATGTTTTCATGCTACTCCTTCCATTTGCCCCACTCTCTCCTTCCTCCCTTGTATACAGGTCTGTTCTCTAGGTCTGCGTCTCCACTGCTGCCCTGCAAATAGGTTCATCAGGACCACCTTTCTAGATTCCATACATATGTACTAATATTTGATACTTGTTTTTCTCCGACTTACTTCACTCTGTATAATAGGCTCTAGGTTAATCCACCTCACTAAATGTGTTCCTTGTTATGGCTGAGTAATATTCCATTGTATATATGTACCACAGCTTCTTTATCCATTCCTCTGTCAATGGACATCTAGGTTGCTTCCATGTCCTGGCTATTGTAAATAGTGTTGCAATGAACATTGGGGTAACATGTTTTTTTCAATTATGATTTTCTCAGGGAGATTTCTTTTTAAAAGAAGCTTAAAATAAAGAGCATTCTCATCCACCAGCCTCTCCTCTTTGAACCCTAAGGTCAATGACCTCAAACTACTTATGGCTGACAGGTGAGTAAGAATCATTTTGAGGAGCTGGTAAAACGAGACCTTCCCTGATCTTAGCCTTGACCTGTAGTTTCAGGATCTCCAAGAGAGGGCTCTGGCTCTCCAGGTGATTGTGATGCAGATCCCAGCTTGGAACTTCTGAGACCCAACCTTACAGCAAGATGAAGTGCAACTGTCACTTCTGCCACTAGATGTCAGGCTTTTACTCTGCACTCTCTGGGTAAAGCAGAGAAACCGCCTAGCCTTGCCCCTCCCCCTTCAGCTCCCACCTCAAGGGAAATTCAATATGTTTGGGGCCAAGTGCTAGGACAGGTGTTCTCATATGCATCATCCCACTGAACCTCTCAACCACACAGCAAGTCACGCATTATCCCCAAGCTACAGATGGAGAAACTGAGGCTCAGTGAGCTAACCAGTAACTGGCTGAACTGGGGAATAATTGTAAAGCTCACGTCATTTCCACTTAACCATGCTGCTTTAACCTGTCTGGCCTGGGCAGCTGACTGTCTTGCATGCAGGAGGAGTTCAGGAAATATTTGTTTAACAAACAGACAAAAAACTTAAGCCAAAGAGCAGATCAAGGTGAAATCTCCAGGTTCCTCTTAAAGAATTTTAATAATTTATTAAATAATTTATAAACTATTTTTATTCCTATTTTTATAGAAGGGCAAGGATAAATTTAAAAATGAGTTATACATGGTACCTTTTACATTTTCTGGTAGTCTTTAGAAATAAACAAGGCAAAGTCCAATGTTGGACATGCCCCCCCAAAAATCCTATTCAGGATAACCAGTGTGACCACCTGCAAAAGTGGATTATTGTGAGGCTTGGAAGAACGGGTCCCTCTAGAGCTGTGGCTTCACAGTTCTGTCCCTCAGAGGCTTGTGTTCCAGGAGGTGTGTCAGGAGCGTCCTCAGTGGTTGGTGAATGTGTGTGTGAGTGCCTGTGTGTGTGGAATCTGGGACAGATCAGAGAGACAGGACATTGAGGCCTTTCAGCCCCCATTTCAAGGAGAATACCCACATTTTATTGACTTTATGGGTTTGTACTTCACACAAGAGTCAGCTTTTAAACATGGTTCCTACCATCAGCAAGTAGAAATATTGACTGATAAGCAACTGTAATAGTCTGAGCAGAATTCTAATCTGCACTAGCAATATGTTAAACAAAATAGTTTGTACTTATTCTTAAGATTTTTCAGTTAAGGAAAAAATGTTTAAGGTTCTCAAGAAAAAAAATAAGGCACCAAAACAATTTGCCTTGGAAATCCAGAAACTGTTTAAGAAAGGTCTAGACAGAATTAGTCCCTTACCTACTCCACTGTTTTATTTGCTTGCTTGTTTCTGTTAAAAGCAAATAGGATGTATTAGCAAATGACGGATGGGACTAAAAATGAAGCACCCTCCTTTTTAGCAACTCTGTCCTGAGCCAGGGACATGTCTGTGTGACAGGACACATGAGGGTCTGAAATGCATGGACTGAGGGGAGTGATATGGTGGACTCATAAGCTGGTTGCTTAGTATTCCCTAAACCTCCTTCCTCCCCCTGTGCCCCGATTTTAAAGACTGTTAGACTCCCTTACATAAATCACAGCCAGATCTTTTTGACCCACCGCCTACAGTAATGAAAATCAAAACAAACATAAACAAATGGGACATAATTAAACTCAAAAAGTTTTGCACAGCCAAAGAACCATAAACAAGATAAAAAGACAACCCTCAGAATGGGAGCAAATATTTGCAAACAAAGCAACTGACAAGGGATTAACCTCCAAAATATGCGAACAACTCATGTAACTCAATATTGCAAACAAACAAACCCAATCAAAAATTGAGCAGAAGATCTAAATAGACATCTCTCCAAAGAAGACATATAGATGGCCAACAAACACATGAAAAGATGCTCAACACCACTAATTATTAGACTATCACCTCACATCAGAATGACCATCATTAAAATGTTTATAAAAACTTTCTGGAGATGGTGTGGTGTGGAGAAAAGGGAACCTTTTACACTGTTGGTGGGAATGTAAACTGGTACAGTCACTATGAAGAACAGCACAGAGGTTCCTTAAAAAGCTAAAAATAGAACTACCTAGCAATCCCACTCCTGGGCATACATCCAGAGAAAACCTAATTCCAAAAGATACATGCACCCCAATGTTTATTGTAGCATTACTTTCAATAGCCAGGCATGGAAGCAACCTAAATGTCCATAAACAGGAATGGATAAAGAAGATGTGGTACATATATACAATGGAATATTACTCAGCCATAAAAAGGAACAAAACTGAGCCATTTGCAGAGATGTGGATAGACCTAGAGAATGTCATACAAAATGAGTCAGAATAACAAAAGTAAATACAAAAGTAAAAATTCCAAGTAAATACCGTATAATATCACTTATATATGGAATCTAGATAAATGGTAAAAATTGATCTGCAAAGCAGAAACAGGGACACAGACATAGAGATCAAATGTATGGACATCAAGGGGGAAGGGGGGGGGATGAATTGGGACACTGAGACCGACATACATACACTGTTGATACTATGTATAAAATAGGTAACTAATGAGAACCTACCGTATAGGTCAGGGAATTCTACTCAGTGCTCTGTGGTGACCTAAATGGGAAGGAAATCTGAAAAGAAGGGGAGACATGTAAACATACAGCTGATTCACTTTGCTGTACAATAGAAACTAAGAATACTGTAAAGCAAATATAGTCCAATAAAAAAAAAGTAAAGACTGTTAGGCAGGAGCTATCGTAAAGACTGGGATCAGCACATGGAGCCTGTATGATTCCTACCAAGTTCCCCTCTCCGAGCAGCTTAGGATCAAAAGGGAGGAAAAGTCAGAAAAAAAAAAAATCAGTGTTGAGTACAGTTTGGAAACACTTGGCTGGAATAAATTAGAACCACATTTCCATCATCAAGGTCCAACAAGCAAAGGAAACCACCTTTCTCCTCTTTGGAAACAAGATGCTGTTCGGAGTTTTGGGAACACTGAGACACAGCTTCCAGGCACGGCTGTGACACTAGGTCCCACCAGGTCTCTGATGACCCTTCTGCACTTATCTCCCCTTGACCTGTACCCCTTCTCATCCCTTCACAAGGCACCAAGTCTTTTAGGAAGGTGGAAGGAGACAGCACCACTTCCTGGAGATTTTGCAGACACCAAACTTCCCCTGGTAAGTTTGCAATGACCATCTCAGTCCTTAGGACAAATGGGCAAAACTGAGGCTCTTATGTTTTAGGGAATGAAGGCCATTGACAATACTAGTTTGCAAAACTAAATAGTTCTGTTTAGAACAGCTATTCTTGTTGTCCAACTTCCTTACATTCTCTAGTGTTTATAAATTTCAAATGTATGCACTTGCTTATTCTTGCATATTTGACCATTCTTTAAAAAATGCCTCCCCGCTGGCTCAGCTGGTAAAGAATCTGCCTGCCAGTGCAGGAGACACAAGAGACGTGGGTTCGATCCCTAGGTTGGGAAGATCCCCAGGACAAGCAAATGGTAACCCACTCCAGTATTCTTGCCTGAAAAATTCCATGGACAGAGGAGCTTGGCCGGCTACAGTCCATGCAGTCGCAAAGAGTATGACACGACTGAGCCCACATGCCTAAAAATGCTGGGGCTTCCTTGATGGCTCAGCGGTAAAGAAACCGCCTGCCAAGGCAGGAAACACCAGTTCAGTCCCTGATCCGGAAAGGTCCCACACGCCTCGGAGCAACTGAGCCCAAGAGCCACAACTATCAAGAGCCTGGGAGCCATAGCTACTGAAGCCCGCGTGCCTAAAGCCCATGCTCCACCACAAGAGAAGCCACCTTAGGAGATGCAAGAGATGTGGGTTTGATCCCTGGGTTGGGAAGATCCCCTGGAGAGGGAAATGGCAGCCCACTCTAGTATTCTTGCCTGGAAAATTCCATGGACACAGGAGCCTGGTGGGCTACAGTCCATGGGGTCTCAAAGAGACACAAATGAGCAACTAAGCACACTTATCAAGACACTGAGGAGCTGGGAAGGGGTAGCTGGCAGGTCGGAGGGAGGCAGGGCCTTCTCCAGGATGTAGGAGGAGCTTAATATCTGAACACTCGGGAGCCTTGATAACTGGGTCACTTTCCCTCTATTTCCATCCAGTAGCCAGTCCAGGTCGGTGAGTCAGCAGATGAGTTAGCACCTAGAGTGCCCAAAGTTGCTCAGAGTCAATGAAAAAACTCGGTTTGTTATAGTCGTAGATCAATGAAAACTGCTATCAAACTTCTACACAAGACTCTGTTAAATATTTTTTCCTCCCTCTCCTTCCCTTTCCTAAAGATTTTGGAAAAAGAAAATTTTAAGTACACAGAGTTAGGATGAAGAGGAGAGGCAAGGATTTAAGTTATTTGAAAGGGAAGTGGATTAAAAGAAAAGATAGATTTCTAATTTAAAAGCATTGAGTGAGTGCAAGGACAATGAAACATATAAAAGTCTTACTCTTCAAACTCAGAAAGTGATAGTTCATTGACTTAATGGATTTTCATCTTAACCAAATTGCCTTTTAAAAATCAGCTAACACTATGATTTTTCCAGTGGTCATGTACGGATGTGAGAGTTGGACCATAAAGAAGGCTGAGAGCTGAAAAATTGATGCTTTTGAACTGTGGTGTTGGAGAAGACTCTTGAGAGTCCCTTGGACTGCAAGGAGATCCAACCAGTCCATCCTAAAGGAAATCAACCCTGAATATTCATTGGAAGGACTGACGCTGAAGCTCCAGTAATTGGGCCACCTGATGTAAAGAGCCGACTCACTGGAAAAGACCTCGACACTGGGAAAAATTGAGGGCAGGAGAAGGGAGCGACTGAGGATGAGATGGTTGGATGGCATGGCCAACTCAATGGACATGAGTTTGAGCAAACTCTGAAAGATGGTGAAGTACAGGGAAGCCTGGCGTGCTGCAATTCATGGGGTCATGAAGAGTAGGACACAACTCAGTAACTGATAACAACACTGCCTTTCTCATGACAAGAATTTTTACCTCAATTTTTTCATAAGCCTTAAGTTTCTTTGCCTTTAGGTCGGCTTCTGTAATATGGAGTTTGGTATGAATGCGAGTCATTCTCCAACTTTTGCTATGTCCAAACCTGCTATCCAGAATTACTTCCATAAGCATGCTTTAGTCTGGACTGCTGATTCTTCTTTGTAATATTCTCATGAAGCTAAAGCAATTCACTGACCCTTCAAAACTTGCTTGATAGTAGTGGAAATGTTGAGGGTCACCAAGTCACCCAAGGGGCAAAGGGCCCAGAATGTACTAGAGATAACTCTTGCCTGGTCACAGCCTTGTCTACAGCTGTCCCCAGCTGGTATTACATGTCAGCTACAGGAAAGTTGTTCCCTAAGGAGGTGTAGCTCTGCTGTGAGCTGGGAGGTGGTGACATGCACATTTCAGAAGGTCCTTTGTGCTAGGGTTTACACACACCACCCTGGCATTTTCCCCAGCAGTGCTGTATTCTAGCTGGGAGGTGGTGAGCTTCTGGAGCCACCGGGGACACAAAAGGAAACTTGCGGAAGTGGAGGCAGAGCCCTGGAGGGCTGATTGATGGTTGACCAGGTTGTGGCTTGTAGGACAGGAGGAAGAACAGCCTGTATGCATCTATGCGGTGGTCTGGGTTTGAAGAAACCTCCACGGTAGACAGTTGTATACACTTTTAGGAAAAGAAATTCGACAGCATGTTGTTTACATGTTTACAGTGCTGTTGGAAGTGTTCTTAATCACAGCCCTGGGCAGACTGAAGATGATGTTTAAATTCTGGGCCCTGCCAATCTGAGTGTTGGGGAATGGAAAGAGATGAGTACTGAAAGGGTGTATTTCCATATTCCACATTCTGTATCTGGAAGTTATCCACATTGTGGTTCAACAAACCATATCTGAGTCTTATGAATGCTTCATGTTTATTTGGGGGGACATTCATTCCCCTTGCAAAATACATTTGAAACATCCATGCATCCTCATATTCTTCTGGAAAACAGACAAGTGGGACCCATCCAGCTCCTTCACTCCTCTCTTTCCAAACAAGCAAACCAAGCTTCAGCACACATCACCATCAACAGACAGGAAGCGGGGGGCGGGGTGGGGGGGCAGGGCAGGGGTCTTATGCAGCGGGACAAGCACGGGACTGGGGCTCAGGAGGTCAGTGACAGGACCACCTGCACTGCCGCCAGCCAGCAGTGTGATGCTGGAAGAAGTTAGTTCACATCTTGGGCTTCTAATTCCCTCAGCCGTAAAACACGGAGAGTAAGCCAGGTGACCTGTGGCATCTCTTCTAGCTCAGACCCCAGGATTAGCGTTCAGAAGGCAGCAGAAAGCGAGAGGGCAGCACAGCGAGGGCTTACCTCGTCTTCTCAGGGAGACCATCTGCATGTTGTGATTTGCAACAAAGAACTTTCAACCGGTAGATGTTTGCCAGCACTGTGACTACAGCTTCCAAAAGGAAAGGGGGAGAGAAAGGGAAGACTGAGATTAAAATAGGGAGAAGAGTTTATGATTTACCAAGAGAAATAGGTAAGGGACATTTATGCTGAGCTGAAAAACTATGCGTGTGCATCAAAAGAATCCACGCATGGTGTGTGGACGAGGAGCTGATGAGGAGAAAGATGATAAATGATTTTTAATCAGGAGTTTGATCCAAATCAATCGACACAGTATTGTGTTTAAAGCAGTCCACAGTACAGAGTGCTGGGGCAATAAGAACTTCTGGAGGGCCAAGTTTACGCAGATGGCTTTAAGCCTTTTAAATTTTATAATTCATTTTTAATGGGAAACTTTTCAAAGTGTACATGCCCCTGAATAGTCACTATTGGTCCCTTTTACTTGTAAACTCTGTTAAGTTCACAGTTACGCTCTGATCACAGGCTCCTCGTCAGCCCAGGCCATCCTCTCTCTACATTTCCTTTCAACGGGGCTTTTCTCCAATCAGGGTCCTCTTTTCCTTCTGGCCTAGTGTACAGTGTTCATACAATCTTTAGGTACTGGATTCAAAATTGGGGTTATTGACAGGTAGGTGTTCAAGAGCTGGTATCTTTTTGCTACTGAGAAGATTAAAATCATTTACATGCATGCTCAGTCACTCAGTTGTGTCCAACTCTCTGTGACCCCATGGACTGCAGCCCACCAGTCTCCTTTGTCCATGGGATTTCCCAGGCAAAAATACTGGAGTTGGTTGCCATGCCCTCCTCCAGGGGATCTTCCTGATCCAGGGATCAAATCTACATGTCCTGGGTCTCCTGCATTGGCAGGTGGATTCTTTGCCACTGAGCAACCACATCAGAACATCAGTTATTGTTGCATGATCTAAACTGTGTTGGATTTGTCTCTATGGTATAGCCCCCAACCCCTCCAAGTATAACAAGCTTTCCCTACCTGAGTTCCGATTCCAATGGTCAGGCCAGGCCCCCAGGGTCTGAGGATGGTGGACAACAGTGGGATCAGTACTCTTCACAGTGCAACTTGGCATCCAAGGTAGGTACTTATTTACTTCTCAAACAAAAAACAACAATTCTGAGACCACGTAACTGATAAGGAGTTACTTCACTAAACTCTGGGTTACTTCACTAAATTTTAGATACAAATTTGTCTCAAAACAACCTATGACTTAAAACCAAAAAGTCACCTTAATAACAAGTTCAGGGTAGAATATATTAGATCACTTCATGGGAAATAGATGAGGAAACAGTGGAAACAGTGTCAGACTTTATTTTTGGGGGCTCCAGAATCACTGCAGATGGTGACTGCAACTATGAAATTAAAAGACGCTTATTCCTTGGAAGGAAAGTTATGACCAACCTCGATAGTATATTCAAAAGCAGAGACATTACCTTGCCGACTAAGGTCCGTCTAGTCAAGGCTATGGTTTTTCCAGTGGTCATGTATGGATGTGAGAGTTGGACTGTGAAGAAGCCTGAGCACCGAAGAATTGATGCTTTTGCACTGTGGTGTTGGAGAAGACTCTTGAGAGTCCCTTGGACTGCAAGGAGATCCAACCAGTGCATTCTGAAGGAGATCAGCCCTGGGATTTCTTTGGAAGGAATGATGCTAAAGCTGAAACTCCAGTACTTTGGCCACCTCATGCGAAGAGTTGACTCTTTGGAAAAGACTCTGATGCTGGGAGGGATTGGGGGCAGGAGGAGAAGGGGACGACAGAGGATGAGATGGCTGAATGGCATCACTGACTCGATGGACGTGAGTCTGAGTGAACTCTGGGAGTTGGTAATGGACAGGGAGGCCTGGCGTGCTGTGATTCATGAGATCGCAAAGAGTCGGACACAACTGAGCGACTGAACTGAACTGAATGGTTTTCTACTTTCCTATCTGCTGCTGCTGCTGCTAATTCGCTTGTCGTGTCCAACTCTGTGCGACCCCAAAGACAGCAGCCCACCAGGCTCTCCTGTCCCTGGGATTCTCCAGGCACGTATTTAGTTTGTTGCATAAAGGGCATAATATTGGAATTCCTTCCTCTTTATTGTATAGTTTAAAGCTTTCTATCAGTTATTGTTTTGTTTATACATACCTTGGCTCTCTCCTTGTGAATTAATTTCAAATGTATCGCATTTTGCTATTAGCTTTTTTTTTTCAGTTTCAACTGATGTATTTATTTTGTCTGGAAAAAGTGAAAGTCGCTCAGTTGTGTCCGACTCTTTGCGAACCTGAGGACTATACAGTCCATGAAATTCTCCAGGCCAGAATACTTGAGTGGGTAGCCTTTTTCTTCTCCAAGGGATCTTCCCAACCCAGGTCTCCTGCATTGCAGGCAGATTCTTTACCAGTTGAGCCACAAGGGAAGCCCAGGAATACTGGAGTGGGTAGCCTATCCCTTCTCCAGCGGATCTTCCTGACCCAGGAATGGAACCCTGGTTTCCTGCACTGCAGGCGGATTCTTTACCAACTGAGCCATCAGGGAAGCCCTATTTTTTATTTTGCCTGGACTGCTACATAAAAATTCATTTACATACAGTCTACATTATGACTGGCTTTTCAGGTGCCAGCACTCTCTGAAAAGCAACACTGCTATTTGCATTTATAGTATCACATAAAAGCATATAGTTCTGTATTCATCAGTACATTTGTTGCATTTTTCTATTTGCTGTGTCCATATATTTATTTTTAATCATATAGTTTTACACCTTTTGCCCAGAATTGTTGGGATATTGCTACATCTACAGATTATGATTTTTGTGTTGGTTCTAATAAATGGAATGATATTTTTATGAGTAAAATAAAATAATGTTTCTCCTATAAACCACAATAAAATCACTTTCAAAAGTTAGGCATGATTTAAAAACACTGACTTTTCTCCTCAAATCTGGAAGTGTTTTGTAGTCAAGCATGTCTCTAGGCGTCTCTAAGTGCAAAAACAAATGCTACCACTTTTACTTTCATTTGTTGAATGTTTAATCACTTCTGGGTGATTGCCTGTGAGAGACACCCCCCACTTCAAAAGCCTTGCAGTCCAAACCTCTTCCTGGCACATCTTAAGAACTGACACTCACAGAAATTCACACAACACATGCATATGTGGAGTGTTCCAGAAGCACAGGCTGCTTTGCATGTTTTATCATCAGGGTTTCCACCCTGGTGTTTTCCTAACCAGACATCTGATGGCAGGAATCAGACAGCTGTAACTTTAACATTTTAAGTAAACCCACTTGTGAAACACTGTCCCACAAAGTGGAAGAGGATCTTTATCCCAGAAAATTTTGCCACACTGTGACTGGAGTTCTTAAGCAGTTGCAATGTGTGATGGTGACTTTCACTTAGTGATTAAAAAAAAAAAAGTTCCCAGTTTGAATTCACTTCCATTTAGCACATTTTTGTGTTTCTTTAAAATCATTTTTACTTCTGCTTCAAATTCAGGCACACTCAGAAAGGGGAAAAAGTGATTTGCTTTTATGATGGTGTAATACGGTGCAGAAACATCACATACATTTATAACTTGAGATTTATACCACTACCGAATTCCAGAAGAGATCTAAGGTGCTTTGTGGAGACATGGGTTTTGCTCTTATCTGGGCGCCTTGAAAATGTAATTTATGCTGGTGTTTTGTCCCATGTTTACCACTCCTTGGCATTTGGTGATTAATGTCTGAAAGTGGAACAAAACTTATACTGAAGGCATAAAACATCCTCTCATCTGTGAGGTCTTGGCAAGCACTGAGACAACTGTAAGAGGAAATAATGTGAAATTGTACACTAGGCGCAAAAGAGCTTAATGGCCATTTTAATTTTAAAGAGGAACTCAGACCGAAAGATAGGTGTGTGTGAGTGTGTGTGTGCGTGCGTCTGTGTTCAGTCCTGTCTAACTCTTTGCACCCCCATGGACTGTAGCCTGTGCGACTCCTTTATCCATGGGGTTCTCCAGGCAATAGTACTGGAGTGGGGTGCCATTTCCTTCTCCAGGGGATCTTCCCAACCCAGGGATTGGACCTGAATCTCCTGCATTGGCAGGTGGACTCTTTACCACTGCTCCACCTGGGAAGCCCTTTACAAGCCGAAATATAAAGTCATGTTTTAAAGGGCATTTCCACCAGGAACTCTCCAGGCATTCCCCTCTGCACTCTCTGTGCAAGTCACACTTGATCCCCGGCATCCCTCTGGGAAAAGGAAACACAACACAAGGCAAGAAGGAATGGCCGTGCCAGCATACCATTCCTGGCCCATTTAGGAATGAGGTGACAACTTTACATGCTTTCATTTGCATGGTGTCATATCTAAACACCCGGGGAAAATGTCAATCAGACAAGTTTGACATCGTGTAAACAGTGCACCTTTTACATTAATCTCTCATCCTAGTTTGGTGTTACACGTAGGGTAGTAAAATAAGGGGGAGAGGGAGGAGGAGGCAGATAAGGCTGAAGAAGGAAAGACTGCAGCACACCTCTGTGTTGGAGTTGGGAAGTAAGGGACTCACCCACCACACATCTCATGGGCTGGCTGATGCTGGACAGCTGGTTTTCAACAGGACAACTGTATGCTTTGGCTCAGTAATTTCCTTTGGCAGAAAGACGAGCAGCGTCCTCACCACTGCTTGACTCCGTTTCTGTGCCACCTGCCCTGGTACCTCTGTGCGTCCCTGCTTCCTGGGGCTACTCCTCTAGGACACAGCTCCTACCGAGTCAGGGGAGGAGGCACTGGCACAGAGGAGAAGCAGCTGTGTGGAGGGAGGGAGGAGGTGTCCGGTCAACGCTGGAGGCTCCTCTCTGCAAGCCTGGCCAGCCTGCAGCACCCGCTGGGGACCGTGGGCCTGGCCCTGGAGCATCAGGAGGCATGCCCACCAGGGAAATCAGCATCACCTGTGCTTCTTACAGACTCAATTTCCTGGGCTTTCCCGTGGGCCATGGAAACCACGACCTCTGTGGGTGAGGCCCAGGAATCTGAATCCCTCATCGCCTCCTGAAATGATCTGGATGACCCAGATCTGACTCCCACCAGGCCCCTCATCTGGACCGTTTGTCACTGACGCTACGGTTCCAAGGTCACTTGAATTTGTCCTGCTTTATCCCCTCTGAAGAGAAGAAACCCCGAGTCACAGATGTCCGACAAAACTCTCTGAGAGACCGTCCTCATCAGCGCTGACATCCGCAGCATCCTGTCTTGGCAAGCACGGCATGCAGGTGCGTCCGGGTCATGGCCCGATGGCTGCCGGGCTGGGAGCAGAGCTGGCCCCACTGCAGCCCAGCAGCTGCACCCTGCTTGCTGTCACGAGGAGGCTCACAGGCAGGCCATGGCCAGGAGATGGGTACTAGACAGAGGCAAGAAGAATCGGGTCAGGCTGGCTGGAGAACATGGGACTGGACATCAGGACTGTCAGGAAGCTGGGGCAGGAGCACACTGGGTCAGAGTAAGCCAGGAGTCCAGCAGGTCAGAGACAGAGTCCGCCTTCCTGGGGGTGGGGAGCAGAGCTCTGCAGAGTGACCTGCACTGTTGGACCTCTGGGGCATTCTGGGGGAGACAGGAAGTCTGCCACCCTGAGAAACTACTGACGTGAAGTCCTGGAAATGCAGCCTGCCCTCTGAGACAAGCCAAATCCTTCTTGGAGAGTCCTTTCTTCACAGCTCAGGGTGTAACAAAGTGTAACGGTCTCTCTGGACCTCAGTTTTCTCATCTTAAAGATGTGGGTGCTGAGTTGGAAAACCTCTACATGATCTTCTAGCTCTGTTTCTACAGAAACCAAACAAAATATTGGGTTGACCAGAAGGTTCACTTGGGTTCTTCTGTAAGATGTCATGGAAAAACTTGAATGAAACTTTTGGCCAACCCAGTAAATAAATGAGACAGGAAACAGTGAAAAGAAATTTTTACACAAGATAGGAGGGGAGGCAGAAGTTTCTGGAGAGCTGAGAGTCACTCAAGGGAGGAAGGAAAGCCTGGCTAAAGGAAAGTAAGAGCCAGATAAATGAGGCAAGGATGGGAGGGATGTGCCCAGAGTTCAAGGTCCACACTGGATCTGGTACTACAGGAAAAGGTGGGACTCAGCTTGAGACCGTCTAAGGTCAAGTCAGAAACCAAACTGCTCAGTGCAGCCACTGCGAAGAACATCGTCCAAGCAAAATGACTCAAGGTCCTCAACCTACTTTCAAGACAATATTGTTACTTATGTAAAAGATGTCCATGGCAGTATTCACTTTGCTCAAATTCTCAGCAGTGTTGCACACTGACCTTTCAAATAGCAGCCACACTGTCCACAGTATTTTTATTTATTTTTAATTGAAGGATAACTGCTTTACAATACTGTGCTGCTTTATGCCATACATAAACATGAGTCAGCCATAGCTACACATATGTCCCCTCCCTCTTAAAATTCCCTCCTACTTCCCACCCCATTCCCCTACTCTGGGTTGTCACAGAGCCCCAGTTTGAGTTCCCTGACTCATAGCCCATTGTCTATATGGGAGTGTACACGTATTTTTAAAAGTCTGAACGAATGGAAAGAAAATCCCATATATACGTTCTGTGCTACAGCTTCAAGTAGCCCGGAGCCCCTCAGTTTCCTGTGTGTTTCTAGTTCCCCCGGGCAGAGAGCTGCTTCTGGAGGAGATACTGAGCCATCCAAGCAGGGGCCACTGGATTTCTTCAGCAGGGACACAGCTCTAAGGGGCAGGACCCAAGGAGTGCCCCTTCTGCTGCATCTTAGCCCCCAGGGACCTAGAGACTCAGCCAGGAATGACGCCTCCTCATAGCCGTGCACAGAACCCTCCTTCTGAAGCTTGACTTTACCCTGGACTGGACTGTGTAAAACCCATCAGCACCATCTCTCCCTTCAGACACAGTGGCTGACTCCCCTTCTCACCCTCAACTCTCTCCTCTACAGCTCCTGGCAACACTGAGAGCTTTGTCCTTGTCCACCCTGGGGTTTAGGGGACCAGGCTGGGCCCTCATGACGTGAATTTCATGAGAGCACCCAAGTTTGCTCACGGAATGCAGCCTCCATCCTGGCTGTGCCATCCTTGCCTCAGTCACAGAAACAGGCTTGAGGAGACTGGAGGGAGCAAGTCATTTCTCATCACTTTAGAATCCTGATTCCAGCACAGTGGGGTGCACACACTTTTATAGAACTGAGTATCCCTAATGGACAGAAAGAGGACACACTTCCTGTTAGAAAGCTTTCCAAGATGGCTGCTGAACTAATGCTGGAAGAGCTGAAGCAGACTCAAAGCAAAGTCTTTCACAGGATTGAGAATAAAAAGGCGAGACCTCGCAGGTAGTTTCTTCTTGTGAACTGAAAAGCAGTCTTGTCCTCTTTGCTTTGCCTTCCCTGGTGGCTCAGACAGTAAAGAATCTGCCTGCAATGCAGGAGATCCACATTTGATCCCCGGTCAGGAAGATCCCCTGGAGTAGGACATGGCCACCCACTCCAGTATTCTTGCCTGGGAAATCCCATGGACAGAGGAGCCTGGTGGGCTACAGTCCATGGGGTCGCAAAGAGTCAGACACGACTTAGTGACTAACACACAGAGACACCACTGCTGCCATCCACAGTACTTGTCTCTCTTCAACTTTGTTCTTACTGGAAATTACATATTTTTAAAAAAATTTTGACAGTTTTTATTTTCAAGTTCACAGTTGGTTCTTTTTCATTGCTACTTGTACCTGTTTCATTTCTTATTTTTACTTAATGGAGTTTGTTTTTAAAAAGTTATGCTTTACTTTTTGAGCACATTTAGTGTACTTATTTAAAGGTTTGGCCAAAAACATTCTACAAAATTGAGTCTATAAAATACCCTACAACGTTTCAGTGGCTGACTTTTGTTGGCTGTCTTTTTCCACATTAGATTTCAGAATGAGTTTGTCTTCCTCACACTAGCAGAAGTGCCACTGCTTTCTCCTGCCCTCGGGAGTAGGAAGGGTCATTGAGTTAACAGAAATAGCAGCTGGAAACAGCAGGGCCCTGCAAGCTGGCAGGAGCGGGCTCACTGCCTCGTGTTCCCTGAACCCTTAGGCTGCTTTCTGAGATGCTCAGCTCGAGGAGGAAGGTGCACACGTTTTCCTTTGTTGTTAAGTGTCTTCACGGTGAGGGAGTACCCCACCTCATCCACCTTCATGCCCTGAATCTGGCTCCTGCCACATGTGTGATGGAGAACTTTTGAGTCCTTCATCCTGTGGAACCTCACCTCCTGGGTGCCCAGACCCAGAGCCCAGTAGGCTTTCGGTTTCAGCCAGCCTCACCCTCTGCACCTCCATTCCATCTCTGGTCCAGGATGGCATTTCTCTTGTTTTAAATTCTGGGTAAGGTCTTTCGTTTATCTCTTTAAATATGTTCCCCATTACTGATACACTTTACTTCTTATTTCTCTATTGGTGACCTCAAAGAGCGAACGCAGTGACTATACCTCCAAAAGTGTGGTTATGTTTCTGCTTTAACGTATGCAAATCCTGCTATGCCTGCATGCATTTTACAAAGATTTGTTAGTTCCTGAATGTGCAGTTCATTGTTCTAAGTTCTATGTGAGTGTGTATACGTAGGGGGAGGCACAAAACATTTTGACTTCTAGGTCCTTTTAATTTAATATGGGATTAACTCTTATATTCAAATAACTATAACATGGACCGTGCACATCATCTTCTGAACCAAAAATCAGAATGCACAGTCCAATTGCAATTGTAGCTGTCATCTTCCTAATCTGTTTCCTCATCTAGAAAACTTTGACAATAATAACATCTACTACTTTGAGTAATTTTCAGGATTAAATAATACAATCCAAATAAAGCACTTATTTAGCTCAGTATCTTGGAGAAGGCAATGGCACCCCACTCCAGTGCTCTTGCCTGGAAAATCCCATGGACGGAGGAGCCTGGTAGGCTTCAGTCCATGGGGTTGCTAAGAGTCAGACACGACTGAGCGACTTCACTTTCACTTTTCACTTTCATGCATTGGAGAAGGAAATGGCAACCCACTCCAGTGTTCTTGCCTGGAGAATCCCAGGGATGGGGGAGCCTGGTGGGCTGCCGTCTATGGGGTTGCACAGAGTTGGACACGACTGAAGAGACTTAGCAGCAGCAGCAGGCAAACTATTTTCATTTGGAAAATTTTCTTCTCTAAGTCAGAGAGAAACAACATCACAGGATATCATTTATATGTGGAATCTAAAAAAAAAAAATGGCACAAATGAACTTATTTACAAAACAGAGTTAAAGATGTAGAAAACAGTCTTATAGGTACTGGAGGGAAGGTGGGGGAGGAATACAGTAGGGGACTGGGACTGACACATACACACTGCTGCTGCTGCTGCTGCTGAGTCACTTCAGTGGTGTCCAACTCTGTGCGACCCCATGGACTGCAGCCCACCAGGCTCCTCTGCCCATGGGATTTTCCAGGCAAGAGTACTGGAGTGGGTTGCCAATGCCTTCTCTGACACACTACTAGATATAAAACAGATAATTCATAAGGACCTGCTATATAGCACAGGGAACTCTACTCAACACTCAGTAATGACCTATATAGGGAAAAAAATCTAAAAAGAGCATATATAACTGATTCACTTTGCTGCACAGTAGAAAGTAACAACATTGCACATCAACTGTAATAAGGATTAAGAAACAAATGAAAACATTTTGTTAAACTAAAATTTTTTTCTCCCCAGTTCTTGCCATCCCTGTGTGTCTCCTTCAGCATCGATTCCTATGCATCATCATCTCTGCCGGGAGGCACTTCCACAGAATTACACACCCATGTTAACACAGGGAAGAGGCTGGTTTGTTTTGAAAGGGCTCCCATCTGAAGGTGGGAGCTCACCTTCCCCTTTTTGGGTGAAACCAGGGATAGCTTCCTGGGGCTCAGAAACAGGGTCCTTGGACAAAGAGGGTCCTGGGGATGGGCAGAGGAAAGAAAGGAAAAAAATCAGGGAGAAGGACTTCTTTCTGAGAAAGCCTCTGAAAAATGACCAAACGGAACTGTGAAGAGAGTTCTAGCCATCCTCTTGCCTCCAAGAGGAGCTGGGACTGGCGGGATTCCTTCTGCTAACAGGCTACCCTTGGACCCTGCAGAAACGGCCGAGTCTTGCCAGTTCTTTCAAAGACACAAGTGTGGTCCCAAGCCTGGTGCTTGGTGGGCAGCAGATCCTGGACCACTGCAGGCTGACAGGGGAGAAGGCAGCGCCCGTCCACTGCATCTCCATAACTCGTGTGGGGTCTCTGGGCCCAAGAAGTGTCCTGGGAGTGGATCCTTCACAAAATATTTAAAGTGGAGGCTCTTCTGGAAAATCTAAGATGAACAGACACTAAGAAATTTAAGAGTGGAGTAGACGGCACAGAAATCGCTGGACAGGAGATGGGAACAAGCACAGCTTCTCTCTGATCAGAAAGGCCTGTGGGTCTCTGATCAGAAAGGCATGAGGTCTCCCTGAGAGAATTCAGCAACTTAAAACTGGAACTGGTGATGTGCCAAGCACTGAGAACTCAGTTTTACTTATTTGTCCTGTTTTACAACCACAAAGACAGTTGAAAAGAGAAACAATGTTGGCTGCTGCTCTGTTTCACTGATGAAAATGAGATGGCTGTGGAGGAGATAAACGCCTGGACATGTGGCCAGTTGCCCTTGGGGTCGCACCTAGCGAGTCAAGTTCATCTGGGTGAACACAGGAAAAAAAAAAAAAAAAGCTTGACTATAGCCTATGATTTAGAATGGATTTAAAGAAAAAAGTCAAACAGTCATGCTCATTTTTCATAATCTCAGTGTCATAGCAAGAATATTTTTGATGTACCTGAGCTTCCATAAATTAGAACAACCCTTCTGAGTAGTCGCCTTATTTCAGCAGAAAGCAGGCAGCATTAAGTCTCATTTTTAGAAGTTCTCTTGAATTTGGTGAGGGGTAGATGGAAATGGCAACCCACCCCAGTGTTCTTGCCTGGAGAATCCCAGGGACAGGGGAGCCTGGTGGGCTGCCGTCTATGGGGTCACAGAGAGTCGGACACGACTGAAGCGACTTAGCAGCAGCAGCAGCAGCAGCAGAGAGGAAGTGGTAACAGCTCTGTGTTTTCTGAGAATGTTTATTGAGGGCCTATATCCCCAGGTGGGCTTCCCTGGTGGCGCAGTGGTAAAGTATCCACCTGCCAATGCAGGAGACCCAGATCCAGTCCCTGGGTCAGGAAGGGCCCCTGGAGGAGGAAATGGCACCCCACTCCAGTATTCGTGCCTGGAGAATCCCACAGAAAGAGGAGCCTGGTGGGTTACAGTTCATGGAGTCACAAAAGAGGCAGGCATGACTTAGCAACTAAATGACAACATACCCCCAGGCCATGTCCCAAGACCTCCCCAAGTGTGGTGTGGCTTCTTTGTCCCCCAAATGCCAGATGCTGACATGCGACTGTATTAGTACACTCATGTCAAGAGCTGATGAACATTTTAATTTCCTCCAAAATTTCTCTTCTCCCCAATATTGCAAATGAGAAAATACAGAGGGAGTTTTCTGCTTTCTGGGATTCTGCAGGAGTGATGCCCCGGTGTCTGGGAAGATCTGGAACGTGGCTTGGCTGCCAGGCTGGGCACAGACAGGCCCACAGGGCTTCTAGGGACTTGGTTGGGGGAGAGGGGCTGTGCTTGTGGCTTCAGTGTTTGAGTTCAGTTTTATGTTTTACTCCAGGATATGTTCAAAGATGTGAAGGCCCCCTCCAAATGAAGCACGGGTGTTCCAGTCAGTCTCAGAGGTAGGAGGGAGACTGAAACATCATGACCGTGAGGGTTCAGAGATGCAGGTCTGAGGCCATGAAACATGTGGCTCTGCCAAACCCAAACGTGAAGCAAAGCAGCACCGAGGCACTTCCGGCCAAAGCCAGGCCCAGAACACCTGCCCAGATATGCGAGGGGGCTTAGAATTGATCTCAGAGTTGATCTGTTTCTCTACATTACCTCAAATACTGATACAGCATCAAAAGAGAACCAAGCCTCGAGCTGGATGACGAAGGATTCCTACTGGAAAGAAGGTCATTTTTCCACTCAACCATTCTAACCAAAGGGTCTTTCATAGCATTACGTTTAGGTCACAGAATTCATAGGAGCAGTATTTAAAAACAGGTTTCTTGGGGGCTTCCCCTGGTGGCTCAGTGGTAAAGAATCCACCTGCCATAGAAGGAGACATGGGTTCGATTCCTGATCTGGGAAGATCCCACATGCCTGTGTGCTGCAACTGTTGAGCCTGTGCTCTAGACCTCAAACGCCTCAATTACTGAAGCCCGAATGCCTAGAGCCCATGCTCGGCAACAAAAGAAGCCACCGTAATGAGAAGCCCAAGCACCATAACTCCGAGAGTAACCCCCACTCTCTGCAGCTAAGAAAAAGCCTGCACAGCAACGAAGACCCAGAGCACTGAATAATTTATATATATGTATGCTAAAGCTTCGTTCTAGATAACACACTCCCTTAAAAAAAACACACAGATTTTTTTCAGTGTTTTTAAAAGTGTCACAATCCATTAATAACTACAATTTGTTAATTGTCCCGATTTCTTCACTTTTCCTCTTCACTGCTCCATTTTACATTCACTGTTCTCAATCCTATCTTTTTCAGAGATGTCTTAATTTCACACTTGCTTGCCACTTTTTGAGTATTATGGCATTTTGATAATTTTGCTCTCATTGGTTTGATATATTTCTTTGTTCCTGTATATTCTCCCTGTGTTGAAGGCTCCATGTCCTTTCATAATTCATCATCTTGGAAAAATAGGCTTTAATATTTTCCAACTCTTTCTTTTTCTTTAAAATTACTTGCTACTTCATGTTTTTAGAATGATTCTTTTGCCAGATTTCAAGTACTGCCAAAAGGAATCAATTAACATTTTCTCTAGACTTTATCTTGGAAATAAAAAGATGATAAATAAACTTCTCCATGCTACAAAATAGAACATAAGATTCTCCTTGTCTTCACCATAGTCAATTCAGATTTTGTATTTGAAAATAGCCTCTAAATAGAAAGAAAATTTCTGAACAAAAGAAGGCTATTAAGAAAAAAAAACTCAAGAATTACTTTCTATAGTTAGTCACACAATACAGGAGAATAATCATGTGGTAGCCAGATTATTAAAGGAATACTTTCTTTTTTTCTTTCACTGGTTTAGACTGTATAAAAACTCTAACACTTAAAATAATACTGTCTTGTCTGAATGAGTGAAAGCAGAATATTCTTGACTGCATTAAAACAAACGTGAACTTTTCATGCTTCTGCTTCCATACCCATGTCTGCTTGCAGATGTTAGGAAAAGTAATTATTAAAATATATAGTGAAAGAATGGAGGTCTTGTTACATGGAATTCCCATATCCTCATCTGTGATAAGATCTCCTTAGGTCTGGTGACCTTAGAAAAAGCCTTTGTAAGGAATCCAGGTGGCAGAAAAAATGCTGATGTGAAACCCAACTAACTACAAGGTAAAAACATTAATGAGATGTGATATGCTTAAATTTTCCTCTGTAGTGTTGTCATTTTAATACCAGAAGTTTAAAGGCAGTTTCTTTTTCCTTTATGAGTATCCAGAAGCTATAAAATAAGATATTAACAACGGAGAAGATTTATCACCAAAGTTACATGTGCTCTTCTGCTCAGTTGCTCAGTCGTGCCTGACTCTTTGTGATCCCATGGACTGTGGCCCACCAGGCTCCTCTGTCCATGGAATCTTCCAGGCAAATAATACTGGAGAGTGCTGCCATTTCCTACCCTAGGGGATCTTCCTGGCCCGGGATCAAACCTGTGTCCCTTACATCTCTTGCATTGGCAGGCAGATTCTTTACCACTGAATCACTTGGGAAACCCAAAGTTTTGTATGAAATTATCCATTTCAAGAGACCTGATATAGTCAGATACTACACTGATGTTCCTGGACAATTGGAAATTTTTTGTTTGTTTTGTATAAAACCAACACTATCTCATTTATCCAAATATGCTACAGCCAGGCAGAAATAGGCTTAGAAATATTTCAATCATTAATAACTACCCATATCTACTTGTAAAGTCATCAGTGTCTGCGAGATCACCCACTTCAGTCTTCTCTTTATACTTCATTAAAAAAATATTATCTTCTAATTTCTATTTTTCAAGTAATGTAGGAATATATTCTCTTGAAAAATTTAGACATGAATTAAGCTAGTATTCCTCAGCCCTCCATTTCCAACTCGAGTTCCCTACCCAGAAGTAACCACAGTTATCAATTTATTGTATGAAACTCCAGCCCTTTTATTTCTTCAATGCATTTTCATCTATAGCCATGCAGTCATCTGATCGACTGGGCCCCAAAAGCATAATGACAAATATCTCCCCACTCTTCAGGTATTTTTGTATTGCTTCCAAAGGGGAAAAAAAACTAAGCGAAAAATAATGTTTAAATTACTACCAAATTTAATATTGTTGAACTTAGTATTCGTGAACAAGTCATTATATTTGAAAAGACTGGGTTCCCCTCACTTCACAAATGTTCCCAAATAGAAAGGACAAGTCATTGAAAAATCATGGCTAACTACAAATTAAATAAATTGCTTGTAACCAAATTTTTTCACAAGCAAAATTTTTAAAAATTCTTTCTCTTTTTGCAACAAAATTTACATTTAATTTGAGAAATACGTTCCAAATGAGGTAGAGCAGTGTCTTCAATATTTAAGATTGGTTAGGGCCACAAATTTCTTAAATCAGCCCTGTACAAACATAGTATTATTTAGGGTATGTATTTTTTAACTTGCTTTATTGATGCAAATGGCTTAGGGATTTTAAATATGAGGAGATCTATATCCACATGGTAGCTTTGTAACTGGGAATTCGTATTTCACAATGCCCATGGGGAAAGGGAGGGTGTGATGGTGGGTAGTTATCAATGGGAATCAGTGGACAAGATTGGTACTCAAAAGACTATCAAGCACAAGCAAGATGAACAACTGTGTGATTACAAATAAAAGCCCTGAAAAAGCAGGTATCACAGCACACAGCAGGCAGCCTACAGCAGGGAGAACCCACTGCATGGCAGATGGACTCACCCGGTCACTCGCTCACTCTACCAGCACATGCTGCCGAGGCCCTGGCGTCTCTCCTCACGGCGCCGGGCCCTGGGGGTGGAGTTCCAGCACACTCTACAGAGCTACACCATGAACGCTATGTGTATCAGCACGCTCTGCACGGACTTACCCTCATGGGGCTCAGAGCCTCACCGGACGACAAACATTACAGCACAGCACGGGAAGACGCAGTGCAGGGAAGGAAACAGGGTGTGCCATGCAATTCAAAGTGTCTGGCAAGCTCCCCGTGAGGAATGAAAAGTTAAGCCATAGCTGAGGGGTAAGTCCGATTTTTCCCAGTCACATGGAGGGGTCAGTCTGGAATGGGAGGAAATTGGCATTACAGGCTAAGACTAGCACATGAGAAGTCCTAAAAGCAAGAGGAAAGATGGCCACATGTGATGGAAAACAGGAAAGGAGGCAGAGAAGACAGGCAGATCTCAGAGTCCGGAGGGCCTTGAAAGCCTGGTAAGGAGTTAAGTCTTCTATCTAAGGGCAACGGATGGTCTTTGAAGGGTTGTGAGCAGGGCTGTGGCCTGGTCAGATCTGTCTCCTAGCAACAAAACTAGAGTGATGATTGTGTGATGGATGGATAGGAGAGGAGCATCTTGGTGAAGGGAAACCAGAGCAGAGGTTGTTACAATAAGCTGGAAGAGGGACAAAGAAGGTCTGCACAAGGGTGATGGAGAAAAGTTCACTGATACAAGAGAAAAAAAGAGGCAGAAGCACCAGGACTGAGGCTGGGGAGTGAGAGACTAAGCCCAAGCTTCTGACTCCAGAGATGAGAACCAGAGTGGACTAGAAATCATCTTTTAGCCTGACTGGTGAAGGGTATCACCCATTCCTTAGCAGGAGTAAACTAGAGAATAATATTAGAACCAGGTTCTTTGCCTGTAAGTATGAATGGTAAAGAGCAGGTGCTCATTCCAGAGCATAGTCATTTTCAAGAATATGTTTTTTTGTTATTTTTATCATCTTAAAGATGACACTATGTGACTAAATTTGGGTCTCCCACTTTACAATGGGCTTCCTTTGTGGCTCAGACTGTAAAGAATCTGACTGCAATGAGGAAGACCCTGGTTTGATCCCTGGGTCAGGAAGATCTAGAGAAGGACATGGCTACCCACTCCAATATTCTTGCCCGAAGAATCCTATGGACAGAGGAGCCTGGCGGGCTACAGTCCATGGGATCACAAAGAGTTCGGCACAGCTGAGTGACCAACACTTTCACTTTACAATTGGGCTTCCCAGGTGGCACTAGTGGTAAAGAATCCACCTGCCAATGCAGGGGATGTAAGAGACTCAGGTTCGATCCCTGGGTTAGGAAGATTCCACTGCAGGAGGAAATGGCAGCCCATTCCATTATTCTTACCTGGGAAATCCCATGGACAGAGGAGCCTGGCGGGCTACAGTTCCATGCAGTCACAAAGAAGTGAACATGACAGAGTAATACTTCTTCACTTTTTTTGAAAGTAAAATGAAGCAGGTAATATCTGCCCTTCTAAGCTCAGAGCACTGTAATGAGAATCATGGGCATTTACACACGTGAAGTCAAAATAGAGAATGTATCCAAACAGAAACTCAGAAACGTCTCCTTAACTCAGAATGACATGTCAGTACTCATGCAGTTTTGCTTACCCTTAACTGTAACGTATGTGTGCTCAGTATGTCTTGCTCTTTGTTCTCGTGCCCCCAGCTCACGTAAGAGGTCGGAAAGGACCTGCTGGGAGAGGAGTGGCTGCTGTGGATGCCTGATGCAGAGAGGCCAGGAGGAAAGGCAGGCGCACCAGGCTGGGTCAGGAGAGAAACCCGCAGCCCAGAGGCGAAGCTCCTGCTGTCTGTGCTGAGAGGAAGGCAGGCGCACCAGGCTGGGTCAGGAAAGAGACCCACAGCCCAGAGGCGAAGCTCCTGCTGTCTGTGCTGAGAGGAAAGGCAGGCACACCAGGCTGGGTCAGGAGAGAGAGACCCGCAGCCCAGAGGCGAAGCTCCTGCTGTCTGTGCTGAGAGGAAAGGCAGGCACACCAGGCTGGGTCAGGAGAGAGACCCGCAGCTCAGAGGCAAAGCTCCTGTTATCTGTGCTGAGCCGACAGACAGAGGCATTGTTTGTCAAAAGACATCCAAATGTTTCTGGTCTTACATTTAGATCTTTAATCCATTTTGAGTTTATTTTTGTGTATGGTGTTAGGGAGTGATCTAGTTTCATTCTTTTACAAGTGGTTGATGACCAGTTTTCCCAGCACGCTTGTTAAAGAGATTGTCTTTAATCCATTCTATATTCTTGCCTCCTTTGTCAAAGATAAGATGTCCATAGGTGTGTGGATTTATCTCTGGGCTTTCTATTTTGTTCCATTGATCTATATTTCTGTCTTTGTGCCAGTACCATACTGTCTTGATGACTGTGGCTTTGTAGTAGAGCCTGAAGTCAGGCAGGTTGATTCCTCCAGTTCCATTCTTCTTTCTCAAGATTGCTTTGGCTATTCAAGGTTTTTGTATTTCCATACAAATTGTGAAATTATTTGTTCTAGTTCTGTGAAAAATACCGCTGGTAGCTTGATAGGGATTGCATTGAATCTGTAGATTGCTTTGGGTAGTATACTCATTTTCACTATATTGATTCTTCCGATTCATGAACATGGTATATTTCTGCATCTAAATTCCTAGAGGAGAACATAGGCAAAACACTCTCCGACATAAATCACAGCAGGATCCTCTATGATACACCTTCCAGAATACTGGAAATAAAAGCAAAAATAAACAAATGGGATCTAATTAAAATTAAAAGCTTCTGCACAACAAAGGAAACTATAAGCAAGGTGAAAAGACAGCCTTCTGAATGGGAGAAAATAATAGCAAATGAAGTAATTGACAAACAACTAATCTCAAAAATATACAAGCAACTTATGCAGCTCAATTCCAGAAAAATAAATGACCCAATCAAAAAGTGGGCAAACTAAATAGACATTTCTCCAAAGAAGACATACAGAGGGCTAACAAACACATGAAAAATGCTCAACATCACTCATTATCAGAGAAATGAAAATCAAAATCACAATGAGGTACCATTTCACACCAGTCAGAATGGCAGTGATCCAAAAGTCTACAAGCAATAAATGCTGGAGAGGGTGTGGAGAAAAGGGAATCCTCTTACACTGTTGGTGGGAATGCAAACTAGTACAGCCACTATGGAGAACAGTGTGGAGATTCCTTAAAAATTGCAAATAGAACTGCCTTATGACCCAGCAATCCCCTTGCTTGGCATATACACCGAGGAAACCAGAACTGAAAGAGACACATGTACCTCAATGTTCATCGCAGCACTGTTTATAATAGCCAGGACATGGAAGCAACCTAGATGTCCATCAGCAGACGAATGGATAAGAAAACTGTGGTACGTATACACAATGGAGTATTACTCAGCCATTAAAAAGAATACATTTGAATCAGTTCTAATGAGGCGGATGAAACTGGAGCCTATTATACAGAGTGAAGTAAGCCAGAAAGAAAAACACCAATATAGTATACTAACACATATATATGGAATTTAGAAAGATGGTAATGATAACCCTGTATGCAAGACAGCAAAAGAGACACAGATGTATAGAACAGACTTTTAGACTCTGTGGGAGAGGGAGAGAGTGGGATGATTTGGGAGAATGGCATTGAAACATGCATACTATCAGGTAAGAAATGAATCACCAGTCTATGTTTGATACAGGATACAGGATGCTTGGGGCTGGTGCACAGGGATGATTCAGAGAGATGATATGGAGTGGGAGGTAGGAGGGGGGTTCAGGATTGGGAACTCATATACACCCGTGGCTGATTCATGTCAATGAATGGCAAAACCAATTCAGTATTGTAAAGCAAAATAAAGTTAAAAAAACAAAAAAGATCCAAATGGGCTCAGAGAAACAAGCATGTATTTTGAAACAACTACATTTTCACTCTGAGAATCAGTGTTACCTTAGGTGCCTCATTTTGAAAATGGGTGTCTCGAAGCAGGGCTGGGGTGGGCGAGGAGTCTGGGTGTCCCTGCAGGGCCAGGGCACAGCCCACGTGACCTCAATGAGTAGCACTGCCCGCTGAATCTGAGTCTGATGCTAAGCCCTCCTCCAGGGGCACTAGTGCTGACTGCCAGCTTCCCCATTTCACTGCGGGCTGCTCAGCAAATCTGGAACAGAATGAGGGCTCTTTTAGGGCCATGGATATACTTAGTAAGGTAGTTTTCCAAAGTACTGTTTTTAACAAAATAATTATTCACATAGCTCCAGGTGTTTGTGTGTGTTTGTGTGCACACATGTGCATGCGTATATGCTGCTTGAGTTTTTGCATTTTTGCTTTGATTTTTTAAAAATATGACTACTTATACAAGTAAGAGATTCGACTAACTTTCTATAGTGGAGTAATCTGTTTCAGCCAAAAAGATTTAGTTTAGAACATATGCAACATATTACATCTCTTACCCAGCAGGCCATGTAAAAAATAAGTGATATACTGCATGTTCTAAATAAACAAAATCATTTTCATGAAAAAGCCTTTTCTTAAGCACACGCTCTTCTGTATTATATACCAAAGGTCTCAATCAAGTTACCGCTACTATTTTCAGAACTGTCTCCAATATAGGCAATTTAGAGTCTCTAAACTGAAGAAAAAGGTTTCCTTCCTTCTAGTCTTTCCTTCTGAGTTTTTTTGGAAGATATTTCTGAACAGCTTGGTGACAATTTTGCTTGGAGAGCATTCCATGGTCAATTTAGAGTGCATAAATCTTATTGCTTTTTCTATTTTTAAAATGTCAAATCAATTACTGCCTTCCGAAGCTGCCAAGTCTGCCAGCAAGGCACACTTGTGCCATCTCCTCTTGGCCCCTGTGGGTCCTGGATCAGAATAAAGGGATTGGTCCATGTGGCTCCCTTGGTGGCTCAAGTTTGGAGGCAAAGTGATGCTACACGCCACACATGTCCCAAAGAGGAGACGGGAGGACTGGGCTCAGTGGTCTATAGAGAGATGCCTGACATGGAACTTTGATTCTACACCAAAAGTCTGGGAGCTGGCAGTCTTTGAGCTGCCCACAGAAAGTTTGTTTTGTCCACACAGTGCTTTTCTTTTAAAATTAATTTATTATAAACATTTTAATATTGTGATATTTTTATATTAAAGTTTGGATTTCAGCCTTTCAAGAAAAATCAGAAGATCTAGATACATGGGGTCTCCATTCCCTCACGGGAACAACCACCCTGTCTAGATGAGGCCCATGTTCTTTCCTCTGTGAGGTCCCATTCCTCATGAAAGGCAAAGTTGCTCAGTTGTGTCCGACTCTTTGCGAACCCATGGACTATATAATCCATGGAATTCTCCAGGCCAGAATACTGGAGTGGGTAGCCATTCCCTTCTCCAGGGAATCTTCCCAACCCAGGGATCGAACTCAGGTCTCCTGCATTGCAGATGGATTCTTTAGCAGCTGAACCACCAGGGAAGCCCAAGAATACTGGAGTGTGTAGCCTATCCCTTCTCCAGGGGATCTTCCTGACTGGGAGTCGAAGAGGGGTCTCCTGATTTGCAGGCAGATTCTTTACCAGCTGAGCTATCAGGGAAGCTTTAGTTACCAGTAATATTTTCATCATGGGGCTTGCATTGTTGTTATTTCTTACACTAGACTGGCTTGCTGTTTGTGTTCGGCAGTAATGGACTGCGCTGGAGTGAACCAGCTGCTACGGAGCATGCAGAAGCACGGCCAAGAGGAGCTACCCCTCGCCCAAGGTCAGGGCTGGTAAAGGCACAGGAGTGGCCTAGAGGAGCTACCACACATCCGAGGTCAGGAGAGGCGGCCGAGAGGAGCAACTCCACATCCAAGGAGTGGTGGCTGTGCAGGCACAGGAGGGCTGAGAGGAGCTACTCCGCGTTCAGGGTCAGGAGGGGCAGCCATGAGAGATACCCCTCCTCCAAGGTAAGGAACAGTGGATGTGTTTTGCTGGAGCAGCTGTGAAGAGATACCCCACGTCCAAGGTAAGAGAAACCCAAGTAAGACGGTAGGTGTTGTGAGAAGGCATCAGAGGGCAGACACACTGAAACCATAATCACAGAAAACTAGCCAATCTGATCACACGGGCCACAGCCTTGTCTAACTCAATAAAACTAAGCCATGCTGTGTGGGGCCACCCAGGACTGGAGGGTCATGGTGGAGAGGTCTGACAGAATATGGTCCACTGGAGAAGGGAATGGCAAGCCACTTCAGTATTCTTGCCTTGAGAACCCCATGAACAGTATAAAAAGGCAAAATAATAGGATACCAAAAGAGGAACTCCCCGGGTCAGTAGGTGCCCAATATGCTACTGGAGATCAGTGGAGAAATAACTCCAGAAAGAATGAAGGGATGGAGCCAAAGCAAAAACAATACCCAGTTGTGCATGTGACTGGTGATAGAAACAAGGTCTGATGCCGTAAAGAGCAATATTGCACAGGAACCTGGAATGTTAGGTTCATGAATCAAGGCAAACTGGAAGTGGTCAAACAGGAGATGGCAAGGGTGAACGTTGACATTCTAGGAATCAGTGAACTAAAGTGGACTGGAATGGGTGAATTTAACTCAGATGACCATTATATCTACTACTGTGGGCAGGAATCTTGTAGAAGAAATGCAGTAGCCATCATGGTCAACAAAAGAGTCTCAAATGCACTACTTTGATGCAGTCTCAAAAACAACAGAATGATCTCTGTTCGTCTCCAAGGCAAACCATTCAATATCACAGTAATCCAAGCCTATGCTCCAACCAGTAACGCTGAAGAAGCTGAAGTTGAACGGTTCTATGAAGACCTATAAGACCTTTTAGAACTAACACCCAAAAAAGATGTCCTTTTCATTATAGGGGACTGGAATGCAAAAGTAGGAAGTCAAGAAACACCTGGAGTAACAGGCAAATTTGGCCTTGGAATATGGAATGAAGCAGGGCAAAGGCTAATAGAGTTTTGCCAAGAGAATGCACTGGTCATAGCAAACACCCTCTTCCAATAACACGAGAGAAGACTCTACACATGGACATCACCAGATGGTCAACACAGAAATCATATTGATTATATTCTATGCAGCCAAAGATGGAGAAGCTCTATACAGTCAGCAAAAACAAGACCAGGAGATGACTGTGGCTCAGATCATGAACTCCTTATTACCAAATTCAGACTTAAATTGAAGAAAGTAGGGAAAACCGCTAGACCATTCAGGTATGACCTAAATCAAATCCCTTATGATTATACAGTGGAAGTGAGAGATAGATTTAAGGGACTAGATCTAATAGACAGAGTGCCTGATGAACTATGGATGGAGGGAGATTCGTGACATTGTACAGGAGACAGGGATCAAGACCATCCCCTAGAGAAAGAAATGCAAAAAGCAAAATGGCTGTCTGGGAGGCCTTACAAATAACTGTGAAAAGAAGAAAAGCGAAAAACAAAGGAGAAAAGGAAAGATATACACATCTGAATGCAGAATTCCAAAGAATAGCAAGAAGAGACAAGAAAGCCTTTCTCAGTGATCAATGCAAAGAAATAGAGGAAAAGAATAGAATGGGAAAAAGTAGAGATCTCTTCAAGAAAATTAGAGATACCAAGGGAACATTTCATGCAAAGATGGGCTCGATAAAGGACAGAAATGCAGGGACCTAACAGAAGTAGAAGATATTAAGAAGAGGTGGCAAGAACACACAGGAGAACTGTACAAGAAAAAGCTTCATGACCCAGGTAATCATGATGGTGTGATCACTCACCTAGAGCCAGACATCCTGGAATGTGAAGTCAAGTGGGCCTTAGAAAGCATCACTACAAACAAAGCTAGTGGAGGTGATGGAATTCCAGTGGAGCTATTTCAAATCCTGAAAGATGATGCTGTTAAAGTGCTGCACTCAATATGCCAGCAAATTTGGAAAACTCAGTAGTGGCCACAGGACTGGAAAAGGTCAGTTTTCATTCCAATCTCAAAGAAAGGCAATGCCAAAGAATGCTCCAACTACCACACAATTGCACTCATCTCACATGCTAGTAAAGTAATGCTCAAAATTCTCTAAGCCAGGCTTCAGCAGTATATGAGCCGTGAATTTCCAGATGTTCAAGCTGGTTTTAGAAAAGGCAGAGGAACCAGAGATCAAATTGCCAACTTCCACTGCATCATGGAAAAAGCAAGAGAGTTCCAGAAAAATATCTATTTCTGCTTTATTGACCATGCCAAAGCCTTTGACTGTGTGGATCACAAAAACTATACAGACCACCTAACCTGCCTCTTGAGTAATCTGTGTGCAGGTCAGGAAGCAACAGTTAGAACTGGACATGGAACAACAGACTGGTTCCAAACAGGAAAAGGAGTACGCCAAGGCTGTATATTGACAACCTGCTTATTTAACCTATATGCAGAGTACATCATGAGAAATGTGGGGCTGGAAGAAGCACAAGCTGGAATCAAGATTGCCAGGAGAAATATCAATAACCTCAGATATGCAGATGACACCACCCTTATGGCAGAAAGTGAAGAACTAAAAGCCTCTTGATGAAAGTGAAAGAGGAGAGTGAAAAAGTTGGCTTACACCTCACCATTCATAAAACTAAGGTCTTGGCATCTGGTCCCATCACTTCATGGAAAATAGATGAGGAAACAATGAAAACAGTATTAGACTTTATTTTGGGGGCTCCAAAATTACTGCACATGGTGATTGGAGCCATGAAATTAAAAGACGCTTACTCCTTGGAAGGAAATTTATGACCAACCTAGATAGCATATTCAAAAGCAGAGACATTACTTTGCCAACAAAGGTCTGTCTAGTCAAGGCTATGGCTTTTCCAATGGTCATGTATGGATGTGAGTGTTGGACTGTGAAGAAAGTTGAACGCTGAAGAATTGATGCTTTTGAACTGTGGTGATGGAGAAGACTCTTGAGAGTCCCTTGGACTGCAAGGAGGTCCAACCAGTCCATCCTAAAGGAGATCAGTCCTGGGTGTTCATTGGTAGGACTGATGCTGAAGCTGAAACTCAAATACTTTGGCCACCTCATGTGAAGAGTTAACTCATTGGAAAAGACTTTAATGCTGTGAGGGATTGGGGGCAGGAGGAGAAGGGGACAACAGAGGATGAGATGGCTGGATGGCATCACCGACTCGATGGATATGAGTTGAATAAACTCCAGGAGTTGGTGATGGACAGGGAGGCCTGGCATGCTGGGATTTATGGGGTCACAAAGAGTCAGACATGACTGAGCGACTAAACTGAACTGAACTGATAATCATTTAAGTTTGTGACTCCTGTTCTAGTACATTTTTTTTTAAAACCCTGATTTGGCTTTAATTTAGTTGCTTTAAGCTAACAGGAACTATGTTCCTGTCCTGTAGACTTTAAATGCAAGCATAATCATTCATTCATTCTACCTTTCTTGAGAACTTGCTGTGTTCAAGGCACTGTGCTCTCAGTTCAGTTCAGTTCAGTCACTCAGTAGTGTCCAACTCTAGGGACTGGGATAAAACACAAAATAACTCCAGTCCCTGCCTTCATGATTTTATAGTCCAACTATAATATCATTATCAGAATAATATGATAACCACAGTCCAATTCAATTATAAAAGTGGCAAATATTTGCTATGGGGAGGTAAACAGTTTTTACCTGACAAAACCTTAACACTACGTAAAACAACCAAGGAAAGTTTCCAACCATGAGACACGCTCTCTGTTCTTGGGGTGAGTGGATGCTGTGATGCTTCAGGTACATTGGCACTGCAGAGTGGGGAGATGTCATGCAGGAATCACCTGTAATACTTGCTTTCTGAGATCAGGATTCCACCGTGAAGCTACAATGAACCATCCTTTGATGACTGTGACGTCATCTCATGGTACCACAGGGCCCCCAGACTGTCAGGAGCAGATGTCACTGTGCTCTTCTGTATCACTGGGCAAGCCCCTGGTCTCTCTGGGCCTCACCATCCCCTTCTGGAAATGATTTCTAAGGTCTCTTCTAGCTCTCAGACTGATGATTATGTATGAAAGGGCTAAAAACATGTGAGAAAGGATTCAGAGTATCAATAGGGCACCAAAAATCTTTGAAGAATGGGTTAAGTTTGGTTAAGGAGAAGTTTTAAAGTCTGGGTCTTGAAGGAATTTGAGGATTCAGTTTACTGGAGAGAACTTAAGAGAGTATCCTTGGCTGGAGATGAGGGAAAATAGGCCAAGACACGAAACATGGGTCACGATAATAAAGGACCACAGGCCACCAGCTGATGGGATGGTGGGCACCAGGGAAAAGCAAAACAGAAGCTCAGAGTGAGGCCTGTAAACTGGAAGGCACTGTACCCTAAGGTAGAGAACTCAGTCTTGATGCAGTAAGAAGGATTTAGGGAGTACTTTAAGATGATTATTTAAACAACTATATAGACCAGTCTAGTGCTTCCCCGACCACCCCAACATCACTGTTTTCAAAGCCATTTAGCACCTGGGCAAAGCCTCCTCAGTTCTTATGCCACAACGGCCTATAGCCTTCATGTCTTAAAATACCTAGTCACAACCTAATGTCAACTGAGCAGACAGAAACTGTGACTGAAATAAAAGTATGATTGTAAGTTACAAAGACGAGCCAATACTTAGCCACCTCAAACTATTCCAAAAAACTGAAGAGTATAGAAACACTCCCACGTTTCTATAGGACCACTATGACCCGGATACCAAAATCAGACAAAGGCACTACAAAAAGAAGAAAACTACATCATCAGCTCAATAGACAGAAAAATCATTTGATAAAGTTCAACATCCATTCATGAGAGAGTGCCAAATCCTAACCACTAGACCACCAGGGAGCATCTAACATTCTATCATGATAAAAACTCATCCTTACCCAAGTTTGTATAAAGGGGCATGTCTCAACATAATAAAGACCATTTATGACAAACTCACAACCATAGCACACTCAGTGAAAAGATGAAAGCCTTTCTTTTGGCTCTGTCTTCAAAGACAAAAGAAAGGAAGGCAACAATAAACGAAGTGAAGTGAAGTGAAAGTCGCTCAGTCAGGTCCAGCTCTTTGTGAAACCATGGACTCTGCAGTCCATGGCATTCTCCAGGCCAGAATACTGGAGTGGGTAGCCAGTCCCTTCTCCGGGGATCTTCCCAACCCAGGGATTGAATCCAGGTCTCCCACACTGCAGGCAGATTCTTTACCGCCTGAGCCACAAGGAAACCCAACGATAAACAAATGGGACCTAATTAAACTTAAAAGCTGGCACAGCAAAAAAACAAAAACAAAAACAAACCAATCCATCAACAGACCAAAAAGACAACATACTGAATGGGAGAAAATATTTGCAAATTATATGGCCAAGAAGGAGTTAATATCCAAAATCTATAAATAGCTCATACAACTCAATATCAAAGAAACTAACAACCTACTTTAAAAATGAGCTGAAAACCTGAATAGATATTTTTCCCAAAACCTGAATAGGTATTTCTCCCAAAGAAGATATTCATGTGGCCAAGAATAACATGAAAAGATGTTCAATATCACTAATCATGAAAGAAATGCAAACCAAAACCACAATGAGATATCACCTCACACGTGTCAGAATGGCACAAATAACAAATGTTGGTGAGGGTGTAGAGAAAAGTAAACCCTCGTATACTGCTGGTGGGAATGTAAACTGGTGCAGCCACTATGGAAAACAATATTGAGGCTCCTCAAAAAACAAAAATTGTACTACTATATGATCCAGCAATTCCACTCCCGTGTATATATCTGAAGAAAACTAAAATACTAATTGGAAAAGATACATGAACTCCAATGTTCATAGCAGCATTATTTTAGTAGCTAAAATATGGAAGCAACCTGACATCCATCAACAGATGAACAGATACGAAGATATGATATATATATATATATATATATATATATATATATATTGGAATATATATATGATAGAATACATATATATAGAACTGCCATATGACCCAGCAGTCCCACCACTGGGCATACATACTGAGGAAACCAGAATTGAAAGAGACACGTGTACCCCAGTGTTCATCGCAGCACTGTTTATAATAGCCAGGACATGGAAGCAACCTAGATGTCCATCGGCAGATAAGTGGATAACAAAGTTGTGGTACAAGTACACAATGGAATATTACTCCGCTATTAAAAAGAATGCATTTGAGTCAGTTCTAATGAGGTGGATCAAACTGGAGCCTATTATACAGAGTGAAGTAAGTCAGAAAAAAAACACCAATACAGTATATTAATGCATATATATGGAATTTAGAAAGATGGTAATGACGACCCTATATGCGAGACAGCAAAAGAGACACAGATATAAAAAATAGACTTTTCAACTCTGTGTGAGAAGGTGAGGGTGGGATGATTTGAGAGAATAACATTGAAATGTGTATCACCAGTCCAAGTTTGATGCATGAAATAGGGCACTCAAAGCTTGTTCACTGCAACAACCCTGAGGGATGGATGGGGAGGGAGGTAGGACAGGTTCAGGATGGGGGACACATGTATACTCATGGTTGATTCATGTCAACGTATGGCAAAAGCCACTACAATATTGCAAATTAATTAGCCTCCATTAAAATAAATGAATTAATTTAAAAAAGATTATACAAAAAGATGTGATATATATATAGAATATATATCAGTTCAGTTCAGTTCAGTTCACTCAGTCGTGTCCGACTCTTTGCGACCCCATGAATCGCAGCACGGCAGGCCTCCCTGTTAATCACCATCTCCCAGAGTTCACTCAGACTCACGTCCATTGAGTCCGCGATGCCATCCAGCCATCTCATCCTCGGTCGTCCCCTTCTCCTCCTGCCCACAATCCCTCTCAGCATCAGAGTCTTTTCCAATGAGTCAACTCTTCGCATGAGGTGGCCAGAGTACTGGAGTTTCAGCTTCAGCATCAGTCCTTCCAAAGAAATCCCAGGGCTGATCTCCTTCAGAATGGACTGGTTGGATCTCCTTGCAGTCCAAGGGACTCTCAAGCATCTTCTCCAACACCACAGTTCGAAAGCATCAATTCTTTGGCACTCAGCTTTCTTCACAGTCCTACTCAAATCCATATATGACCACTGGAAAAACCATAGCCTTGACTAGACGGACCTTAGTTGACAAAGTAATGTCTTTGCTTTTGAATATACTATTTAGGTTGATCATAACTTTTCTTCCAAGGAGTAAGCATCTTTTAATTTCATGGCTGCAGTCATCATCTGCAGTGATTTTGGAGCCCCCCAAAACAAAGTCTGACACTGTTTCCACTGTTTCCCCATCTATTTCCCATGAAGTGATGGGACCAGATGCCATGATCTTCACTTTCTGAATGTTGAGCCTCAAGCCAACTTTTTCACTCTCCTCCTTCACTTTCAAGAGGCTCTTCAGCTCCTCTTCACTTTCTGCCATAAGGGTGGTGTCATCTGCATATCTGAGGTTATTGATATTTCTCCGGCAATCTTGATTCCAGCTTGTGTTTCTTCCAGTCCAGCATTTCTCATGATGTACTCTGCATAGAAGTTAAATAAGCAGGTTAACAATATACAGCCTTGACGTACTCCTTTTCCTATTTGGAACCAGTCTGTTGTTCCACGTCCAGTTCTGTTGCTTCCTGATTTGCATATATGTTTCTCAAAGGCAGATCAGGTGGTCTGGGATTCCCATCTCTTTCAGAATTTTCCACAGTTTATTGTGATCCATACAGTCAAAGGCTTTGGCATAGTCAGTCAATAAAGCAGAAATAGATGTTTTTCTGGAACTCTCTTGCTTTTTCCATGATCCAGCAGATGTTGGCAATTTGATCTCTGGTTCCTCTGCCTTTTCTAAAACCAGCTTGAACATCAGGGAGTTCACGGTTCACGTATTGCTGAAGCCTGACTTGGAGAATTTTGAGCATTACTTTACTAGCATGTGAGATGAGTGCAATTGTGCGGTAGTTTGAGCATTCTTTGGCATTGCCTTTCTTTGGAAGTGGAATGAAAATTGACCTTTTCCAGTCCTGTGACCACTGCTGAGTTTTCCAAATTTGCTGGCATATTGAGTGCAGCACTTTAACAGCATCACCTTTCAGGATTTGAAATAGCTCAACTGGAATTCCATCACCTCCACTAGCTTTGTTTGTAGTGATGCTTTCTAAGGCCCACTTGACTTCACATTCCAGGATGTCTGGCTCTAGATGAGTGATCACATCATCATGATTATCTGGGTCGTGAAGATCTTTTTGTGCAGTTCTTCCGTGTATTCTTGCCACCTCTCCTTAATATCTTCTGCTTCTGTTAGGTCCCTACCATTTCTGTCCTTTATTGAGCTCATCTTTGCATGAAATGTTCCCTTGGTATCTCTAATTTTCTTGAAGAAATCTCTAGTTTTTCCCATTCTGTTATTTTCCTCTATTTCTTTGCATTGATCACTGAGGAAGGCTTTCTTATCTCTCCTTGCTATTCTTTGGAACTCTGCATTCAGATGCTGATATCTTTCCTTTTCTCCTCTCTTCTTTTCACAGCTATTTGTAAGGCCTCCCCAGACAGCTATTTTGCTTTTTTGTATTTCTTCTCCATGGGGATGGTCTTGATCCCTGTCTCCTGTACAATTTCACGAACCTCATTCCATAGTTCATCAGGCACTCTATCTATCAGATCTAGTACCTTAAATATATTTCTCACTTCCACTGTATAATCATAACACATTTGATTTAGGTCATACCTGAATGGTCTAGTGGTTTTCCCTACTTTCTTCAATTTGAGTCTGAATTTGCAATAAGGAGTTCATGATCTGAGCCACAGTCATCTCCTGGTCTTGTTTTTGCTGACTGTATAGAGCTTCTCCATCTTTGGCTGCATAGAATATAATCAATATGATTTTGGTGTTGACCATCTGGTGATGTCCATGTGTAGAGTCTTCTCTTGTGTTGTTGGAAGAGGGTGTTTGCTATGACCAGTGCATTCTCTTGGCAAAACTCTATTAGTCTTTGCCCTGCTTCATTCTGCATTCCAAGGCCAAATTTGCCTGTTACTCCAGGTGTTTCTTGACTTCCTACCTTAGCATTCCCGTCCCCTATAATGAAAAGGACATCTTTTTTGGGTGTTAGTTCTAAAAGGTCTTATAGGTCTTCATAGAACCATTCAACTTCAGCTTCTTCAGCATTACTGGTTGGGCATAGACTTGGATAACTGTGATATTGATTGGTTTGCCTTGGAGACGAACAGAGATCATTCTGTCATTTTTGAGACTGCATCCAAGTACTGCATTTGAGACTTTTGTTGACCATGATGGCTACTCCATTTCTTCTGAGGGATTCCTGCCCGCAGTGTAGATATAATGGTCATCTGAGTTAAATTCACCCATTCCAGTCCACTTTAGTTCACTGATTCCTAGAATGTCAACGTTCACCCTTGCCATCTCTTGTTTGACCACTTCCAGTTTGCCTTGATTCATGGACCTGACATTCCAGGTTCCTATGCAATATTGCTCTTTATGGCATCGGACCTTGTTTCTATCACCAGTCACATGCACAACTGGGTATTGTTTTTGCTTTGGCTCCATCCCTTCATTCTTTCTGGAGTTATTTCTCCACTGATCTCCAGTAGCATATTGGGCACCTACTGACCCGGGGAGTTCCTCTTTGGTATCCTATCATTTTACCTTTTATACTGTTCATGAGGTTCTCAAGGCAAGAATACTGAAGTGGCTTGCCATTCCCTTCTCCAGTGGACCACGTTCTGTTAGACCTCTCCACCATGACCCGCCCATCCTGGGTTGCCCCTGCAGGCATGGCTTGGTTTCATTGAATTAGACAGGCTGTCGTCCTAGTGAATATATATATATACATAGAATATTACTCAGCCATAAAAAGAATGAAATTATCCCATTTGCAACAATGTGGATAGACCTAGAGAGCATTATGTACAGTGAAATAAGTCAGATAGAAAGAGACAAACACACTATGTTATCAATTATATGTAGAATCCTCCCAAAATATGAATGTATATAACAAAACATAAACAGACTTGCAGATATAGAGACCAAACCAGCAGTAGCCAGTGAGAAGGAAGGAGGGAGGGGCAAGAAAGGGGCATGGAATTAAGAGGTCCAGACTACTATGTATAAAAAGATAAGCAACAAGAATATATTGTATAACAGGGAAATACAGACACTGTTTTGTAATAACTTTAAATAGAGTATAATCTATAAAAACATTGCATCCCTGTTGTATACTTGTAACTAATACAATCTTGCAAGTCAAACAAACTTCAGTAAAAAGAAATGAAGTCATGAATGCAAGTAACCTCACAGATTGATATGTATCTTTAAGAGCCAATGGCTGAAAAATTTTCAGCAGTCTATGGTCTGTTCCAATTCTAGGTAACTTCCCATCGCCAGATACTCTTCCCCTCCTCCTACATTAAGAAAATAAAATCTGTCAACAACAGATAAAAGAAGAAGCAGAGATAATTGATTTTCAGGCTCTCTGATATAAAATACAATCTATCTGGATTTTTATAAGTGGCTGGCAGGGTCATTTTCCTTTCCAGGGCCATTTTCCTGGATTCAAGAAGTTTGAGATTGAATTTTCTCAAGTCTCTCACCTCTTTTAAAAGTGAAAAATGAAAACCAGAATAGTACTCTTCTATGCTGGCAGAGGAGGACTGAGGTCCTGAGTGCCAAAAGATGATTTCCAAAGTAACAGCATTTGAAACAGAAAGAAAACACAACTGTCATATCAGCAAGCACTCCAAAGCACAAAGAGTAATCGTGACTTTCTCCCCGTCCTTCACAGTATCTTCAGAAGCAATTTTGTTTAATTATTTTATGTCTTCTGATTTTGAAAATCATTAACTCAGCAGAATGCTGGCTATCAGAAGCCAACTCTAAGCTAAATTTAGAAATTCCTTGGAAAAAATACCCAGTGCCTATCACACACACACACACACACAATATATGTATGCCTATCATATATATATTTATAAATATTGTTGCTCTCATTATGCAAGATTTCTTATAAGCTGGCATTTGTATATTTTAAGGAATGAAGTGATCCCATCTCAGCTGTGAAGAAAGCCCAGAGGGTACTTAACTCATGACAACATCTCAAAGCAAAGGAAAAGGGGAGTCACTTCAAGGTTTCAAAGCACCTATAGTGATTTTGGTGGGAAAACAGAAGATGAATGACAGGGAATTTTCACATCATCTGAATTGTTTGGAGCACTGCTTTGATACTTTGAAAATATTTATGGTGTGGGTGGTACAAAATCAATCACTATATCAGGGACAGTTGCTCTAAGCAGAATCGGTTTCTGCCACTGAAAATTGGAGGCACGTGGTACTAGAATACTGAGAACACTTGTGCTTTCTGGGACCATACCTGCCATATCAGAGGTGTGTCTGCTTGCTCCAGAGAACAGATTAGGGACTTACTCTATGTAAGCAGAACTTTGCAAATAAAATCAGGTTTTAAAGGAATGAGGGATCTTCTATTTAAACAATTTGACTTCTCAGTCCACCTTCTCAGTTCAGTTCAGTTGCTCAGTTGTGTCCAACTCTTTGTGACCCCATGAACCGCAGCACACCAGGCCTCCCTGTCCATCACCAACTCCTGGAGTCCACCCAAACCTATGTCCATTGAGTCGGTGATGCCATCCAACCATCTCATCCTCTGTTGTCCCATTCTCCTCCTGCCCTCAATTTTTCCCAGCATCAGGGTCTTTTCAAATGAGTTAGCTCTTTGCATCAGGTGGCCAAAATATTGGAGTTTCAGCTTCAACAATCAGTCCTTCCAATGAACACCCAGGACTGATCTCCTTTAGAAAGAACTGGTTGGATCTCCTTGCAAGTCCAAGGGACTCTCAAGAGTCTTCTCCAACACCACAGTTCAAAAGCATCAATCCACCTTCTATATACTCTCTAAAATGATCTTTTTCATAAAGTTACAAATCAGAGCAGGCCACAGTTGCTCTTGCTAAAAACGTTCAGTGACTTCCTATTATGTGAAGTTATGTGAAGTTGCTCAGTTGTGTCTGACTCTTCGTGACCCCATGGACTACAGCCTACCAGGCTCCTTAGTCCATGGGATTTTCCAGACAAGAATATTGGAGGGGGTTGCCATTTCCTTCTCCAGGGGATGTTCCCAACCCAGGGATCGAACCCAGGTCTCCTGCATTGTAGGCAGACACTCTTTTTGCTTCTGTGGCATAAGGTGAGGATTACTCTTAATTTCACATGAGTCCTTCGGTTATTATATCTAAGTGGTCCTCTAGATTGGCCAGGTGGAAACCATGGCAACACAGTTTTCTTTAATACCTGCTTTCTTTTCTAGTTTGTCATCCTTTGGGAAAGCTATCTCTTTTGGTCTGGTAAACCCACTCATTTCCTCTTGAAGCATCCCCCTCTTTTTGTATACTTGCTCAGTATCTGTAACAGTTATAACAGTCTTGATAGCTGAAATAAAGTGAGCCTCTATTACAACACTTGAGAGTGACTGTAATTATGCCAGAATCGATCACTTCACTCCTGCAGTGTATTCTGAGATCTATGAGGGCAGAAGACCTGTTTTATACAGCTTTGTGTCTTTTAAGTGCCTGAAATACACTCTGCACTAAACAAATATCTGTACAGTGCTGTATATCAATTATATCTCAAAAAAAAAGAAATGAATGAATACAGCAACAGTGAATCCTTTTATAAAATGAAGAAGCTCTTTTTGTGACGCAAATAACCACACCCTGATCCATTTGGTTTGAGTTTGGATATTTATCTGCTAGCTTTCTGTTCATTGTAGTACAACAATATGTCACGTAGCTTCAAAGAGCACAACAGGAAAAATGTCTCAGCTATTCCTATGCCCGATACAGAAATGTATCCACTGGAACATCACAATGACTAAGGAAAGAGATAGAAAACAAAAGAAAATCCTAGACTTCAATTTATTCTGTTACTGATTTTCAAACTCTTTTCTTTTTACCAGACTGGAAAAGATGTAGTACAACTGTCTGGTTTGAGTTTCCTCCCCATCCCTAGAAGGGGTAACATTAAGCAGAGGCTGGTGGGACTGTGGGGCAGGTGGTCCTTGGTTGGCCGTCACCGCCTCTCCCATCCTCTTCAGCTATTCGGGTTTAGCCTACATCTCCTGAAGAAACGCCTGAAATCCCCCTCCTCCAGGAGGCTGCCTCTGAAGAGCTCCTCAGTGCCTGTGTTCCCATTCTGAACACAACTGTATTGTGTTTGCTGTTATATTGCTTTGCAAACATTCTTAAGCACTTCATATGTCTGTGCAGAGTTGCTAGTTATAGCGAAGCCTTCCTCGGGGACATGTGTGCAGTTTCTATCTGTTTGATGTCCTCCGTCCATGCCCAAAGGCAAGCTGCACAGGATTCCTCTAACGCTGACAAATGAAGATTTACACCTGTAGGAAATACGCACCATATCCTCAACTTCCTTCTCATCCCCCTTAACCTCCAGTAAAGTGATATATGGAATATTTAATTCAGATTTCTTTTTTCATTTAGAAATGTTGTAATATCTCTTAAAATTAATTGGAAATCCCAAATTGCCAAAAATAAAAATCATATGATACTGTGTCTTAAAACCAAGATAGAACAAATGTTGTGCTAAGTCAAGAAGCCTGAATAAGAACAAGACTCTGCTACTAGCATAGAGCTGGTGGAAAGATTATTTAAATAGGATGAGAACACTTTGGAAAGAGCAAGCCAGTACCTTTGAAGTGTCCTCATTTCCTTCCATGTATTGCCCAGGACACACGGACTCAGTGGTATGCTAGTACATTGGCTCCCCAGGAGAAAAAAGACCCCAAGCTACAGCAACTACTGACTTCTGTGGTATACATACTCCCACCATGGTGGTGGTGCAGTGGTAAAGCATCCACCTGGCAGTGCAGGAGACGCAAAGGTGTGGGCTCGATCCATGGGTCAGGACTCCAGCTTTCTTGCCTGGAGAATTCCATGAACAGAGGAGCCTGGCAGGCTACAGTCCATGGGGTTGCAAAGACTTAGACATGACAGAGTGGGACACTAGACCATCCGGTACGACCTAAATCAATTCCCTTACAATTATACAGGGTAAGTGACAAATAGATAGAAGGGATTAGATCTAATAGACCAAGTGCTTGAAGAACTATGGGTGGAAGTTAGTGACATTGTACAGGAGACAGGGATCAAGACCATCCTCAAGGGAAAAAAAATGCAAAAAGGCAAAATGGTTGTCTCAGGAGGGCTTATGAATAGCTATGAAAAGAAGAGAAGCGAAAGGCAAAGGAGAAAAGGAAAGATATACCCATTTGAATGTAGAGTTCCAAAGAATAGCAAGGAGAGATAAAAAGCCTTCCTGAGTGACCAGTGCAAAGAAATAGAGGAAAACAATAGAATGGGAAAGACTAGAGATCTCTCCAAGAAAATTAGAGATACCAAGGGAACATTTCATGCAAAGATGGGCTCGATAAAGGTCAGAAATGGTATGGACCTAACAGAAGCAGAAGATATTAAGAAGAAGTGGCAAGAATACACAGAAGAACTGTATAAAAAGATCTTCATGACCCAGATAATCATGATGGTGTGATCACTCACCTAGAGCCAGACATCTTGGAATGTGAAGTCAAGTGGGCCTTAGGAAGCATCACTATGAACAAAGCTAGTGGAGGTGACAGAATTCCAGTTGAGCTGTTTCAAATCCTGAAAGATGAGGCTATGAAAGTGCTGCACTCAATATGCCAGCAAATTTGGAAAACTCAGCCGTGGCCACAGGATTGGGAAAGGTCAGTTTTCATTATAGTCCCTAAGAAGGGCAATGCCAAAGAATGCTCAAACTATCACACGATCGCACTCATCTCACATGCTACCAAAGTAATGCTCAAAATTCTCCAAGTCAGGCTTCAACAGTACGTGAACTGTGAACTTCCAGATGTTCAAGCTGATTTTAGAAAAGGTAGATCAAATTGCCAACATCCGTTGGATCATCAAAAAAAAGAAGAAGAGTTCCAGAAAAACATACATTTATGCTTTATTGATTATGCCAAAACCTTTGACTGTGTGGATCACAATAAACTGTGGAGAATTCTTCAAGAGATGGGAATACCAGACCACCTGACTTGCCTCTTGAGAAATCTGTATGCAGATAAAGAAACAACAGTTAGAACTGGACATGGAACGACAAACTGGTTCCAAATCTGGAAAGGCGTAAGTCAAGGCTGTATATTGTCCCCCTGCTTATTTAACTTATATGCAGAGTACGTCATAAGAAATTCTGGACTGGATGAAGCAAAAATGGAATCAAGACTGCCAGGGAAATATCAGTAACCTCGGATATGCAGATGACACCACCCTTACGGCAGAAAGCAAAGAAGAACTAAACAACCTCTTGATGAAAGTGAAAGAGGAGAGTGAAAAAAGTTGGCTTACACCTCACCATTCGGAAAACTAAGATCATGGCATCTAGTCCCATCACTTCATGGCAAATAGATGAAGAAACAATGGAAACAGTGTCAAACTTTATTTTTCTGGGCTCCAAAATCACTGCCGATGGTGACTGCAGCCATAAAGTTAAAAGACATTTGCTCCTTGGAAGAAAAGTTATGACCAACCTAGACAGCATATTAAAAATTAGAGATGTTACTTTGCCAACAAAGGTCCATCTAGTCAAGGCTATCGTTTTCCAGTAGTCATGTATGGGTGTGAGAGTTGGACCATAAAAAAGCTGAGCACCAAAGAACTGATGCTTTTGAACTGTGGTGTTGGAGAAGGCTCTTGAGAGTTCCTTGGACTGTAAGTAGATTAAACCAGTCAATCCTAAAGGAAATCAACCCTGAATATTCATTGGAAGGACTGATGCTGAAGCTGAAACTCCAATACTTTGGCCACCTGATGCGAAGAGCTGACTCATTGGAAAAGACCCTGATGCTGGGAGGGATTGGGGGCAGGAGGAGAAGGGGACGACAGAGGACCAGATGGTTGGATGGCATCACTGACTTGATGGATGCAGGTTTGAGTAAGCTCTGGGAGTTGGTGATGGACAGGGAGGCCTTGCGTGCTGCAGTCCATGGATTCCAAAGAGTTGGACACGACTGAGCGACTGAACTAAACTGAAGTGAACTGAACTGAGCAGGAACATGAGTAATCAATGGATTAGTTACCAGTTTGCAAAAATTCATGACTATTTAATAATTGCTTTTTGATACAGGCCGGCTTTAGCCTACTACTGCATATCCCTGGACACTGAAGTTAGATATTGGATTCAGTTCAGCTCAGTTCAGTCGCTCATTCGTGTCTGACTTTTTGCGACCCCATGAATCGCAGCACGCCAGGCCTCCCTGTCCATCACCAACTCCCAGAGTTCACTCAGACTCACGTCCATCGAGTCAGTGATGCCATCCAGCCATCTCATATTCTGTCGTCCCCTTCTCCTCTTGCCCCCAATCCCTCCCAGCATCAGAGTCTTTTCCAATGAGTCAACTCTTCACATGAGGTGGACAAAGTACTGGAGTTTCAGCTTTAGCATCATTCCTTCCAAAGAAATACCAGGGCTGATCTCCTTCAGAATGAACTGGTTGGATCTCCTTGTAGTCCAAGGGACTCTCAAGAGTCTTCTCCAACACCACAGTTCAAAAGCATCAATTCTTTGGCACTCAGCTTTCTTCACAGTCCTACTCTCACATCCATACATGACCACAGGAAAAACCAGAGCCTCGACTAGACGGACCTTTGTTGGCAAAGGAACGTCTCTGCTTTTGAATATGCTGTCTAGATTGGTCATAACTTTTCTTCCAAGGACTAAGCGTCTTTTAATTTCATGGCTGCAGTGACCATCTGCAATAATTTTAGAGCCCCCAAAATAAAGTCTGACACTGTTTCCACTGTTTTCCCATCTATTTCCAATGAAGTGATGGGACCAGATGCCATGATCTTCGTTTTCTGAATGTTGAGCTTTTTTTTTTTTAATTTTTATTTATTTATTTAAAATTACAATACTGTATTTGTTTTGCCATACATTGACACGAATCAGCCACAGGTGAACACAATCTCCCAATGCCGAAGCCCCCTCCCACCTCCCACCCCACATCATCTACCTGAATCATCCTGTGCACCCACCCCATGCATCCTATCCTGCATTGAACATAGACTGGCGCTTCGTTTCTTACAAGATAGTATACATGTTTCAATGCCATTCTCCCAAACCATCCCACCCTTTCCCTCTCCCTCAGAGTCCAAAAGTCCATTCTATACCTCTGTGTCTCTTTTGTTGTCTCACATATAGGGTCATCATTACTATCTTCTAAATTCCATATATATGTGTCAGTATACTGTATTGGTGTTTTTCTTTCTGGCTTACTTCACTCTGTATAATCGGCTCCAATTTCATCCATCTCATTAGAACTGACTCAAATTTATTCTTTTTAAGGGCTGAGTAGTATTCCATTGTGTATATGTACCACAGCTTTCTTATCCATTCATCTGCTGATGGACATCTAGGTTGCTTCCATGTCCTGGCTATTATAAACAGTGCTGCAATGAACATTGGGGTACATGTGTCTCTTTCAATTCTGGTTTCCTCGGTGTGTATGCCCAGCAGTGGGATTGCTGGGTCATAAGGCAGTTCTATTTGCAATTTTTTAAGGAATCTCCACACTGTTTTCCATAATGGCTGTACTTTAAGCCAACTTTTTCACTCTCCTCTTTCACTAGATCATAGTAGAAAAAATAATACTAATACCTCAGTGTTATTTTCAGTGTAGCAAATCAGCCATTTTCAATGTAGCAAAGGGAAGATGGCCTCTAACTCTCACCCAAGTCCTTCTCCTGTTACATCTATTAGGTCTTCTAGATTTGAATGCCATGAATGTAGGGGAAATATGATGATGAAAAACAACACACTGGTGTTTAATTTATTAAAGTACTTGCTTATCTTCTTATTTTGCAGCAGCTAGCAGAGTAAGATTTATGGTGGCCACCCAGTTAGAACTCAGTTAGAATGCTTCCCAGCTAATTATTTTACATCCTAAGTGAAATGCAGAAAAAGTAATACTGATTATTATTACAGCTGATGTCTAGTGAATGCCCATGATGTGCCATGTGTTTGATGTATATTAAATCATATATTCCTTCCTCACAACCACCTCGAGCAGACATGCAGTCACAGGCCCCAGGTTATGCAGCAAGGAAATGGAAGCCCAGCACACAGGAAGTGGTGTGTAGTCCTCGGGAGCCTGGTGTCAGCAGTCTGGCTGTACCACGAAAGGTTAGTAGCTCCCGCTTACTCATCGTCTTTACACCTGTCCTCCCAGGGGCGAGCTGGCTACATTTACCACAGTGCAGTTATAGTCCATATCCTTGGCTATACAGCAAGGAGGAAGCCTGGTTGAAAATTTCTGCTTATTAAGAGAGGAAGATAACTGGTTTCTTCTAATGACTCATAATATTCACCTCATCATCTAATCTTGATTTAGACTCTTCTTTTTCCATATGGCAATTGCAGATCCCTCTGCACTGGATATGTAGCAGGGTAGAGAGTATTTCTTCAAAACCCACTGAATTAAATGGAATAATACAGCCCTACTGCACAAAGTGAGCCACTCTTGCTTTTTCAGTCTCTGGCCCTAAACATAAGTTTTCTTACTTGAACTTTGATTTTCATATTATTGTGAATTTCCTGTGCCTAGAACTTCACATTGTTTTCTTTAGTTACACCAAGACCAAGAGAAGAATAAAGTAAACTTTAAGTGATAAGTAGATTGTTAAGGAGGGTCATGGTACAGATTTGGGGGAGAAGCCTGGTTTTTTAAACAAATAGTGATTTACAGAGTAGAAGTTTAGAGGATTTGGAGGTGGAGATAATTTTTACAGCAGAGCAAAACTTATGAAAGGCTAAGGTGCAATTATATTTTCCCAAGGAAAAAGCTGAGAAAAACTGCTGGAAGAGACTACGTAAGCAATATCAATACATTACCTTTAATTAACAGCTACAGAAAAAGAAAGCAGTTGTGCAAAACTGCTCTATCTCATGCCCTGTTTGAAACTTCGCTATATAAAATTGAAGGAGATGGGAACATTGGGGCTCAAGGTGCCCTATAGGAGGACCCAACCCATCTTTTACTTTGCAGAACTGTTAGGGGAAACACCCTGACTGAAACTGAGCCCACCCTGGCCAGGCACCATAGTAACCAGTTGTATGAGCTATTATATGACAGGAGATCCTGGTAAGGAACACAGAACTAACAAGCCACCACCAACTGGACGCACATAGGAAAGGTCAAAAGGAGATGCCATGTGTCCTGCCACCTCCCAGAATCCTTCTGCTGGCATCCATCTCGGCTGAGCAATACGTGTACCACCAGGAAGGACCCTGAGTCAGAATGACTGGCCAGAGACAACCTGGAAACTGATCCCATCACCATAAAATCAGGACTGAGAGCCACGTGGCACAGCAGTTCTCCTGGGTTCCCTCACCCTCCTGCTTTCTGCCCGGGCACCCCTTTCCCGGTAAAGCCTCTTGCTTTGTATGTGGGCTTTCCAGATGGCGCTAGGAGTAAGAATCCATCTGCTAATGCAGGAAAGTTTGAGATGCAGGTTTGATCCCTGGGTTGGGAAGATCCCCTAGAGGAGGGCATGGCAACCCATTCTAGTATCCTTACCTGGGTATCCTATGGACAAAGGAGGCTGGCAGGCTAGAGTCCATAGGGTCAAAGAGTCGGACATGACTGAAGTGTCTTAGCAGCATGCACGTGTCTCCTCAGAAAATTCATTTCGGAGTGTTAGATGAGTCCCATTTCAGACCCTAGAAGGGGTCTCCCTTTCTACAACAGAAGGATTCCCCACACTTCTTCAATGCACACCAGTGAAACGTTTTACTGACTATATACGTAATGCAAGTTACCTAGAACCTTTCTGCAAGCAGCCAAACTTCAGAAAGTTTGATTTGCCTTGAGACCTATCTGAGCCTGCAATGCTACAAGCCACACCAAGGTTTAATTCTAGTGGTATTTTAAAAACTGTCTCTTCTAACATGAAAAGATGCTCAACACTGCTACACTGCAAATTAAAATTACAGAGATATTACCTCCCAGCGGTCACAATGGCTATCATCAAAAGAACACAAATAACAAATGCTGGCATGGACGCACAGAAAAGGGAACCCTCAAAACTCTTGCACACTGTTGGTTGGGGTATAAATTCGTATAGCCACTATGGGAAACAGTACAAAGGTTTCTCAAAAAACTAAAAACAGAAGTGCTTTATGATCTGCATTTGCACTCCAGGGTATATATTGGGAAAAACAAAAACCAAGCATTTGAAAGAACTATGTACCCCCATGTTCATAGCACCATTATTGACAATTGCTGAGATATAGAAGCAACCCAAGGGTCCATCAACGGATGAATGGATAAAGATGTGGTATGCATACACAATGGAATATTAGCCACAAAAATAATGAAATTTTGCTATTCGAAAAACATAGATGGACTTGGATGGAATGATGATAAGTGAAATAAGTCAGAGGAAGACAAATACTGGTATGGCATCACTTACATGTGGAACCTAAAAAATACAACAAACTAGTGAATATAACAAAAAAGAAGCAAGCTCACAGATACAGAGAACAAACTAGTGGTTCCTAGTGGAAAGACAGGCAAAGAAGGGTAGGAAACTAAGAGATACAAGCTGTTATACATAAAATAAACTACAAAGATATATGTGCAACACAGGGAATATGGCCAATACTGTATAATAGCTGTAAGTGGAGCATAACCTTTACAAATTGTGAATCACTATATTGTACACTTTTAACATGTAATATTATTTATCAACTCTTCTTCAATAAAAAATTTTAAATTGCCAGGTCTAGACAATGATCTCTGCTTCCTCCTTCTTTCTTTTAACAATCTTATGCTAGAGTTACAAAATTATTAAAACTACTTTTGAAAGAAAATGAGTATATAAATAATTTTTTAAGAGCAATTCACTCTATACCGTAAGACTTTTCCCTATTTAGTTTCTGAGTTTCAGAAATACCTGATTAGTAGTTGCAAGTCCTAAAGGAACAATGAAAGAAAGAAGTACTGAGCAGTATGGGTAAAAATAAATGTTCTAATTTGAGTCTTTCTGGTTCAGTTAGGGACAAAGGCAATTTAAGTCATAATTCAGTGTTATACATTATGGAACTTCATAAACATGAAATTTTTTAAAAATCATTTCCAGTTATAGAAGAGGTTTTTATATGCTGAAGGCTAAATTATATTTGTAACTTATTTCCATTTTTATTTTGTTTAGCTTTTCCAATTTTTAATGTTTCTTAATGCAATATAGGCACAATGTTAAAATAAAACAATAAATGAGGCTTGGCATATGATTGGTATTCAATAAGGTTCTGTTAAATGAGTGCGTGTGTGTGTGTTCAGTTGCTCATTCATGTCCGACTCTTTGTGACCCCATGGACTGTAGCCTGCCAGGCTTCTCTGTCCATGCAATTTCCCAGGTAAGAATACGGGAGTCAAACTTCTATCTCTGGGATCTCTTGCATTGGCAGGTGGATTCTTTACCACTGCGTCACCTGGGAAGCCCATGAATGCATGGATTAAAGAATTATAAGCTCTTTCTTAGCCCTAATGAGGTCCAGTTCCCAAAGACAATACTTAAAAAACAATTTTTTTTTAAGACTTCATTTTTCTTAGAGACGTTTTAGGTTCACAGGAAAATTGAGATAATAAAAAGATTTCCCTTATACCTACTCCCACCCATGCACAGCCTCTTTACCGGATGGTACATTTATTACAACTGATAAACCTACACTGACACATCATAGCCACCCACAAAACAGAGTTTACATTGTTGTTCACTTGGAGTGTTATACATTCTATGGGTTTGGACAAACATATGATGGCATGTGTCTATCATTTTGGAATATTTCCACTGTCCTAAAAATCCTCTGTGCTCTACCTATTCATCTGTTCCCCTTCTTCCCCATCTTTTACCCCAAGGAGACACTCATGCTTTAAAAAAAAATTTTTATTTAAAATTAAAAATGTTTTCTACAATTTTTAAAAGTTACTTTCTATTTAAGGGGCTTCCCAGGTGGTGCTACTGGTAAAGAATCCACCTGCCAATGTAGGAGACTCAGGAAATGCAGGTCCCATCCCTGGGCCAGGAAGGATCCCTGGAGGAGGAAATGGCACCCCCACTCCAGAGTTCTTGCTTGGAAAATGGACAGAGGAGCCTGGCAGGCTACAGTCCATGGGGCCGCAAAGAGTTGGACACGACTGAGCGCACACACACACTTTCCATTTACAGTTATGACAAAGTGAAGTCACAGTCGTGTCTGACTCTTTGCAACCCCATGGACTGTAGCCTACCACACTCCTCTGTCCATGGGATTTTCCAGGCAAGAGTACTAGAGTGGGTTGCTATTGCCTTCTCCAGGGGATTTTCCCGAACCAGGGATCAAACCTAGGTCTCCCGCATTGTAGGCAGATACTTTACTGTCTGAGCCATCAGAGACTCCCTGTATTGTATAATACTTGAGGCTAGCTTGCACCCAGTAATCTGTGCCTTCCACTCCCTCACTTCTTTAGTGCCCCTTCTCCATTCTCTGTGAGTCTGCCTCTTTTATGTTATATTCACTAGCTTGTACGTTTTTAGATTTCACATATACGTGATATCATACAGTATTTGTCTTTCTGACTTATTTCACTTGGCATAATGCCCTCCAAGTCCATTCATGTTGCTGCAAATGGCAAAATATTGTTCTTTTTTACTTGCATAATGACCCATTGGTCATTTGCATTTTCTCTTTGGAAAAGTGTCTACTTAGTTCTGCTCATTTTTAAACTGGGCTGTTTGTTTTGCTGTTGATTTGTATGAACTGTTTATAAATGCTGGCCATTCATCCTTTATTGGTCATATAATTTGCAAATATTTTCTCTCATTCTGTAGGTCATCTTTTCATTATGTCAAGGGTTTCCTTTTCTGTGCAAAAGCTTTTAGGTTTAATTAGGTTCCATTTGTTTATTTTTGCTTTTATTCTCATTACTCTAGGAGACAAATCCAAAAAGACATTTCTGTGATTTATGTCAAAGAGTGTTTTGCCTATGTTTTCTTCTGGGAGTTTTATAGTATACAAACTTTTATTTGGATTTTTAATCATTTTGAGTTTATTTTATGTAGGTATTATAGCATGTTCTAATTTCATTCTTTTTCAAGTAGCTGTTCAGTTTTCCTAGCACCATTTCCAGAAGAGACTGTCTTTTCACCATTGTACATTCTTGTTTCCTTTGTTGTAAATACACTGACCATACAGGTGTGCATTTATTTCTGAGCTCTCTATCCTATTCCATTGATCCATGTGTTTATTTTCACTGTCTCCATAGTTTTGCCTTTCCCAGAATGTCATATAGTTAGAATTATATAGTTTGTAGCCTTTTCAGATTGGCTTCTTGATTTATTAATATGCATTTAAGATCCCTCCATGTCTTGTCATGACTTGGTAGCTCATCTGGTTTTGGTGCTAATATTTAAGTGTTCAGATGTACCACAATCTATCTATTCACTTACTGAAGGACATCTTGATTGCTTCCATGTTTTGGCAGATAAACACCAATGTGCCCATGTGCAGGTTTCTGTGTGGACATAAGTTTTCAACTGTTTTGGGTATATTCCAAGGAATACGACTGCAGGACTGATTGTACAGTAATGAAGGATGGAACCACAAAACTGTCTTCCAAAGTGGCTGTCCCATTCTACATCCTCACCTGTAATGAATGAGGGTTCCTCACCAGCATTTGATGGTGTCAATAAACTTTCTGGATTTTGCCCATTCTAATAGGAATGAGTTTTCTTTTACTAACATGGTCTTGAAGTTTACTTATATTGCAGCAAGTATTAGTAGTTGATTCCTTTTATTACTGAACAGTATTTCATTGTAGGGATAAATACTAAATAATCTCATTTAATCATCTTTGGTGGGCTGGAAGAAGCACAAGCTGGAATCAAGATTGCCAGGAGAAGTATCAATAACCTCAGATATGCAGATGACACCACCCTTATGGCAGAAAGTGAAGAGGAACTAAAAAGCCTCTTGATGAAAGTGAAAGAGGAGAGTGAAAAAGTTGGCTTAAAGCTCAACATGCAGAAAATGAAGATCATGGCATCCGGTCCTATCACTTCATGGGAAATAGATGGGGAAACAGTGGAAACAGTGTCAGACTTTATTTTTTTGGGCTCCAAAATCATTGTAGATGATGACTGCAGCCATGAAATTAAAAGACACTTACTTCTTGGAAGGAAAGTTATGACCAACCTAGATAGCATATTCAGAAGCAGAGACATTACTTTGCCAACAAAGGTCCGTCTAGTCAAGGCTATGGTTTTTCCTGTGGTCATGTATGGATGTGAGAGTTGGACTGTGAAGAAAGCTGAGCGCCAAAGAATTGATGCTTTTGAACTGTGGTGTTGGAGAAGAAGCTTGAGAGTCCCTTGGACTGCAAGGAGATCCAACCAGTCCATTCTGAAGGAGATCAGACCTGGGATTTCTTTGAAAGGACTGATGCTGAAGCTGAAACTCCAGTACTTTGGCCACCTCATGCGAAGAGTTGACTCACTGGAAAAGACTCTGATGCTGGGAGGGATTGGGGGCAGGAGGAGAAGGGGACGACCAAGGATGAGATGGCTGGATGGCATCACTGACTCGATGGACACGAGTCTGAGTGAACTCCGGGAGTTGGTGATAGACAGGGAGGCCTGGCGTGCTGTGATTCATGGGGTCGCAAAGAGTCAGACATGACTGAATGACTGAACTGAACAGAACTGGTGGACATTTGAATTGTTTCCGGGTTTGGGGTAATTGTGAATAATAAATAGTATAAACGGTTAAAAAAAAATCTGCATTCAAACTTTGGGTGGCCATGATTTCATTTCTCTTAAGTATAAAGTAGGGTCACATGGAAAGTTTTATGTTTAACATTTTAAGGAAACTGTCAAGTTGTTTTCCCAAGAGACTTTCTGCTCTTTATACTCCCACTAGCACTGTATGAAGGCTTCTGGTTCTCCACATTTCTGTCTTTCTGATTATCATCATAATAGTGGGAGTAAAGTGGTATCTCATTTTGGTTTTACTTTGCATTTCCCCTAACGATTCATGATGTTTAACATATTTTAATGTACTTATTAGCTATTCATAATAGTGTCTTCGGTGAAATGTCTATTGAAATCCTTTGTGCAGTATGAGAAACAGTGAGAATGCAAGCATAGTTGTGCCGCTTTCCCTTATCCCAAGTCCCATGGGTGATACGATGGGCCCAGAAAGAAGCTCTGCCTGTACTGCGCTGCACAGGACTGGAGGAGCCCAGGACTTGGGGCTCAGCATCTTTTGTAACAAGCAGCCAACAAATCAGTAGCAGCCCTGGAGCGTGAGTGGCTATGTGGTCATCTTTCAGTGGTGCTTCCACTTAGTGGCTGCAAGAACTGCTGCTTTCTAGTCCTTCTACTTTAATTTCTTCCTCTTCCACACTTTCCTTTTTATTTTATTTTTCAAGTCTTTAAGCTGAGAGGGCCTGCTTGCATTTAATGTCTCAATTATCTTTTAAATCATTTTTGGAAACGGTTTTCCTTCTCTTTCAGAAACATGCCAGGGACAGTAAGTTTTATATTTTATTTAGAGACTGTATTTACTCTGTTGGATTTCCCCCTCCATCACCAAAGATAAATGAGTAACTCCCATACCTCAGTGGTAGTTGATAAAAAGATAGGTGCAAATTTCAGGAAGAGGAAAAAAAAGGGAAGAGAGAGGAGGAGAGGATGGACAGGGGAGAGGAAAGGAGGAAAGAGAAGAAGGAAGAAAGAGAAAGATTTATTATAGTTTTAGGAATTAAGTTTCTCTGTAGACCGTCTTCTGGCACTGTATTCAAGAGATCTTAGGAGAATTCTTAGTTTCCTGTGGTAAACAGGGGGCAATGCTAGATTTTCTTGAAAGATGTCATAGACCAAAAAAAAAAAAAAGGGGGCTATTAGAATCCTATTCCTATGATAGCTTCATCAACATCAATCCTTCTCCCTCTTGTTCAAGGCGAGCTGCTCTCAAACAATGGAAGGCTAGGTACATGGAATAACTCTGCAACAAGTTCTCAGTCCTGATACCAAAGAAGTTCTTTATTAATGCAATGAACTGAATTCTAACTTAATCATTCAAATACCTTTATCTCAACAAATATTTACTGGTGACATATTTACAAATGTATTACTGGTGATACAGTTGCTCCTGAAGGAAAAACACACCTTGACCAAGTGAATAGGTTCTCTAATTTTTAATAATAGGAAAAGCAGCAGATTCACAGATATAGAAGACATACCAGTGATTACCAGTAGGGGGAGTGTTAGAGGGAGGGACAATATAGGTGTAGGAAGAAAAAAGAGGTTATTATGAAATCATGTGTATGAAATTTTGAAAATTGTAAGCACCACAGAATTTACAGTATCTTTCACTCAATAAAACATCAAAATAGGAGATCCATATTCTAAAGTTCTTTTGTGCTTCCTTGAATGACTCTGTGTGCTTCCATACAGTAGGCATGGATAGAGAAAAACTGAAATAAAAGGAACCTGGGGAAGACTGTAGATCCAAGCATTGTGGCCAAGGTGTTGGCAGCCAAAAATGAATGTAAGAGCATGTAATGGACAATGTCTGCTTTAGGGGCTATTCTCAGAGCTACCTTGTTTTAAGGTACTCACGCATAGAAATAATAATTAAGTGACTCACGCATAGAAAAAATATTCCAACTCCAAGGGTGCATGTGTCCTGGCTTCACAGCCTTCAGGATCTGTAACTCCACTAAGGACACACACTTCTCAGAGCCTCAGTTTCCATGCTCCTTAATCAAGTATGACTTGATTATGGACATGAGTTTTGAGGGCAGACAGAATTCAAGTTTGATCCCATTGTACACTTGTGATTTAAATATGGATATATTACTTAGCTGAAGCCTTTTTAAATATTTGTTTTTATTTTTGTCCTTAAGCTGTGATATGAGAATTACAAAAATACATATTGCAAAAAGTTGTGAGACTGAATTGATTTTATCTGTTTAAAGCACTCAGCCTCATCTCCTGTACAGATTGTCCTTAAGCGTTGCTGTTGTAATTATTACCTCAAGTTTCTAGCATTCTGTCATAGTATCTAAAAAGCGGTTGTAATAAGAGTGATAAAAAATTTAAACATTCATTAGAGGTGATCAGTAGCATCAGTTCAGTTCAGTTGCTCAGTCGTGTCCGACTCTTTGCGACACCATGAACTGCAGCACGCCAGGCCTCCCTGTCCATCACCAACTCCCGGGGTTCACTCAGACTCACGTCCATTGAGTCCGCGATGCCATCCAGCCATCTCATCCTCGGTCGTCCCCTTCTCCTCCTGCCCACAATCCCTCCCAGCATCAGAGTCTTTTCCAATGAGTCAACTCTTCGCATGAGGTGGCCAAAGTACTGGAGTTTCAGCTTCAGCATCAGTCCTTCCAAAGAACACCCAGGGCTGATCTCCTTTAGAATGGACTGGTTGGATCTCCTTGCAGTCCAAGGGACTCTCAAGCTTCTTCTCCAACACCACAGTTCAAAAGCATCAATTCTTGGCACTCAGCCTTCTTCACAGTCCAACTCTCACATCCTACATGACTATAGGAAACATCATAGCCTTGACTAGATGGACCTTGTTGGCAAAGTAATGTCTCTGCTTCTGAATATGCTATCTAGGTTGGCCATAACTTTCCTTCCAAGGAGTAAGTGTCTTTTAATTTCATGGCTGCAGTCACCTTCTGCAGTGATTTTGGAGCCCCCCAAAATAAAGCCTGACACTGTTTACACTGTTTCCCCATCTATTTCCCATGAAGTGATAGGACCGGATGCCATGATCTTCATTTTCTGAATGTTGAGCCTCAAGCCAACTTTTTCACTCTCTTCTTTCACTTTCATCAAGAGGCTTTTAGTTCCTCTTCACTTTCTGCAATAAGGGTGGTGTCATCTGCATATCTGAGGTTATTGATATTTCTCCTGGCAATCTTGATTCCAGCTTGTGCTTCTTCTAGCCCAGCATTTCTCATGATGTACTCTGCAAAGAAGTTAAATAAGCAGAGTGACAATATACAGCCTTGACGTACTCCTTTTCCTATTTGGAACCAGTCTGTTGTTCCATGTCCACTTCTAACTGTTGCTTCCTGACCTGCATATGCGTCTGGGTAATTATGAGCTATTTTTGCACACCCATCTATAAACTGCTGGAATCAAATGGTCTTAACCAAGCATCCTTGAGGCTGTCTCTGCTAACACTGAAAGAGAAGAGGTGATTTGTGGGCCTTCCCGGGCTCACCAAAACCGAGTTCTTTTGTATTCCTGGGACTTCATGTTTTCTGATAGACTTTATTTCTAGCTACCAGCTTGCTCCTTGAAAGAAAAGCAATGACCAACCTAGACAGCATATTAAAAAGCACGGACATTACTTTGCCAACAAAAGTCCTTCTAGTCAAAGCTATGGTTTTTCCAGTAGTCATGTATGGATGTGAGAATTGTACCATAAAGAAAGCTGAGCATAGAAGAATTGATGTTTTGAATTGTGGTGTTGGAGAAGACTCTTCAGAGTCCCTTGAACTGCAAGGAGATCCAACCAGTCAATCCTAAAGGAAATCAGTCCTCAATGTTATTGGAAGGACTTATGCTGAAGCTGAAACTCCAATATTTTGCCACCTGATGCGAAGAACTGACTCATTGGAAAAGACCCCGATGCTGGGAAAGATTGAAGGTGGGAGGAGAAGGGAATGACAAAGGATGAGATGGTTGGATGGCATCACTGACGCGATGGACATGAGTTTGAGTAGGCTCCCGGAGTTGGTGATGGACAGGGAAGCCTGGTGTGCTGCAGTCCATGGGGTCACAAACAGTCAGACACAACTGAACAACTGAACAGAACTAACTGAGCAGGCAGGCAGGGGGCATGTGACTTGTTCTACTTGATGACACGTGAGTAGAAATACTGTGTCTCACGGTTAGAAGCAGATTCTGTGGGTCTCTCACTCACGATAAATGATGAAAGCAGAGGATCTAAGCAGGTTGGATTAGTGGTCACTTAGTGGAGAGCAGCTGATTTGAAGAGTCAGCCACACTCAGGTTGGACTGTGAGTGAAAACCTTTTATTATGTAAAGCAGTGAGATGATGGGGCTGTTTGTTACAGCTGCATAACACAGGCAATCCTCAATAATACATTATGAAGCTCAAAGTTCTATTTTTCATACTTTAAATTCAGAACACCTGATGCGAAGAGCCAACTCAATGGAAAAGACCCTGATGCTGGGAAAGACTGAGGGCAGGAGGAGAAGGGGGGTAACAGAGGATGAGATGGTTGGATGGCATCACTGATTCAATGGAAGAAACCCTAGGAGATAGTGATGGACAGGGAAACCTGGCATGTTGCAGTCCGTGGGGTTGCAAATAGTTGGACACAACTGAGCAACTGAACAATAACAACAAAATGTTGTTATATAACACAGAGGTCACCCAAGTGGTGGCAGACCTCAGACTAAAATCCTGTTTCCACATTTCCTTCTACTACACTGTTCTATGATATTCTATACCCACAAACCTGATTTGCAGGACCACTGTAAAGAACATCAGTTCAGTTCAGTTCATTTCAGTCGCTCAGTCGTGTCTGACTCTTTGCAACCCCATGAATCACAGCACGCCAGGCCTCCCTGTCCATCATCAACTCCCAGAGTTCACTCAGATTCACGTCCATCGAGTCAGTGATGCCATCCAGCCATCTTAGGCAAGGTCAATAAATTGCCTAGCATGAGACCTGTCCCATGGCACACAATTTAAAAAATGGGAACTAAGGTTTAGATTCTGTTTTCAAAACCTATTTTATATTGTGCTAGGTTCCTGCCTGTGCCAAACATGCTAATTAATGACCTTTAATTTTGAACCACTATTAAACTGGGAATTGATCATGTATTTCAATTTGGGAGCAATTACATTTTTATAGCTTAGATTGCTGGCATGGAATCTATACTTCACTCCATTTATAATACATTTATTTAACACAAGAGAAATGCCTATCCATTTTTCAAACAAAAACAGGAAATTCATTCACATTTTATGCAGAAACTTTGAGAGTTTATAAAAGCAGAAGCCAAATTCCTAGGAATTCTTTTATCATCATCAATTCTCGGTCTTAATTCCTTTGTTAAAAATTTATTTATTTTAATTGGAGGCTAATTACTTTACAATATTGTAGTGGTTTTGCCATATATTGACATGAATCAGCCAGGTCTTAATTCCTATAACCATGTATCTCCTCCAATCTTCCTTATCCTTACTGGGGACCTTTTGTTGTCCCTCTTGTCTTTTGAAAGATGCATTATCACATCATTGTAAATTCCTTTTGGTACATCTAAGATGACATCTGTTTCTGGCATAATTCAAGGACGTCAGAAACCATTCAGACTATTAATAGAAATATACTGCCTTCAGGTTAGAAGGGGCCTTGGAGGTCATCCAATGCAGAGTCCTGAAATCTCATCTAAACAAATGCCTCAAAAATGTTGATTCTTAACACTCTCCACTCCTAGTTTCAGCCCCACTTGATTCTGCAATCACTCCTACACATCCCTCTGAAAATTTTTTTCCTACTATTACACATATTATTCTCAATTAGATACTATTACCCATTATATTAGCTATCTGTTCCTCTATTTAGAGCTTCATATCATCCACAGAGATGATAAATAGGAGTGTTTAACTTCTTAACTGAAATGTTGAACTGGGGAGAGACCCTAGCCCTGACAGAATCAAGACAGAGATATCCTAATGGCCACAGAGGTCCCCCTTCAGATTTTCATTAATAATGAGTGAATAGTACTGTCTAGGTACATCCGTTTTCTACTATTAATAATCACTAAATCCTACTTCTGAAATTGACAGTAGCAGTGTTTTAAAATGAAAGCCAATGCTAAGGCATTTTGAAAACTTTTATTACAGTTTGTTTTAAGGCTTAAAAATCCTGTAGAATTTAATTATAGTTAATTTGTTACTCAGAAATTCAACAGAAGCAAGTAGGCTGAAGTGGAAACATTTATTGCAGCCTTATTCATAACAGCCCTAAGTCAGAAACAAATGAAATGTCATGTCAACAGGAGAATGGATAAACAAACTGTGGTATATTCAAATACTGGAATACTACTCAGTCAGAAAGAGAACAGAACTAATGACATGTGCGATGACATGGATAAGTCTCAAAGGCATTAACAGGGATGTAAGACTGATTCTGTCTGTATGACTTTTCAGAAGAGACAAGACAATTTCTGGTGATATAAGTAAAAATAATTTTGCCTTGGCATGAGGAAGATGGCATGGAAGGAAGCACAAGGCGATGTTCTTGGATAATAGGAAAATTCTGTATCTTGATTTTGGATAGACTTACATGAGTATGGACACTTCTTAAAACTCACTAAATGGAACATTAAAGATCTATGTGTTGTATGTGAATTACACCTACACAACAGCAGTAGCAACAAATACAGTGGTATACACAAATTTGGAAAAGCCTGACAGTATCACTGACATATCACAAACTTCATGGAATGTCTACCCCAATATATAGTTTGGATGGTGCAACACTTAGGTTATAAAGACCTTATACACTACCTTAGAAAAGAAGTTTTGTACAGGTGGGAGAGGTACTGGTAAGCCTCCACTATCTCTTGGTTACTACTAGAAACACTGCTAAGAACAGACTGTGGACCTACCACTTAACTTGCAGCTGGAGCTACAAGGACATGAAAATTCAATTCAAATACAGAAGCCACATGTGCAGAGAATCAGGAAGACCAAGCATAGGAAGGTAGGAGAGGAATGAGGTATCTCTACTACAGCTACTTGCACTCCCTTTCCCAATACGCAGGAGAACTGGTTAAGACTCAAGTTTCTTCTATGAAAACTTGGATGGGTATCTCAATTAATTTCTTACTCACTTCAGCTCAATTACTACATCGGTATGATCCAATATTTTTAGTATGCTGATTATATAGATGGCTTCCAAATACAAAACATAGAAACAATAAACAAATAGAAACATGCTTCACATATCGAAATAAATAAAACTTTATTCTAAAAATTGAGACTTTATTCTAAAACCTTATTCTAAAAATTGAGATTGTATTTCCTTTTATGAAAATAAAAAACAACAATGATGAAAAGATAACTCTGGTGGAATTTTCAAAGATTAAAGGAAGATCCAAGGATGAGCCAGGAGAAAATGTCAGGTTCTCAACAAAGAGAAACAAGTCAAGACGGTCCCAGAGTGAAAGAGAAACAAGTCAAGATGGTCCCAGAGTGAACCTCAAAAACAATAAATGCTAGCAGGCGATGGAGCAAAACCTAAAGCTTCCAAGAGAAAAAGACTGTGACTAAAGTTGATGTGTGAGGACCACAGAACACTGTTCTCAGATGGTCCAGGGAAGGAAACAAATTTAAAGATGTCAAACTTAGTGTATAGTTACATGTGACAAACGCTGTATGTTGGCTCACTCGATGCTGATTTTAATCCCCTTTGTCTTCTAATTTACAGAGGCTATGCTATAAAAAACAAAACACACGAATAAACAAAAAACCCTAAAACCCTCCTATAGTTTCGTGAACTCACTTGCTGTAAAGATGGGCCTGTAGCCTAGATACTGCCTCTTCCTGACTTTCCATCTTCATGCAAATGAGTGTGTACTGGCTGGAGCTGCAGAAGCCATTACGTTTGATGGAGCAAGAAGAGAAGACTTCTGAGTTTCTGACAGTATCACGAGCAGCTGAAATACCTCTGGGCTACCCATTCCTTGACTTCTTATTGAGTGAATAAAATAATGCTTTCCTTGTGGTAAGTATTTCTGTTACAGTTGAATACCATCCAAACTGATATATTACAATATTAAAGTTGCCTACATCTGATGCAAGAAAAGATATAGATCTACTGGGCAGAAATACAATCCAGAAAACCCCAAAACGTACCTTGCTATATATAATAGATTCTATATTCTAAGGTAGTAATAAGCAAAGTATCATATATTCCTTAGATGGGGGTGACTTACAGGAATCATTTCCACTGGGTAAAAATATCAGAGCTGTATATAACATACATTAAGTTCATCAAAGTGATATACATAAATTATAAAATTATAACAAAAATACATTTAAAAATTCAATATACACTAAATAGTTTTCTTAAATCTGATCTCAAACTGGAGAAAGAACTTCCCAAATATAAAATCACTGAAAAAAATCTCACCAAAACTTTATTTGACTCTTTGAACAAATATGACTATTTTGTATATATACATAAATCTAAGTCTAAAAGTGAAACAATACACCAGAAAAATATTTGCCTTGAAAGTTACAAGCAAATGCTACTTTTTCTTAATATATAAGGAAAAATCAACAGAGGCCATTTCTAGGACAATTCATAGAAGAAGAAATGCAAATGACCAATAAGCACAAAGCATGTTCAATTTCACTAATAAAAAGACATCTGAGATAAAACAAAGTAATGAGTTGCTTTGGGTTTTAGGTTGTCAAAGAATGTGCCATAAAAAAATAATTAGAAGTAGGAACCAAAATTTATGTACGTCTGATTGCCACCTCAGTTGAGTTACTTTTACTGGACTCATACAAGCAGTGATTTTAACATAAATTTGAATTGCAAAGTATTGCTTTTAATGTCTTAAAATTATTCTAGGTGCATAGTTCAAACAAAAACTACTTTGCATGCAGAAGACTGCCTGCTATGCACTTGGCCACACATTAGGTGATGGCAATAAAGTCTACAGAAATTATCCTGGTCTTAAAATTTTCGAAACTAGGAGAGATGGCATGACCAAGTGAGTATTGTGAAGGACTTTTGCTCAGGCCTGAATAGCTACATGTCAAGAGCTCAGACCAAAGACCAAGAGGAACTGCATAAGGAAAAACTTGGACTAACTTTAACTGAATAGGAAATGCAGAAAAATCCTGATATTTCAAAAAATATATCTCAAAGGTATATTTTCAGTTCCAAAAGGGATGAAGCAGTAATGATTACAGACTGCCAACAGTAATGATCCCTGCTGCCAGGGATCGCTGATGATGATAGCACAGAGTAATTGATAACAATATTTAAATTAAAGCCGAAGGCTTACTGGAATGCATTATGTGTCATATACATACTTCTTTTAATCTGTTTTCAATTTGTTAAAAAGGAGAATTTGTACACTTCTCTTTTCTTGGTAAAAATGTTATTAAATTGATAATGTGTCTTAAAAACAAAAGCTTCCAAGATCAAGGAAATAAGATACACACCTAGAGATAGGTTCCTAGGAGGACAAACAGCAAAATGTTAATTATAGTCATTTTGGGGTTATAGGATAATGATTACACTATGTTTTCTCTTTCCTAGTTATTTTCTTTCCCAACTTTTCATGATGAAATTTTTCTTTCATAAAATCAAGGTAAAGAAAAATATTTTTAAGTGACTGAAATCATCTATAAACCACTTAATTCTTATTCTGGGTAAAGCAAATATTCCCAACTAACTTGCAGTGTAGTTATTATTATCATTATTTCTTACCATTTTTATATTTAAAGGCTGTCTTTATTTCTGGCTTCTGTTTGCTGGTTTATAAATGGTTAAGTTCCCAACTCAGATCAGTTGCTTTACATAATCTTTATAAATTCCTTTACTGTCGTTTTCTTCTGTTGGCACTGATCTCCTGCGTGCTCCAAAATATTATTTCTGTGTCACCCACACTTGTGTTTACTCTCTTTATCACAACTCAACATGTCAGTTTCTCCTACCAGATTCTCCTCATTAATGTCATGCCTTGTTTAATGTACTTCTTCTTCATTTATATCAATGGATATAAATAAGATGTGTAGATAAAGGTACAAATACAGATATGGATAGAGAGTCACCACGTACCACAAACTAAACAGACTAAGCTGGGAGGGCTAAATAAACAAAGAATCCATGGCTTTTCATTCCGTGAGTCCTTTCTAGGAAAGAAGTGTCTTTCTTCTTGTTGGGCTCACCAGTGCTGCAGGGCATGAGAGCTCCCCCTTCTGGTCCCCTGCTGCTGCTAAGTCCTTCAGTCGTGTCCAACTCTGCACGACCTCATAGACGGCAGCCCACCAGGCTCCCCCGTCCCTGGGATTCTCCAGGCAAGAACACTGGAGTGGCTTGCCATTTCCTTCTCCAATGTGTGAAAGTGAAGTCACTCAGTCATGTCTGACCCTTAGCAACCCCTGGACTGCAGCCTACTAGGCTCCTCCATCCATGGGCGTTTCCAGGCAAGAGTATTGGAATGGGTTGCCATTTTTGGTCTCCTAAGTACATCTAATTTAGGATTCTCTTCATTAATTTCTTACAAGTAATACAGTCCCAGTGCAATGTAAGGTATAGGCTGCTGCAGTCCATAGGGTGGCACACAAGAGTCAGACACAACTGAGCAACTGAACTGAATACAGTCCTCATGCAATGTAGGTAATTCTCAATATCTAACTAGTGGGGCTGAGTTTAATTTAATTTCTCTGGGGTGAGACCTGGGCATCAGTATCTTTTAGACTCCACTGTTCCAGAGTTGAGAATAATTGAACTGATTCATCTCTATCAAAGTAGCCTCCTTATTCTACAACAACACTTGTCATGCTTTCACGTACAAAGAAATCACCAGAGATGCTGTTAAGATGCAGATTCTGATTCAGCCAAGTCAGACCTGAGAGTCCACATTCCTAACAATTTTCCAAGTGATGTGATGGTACTGGTTTACAGACCACATTCTGTGAGGAGGTAGACCACACTATAGAAATGCAAAGAAATCACATGAGACATAGTAAAAATGGCATTTAAAAGATTGTGACAAGATGGAAATTATTCCACCATATGGACATTATTTATTCATGTCAAGTATCATTGGATTATAGCTCATTAGTCACTTGTTGAGTCATTCAGAAATACTGATTAAGAGCCTACTGTGTGCCAGACACTGTGCTAAAATACGTCTAAGACAATTATTAGGAAGATCATCTAAGTGTTTACCACTTAGACACTGTGCTCTAAGAGTCAAATCAGGAATGATGACAGGCATAGATTTACCTGATATTATATGAAATGCCAGGCTGGATCAATCAAGGGCTGGAATCAAAACTGCAGGGAGGAATATCAATAACCTCAGATATGCAGGTAATACCACCCTAATGGCAGAAAGTGAAGAGAAATTAAAGAGCCTCTGATGAAAGTGAAAGAGGAGAGTAAAAAAGCTGGCTTAAAAATCAACATTCAAAAAAATGAAGATCATGGCATCTGGTCTCATCACTTCATGGCAAATAGATAGGTAAAAAGTGGAAGCAGTGACAGACTTTGTTTTCTTGGGCTCCAAAATCACTGCTGATGGTGACTGCAGCCATGAGATTAAAAGACACTTGCTCTTTGGAAGGAAAGTTATGACAAACGTAGACAGAGTATTAAAAAGCAGAGACATCACTTTGCCGACAAAGGTCTATATAGTCAAAGCTATGGTTTTTCCAGTAGTCATGTACGGATGTGAGAATTGGACCATAAGGAAGGCTGAGTGCAGAAGAATGAATGCTTTCAAACTGTGGTGCTGGAGAAGACTCTTTGACAGTCCCCTGGATAGCAAGGAGATGAAACTAGTCAATCCTAAAGGAAATCAAGCCTGAATATTCATTGGAAGGACTGATGCTGAAGCTGAACTTCCAAAACTTTGGCCACCTGATGCAAAGAGCCTAGTACTGGAAAAGACTTTGACGCTGGGAAAGATTGAGGGCAGGTGGAGAAGGGGACAACAGAGAATGAAATGGTTGGATGGCATCATTGACACTCTGGGAGCTAGTGAAGGACAGGGAAGCTTGGCGTGCTGCAGTCCATAGGGTTGTGAAGAGTCGGACACAACTCAGTGACTGAACAACAACATGGACTGAACCGTATGCCGGCCCAGCCTCAATTTATATGTTGAAGCCCTCACCCCAATGTGATGGACCCTTTGGGAAGTGATAAGGGTCAGATAAGGTCATGAGGGTGGGGCTGTCATGAAATTAGTGTCCTTAGAAGAAGCAACAGAACGCCAGGCCTGGCAAGATGTCTGCCTGAAAGCCAGGAAGAGAACTCTCATCAGAACCTGTTCACACTGGCATCCTAATCTCAGACTTCCAGCCCCTGGCATAATCTCAGACCAGCCTAGAGAGAGATCACATGTACATTGTTCAAGTCAACTAGTCTATGGTATTTTATTACAATAGCTGAAAAAATCAAAACAATGGTGAAGGGATATGGGCGCTGACAATGGCAATGTTTGCTGAAGGCGTCTGCAGGGAACAGTTTACTAGTTTCTCTTAGTTTGTTTTTATCAAATGCTACTACAAGTTAATCTTATTGTTCCAGAGATTTGAGCTTTTCTGAAAACCAGCTGTGTAAAATCCAGCGATAATCAGATGAGCATATATAGTGGGAGTGGGCTATTGGCAGGAACAGAGATAATCAACTGCAGAGAATTTTAAAACAATATTGAAACTGATAGAGGTTTGTCTTTTAATTATCAGGTGGCAACAGTGGTAAAGAATCTGACTGCCAATGCAGGAAACGTTAAGAGATGCAGGTTTGAGCCTTGGGTCGGGAAGATCCCTGGAGAAAGGAATGGCAACCCACTCCAGCATTCTTGCCTGGAGAACTCAATGGACAGAGGAGCATGGCAGGCTACAGTCAATAGGGTCACAAAGAGTTGGACATAAATGAAGTGACTTAGCTCACACACGTCATGGCAGTTCTAAACAGTGTCAGTTATATTATTCCCTCATGGGCCAACTACTCTATTCCAACTCCTTACCTTGTTCCTCATGTATGCTGATAAAACCAGTTTTTAAGAGAACAAATTACTTTACAAGTCACTTTTGCCCCCTCCAAGGTTTTGGATCTGCAAGGGGTCTAATGATCGAAGAATGGCTGCACCTTAACACTTTTCATCATTCATTCACACAAGCGGTCTTGACACCAGACATAGCAACACTGAAGCAAACGACTATGGTTACAGTCGGATGATCATTCAGTGCCTGAGTGGAGAGTTGTAGGTGACCAAGTAAGAGAAGATTTTCCACATTGCCTATGATGGTGAGGAGCCCATGGGCAGGTGAAGCCTCTTCATACTCTACTGTGTATGTATGGATGTGTGAATAGTGAACACCAGTATCCATCAAATGAGTTCGACAAATGTCGTCAAATGTTCCTCAAATGTGGATGACAAAATGTGGTCCGCTGGAGAAAGGAAAGACAAACCACTTCAGTATTCTTGCCTTGAGAACCCCACGAACAGTATGAAAGGCAAAAAGATAGGACACTGAAAGATGAACTCCCCAGGTCAGTAGGTGCCCAATATGCTACTGGAGATCAGTGGAGAAACAATTCCAGAAAGAATGAAGAGATGGAGCCAAAGCAAAACAACACTCAGTTCTGGATGTGACTGGTGATGGAAGCAAGGTCCGATGCTGTAAAGAGCAATATTGCATAGGAACCTGGAATGTTAGCTCCATGAATCAAGGCAAATTGGAAGTGGTCAAACAGGAGATGACTAGAGTGAACGTCGACATCTTAGGAATCATCTAATTAAAATGGACTGGAATGGGTGAATCAAACGCAGATGACAATTATATCTTCTACTGTGGGCAAGAATCCCTTAGAAGAAAATGGAGTAGCCATCATAGTCAACAAGAGTTCGAAATGCAGTACTTGCATGCAATCTCAATAACAACAGAATGATCTCTGTTCGTTTCCAAGGCAAACCATTTAATATCACGGTTATTAAAATAATGCTGAAGGAGCATTACTCTTTAGTTCTCCTTTACTTTCTGTCCTAAGGGTGGTGTCATCTGCATATCTGAGGTAATGCTGAAAAAGCTGAAGTTGAACGGTTCTATGAAGACCTACAAGATCGTCTAGAGCTAACACCCCAAAAGATGTCCTTTTCATTATAGGGGACTGGAATGCAAAAGTAGGAAGTCAAGAAACAACTGGAGTAACAGACAAATTTGGCCTTGGAATACAGAATGAAGCATGGCAAAGGCTAACAGAGTTTTGCCAAGAGAACTTACTGGTCACAGCAAACACCCTCTTCCATCAACACAAAAGAAGACTCTACACATGGACATCACCATATGGTCAACACTGAAATCAGACTGATTATATTCTGATTATATTCAGTCAATGATGGAGAAGCTCTATACAGTCAGCAAAAACAAGACCGGGAGCTGACTGTGGCTCAGATCATGAACTCCTATTTGCCAAATTCAGACTTAAATTGAGCTAAGTAGGGAAAATCACTGACTTCCCTGGTGGCTCAGATAGTAAAGCATCTGCCTACAATGCAGGAGACCCAGGTTCGATCCCTGGGTTGGGAAGATCCTCTGGAGAAGGAAATGGCAACCCACTCCAGTACTCGACCATTCAGGTATGACCTAAATCAAATCCCTTATGATTATACAGTGGAAGTGAGAAATGGATTTAAGGGACTAGATCTGATAAACAGAGTGCCTGATGAAATATGGACAGAGGTTCGTGACACTGTACAGGAGACAGGGAACAAGACCATCCCCAAGAAAAAGCAATGCAAAAAAGCAAAATGTCGGTCTGGGAGGCCTTACAAACAGCTGTGAAAAGAAAAGAAGCAAAAAGCAAAGGAGAAAAGGAAAGATATACCCATTTGAATGCAGAGTTCCAAAGAATAGCAAGGAGAGATAAGAAAGCCTTCCTCAGTGACCAGTGGAAAGAAATAGAGGAAAACAGTAGAATGGGAAAGACTAGAGATCTCTTGAAGAAAATCAGAGATACCAAGGGAACACTTCATGCAAAGATTTGGCTCGATAAAGGACAGAAATGGCAGGGACCTAACAGAAGCAGAAGCTATCAAGAAGAGGTGGCAAGAATACACAGAAGAACTACACAAAAAGATCTTCATGACCCAGATAATCACGATGGTGTGATCACTCACCTAGAGTCAGACACTCTGGAATGTGAAGCCAAGTGGGCCTTAGGAAGCATCACCATAAACAAAGCTAGTGGAGGTGATGGAATTCCAGTTAAGCTATTTCAAATTGTAAAAGATGATGCTGTGAAAGTGCTGCACTCAATATGCCAGCAAATTTGGAAAGCTCAGCAGTGGCCATGGGACTGGAAATGGTCAGTTTTCATTCCAATCCCTAAGAAAGACAATGCCAAAGAATGTTCAAACTACCACACAATTGCACTCATCTCACATGCTAGTAAAGTAATGCTCATAATTCTCCAAGTCAGTCTTCAAAATACGTGAACCATGAAGTTCCAGATGTTCAAGCTGGTTTTAGAAAAGGCAGAGGAACCAGAGATCAAATTGCCAACATCTGCTGGATCATGGAAAAAGCAAGAGAGTTCCAGAAAAACATCTATTTCTGCTTTATTGACTATGCCAAAGCTTTTGACTGCGTGGATCTCAATAAAATGTGGAAAATTCTGAAAAAGATGGGAATACCAGACTACCTGACCTGCCTCTTGAGAAACCTGAATGCAGGTCAGGAAGCAACAGTTAGAACTGGACATGGAACAACAGACTGGTTCCAAATAGGAAAAGGAGTACATCAAGGCTGTATATTGTCACCCCACTTATTTAACTTATATGCAGAGTACATCATGAGAAACACTGGGCTGGAGGAAGCACAAGCTGGAATCAAGATTGCTGGGAGAAATATCCATAACTTCAGATATGCAGATGACACCACCCTTATGGCAGAAAGTGAAGAAGAACTAAAGAGCCTCTTGATGAAAGCGAAAGAGGAGAGTGAAAAAGTTCGCTTAAAGCTCAACATTCAGAAAACTAAGATCATGGCATCTGGTCCCATCACTTCATGGCAAACAGATGGAGAAACAGTGGAAACACTGGCAGACTTTATATTTTGGGGGCTTGAAAATCACTGCAGATAGTGACTGCAGCCATGAAATTAAAAGACGTTTACTCCTTGGAAGAAAAGTTATGACCAATCTAAACAGCATATTAAAAAGCAGAGACATTACTTTGCCAACAAAGGTCCATCTAGTCAAGGCTATATTTTTTCCAGTAGTCACGTATGGATGTGAGAGTTGGACTATAAAGAAAGCTGAGCGCCAAAGAATTGATGCTTCTGAACTATGGTGTTGGGGAAGACTCTTGAGAGTCCCTTGGACTGCAAGGAGATCCAACCAGCCCACCCTAAAGGAAGTCAGTCCTGAATAGTCATTGAAAGGAATGATTTTGAAGCTGAAACTCCAATACTTTGGCCACCTGATGTAAAGAGCTGACTCACTGGAAAAGACTCTGATACTGGGAAAGACTGAAGGTGGGAGTAGAAGGGAACGACAGAGGATGAGATGGTTGGATGGCATCACCAACTCAATGGACATGAGTTTGAGTAAACTCCGGGAATTGGTGATGGACTGGGAGCCCTGGTGTGCTGTAGTCCACGGAGTCGCAAAGAGTCGGACACGACTGAGCGACTGAACTGAATATCTGTCAAAGCCTTTAGTTATTGGGCTGCCCATGTTCCATACAGCCATTTAGACACCAAATCACTATTTTCGTCTTACTGTACCATTGTTTCCCAAAGGTACAGATCTCATTCATCTAAGGGAGTTGGGTCACTGCCTTGTTCCTATCTCAATCCCTGGGATGTGGAGGGCAAGTGATTCATTTTTTAGTAAGAGACAAAGGAAAAGTGTACCTCGCTTTCCCTTACATTTCACAGTCTAAAATATTTTCTCAGGTAGTGTGAGCAAATACTGAGAAAATTTACTCAGGTAAGGTGAGAATATGGTATAATCTCATAACACTAGCTTAACAGAGGCTGCACACATGATTGGGGATGAAATGTCCACCAAGTCCTCCCCACTCTTTGTACTCCAAGGATGAGAAAATGGCCTACTTAAAGAATTCATCAGTGAGAAACCAGCCCCATATAAAGTGTTCACTGCTACATCCAACAGTAAGAGAAACTGAGATATGTAATCTCTAGATACACAGCCATGAACCCAAGTTAAGATGAATCACTATGGGAAAAAGGGAGAATTAACCTGGGAGAATAGATAGTAGCCTGTCATAAACAGTAAGTATCCACAGATTTTATAAACATGCATTTTTCCTCAGCTAAAAGATAAGAAAGACTCAGTCCATAGCTAAGACAGCAGGTTTAGTTCCAGCTTCCAGGAACAGTGAAATTGACAGACTAGTAAATATGTATTCACACAGACATAATGAGGTCAAAATGTCTGATAAAATCAGAATTCTGTATTTGCATTTTATTTCCACATGACATTCTTCTTGACAGATAAGGAGAAAGCTGATTTATTTTTCTGGGTGCAAGAACAATGCAAACAATTAACATACAACAACTTAACACCTGGAAAACATACATTTAAATGTAAATATAATTCACTGTAGCACTTAGGTTTACTTGGAGACTTTAGTCCAAGGTCTGCGTGAATCAAGGAAAACATTTTTATATGAAACAGTTCACTTCAGTCGCTTAGTCGTTTCCAACTCATTGTGACCCCATGAATCATAGCACGCCAGGCCTCCCTGTCCATCACCAACTCCCGGAGCTCACTCAAACTCATATCCATCGAGTTGGTGATGCCATCCAGCCATCTCATACTCTGTTGTCCCCTTCTCCTCCTGCCTTCAATCTTTCCCAGCATCAGAGTCTTTTCCAATGAGTCAACTCTTCGCATGAGGTGGCCAAAGTATTGGAGTTTCAGCGTTAGCATCTGTCCTTCCAAAGAACACCCAGGACTTATCTCCTTTAGGATGGACTGGTTAGATCTCCTTGCAGTCCAAGGGACTCTCAAGAGTCTTCTTCAACACCACAGTTCAAAAGCATCAATTCTGTGGCGCTTAGCTTTCTTCACAGTCCAACTCTAACATCCATACATGACTACTGGAAAAACCATAGCCTTGATTAGACGGACCTTTGTTGGCAAAGTAATGTCTCTGCTTTTCAATATGCTATCTAGGTTGGTCATAGCTTTCCTTCCAAGGAGTAAACGTCTTTTAATTTCATGGCTGCAGTCACCATCTGCAGTGATTTTGGAGCCCCAAAAACAAAGTCTGACACAGTTTCCACTGTTTCCCTATCTATTTGCCATGAAGTGATGGGACCAGAAGCCATGATCTTAGTTTTCTGAATGTTGAGCTTTTTCACTCTCCTCTTTCACTTTCATCAAGAGGCTTTTTAGTTCCTCTTCACTTTCTTCCATAAGGGTGGTGTCATCTGCATATCTGAGGTTACTGATATTTCTCCCGGCAATCTTGATTCCAGCTTGTGCTTCTTCCAGCCCAGGTTTCTCATGATGTACTCTGCATATAAGTTAAATAAGCAGGGTGACAATATACAGCCTGGACGTACTCTTTTCCTATTTGGAACCAGTCTGTTGTTCCATGTCCAGTTCTAACTGCTGCTTCCTGACCTGCATATAGGTTTCTCAAGAGACAGGTCAGGTGGTCTGATATTCCCATCTCTTCAGAATTTTCCACAGTTTATTGTGATCCACACAGTCAAAGGCTTTGGCATAGTCAATAAAGCAGAAATAGATGTTTCTCTGGGATTCTCTTGTATTTTTGATGATCCAGCGGATGTTGGCAATTTGATCTCTGGTTCCTCTGCCTTTTCTAAAACCACCTTGAACATCTGGAAGTTCACGGTTCACGTGTTGCTGAAGCCTGGCTTGGAGAATTATGAGCATTACTTTACTAGCGTGTGAAATGAGTGCAGTTGTGTGGTAGTTGGAGCATTCTTTTGCATTGCCTTTCTTTGGGATTGGAATGAAATCTGACCTTTTCCAGTCCTGTGGCCACTGCTGAGTTTTCCAAATTTGCTGGCATATTGAGTGCAGCACTCTCACAGCATCATCTTTCAGGAGTTCATCAGGCACTCTATCAGATCTAATCCCTTAAATCTATTTCTCACTTCCACTGAATAATCATAAGGAATTTGTTTCAGGTCATACCTGAATGGTCTATTGGTTTTCCCCATTTTCTTCAATTTAAGTCTGAATTTGGCACTAAGAAGTTCATGATCTGAGCCACAGTCAACTCCCGGTCTTGTTTTTGCTGACTGTACAGAGCTTCTCCATCTTCAGCTGCAAATAATATAGTCAATCTGATTTCGGTATTGACCATCTGGTGATGTCCATGTGTAGGGTCTTCTCTTGTGTTGTTGGAAGAGGGTGCTTGCTATGACCAGCACATTCTCTTGGCAAAACTCTATTAGCCTATGCCCTGCTTCATTCCATACCAAGGCCAAATTTGCCTGTTACCCCATGTGTTTCTTGACTTCCTGCTTTTGCATTCCCATCCTCTATAATGAAAAGGACATCTTTTTTGGGTGTTAGTTCTAAAAGGTCTTGTAGGTCTTCATAGAACCGTTCAGTTTCTTCAGTGTTACTGGTTGGAGCATAGGCTTGAATCAATATCAACGTGATATTGAACGTTTTGTCTTGGAAATGAACAGAGATCATTCTGTCATTTTTGAGATCACATCGAAGTACTGCATTTCAGACTCTTTTGTTGACCATGATGGCTACTCCATTTCTTCTAAGGAATTATTGCCCACCATAGTAGATATAATGGTCATCTTAGTTAAATTCACCCATTCCAATTCATTTTAGTTCACTGATTCCTAGAATGTCGATGTTCACTCTTGCCATCTCCTTTTGACCACTTCCACTTTGCCTTGATTCATGGACCTGACATTCCAGGTTCCTATGCAATATTGCTCTTTACAGCATCGGACCTTGCTTCTATCACCAGTCACATCCACAAGTGTGTATTGGTTTTGCTTTGGCTCTATCCCTTCATTCTTTCTGGAATTATTTCTCCACTGATCTCCAATAGCATATTGGGCATCTACTGACCTGGGGAGTTCCTCTTTCAGTATCCTATCATTTTGCCTTTTCATAGTGTTAATGGGGTACTCTAGGCAAGAATACTGAAGTGGTTTGCCATTCCCTTCTCCAGTGGACCACATTCTGTCAGACCTCTCCACTATGACCCGTCCATCTTGGGTGGCCCCACACAGCACGGCTTAGTTTCATTGAGTTAGACAAGGCTGTGGTCCGTGTGATCGGATTGGCTAGATTTGCTTGATTATAGTTTCAGTGTGTCTGCCCTCTGATGCCCTCTCTCAACACCTACCTTCTTACTTGGGTTTCTCTTACCTTGGAACAACATTGTACAAAACCCAGGTGTAAGTCTTTCTGTTCTAATGCTATTCAGTCAAATACACGTGACTGATCAGATTACTTAGGGAGGCCACTATCTCTGTTGATCACTGGCATTTCCTTCAGAAATGATCCTTAAGATCAAATGATCCTTAAGATGAAAGCAGTAATCAAAAACTCAGCTTCATCCTGTGTACTTTATCTCATACCGAGGAACACAACAGTTCACTATCAGGCATGATACTGAATATACTGCAAAATGCAAACCGTCAAAATTTTCTATGGGCTTATTAATTCCTGTTATTTTGGAATGTCTCTGATTTTTACAATATGACTGCCCAGAGTGAAGCTGTTTTTACATTAGTTCACATGTATGTTGGTTAACAGAAGCATAAAGAACTTAAGAAGCATTAAGCTTCTACTTAATAAAAATGATTAAGATGGTAAATTTTATATGTATTTCACTGCAATAAAAAACAGAAAAAGTGTTTTAAGTTCCTAAGTTTACTGCAATTTGTGATATAGTAATAGAAAACAAATACAATTACTACATTTTCTTAGATGAATAAACTGCTTAGAGTGTAAATAACTTATTTAAGTTTAAATGGCTGATTAGTTGATAGATATGGGGTTTGGACACAGATAATCAGAGGAAGAGTCCAAGATTTTAATCTTTCAATATGTATGCCTGTCTTTTAAAAAATGTTGTAAATGGAGTAGAGAAGGCAGTTATATCTTCAAAAACATCATGACTTTACTAATTCACCATCTTTAGGACATGATATTAAACACATTTTCTTCTGCCTTCAGTATGCTTTGTATCTATCTATTCATGAGGATGGGTTTTCCAAGTTTTATAATAATAAAATATTTTGCTTTCATAGGACATTATTCATAATGGGATCCAAGTAGATTAAAAAACCACACTGTTTTTAAAAAGTATTAGTAGTGTAATGAGATAAAAACTAGTCTCAAAGGTAAGTGCCAGATGATATAGGGCGAAGTATCTCTACTCACACAAGGAATAAAGTTACTGTGGTTGTTTACATATTGAAGGAACCCATATTAAAAGTCTACAATGGCTCCCTCTTGCACACAGAATAAAGTACAATCCCCTAGTCAGCCGCGATATGCAGTTTCAGCTTTACTTTCAACAACCTGTCTTCATAAGCCCTCTATTCCTGACTACTAATGATTCCAAAATACCTGGTGCTTTTCTGTGTCTATACCTCTGCTCATACTACATCCAAATGAAATTAGCTTCTTCTTCACCTCTGCCTCTATAATTTATTCTTTAAAATTCTTTAAAGAGAGCTCAAACTCTACCATATTGGGAAAGCATTTCAGCACAAGAACCCCTGCTGGGAATGGTTTCTCTCTCCTCCATCTCTGTGGATGTTCACTCTCTACACAGATTCATCATTTACTTTGTAAAAGTATTAGTATTCAATTCAATTTCTTGAATATTTATGGAATTTCCAGACACGATGCCAAACTGCAGAGAAAACAGTGAATGACATGCAGACTCTGCCTTTGAAGAGTTCTCTCTCAGTTGATTAATAGCTATTTGAACAACAAGCACCTAAGATTTCAAAGTAACTTTAAAAAATACAAATTAGGTTTTAAAATAGGAAAATCTTTCGTAATTTAATGTGAATAACAAACATTTACTTTAAAAATAAAGTCTAAATTTTAAATGAAAATAAATACAACTCTCTTACAGAACAAAAAATAGACCCAAAGGCTCTCAACCTATGCTCACAAGGTCAGTACTCTCCTCAGAGTCAACAAAAATGGAAAGGAAAAATATCTGGGACTGGGACACAAAATCTGACCAGGTTAGGGTTGAAACAGAAAAGTGTCAGATGAGGAAATACATTACGTTAAAAAAATCTTTCTTCATTAAAGGTGATAAAAAAGTAAGGAGCATTCATTATCAAAATATCTCAAGTCTCCCTAAACCTATGTATATAAAAGCAGCAATGGGTGTTTCTCTAGAGCTAGTGAGGTAGATTCTAAATTTCATGTAGAAAAGAAAGAGGTTGTCTCTACCAGATAAAAAGCCAATCATGAATATTGTAATTACCTGACATTTAGAACAGAAAGCCCAGAACATATTATCTTGAATCAATGAGGAAAATGCCAACTTCTCAAACGTGGATTTTGTTTGACTAGATGGCCACCTGGGAAACAACTAAAGCTGAGTACTTATTAACTACTCACAAAGACAAACTCGAAAGGATCTGTGATTTACATGTAAAAAATGAGATTATAGCTCTGCTCAGGGAAGACAGAATAGATGTACTTTGCCCTATTCCTCTGCCTAAGTGCAACTAGAAACCTTCCACACTGTATACAAAACCAAATAGAAGACAACTCTGAGAGGTGGAGAGAGGAGGCAGGCCAGCTAGGGAATCGGAGACCAACAGAATGAAACAGAGGCAAGTTTCATGGATTTTCTTTTTGCCTCATATATTCTAGACTTGGAATTAATGAAGCTGGCAACCCAGAAACACCAATGACTTCAGACACACACACACACAAATCCCCAAAAAGCTCTCTCCTGCCAAAGGATCAGGACAGGGGCAGCCGAGCAAGATCAAAACTCTGTCAGATAATAACTGCTCTACTCTGGCCTAACACCACGGAAAATACTGTGCTCCCTCTCCCACCCATGATAGCAAAGCCTGAGTGGGGAATTTAGGGCTCCCATCCTTGCCGGGCTACAAAGAGGTGTTGTCAGGAACGCTCAACAGGGAGCTGGGACTTCCAGCCCCACTGGATGGTAATAAAGGCCCCAAAGCCCCACGATGTCAGTGGGACCCACTGCGGGGAGATTGGGATTCCACCTCTACCTGGAAGCAACAAAGATCCCTCCCTAACCCCCGCCCCCCCACCACTGCACAGAGCTAGTGTCAGGGGAGGCCGAGGAGAGAATGAATGTGCTTACCACTGTCCAGTTCCCTGTGATGCAACTGGAGGCTGTGTGGGGAGCAGGAATGAGGCCCTCTTATCCTAAGAGGGTCAACTTATCAACATGATATAGGAATTATAAACATGCACACACCAAACAGGAGAGCTCCACAGTACATAAAGCAAACACTGGCAAAGGTGAAGGGAGACACAGGCTTACAGTAATGTAGTACCACTGTCGATAAGGCACAGAACTTCTATACAGATTAGTAAGGAAACGGAGGACCTGAATAACACTACTTGATCAACTCCAACACCCCAAAACAGCAGAACACACATTCTTCTCAAGTTCACATGGGACATACTCCAGCACAGACGGTATGTTAAGTCATAACATGAGTCTCAATAAATTAAAAATCTTACTCAGTGTCTTCTCTAACCACAATGGAACAAAGCTAGGTAAAAACAAAGCTATGTAAATCCCAGAAAACTCACAAACACGTGGAAATTAAATAACATAATCCTAAACAACCACTGGGCCAAAGAATAAATCACAAAGGGTATTAGAAAATACTATCAGACAAATAAAACAAAACACAACTTACCGGAATTTATGGGAATCAGTGAAAGCAGTGCTCAGAGGGAAGTTCATGGTTGTAAACACCTGCATTAAAAAAAAAGAAGAAGAAGGAGCACAAATCAATAACTTTATCCTGAAGGAAGTAGAAGAAAAACAGCACACTAAATACGTAATGGCAACAACATTTGCTGGGAGAGGCATACCTCTTTGTACAGCACTCAGGGATATCTTATCCTAATGACCACGATTATTGTCTAAACACTCATGCGCCCACATAAAGCCTAATACTCATCTACCTGTGGTCTCTTGCATAAAAATGCTGCCTTAGTGCTGTCATCGATCACAACCATGTAAGTTAGTGGATAGCAAACTAAAAGGAGACCCACAGTATGCTTCTCTGTGGTCCCTGAGTTAAGACTGGGTTTTTACGTTTTTAAAGAGTTATTAATAACAAACCAAAAAAACCCAAGAAGTACATGTGCCAGAGTGTATGTTGTTTGAGACGCCTAAAGCATTTACTATTTGGCCCTTTGCAGAACAAATCTGCCACTTCCTCAAGCCATGTTATATTTTGCTGACAACCTTCAAGTCCTGGTGGTTTATAAAAACAAAGTTTTCCTTTTCACTGAGTTTATATGTCAGTGATGGGACAGTTATGGTGCAGCTCTTCATTCTATGTGTCTTCTTCATTCTGGGATCCAAGGTGTAAGAGCAGAGTCTGTCTGGCAAAGGGAATCAAGCAAAGGCTGAACCAATGATGTCTCTTATTGTTTCCATACTTAGATGGGTCAAGGCAGGTCACATGGTCAAGTCTTATGACACTGCAGCAGGAGAAATACAACTCTTCTCCAAGAAGCATCATCTAGAAGAGGCTTTTACTAAGGGGCCCAATAGAGAGAGGGCAGTGAATAAGCAAAAGCAACCACACAGCCTATTACTGTGTGGATCACAGTAAACTGTGGAAAATTTTGAAAGAGATGGGAATACCAGACCACCCGGCCTGCCTCTTGAGAAATCTGTATGCAGGTTAGGAAGCAACAGTTAGAACTGGACATGGAACAACAGACTGGTTCCAAATAGGAAAAGGAGTTCATCAAGGCTGTATATTGTCACCCTGCTTATTTAACTTATATGCAGAGTACATCATGAGAAATGCTGGGCTGGAAGAAGCACAAGCTGGAATCAAGATTGCCGGGAGAAATATCAATAACCTCAGATATACAGATGACACCACCCTTATGGCAGAAAGTGAAGAGGAACTAAAAAGCCTCTTGATGAAAGTGAAAGAGGAGAGTGAAAAAGTTGGCTTAAAGCTCACCATTCAGAAAACGAAGATCATGGCATCTGGTCCCATCACTTCATGGGAAATAGATGGGGAAACAGTGGAAACAGTGACTGACTTTATTTTCCTGGGCTCCAAAATCACTGCAGATGGTGACTGCAGATGGTGACTGCAGCCATGAAACTAGAAGACACTTACTTCTTGGAAGGAAAGTTATGACCTACCTAGATAGCATATTAACAAACAGAGACACTACTTTGTCAACAAAGGTCCATCTAGTCAAGGCTATGGTTTTTCCAGTGGTCATGTATGGATGTGAGAGTTGGACTATAAAGAAAGCTGAGCACCAAATAATCGATGCTTTTGAACTGTGATGTTGCAGAAGATTCTTGAGAGTCCCTTGGACTGCAAGGAGATCTAACCAGTCCATCCTTAGGAGATCAGTCCTGGGTGTTCATTGGTAGAACTGATTTTGAAGCTGAAACTCCAATACCTTGACCACCTTATGTGAAGAGCTGACTCATTGGAAAAGACCCTGATGCTGGGAGGTATTGGGGGCAGGAGGAGAATGGGACAACAGAGGATGAGATGGCTAGATGGCATCACCAACTCGATGGACATGAGTTTGGCTAAACTCTGGGAGTTGGTGATGGACAGAGAGGCCTGGCGTGCTGTGATTCATGGGGTGGCAAAGAGCTGGACACAACTGAGCGACTGAACTGAACTGAACTGAACTGAACTGATAGCAGGCCCTACATTAAACATGAATTAACTCACAGCAACCTTATGTGGCTATCATCCCTGTTTTATAAATGAAGGAACAGATACTTGTAAGTTGGAATCCCTAGCCCAGATTCACCCACAGAACCTGAGATAGGTTTGAGCCCAGGCAGTCTGCTTTGCTGCTCACATATCTTCTAAGCTTGTGGTTCTCAAAGAGGGCACACATCAGAATCTCGGGAAGGCTTTCTCAAAAGATCCCCACGGCTTCTAATTCAGTAGATGTGAAGGGGACCCTGAGAATCTGTACTTCTATTGTATTCGGGGATGCCACGGATGCTGGTCCGGGGACCACACTTTGAGAACAGCTGCTCAGAGGATACAGGACTGAGCTCTAGCTCAGATCTGTGGTTCTCCCTTCACCTCCTGAACCAGGTGTCTGTGTAATCATGCATGCTAACTTGCTTCAGTCATGTCTGACTCTTTGTGATCCCCTGGACTGTAACCCACCAGGCTCCACTGTCCATGGGTTTATCCAGGGAAAGATACCTGAGTGATTTGACATTTCCTCTTCCAGGGGATCTTCCCAACCCAGGGACTGAATCCGAGTATCTGAGTCTCCTGCATCGGCAGGCAGGTTCTTTACCACTCAGGCCACCTAGGAAAGCTGTGTAATCATATTCACCCCCAAACAACCAGCTAGATGCAAACCTGGCCAAAAAAAAAAAAATCACATTCACGTTCAGCCCATGACTGGGTGCCATATGGTTCTTGTTTTCTCTTCTCTAACATTTTTGATAATTAACAGTTACATAATGACTTGTTAATACTCCTAACAGCATACAGCAGTGCAGCAACTGCTGTTTTCACCACCTGGCCCCTTTCAAGTTCCTGCAGCTCAAGTCTCCACACCGTTTAAGTATGGATGGACCCCTGAAGCACAGCAAAGCGACAGGTATCAGGTACGAAGAGAAGCTTGTCTGCCTTTCCAATACTGCTTTTCCGTGGAGCCTGGCACTTCTCTTCTTCCTCTGGGGCATGGAAGCCTCACAAGTATCTCCACCGGGGCCTCTGTGTGACTTCTGAAATAATTTATTTCAGACAAGTTAGCAAAGGGCTCCTCTGGTCAGTAGAATTTTGCTGACGCCACTGCTTACTCTGACACCTCACCACCCACTCTTCTTAGTTCTTCCTCCCTTTTCTGAGAAATAAATGAGATACCACAGAGATTTACTGGCCTAAGCTCTGCATGCTGTCCCCCTTGCTTCTGCAAATATGCTTCCACTTTTCACTGACGCTTCTTCTTAAAGGAGCCCACTGCTTTGTTCACTGAATCCTCTGTACACTTCAGTGTTGACAGTTTCTGCTTTTAGACTAATGGTGTCTGCAACATATTGCCTGACCTGGCACACAGGTAACATACACCTGCACGGAGTGCTTTAAACAGCTCACATGTTGAATTCTCATTTCTCACTTACCCAAAGGTCTGTACAGTCAAAGCTATGGTTTTCCAGGAGTCATACAGACGTGAGAGTTGGACCAGAAAGAAGGCTGAGTGCCAAAGAACTGGTACTTTCGAACTGTGGTGCTGGAGAAGACTCTTAAGATTCCCTTGAAAAGCAAGGAGATCAAACCAGTCTTAAAGGAAATCAGTCCTGAATATTCATTGGAAGGACTGACGCTGAAGCTCCAATACTTTGGCCACCTGATGTAAAGAGCTAACTCACTGGAAAAGACCATGATACTTGAGGGCAGGAGGAGAAGGGGGCAGCAGAGGATGAGATGGCTGGATAGCATCACTGACTCAATGAGTTTGAGCAAGCTCCAAGAGATAATAAGGATAGGGAAGCCTGGCATGCTGCAGTCCATGGGGTCACAAAGAGCTGGAAATGATTTAGCGACTGAACAGCAACAATTACCCTATCAGGTAGGTACTACTATGTGAATTTTACAGATGAAGAAATCAAGGTTTGGAAAGATTAAGTAACCAAGGTCAAACACCTAAATAGCAGAGCAAGGTTGAAAACCCAGTGAAAATCTAAATACATTTTACTCCAGAGCACTCAGCTGCTTACCATTTAACTGTTGGCCCCATTAGCAGTGAACTCACACAGTCACTGTCTACACACCGACTCCAAATTCTGGAGCATCTTAAAACTGCCCTCTCTTTCCATTTCATCATCGTTACCATTTCAATGTTTAGGGCAGGGACTTTCACATCTACAGACAAAGATGTAGGTGGGGAAATGACCCACTTATTAACATTACGGGCCCCCTAGGACCACTTGCAATTCTATCCCCCCTTATCCCCGGTATCCTCTGAAGGCTTCATCTGGCCATGACAACAGAACCGCTGGTTTCAGTTTCCTGCCTTCAAATACTCTGGCCCCATGGGCCAGTGGCTGTTGATTTCCCACTCTCGGAGGTTTCTGACAACCCTGTTTGCTGGGGCTTCTCTAGACGAGGAAGAGAGGAAATCTATCCTGAATTTTTAGAAAGTGAAAGTGAAGTCGCTCAGTCACGTCTGACTCTTTGCGACCCCATGGACGGTAGCCTACCAGGCTCCACGGGATTTTCCAGGCAAGAATACTGGAGTGGGCTACCATTTCCTTCTCCAGGGGATCTTTCCAACCCAGGGATCGAACCCAGGTCTCTTGCATTGCAGACAGACGCTTTACCGTCTGAGCCACTAGGGAATCCCACCTTTAATTAGTTTCACATCCAAGTTGACATTATTCATTTTTCCTAAGCAAAATTAACATGTTGCTGGCAGGCAGGTAGAGGAGGAAGCTGCCTGGGCTTGTCATTTTGGTTGTTCGCTCTGTTTCCCAGAGGCCTAGTTTCATGTTTTCAAAACTTGAATAGTAAAAATCAAACTTACCCGGAAACATAACATCCTTAAAAGAAAAGAACCAGGGAGACCAGACAGCTTCCTTTGCAATGGGATTTCACCAAGTTTCCTGATTATGTCTGATTTCAACTTTTAAAAGCCACCATAGATTGTGGTGTTTGTTTTCCATGTTTCCATTTCTGATATATGATCCTCATTTGGGTGAAAAATGAGCTTTCTTTCTTGTCCTTTTGAGTGAGCCTCTTTCTGCTAATACAAAAGACAAATGAGGAAAAATGGGCTACATTCATGATCAAAACTGAGAACATACATAAAATCATGCTGTTCTGTATAAGCTTGTATTCTACAATTTCTTAACCCTTTATTGAAGTAAAACACACACAGAAAATGCACAAAATGTAAACCAGCATTTTAATGCATTATCACAAAAGAAAAGCCTGTGTCCTCACCAAGACCTAGAACACAGCCAATCTCTTATGTTCTCCTCACTTACCACCCATTCTCTCCTTCCCAAAGGTAATCAGATCTTGACCTCTGCTAATGTCATTTAGTTTTGCTGGTTTTGAACTTTATAAACATTGAATCTTACAATGTGCATTCTTTTGTGTCTGACTTCTTTCACTCAGGAGTGTATCTGTGAGACGTGTCACACTCACAGATGCTACATGTTGTAGTAATTCATCTTTACTGTAGTACAGCATTTTGTTGCTGATCACACACTTTATTTACTCATTCAGCTGAATGATATCAGGGTTGTTTCCTGTTTAAGGTTCACCCTAGTGATAATGCCACGAACATCCTGGCACCTGTTCTTGGCTCATGTTTGTATGTATTACCACAGGGTGTACATAGGGAGTGGAACTGCTGGGTTCTAGAGAATCTGTGCATACAAATTTATCAAATACTCTGGAACTGTTTCCCAAAATGGTCAGACCAATTTACAAACCCAGTGGTAGGTATGAGTGTTCCCCTTATGCCACATCATTACCAACATTTAATACTGTTGTTCCCAGGTTCTGGAAGGGATCCATCACTGACATTTACAGAGCTTCTGCTCTACATGACAACAGGAAGAACAGCCTTTGTATGAGTCCTTTCCCCAGTAATTTCAGAGACTCCAGGGAATGATTGTGCATCTTATGGATATTTCATGGTTGTCAAGCGTGAAAGATGGCCTACATCTTTCTCTAGATTAGCCCTCCCTCCACACCATGCAGGTCTCCTCTTTTGCAACCCCAAGGACTGTAGCCTGTCAGCCTCCCTCTGTCCACGGAATTTTCCAGGCAAGAATACTGCAGTGGGTTGCCATTTCTTACTCCAGGGGATCTTTCCGACCCAGAGATGGAATCTGTGTCTCTTGCATCTCCTGCATTGGAAAGTGGATTCTTTACCTCTGTGCCACCTGAGAAGCCCAACATTTTGTATTCAAAATGTATTTCAAAATTCCGGTGGTTTGAGAGACGTCTTTAGCAAGCTTGATAACAGGAACCCCTTTAAAGCGATTTGCTTCTCATCTCTCATAACCTTCATGCTCATACATACTTATCACCTTGAGGAGCCAACCAATTTCCTACCGGACTCAGGCATGACAAACCTTCCACAGGGAAGGTGAAGACCGAAATCCGCTATTGTTTTATCTGTGTGGTTTCCATGAGACGAGGGCGACACGTGACAGCAGGTGCCCTGATGCAAACTGCCGCTAGTGACAGGGCTAGTGGCAGCCGCTGTGGGTGTGCAGGGATGTTTGAAGTTGGAGGAATGAACACAGAGGGCCTAATAGGTACTGTCTAAGTGACTGTGACGTAAGTTATGTTCCAACTGTGAAACTCCAATAAAGCCCATAAATCCAGGCCAGTGGCAAGGAAGCCCCAGACGCGGGACCACTCCGCCCACTCAGTACACAGGCCTCAGTGAATTTATGGTAGATTTGTCTCTGACTCCTTTCTCCCATTCTGGAGATTAGTTCCTCTCTTTAATTCTATCCTGCAAAATGTGTAGGCTAAAACTGCCTCAGAACCTTATCCATCATTAATCCTCAGATTAATTTCAGCATTTGGAAATGCTAAGATGCCAGAACTTAAAAATATATACAACTTTGCTGTCTGTTTTATTCATCACTGGCATCTTCGTCTCCAGAGATAAGTGTAACATTAATCATAAGTTCAGGGAAGCATCTTCCATGTTGATTTAAGTGGGTCACTTATTAAAAAAACGCTTATAAAAAACACTTATGAAACATTCACTCATTATTCTGCATATAGTAAGTTGCTAAAGGTTATTTTTCATTTTATGGTCTTATAACTCAGGCCATAGTTTTAGTCCTTAAAGAGTGATTAAGAAACAGCAGTTTCTCATTCACAGGAAACATTAACATAATTTATTTATACGAAATTGTTTATAAATGCAAATAGTACAAAGGGAAAGGCAAGAGAAAGCAAAATTTGACAATGCATTCTGCACACCAAGTCCCATAGAAAAAAATCCTGAATGAATGAATGAAAAGAAAGTCTCACAGAGACACTGGCTGTAGACTTCTGTGTTTTACACTGAGCAAAGTCAAGTCTCAGGATGACAGTTTTCTCTTTAGCAATCAAATTTGCAACTTGGTGATTACTATCTAATGAATTACCTAAATCACAGGGTCTCCAACAGGCTTCCTTTTGGTGCTATTGGTGAAAAGCATCTTCTAACTGGTTATTGTTGGTATAAGTGAGTTTTCTATGGTTTACCAATACTTGACAAGGTTCTCTTTCAATAAATTTACTTGTTGGTTTTGTGTGCTGCCTTAGGGGAAACTTTTATATGACACGTTGAATAATAAGATTATACCAGGAATCTTGGTTTTATTCTGAGCTTTATTGCAGCTTTCTCTAGGATTTCCATTTTAACTTAGATGTTGTCGATGGCTTAAAATAGATGCAATTTATATTATCTTATGAAAAACTATTGGGATAGCTAGCCTCTAAAGACTCTTGTCCTCAGGTAGTCACATCTCTGTACAGTCAGTCTCCTCCCACACTGACTAAGGCTGATCCATGCAACCAATAGGGATATTACAGAAATGATGTTTTGTTGACTTCTGGGCTAGTTCATAGAAAACAATGAGACTTTCGCCTGGTGATTTTTTTTTCCGGATCACTCACCCAGAGGGAATCCATTGCGATGAGGTGAGGACTCTCAGATAGCGCTACAGTGGTCAGGAGTGGAGGTCTCGCATCCCACCAGCACTAACTTGCTGGCCTGGGTGTGGTCACCTTACAGGCAAAGACTCTGGCTCACACTGGCCTTCAGATGAATGCAGTCCTGGCCAGGATCGTTGGTGCAACCTCATGAAAGCCCTTGAACCAGAATCATGCAACTCAGTTGCTCTTGAGTGCTTCACCCACAAAAACTTTGTGAAATAATAAATGCTTAATGATTTAAACTGCTAATTTGAGGGTAATTTGTTATCCAGCAACAGGCTGCTAACATGCTTTCAAAAACTCATTGGAAAAGACCCTGATGTGGGAAAGATTTGAAGACAAAAGAAGAAGAGGGTGGCAGAGAATGAGATAGCTGGATAGCATCATCAACTCAATGGACACGAATGTGAGCAAACTCCAGGAGACAGTACACAACAGGGAAGCCTGAATCACTGCAATCCATGGGATTATGAGGAGTCGGACATGACTTAGTGACTGAACAACAATTTAAATCAGTAATGGAAACAACTACACTGAATGTCTTTTCAATATCTATTGAAGTGGTTTGTTTTTGTCTCATATCTTATCAATCAAATGATTTTTTTAATTTCATTAGCTTGCCGAATATTGATCTTTTCTTTTCTTTCTAAATAAAATCTTCTCAATTATGGCAGATTATTATTCTAACACACAGTACTCTCTAATTTTATTTTCTAGTCATTTACTTGAAAAATTTTTTTAATTAAATTTATTTATTTTTTTAATTACAATACTGTATTTGTTTTGCCATACATTGACATGAATCAGCCATAGGTGAACAATTTATGCATTTTAACAAATGAGATTGGCCTATACCTTTCTTTTCATTAAAATAAAGATTATCTTGCTTTTATAAAATCATCTTTTTCTCTATACTGTTACTAGTTAGAGGAAATCACCTGTTTTTGACAGCTTAAAAGAGCTAGACCATGAAAACCTTTCAGCCCATGACCACTGGTTGCATTTTCTTTCATAACTCTCTCAAATCTCATCATAGCCAGTGGTCTATCCTGTCTATACTTGAATCAATTTTTAAGGTTTATGTGTTATAGAAAATGTTAACTAAACCACTCAGATTACTGGCCTATATATCTATTTACTTTCGGTATCATCAGTCTTATGATTTTTAAAAACCTTCCTGAAGTAAGAAATGAATGTGAAGAAACTGAATTCATGGGCAGAACTGAACATCCAAGGAGAGGGTGGTCAAGAGTGGAAACCAGCCTCGGGAAATGGTTTAGCTCTCTTGCCCAAGTAAGAAATGGATTCAACAAACAAACGAAAGGTTCAGAAGGAACTGGATCAGTGGGGTTCTTGGAAAGTTGGGAAGCTAAACTAAGAAGGCACACTTATATATCTTGCTTGCCACTCACTCCCCAAAAGAAACAAGCTTTTATGACTGACAGTTGAAGCAACTTATATGGATGCATCAGGCGCCTGAGAAGAATTAGCTGTATGGACGCCAGCAAGCTTACCACTGTGGGGCACTAAATTAGGAGGCAAGTGGCAAAATTCTGGTGGTCTCCCTTACAGGGTGGGTGACATCTGCCCTCATCCCTGTCCCGCCAGCCGTCTGCTCACAGCTCAATCCTGGACAGCTTACACTGCATTCACTCTTCCCACTAACATCTTAGCTGACCTGAAATAAAGGTTTCTCCTTGGCCTGTGGAGTGTAGAGCTATTTGCTTTCTGAATGGTTTGGACGGGCTGAACTTGGTCATTTGCTCAGCACTTGCAGCTAATACTGAGAAAGGTTTTTGACAGAGTCATAGCATTTCCCTCCCATATATAACCATCCTGAGGATTCCACACAGTCAAAGGCTTTGGCATAGTTAACAAAGCAGAAGTAGATGTTTTTCTGGAACTCTCTTGCTTTTTTTGATGATCCGGTAGATGTTGGCAATTTGACGTCTTATTCCTCTCTCTTTTCTTAAAACCAGCTTGAACATCTGGAAGTTCATGGTTCGTGTATTGCTAAAGCCTGGCTTGGAGAATTTTGAGCATTACTTTACTAGCGTTTGAGATGAGTGGAACTGCGCAATAGTTTGAGCACTCTTTGGCATTGCCTTTCTTTGTGACTGGAATGAAGACTGACCTTTTCCAGTCCTGTGGCCACTGCTGAGTTTTCCAAATTTGCTGGCATATTGAGTGCAGCACTTTCACAGCATCATCTTTCAGGATTTGAAATAGCTCCACTGGAATTCCATCACCTCCACTAGCTTTGTTCGTAGTGATGTTTCCTAAGGTCCATTTGACTTCACATTCCAGGATGTCTGGCTCTAGGTAAATGATCCCACCATCATGATTATTTGGTTGTGAAGCTCTTTTTTATATGGTTCTTCTGTGTATTCTTGCCACCTCTTCTTAATATCTTATGCTTCTGTTAGGTCCATACCATTTCTGTCCTTTATCAAGCCAATTCTTTGCATGAAATATTCCCTTGGTATCTCTGATTTTCTTGAAGAGCTCTCTAGTCTTTCCCATTCTATTGTTTTCCTCTATTTCTTTGCATTGATCACTGAGGAAGGCTTTCTTATCTCTTCTTGCTATTCGTTGGAACTCTTCATTCAAATGGGTATATCTTTCCTTTTCTCCTTTGCTTTTTGCTTCCCTTCTTTGCACAGCTATTTGTAAGGCCTCCTCAGACAGCCATTTTGCTTCTTTGAATTTCTTTTTCTTGGGCCAAAGCCTTTGACTGTGTGGATCAAAATAAACTGTGGAAAATTCGGAAAAAGATGGGAATACCAGACCACCTGACCTGCCTCTTGAGAAACCTGTACGCAGGTCAGGAAACAACAGTTAGAACTCGACATGGAACAATAGACTGGTTCCAAATAGGAAAAGGAGTACATCAAGGCTGTATATTGTCACCCTGTTTATTTAACTTATATGCAGAGTACAGCATGAGAAATGCTGGGCTGGAGGAAGCACAGCTGGAATCAAGATTGCTGGGAGAAATATCAATAACCTCAGATATGCAGATGACACGACCCGTATGGTAGAAAGTGAAGAAGAAGAACTAAAGAGCCTATTGATGACAGTGAAAGAAGAGAGTGAAAAAGTTGGCTTAAAGCTCAACATTCAGAAAATTAAGATCATGGCATCTGGTCCCATCACTTCATGGGAAATAGATGGGGAAACAGTGGAAACAGTGACTGACTTTATTTTCCTGGGCTCCAGAATCACTGCAGATGGTGACTGCAGCCATGAAATTAGAAGATGCTTACTCCTTGTAAGGAGTTATGACCAACCTAGACAGCGTATTAAAAAGCAGAGACATTACTTTGTCTACAAAAGTCCATCTAGTCAAGGCTATGGTTTTTCCAGTGGTCATGTATGGATGTGAGAGTTGGACTATAAAGAAAGCTGAGCACCAAAGAATCGATGCTTTTGAACTGTGATGTTGCAGAAGATCCTTGAGAGTCCCTTGGACTGCAAGGAGATCTAACCAGTCCATCCTTAGGAGATCAGTCCTGGGTGTTCATTGGTAGAACTGATTTTGAAGCTGAAACTCCAATACCTTGGCCACCTGATGCGAAGAGCTGAGTCATTTGAGAAGACCCTGATGCTGGGAAAGATTGAGGGCAAGAGGAGAAGGGGACGACAGAGGATGAGATGGTTGGATGGCATCACCAACTCAATGGACATGAGTTTGGGTAGACTCCAGGAGTTGGTGATGGACAGGGAGGCCTGGAGTGCTGCAGTTCATGGGGTCACAAAGAGATGGACATGACTGAGCAACTGACCTGAACTGAGAATTCCATTGAAAGATAACCTCAGTTTAAACAGAAGTAGCCCTCCCCGCCACTGGAATCCACTGTACTTGGCATTTCAAGTTACCATGCTGATGCACTGACACCATGGGACACACGCTCCAGAATCTTTCTAACTCTGCAGTGCTTTCTCACTCATTTCCTGCCACTCTTTCCCCCAGCAAGAAACAAAGACACAGCCTCCTACTTCAGCTTCCGTGGACTGGCCTTGGACCCTGATGAATGAGCCCCTCTCTTCCCCCAGCTCTGCCAGCACTTCCACACCTGGACTTCCCTTGAAGGCATCCTGTTTCCCTAATGTGTCAGTGATAAAACTTCCTATGTTGTCTGCTCACAGCTGCAGTGGAATGGCACACAGTTCTTCCGCTTGACTATTCTCCCAAGCCATTGAGTGATAAGGTTCTCCTTTGTTCCTGAGGCCCAAGGCTTTAAAAGCTGTTGTTTCACCATTCAAGACCAACAAATGATTTTAAAAATCGTCCACTTAGAGGTCTTGTGGTCACTACAATACATGCTAATTCATTTCTTATGCTCTGTACCACCTGGTAAGAATATGAAATGCTAACACTTAGGTGATGCAGGTGGTAAAAAAACAAGCCTGGCAATACAGGACATGAAACAGACACAGATTCATCCCCTGAGTCAGGAAAATCCCCTGGAGGAGAGCATGGCAACCCACTCTAGTATTCTTTCCTGGAAAATTTCATGGACAGAGGAGCCTGGTGGGCTACAGTCCATGGGGTTGCAAAGAGTGGGACTCAACTGAGCACACACCACCAACATGCAGCATCTAATCACCGCCATGCCTCTAAGAATTTCCTTAAAATTCCTGGGCCTATTTTCTCACGGCCTCTTACCAATCAACTTGATTAGTACCTTTCTGAGGAACTACCCATCCTGAAGAGCCTGCCGCTGCAAACCATGTCCAGCAGTGTCTCTGCAGAAATGACTTCTCTTCCTGCAGTTCCAAACAGTCTGCTTAGGTTATAGGCAACTGACATCCTTCACTCTAACGAACAAGTCCTTGTGACTGAGATCATTGGCGTGTTCTCCAAGCAGCAGAGAAGCCAGACAGGAGGACCATGGGGAGAACTGGGAGCATGGACTTGGACTCAGATTCTGTCTCTACTGCTCACCAGTCAACAAGTGTCCTTGGGGAGTTTATGTCCTCTCTGTCATCTGGAGTTTCCATGACTGTAAAGCGGCATGACGATAATAATACTTATCTCCTAGGGTTGCTTGGTTTTTTTTTAAATATAAAATGACACACTCGAAAGTGATTTTAGAAATCATGAAACATCAGAGGACAACTACTCCTCAGCTCCTGTTCTTGCAGAGGAAGATGGAAACACCATGTGTCTTTGTTTATGTGCCATGTTCACAGATTCTGCTCCCTAGAGAGAGTTCTAGATATGCCTTATGTCAGGCTACAGCACCACAGATCTAATAGATGAGTTTGTGCTTTTATCCTCTTTCTTGGATGTATGCCTGCAGTCTTGCCCAGGGCATGGCTGATTCAGCCACAGAATGTCTTCTAGTTAATTCTTCATCTCTGGGATGGTTATGTTCTATTTCTCATTTTTAATTTAGTTTGCTTTGTGTTTATGCTTTGCTATTTTTTTATTAAGTTTTCTAGAAATTTTATTTTAATAAAATTAAAAATAATCAGCTTTTGGTTCCATGTATTTTACTACTTTCAGTTTTTCACTAATTTTTCCAGCTTTAATTTTTTTTTCTTCCTTGTTTTTAAAATGATTTGAATGTTTAATTATTTTCCTCTAAAGGCATTTAGTCTTTCCTAAACTAATAAATAATCTTAAAATCACAATTACACACAGGATACTTATATTTGCACATGATTGTTCCTTCCTGTTATAGTCATAAAACATGACATATGCAATAATACCCCTGTTGTCTTATGAGAAATCTATAGGGTATTAAACAGTGAGTTCCACAATGATCTTTAGCAAGAAAGATCATTGCTTAAATTTGTTTTCTGTCTAGTACTAAGTTTTTCTGGGAGAATATAAAATAGTATCTTGGCGAGCTGCAGCGGTCATCCCTTCCCTCTTTCTGTGTGTCAGGTCACTCTTCCCCGTTGAATTTGCATTCTCCAGCCCGTGCGTAACACTTAGAATAGCAAATACAGCTAGCCCTCTCTATCTGCAGGTTCTGCATCTGTGGATTCAATCAACTGTGGATTGGGATTTTTTTGTTGTTGTTCTAGAAAGTTCCATAAAACACCAAAATTTGAATTTGCCACACACTGGTGATAGCTTACATAGCATTTACATTATATTAGGTATTGTAAGTCATCTAGAGATGATTTAAAGTATATTGGAGGATGTTTGTACATTATATGCAAATACTACGCCACTAACCACTTGAACGTCCCTGGACTTTGGTATCTGTGGGTTTCCTGAAACCAATCCCACATGGATACTGAGGGTCAACTGTGCAGTTCAAATACAAACTGCTACAAAAGTGAGAAGAGGTGCTAATTCTCATTATTAGTAGGAAAATGTAAAGGTAGCCTGTTTTTGTTAGCAACTTTGGATTAACTTCCTTTGATTCTGTTACCAACAGATGACAGATGAAAATCCATTTGGGTGAATTTGTACCTTTCAGTTATACGGTAAAGGATATGCCTCCTTGTGCCATCTGTTTCATCATCAAAAAGCAATACAGGTATTGGGGAGTACGAAGCACAAACTATTACATGTAAGATAAGCTATAGGGATATACTGTACAATATGGGGAATATTGGAGAAGGAAATGGCAGTCCACTCCAGCACTCTTGCCTGGAAAATCCCATGGACGGAGGAGCCTGATAGGCTACAGTCCATGGCGTCGCAAAGAGTCGGACATGACTGAGTGACTTCCCTTTCACTTTTCTCTTTCATGCACTGGAGAGGAAAATGGCAACCCATGTCAGTGTTCTTGCCTAGAGAATCCCAGGGATGGGGGGCCTGGTAGGCTGCCATCTATGGGATCGCACAGAGTCGAACACAACTGAAGCGACTTAGCAGCAGCATGGGGAAAATAGCTAATATTTTATAATAAGTGTAAATATTTTGAAACTTTTAAAGCTGTATTAAAAAATAAAAATTTTTTAAAAGAGAAAATATATGTGGTCCTCAAGGAGGTAGAAAGTGTAATTTCTGCAAGGTTCCTCTGTTCTCTGTGTAATGTACTCACATCACAAGCCTTTTGGCTGCAGCACAAACAGAACTTACTATGTGTCTTACACTCCTGATTCCGTTTTCTAAGACAGCTTCTGGCTGTTTATCTACACATGAACACACACAAGAAATGGGATAGTGTTCTGCCCTAGTTTAACCACATCCACCACATTAGAAAAAATAATTAGCTAGAAATATTAGCTGTCCAATGAATTTTCTAAATTTCATATAGAATAGAATCAGCGGTTTACTTTCCTCTATGAGCTATTATACTTGATAGCCTGAATCCACAAAGCATTGGGATGCAACATTAAAAGACGTCTGTCTATTAAAAGCAGAGAAGCTGCAAAGCAGAGGACCCCTCCAGTGAGTTCTCTCCACAGTGTGTACACCACAACAGTCTTCCCATCCTCCAACAGCTATTATTTTTAGCACCCAGGATCACTGTAAACACTGTACCCCTCTGGGCAATGTTCTGCATTTGCATCAGCAGTAACTGAGGCAAGGCATTGCTGACTCTCTGCCAAAGCAAACCTTTCACCACTGCTGCTCCCCAGGAACCCTACTTCCGGGGTCTTCTGAGGGTTAGAAACAGGCCCTCCTGGTCCAAAATATTTCTTCCACTAACCTGCAAATATGCCTGGGGGCCTGAACTGAATGTAGACCTTATGGTATCTGAAAGGAGTAACAAATGAGCTAGAATATTAGCTGGAGTTAATGGATCGCTCCTTTCTCCTTAAGGGCTTCCCTGGTGGCTCAGTGGTAAAGAACCCACCTGTCAATGCTGGAGATACAGGTTCCATCTCTGGGTCGGGAAGATCCCCGGGTGAAGGGAATGGCAACCCACTCCAGTATTCCTGCCTGGAGCATCTTATGGACAGAGAAGCCTTGGGAGCTACAGTCCATGGGGTCACAAAGAGTCAGATACGACTGAGCGACTGAACAACAATTCCTTTCACCTTGGCAGAAGAGATGAGACTCTTATTGGAAAGATTTTTAGGGCAGAAGAAGTCAGTGAGCTCTGGAGCTTGGAGCAATTTGGGGTCAGGCCTGAAAGCTGGTGAACCATTCAGTTTACTAATCAAATGTTGCCCATCTATTGCGTGCCAATATTCTCTCAGGTGATGGGGTTACATCAGTAACTGTCATCAAGGGCCACGTCAGTAGCTTTGGTGATGGAAGGAGATGACACAGCTAACCAGCCACTCTGAAAAGTGTGTGGGTTGAGGAGCATGCCCCTGCATTTGTGCCTGAGGGCACCTGGTCAAGCCGGGGTGAGACTGGCCCTGAACAATCACCTCTTCCATTAGCAGGTGGTTTCTGGCTGTTGAATCCCCAGCCCGAGTCCCAGTAGTGCCTCTCTGTACTTTTGCTCACTCGCTTATCCTCAGCCAGAAACATCTATCCTAGAGTACCAGGAGTGCACCTTTTCTTCTTAGCTCTGGGTTATTCACAAGAATGTTGAAACAAATCTATCAAAAACACTTTCTAGTGAGCTCACCACAGAATGGTGCTAATTCTTCCCAAAACCTTCAGGAATCAAGGCGCTATGATATCACCTTAATTAAAAATAAATTCTAATGAGATACTTGATGCAGATGCAGAAGTACCTCTTGGTGACATTCACTCCAGGCTTTGAAATTAATTCTAAGGCCCACTGGCATTTATCTTTGATTTAGAAAGGGGAACATTGCTTTCCTTTTTCTTCTTTAAAATTTATGTAACTATTACAGAGGGAAAATTAGAGTGCATGAAATATAAAAATTGAATTATAATCCAGTACAGCACATTTCCTTTTCCAGAAAGTCAAATGTCATCTGCCTATGAGCTGATGAGCCTCCATTGGGATCCTTAGACTTTTTTTTTCCTTTCTACCTACAGTCTTCAAATTAAATTTTCATCATTTAAGGAACTTTATAGTTGTGTTCCTTTTATGTAGGCTATGCCAAAACATAATCAGGTTCTCTAAGAAATAAGCTGGTTACATGAATATATTGCCAAGAGAGGATTAGGTGCTCACCAAGAAATGGATGGAAATTACTGGAGAAATACAATTCAGGCATTTGATGATGGTGATGAAAACCCAATATTACTTAAAGTGGAGCATGAACCATTGGGTTTAGAAATTAGGAGGCTACTGGTGACTTTTCTAAGTGTAATAAAAGCATTTTTTTCTTTGATAGGATCATCTGAACCTTAAGTGTACTTTATATCAATTTTAATTTTTTTCTGATTGCAATTGGTATTTTTAAAAAATGTACACAAAAGGGCTTGGCTCACTATATTCTAGAGCTATGAGAGAGAAGACTCAATGAAGTTTGGTTTCTGTCTTCACATTGTTCAAAGTTTATTTTCTAGCCTGGCCTACAAAATTAAATTAAAATAGTTAACTTCTGTTAATTACTTAATAATAATCTGTTTAATCATTTTAATCTGTTTCCTACAATAGAGTTTTTATTCACCATCTGCTAAGGTGTGTCCAAGAGAAACAGATTTTATTCAGTATTATTCCAACAGGGGAGAGAAGCTTCAATGAAGCTGAGTTTAATTCCAAATACAGCAAAAACAGCTAGGAATTTGTAGCCAGGCAGCATGGAGGGGGCAGTGGGTAGAAAATGACTAAGAGTCAAGAGTAGGGGGATTCTTGCTAAACTGGTCAAATGGGATTCTTGTTGAAGACAGCCATCATCAGTGGTGTGGAGTGTCGAATTTAATCAGATATCAAATGTGTGGAGACTCTAGCTAAGCAAACTTGGCAGTATTTTTGCTAAAACTGGGCTTAGTAGGCCAAAGACAGAGGCCAAGGAGTAAGCCTAGTTAGAAAGGAGCTCAGAGGAGCCTGCCATAAAGTTTGGTCAAGGAGAGAGTCTGTAGGGTGGCAAAGAAGTATCCTCTCCCTGGCCCACTGCAGTCAATTGATGGTGGTTGCCTAGGGGCACTTCAGAATACTGGCGTTTTCCCTGGGTCTGGAGTCAATTAGCCCTGGTGCTTTCCAACTGTGGTGCTGGTGAAGATTTTTGAGAGCTCCTTGGACAGCAGGGAGATCAAACCAGTCAACCTTAAAGAAAATCAACCCTGAATACTCATTGGAAGGACTGAAGCTGAAGCTCCAATACTTTGGCCACCTAAAACGAAGAGGCAACTCACTGGAAAAGACCCTGATGCTGGGAAAGATTGAGGGCAGGAGACGGGTTCGACAGAGGATGAGATGGTTGGATGGCATCACCAACTCAATGGACATGAACTTGGGAAGATTCCAGGAGATGGTGAGGGACAGGGAAGCCTGGTGTGCTGCAGTCCATGGGGTCCCAAGGAGTTGGACACAACTGAGTGAGTGAACAGCGGCAAACCCTGATACAGTGGGGAGGGTGCAGTGCACACAACCCGTGTGGGTGGACTTCTGCTTCAAAAGAACATCAAATCTTTCATTCTAAAAGGGGCCACTGCTCACAAAGACTGGTTCTCCTTGTCCAGCGTTTCTCAAACCTGAGTGAGAGTCAGAATCACCTGGAGGCCTGTTATTCAGGGAAGGCTAGGCCGGCCCCCAGAGTTTCTGCTCCAGGAGGTCTGGGGGTGGGCCCCAAGATTCAGCATCACAAGGAAGTTCCAGGTGATGGTGATGCTGTTGCTTTGGGGAACCACTGCGCAGGGACCTTTCTCTGCCTCAGTACCTCTCCTTGAATGAGTTGCTGGGAGTCAGCCCAAGGGCAAACCCCCACCCACTAACTGCCCGATGAGCGAGAGCAGGTGTGTGCAGACATAAGTACTGGGGAGGTGGTGACTGGCAAGAGTATCTTTGCTAACAAACCATGCACTCCCCTTACTGGACAGGAAACAACATGTGAGGCAGAAACAGGTAGACGTCTCCATGGAGTACAGGGGGCTGTGTACCAGCTACTCTTCAAGTATTTTGGAGAAATGAGGTAGATATGCTAATGTCAGGGGAAAATATGTGCCACATTGAAACAAACATGTGCCACATTCCTAGGATGGAGCCAGCTCGCCCTACTGTCTGCGGACTGGGCTGTGTCCCTCTAGGACGTCAGTTCTCTTGAAGTGGAGGTGAGTTTAGAGCTGAGCTCTGTAAGGGAATTTTCCTGACCTTCTCCACTCACAGACGGCCTACTGGGTCATTTATAGTTTGAATCGTCAGTTATTAGTCACAGAAATAAAACTGGGATAAAGTCAAGCTGTCTCAGTTAACCCCTCTGCCACATCTGTGGATATTTTAAGCTCATTCTGTTAAGCAGCCTTGAATTCTTATCCTAGAGCAATTTCTACCATATCTATTTGATAATAAGATTTGAACCCTGGACTATACTTCATAATCTAAAAGGCCACGGATTCATCCAAGGAGCCTTTATTATGAACCATGCTTCAAAGACAGCTTTCACCTATTCTCTCCTTTCAAAATTCTTCCAAGGTATATATTAGAGCTTTTATTTATCCCCATATGTCTTAATTTCACTTTCTTTTTATCCTCTCTGCTGCATTTTGGTTGATATTATACTTCCCTAAGTTTACTATTTTTCACTGTTTATGCATCTATTTTTCTTTGCACTTTTGTGTCCCAATGGCCATCTGTTTAAAGACTATCTTTTGGTTCTGTCAAAGATTTGCTCTTTTTTTTTTTTTAATGCTGTCAGTATCTTATCCCATTTCTGTCTTTAAACATTTTAGGCTTGTTTTAAATTCCCTTTGATTTGGTGATATTGCCTTCCAGTCTTGGTAAAGCATATCTTCCAGCAGTCTATATTTCTGATTCTCTTTGTTTTGCTTTCTTGTGTCACATTGCAACTTTCATTGTATTACTTTTTACTGTGGCAGTCTCTTCCTGGGGCTGTTTTCCATGGGAATCCCCTGTGTGCTGGTTATGGCTTCACCCTTACAGAGTGTTTTGTGTTTCTCGTGTTGGGAACACAGTGCGCTCACTTCGGCCGTATCTCTCGTGTTAGGCTCTTAACCTGCTGTCCTTCCTATGTGAATGCAGACTTCACAACGATGTGCAGTGCAGGAGTATGGTTCAGACTTCTCATGAGTGGTTATTTTTCTCCCGACCTCCTCAGGGAAGGCAAACTCCTTGTAACCTTCCCACACACACGACAAGTTAAAGAGAGTGTTTCCTGTCTGGGGACGCACACCCTGGGGTCAGAATTCACTCCCCACCAGCCCTCATCCCCACGTGTCAGGTCCCACACATGGAATCAGTTCTCTGGCTTCAGTTTCCACTCACCTTTCTGACCTGCAGTTTCCTGTTCATTTCTAGGTTTTGAGCTGACTGATGTATTAACAAAAAAAATTTTTTTTGATCATATTCAGCACTTTTATGTTCTAAAGTTTAAAAAGATGTTTTCTTTTTTCATCCCTGCATCAGTTCTGTCAACTTTACTGACGCCCAAGACTTGAAGTACTGGATCATTATCCATGTCACCCCTAACAAGGTCTGCTTCACTTGATATAAGGTGCAAAAATCCTGACACTAATGTTTCCTTCTTTTGACTGTCTCTTCCATTCTCTCCCTTTTGCATTCTGCCCATATCACCCCAGCTGGAGGGCCTTTCCTGGTATGTGTCTTTTGGTGGGGAGAATGATTTTCATTTCAATCTGTGTGATAAAGGATTCTCCACTGGGCCAAACACACTTTCTGCCCTATTTAATATCACATCTTTCCTGGCAGCAGCAGCTCAGAGTTTTTAACTTTTCATCCTTTCACATCCAATATTGGGTAGATGAGACTTCCACATACTTTATCTCATTTGACCCTCTTAAAGTCCTGCGTAGTTACTATTATCTTAATTTCATAGCTTGGAAAACTGGGCTTCAGGGGATAATTAACTTGTCCAAGGTTGGTAACTAACAAAGTTCCCCTTCCTCCACTGAGGAGGAACCCTACCTAGAAGGACAGTTTGCAAGGAGCTTTACTGGCCCTACTCCTCTCCTGCTATCGTTGTTGATAATCACTCAGTAGTGTCCAACTCTTTGTGACTCCGTTGACTACAGCACACAGGGCTTCCCTGTCCTTCACCATCTCTGAGAGCTTGCTCAAACTCATGTGCATTGAGTCGAGGATGCTATCCAACCATTTCATCCTCTGTCACCTCCTTCTCCTCTTGCCTTCAATCTTTCCCAGCATCAGGGTCTTTTCCAATGAGTCAGCTCTTCACATCAGGTGGGCCAAGTATTAGAAGTTCAGCTTCAGCATTAGTACTTCCAATGAGTCTTCAGCATTGATTTCTTTTAGGTTTGACTGGCTGGATCTCCTTGCAGTCCAAGGGCCTCTCAAGAGACTTCTCCAACACCACAGTTCAAAAGCATCAATTCTTTAGCGCTCAGCCTTCTTTGCTTACATCCATATATGACTACTGGAAACACCATAGCTTTGACTATACAAACTTTTGCAGGCAAAGTGATGTCTCTGCTTTTTAATATGTTTTGTCTGTCACAAGCTTTTCCTTGTAAGTGTACAGGGCTCCTCTTAGCCAGAGAACTTCTATTTGTAAACCTGCTCAGAGAAGCCTCTGTATGATTGTGCTCTTTGTTTTGCATATCTGAAGCAAAACCAGAATTCCCTGCAGATGATTATAATAAAAAAAATGATTCTGAGAAATGCATTCATTTGTTCTCTGGAAAGCTGTGTGTCGCAGTTTTAAACTTCTTGGATTTATTATCTAAAATTTCTAAGCTTTATCTTTTGGCAGTGACTGCTACAAAATTATAGAAAATGGCTTTAAAGACTCAATATATTTACACAAAGATATGTTAGTGTGATAATTCTGTATCAAGGAATATTACATATTTTAATCTTCAGAAATTCAATTGGTATACTGATGTATCAAGGAATATTACACATTTTAATCCTCAGAAATTCAATTGGTATACTGATGTAAAATTCATAAAATCGAAATTGCTTTGGCTCTGATCTTCATAATGAAAGTGTTGTGATGCCTTTAAAAAAACAGCATTAATGTCCTATCTTGAGACCTCAGTTCTCCTTGTCATCTTTGTCCCTCTCACCCTGAAATGACCCAATGTTGTGTCATTGGGTGACACAACACCCAATAACTGATCCCCTGAAATAACCCAATGTTGTGTGCCTTCTATCTTGTTTGTCTTGTGGAGTTAATAAGCAAGGAGCTACAGGCAGCCTTGGGGGCAGCTCCTGTTTCTTTTGGTGTCTTCAGGGTGCCTTATGAGGGCACTCCTCTGTCCCCTTCTTCCTTACTTTTTACACAGAAAAGGGAACTGCAAGGTATTTTCACCCTCCTTGTATTTGTTTTGTGGCTTTAATAATATGAAAACTAGAATTTTCATAACATGCAGCAGCAGGGGTTTTTATTTTAAAGAGACAGAAGAAAAAGAGGAAAAACACACAAACCGAAAGTTAAACCCACAGCATCCAGAAACCTTTGGTTTTACTTCTCTTAAAAAGAGAAAGGCGCTCTGAAGGTTTTTACCTCTGGGTCTTAATGCACGAAGATGTTTTTGACACTTCAGAAGGGTTTGATGTTTCATAGTTATGGATAGAGTTCTTCAAACTGTTTTGTTCTAATACTTTATTCAATGTCAGTCTTCCTATCTGCAAGTTCAGTTACAGCTACACTTTAACATCTTTTTAGATCTTGAGAGCACTCATTGTTACAGACTGAATGTTTGTGTTCCCCACCCCCAATTCATATTTGAAACCCAATCCCTGATGTAATAATGGTGTTTGGAGGTGGGACCTTTGCAAGGTGATTAGGTCATGAGTGTAGAGGGCACTAATCCAGTGCCCTTATGAAAGAAGCCACAGAGCACTCCCTTGCCCCTTCTGCCAGGTGGTGGTGGTATGCAGTTGCTAAGTCATGTCCGACTCTTTATGACCCCATGGTCTGCAGCACACCAGGCTTCCCTGTCCTTCACTATCACCTGGAGTTTGCTCAGACTCATGTCCATTGAGTTGGTGATGCCATCCAACCATCTCATTTTCTGCTAGGTGAGAACACAAGACAGTGTCTATGAACTAGAGCTGGGGGTCTGTCTATAAGCAGACCCTCACCAGACACCTAATCTGCTAGTGAATCAAGAGGGAAGCCAGCAGAGAACAAACTGTAAAAGAATGATACAGCCTGAGGACATGACATAAATAGATTAGAACCAAACAGGTCCAAGATTGCAGACAAGTTGACTTCAGTACATGCTCACTGTATCACATCAGCTAAATGACACACCCACCAGCACCATGACAGGTCCAAGGTCGACTAAACACTCCAAAAGTGGGTGGTAGCCCAATTCCTGGAAGTCCCTTTCCCGAAATAGTTGGAATACTCCTCCCACTCATTAGCCTATGAAATTACTCAGCCCATGAAATCTAACTACACCATATTCTGAGGTTACTCTTGACTTGTGTAATGGCCCACACTGACTGTGGAGTGCATTTCTCTCTAAACAAATCCACTTCTTTGTTGTTTAGTTGCTAAGTTGTATCCAACTCTTTTGTGACCCCCATGGACTCTAACCTACCAGGTTCCTCTATCTGTAGGATTATTCAGGCAAGAATACTGGAGTTAGTTGCTATTTCCTCCTCCAGGGGATCTTCTCAACACAGGGATCGAACCCAGGTCTCCTGCATTGCAGGTGGATTCTTTATGGCAGAGCCACCAGGGAAACCACTTCTTACCTATCACTTTGTTTCTCACTGTATTCTTTCTGCAATGAGACATCAAGAACCTGAGCTTCATTAAGTCCTGAGACCAGGTGTGGGACCTCAGTTAGAAGACCATGAGTTCAAGTCCCAGGCTGGGGCACACAGTTTCAGCTTCACCTTGATTTTGCATTTCCCAGCCTTCAGAACTGTGGGAAATAAATTTCTTCTGTTTACAAGCCACTCAGTCTATAGTCCTTTTGGTATGGCAGCACAAATGGATAAAGACACTCACCCTGCTGCTCTAGGGAATTCAAATTTTACACAAGCTAAAAATTTCACCTAAATACCACTGACCAGATAAAGAAAACAAACAGATGATGATCTTTAATTATTGCCTTCGGACGATGTTCAGCAACATCTGCCCACTCACTGTGCTGTAAAACGTTCTTAGGGGAGGAGGACTGTCTCAGCACTATATGCTTACTCTGGTTAGTAAGGATCAGTTTATATGTACATCTGTGTGTATTGTGCTATGCTCCCCAACTCCTTCTGTAAGCTTCTATTTCATTTTGTCAGTTCCAGGATATGTGTTCTCAAGAAAGGAAATTTGGGACGCCTGAGTTTGCTCTGCATTTATTTTCTTGCTATTAATCTTTGGTGATTCTCCCTCTATGAACTTACTGAAAACATTGGGTAATACATTTAGGAGAAGAATGTCAAAATCTGTATTGTATTGCTGAGAGAATTAAAATAATCCTCCAGAGGAAACATCTGACACACACACAAATATCTTAAGCCTCATTTATAACAAGAAAAATAATTCCTTGGAAAAAAAGTGAGGAAAGCACAGAAAAATAGGGTTTTGGACTCTGCCCAAGGCAAACCAAATCAGAGAGATTACTTATAAAGGCATTTTATGGTTTCTGCATTAGAAAGGAAGAAAGGGCCCGGTCAGAAGTAGTCCTCATTTTTGCAGGAACATACAGGAAGCAGTGACTTGCTCTGATTTTCTAGTTGTCTTTCCAAGTATTTTTCCTAATGAATTCTCAGTAATTCTCATGACTTCCGGCCCTCCCATTCTGCTTACTGGACAGCACACAGCAAGGATGAGTGTGGCGTCAGGTCAGTAAATCTGTGGTGGGCCAGGTCCTCTGTCCACAACCTTTAAATCATGCTCTGACTGATCTACAACCAGGGAGCTTGGCTTTTGCCATTTCCAAATATAGACTATTGATTTTGTAACCAATACCTCAACAGTTAATCAAGAAATGATTATTTATGGAGCACCTTTAATTTGTTTTTCACCACTTGGGCCTGAGCAAGAGTATCCTTTATCTGTTCTCACATAGCTGATGCTAATCTGACTGGAGAGATGCATTGGTCAATATGTATTAGACACAAAACAATGAGAGAGCTGTGCAAACTAAGATCAATACAATTAATGCTGTAGAGAGGATACTCTCTTTGGGGTTCACAGAACAAGGGAGATCTAGGGAATACAGACGTCTAGGAAGGCTTCAGCCATGAAGGAGGTTCAGTGAGCCAGGGGCAAAGAGAGATACATTACTGGCCAGCAAAAACAAGTAAAAATGTGCTGAGGCAAGATTTGTGGCATGTGATGGTAAAAACACAGCCTGCTGCTGCTGCTGCTAAGTCGCTTCAGTCGTGTCCGACTCTGTGCGACCCCATAGACGACGGCCCACCAGGCTCCTCCGTCCCTGGGATTCTCCAGGCAAGAACACTGGAGTGGGTTGCCATTTCCTTCTCCAATGCATGAAAGTGAAAAGTGAAAGGGAAGTTGCTCAGTTGCGTCCGACTTGTAGCGACTCCATGGACTGCAGCTTACCAGGCTCCTCTGCCCATGGGGTTTTCCAGGCAAGAGTACTGGAGTGGGTTGCCATTGCCTTCTCCAAAACACAGCCTACTTAGGGAAAATAAGTCTAAGGAGAAGTGTGAGCCACCCACACCTTCACCCTCATGCACTGACACAAATCTCCACACAACTAAAGTTCAGCCATTTTTGGACACTTGCCATTATCTTTATCCATTTATTTATTCATCTTCTCATTCAATCGCTCAGGGACTGTTTATAAAATGTTCATCTTATGTAGATATTGTACCAGTCACTATGGGAGCAAGGGTGAGCAAGGGGTCATTCTATCATGTTGGTTACAATCATGGGTTTTGTAGTAAAATAGACTTGATAAAGGTCTGGTGCTGCCAGCTACTATCTGAACAAATTATTTAATCTCTCAAAGCATCAATTCTGTAATCAGGAAGTACGAATATCTTATGTGATTTTTAAAAGACTTTTTAAAATGACAACCATTTTTAAGTCTTTATTGAATTTGTTACACTATTGTTTCTGTTTTATGTTTTGGTTTTTGGGCAGAGAAGCTGGGGATCTTAGCTTCCTGACCAGGGGTGGAACCTGTATCCCCTGCATCGGAAGGCAAATCCTTGACCAGTGGATTGCCAGGGAAGTTCCCCTTATGTGGTTTTTATATTTAGTATGTTTTTGCCTAACCTTCCTTTCTCCTTATCAAATTTCCTTTAGAACTGCAGACCAAGATGGTGATAAGGGTAATCCTGAACTTCCCTCATCCCTCAGATAAACTGAATGTATGGCTAGTCAGCTGTAATTTCCTTAGAGAGAAATTCAGAAACTACTTTGGTGATGCCTATGCACTGGACTGGCACAGTGCCAAATAGCTGGTAGGGGATCCCCAACTTCCAGCTTCCTCTTAAGGAGCAAAGAGTCTGGACCACATGTCTCTTACCCCTACTTTTAAGGCTCCCACCCAAGGGAAAAGACCCCAAAAACCTAGCTCTGAAAGCCAACGGAGCTTGTGTTCAGGAGACCCATAGAACTTCAGCAGCGAAGTAGCAGTTCTCATTTCATCCTCTGCCCCCAGATGAGATGGTTGGATAGCATCAGCGATTCGATGGACATGAACGTGGGCAGACGCCAGGAGTAGTGAGTGACAGGGAGGCCTGGCATGCTGCAGTCCATGAGTCAGTGCAGAGTCAGACACGACTTAACAACTGAGCAACAACAACAAAGCAGCTGTTAGTGAGGGCACAAGCATTCACTCTGTTGTTCCTGCCAGGGCTCAGGGCACAGGAAGCTGGCAGAGAAGCATCTCTCAGTCTCCCCTGGCAGAGGCAGCCTGCCTGTGTCACATGCAGTTTTGCTAAGTAGGGCCCGTCCAGCTGCTAGCAAAAATTCTCCCTGGCTCCCAGAAGGTCTGGTGGACATTTCCCTTGACTTCTCTCCTGGGCTTGCTCTAACAGTAAAATCAGGTCACCAGCAACTCTCTCAAAGGAGCTTGTCCAGGTATCAGTTCTGTTCCGTTCCATAGCTCACTTGTGTCTGACTCTTTGCAACCCTGTGGACTGCAGCACGCCAGGCTTCCCTCTCCATCACCAACTCCTGGAGCATACTCAAACTCATGTCCATCGAGCTGGTGATGCCATCCAACCATCTCATCCTTTGTCATCCCCTTCTCCTCCTGCCCTCAATCTTTCCCAGCATCAGGGTCTTTTCCAGTGAGCCAGCTCTTTGCATCACGTGGCTAAAGTATTTGAGTTTCAGCTTCAACATCAGTCCTTCCAATGAATATCCAGGACTGATTTCTCTTACAATGGACTAGTTGGATCTCCTTGCAGTCCAAGGGACTCTCAAGAGTCTTCTCCAACACCACAGTTCAAAAACTGTGCACTCAGCTTTCTTTACAGTCCAACTCTCACATCCATACATGACTACTGAAAAAACCATAACTAAGACTAGATAGATCTTTGTTGACAAAGTAACATCTCTGCTTTTTAATATTCTCTCTAGGCTGGTCACAGCTTTTCTTCCAAAGAGCAAGTGTCTTTTAATTTCATGGCTATGGTCACCATCTACAGTGATTTTAGAGTCCAGAAAAATAAAGTCTGCCACTGTTTCCATTTTCTCCCCATCTATTTGCCATGAAGTGATGGGACCAGATGCCAAGATCTTAGTTTTCTGAATGTTGAGCTTTAAGCCAACTTTTTCACTCCCCTCTTTCACTTTCATCAAGAGGCTCTTTAGCTCTTCTTCACTTTCTGCCATAAGAGTGGTGTCATCTGCATATCTGAGATTATTGATATTTCTCCCAGCAATCTTGACGTCAGCTTGTGCTTCATCCAGCGCAGTATTTTGCATGAGGTACTCTGCATATAAGTTAAATAAACAGGGTGACAATATACAGCCTTGAAGTACTCCTTTCTTGATCTGGAACCAGTCTGTTGTTCCATGTCCAGTTCTATCTGTTGCTTCTAGACCTGCATACAGATTTCTCAGGAGGCAGGTCAGGTGGTCTAATATTCTTATCTCCTAAAGAATTTTCCACAGTTTGTTGTGATTCACAAAGTCAAAGGCTTTGGCATAGTCAATAAAGAAGAAGGAGATGTTTTTCTGAACTCTTGCTTTTTCGATGATCCAATTTCGATGGCAATTTGATCTCTGGTTCCTCTGCCTTTTCTAAAACCAACTTCAACATCTGGAAGTTCACAGTTCACGTATTGCTGAAGCCTGGCTTGGAGAATTTTAAGCATCAGTTTACTAGTGTGTGAGATGAGTGCAATTGTGTGGTAGTTTGAACATTCTTTGGCATTGCCTTATTTTGGGATTGGAATTAAAACTGACCTTTTCCAGTCCTGTGGCCACTGCTGAGTTTTCCAAATTTGCTGGCATACTGAGTGCAGCACTTTCACAGCATCATCTTTCAGGATTTGAAATAGCTCCACTGGAATTCCATCACCTCCACTAGCTTTGTTCGTAGTGATGCTTCCTAAGACCACTTGGTTTCACATCCCAGGATATCTGGCTCTAGGCGAGTGATCACACCATCATGATTATCTGGGTCATGAGGATCTTTTTTGTGTCATTCTTTTGTGTATTCTTGCCACCTCTTCTTAATATCTTCTGCTTCTTTTATACCATACCGTTTCTGTCCTTTATTGTGCCCATCTTTGCATGAAATGGTCCCTTGGCAATTCTAGTCTTTCCCATTCTATTGTTTTCCTCTGTTTCTTTAAGGGCTTCCTTGCTGGCTCAGAGGTTAAAGTGTCTGCCTCCAATATGGGAGACCCGGGTTCGAACCCTGGGTCGGGAAGATCCCCCTGGAGAAGGAAATGGCAATCCACTCCAGTATTCTTGCCTAGAGAATCCCATGGACGGAGAAGCCTAGTAGGTTATAGTCCACGATGTCGCAAAGAGTCGGACACGACTGAGTGACTTCACCTCACCTCTGTTTCTTTGCATTGATCTCTGAAGAAGTCTTTCTTATCTCTCTTTGCTATTCTTTGGAATTCTGTATTCAAATGGGTATGCTGCTAAGTCACTTCAGTCATGACTGACTCTGTGCGACTCCACAGACGGCAGCCCACCAGGCTCCCATCCCTGGGATTCTCCATGCAAGAGTACTGGAGAGGGTTACCATTGCCTTCTCCAATCCATGAAAGTGAAAAGTGAAAGTGAAGTCGCTCAGTCATGTCCAACTCTTTGCGACCCCATGAACTGCAGCCCACCAGGCTCCTCCGTCCATGGGATTCTCCAGGCAAGAGTACTGGAGTGGGTTGCCATTGCCTTCTCCTGCAAATGGGTATATCTTTTCCTTTTATCCTTTGCCTTTCAATTCTCTTCTTTTCACAGCTATTTGTAAGGCCTCCTCGGACAACCATTTTGCCTTTTTGCATGTCTTCTCCCGGGATGGTCTTGATCCCTGCCTCCTGTACAATGTCATGAACCTCCATCCATAGGTCTTCAGGCACTCTGTCTATCAGATCTAGTCCCTTGAATCTATTTGTCACTTTCACTGTATAATGATAACGGACGGATTTGATTTAGGTTCTACCTGAATGGTCTAGTGGTTTCCCCTAATTTCTTCAGTTTAAGTCCAGGCATAGGTGATGAGAAACTGAAATAGAAAGATGAAAAGGAACGATGGGAAGAAGAGAAAAGGGCTGGGAGAGGGAGTTACCCAGATGTAAGGAAGGTAGGTAGAGACTAAGGCAGTGGGTACTGGGAATGAGACAAGAGACACTAGCAGGCGTGGGCATGACAAAGGCAGCACACAGCTCTGTCTGGCTATAGAGACCTTCACTGATGTGAGCCTCTCCACGGGAAGTCACGGAGAGAGGCAAAGCCTATGTGGCCAGCACAACAGACTGAGGCAGTGCACAGTAAACAGACAGCAGGGACGCTGACCACAGAACACCTGCCACGCACACTATGAGGCAGCCCCAGTGATGCAGCTCACTGGGCATCACTGTCCTCACAGAACCCATGTGGTTGTTCTACAGAATCTTTCACTATGTTTTAGTCCACATTTACTTACTTTAATCCAGCTTTTTATTTTGGGAAGCTCTGACCTTTTCCTGGGATTCCCAGGTGGAGCCACTGATACAGAACTCCAGTGCCAAGGCAGGAGACCTAAGAGATGTGGGTTTGATCCCTGGGTCGGGGAAGCTCCCCTGGAGAAGGAAATGGCAAACCACTCCAGTATTCTTGCCTGGAGAATCCCATGGACAGAGGAGCCGGGTGGGCTGCAGTCCGTGGGGTCACAGAGTCAGACATGACTGAATCTATTTGTCATGCCCACACATGCTGATCTTTTCCAGGTAATTTGTGATGGGATAGCTCTTCTCTGACTTCTGCTGGACCTACCTAAAATGGGAGGTCTCAATATCCAGGGCTCCAGGGGTAGATGTCATATATCTAATGCCCTTTGTATTTAGGTTCAGATCAAAGCTTGACTCCCTGTATGCTCAAGAAATACTGATTCAACAGTATCTTTAGGAATGTCTTTATTATAATCTGTAGAGATTTAGAGGGGGTGTGAAAAACCAGACAGGAGGAAAGGTCTGAGGATGACATCCGAGTTTTACATTTGTCTAAAGAGATTGATTGTGTTTCTGGTAGAAATGTAGACTCTGGGGTAGGGATCAGGCTGCAGACTGAGGGAAGACAGTGGGTCTCAGGATCACAGATCTTCCAATCTACACCATTTCCCCTTTAGTATTTTCATGCCTCTCCATATTATCATTACTATCAAACTCTTATTTTCTTCCTGTGCTCATTAAATAGTTAACAGTAGTGCCCAAAAATGAACAATGTTCTGAGTCGTGTTTTAGATTTTCAAATGGTCATAAGCAGTTTCGGTTCACTTAAGCATATTATAATCAGCAACAACAGGAAGAAAACAGAAAAATTGCTATTTCAAATCTCAACAATTACACTGATTTCTTAATGGTGGATGTAGAACAAAAGATCCATGTTACAGGGAGAAAGTAATTTTAAAATAGCAGGTTTACTGTATGATCAGTTGTGTCCAGAATGATTTGCAGTAAATACAACTAAGGAACTATCATGAACTATCTCCTACGTGTTTTTCACTTTTTGCAATTATCCAAAACTTTTCTCTGAACAGTGCTGTTCACAAATATAAAGGTTCACACTTTCAGACAAGTCTTATCATAAAGCTATTTGACATCATAAAAGTTTATCTCTTTTCGTCAAAAGGAAAGAAAGCAGGCACAGATACACTGGACACTGTCTAGTAATGTCACCAAAGGTCTTTGTTGAGTTTACGGTCATTCCTCAGTATCTGCTAGGAAGTGGCTCCAGGACCCCTGAGGACACCAAAATCCATGGATGCTCAAGCCTACATAAAATGGCCCAGGATTTGCATGCAGTGTAAGCACATCCTCTTGTACACTTTAAATCTCAAGATTTATAATAGCAAATACAATGTAAATGCTATGTAAATAGTTGCCTGCACACAGCAAATTCAAGTTTCGCTTTTTGGAACTTCCTGGAATTTCTTTTCCAAATATCGTTGATCCATAATTGGTTGAATCTGTGGATACAGAACCCCTGAAAATGGAGAGCCCACTGTACTAGACACTTTTTTTCTTTCAGTTTTATTGAGAGTCAGTTTTTAAATCAGCACATAGAAGGACGTACTTTTTCCATCCCAGGGTCCTTAGCATATTTATCACGGCTGTTTTAAATTTTTGATCCGATACATCCAACATCTCTGGCATATCTGTGTGTGGCTCTGATGCTTCCTTTGTCTCTTTAGCTTTTGTGTGTGTGTGTGTTTTAGTATGCTTTGAGCTGAACATGATGTATTGGGTAAAAACAACTGAGGTGAATGAGCCTTTAGGGTGAGGTTCTTTGTATATCTAGGTAGGAGTCAGGCTGTGTTTACTCTTTGCTCTTTTCTGCAGCTGTTGGAGGCTGAGCTTTCCTCTGATGTCACTGTTTTTATCTCCCCTGTTGTCTTTTAGTTCCCCTATAGGTTTCTTCTTAAGTAAGATGAGGCATGCAGTTCTTCCATGTAATGGCCCGTTGTTATACATACGAGACCCCACTGATGCAGTGTTAAGGTGGACCGGCATACCTTATATTATTGCACTTAGCTTTACTGTGCTTTGCAGATGTTGCGGTTTTTACAGATTGAAAGTCTGTGTCAACCCTGTAACAAGCAAGTCTATGGGCATACATTTCCCAACAACATTTGCTCACTTTTTGTGTCTCTGTGTTGCCTTTTGATAACTGTCACAATATTTCAAACTTTTTCATTATAATTATATATATATTATGGTGATCTGCAGTCAGTGATCTTTGATGTTACTATTGTAGTTGTTCTGGGGAGGCACAAGTTGCGCCCATATGAGGGGATGGACAATAAACGTTGGATGTGTTCTGACAGCTCCAACAACCAGCCATTGCCCCCATCTCTCCCCCTCTCCTTGGGCCTCCCTAGTCCCTGAGACACAACAACAGGAAATTACATCAATTGATAACCCTGCAACAGCCTCTAAGTGTTCAAATGAAAGGAAGGTCGTAAGTCTCTCACTTTAAATCAAAAGCTAGAAATAATGAAGCTTAGTGAGGAAGGCAGGTTGAAAGCCAGACGGGCTAAAACCTAGGTTTCTTGTGTCAAAAGTTACCCAAGTTGAGAATGCAAAAGAAAAGTAACTTGAAGGAAATTAAAAGTTTTACTGCAGTGAACACATGAATGATAAAGGGCAGCCTTCTTGTTGATACAGAAAGTTTAGTAGTCTGGGTAGATCACACCAGCCACAACAGCCAAAACCTAACGCAGAGCAAAGCCCTAACTTTCTTCAGTTCTAGAGTAGAAGGTGGCTGATGTTTCTGAGTGGCATCTGAATTCTGTTTAGAGTGAAAATAGTCCAGGGGTTAAGAATCTGCCTTGCAATGCAGGGGGCATGGGTTCGATCCCTGGGGGGGAAGTAAGATCCACAAGCCAAAGGGCTACTAAGCCCATGCGCCATAGCTAGAGAGTCCATCCATGTGATGCAATTAAAGATACATGTGACTCAACGAAGATCTGGAATGCCACAACTAAGACCCAAAGCAGCCAAATAAATAAATACAGAAATATTTTTTTTAATAAGTTAAAAAAATTGAAACTAAGAAGATAGTAACCAGCTGCTGTGGTTTTTCTCCTATACTCTTTCTGCCTTACTGGAGCAGCAGTTATTTAAGTATCAATGAGGTAACAGCCTGAGGTTAAAAGCTCACACACTGAGGGTAATGAAAAGACAGATGGAAAGAACCCAGGTCTCTGAAAGTATCACTGAACAGCTGAACAAATATCAATAACCACATATTCACAGAGCTATAATGTAACACATGTGTGTGCATGCTAAGTCGCTTCAGTCATGTTCAACTGTTTGCAACCCCCTGGGACTATAGCCTGCCAGGCTTCTCTGTCCATGGGATTCTCCAGGCAAGGATATGGGAGTGAATTCCCAGGCCCTTCTCCAGGGGATCTTCCCAACCCAGGAATTGAACCAGCATCTCTTGTGTCTCCTGCATTGGCAGGCAGGTTCTTTATCAGTAAAGTCACATATAAACAACAACAGATGGTATTCTTCTATTTGGCTCCATATATTCATTGATCAGTTCAGTTCAGTCACCCAGTCATGTCCGACTCTTTGCAACCCCATGGACTGTAGCACTCCAGGCTTCCCTGTCTATCACCAACTCCCAGAGCTTACTTAAACTCATGTCCATTGAGTCTATCGTGCCATCCAGCCATCTTATTCTCTGTTGTCCCCTTCTCCTCTTGCCTTTGATCTTTCCCAGCATCAGGGTCTTTTCCACTGAGTCAGTGCTTCTCATCAGGTGACCAAAGTACTGGAGTTTCAGCTTCAGCATCAGTCCTTTTAATGAATATTCAGGACTGATTTCCTTTAGAACTGACTGGTTTGATCTCCTTGCAGTCTGAGGGACTCTCAAGTGTGCCTTCTCTAACACCACAGTTCAAAAGCATCAGTTCTTATAAATTCATAGATGACAGTGTACTATTCTCAGAAGCAATGTGCTACAAGTTGGTTTCAAACCATAGACTGTGGACAATGAGTAAATAAGAAGACAGAGCAGTCATAGGTGAGGATCCAAGCATGCCAGGTTGGACAGCATTGGCCCTCACTATGCCGTGTCAAAACGCTTGGCCAAACTGCCATCTGTCGAATCTCGTTACACAGACTCTTTGCCGGGCTAGCCCAGAAAAACTACGGAAAACATCAGCAAAAAGATGTTACACAGCACTTTCTCTGACTCTTAAAATCACCCACCCCATTTATTCTAACTGAATTAGTGGGTGAAACATACATAAAATTCAATAAATTATAGATAATAAGATTAACTATTATTATATTAGAAGAATTTATATTAGCTACATAAATTCTGAAGTGTAACTTAGAATCCAGTTTATCAGGTAAGAAACTGACCCTAGGGACAGCTGAGATTAGTGAATTTCTGTTTTTAGTTCTTGGGTAAGCTGGTATTTGCTTATCTGACATCTCCACCAAAAGTTGGGCAGGCAGTGCTACCAATTAACTGTAGTGGTTGACAGCATTTTAGAAACATGAGTCTCAGGAGAGAGGAATTCATCTTTCTGGTGAACTCATCTTTTGGTAATTCATCTTTTTCTGAGATCAGTGAATATGGCAGAAGACCCAAATCAACTCACTTGCCTGCTTGCTTATCACCAGACACCTCTCAGAAAGACACCTCTGGAGAGAGGTAGAAGGGACGACACCAGTGCAGAAGAATCTCCTCTACACACTGGTGTGTGTGGCACAGCCCAGGAGACTCAGCCACGCGCGGCAGGGCTGGACTGATGACCCACAGCACAAGGCCTGGAGACACAGGGCACAGAGCACAGAGCACAATGCAGCAGGCAAGGGGCTGTCCCCAGGAGATGGCAGGGCCAGTCCGTGAATAAACAAAACCCAGATGCTGAAGTCCACCAACCCCACAGGAAAACCGACACTCAGTCTTAAAGCATCAACAAAGCAGAAATTCAGCAAATTTGTTCTATTTCTGACTGGCTGCTCTTAACCAAGACAATTCAGTCTATCCATTTTGTCCTTGTGTTTGAGTAAGTCTCTGACATAGCAGGGGTTTATTACAATGGACTGGATTAAAATGCTACTGTGATTTTTTTGTTCTCATTTCCATGTAAATTCTGCCCCCCTCCTTTTTTTTTAATGGAGATGATTTGAACCATGAGACAGGAAGGTCAGAGACAGTCCTTAGGAAAGTCAAAGAAGGAAGTAATTCTGAACCAAAGATGCTCACAACGGCATACTTTTCAACTTTAGTACATTTTGTACAACTTTGCACCAGTTATTGCCACAGGATATTTTTCCCTCTCCCATTTAACAACTTCATTTATTCTTTACCCATCTTAGCCACTGATTGAGTAGAAATTCTTACCCATTTTCAGAATGAAACAAATACCACAACTAATGGATAGGACTTTTCTGGCCAGGAGTAACTTGTATGCACTTCCGGTCAGGCTGATCACAGGAATGGAAAAGACTGCTGGCATTGTGCCCAGCAGATTATCCACCCTGCAATCTTGCTTCTGCTACCTGGGATTCGAGTAACTGATGGCACTGAACAGTCAGCCATGTGAATCCTGTTGTATCACAGATCCCCTCAGAGTCAAGAAAATACTTAAGATGATCAAGAAATGCTAAAGAAGAGTCATGGAACCATTTTTAAAATGTGATTGTGAGCACCGTGCAATACCTTAACAAGAAAAAGAATATCTGAGTGCCCTAAAACTGAATGTTAAGTAAACTCTGAGTTTTCCACAAGGCAGAGAAGAGAAGAAGAATATGAACAAGGTAGTATTTTGACATTACTATGTGGATTTTTTTTCTTCTTTTCCCTCTACCCTCTCAATTTCCAAGGGTTGACTCTGAGTTTATGGCTCTATTCAGGTGGTGGGGTAGGGTGGAGAACTAGCATTGCCTGGCAAATGTGTTTTCTTTTGGCCTGTATTTCCAAAAGCCTAAGCTCAAAAGGAGAGGCTTCACTCATGTAGGATAAGAAACTCTCTGCAGAAGTAGGAGTGAATGTGGGGACCCTCACTCCAAGCCTGACAGATTCTCCTTGAGATGAGAGAGACAGAGACATCTAGGGGTCCAAAGGGGCTTCCCAGATGGCTCGGCAGTAAAGAATCTGCCTGCCAATGCAGGAGATGCAGGTTTGATCCCTGGATTGGAAAGATCCCCAGGAGAAGGAAATGGCAACCCACTCCAGTATTCTTGCTAGGAGAATCCCAAGGACGGAGGAGCCTGGTGGGCTACAGGTCACAAGGAGATGGACACAACTGAGCATGAGTGCTTACTGGACTTTTAATGGGGATTCAGAGAGCAGAGCTTCTCTGGACTCCGTTTCTCACTAATTTCTCCACAGGAGGGGAAAAAGCCTCTGGAGGGATTGCTAGAAGGCATGGTTAGGAAGATGGGGCCAGGCAACCAAAATGGTGCAAGGTGGCAGGGGGACTCGGTAGTTGGAAGCAGTGGAGTCTGCACAACAATGACCGATGACCAGGGCTTCAGTGCATTAGACCTGTGATGCACAGAGGACCAAAAAACAAGATGAGCTCAAGGGCTTCAGATGCAGGAACAGAATGCACCAGATCTCTATCAGCCTCCTGCCATGTTGCAACTGGTGCAGAATTTGTTTTGAGCCCTCCTGGGCAGCATGGCCTGTTCCTGTCCCATCCCGTATAAGGAAAGGTATTTGTTCCGTCCTTCCCATGCCCCATGTAAGGAAAGCACATGTACCTCCTCCAACCAGCAAATGAGTTGCAAGGTTTTTACCCTGGTCCTTTGTTCCTGGCTATAAAGTCAGGCAACTTACCCATATTCAGGGTCTGTCTTCCCTGACTAGCAGGAAGCTGGCCTCCTGTCCCAAAGCAGCCTCTATGCACAAATTATATTCTCTTTCATTCTGTCTCATGTCTGGAAATTCTTTTCCAATCTGCACACAGTGACAAGAACCATGTGGCAGAAATGAAGCACTGAGAGTATCTGGGACTCCACTAAGAAATTAGAAATTAATCTGTGTGTGGGGAAAAGTTCAAGCTCTATTTCTTTCATCTAGAAGCTTTTCACTGGTTTCATATCCAGAAAACTATCCCTCTCTGGGTATCCTTATAACCTTCACCTGCCCTGACCCCTCCTTACTCCTCAAACCCAGTTCAGTTTCAGTTCAGTCACTCAGTCATGTCCGACTCTTTGCGACCCCATGAATCGCAGCACGCCAGGCCTCCCTATTCATCACCAACTCCTGGAGCTCACTCAAACTCATGTCCATCGAGTCAGTGATGCCATCCAGCCATCTCATCTTCTGTCGTCCCCTTCTCCTCCTGCCCCCAATCCCACCCAGCATCAGGGTCTTTTCCAGTGAGTCAGCTCTTTGCATCAGGTGGCCAAAGTATTGGAGTTTCAGCTTCAGCATCAGTCCTTCCAAAGAACACCCAGGGCTGATCTCCTTTAGAATGGACTGGCTGGATCTCCTTGCAGTCCAAGGGACTCTCAAGAGTCTTCTCCAACACCACAGTTCAAAAGCATCAATTCTTTGGCGCTCAGCTTTCTTTATGGTCCAACTCTCACATCCATACATGACCACTGGAAAAACCATAGCCTTGACTAGATGGACCTTTTTCGGCAAAGTAATGTCTCTGCTTGTTAATATGCTATCTAGGTTGGTCATAACTTTTCTTCCAAGGAGTAAGCGTCTTTTAATTTCATGGCTGCAGTCACCATCTGCAGTGATTTTGGTGCCCCCAAAATAAAGTACAACACTGTTTCCATTGTTTCCTCATCTATTTCCCATGAAGTGATGGGACCAGATGCCATGATCTTCGTTTTCTGAATGTTGAGCTTTAGGCCAACTTTTTCTCTCTCCTCTTTCACTTTCATCAAGAGACTTTTTAGTTCCTCTTCACTTTCTGCCCATATCATCTGCATATCTGAGGTTATTGATATTTCTCCTGGCAGTCTTGATTCCAGCTTGTGCTTCTTCCAGCCCAGCCTTTCTCATGATGTACTCTGCATATTGTCACCTCAAACCCAAGGTAACCACCATTTCTGATTTCTAATTCCATCAATTGGTTTGGACTATTAGAGACTTTCTTATTAAAAGGCATTATACAGTCTCTTCTCTTTCATGTCTGGCATTTTTCCTACACTATTTACAGTTTTGGTTTGTGATTTTTATTGTTAAGTACAGTTCCACTGTAATAATATACAATTTACTTGTCCATTCTGTTGACGCTCCTTTGTTGTTCCTTATATATGGCTTTACAGGATAAAGTGGCTTCAAGATTTATGTACATGTCTTTTGTTTAAAAATATAATCTTAAGTAAGTCACACATCAAAAAGAAACTACAGTGAATGATGAAGAAAGTCAAACTTGGAATTGACTTACACTGAAAGCATTACATAAAATTTGTGGGAATGCAATAAAAACAGTGCTTTGAAGAAAATTGATAGCCTTATATGCTATAATTCATCATTTACAGCCACAGAAAAGGCTATCGGCTAAAAAATTAGTGATTAGGGATTTAGTACTGGCCATGGGGGAGTACCAAGTAACTTATTCTTCTGCTGTAAACAACTATAAACCTGTATAAAATATGGGAAAGCAACCATTTTCAGGCAATGGACAATAAGCCAGCACAAGGTTGTGATCTTTGAGAAAAGGAAACACACAGTGAGCTCAAAATTCGTGCTGGTTTCTGCTGGGGCACTTCCTAAACAGCAGCAGAGACATGGTGCCAAAAGAGACTGTTGAGGGCGAGGTGGCGACTCTGCGCTGGTGCTGCTGTGGGCAAGGCTACGGAAGATGTAAGCCACGCAAACAAAGAGCCCCAGAAAAGTGCACTGAAACGCCCTGGAGACTGCAAGCAGACACTCAGCTGAGTGTGGGCCGAGCGAGACTCTGGGAGGCTCAGCAGAGAGAGGCAATAGGCGGGCTGGCGGGGCTGGAGGCTCTGTGGTGGCACAGGGCAGGGAGACACTGGAGTTCGGAGAGCCTTGTTAATGCTTTTCAGCCACTCTTGTAATTTCATACAGATGACACCTGTAAGGATTTATCTAAACATTCACCCTTTTACTGTCTACCCTTCGGTCTTGCAACCCCAACTGTTCTTTTGGAATCATTTTCCTTCTCTTTGAGGGCTTCCCTGATGGCTCAGACAGTAAAGAATTCTGTCTGCAACGCGGGAGACCTGGGTTTGACCCCTGGGTTGGGAAGACTTCCTGGAGAAGGGAAAGGTTACCCATTCCAGTATTCTGGCCTGGAGAATCGCAGAGTCTTTTTGAAGTCAATAACGTAAGAGTTCTTTTGAAATAAGTTTCTTTGTAGTAGACATTCCCCTCTACAGATACTGTAAACTTATAAATAGCTTGTGTTGCTTTTGTTACTGAGTTAGTATTGTGGAATGCTGGGTTCTGGCTGACTTACCTTCCTACATCTTGTAATTTTCATTCCGCTGTATTTTAAGGTCCATTTCTGCCATTGAGAAGTCTGCTCTCGTGACGCCACAGTCCGTCCTCTCTCTGTAACTGTTCCTAAAATCCTCTCCTCTCCTTCGGTGTTTGCAGATCCTCTGCAGTGTTTCTAGGTGTGGGCTTCTCTTTAGTATCCTTCTTGAAATACACTGTACTTCCTGAGTCCTCTTAGATGTCATTTAAATTTGGCAAAATTTGCAGTCATTTTCATTTAAACTATTTCCTCTCTATTTTCTCCCTTTAACCTCCTGAGACACCAATTGCTTACAACTTAGAATTTTTCACTCAACCCTTCTTGTCCCTTAACCTTTCTTTCATATTTTCCTTCTTGTCATCTCTCTTCAGTAAATTCGGCTAAATTCTTCAGATACATCTTCTCCTTGGTTGTAACTAACCTGCTGTGGAACGAACTCACTGTGACTTGACATCAACAATTCAGTTTGCCATTTCCTAAAGTTTTGATTCCGTGTTTTTTTCAAGTTTCTCTATTGAGTCCTTGTATTTCTTTATAACTATGTCCTTTATATATTTATACAACTCACAGCAACTGTTCTGCATTCTGCCTCTGACTCCTCTAGTCCACAGATTTGGGGTAACCTAAATTGGCTGTTCACTGATGCTGCAATTTCCGCTCGTAGCCTGTCTTCTAATGTATGTGGTAATTACTGTCTCTAAGGTCATGCTTGATTTTAGTCATTTAGGCCAGAGAAGAGAAACTGCACTCATATGGGAGACTGCTGCTTCTGAAGGCAGCACCCTGCCCTCTGGCTCCTCACTGTTCCAGTGTCCCTTTTGGGAGAAGACACAATGAATCTTCCTCCAAGTGATCCACTGATCTTCTTTCAACAAATATTTATTAGCATCCATAACTTGCCTGGCACAGTTCAAAGTGCTTGGCTTGTAAGAAGACCACTACAGGTCAAATGTTAAGTGCTTTGGGAAAAACTAAGGCAGGACAGGAGGACAGAATGTGCTTAGACTTGGAGAGATGTTTTGTGATCTTTGAATAGGGTCGGGGAAGCCCTGCCTGAGAAGACGGCATCTGGCCTCAGTGAGAGGAGGGAACCAGGCACAAAGATGACTGAGAAGTGAGCATTCTTGTGGAAGCAGCAGCAGATGCCAAGGCGGCCCTGAGATGGAAACACGTCTGATGTGTTGGAACAGCTACAAAGAGATCAGTGTGGCTGAAAGGGAGTGAGGGAGCGGAAGAGTGGCAGGAGACGGGGTCAGAGAGGAAGCAACAGCAAGTCCTCAGGGCTTGGCAGGTCACTGCAGGAATGCAGACCTCTACTGTGCATGAAATGGGAAGGCACTAGAGGTTTCGAGCAGGACAGTGACGTGATCCATTAGGATCTAACAGGCTCACTCTGGGTTCTGTGTTAGCAATCACTTGTGGAAAGAGTGAAAGGGTGAAGCAGGCAGGAGAGTTAAGGCATAGTGATGCCACAGGAGAGAGGACGGTGCCCCTGGCCAGGGTGACAGCAGCAGCACCCGCAGGAAGCAGTCACTCTGGATACAGTCTGACGGCCGAGCCAACGCGCCGTGCTGATGTACTGGACGCCAGCTGGGAGAGAAAAAGATTAAGACAGCTCTGAGGGTCTGGCAGATGCAGTTAATATCTCTTGAGAAGGCAGAGGCTGTAGGAGAAGCGGATGCTGCTGCAGGGGAGAGAAAGGACAGATGAAGTTCGAACATGATATGTTTGAGATATTACTAGATATCCGAATGGAGGTGTCAGGTAATTAGTCAGATACATGAATCTAAGATCAAGGAGAGGTCTGGGCTGGAGATATGAATTGGACTCTTCAGCATATGACAGTATTTAAAGCCAGTTCAGTTCAGTAGCTCAGTCAGGTCCCACTCTGTGCAACCCCATGGACTGCGCACACCAGGCTTCCCTGTCCATCACCAACTCCCAGAGTTTACCCAAACTCATATCCATTGAGTTGGTGATGCCATCCAACCATCTCATCCTCTGTTGTCCCCTTCTCCTCCCACCTTCAATCTTTCCCAGCATCAGGGTCTTTTCTAATGAGTCAGTTTTTGTATCAGGTGGCCAAAGGACTAGAGTTTCAGCTTCAGCATCAGTCCTTCCAATGAATATTCAGGAATAATTTCCTTTAGGATGGGCTAGTTGGATCTCCTTGCAGGCCAAGGGACTCTTAAGAGTCTTCTCCAACACCACAGTTCAAAAGCATCAATTCTTTGGTGCTCAGCTTTCTTATAGTCCAACTCTCACATCCATACATGACTACTGGAAAACCATAGCCTTGACTAGACGGACCTTTGTTGGCAAAGTAACATCTCTGCCTTTTAATATGCTGTCTAGGTTGGTCATAACTTTTCTTCCAAGGAGAAAGTGTCTTTTAATTTCATGGCTGCAGTCACCATCTGCAGTGATTCTGGAGCCCAGGAAAATAAAGTCTGTCACTATTTCCATTGTTTCCTCATCTATTTGCCATGAAGTGATGGGACCAGATGCTGTGATCTTAGTTTTCTGAATGGTGAGGTGTAAGCCAACTTTTTCACTCTTTTCTTTCACTTTCATCAAGAGGCTCTTTAGTTCTTCTTCACTTTCTGTCATAAGAGTGTTATCACCTGCATATCTGAGGTTATTGATATTTCTCCCGGCAATCTTGATTCCAGCTTATGCTTCATCCAGCCCAGCATTTCTCATGAAGTACTCTGCATATAAGTTAAATAAACAGGGTGACAATATACAGTCTTGAAGTACTCCTTTCCCAATTTAGAACCAGTCTGTAGTTCCATGTCCAGTTCTAACTGTTGCTTCCTGACCTGCATACAGATTTCTCAGGAGGCAGGTCAGGTGGTCTGGTAATTCCCATCTCTTGAAGAATTTTTCACAGTTTGTTGTGATCCACACAGTCAACGACTTTGGCATAATCAATAAAGCAGAAATAGATGTTTTTCTGGAACTCTTGCTTTTTGATGATGCAACAGATGTTGGCAACTTGATCTCTGGTTCCTCTGCCTTTTCTAAAGCCAGCTTGAACATCTGAAAGTTCATGGTTCATGTACTGTTGAAGCCTAGATTGGAGAATTTGGAGCATTACTTTACTAGCATGTGAGACGAGTGCAATTGGGCAGTAGTTTGAGAGTACTTTGGCATTGCCTTTCTTAGGGATTGGAATGAAAACTGACCTATTCCAGTTCTGTGGCCACTGCTGAGTTTTCCAAATTTGCTGTCATACTGAGTATAGCATTTTCACAGCATCATCTTTCAGGATTTGAAATAGCTCAACTGGAATGTCAATTACAGTGAAGCACTGTCTCAGCAATCTACTTCTACTGTAGCTTGGTGCAATGTTCTGGGGGTTAGGGAGAAAGTGACCAAACTTTCCAAGTGAAAAGTCAGCATGAACTAACAGGAAACTAGAATGCTGGGCCTTATACTCCCGAGGAGGCCTCAAATTACACGACACCTCAATAAACACACTGGCACCCTAATCTCTGAAACTCTTTTACTAGTTTAAAGAACAAATTCTATGTCTCAAAATAGTCTCTTTGAAATTTGTATTTCTTGTCAAAATTTAGCTTGAGGAGGAATACTTCCTTAATTTCAGTTTCTTAAATTATCCTACTTGTTTTAATTAGAGATCTACTTAAATCTTTGATTTCATAACTCCAAGTTATTAGACTGAATGAAAGTGAGTTTTTATGAAACAAACATTAAGACTCATTACATTAATATCACTACATTATATAGGCTGTTTTATGTATATACTAATTCACAAAAACGAAAAATGAGCTACCAGGTTCATTTGCATGTAGGCAGTGCTGTGCTTTAAAACTTTAATGACTGGCTTTCCAAATCAAATTCCTTACTTGTAGAATTTGCCAGTTTCTGTGGTGTAAATACTCCCATTATATCTGATTTCAAATCACCAAATGATATCACTGAACATGGAGTTGGAAAGAGATGTGAAAAAACAGTGTCTGTGTGCCAACTTCTATGTATCACTGCACATCTCCATCAAAAAGTGTATCCTACTTCTTCTTATTAGAGAGTTTTTCATTATGTGATTATAACATCACAGCAAACACTTTAGAGACTGATTTGGTAATCTGGAGTTCTTTCTGATTTATATGAATTTTGGAGTTGCTTTTTCTGTTTCTATAAAGAAAATGTCACATGAATTTTGATAGGGATTACAATGAAGTTGCAAATTGTTTTGTGCAATGCGGGCATTTTAACAATATTAAGTTTTTCAATCCATAAACACAGGCTGTCTTTCCATTTGTTTGTGCCTTCTCTAATTTATTTCATCACTGTTTTGTAGTTTTTAATGTAAAAGTCTTTTACCTTCTTACTTAAGCTTATTCTGAAGTATTTTATTCTTTTCGATGCTGTTATAAGTGGGGCTGTTTACCTACTTTCATTTTCAGATAATTTATTGTTACTCTACAGAAATATAACAAATTTTTGCATGTTGATTTTGTATCCTACAACTTTACTGAGTTCATTTATTAGCTCTAACAGATTTTTGTGGAGTTCTTACACATATAATATATATATATTATATATAAATATCTATTAATATATAAAAGATCATTTCATTATCAATAGGGATAATTTTACCTCTTTCTTTCCAATTTGGATGCCTTTTATTTCTTTTTCTTACCTAACTGCTCTGGCTAGGACTTCCAACACTATATTGAACAGAGGTGCTAAATGTGGGCATCCTCACCTGCTACTGATCTTAAAGGAAAAGCTTTCAATTGGGACCACAAATAATTCTGAATAGCCAAAACTGTGTTGAGAAGAAAGAACAAAGCTAGTGGCATCACATGTCCTGGTTTCAAAATACATTAAAAAGCTACCTCAGATATGCACATGACACAACTCTTATGGCAGAAAGCAAAGAAGAACTATACAGCTTCTTGATGAAAGTGAAAGACAACAATGAAAAAGTTGGCTTAAAACTCAACATTCAGAAACTAAGATGATGGCATCTGGTCCCATCACTTCATGGCAAATAGATGGGAAACAATGGAAACAGTGACAGGCTTTATTCTTGGGGGCTCCAAAATCACTGCAGATAGTGATTGCAGCCATAAAATTAAAAGACGCTTGCTCCTTGGAAGGAAACCTATGACCAACCTAGATAGCATATTAAAAAACAGAGACATTACTTTGCCAACAAAGGTCTGTCTAGTCAAAGCTATAGTTTTTCCAGTAGTCATGTATGGATGTGAGACTTGGACCATAAAGAAAGCTGAGCACTGAAGAACTGATGCTTTTGAACTGTGGTGTTGGAGAAGACTCTTGAGAGTCCCTTGGACTGCAAGGAGATCAAACCAGTCTATCCTAAAGGAAATCAGTCCTGAATATTCATTGGAAGGACTGACACTGAAGCAGAAACTCCAATATTTTGGCCACCTGAGGTGAAGAACTGACTCATTAGAAAAGACCCTGATGCTGGGAAAGATTGAAGGCGGGAGGAAAAGGGAACGACAGAGGATGAGATGGTTGGATGGCATCACCGACTCAATGGACAGAGTTTGAGTAAGCTCCAGGAGTTGATGATGGACAGGGAGGCCTGGCGTGCTGCAGTCCACAGGGTCACGAAGTGTTGGTCACAACTGAGCTACTGAACTGAACAGTAATTAAAAACAGTACAGTATTGGCATAAAAATAAGACAGATGGATCAATGAAAACCTAAGACCTAAAACCATAAAATTCTTAGAAGAAAACACAGGATAAAAGCTTTTGGTCTTGGCAATGCTTTCATAGATATGACACCAAAGGCACAGATAACAAGAATACAAAGCACAAGTAAGAAAATGAAACCACATGAAAGGAAATAAAAGTGAAAAGGCAAACTATGAAATGGGAGAAAATGTGTGCTAATTATATCCAATAATGAGTTAATTTCCTAACTATATAATGAACTCCTACAATTCAACAGCAAATAACCAATAACTCAATTTGAAAATGTGCAAAGGACTAGAACAGATATTTCTCCAAATACCAAAAGCATACAAAAGGCACTCAACATCACTAACCAGGGAAATGTAAGTGAAAATCACAATGAGTTACAACCTCATACTTCTTAGGATAACTATTAAAAAAAAAAAAGACAGACAGCAAGTATTGGCAAGGATGTGGGAACTCCTATACTCTGTTGGTGGGAATGCAAAATGGCGCAGTTACTACAGAAAACAATATGGATATTCCTAAAAAAATTAAAATTAGAAGTACCATATGATCCTGCAAACTTACTTCTGTGTGTTTATCCAAAAGAACAAAAATCAGAATCTCAAAGAGATACTAGTGTTCCCTCATACACTGTAGCACTATTCATGCTAATCAAGATACAGGACTTAAATAGACTTAAATGTCCATTGATGTATGAATGAATTGAAATATGATATATATATATATATACACACACACACAATAGAGTATTAGTCTACCTTAAAAAAGAATATTATTCCACCTTATTTTTTTAAGATGGAATGTCATGCTACCTTAAAAAATACTATTATGCTACAACATGGATGAATCTTGAGTCATTTTATTTAATGAAATAAACAGGTCAATCCAAAATAGATAAAACCAAAACGGCATTTGTTTGCTCACATCACTGGTAAAGTCATTTTGTAATTTCAGGCACAGTTTGATGAAGATGTTCAAAAAATGTCATCAAGTATTTCTTCCTCTCTTACACTCACTGTCCTCTCCCTCTTTCTCCATTTCTCAGCTCTATTTGACTCTGCTTGTCATCACCTAATTGGAGGTCAGACTTTGTATAAAATGATGCTCATGACTGCTCAGCAGTTCTTTAAGGTGAAAAAATGAGATCTCTCCTCCCTTGTCCCTTATTCTCAGCATCTGAATCAATCCCAGAATCATCCCTGTTGGATGAGATGCTCACTCCTTCACTGGAGGAAACGGCTGTGCCCATGGAGATAAAATATTCTACTGGCCAGTCTGAGTCATGTGCCCATACTGCCATAGTCACAGGGAATTGTTATACAATGCCAATACTACTGCTACTAATGTCAGTTCACTTGTGGCCACAGTCTTAATCAGGAACAATTTGGCCGTAGAAATAAATTCCTTCTTATCAGTAAATTGATAAAAGTATCAATTACATGTCAAAAATATCAAGAATATACATATGTGCTGGGAGGGACTTCAGAATAAAAATGAAAACATCTATGATACTTTAACCAGACTTTGATGTTTATTCTGTAATCGTCAAAACCCTTTTACTATTCTGACTGGGCATAATGAATTTCAACAGAAAAGTGGGAATATGACTTGGTGCTACTTAGTTCTAGTTTACACTTAGACTCTATTTTAGAATTCAGTTATCAATCAGATCTGTACATTTCACTAAGTATTTTCAAAGGAGGAGACATTAGTGAGCAATACATTAGAACTGGAAAGGAAAAGTAACTCAAGTTCAACATTCCTCTTCCGAAACCCTTGGTGCCTTCATATTTAGAATTTTTCATCAGTGTTCTAAAGCAGCATCAGTAACCAAATACATTAATAACTCTGCATAGAAAAATGCATGAATATTTATACAAAGTGGGGATGAATAAAGACCAACTATAGCCTCATGTCAGCTAAGGTCAAATTTCACAGCCAAGTGAGCTACGGCGGATTTATGTTGATGTATGGCAAAACCAATACAATATTGTAAAGTAATTAGCTTCCAATTAAAATAAATAAATTTAAATTTAAAAAAAAAGAAAAAAAGATTTTCAATTTTTGAACTTTATTTTTAAATCCTGGAAATGCAGATAAGAGTTTGAGAACCTACACTGGAAAGGAGAACTTTGTTTTTCAAAAGCTCTGCATTGTCATTCAGTGATTTTCTTTTGGGCTTTTATAACGGGATCTAAAATGATTGTAAATGCTGTAATTAACTTCCATTATCAAAAAAAAAAGGCAAAAAACCCCCACTTTCTCCTTTAAGGCCATCTAGCCTGTACAAATAGTAATATACAGAAAATTAGAACTAAAAAAAAATTATGCACATTTTCAGCACATCAAAATCAGAACATCAGTGTGGTGAAGATTTTCAGTTAGTTCAGTTCAGTCGCTCAGTCGTGTCTGACTCTTTGCAACCCCATGGAATGCAGCATGCCAAGCCTCCCTGTCCACCGCCAACTCCTAGACTTTACTCAAACTCATGTCTATTGAGTCGGTGATGTCATCCAGCCATCTCATCCTCCGTTGTCCCCTTCTCCTCCTGCCCTCAATCTTTCCCAGCAGCAGAGTCTTTTCTAATGTGTCAGTTCTTTGCATCCAGTGGCCAAAGTGTTGGAGTTTCAGCTTCAGCATCAGTGAGTCCTTCCAGTGAATATTCAGGACTGATTTCCTTTAGGATGGACTGGTTGGATCTCCTTGCAGTCCGAGGGATTCTCAAGAGTCTTCTCCAACACCACAGTACAAAAACATCAATTCAAAAGGTTAAGATTTTGTCTATCTATAGTTCCAAAGGGAGACTGCAGAAAAGCAGGAAATTATCTATGACTATGTTGTGTTTTGTAGAGAAGGAAATGACAACCCACTCCAGTGTTCTTACCTGGAGAATCCCAGGAACGAGAGAGCCTTGTGGGCTGCCATCTATGGGGTCACACAGAGTCGGACATGGCGGAAGCGACGCAGCAGCAGCAGCAGCAGAAAAAGTCATCTAGACTTTTATCTGAAGCATTAAGCCATTCTGAAGCAATAAGTAGGACTGTCAGAAAAGTTCTGTGTGTGCAGTTAAAGAACATCAGTCAGTTTAACCGGTAACAACTGAAAGATCTAGATAAAATCCCTCACTTAATGATTCTTTTTTTTCAGTGTAACTCAGCTCTCCCACTGGGGAACTTTATCAAATATATATAAAGCAAAAAGAACAATTCTTGGCAGTGAAATTTTATCAACTGCTTCTAAGCAATTTTGTTGAAGTGATATGGGGCCATTTGGGGTATTTTTCTGAACTTCCAATATTTAACAAATATATCAGCTTGACACTGAGCTAGAAGTCAGGTCTAGAGAAGCTGCTATGTTCTTTGAAAGAAAGTTCACTTCAGTAGCTCAGTCGTGACCGACTCTTTGCAACCCCATGGACTGCAGCACGCCAGGATTCCCTGTCCATCACCAACTCCCGGAGCTTACTCAAACTCATGTCCATTGAGTCAGTGATGCCATCCAACCATCTCATCCTCTGTCGTTCCCTTTTCCTCCCGCCTTCAATCTTTCCCAGCATCAGGGTCTTTTCTAATGAGTCAGTTCTTCACCTCAGGTGGCCAAAATATTGGAGTTTCCGCTTCAGCGTCAGTCCTTCCAATGAATATTCAGGACTGATTTCCTTTAGGATAGACTGGTTTGATCTCCTTGCAGTCCAAGGGACTCTCAAGAGTCTTCTCCAACACCACAGTTCAAAAGCATTAGTTCTTCAATGCTCAGATTTCTTTATGGTCCAACTCTCACATACATCCATACATGACTACTAGAAAAACTATAGCTTTGACTAGACAGACCTTTGTTGGCAAAGTAATGTCTCTGTTTTTAATATGCTATCTAGGTTGGTCATAGGTTTCCTTCCAAGGAGCAAGCGTCTTTTAATTTTATGGCTGAAATCACTATCTGCAGTGATTTTGGAGCCCCCAAAATAAACTCTGTCACTGTTTCCATTGTTTCCCCTTCTATTTACCATGAAGTGATGGGACCAGATGCCACAATCTTAGTTTCTGAATGTTGAGTTTTAAGCCAACTTTTTCACTGTCCTCTTTCACTTTCATGAAGAAGCTGTATAGTTCTTCTTTGCTTTATGCCATAAGGGTGGGGTCATCTGTATATCTGAGGTTATTGATATTTCTCCTGGCAATCTTGTTTCCAGCTTCTGCTTTATCTAGCCCAACATTTCGCATGATGTACTCTACCTATAAGTTAAATAAGCAGGGTGACAATATAACAACCTTGCTGTACTCCTTTCCTGATTTGGAACCAGTCTGTCGTTCCCTGTCCAGTTCTAACTGTTGCTTCTTGATCTGCATACAGATTTCTCAGGAGGCAGTTCAAGTGGTCTGGTATCCCCATCTCTTGAAGAATTTTCCATAGTTTGTTGTGATCCATGCAGTCAAAGACTTAGGTGTAGTCAATGAAGCAGAAGTAGATGTTTTTCTGGAACTCTCTTGCTTCCTCCATGTTCCAATCGTTGTTGGCAATTTGATCTCTGGTTCCTCTGCCTTTTCTAAATCCAGCTTGAACATCTGGAAGTCTCGGTTCATGTACTGTTGAAGCCTACTTGGAAATTTTTGAGCATTACTTTGGGCATGTGTGAGATGAGTGCAATTGTGCAGTAGTTTGAACATTCTTTGGCATTGCCTTTCTTTAGGATTGCAATGAAAAACTGACCTTTGAAAGAAAACTGTTTAAATTCCAAACTGAAAACTGAGAAGATGACTTTTGGAAAGCAAACATGTCAATATATGAGACTTTAAAATATTTAAACCCCTCAGCCAGAAATGATAAAAATAGACAAAGGTAGGGAGACAAATAAAGAGAGATGCTCCTCCTAGTGTTATAGTAGCAAAAAGAGCAAACGGCCCAAACATAACAAAAGGGGAAGGTTTTTATAAGCATTATGTTCATCTAAGGTAATATAATACAGTTATTAAAAGTCATCTGCAAAAATCAAAACAGGAAAATACTCATAATGTCAAGCAGAAAAAACCAGGACCCAGAATATATAATAAAGTGTTACTCTAGTCGTCAAATTTTCCCTCAGTTCTGGACTATTCTCACCAGCAAACACGCCTGCTCTATTAAAATGACCAACTTGAAAAAAAAATCCCATAAGCATCCACATCAAGCTCCTAAATCATTTCTCTGCTCCCCTTCACAGTAAATTTTCTTCAAAGCACTGTCTGAATTTGCCTTCTCTCCGGAACCTCCTCCAATCCAGATTTTGCTTTCACTGTTCCACCAAAATCCACGCCCTGACCGCTGTCAGCTCCACTCCTCAAGGACACAGCCCACCAGCAGTGTCAGACACAAGGGCTAAGTTCCTCCTCCTTGACCTGCTCTCTGTTCTGGATTCTAGAACTTGCTATCTCAATCCTACTTTACTGGCCAGCCCTTCTCACTCTCCTTTGCTGCATGAATCCTCTTTACCGTCTGTCTTACCAACTAAACACTGCAATGCCCTGGGGCTCAGTCCTCCAGCTTCTTTTCTAATAAATGTACATACTTCAGTTCATTGGGTCTTGTGACTGCAAGTGCCACCTAGGTGATGATTCTCTCCGTGACTACATGACATCTCTACTTAGAGCTTCTACTTCCCTGACTAAATCTGATTCTCTCGTGGTCTTTCCCATCTCAGGGAATGTTTTCTAATTGCTCAGGCCAACAACTCTGGATTCATTCTTGTCTCTTTTCCTTTTACCCCAATATCCAAACCATCGGATGTGTTTGACTTTCTACTTTCAAACCACCCCCACCAAATCTTCCCACTCTTCTCACCTGCACCACTGCCTTCCATGTGAGAGCCCAGCCCCTTACCTCTCACCTATTCTTTATGATATCCTCCAATGGATGCCCCCATTTCCTGACCTCGTCCTCTCTTGCTGTCTCCTGAGGTCCTTTCCCAGAGATGCCACAGTGATCTTTGGAAAGGTTAAGTCAAATCATGTCTTTGTTTCTCTACTTAAACACTTAGAACTCTTCCCACCTGCACTTGATATTGTGGGTTGACACTCAACATTAACTCTGAACTTCTCCAGCACACAGGCCTTAAAACTACCTTGCGGTGATGTTCTGGAGGCTCTCAACAACAGCCACTCCTTCCCTGATGCTGGTGGAAAGCACTGTCGTGGGTATGTTTTGTTTTTGTTGTGTTTTTGGCACGGCAGCTCAGTATCGAGGGACCAGTGTGCTGGATGCAGATGGGCAGGTCCAGAAGCAGCAGCTTCTGTTCCCTGATTCCGGTGCTGGCCATGTGCTCCAGAGAAGAGCACCTGCAGCATCAGTGAGCCCCTGACTCCCTACCTTCCTGACCCTGGCAGAAGAGCAGTCCACAGCATGCCCTTGTGAGGGAGTTTTTCTGGAAGGTACTCCCAGAGACCCACTGAGAACCCACTCCTCCAATCTTTCCAAAGATTTTATAAGCACCAGATCCACTGAATTATATCTTCTTTTCGCAGGTGCCTCAGTGGTGAATCTGCCTGCCAATGCAGGAGATGCAAGAGCCATAGGCTTGAATCCTGGGTCAGGAGGATTCCCTGGAGTAGAAAATGGCAACCCTCTTCAGTATTCTTGCCTGGAAAATCCATGGACAGAGCAGCCTGGTGGGCTATAGCCCATCGGGTCACAGAGTCGGACATGACTGGGCATACACATAGCACTCCTTCAATAAGCCAGAGATTTCCATTGTCTGAAAGTAAATACAGCATCACAACACAGTCAGTTCCCAAATCCTTACTCTCACTCATGTGACTCTATGTCACCCCTCTGGCCTAAGACCTTCTATGGTCCTTCTTGCTCATTCTACTCCAGAAACACATACAGAAAAATAAGCATACTGTTAAAAGCAAACAACAATTGAAGATTCAGCTACTGAGTTTTATTCTCAGTCACTTAACAAATACACCAATATCCACAGTTTTGTCATAACCTCCAGGAAAGCTAGACCATTCCCATCTAGAAGGGTAAAAGATAGGTTCTAGATCCAGGGGTAGAACTGAACTGGTGATTGCGGTGAAGGCAGGTCGGGGAAAATGGGAGCAGAGGATGCTCCCGGGAAAGTAAACAGGACAGATGATGCAGCTGAGAGTCCTGGCTACTGAGGGAAAGCAGCAGGGGCACAGGCCGAGAGGCAGAAGAAGCCGGTGGGATCCAGGAGCAGCAGCCTGCGTGACGGGCGGCAGAGGAGCCGCAGAAGGAACAGTGAAACGAGGGGAAGAAATGTGGAGGCTGCAGTCTTCGCCAGAGTGTGGCCGAAATTCCGCCGCCTTGCACATCCACCCCCTCCTGCCTCCATGAGGATTCCTTTTAGACTGGACCATCATCACGCACATCAATTCTGCATTTCTCAGACTCCAACTTGGGCTCAGTCAGGCCAGTGAGGGTGGTGTGGAAGCTTCTGGAAAGGAATGAAGTGAACCCTTTCTCTCTCCCCCAGTTACTTCCTTCCCTACGTGAGAGGCCGTCTTGGCCCCTGAGGCAGCTCAGGAAGGCGGGTAAAGAGACACAGAAGAGCCTGCCTTGTCTTCTGCCTCTGGAATTTTCTGTTCTTATTTTGGTTTGCATGTGAGGAAGATATAAAGCCCTGTGTGGTTTTAAGTCACTGTTACTTTGGGATTTCTTAAACTTCCCAGCTGAACCTAAACCTAACACAATGAGACACTGAGTTTAAAGATTTCTGAAGTGAACCCTTGTCAGGATGTCCAGGCCCTGGCTGTGAGCACAAGAAGTGGTAAGTATATTTCTGACTACGTAAAGTTTTCAATTAGATTAAAATCTATGCCCCAGTAGCTTTCATTAGTTTCCTTAATCTTTCCCTAATATGTCATGCCAAATAAATTTAGGTTTATTCTTTTCCCTGACACCTGAAAGCAGCAACTGGGCTCCAAGTCATCCTTTTTACAGGCTGCCCATTCCCTGGTTTGTGGAACTCTCTGAGTGCAAAGCTCTGCATCTCTGCACCATCCTGCCTGAAACTTCCTCTGCACACAGTCCAGTGAGCCCATTTCCACCTTTGAGAGTGAGGTCTGGACAGGGACACGGGGTACAGGCGGGTGTGAACAGGCTATTATCTCCTTCCCTCCAGGTGCCATGCTTCTATTATTACTATCTCTGCCTTTTCCAAAGGAGACACCACATTTTCCATTCACATGAAACCAGTTTTGACTGGAATGTGTGTCCTCTCCACCCAAAATGCTATTAAAGACATCATCCCCGATTTCTACTTAAGTAGTTTTTATATTTTTCAAATTCAAATGCACAGTCTCACGAAGCCAGCTCCATTAAATTTCACCTTGTAAGATCTGACTCACTGCTTCTGCCCAAGGAGCTTTCTGGAAATCTAATTCTCATACCCATCCCCTCTGAGTAAGCCTCTGGCACCTCTGATAGGCCTGTTCTCTGGTTCTTCATCTAAACCTTGAATCAAAAGATTGAACAACAAAAAAAGACTGAACAAGACACCCTGTTCCTGGACAAGGGCCTTCCTCCCAGCTGTCATTCATCAACCAACTCAGAGTTTAGAGACTCTAATTTGCAGTGAGTGATTCTCCTCCTGATTGTATTCAGGATTTCTTAGCACAAAAAAAGGAAAGCTTAAGAACTATTTCTAAAGGAAATCATTTGGACACTCAAGGGTTTTTGGAGCTGCTGGAGCTATTGACTCCATGTCTGAGTGTCCCCAGAATTCTTACCCCAATGTATAGAGGCAGTTATGTGGAGGCAGGGCCTTTAGAAGGTAATCAAGTTTAGATGAGGTCACAAGGGTAGAAACTCCATGATGGGGTTAGTGTTTGCAGAGTAAGAGCAAGAGATACCAGAGCTTCTGTTCTCTATATTCTCTCTGTGAATATAGCAAGAAGGCAACCACCTGCAAACCAGGAAGAGAGTCCTCACCAAAAAATCAACTCTGTTTCCTTGATCTTGGACTCCCCAGTCTCCAGAACCATGAAAATGTCTATTGTTTAAACCACTCAGTCTATTACAATGGTCCCAAACTGACTAACAGGGGATTTCAAACCAGTGACCTTCTCAAGGTGCCTCAAAGCTCTGACAGGTCAAGGTCGTTGGGAAACTGTTCCCTGTGACAGTGATGCACGTATTAAGACAGGGTACTGAATGACATGTCTGAGTCCTGCAGGAGGCCCAGGGCACGGAACGTATGCCCACATAGAGAAGGCTGTTGTAAAAGCTCATCCTATTTTAAGGCCTCACTCTGGAACTGCGCCAGTGATCACAGGAATGTGCCCAGAATTTCTGCCTTTCCGTTTATATGCCACATAGATTTGGATTCTTGTTCCTACTTTGTATTTCTGCCAAGAGAAGCCAACTTAGGCATGTTTCGAAGGGTGTGGAATTTCAACTTCACTAGCCTTTGTAAGGGAAAAGCATTTGAAATTTACACAGATCATCATAAGGGACAGAATGTTAATTTTTGTCCCAGAAATAACTTTCATGAAGAAAAACAGTTGCCTTTTCAAAGGCACTTATTCTACCCAAGTATTCTCATCTTTTAAAATGCTAAAGCTGTTGAACTTTCTTATTTTGACACTGGAACAAATTTAATCTCATACATACACAGAGGCCTTGAACCCAAGGAGATTTCAAGGTGGCAGGGTGATGAACATACCTTCTTCACTGGCTCTCAGGGCATTCAGGCAAAAGAAGGTATGTGGGATGAAAACTAAGAGGCTGATCAGGACACGTCCTAGTTCTGTGTCCTCAAACAGTTGAGAGCATCTGGGATCCAGAAGCTGATCCGCTGACTATATCCCTATTCTAGGGCCCTCGGGACAGATGGAAAAGTGGCTCAGGCACAGAAGAGCTGGGCAGGAGATTCTCTGATCTGGGATTCCCTCTGGAACCCAATCTGGTACCAACTGTGATCCCAGCCCAAGGCTATGCTGAGTGGAACCATTATTCAGGGCTTTCTTTCATGTAAACTCCCCAGAATCTCACCTTGAGCTCCTCTCAGGTCACATGTATCCTGTGGTCTCCCAACAAATACTGGGTATGGCTGTACCTCACTATGAACCATTCAAGCCAGTCAACTGTCAGCTGCACAGATTTACTAATATGACCTCATTTAACAGAAGCCCTACGAGGTGGCTATGATGCAGGACGTGAAGGTCATATTGGTGAATCAGTCAGTCTTCTCAAGGTTACCCAACTAGAAGCAGACAAGCAGATGAGCCAGGACTTGGAGCCAGGACTTGAACCCAGGACTGCCTGCCCCAATCCTAGTTCCTTTTACCACACATGCTGCCTCCACTTGCTCTGAGCAGCAGGATTCTTCCATTTCAATTTGCTCCTGGAATCTGAGGGGTCAGAGTAACCTTGAGAAGCAGAAAGATGGCCTAAAATATCTGTCTGGTCTTGCCGAGCACTTCTTTCTGACTCATGCATGCTTCCTTCTGAATCTGCTCACATAACTCAACTTCCTCAAGGTCTGTAATCTTTGAGCTTTGACTCTGACCTGACCTGGAGGCTGATTCTGCTAAGGGGAAACAACCTGCTCCACCTCAAAGGGAATATGAGATTCTTTCAGGTTCATACACATTTGTAGTTACATGTGACCACTGGCTTGGCCAGTGTGCTGGCCATGGGTGAGTAGCCCCCCTCCCTTCCAGAATGCCAGGACCAAAGGAAACTGGGATCAATGTGAATGTGGATTGAAAGTTCAAACAGAGACATTATATCAACACACATTTTTTCAGGGCATATCGGTATTTTTTTCTGAAAAACACTGAGCACCTTCTGACAGAACCATACAGACAGGCATTAATTTCTGCAGTTGGCCTCCAGGAATAAAAACAGCAAATCCAAATGCTGAAAGAGGCAGTGGCTTCATGAGGCATGGCTGAGCCAATAGGTTTTACCCGCCAAGGAGACAAGAGTCTTGGGCAGTCTAAGGGCGGTCTTCCTGTCTCACAGTGATTCTGCTGCCCCTGTCAGATTTCCTTGGACCTAGAGCTGCATTTTTTTTTCATTCATCAAAACCTATTTTAAATACTAACCAAAGGTTTTGTGAATTCTCAAAAACCTCGCTAAAAGATGAATATCAGAAGTTTCAAGGAAGGAGACGTTACCAGTCACATTCAAATGGTTTCAAAATACATGGTGGGAAATGCGAAAAGAAAATCTCATATGAGTTTCGAACTTGAAACCTACAAAGTAGATCCAGCATGATAAATCAGACAGAAGAGAATTAGCCAAGCTTTTCCAAATCCTGATTAAAAATAGGAATAAATCCAAACTTGGGAACTGTCTCCATTGCTCGGGCTGCCATAACAAGGTACTATAAATTTAGTCACTTAAATGACAGGAATGTATTGCCTCACAGTTCTGGAGGCTAAAAGCCTGAAATCAAAGTGTCAGAAGGGTTGGTTACTTCAGAGGGCTGTGTGGAAGTTTTTATTCGCCACAGTGTGTAAAGTCCTAGCGATCAGACCAGAAAATAAGCAAAAGGAATCCAAACTGGAAAGAAAGAAGTAAAACCGTCACTGTTTGCAGATGACCCTACAATATGAAATTCTAAAACTGTACCAAAAACCGCTAGAACTCATCAATGAATTCAGTAAAGTTGCGGGGTACAAAATTAATATACAGAAATCTGTTGTGTTTCTATACACTAACAAGAAACTATCAGAAAGAGAAATTAAGAAAATAATCCCATTCACAATCACATAAAAAAAAATACCTGGGAATACATCTAACTAAGGGAAGTAAACAAATCAGATTGGACTATTTTTTCATACTATATACAAAAATAAACTCAAAATGGAGTAAAGACTTAAACGTGAGATATGAGCTATAAAACGTTCAGAAGAAAACATAGGCAGTATGGTCTCTGACATTGGTCTTAGAAATGTATTTTTTTGAATATGTCTCTTCAGGCAAGAGAAAAAGAAAAGAAAGAAAGTGAAGTCGCTCAGTCGTGTCCGACTCTTTGCAACCCCATGGACTGCAGCCTACCAGGCTCTTCTGTCCATGGGATTTTCCCAGGCAAGAATACTGGAGTGGGGTGCCATTTCCTTCTCCAGGAGATCTTCCGACGACCAGGGACTGAATCTGGGTCTCCTACATTGTAGGTAGACGCTTTACCGTCTGAGCCACCAGGGAAGAGAAGAGAAAGCAAAAATAAACAAATGGGACTACATCAAACAAAAATCCTTTTGCATAGCAAAAGAAACTCAATAAAACAGAAAGGCCACCTACTGGATGGGAGAAGCTATCTGCAAAAACTATACCCAACAAGGGGTTAATATCTAAACTGTACAATAACTCATACAACTAATCATCAAAATACTACCCAACCAAAAAATAGGCAGAGGACCTGAATATTTTCCCAGGGAAGACATGCAGTTGGCCAACAGGCACATGAGAAGATGCTTAACATCATTAAGAAAATGCAAATGAACAGCACAATGAGTTATCACCTCACACCTGTTAAAATGGCTATTATCAACAAATAAAAAAGTGATGGCAAGAACATGGAGAAAAGGGCACCCTTGTACATTGTTGCTGGGAATGTAAACTGGTGCAGTCACAGTGGAAAAACAGTACAAGATATCAAAATATTAATTACTTTACACTATTGTAGTGGTTTTGCCATACATTCACATGAATCAGCCATGGATATACGTGTGTTCCCCATCCTGACCCTCCTTCCCACCTCCCTCCCCATCCCATCCTTCAGGATCATCCCAGTGCACCAGCCCCGAGCACCCTGTCTCATGCTTCGAACCTAGACTGGCAAAATATTCAAAATATTAAAAATATAACTACCATACAATCCACTAGTTAAAAATATAACTATCATACAATTCCACTTCTGAGTATTTATCTGAGGAAAATAAAAACACGAATTCAAAAGTATATATCCACACCTATGTTCACTGCAGCATTAGTTACAACAGCCAAGTTATGAAAGCAATGCAAGTGCCCATTTGCAGAAGACAGGATAAGGATGTGATTACATATACATACATATATGTCGGTGTGTGTACACACACACTGGAATCTTACTCAGCCATAAAAAGAAATGAAATCATGCTATTTGCAACAACATGGAAGGACCTAATGGGTATAATGCTAAGTGAAGTCAGTGAGAAAAACAGCAACAAATACTGTATGATTTCACCTATACATGGAATCTAAAAACAAAACAAATGAACAAATACAGCTAAACAGAAAGTCATAGATACAGAGAACAAGTGGTCGCCAGAGGAAGGGGCTGGGGAAAAAAGAAATAGGTGAGGGAGATTACAGGGTGCAAACTTATTATAAAGTAAATGAACCACAGGTATGAAATGTACACTGTATGAATATAGGAATAATTATCCAATATCTTTGTGTGGTAACAGATGACAACGAGACTTATCATGGTGATCATTTTGAAAAGTATAGAAACATCATATAATTAAATTGTGTACCAGGAACTAACATAATGAATATCAATTACACTTCAAAAACAAACTCATAGCAAAAGAGGTCAGATTTGTGGCTACCACAGGTCGCGGGGGCGGAATGTTCATAGCAGCATTGTTTACAATAGCCAGGACATGGAAGCAACCTAGATGTCCATCAGCAGATGAGTGGATAAGAAAGCTGTGGTACATATACACAATGGAATATTACTCAGCTATTAAAAGAATGCATTTGAATCAGTTCTAATGAGGTGGTTGAAAATACAGCCTATTATACAGAGTGAAGTAAGTAAGAAAGAAAAACACCAATGCAGTATATTAATGCATATATACGGAATTTAGAAAGATGGTAACAATGACCCTATATGTGAGACAGCAAAAGAGACACAGAGGTAAAGAACAGAGTTTTGGACTCTGTGGGAAAAGGCGAGGTGGAATGATTTGAGAGAATAGCATTGAAACATGTATATTATCACATGTGAGACAGATCGCCAGTCTAGGTTCGAAGCATGAGACAGGGTGCTCGGGGCTGGTGCACTGGGATGATCCTGAAGGATGGGATGGGGAGGGAGGTGGGAAGGAGGATCAGGATGGGGAACACATGTACATCCATGGCTGATTCATGTGAATGTATGGCAAAAACCACCACAATAGTGTAATTAGCCTCTGATTAAAATTTAAAAAAAAAAAAAAAGTGGGGGGGTTAGTCAAAGGGAAATGAATGAAGGAGGTCAAAATGTATAAATTTCCAGTTATAAGATAATTAAACATTTCCTGGTAGCTCAGATGATAAAGAATTTGCCTGCAATGCAGGAGACCCAGGTTCGATCCCTGGGTTGGGAAGACCCCTGGAGAAGGGAATGACAACCCAATCCAGTATTCTTGCCTGGAGAATCCCATGGGCAGAGGAGCCTGGCAGGTTACTGTCTATGGTGTCACAAAGAGTCAGACATGACTGAGCAACTAACACTTTCACTTTCAGTGATGTAACAACATGATTAACAATATTCAGCACTGCTGTATGTTACACATGAGAGTTAAGAGAGTAAATCCTATAAGTTTCCATCACAAGAAAAATGTTTTCTTTTCTATTTCTTTAACGTTGTGTCTGGGAAATGATAGATGTCCACTAACCCTATTGTGGTAAATATTTCACTGTATAAGTCAGTCAAGTCATTATGTTGTCCACATTAAACTTACACAGGGCTGTGTACCAATTATACCTCAATAAAACCAGAAGAAAAATATAAAGTGCAGGTGAAAAAAATAGATCAGAGGGCATCAGGTACTCGGGCTATGTTTAGTGGGTACAGAGTTTCTTTTGGGACTAATGGAAAAGTTTTGAAAATAGTGGTGATGGTGTCACCATACAGTGACTGCAATTTATGCCACGGAATTGTATACTTAAAAATGGTTAAAATGGCCAAGTTGGAGTTATATATAGTTTACCGTTTTGTTTTTTTGTTTTTTGTTTTTTAATTTAAAGATACCTTAAGGAAGACACAGTAATCAATGTCTATGAGGGGTCAAAGTGGAGAGGAAGTACAACCATTACCTATTTTTAACTCTCAGAGGAAGTAAGTAACGGTGTTCAAGTAACAGTATTTTATTACTATCATTACAATTATCATGCTCTTGCCTGACTTCCGAGCTCATTACTCCTAACATTATGATGCTACACATACAGTGGGCACTCCTAAATGTCGTCATGGGAGGCCTTAACTGGGTCTGAATGATGGAAAGGAAGCAGTGAATGACAGTGAATTCTTTGCACAATGGAGCAGGGACATATATTAAGGAGAAAATCTATCTTTACAGTCCACCTAGTGAGTTGATAATAACGCTGAATAAGCAACTTACTTCTATTAACTAGTCCTGCGAGCTCTCTGCTTTTCTACACACAATTATCTCCATGAAATTCCCCTCGTTTCTGTATTGATTTGGTCCCCTGCGTGGTTACTAACTCCTTTCTGCTACTTTCTCGAAGGGGAAAAGAAAATCAATTCAGAGTAGCTGGAAGACATTTGGCTTTATATAAAAGTGATCGATGGCAATAAATTTCATCTTTGTTATTCTCTTGTTCCAAGAGGCTGAGCTTCAAAAAGCTTTGCAGAAAAGAAACAGATGGTGAAGAGAAACATAAGGTAATAGTTCCCTCCAGGGGAGGGGCTCAGAAGAGCTTTGTGGCTCATTCAAGGCCGTATTCAGAATGCAAATAGGGAAATAATCTGAGTTTTAGTGAGGACAAAGATTAAGAAGCCAAGGAAAGTAGACTGACTATTGTTTGTGTTTTTCAAAACAGACTCAGTTGTGACCCTTTAAAGCAAATAATCATGTTTGCTGGATGTTCACTGGACAGCCTGGTAACTGACTTGGAAGCTTGGGAGATGGATGCTCCAGTTGGCATCTTTGCATTTCCAAAGGTAGAGGGCAGATTTCTTGGGGAAGAAGATCAGAAGCATCACCTTGCTGTACGCCTGAAACTAGCACAGCACTGTGGTCAACTACACATAGCTACTTCAGTATTTCTATAGCATATGAGAAAAAGTGACGCATCCAGGTAGTGAAATACAATCCCTGATTTTCAATCCAAAGAGGAAAATAACAATCTTAGGCAAGTTAAACTGAGGACTTTATATTAGGAAATCAGGTCAACTTTCAGACGCCAGTCTCTCATGACACTTGTTTGATTTAAACGCTTCATCACTAGCGGCAAGACTGGACTACTCACACTGCTGATGAGTCAGATCTCACACAATGTCCAGCTCTGCAATGCAGAGCCCCTGCACCCCGCCGTGTCTTCAGAAATGCACATTTCCTTCCTCGGGTGTGTTACTAATAAGACCCTGGAATGGGACCAACTAAAATTGTTGGTGTTGAGAACCATTCACCCCTAGATAAAGAGGCTTTGCTACTTCCAAGTTCTGGGACCCGGCCAAGATGCATGTGAACATGGAATGGTTTGCTCTTGGCTGCCTCTGAGAGGCGGGAAACTTTTCTGAGGGCGAGATTCTTCATGGAGTTGCCTGGGTGCTCTGTGCGTGAGCATCAGAGTGTGGGCATAGCTTGTCCAACAACTAGCCTCTGTGGGAGGTTCATGGGCTTTTAAACTAGGGAAGACCAGAGTTAAGTAGGGATTAGTGGTGCTCATCTGGCTTTCCCAGGGGGTGCAGTGGTAATCAATCTGCCTTCCAATGCAGGAGATGTGGATTTGATCTCTGGGTCGGGAAGATCCTCCGGAGAAGCAAATGGCAACCCATTTCAGTATTCTTGCCTGGAGAATTCCATGGACTAAGGAGCCTGGAGGGTTACAGTCCATGGGGACACAAAGAGTTGGACATGACTTAGCAACTAAACAACAACAAAACAGAAGTGGTGCTCATCAGTTTCATGTGCTGTGGAGAACAGGAGGACCTGCTCTTGGAGAAAGTGGAAAGATACTGCGAATGATTCTGCTAAGCTTGGGGAAGGCAATCCCATCTCCTGGACATAAAGGAGTACCCAACAAGGAAAAGAGAATGGAATAAATTTAGAGGGAATACAGGGAAATCAAACAAAGGTGGAAGAATATGGTACCTACAAGAAGGAGAAGGCTCTCTCTCACTGTCACAACAACCTCTGGGGCTATGCATCAGGCTAAAGGCTCTGAACTCAGAGGTGATTAAGACCTCTAAAGAGAAAGCTATGATTTAAGTAACATGGAATATTAAGAGGAAGAAGTAAGGAGGGCTTCTGTCACAGATGACAGAGAGGAGGAACAGGTGAGTCAGGGCTGCTGGTGACTCCAGAGGCTTCAAATAGCCTAGCTTGGCCAGTCAAGGGACTTGTGAGAACACTAGGCTGAGTTTTCTTCTTTTATACATGAAGAATAGAGGAACTCCTGAAGTCTCATGAGCTCCCTGGGCATAAACCTATAATCCCTTAATCCTTGCTAATTTGGCTCAACAACCTTGCCATGGTTTTACCACTGGACCAAAGGGAACATTTCATGCAAAGAAGGGTACAGTAAAGGACAGAAATGGTATGGTATACCAGAAGAAGATGATATTAAGAAGAGGTGGCAAGAATACATAGAAGAACTACACAAAAAGATACAGATGATCACGATAGTGTGGTCACTCACCTAGAGCCAGAACAGACATCCTGGAATGTGAAGTCAAGTGGGCCTAAGAAAGCATCACTACGAACAAAGCTAGTGGAGGTGATGGAATTCCAGCTGAGCTATTTCAAATCCTGAAAGATGATGCTGTGAAAGTGCTGCACTCAGTATGCCAGCAAATTTGGAAAACTCAGCAACTGTTAAAACTGGACATGGAATAACAGACTGGTTCCAAATCAGGAAAGGAGTGTGTCAAGGCTGTATATTGTCACCCTGCTTATTTAACTTATATGAAGAGTACATCATGTGAAATGCTGGACTGGATGAAGCACAAGCTGGAATCAAGATTGCCAGGAAAAATATCAATAACCTCAGATACATAGATGACACAACCCTTATGTCAAAAAGTGAAGAGGAACTAAAGAGCCTCTTGATGAAATTGAAAGAGGACAATGAAAAAGCTGGCTTAAAACTCAACATTCAAAAACGAAGATCATGGCATATGGTCCCATCATTTAATAGCAAATAGATGAGGAAACAATGGAAAAGTGATAGACTTTATTTTCTTGGGCTCCAAAACCACTGCATATGGTGACTATACTACAGCCATGAAATTTTAAGACACTTGCTCCTTGGAAGGAAAAGTTATGACCAACCTAGATAGCATATTTAAAAGCAGGGACATTACTTTGCCGACAAAGGTCCGTCTAGTCAAGGCTATGGTTTTCCAGTAGTCATGTATGGATATGAGAGTTGGTCTATAAAGAAAGCTGAGTGCCAATGTGGTGTTGGAGAAGACTCCTAATAGACCCTTGGACTGTGAGGATATCAAACCAGTCAATTCTAAAGGAAATCAATCCTGAATGTTCATTGGAAGAACTGATGCAGAACCTGAAATTCCAAAACTTTGGCCACCCGATGCGAAGAACTGACTCACTGGAAAAGACTCTGATGCCTGGAAAGATTGAAGGCAAGAGGAGAAGGGGATGACAGAAGGTGAGATGGTTGGATGGTAACACCAACTTGATGGATATGATTTTGCGTAAGCTCCAGGAGTTGGTGATGGACAGGGAACCCTGACAGCTGCCAGTCCATGGGGTTGCAAAGAGTCGGACACAACTGAACAACTTAACTGAACTGAACCTGCAGGGAAGAATGGCACCTCTATCTGCCAAATATTCCTAGAGTGTGTAAGAATTACAGCTCAGATCAATTGAGCAGTCACTTCTGCCAGGCACTGTTTCAGGCACTTTTACATGTTATTTCATTTCATCCTCACAATAAACCTATCAAAGGTTACTATTATTCTTCCTTTTTTTTTTTTTTTTAACAAATGAGGAGACCTGGGGTATATGCCAGGAGCTAGGGATAGAAAAGATTAATTTTGTGTAGCATCTTCTGATTATAAAGGGAGGTTACATTTAAAGTATCCTTGCAACATAGAGAAGTTGCCATTTTCTCAAAGTATTTGCTCACTCCAAGAAAATCACTTAACTAAGTAATTGTATTAAAAGAACCAATTACTACAGCCATAAAATTCATTTCATCACAGTAAAAGAGCCACATTCAAGCATATTTGGAAATAGCATATCTCCTTCTATAGCTATATGCTTTACTGCTTTTGTTTTCTGAGCCTGACTTCACTTTCATATTTTAGATATATTAATTGTGCCTTGGGGGTTGAAGCCATAAAGTAGAATATCTATCATTTTTCAAGCAAGAACATCCTTTAAAAAATGTTACTAATTGCTAAATGGTCACATTTATTTCTTGCAAAATTACTCAGTAATAAATTCAAGCCAAATACTTGGATGAAAAAGGGGGCTAGAGTTCTTCCACTTAACATTTTAGTGGTTGTATGCAAGTCTTTTACCAAAGGAAATGGCAACCCACTCCAGTATTCTTGCCTGGAGAATTCCACAGACAGAGGAGCCTGGCTACAGTCCATGAGGTCACGAAAGAGTCAGCCACAACTTAGCGACTAAACAACAACAATGCAAGTCTTTTAGGCAGTATAAGCCCACTGTCCCTTCCCCATCCACTTTCTGCTTCCCTATGAGGCAAATGTCAGCAGAGAAAATTCCGAGGACTAGTCTGATCCAGCAGCCATGGATTGGGTAGGCACTTTAGAAGAGACACTACTTAGGTCTCTCCATCCCTGTGGCAGAGTGTTGATTTGGTGGCTCTCAATGAATCGTGCTCCTGGTATTCACACCCTATGTGACCATCTCCAATGGGCTTAACTATTTATCTAGTTTTGGCCAATGGGATATTAGCAAGTATGAAATACAAGGAGATCTGATAAACTCCTGCACCTAGGGCTTATACTCTGAATATACTGCTTTTTGAAACCCAACCACCATACTGTAAGGAAGACCAAGAAGACATATGAAAGGAAATAGGTGGAGAACTGAGCTCTCTGATTGAAAGCTCCAGCTGGGGTTCCAGTTTGTGGCCTGCACCAACTGCCACCCACATGAGTGAGGTCATTCAGACCTTCCAGCCATTCGCAAGTCACAGTGGACACTGTATCATGCAGAAGAACCAAGCACTCAGTGCACAGAATCACAAGGAATAAACTGTTCTTTATTTAAGCCAATGAGTTTTGGAGTAGATTTTTACACACCATTGGGTAACTCAGACGAGCCTCCTTGCACCCTGCTAATTCCCTTCTGGATTAATGTCATAATTTGATTTAAAAAAAAAAAAAAAAAACTCCATGTATCAAGTCACTCCATTGTATACTCCAAACTCTAACCAGAAGAATCTTTCTAAAAACCATCAGTGGCTCCCCAGGGTCTTTAATATAAATTTGAGGACTTCCCTGGTGGTCCAGTAGTTAAGAATCCACCTTCCAATGCAGGCCACATGGGTTCAATCCCCGATCCAGGAGGATTCCAAATGCCATGAAGCAACTAAATGCACACACCACAATTACTGAGCCTGTACTCTAGAACCTGGGAGCCGCAACAACTGAAGCCTGTGCTCCACAGCGAGAGAAGCCACTGCAATGAGAAGACCACGCACCACAACTAAGAGCAGCCCCCAGTGGCCACAACTAGACAAAGCTCCTGCAGAGCAACAAAGACCTGTGCATCCATAAATATATATATAAAGTCTAGCCTATAACATGGAACATGTTTATAATATGACCCTTACTCATCTCTCCAGTCTAGCCTATTACTTCACTTCAGCCCAACCTTCCTGTTCTGGTAACAGTGAACTGTGCGCCTTGCTCTACCAAGGGCCAAACTCTCAGGAACCATCCTTCCCACTTCCACCTTCGCAGTTCAGAACTTGGACTGTGTGCATCTCCCCTAGGATTCTTTAGCACTCTGCTTACATCTGCTCACCTGCTGCACTGAAACTATATCCTTTCTTATTTCTCTTCTTGCTAAACTGTAGACTATTTGAAGACCAGGAATATGTATTTCCTTTGGTCTGAATATCTGTGTGCCCCCTAATATTCATATATTGAAATCTTAATGTCCAATGTGATGCCATTAGGAGGTTCTTAGGTTATGAGAATGGAGCCCTCATAAATAGGGTTAATTGACCTTATAACAGAGATCCCAGTGAGCTCTCAAGCCTATGTCTACATACCAAGAAGGCACTGGCTATGAACCAGAAGAGGGCTTAACACCAGAGTGTGACCATGCTGGAGCCCTGATCTTGGACTTTCCAGGGGAAGGCAAGAGATAGAATCAGATTTCCTTCCTGACAGTAGGTGATGCCAGAAACATAAATGTGATGGGTGATGTGTGAGGGGACCAAACTGTTGAGAATTATAAGAGATGTTCAGTCTAACTGCCAATAAAAAATATGAAGAGGCTTCAAAACTAGAGCTCCAAACAGTTAAGAACTAAGACAATGAAACCAAGTGAAAACACAGAATCAAACAGGTAGACCTGGTGCATCTGAGCTTTTGCACCAAATTCTGGCTGATGTTGAGACTTTGGCTTTGTCCACTGTAGAATGGCAAGAAATAAGGGGGAGAACCTGGCTTCAAGGACAGGAGTAGGTTAGCTGCTATCAGACAGCTTAAATACAAAATGAAAAAAATTATAAGGCTCATAGCCTAAGAAGGAATAGATCTGGGGATCAACAGGACAAATTTTTAGAACTGGAGAATATTTAGATACTATATGAGGTCACTCTTGGAAAAAAATGCATTGAAGATTTATCTCTATTAATTGAATCTTAAATGCTCTAATTAGAGACTTCCCAGGCTACTAATGATGCTGTTTCTTTAGGATTAGGGGCATCTAAAAAAACTTAAATGGGTGTGTCTCAAAAGCCTGGAAAGCTAATTAGAGAGCACTAAGCCTAACCACTAGACCACCAGGGAACTTTGGAATGCTAATTAGAAATGCAAATTCTAGGACTTCTCAATGAGCTTTGAGCTTCAGAGTGAGTAGGGAATCTTCATTTTAATCCAACTCTCCAGACAATGTTGGTACAGGACATTTTTGAGAAACAGTGACTTAATAAGATTTTCTGACACAAGAGCTTTTGAAATTCATTAGCATTTATGAAGGCATACATGGATAAACAATTCTACATTCCTGTATCCCCCAATTCAATCCTCTTTACCATGCAGCTAAGGTAGCACAGTTTTACATTGTACTTTTTCTTGCTAAAAATCTCACTTTGTTCTGGAATACATCATGGAAGAGGGACTTAATTTCATTTCCACTTTTACCAACTGAGAATGAGACCCATGACAATCCAGCTGCCCCAAACCTTTCTAGAAAAGGTCTGGAGAATACACAGACACACCAGATATTTAAAATACAAATATTAAAGAATCATTCTGAAAGGTTGTTTTTCACTTTTAACCCATGAAATTCCACAAAGATGAGGACTGGAATTTTCCTCCTCTATCTGTGAACAAGAATGTCACAGTCATCAGCTATTCCAGCCCTCCAGGGCACTCAGGAAGGAGAAGAATCCCTATCTTCAGTAGCCATCAGGCTGCAACCATGCCCTACAATGAACCTCAAGGAGTTCAGGATGTGAAAAACACAGAAAGCTGGCAGCTGAAATGCATATGAAAGGAATGATTTCAGTGAGCCCAGCCTCCTGCAGCTTCCCATACACATTAAATTCCTTAATTTGGGATATCTGGTTTTCTTTAATTAACAATTATCTCTTGATATTCAGCCTACCGGCCCTTTGTTGCAGAACTTCTATATATCCTGGCTTCTCACCCAACTGCTTGGAGCAGTTCTCTCAGGGTTACTTGAGATGCTGTCTCCTGATTTTAAAGTCCTAAAAATTCCCATTGAATAAAACATAACTCTAAACTTTTTAGGCTGTGAGTCTTTTTAAGTCAACAAAGACAAGGATCGCTTTCATGAATCAACTCACGTCAACACGGGCAACTAGATGCAGAAATGTCAGTGAAGACTGCAAAATTAAGGAATTCAGGCAGAATCCTATACTTTGGGTGCAAAAGGAAAAGGAGGCAGATGTTGAAAGGAGGCAGAGAGGGCTACATCACTGTCACACAGAGAAAGAACTGAGGCCTATATGACACATGCAGTCATCATTTCAAGGCCAGGGACACAGGATGGTTGCTTAGCAACTGCTGTTCTTCCTTCACTCCCAAGTGGAACGTGCTTTTTGTGAGTTCATTTCCCATCTTTCCTCCTGTCTACAGACCAATCATTTAGAAATTGTGCTCTGCAATAACTCTCAGTTCAGTTCAGTTCAGTTCAGTCGCTCAGTCGTGTCTGACTCTTTGTGACTCCATGAATCGCAGCACACCAGGCCTCCCTGTCCATCACCAACTCCTGGAGTTCACTCAAACTCACGTCCATCAAGTCGGGGGTGCCATCCAGCCATCTTATCCTCTGTTGTCCCCCTCTCCTCCTGCCCCCAATCCCTCCTAGCATCAGAGTCTTTTCCAAGGAGTCAGCTCTTCACATGAGGTGGTCAGAGTTCTGGAGTTTCAGCTTTAGCATCATTCCTTCCAAAGAACACCCAGGGCTGATCTCCTTTAGAATGGACTGGTTGGATCTCCTTGCAGTCCAAGGGATTCTTAAGAGTCTTCTCCAACACCACAGTTCAAAAGCATCAATTCTTCGGTGCTCAGCTTTCTTCACAGTCCAACTCTCTCATCCATACATGACCACTGGAAAAATCATAGCCTTGACTAGATGGACCTTTGTTGGCAAAGTAATGTCTCTGCTTTTCAATATGCTATCTAGTTTGGTCATAACTTTTCTTCCAAGGAGTAAGCGTCTTTTAATTTCATGGCTGCGGTCACCATCTGCAGTGATTTGGGGGCCCAAAAAGATAAAGTCTGACACTGTTTCCATTGTTTCCCCATCTATTTCCCATGAAGTGATGGGACCAGATGCCATGATCTTCGTTTTCTGAATGTTGAGCTTTAAGCCAGCTTTTTCACTCTCCTCTTTCACTTTCATCAAGAGGCTTTTTAGTAATAACTCTTAACAGTACGGAAAAATAACTTTCACATGATCCTTTAGTCAAGGAGAACAGAGTAGGAGACTGCTCACTTCTGCAAGGGGTCTGTGATGGAACCCATTCTTGAAATGTGTACTGTATTCAGTTCTGCTCACAAGTTTAACAAAAAAGAACAGTGACAACCTGAGAGATGAAGGTGAGGAGTTATAAAAATATTTTAAGTATGAGAAATGTCTGAGAAAGTAGAGTGTGCATATATATATACATACACACATACATGCACATATTTAATCTTTAAAATGCTCTTATGAAATGCATTATTTCATGAATTCTAAGATGTATATTTTTTCACATTTTGACAATCTGAGATCATTCAAAGAGCAATGACTCAGATTAGTAACTAGAAAACCAGTATCACTGCAGGCTCTTGTGTGACTCATCTGGGTTACATGCCACTCTCTGACTTTCTAGAGTAAGCACTGCCTTCGTTCTTTTATTTACCACTCCATTTCTTTTTACTATAAACAAATTTCATATGTATCTATCTTCGCCAATACAGTCTTTTATTTTTTTCCTTCTGAGACATGATAATTGATATATTACAGTCTTCTGTAAATTTCACTTGACACTGTTCCTGAGATTCATTCATGTTGTCTATAATATAATCATTTCTACTACTCTTCAGTACTAATACACCAAATTTATCTGTTTTATACAGAGGATATCTGGATTGCTTCTTGTTTTTTGCTACCATAGACAATACTGTGGTAAACATTCTCGTACATGCTAAAATCTATTAATTTCTAGACTTTCAATAGGCTCAGGACATAATTCATTGTATTATGTGTACTAAATAGATCTTCTAGTTTACAGGTATCTTTCTACTTTATTCACGCATTCCAGTCCATCTTAGTTCAGTGATTCCTAGAATGTCGACGTTCACTTTTGCCATCTCTTGTTTGACCACATCAAATTTGCCTTGATTCATGGACCTAACATTCCAGGTTCCTATGCAATATTGCTCTTTACAGCATCAGACCTTGCTTCTATCACCAGTCCCATCCACAACTGGGTGTTGTTACAGTCCATGAATCAAGGCAAATTGGAAGTGGTCAAACAGGAGATGACAAGAGTGAACATATTGATATTCCAGGAATCAGTGAACTAAAATGGACTGGAATGGGTGAATTTAACTCAGATAGCCTTTATGTCTACTACTGTGGGCAGGAATCCCTTAGAAGAAATGGAGTAGTCATCATAGTCAACAAAAGAGTCTCAAATGCAGTCCTTGAATGCAATCTCAAAAATGACAGAAAACTCTCTGTTCGTTTCCAAGGCAAACCATTCAATATCACAGTTATCCAAGTCTATGCCCTGACCAGTAATGCTGACGAAGCTGAAGTTGAACAGTTCTATGAAGACCTACAAGATCTTTCAGAACTAACACCCAAAAAGATGTCCTTTTCATTATAGGGGACTGGAATGCAAAAGTAGGAAGTCAAGAAACACCTGGAGTAACAGGTAAATTTGGCCTTGGAGTAAGGAATGAAGCAGGGCAAAGGCTAATAGAGTTCTGCCAAGAAAATATACTGGTCATAGCAAACACTCTTTTCCAACAACACAAGACTCTACACATGGACATCACCAGATGGTCAACACCGAAATCAGATTGATCATATTCTTTGCAGCCAAAGAAGGAGAAGCTCTATACAGTCAGCAAAAATAAGACTGGGAGCTGACTGTGGCTCAGATCATGAACTTCTTATTACCAAATTCAGACTAAAATTGAAGAAAGTGGGGAAAACCTCTAGACCATTCAGGTATGACCTAAATCAAATCCCTTATGACTATACAGTGGAAGTGAAAAATAGATTTAAGGGACTAGATCGGATAGACCGAGTGCCTGATGAACTATGGACGGAGGTTCATGACATTGCACAAGAGACAGGAATCAAGACCATCCCCAAGAAAAAGAAATGCAAAAAAGCAAAATGGCTATCTGAGGAGACCTTACAAATAGCTGTGAAAAGCAAAGGAGAAAAGGAAAGATATACCCATTTGAATGAAGAGTTCCAAAGAACAGTAAGAAGAGATAAGAAAGCATTCCTCACTGATCAATGCAAAGAAATAGAGGAAAACAACAGAATGGAAACACTAGAGATCTCTTGAAGAAAATCAGAGATACCAAGGGAACATTTCATGCAAAGAATTGGCTCGATAAAGGACAGAAACGGCAGGGACCTAACAGAAGCAGAAGCTATTAAGAGATGGTAAGAAAACACAGAAGAATTGTACAAAAAAGAGCTTTATGACCCAGATAATCACAATGGTGTGATCACTCACCTAGAGTCAGACACTCTGGAATGTGAAGTCAAGTGGCCTTAGGAAGCATCACTATGAACAAAGCTAGTGGAGGTGATGGAATTCCACTTGAGCTATTTCTAATCCTGAAAGATGATGCTGTGAAAGTGCTGCACTCAATATGCCAGCAAATTTGGAAAACTCAGCAGTGGCCACAGGACTGGAAAAGGTCAGTTTTCTTTCCAATCCCAAAGAAAGGCAATGCCAAAGAATGCTCAAACTACCATACAATTGCACTCAATGGCACCCCACTCCAGTACTCTTGCCTAGAAAAAGCTATGGACGGAGGAGCCTGGTAGGCTGCAATCCATGGGGCCGCTAAGAGTCGGATACTTCTGAGTGACTTCACTTTCACTTTTCACTTTCATGCACTGGAGAAGTAATGGCAACCTACTCCAGTTTTCTTGCCTGGAGAATCCCAGGGACAGGGGAGCCTGGTGGGCTACCGTCTGTGGGGTTGCACAGAGTCGGACACGACTGAAGTGACTTAGCAGCACACGCTAGTAAAGTGATGCTTAAAATTCTCCAAGCCAGGCTTCAGCAATACGTGAACCATGAACTTCCTGATGTTCAAGCTGGATTTAGAAAAGGCAGAGGAACCAGAGATCAAATTGCCAACATCCGCTAGATCATCGAAAAAGCAAGAGAGTTCCAGAAAAACATCTATTTCTGCTTTATTGACTATGCCAAAGCCTTTGACTGTATGGATCTCAATAAACTGTGGAAAATTCTCAAGGAGATAGAATACCAGACCACCTGACCTGCCTCTTGAAAAACTTGTATGCAGAGTTAGAACTGGACACAGAACAATAGACTGGTTCCAAATAGGAAAAGGAGTATGTCAAGGCTGTATATTGTCACCCCACTTATTTAACTTATATGCAGAGTACTTCATGAAAAACGCTGGGCTGGAGGAAGCACAAGCTGGAATTAAGATTGCCGGGAGAAATATCAATAACCTCAGATATGCAGATGTCATCACCCTTATGGCAGAAAGTGAAGAAGAACTAAAGAGCCTCTTGATGAAAGTGAAAGAGGAGAGTGAAAGTTGGCTTAAAGCTCAATATTCAAAAAACTAAGATCATGGCATCTAATCCCATCACTTCATGGCAAATAAATGGAGAAACAGTGGAAACAGTGGCTGACTTTATTTCTCTGGGCTCCAAAATCACTGCAGATGGTGACCATAGCCATGAAATTAAAAGACGCTTACTCCTTGGAAGGAAAGTTATGACCCACCGAGATGGCATATGAAAAATCAGAGACATTACTTTGTCAACAAAGGTCTGTCTAATCAAGGCTATGGTTTTTCCAGTAGTCATGTATGGATGTGAGAGTTGGACTGTGAAGAAAGCTGAGCGCCGAAGAATTGATGCTTTTGAACTGTGGTACTGGAGAAGACTCTTGAGAGTCCCTTGGACTGCAAGGAGATCCAACCTGTCCATCCTAAAGGAGATTAGTCCTGAGTGTTCATTGGAAGGACTGATGCTGAAGCTGAAACTCCAATACTCTAACCACTTGATGCAAAGTGTTGACTCATTGGAAAGACCCTGATGCTGGGCAAGATTGAGGGCAGGAGGAGAAGGGGACAACAGAGGATAAAATGGTTTGATGGCATCAACCAACTCAATGGACGTGGGTTTGGGTTGACTCTGAGAGGTGGTGATGGACAAGGAGGCCTGGCGTTCTGCAGTTTATAGGGTCACAAAGAGTCGGAGATAACTGAGCAACTGAACTGAACTTCTACTTTATTATACCACTTTTATTAATGGGAGTTTCCTGCTACCAGGAATAATAATAATATTATAATATTTTATTATAATATTAATATTATGATGTTATATTAATATATATTAATCTTTTATACAGTACATATATTTTTGTCTTAAAACGTTTTGCTACCTTCCAAATCTGAAAGACATTCTCTCATATTTTCTTTGACATTTTTACATTATTTACTTTTTAAGTTTAAAATTTTAATCCAACTGAAATTATTTTTGATTTGTGAGATTTGGCTTCAATTTCAGGTTTCTCCACATTGAGTACGGAGAAGGCAATGGCACTCCACTCCAGATCTCTTGCCTGGAAAATCCCATGGATGGAGGGGCCTGGGGGGCTGCAGTCCATGGAGTCGCTAGGAGTCAGACATGACTGAGCAACTTCACTTTCACTTTTCACTTTCATGCATTGGAGAAGGAAATGGCAACCCACTCCAGTGTTCTTGCCTGGAGAATCCCAGGGACGGGGGGAGCCTGGTGGGCTGCTGTCTATGTGGTTGCAGAGTCGGACACGACTGAAGCGATTTAGCAGCAGCAGTAGCCACATGAGTAGCCAAGTGGCCCAGCACCTTTGTGGACATCCTCCCTTCACTGATCTGCCCTGCCACACTGGCAAGTATCTTTTCCATATCTGCATGAGTCTATCTCTGATCCCTCTAATCTGCTCCATTATTCTCTTCACTGTTGTTACAGTGCCATCATCACAAGGTTGCACAGTGAATCTTCATTCTCGTAAGGCATTTTCCCTCAACCTACTATTGGAGAGTATTTTGGATATCCTTGGACTTTGCTTTTGCATACATATTTTACAAGTGGCTTGTGCAAATTCCTCAAAAAAAAAAGAAAACAAACCTTGCTTTTTTGGAACCACTTTGAATTTATAAATCTATTTAAATATCACCTCATGTAAATCTCCATATACATGAACACAGTGTATTTCTTTATTTAGATCTTTTTACTATTTCTCAACAAAGTTTCGTAACTATCTGTACAATAGTCCTGAACATTTTTCATGCCATTTATTTTATGATAACTACTTTGGGTGAAGAATTAATGCTTTCGAATTGTGGTACTAGATAAGACCCTTGAGAATTCCTTGGACTGCAAGGAGCTCAAGCCAGTTGATTCTAAAGGAAATCAATCCTGAATACTCATTGGAAGGACTGAAAGCTGAAGTTCCAATACTTTGGTCACCTGATGAGAAGAGCCAGCTCATTGGAAAAGACCCTCATGCTGGGAAAGATTGAAGGTAAAGGAGAAGGGAGAAGCAGAGGAATAAATAGTTAGATACCATCACTGATTTAAAAGATGTGAATTTGAGCAAACTCCAGGAGGTGGTGACACACAGGGAAGCTTGGCGTGCTGCAGCCCATGGGGTCACACATAGTTGGATGAGACTTAGTAACTGAACAAACAAACAAAAAACTCTGGGCTGTAATAAATTAGATCTTTTGTAAAATGATATTTTCTAACTGTCTCTGCTGTATAAAATGTAATTTTTGCAAAATGATATCTGGAAACCTTGCCAAAAACCTCTTATTTTATTTGAAAGTCATTATGGATTTTCTATGTAGACAATCATAACTTCCATAAATGATGACATTTATTTCTTCCTTTCCAATCCTTATATAACCTTAATTTCTTTTTTTCATCTTAATGCACTGAATGAGACATGAATTCAATATTGAAAAGAAAACAATGAACAGCTTTGACCTTTTCCTAATAATGAACAAAAATGTTTCTAAAATCTCAGCAGTAATAATAACTTTAGTTCTATTTTGGGATGATATACTGTAGATTTGGAACCTAAAATGAATTAATTTGATTTTCCAATTTGTTTCCCTTTTTTAAAATCACCACTCATGAGTCAGATTTGTCTTCCATTTTCCTTGTATGTAACATATATAAAAACTTATTAGTAGCTTCATAAAATATATTATGAGGAAGAATCATGTGCATCATATGAAAAGTAGAAGTTACCTCACTGTTATGGTACTTTGCATATAGCATTTGTGTTTACCCAAATTTGTTGATTAAATAAAGTGTTAACTGGTTTCAGTTGCCAAGGATCTCAATGATGTTGAGGTGCATCACTGAAATCTGAGAATCTTAGGAATTGACTGAGTTACTTTTTAAAAGTTAGTTAAAGTAACTCAGAGACTACTGTATAGGCCCAATGGTTCCCAGATTTGGGCTTTAGAGCTTTAAAATTTAATAGAGGGAAAGAGACCTCCACCATGAACATGGCTGCATAAAGGCAGTGTTTTTCTCTCCTCCTCCTAGAAGTCATATGAAAGCCAACAAAGAGAAAGGTGGGGTGAGGGGGGTGGGAGACAAACTTTGTTGTCAGTAAAATTAGAGTACAGTTATCTGTACAATTCAAAGCATTTGAGGATGCCAGAAGGAGCTTAGACTGGGCAAAACTAAGTAGAGATATAGAGAAAAATCATAAAAATGGCTAGAGGTCTTGGGGCCAAGAAAAATATACTTTCTGAAGCTAAGAAGTCTCACTCGGATGTGCAAACCTAAAAGATATGTTTATTAATGGGAGTAAGAACTGGGGTTAGCAGGAATATTTGAAGTCTCTCTGGACACAGTTTGGCTTGGAGAAGGAAAGGATAAAAGACTAAAGAAAGAATAACATGGAAGAGCCATTTTAGCATAAAGCAGATTGTGTTGTTGCTACTGTTGTTTAGTTGCTAAGTTGTATTGGCTGTGTGGTAGAGAACGAAAAAACATTTAACATTTAGGATATGAACCCTACATACACATGGTACCCCTACACACATGTGAGCACACACACATGCACAAACATACCCACTCATTCACACACATACTCATGTGCATGTACGCAAACACCCACCAACCTTCAGCAAAACCCAGTCCAAGAAAAATTTATTTGGATGAGTTACAAGAAAAAGTCACTGGAAATGCACTGAATCAATGAGCATAAAATAAAAATATCGGGAAAACAAAAAACTCTTAAGACAAAAAGTATTTCTCACTGAAAAAATTGCTACATAGCAAATAAAAATCATGTCCAAATATTTCATATGAATTTCAAAGAACTTAGTAACGAGCAGCTTCAATGAAGAAATATAGTAAGGTAACATAGGATGAAATTAAAGTTGCAGAACTCAGGAAACAAATAAGAAAAAATGAAAAGTACCACAGAAACGAAATGTGAATTAGTACATGAGAAAAGTGATACTGTAAAAAGCACAAGTGACACCGATGATATGAAAAATGAACAATGTAAAATGGAAATAAAGAGATAAGGAAAATGGTACACACACACAATGAGAGCTAAAGAAGACAGGTGACCCAATTTGTACATAAATAGAGTCCTAAGAAAGAACTGAACAAATAAAGGTATATATCTTTAAAGGTATTTAAAGGTATACTGATACTTGAAGCTACAAAGGGCAAGGTATTTTTATTAAAATATCAAAAGACTTTGAAAAAAATAAAAATATATCAAGGAAAATTCTTGAAATAAATGGAAACTTGGTACATTATGTGTTGGAAAACTTGCCTCTCAACATTCAACACTGAGACAAAAATAAAGCAGAGAGACCCCACAGAGTAAAAAGCTCATAAAATAAACTCTAAAAAAGAAAACATAATGTGAAATATGTTGACAGAACTGAGACCAAATTAAATTCTAAATACAGACAAAGAGGAGCTCATATGTATATAAGATATGGTTCAGAAAAGTTAAAAATAAAAAGGATGCACCAGCCCCATGCATCCTGCATCCTGCATTGAACATAGACTGGCGCTTCATTTCTTACAAGATAGTATACATGATTCAATGCCATTCTCCCAAACCATCCCACCCTCTCCCTCTCCCTCAGAGTCCAAAAGTCCGTTCTATACCTCTGTGTCTCTTTTGTTGTCTCACATATAGGGTCAGGATGATTCAGGGAGATGATGTGGGGTGGGAGGTGGGAGGGGGCTTCGGCATTGGGAGATTGTGTTCACCTATGGCTGATTAAATATTTTTATTTTTGAAATTTTAAAAAAGCAGAAAAAAAAAGAAAGAAAGAAAGAAAGAAATCTATAGGAGTTTCCAGGAAATGACTGAAACAATGTATAAATGTTTAGATACAAAATTAAATACAAAAGTAATTAATTTGAAAAAAAATAAAAGAAAAGAAATAAAAATAAAAGGATGAATTGGGCAATGCAAGGGCTTCCCAGGTGGCATGGTGGTAAAGAATCTGCCTGACAATGCAGGAGACACAAGAGATGACAATTTGATCCCTGGGTCAGGAAGATCCCCTAGAGTAGGAAACAGAAACCCGCTCCAGTATCCTCGCCTAAAAATTCCATGGATGGAGGAGCCTGGAGGGCTACAGTCCCTGGGGTTGCAAAGAGTCAGACACAACTGAGCACACATGCGCACAGCACAGGGCAATGCAGATACATTAATAAAAAACCAGAGATGACAATCTTAACAGGAAACAAAGTGGGAGTCAGGTTTAAAAAAGAGGACAAAGACGAGAGCTCCATAATGCTAATGAAGATGTGAGATTATGAGAATCCATGTATTAAATAATGAAGCAATTATGTTAATAACTAGAGAGGGAAATGGCAACCCACCCCAGTATTCCTGCCTGGAAAATCCCATGGACAGAGAAGTCTGGCAGGTTACAGTCCATGGGGTCACAAAGAATAGGACACAACCTAATGACTAAACAAAACAATGTTAATAACCAGAAAATCAAGAAGAACAAGACCACCCAATAGAAAAATGGGCAAAATACATAAGGTATTAACAGAAAAGGAAATACATATAGCTCTTAAACATAGGAAAATCTGTACATCCTCTTTCTTAGTAATATAAATGTAATATAAAACTGTACAGATAAACCATCTTCCCTTATTAGGTTGGTAGTAGTAGTGTCAGTTGCTCAGTCATTGCTCAGTCATGTACAGCTCTTTGCGACTCTATGGATTGTAGCCTGCCAGGCTCCTCTGTCTAATGGGATTTTCCAGGCAAGAATACTGTAGTGGGTTGCCAGTCCCTTCTCCAGGGAATTTTCCCTACCCAGGAGTTGAACCCAGTCTCCCACATTACAGGCAGATTCTTTACCATCTGAGCTATCAAAGCCATTTGGCTGGTAAAGAAACCCAAAGATTCACTGCATGGGGAGCTGTGGGGAGATGGTCCTTTCATACACTTCTCGTGGTAGTGAAAACTGGTAGACCCCTCCTACTTCACTGCTCTCAGATTACAGTCTGTTAACATCAAACCACCTTCTCATTTATCCTCAGACCCAGCAATTCAGCTTAAAGGAACCTGTCCAGATTAGATATAAACTTGCAGGAGTACTAAATGACAAATAAGCTGGTTATTCACTGCAGCACTGTTTACAGTAGCAGAAGACTGGAAACAGTCCCACATTCCTTAATAGAAAGCTGCTTAAATAAATAATAGCTTGTTCCTGCTTTGAATTCTAGGCTACTATTAAGAAAGAATGAGAAATACTTCTATATACCAATACAGACAGAAAAAACCCACCAGTATAAAATGTTTATGTGAAAGAGCAAGGGGCATAGCAATGAATATTATCTTTTGTCTAAAAGAGGTTGAGAGAGGTAAAAATAGTATTTATATATATTAATATATACACATATACATATCTGCATAAAGAATCACAAAAATAGAAATCATCACAGAGGTAGGGTACAGGGAGACTATTCACTTTTTCTTTCTTATCTTCAATTGTTTAATCATGTGAATTTATTACCCATGTAAAAATTAATTTAAAAAATGATAAATATAAAAGGGAGATTGTCACAGTCCTGCCAAGTTTATATTTTTATATTTTTCCAAGAAATGACAATGAAGGACCTCTACCATCCATAACTATTACAACCATAAAGGAAAGGACATCTTGAAACAAATAAAAAAACAATAAATTATCATTGTTAAAGAAAGTCATTTAAATTGACAACACTGTTATCTTTTTCACACGTCACTGTGGACCATGTGCGCTGCATCACTACCTAGCACTGGCCATACAGAAACCTGCAGAAACCACTAGCACAAGTGATGAGAATGGGTTGGATGGGGGCAGGGTGGGAGGGAGGCCCAAGAAGTAGGAGATATATGTATACATACAGCTGATTCACTTTGTTGTACAGCAGAAACTAACACTGTAAAGCAGTCATAATTCAATTTTAAAAAGAGCCCTGCTAAAACCATTGTCAACCCACGATGACATGCCCAAGGTTGTGCTTCTGAAAAATGAATGACATTAAAGGCTTTATAACTATCATGAATGGGGTTTCCCAGGTGGCGTGAGTGGTAAAGAAGCCACCTGCCAATGAAGGAGATATAAGAGACACAGGGTTGGGAAGATACCTGGGTCGGCAAGATCCCCTGGAGGAGGGCATGGCAAGCCACTCCAGTATTCTTGCCTGAAGAACCCCACGGACAGGGGAGTCTGGTGGGCTACAGTGCATAGGGTCACAAAGAGTCAGACATGACTGAAGTGACTTTGCACACATGCATGAAATTATCATGAATATTACTAAAATAGTCCAACTGAGTTGTTAAATTAATAAGCAAATAATAAGAAACCTCTGGCAGGGACAGTATCAGTATCCAGAGGTGCTATATTATTTTAAATGCCTAGTTTTCAACAAAAAATCTACAAAGAAAGAGAAGTGTGACCCATGCACAAGAAAAAAACACATAATAGACAACAGAAACTACCTCTAAGAGGGTACAGATGTTAAATTTAACAAAGACTTCAAAATAGCCATTATACACATACCTGGGGAGAATTAAAAGTAGCCACACTTAAAGAAGAAAGGTGTGCTGACAGTGTCTCAAACACAGAATATCGAAAAGAGATACAGCTTATTTTACAAACGAAATTCAAGAATTGGAAAGGTCAATAACTGAAATGAAAAAAATGTACTAAAGGGATCCCACAAAAGACTGGAATGGTAGAAGAAAGAATCAGCATGTTATTTTAATCTTCAAATAAAGATTATGTAATACAAAGAACAGAGAGAATAAAGAAGAAAAAAAAGTGAACAGAGTTTCACAGAAATGTATAGCACCATTAAGGAAGCCAACATATGTAATGGGAGTACCAGAAGAGAGGAGCTAGAGAGGGACCATAAAACATACCCAAAGAACTCACAGTCAAAAACTTTGCAAATGTGCTTTATAGTACACACACACACACCTGCCCCAAGAAGCTCAACGAAGATAAAGACAAGGAGAAAATCTTGAAAACAGTAAGAGAAAGGTAACTCGTTTTGTACTAAAGTGCCCCAACAGATAAATAGCTGGCTTCTTATTAGATACACCAGAAGCCACAAGGCAGCATGATGCCACATTCAAAGTGCTAAAAGGAAAAAGAAAAGTGCTAAAAAGAAAAGAAGAAAAAAACTATCAACTAAAAACCTTATTTCCAGAAAGAATGTCTTTCAAAAATGAAAGTGAAATTATTCTTGTGCACATAAGTGAAGAGCATCAGTAAATGTAATTATGTATGACAGTTTAAATTTACATTTCTTCCGTTCTTATTCTGATTCAAATATAAATGGTATACAATAATATGGATTGTATTCTTAGGCCTATATATATACAAAGGTAACATATTTTGACAATCACAGCACAAAAGAGTTAGGTGAAAACAGGTTTATTAGAATATGAAAAATGACACAATATGATAATTTGAATCCACAGAAACAAATGAAAAGACCAGCAATGGTAAATAGGAAAATTATTACAATAAACTATACATATATATTCCCTGTCTTGCTTCTTGCAGCTTCTAGACATGAAAATACATGAAGTAATAATTATAGCAATGTATTATTAGGTTTGTAATATGTATAGGTGTATTATATATAAAACTAACAGCACCAGAGGATGAAAAGGAACTCTACAGAACTGTAAGTGCAGGGGCTTCCCTATTAGCTCAGATGGTAAAGCATCTGCCTGCAATGCAAGAGACCCGGGTTCAATCCCTGGGTCAGGAAGATCCCCTGGAGAAGGAAGTGGCAACCCACTTCAGTATTCTTGCCTGGAGAATCCCCATGGACAGAGGAGCCTGGTGGGCTACAGTCCATGGGGTCGCAAACAGTTGGACACAACTGAGTGACCAAAACACACACACACAGAACTGTAAAGGAGTAACATTCCTGCGTCTCACCAGAATTTAGTGTGTATATCTGAAATAGATTCTGATGAGTTAAGATGTGCATTGAAAAAACCAGTGATGCAGGAACCCTACCACTGCTTAGCCACAAAGATCAACAATCAGACATCTTTCCACAAACAGAAACAGCTCCAGTAGAGCTCGAGTCTACTCAAGAAACTTCAGCAACACAGTGAAACAGAAATACCTGAGAATAACTGCAGAAGAGAAGGAAGGCAGGCAGCTTCGTCTTGCTGGCTGCGTCTCATCCCCAAGCCGGCATTGCTCAGCACCAAGAGGGAACTTCTCAGCCAGGAAGGCAGAGTTGAGTGAGTGACCAGTTTCCCTGTTATGATACATATTTTAAAAGTAATCTGGTCAACAGATGGTCCTGGGACAACTGGATATCCACATGCAAAAGAATGAATTTGGACCTCTACCTTACACAGTATGTTAGAACTGAATCTAAATGAAAGAACTAAAAGCATAAGAATCTTAGGCGAAAGCAAAGCAGTAAATCTTCATGACCTAGAATTTCAATGGATTCCTCTGCATGAAACCAAAAGATGATTTAAAGTCTATCCTGTTTTAAATTAGTACAGGCACCCCACTTTCTTTTGGTTACTACTTGTATGAAATATCTTTTTCCATCCTTTCATACTCAACTGATTTGTTTCTTATATACAGTATATAGCTGGACCATTCATCTTTTTACCCATTTTGCCAATCTCTGTCTTTTGATTGGATATTTAATCCTGCAGCCATGAAATTAAAAGACGCTTACTCCTTGGAAGGAAAGTTATGACCAATCTAGATAGCATATTCAAAAGCAGAGACATTACTTTGCCGACTAAGGTCCGTCTAGTCAAGGCTATGGTTTTTCCTGTGGTCATGTATGGATGTGAGAGTTGGACTGTGAAGAAAGCTGAGTGCTGCAGAATTGATGCATTTGAACTGTGGTGTTGGAGAAGACTCTTGAGAGTCCCTTGGACTGCAAAGAGATCCAACCGGTCCATTCTGAAGGAGATCAGTCCTGGGATTTCTTTGGAAGGAATGATGCTAAAGCTTAAACTCCAGTACTTTGGCCACCTCATGCGAAGAGCTGACTCATTGGAAAAGATTCTGATGCTGGGAGGGATTGGGGGCAGGAGGAGAAGGGGACGACCGAGGATGAGATGGCTGGATGGCATCACAGATTCGATGGACGTGAATCTGAGTGAACTCCGGGAGATGGTGATGGACAGGGGGCCTGGCATGCTGTGATTCATGGGGTCACAGAGAGTCGGACACAACTGAGCGACTGAACTGAACTGAACACTTAAAATAATTATTGATAAGAAGGGACTTGATTCTGTTACTTTGCTATTTGTTTTCCCTATATCCTATAGCTCTTTGCTCCTCACCTTTTGAATCAGTCTCTTTTCATGTTTAGTTTTTGCAGTAAAACATTTTAGTTCCTTTCTCCTTTCCTTCTGTGTATGTTCTACAGCTAATTTTCTCTGTACTTATCATGGTGATTACATTTAATATCCCAAAATTTTAACATTCTAATTTTAATTCATACAAGCTTAACTTCAATAACATACAAAACCCTTCCTATCAGCTCCATCCCCACACACTTTCAATTACTGATGTCACAGAATTACATCTTTATACACTGTGTGTCCAAAAACACAGACTAGTAATTGTTCTTCTTTATGCATTAGTCTCTTATATTATGTAGAAAACAAAATATAGAAAATGGTTTCAATAATGCTATCGTTTAGACTATTTTAAATGTATTACTCTCAAATCATGTAGAAAACAAAAAGTGGAATTACAAACCATTGTTACAATATTATTTTTTATATAACTGCCTGTGCATTTACCCTCACAGAGATCTTCATTTCTTTATACAGCATGAGTATCCTTTTGTTTCAATCTTCAGGACTCTCTTTAGAATATGTTCCAGGGATCTAATAATAAACTCCCTCAGCTTTCATTCATCTGACAATATCTTAATTTCTTCCTCAGTTCTGAATTACAGTTTTGCTGGATATGGGATTCTTGATCTATAGGGATTGGTTTGGTTTCCCTCTCAGCACTTTGAATCAGCCAGCCTTCTGGCCTCCAAAGTCTTTGATGAAAAACCTGCTGATATTCTTACTGTGATTTCAGCTCCATTTGTTACTGTTGCTGGTTCAATTTACTGTGTGCCTGTAAAAGTTAATTACCAAACCAGTGACAGAAAGAGTAACTGGTATTTGGCCAACTAGAAATGAAGGTTGGAAGTAAAGTGAGAACTCTGGGCTAAATTCTCATGCTAATTAGTGGTCAAGGAAAATGTTCTCATTTAATAAAATAAATCCTGTTATCCAATCACTTATATTGCATTTGGCACAGATCACAGCCCCTACAGATGGTTATACCTCAGTCTGGGTTGTAGAGACCATGAAAAATACACAGGCTGCTGCACTTGGCATCCTGGCATTGGTTAGACAAGACCTTCAGCTGACTTCCCCATGCTCTGATGCCAGACAGGGTATTAAGCAGATGCTCCTAACTACATCTGCCAACATCTATCCCAGAAACCTGACTCTCCAATGCTCACTGCATGTCTCACTTTAAGCCTGGTCCATACTCCTTCCAAACACAGAACAAAGTGATTGGAAGGATGGGCCTCTGGACCACATGAAGATTATGAAACAACAGGTGGGCTGGCTGCTGTGAATGTGCCCACATGTTTAGAGGAGCAAAGCCAATCAGGCATAGTCTTTGATGGTCACATTTACCAGATCTCTGATGTGGCATGTACTGCTTCCAGCCAACACTTGGGGAATTGCTGAAATGATTAAAACTAATGGTAAAGACTACTCCCATCATTTTCTAAATATACTATTAGACTGGAAACACTGATCTTTTAATTTTTGTTTCTGTCATCAGCTATCTTTGCCACCTAAAAGAGGTAGAGGTACCCCAGCACAACTTTCAGCTGCACACTTCAGATTAGAAGGGAATATGCCTTATAATTGTCACTCTCATTGCTAAAAAGAGGGCCTCTGTGCACCCTTTCCTCTCCACACACAGTGACAGAGAACATCCACGAGAGAATTAATGCACAAATCGAGTGGTCTACAGATAAGGTAGCAGAGTGTCGGGGGATGAACTAGAAATTTAGAGACCTGCTCCTCCTCCACTCTCCCTGCATCAGTTCAGTCTGCCCTCTGCATCCACAGGTTCTGCATTCATGGATTCAACCAAGTGTGATTCAAAATAAAAAGCCCCAAAGTTCAAAAAAAAGCAAAACTTGAGTTTGCCATGCAGATAACTATTTACATAGTATTTGCACTGTATTTGTAACTAGTCACACAGCATTCGCATTGTTTTTGGTATTATAAGTAATATAGAGATGATTTAAAGAACATGGGAGGATATGAAGAGGTTGGAGGCGTATCTCAGAGGTACTGCAGTTTGGTTCCAGACTGCTGCAATAAAGTGAAGATCGCAATAAAGCAAGTCACACAAATTTTCTGGTTTCTCAGTTCTTATAAAAGTTAACATCTACAGTATACCATAGTCTATTAAGTGTGCAATCACATTATGTCTTTTAAAAAATCAAAGAATATGCCTTAAATGAAAATACTTTACTATTAACATGTGCCAAACAATGACAATAGTAACATCAAAGATCACTGACCACCATAACAAATATAATAATGTAAAAGTATGAACATTTTCAAGAATTATCAAAACATGACAGAAACATGAAGTGAGCAAAGGCTGCTGGAAAAATGGTGCTGATGCAGGATTTCCACAAACTCTTCATCTGTAAAGAATACAACATTCTGTGAAGCACAATAAAGCCACAGCACAATAAAACAGGGTATTGTATACGAAGATCCTGTGCCATTTTACACAAGTGACTTGAGCATCACGGATTTCAGGATCTGTGGAGGGTCCTGGATCCAATCTCCGGTGGACACTGAAGGCACAGAAGACCTCCCCCCACCCCCGCCCCCACACTCTGCAAAGCTGGTTGGAGGACACCAGTCCGCTAGGCTGAGGACACCGCTGCCCCCAGCTGCCGGCAGACCTGGACCTTACGGATCTGTGAATGGACTGAAGATCACTGAATTGACAAAGGCTGTGACTCTGAGAGCTGTGCTGGAATCAACCGATAAAGCATTATATGGAAGTGAAACTCTGATGAAGCAGCTCCAAGAAATCTCCAGCGTCCATGTTTTTCCTTCACTGAAGCCTCTGACCTGAGTCCTGCTTCAGACCCTGATCCAGACAGTGGGAGCAACATCCCAGAGTAAGCTTTTCTGCAGCCTCGGGGAAGATAAAGACTTCTTTCTCTTTTCCCAGAGTTCTCATTTTATTATACATTTCCAGGAGTCTGTTAGTTACTCACTTTTTATCAATACATCAAATAAAATGACTTCTGAGACAATGGTGAGGCCTATACAGCTATATTTGCAGGCATTGATATTTTAATTGGAAAGAATCAAATTAAGCACCATTGAAATTCCACATCTTTTGAAATATTAAAAATACATCTAAAAAGGAAGTACTATGATTCAAAGCATATTAGGCAAATACTAAAAATAAAATCTTAAATACTTTTGAAAATAACCAACCTGGGGTGATAAAGTGAATAAAGGATGAGGAGAGGCTCCCAAGAAAGCCAAGACTCATCTGCATTGGACTGGCTCTGCAATCAACAACCGAAGAGAGGGGAATCTTTTCTGCAAATGAAGCAACTGAGGTTTAGAAAGATAAAGTGACTGCCCAGTACCATCTATTAACATATCATGCAGCTATCCAACTTCCTCCTAGAGAACAGTCTAGATAGCAGTGGCATTTTCACATTTGCCTTCTTGCCTATTTTTCTTCTCAAGAGAACCTACTATAACACAAGTATTTACCAGGTTTTATATTATTCCCTAGTCCAAATCTATTAAGTAGCCACTTGTATTCTCATTACATAGGTGATTGTGAGCAAAGTAATTTGCTTAAAGTTTCTTAGCTATTAGTGGAGGAGCTGAGTAAGACCCAGGTCTGTCTAACTCCAGTTTGTGACTGATTCCCTAAACTATATTTCCTTCCTAACCAGCAAGTTTGTGGTTAATCGCTTCAGGTACAAATTGATCAGGAACATTAGCATATTGCAGTTCCTGGGGCTGCAGAGTCGGACATAACTGAACAACAACAATTAGGTTTGAAATCAAACGTTACGGAGCTGTCTCAGCTTCATATAGGGGACTAAAGCTTCTGACTGAATGCACTCAAACTTTCTCCCTGGTTCAATCCATGGGGTACCCCGAAAGCGGAATTTGCTAAGAACTGTAGAGACAGAGCTATCAGTTCTGACTCCCTACATCTAGAAGAGCACAGGGGGTCTAGCCAATCATTCACAATTATTTACAGTGGGAAGTTGGTGCCACAGAGAGTTTCCCAGGAAAGGCAGAGACGGACCTGGCCTCTTAACACTACAGCTGGAATCGATTTGAGGGGTGACTTCGTCATAGGCTTGTTTCTGATGGGGCTGGAGGCAGTCTGGCTGCTTCACTGTGCTGCACTCCCGCTCCTGGCAATGTTTTTACTATCGGCGCCTAAAGTTAACACGCAGTTCCCAAAGCCATAGTCTTCTGCAAAATGTTCACTCTTCAGAGAACATTCATTTCCTAGTACTTAAGAGAAATATTTACGTTCTCAAGGGGGCATAATCAGACATCATCTCTGGAAGCATTTTCACAAGAAGTTCAACACGAGAAACAACACAAATACCCACCAGTAGAACTGCTACATAAATTGTTATATAGCCATACTATAGAGCATTTGGGTAGATCTGTATCAGTTCAGTTCAGTTCAGTTCAGTCGCTCAGTCGTGCCCAACTCTTTGCGACCCCATGAATCGCAGCACGCCAGGCCTCCCTGTTCATCACCATCTCTCGGAGTTCACTCAGACTCACATCCATCAAGTCCGTGATGCCATCTAGCCTTCTCATCCTCGGTCGTCCCCTTCTCCTCCTGCCCCCAATCCCTCCCAGCATCAGAGTCTTTTCCAGTGAGTCAACTCTTCACATGAGGTGGCCAAAGTACTGGAGTTTCAGCTTTAGCATCATTCCTTCCAAAGAAATCCCAGGGTTGATCTCCTTCAGAATGGACCGGGTGGATCTCCTTGTAGTCCAAGGGACTCTCAAGAGTCTTCTCCAAAACCACAGTTCAAAAGCATCAATTCTTCGGTGCTCTTGAAAATATTCCCAAAATATACTATTAAGTGAAAATTTAAGTTACCAAAATGCATGTGTATCATAGGATCCCCTCTACACAAACCAACACAAAAATGAAGCTTGTGTATTTGTGCACAGTTATCCCTCCATTTCCATGCATTCCACATCTGCAGATTCAATTAACCATGGACCAAAAGTACTAGGAAAAAATTCCAGAAAGTACCAAAAGCAAAACTTGCATTTGTTGTGCACTGGCAACTATTTACACAGCATTTATATTGTATTTACAACTATTTATAAGCACAGGTATTATAAGTAATGCAGATCATTTAAAGTACATAGGAAGCGATGTGTAGGTTATAGGAAAATATTACACCATCTTATATAAGGGACTTGCACATCTGCAGACTTTGGTACCCATGGGGGTCTTGGATTGGCAGATGCTCTGTCCCCTACCTTCTCTCTCACACAAAGTTGAGTCAGGTACCATGAGAAAGCTTATTTTTCTTGAATAATTCAGGTAGAATAGGAGTCACACATATAACCAAGTCAAGCCTTACTCAGTAAACAACCCCAAAATCACCACTTAATTGGCTATAAATCGGTAGCTGCTTCAGAGGACACAGCTCAACCACCTCTTCCCCACCCCCTCAGCAACCAGTTCTTTCAAGAATAGAATTATTTGCACTTTAGGTTGTCCCACTTTGGAAATGAGGATAAGCTCATCTTAGTGGTAGAGGACACAGTTACATGATTGAAGCAGAATCTTCAATGTCTCGTTTCCTCCCTCTTCCCCCACATAAATTTATGTATTACACTGAGCATCCAAAGAGAATTCTACATGGATACTTAGCATCCACATTTGAGGGATGTCCAGCATCTGCACTCTCTTCCCACATTTGGGAAATGACCAGAATTCCCCACTACCTGGAAGAAGAGTCCTGCTTCCCATCATAGAAGGTGGGTGTTAAACTAGTGGTAAAGAACCTGCCTGCCAATGCAGGAGATGTAAGAGATGTGGGCTTGATCCCTGGGTCGGGAAAATCCCCTGGAGAAGGGAATAGCAACCCACTCCAGGATTCTTGCCCTGGAGAATCCCATGGACAGAGGAGCCTGGTGGGCTACAGTCCATGGGGTCACAAAGAGTCAGACACAACTGAAGTGTACAGATATTATTATTAAAGTACAGTTAGTTAATAAACTTAGCTCCAAATACTCTGGACAGTGGGCAATTTTCCCACAACTAGTGGGAAATGTTACCATTTCAATCTTTTAGTTTTATAAACTATGGATTAAAATATAAGGTTGAAGGACTTCCCTGGAGACTCAGTGGATAAGATCATAAGCTTCCAATACAGAGGGCACAGGTTCCATCCTTGGCTGGGGAATTAAGATCCCACAGGCCACATGGTGCAGCCAAAAAACATAAAATATAAAGTTGAAATCATCAAGACATCCTTCATAAAGCAGTAGAAGAGGAGTGGAAATAAAGAGTAGTTCAAATACACAAATATGTATGTGCTTCAGCAAGAAATAATTTATGTATATGTTCAGTTCAGTTCAGTCACTCACTTGTGTCCAACTCTTTGCGATCCCATGAATCGCAGCACGCCAGGCCTCCCTGTCCATCACCAACTCCCGGAGTTCACTCAGACTCACATACATCGACTTGGTGACGCCATCCAGCCATCTTATCCTCTGTCGTCCCCTTCTCCTCCTGCCCCCAATCCCTCACAGCATCAGAGTCTTTTCCAAGGAGTCAACTCTTTGCATGAGGTGGCCAAAATACTGGAGTTTCAGCTTCAGCATCATTCCTTCCAAAGAACACCCAGGGCTGATCTTTAGAATGGACTGACTGGATCTCCTTGCAGTCCAAGGGACTCTCAAGAGTATTCTCCAACACCACAGCTCAAAAGCATCAATTCTTCAGCACTCAGCTTTCTTCACAGTCCAACTCTCACATCCATACATGACCACTGGAGAAACCATAGCCTTGACTAGATGGACATTTGTTGGCAAAGTAACGTCTCTGCTTTTCAATATGCTATCAAGGTTGGTCATCACTTTCCTTCCAAGGAGTAAGCATCTTTTAATTTCATGGCTGCAATCACCATCTGCAGTGATTTTGGAGCCCCCAAAATAAAGTTTGACACTGTCTCCACTGTTTCCCCATCTATTTCCCATGAGGTGATGGGACCAGATGCCATGATCTTCGTTTTCTGAATGTTGAGCTTTAAGCCAGCTTTTTCACTCTCCTCTTTCACTTTCATCAAGAGGCTTTTTAGCTCCTCTTCACTTTCTGCCATAAGGGTAGTGTCATCTGCATATCTGAGGTTATTGATATTTCTCCCAGCAGTCTTGATTCCAGTTTGTGCTTCTTCCAGCCCAGCATTTCTCATGATGTACTCTGCATAGAAGTAAGCAGGGTGACAATATACAGCCTTGACGTACTCCTTTTCCTATTTGCAACCAGTCTGTTGTTCCATGTCCAGTTCTAACTGTTGCTTCCTGACCTGCATATAGATTTCTCAAGAGGCAGGTCAGGTGGTCTGGGATTCCCATCTCTTTCAGAATTTTCCACAGTTTATTGTGATTCACACAGTCAAAGGCTTTGATATAGTCAATAAAGCAGAAATAGATATTTTTCTGGAACTCTCTTGCTTTTTTGATGATGCAGCGGATGTTGGCAATTTGATCTCTGGTTCATCTGCCTTTTCTAAAACCTGCTTGAACATCTGGAAGTTCATGGTTCACGTACTGCTGAAGCCTGGCTTGGAGAATTTTGAGCATTACTTTACTAGCATGTGAGATGAGTGCAAGTGTGCAGTAGTTTGAGCATTCTTTAGCATTGCCTTTCTTTGGGATTGGAATGAAAACTGACCTTTTCCAGTCCTGTGGCCACTGCTGAGTTTTCCAAAGTTGCTGGTATATTGAGTGCAGCACTTTCACAGCATCGTCTTTCAGGATTTGAAATAGCTCACAAATGGGAACAAAAAGACACGGGGATATTGATGTTGACTAATTCTGATTGTCAAGAGAAAAAATACCTTTAATACTTGCCACTCTTAATGGTAGAGAGGAACTGGGACAGAACTCCAGGTAATCTACCACTTCTGCTGCTACTGCTGCTACTAAGTCGCTTCAGTTTTGTCTGACTCTGTGCGACCCCACAGACGGCAGCCCACCAGGGTCCTGCATCCCTGGGATTCTCCAGGCAAGAACACTGGAGTGGGTTGACATTCCCTTCTCCAATGCATCAAAGTGAAAGTGAAGTCGTTCAGTCGTGTCTGACTATTAGCAACCCTATGGACTGCAGCCCACCAGGCTCCTCCGTTCATAGGATTATCCAGCCAAGAGTACTGGAGTGGGGTGCCATTGCCTTCTGCAATCTACCACTTCCTGTTCTACCAAGTCCAGCAGTAAGAATTAATAGATTTTGACAACCCAATCTAGGTAGAATACTCATGGTTCAGATTCCTTACCTAATGAAGTCACCATACATAGTAAAGAATCTGAACAGCTAGGCTAAACACAAGTGGAATATTGGTAATTAGAAAAGTCATTAAAGAAATATGGCCTTCTGACAAATGCAGAATGCATTTATTATGTATGGTGACTTCATTTGGTAAGGAATCTGAACCATGAGTATTCTACCTAGATTGGGTTGTCAAAAATCCATTAATTCTTACTGCTGGACTTGGTAGAACAGTAAGTGGTAGATTACCTGGAGTTCTGCCCAAATTCCTCTCTACCATTAAGAGTGTCAAGTATTAAGAGTACTTTTTCTCTTGACAATCAGAATTAGTCAACACCAATATCCCCATGTCTTTTTTGTTCCCATTTGTTAAATGGCAAGAAGAACCTGAAATGATCAGGGGGCATCATCAAGTTTCAATTCAAAGGAGCTATTTTTTATGTTCCCTGGTGGAAATATATTTATAGTCAAGGAGAATAAGGCTGGTTAGCCCAGGTAAAAGCCTCCATCACCGGTGTCATGTTCTCTCTATTCAGGAACCCACTAAGAGTATTAGAAAGATTAGGAAATATACACTCACAAAGCCAGACTTTTTGGCTGATTATCACTTCAGTGCTTTGGGAAGAATATTCATGTGGAACAAATTCTTACACTCTGGTCCTTTTCAAAATCTGAACTTCATAATTCTCCCTGCAAGCATGCTTGTCATCAGGGCTCCAAACCTTGTTCCATGTTCTGATCTCCCCAAAGAATCATTAAAAATAATGAGTGATTGACTGTAGGGCCTGAAGTACTCTTTTTTTCCAGGCAAAATACTTAAAACATACATTAGGAGGAATTTCACTTTTTCCTATGTTCCAGAGTCACCCTGGTTCGGTCTGTGATTCTACAGAAGCCAGCTTATAAGAGTTCACGTATCAGGCAGGGTCTTTTACAATTAAGGTTAAATTTTCTTTTCTCTTCAGTCAACTGGTTATAGAGAGGAGAGAATTGCTGTAGGAGTACAGGTCCAAGATTCTAGGATGAGAGTCACTTTAACTCTGTGTGATGTTATTACAGGGTTTCTTCCTCAGTGGCACCTGGTCTTCTGTGGACTCAAGATATTCGGGGCCTTTGAAATGATTTAGGTCTGAGAATTGGGTGAAGAGCTAGGACTATCATGGTGGTTCAAGTCAGGTCTCCAGGCAGCAGATTTTGACGTGTACAAATCCCTTTTTCGGTTTGTGTGCTGCTTCATCGCACTGGTTCCAGAGACCTCCATACCACCAAGACTGACCAGCATATTGAATCAAATCAAAACCACGTTCTAGGTCAGACATCTCCAAGTACATTTATGACACATTCCTCATGCTTTTGCGTGCTGTATAGATGTGTAAGACTTCTCCTCCTGGGTTAGGTCTGTCATAGATCCTCCTTGCTAAGCTGCTGTGAACCTCCAGCCATTGGCATGCAGGCAAAAATCAGTGTATATCATTCAGTTCAGAGAGCATGATATACACTGATTTTTGCCTTCAGCATATCATCACTCTTCAGAAAAGGTAGATATGGCTAACAGATTGGGAAACTGGATTCTTGGCTGATAAGGATCAGCAGAGGTTGAGGTAATCCAAGTCTCATGATTCCTCCCTTATTTTTTGTTCCAGGTCATGGCTCCTCAGTATTTCTCACTCGATTCTTGAGCTCCTAGTGACCTGACAAAGCCAATAAATTAACAGTTTTTTAATTTTGCAGCTGAGATAAAACTGTATAGGTTTTATTTATTTAATCGTGATGGCCTTAAGAATTGAGGGGGTTTTTTGCCTTATTTTTTTAAGCATGGTCATAGAAAGTCACCATTTTAAAGTCAAAGGTAGATAAACATTTAGAAATAAGTCTACCATTCTCTTTCTTCAGATGAGCGACTGAATAGAAATTTGAAGTCAAACCATGATCCATGATCAACTGGCCCAGGACTGGATCAATAACTGAGAGCTTCTCTAGTATTTTCCCCCTGCTGTGGCTGCGTGGGCACAGGAGAGAATAGAAGAGCTACTCCACATTCAAGGTCAGGAGGGGCAGCCATGAAGAGATATCCCATGTCCAAGGTAAGAGAAACCCAAGTAAGACGGTGGGTGTTGCAAAGGGCATCAGGGGGCGGACACACAGAAACCATAATCACAGAAAACTAGTCAATCTACTCACACTAGGACCACAGCCTTGTCTAAATGAAACTAAGCCATGCCCTGTGGGCCCACCCAAGATGGGCACGTCATGGTGGAGAGGTCTGACAGAATGTGGTCCACTGGAGAAGGGAATGGCAAATCACTTCAGTATTCTTGCCTTGAGAACCCCATGAACAGTATGAAAAGGCAAAATGATATGATATTAAAAGGGGAACTCCCCAGGTCAGTAGGTGCCCAATATGCTACTGGAGATCAGTGAAAAAATAATTCCAGAAAGAATGAAGGGATGGAGCCAAAGCAAAACCAATACCCAGTTGTGCATGTGACTGGTGATAGAAGAAAGGTCCGATGCTATAAAGAGCAATATTGCACAGGAACCTGGAATGTCAGGTCCATGAATCAAGGCAAATTGGAAGTGGTCAAACAGGAGATGGCAAGAGTGAACGTTGACATTCTAGGAATCAGCGAACTAAAATGGATTGGAATAGGTTTAGCTCCACTTCACTTTCTGCCATAAGGATGGTGTCACCTGCATATCTGAGGTTATTGATATTTCTCCCGGCAATCTTGATTCCAGCTTGTTTCTTCCAGTCCAGTGTTTCTCATGATGTACTCTGCATAGAAGTTAAATAAGCAGGGTGACAATATACAGCCTTGACGTACTCCTTTTCCTATTTGAACCAGTCGGTTGTGCCATGTCCAGTTCTAACTGTTGCTTCCTGACCTGCATACAGATTTCTCAAGAGGAAGGTTAGGTGGTCTGGCATTCCCATCTCTTGAAGAATTTTCCAGTTTATTGTGATCCACTCAGTCAAATGCTTTGGCATAGTCAATAAAGCAGAAATAGATGTTTTTCTGGGACTCTCTTGCTTTTTCCATGATCCAGCAGATGTTGGCAATTTGATCTCTGGTTCTGGCGTACTGCGATTCATGGGGTCGCAAAGAGTCGGACACGACTGAGCAACTGAACTGAACTGAACTCAGATGACCACTATACTACTATTGCAGGCAGGAATCCCTTAGAAGAAATGGAGTGGCCATCATGGTCAGCAAAAAGAGTCTGAAATGCAGTACTTGGATGCAATCTCAAAAATGACAGAATGATCTCTGTTCATCTCCAAGATAAACCATTCAGCATCACGGTAATCCAAGTCTATGTCCCGACCAGTAACGCTGATGAAACTGAAGTTGAACAGTTCTATGAAGACCTACAAGACCTTTTAGAACTAACACCCAAAAGAGATGACCTTTTCATTATAGGGGACGGGAATGCAAAAGTAGGAAGTCAAAAAATACCTGGAGTAACAGACAAAATTTGGCCTTGGAATAAGGATTGAAGCAGGACAAAGGCTGAAAGAGTTTGCCAAGAGAATGCACTGGTTATAGCAAACACCCTCTTCCAAAAACACAAGAGAAGACTCTACACATGGACTTCACCAGATGGTCAACACTGAAATCAGATTGATTATATTCTTTGCAGCCAAAGATGGAGAAGCTCTATTCAGTCAGCAAAAACAAGACTGGGAGCTGACTGTGGCTCAGATCATGAGCTCCTTATTGTCAAATTCAGACTTAAATCGAAAAAGTAGAGAAAACCACTAGACCATTCAGGTATGACCTAAATCAAATCCCTTATGATTATACAGTGGAAGTCAGAAATAGATTTAAGGGACTAGATCTGATAGATAGAGTGCCTGATGAACCATGGAAAGAGGTTCGTGACATTGTACAGGAGACAGAGATCAAGACCATCCCCATGGAAAAGAAATGCTAAAAAGCAAAATGGCTGTCTGGGGAGGCCTTACAAATAGCTGTGAAAAGAAGAGAAGTGGAAAGCAAAGGAGAAAAGGAAAGATATAAGCATCTGAATGCAGAGTTCCAAAGAATAGCAAGAAGAGATAAGAAAGCCTTCCTCAGTGATCAACGCAAAGAAATAGAGGAAAAGAACAGAATGGCAAAGACTAGAGATCTCTTCAAGAAAATTAGAGATACCAAGGGAACATTTCATGCAAAGATGGGCTCGATAAAGGACAGAAATGGTATGGATCTAACAGAAGCAGAAGATATTAAGAAGAGGTGGCAAGAATGCACAGAAGAACTGTACAAAAAAGATCTTCATGACCCAAATAATCACGAAGGTATGATCACTCACCTAGAGCCAGACATCCTAGAATGTGAAGTCAAGTGGGCCTTAGAAAGCATCACTACGAACCAAACTAGTGGAGGTGATGGAATTCCAGTGGAGCTATTTCAAATCCTGAAAGATGATGTGCTGCACTCAATATGCCAGCAAATTTGGAAAACTCAGCAGTGGCCATAGCACTGGAAAAGGTCAGTTTTCATTCCAATCTCAAAGACAGGCAATGCCAAAGAATGCTCAAACTACTGAACAATTGCACTCATCTCACACGCTAGTAAAGTGATGCTCAAAATTCTCCAAGCCAGGCTTCAGCAATACATGAACCATGAACTTCCAGATGTTCAAGCTGGTTTTAGAAAAGGCAGAGGAAACAGAGATCAAATTGCCAACATCCGCTGCATCACTGAAAAAGAAGAGAGTTCCAGAAAAATATCTATTTCTGCTTTACTGACTATGCCAAAGCCTTTGACTGTGTGGGTCACAATAAACTGTGGAACATTCTGAAAGAGATGGGAATACCAGACCACCTGACCTGCCTCTTGAGAAATCCGTATGTAGGTCAGGAAGCAACAGTTAGAACTGGACACGGCACAACAGACTGGTTCCAAATAGGAAAAGGAGTACGTCAAGGCTGTATATTGTCACCCTGCTTATTTAACTTACATGCAGAGTACATCATGAGAAACGCTTGGCTGGAAGAAGCACAAGCTGGAATCAAGACTGCTGGGAGAAATATCAATAACCTCAGATACACAGATGACACCATCCTTATGGCAGAAACTGAAGGAAGAACTAAAGAGCCTCTTGATGAAAGTGAAAAAGGAAAGTGAAAAAGTTGGCTTAAAGCTCAATATTCAGAAAACAAAGATCATGGCATCTGGTCCCATCACTTCATGGGAAATAGATGGGGAAACAGTGGAAAGAGTGTCAGGTGTCAGACTTTATTTTTGGGGACTCCAAAATCACTGCAGATGGTGACTTACTCCTTGGAAGAAAAGTTATGACCAACCTAGATAGCATATTCAAAAGCAGAGACATTACTTTGCCGACTAAGGTCCATCTAGTCAAGGCTATGGTTTCTCCAGTGGTCATGTATGGATGTTAGAGTTGGACTGTGAAGAAAGCTGAGCGCTGAAGAATTGATGCTTTTGAACTGTGGTGTTGGAGAAGACTCTTGAGAGTCCCTTGGACTGCAAGGAGATCCAACCAGTCCATTCTAAAGGAGATCAACCCTGGGTGTTCTTTGGAAGGAATGATGCTAAAGCTGAAACTCCAGTACTTTGGCCACCTCATGTGAAGAGCTGACTCACTGGAAAAGACTCTGATGCTGGGAGGGATTGGGGGCAGGAGGAGAAGGGGACGACAGAGTATGAGATCACTGGATGACATCACCGACTCGATGGACGTGAGTTGAGTGAACTCCGGGGGATGGTGATGGACAGTGAGGTCTGGCGTGCTGCAGTTCATGGGACTGCAAATAGTCGGACATGACTGAGCGACTGAACTGAACTTTATGGACACCTCATTTTAAATAAATACCAGTGGTATGTTAATTAGTTTTTTGGCCACTGAGTGCCATAGCAGTCAGATTCCCATCCCCAAATATAGCTGCATTTTCTCTGCTGTCAGCTCCCACCAGGTCAGATAATCTCAAATTGTCTGATTGTCTTTGAAGCCTATTTACTGCCTACAACCTTTTCTTTATCTGTCAAGTTTCTGTCTCGAGTGGATTCCAAAAGAAAACAGAAAAATGAAATTACAAATAGACTATTGAACAGCTTTCAGCCAACAAAAGACCCAGGCTTAGAAAACCAATAGAAATGAATATGAGCAGTGATCAACATTACACTTTTTGCTTCTCCAATTTTCCATCAAGAAAAGACCAATCATTAGGGACACCACTCTTACCCACTACTGTCACCACTGGCAATGGATACAAGATGCTATAGCTGTACCCCTGCCTCCAGTGACATGGAAACACACTGCTGTTGTGACTGCTGCTGTTTCCTGCCCCTAGAAAGGATTCCCTAAGGTTCCTCCCCTCTCTGTATGGCCTTTGATTCAAGATCTAAGGCTGATGCTTCTGATGGCTAAACCAGTACTCTACACTCCCATGCTCAAACTGTCAATACAAGAAAAAGAAAATTCATAGCTGGAATTGTCAGCTTTCATAGGCGTAGGCTGTATTTGCTTCCCACACAGACTTACAAGGTAGGAAATTTTCAAATTATAGGCGTTTAAGGCTTCCCTGGTAGCTCAGTGGTAAAGAACCTGCCTGTCAGTGCAGGAGACGTGGGTTCAATCTGTGGTCCCAGAAGATCCAACATGCCTCGGAGCAACTAAGTGTGTTCACAGCTACTGAGCCTGTGCTCCAAAGCCCAGGAACCACAACTACAGAGCCTACGTGCTGCAACTACTGAAGTTTGCACACCCTAGAGCCCGTGCTTCAGGAGGAGAGAAGCCACCACAATGAGAAGCCTGCACACAGCAACTCCAGCCCCAGCTCATTGCAATTAGAGAAAAACCTACACAGCAACGAAGTCCCAGCACAGCTAGAAATAAAATAAAAAACTTTAAAAAAATTTTAAGTTTAAATACCAGATAAAAAACAACAAAAAATGACAAATGTCAATTACATGGAGGTGGGGAGGGGCGGTCAATTGATTTCTTGTGTCAGGGAAGCCAAGGATCACATGAATCAGAACTGAAACTGAATTCCATCAATATCCCAGAGCATGAGGCTCTGAACCCCGGCTAACGTTTCCCCCAGGGACAGAAGAAATAGATGTACAATTATGGTTATTTTTTAAACGGTAAGTTCCCCCCCGCCTCCCGTACTGTGGTTATGGTTAAAGTTATATAATTAGAGTTTTCCTGCAGTGTTCATCATTTGATGACAAAACAGAGACATTCTGGCCCTTTTCCTTGGTTTTTATTTCTCGGTCTGGAAGAGAAAAATGGATCTGACTGCAAAGTGATTCATCTGGTTTTTCCCTTTCTGTGTTGTTTTGATCCTTGTTCTTCTATATTATATCATTTCTGCAAGTAGGGCCTATTTTTAAGACTCATAGTTTCCACATTAAAATTAAAAAAAAACTTTATACTATTTCTTTTTAGTAATGAGAGAAGTCGATTTTCTCCTAAAGAATGTTCAGTTATTGTCACAGTCGAGTCAGAGGACTTGCCTTTCATTTGTCTCCCTGACAAGGATTGCTCCTTATAAAGAAATCATCCTTGGGCCTTTCCTATTTCAGAACAAAGGGCATTCAGGGAGCAGCTTACTCAAAAGTTTATTCTTCATTCATGGAGAATACTCTGTCTTCCTAGTTTTACATCTCTGATATTTCTAGTTCTCCCTTTAGTGCTGGAAGGCTTGTTCTTGCAAATATCTGTGCACACATCCAATTTTCTCATTACAATACTGTGCACTTATATAATGTCCCACATTACCACTGTTTCACAGACAAAGAAGCAGACATCCAACAGGATTAAATAACTTGCCTAAGCAAACAATCACCTTGCAAACAGCAAGGGGCACAATCAAGATTCAAGTGTGGTTTTCTCCACCCCATCTCCCTGTGCTTCCCAATCTAGGTGGGCCTGACAGCAGGGACATGCTCAGTAGAAGTTTCCTGGACACAAGAGGAGCTCAATAATTAAGTGAAATGCATCAAAAATTGTTTCATGTTCTCTGGATAATCTCTGGTTACATAGGTCTGGGAGACTTAAATCCATTGATTAAAATTGCTATTGATACTTACTGAATGCTAGTTAAATATCCAAGTTTCCTGGAAACTGGAATTCACTGGCAGCCCAGGTAATTTTCATCAACCAAAGAAGTTTCAGAAACACTCTTTTAGGTTATAGGAAAACAAGAAGCTCTGGGGCCAGGGGAATAGGGTTAGATGTTATGAGAGACTCAGTGCACATCCTGAACCATTTCATCTGGATCTCAAGAAAACGTGCAAACATCAGATACCTGGCAAGACTGTCCTTTCCTGTTATTGTGGTAGTCTCTATTTTTGCCGATTTTTAAACAAAACACTGGATGATTTCATTTCCCTTTTCATCTGTGTGTGTTGGTGTTCTGGAGACATGACCTAAAGTCCCACAAAAGTATGCTTCTAGCTCTGTACAACATACCTATTGGGCTTTCCTGGTGGCTCGATGGTAAAGAATCTGCCTGCCAATGCAGGAGACCTGGGTTCAATCTCTGTGTCGGGAAGATCCCCTGGAGAAGGGAATGGCTACTCTCTCCAGTATTCTTGCCTGGAGAATCCCAAGGACAGAGGAGCCTGCTGGGCTATAGTCCATGGGATCGCAAAGAGTCAGACACGACTGAGCAACTAAACAGCAACAAAATGTACCGATCAAGTCATGTATTGGTGTCTGAGGGCTGCCATAACCAAGTGCCATATACAAGGTATCCTATAAAAACAGAAACTGGTCTCCCTCACAGTTCTGGAGGTGAGAAGTCCAAAGCCAAGGTATGAGCAGGCCATGCTCTCTCTGGAGGCTCTAAGGAAAGCTCCTTCCTTGTCTCATAGTTTCTGGTGGCTGCCAGCAATCCTGGCCTGTAGATGCAGTTCTCCAAGTCTTTGTCTTTACCAGGATTTCCCCCAGTGTATCCCAATATCCCTCTTCCTAGGAGGATACCTCATCTTGCCTGCGTCTGCAAAGACTATTTCCACTTAAGGTCACGTTCACAGTTTCTGGGTGGACATGAATTTGGGAGGTGGGGACACTATCCAGCCCAGTATGGCAGTTAAGAAATACTAATTGAGGGCCTCCCTGGTGACTCAGTGGTAAAGAATCTGCCTGCTGATGGAGGAGACACAGGCTTGAGCCCTGCTCCAGGTAGATTCCACGTGCCTCAGAGCAAATAAGCCTGCGAACTACAACCATTGAACCAGGCTTCAAGAGCCTGGGAACCACAACTACTGAGACTGAGCTCCCTAGAGCCCATGCTCTGCAAAAAGAGAAGCCACAGCAATGAGAAGCCCATGCACCGCAACTAGAGAGTAGCCCCTACTAAAGAAAAGCCCGAGCAGCACCAAAGACCCAGCACAGCCAAAAATAAATACGTTAAAAAAAAAACCTAATTGAGAAAAGGAAGAACATGTTAAAGTCTTATGTTAACAGCCAGCGCTAAGAAATACAAGGCCTTTCTGTGTGGAATGATCTCCCTCTGTCCGAGTTCAAACCAACATCATTCCACTTCAAGCAGAGAGTACAAGCAACTCTCCCCATGGGATTCTTTCTGTGATTTTCCTTCAGAGTTGTCACATGTTATAGTGAACTGTTTCTCTGACATGGTGAACTAGATGCACACTTGCAGTGTTAACAATTTTCCCTTCTCCACCCTTTGTATTTCTTCATTCTCATGGAAGTGATGCATTTTTTCCAGATAACTAGCTTTCCAGAATCCAGTAAGACTTCTCAATTGCCAAGGATGTGTACTGAGTACTATTGCTGGGGAGCCCCTAACCAGGTCTGTTGCTAGAAGAATTCAACTTACAGGATGAATTCCCTTTCCATAATCTACCCCCTCAGATACATGATTTACATGATATCTGTTTCAAATGAGCTCACAGGCATTGTCAGAGAAAGAGAAAGATGAAAAGTTGTCAGAAGAGGGTTGTGTGTGTGTATGCATAAAACCACTGTGAGGCCAGGTCATGTCCACTCCTGAGATTTGGGCATGTCTAGGCTTATCAGCAGAGAAGGCAATGGCACCCCACTCCAGTACTCTTGCCTGGAAAATACCATGGATGGAGGAGCCTGGTAGGCTGCAGTCCATGGGGTCGCTAAGAGTAGAATAGGACTGAGCGACTTCACTTTCACTTTTCACTCTCATGCATTGGAGAAGGAAATGGCAACCCACTCCAATGTTCTTGCCTGGAGAATCCCAGGGACGGGGGAACCTGATGGGCTGTCATCTATGGGGTTGCACGCAGTCAGACACGACTGAAGCGACTTAGTAGCAGCAGCAGGCTTATCAGAGTAACTGAGGATCCTGCTGAGAAAGGCAGCCAAGCCCAGTCAAGACTGGCTTTAGTTTTGGAGATAAACATGATTCAGATTGGAAGACCCACTCACTGCCCAAGTGGTGTTCCTGGTAAAGAATCCTCCTGCCAATGCAGGAAACATAAGAGATGGGGTTTCAACTCCTGGGTCAGGAAGATCCCCTGGAGGAGGGCATGGCAGCTCACTCCAGTATTCTTACCTGGAGAATCCCATGGACAGAGGAGCCTGGTGGCTACAGTCCATGGAGTCGCAAAGAGTCAGACGCAACTGAGTGACTTAGCACATATATATAATATCTACTGCCACTGGGCTGGGCTCTTTTCAGAATCATGTGATGGAGGGGGTGTGCTAAAAGAATTAGAAATAAAACATAAACATTTCTTTAAAAATCCCTGTATCATCCTTAAGCAAAGGCTAATTGGTTTAGTTGCTAAGTCATGTCTGACTCTTGGACTCTTGCAACCCCATTGACTATAGCCTGCCAGGATCCTCTTTCCATGGGATTCTCTAGGCAAGACTACTGGAGTGGGTTGCCATTTCCTTCTCCAGGGATCTTCCCAACCCAGGGATCAAACCCAGGTCTCCTGCATTGCAGGCAGATTCTTTACCAACTGAGCTATGAGGAAGCCCAAAGGCTAACTAATGAGTACAATTCAAAACATGGTCTGCAGACCAGTGCCAGCTTGTGATAAAGTAAACACACAAACTGGAGGGTTTAGATGCTCCAAGTTGACAGTGCTGCCACATCAAAGCACAAGATCCATGGATTTGTCTCAGTGAACACAGGGGAGCCTACAGGTACTGACATCATTCACCACTCATTACCAGAAGCACCAACATAAACCACAGGACCTAATGGGAGGCAGAGGGATCCAGCATTCCCTTATAGTCTAGAGCTCCTTCCAGCCTTCTCTCCTCCTACCTACATACTCTGACTCTGTCCTCTGCTAACCTTCATAGAGTCACAAAATGATTTCTGCAGCTACAGACATCATAGCCTTAGACCAAAATCCCCACAAAGGAAGGAAGGAAGGAACACAAAGGTTTCTACTTTCTAAGGTCCTCTCTTCTTCTTTAGAAGAAGATCCCACCCACTCCCTGGAAGCTCCTAGGAAAACGTTCCCTCACATTGCTCAGCTGAAGAGGAGGCTGAGGTACTAAGTTTTAAGAAAAGACTAATGAGAGTACCATGACTGTCTTCAGTTCAGTTCAGTTCAGTCACTCAGTTGTGTCCAACTTTTGCAACCCCATGGATGCACCACGCCCTGTCCATCACCAACTACCAGAGCCTACTCAAACTCATGTCCATTGAGTCGGTGATGCCATCCAACCATCTCATCCTCTGTTGTCCCCTTCTCTTCCTGCCTTCAATCTTTCCCAACATCAGGGTCTTCTCAAATGAGTCACCTCTTAGCATCAAGTGGCCAAAGTATTGCAGTTTCAATTTCAACATCAGTCCTTCCAGTGAATATTCAGGACTGATCTCCTTTAGGATGGACTGGTTGGATCTCCTTGCAGTCCAAGGGACTCTCAAAAGTCTTCTCCAACACCACAGTTCAAAAGCATCAATTCTTCTGCACTCAACTTTCTTTATAGTCCAATTCTCACATCCATACATGACTACTGGAAAAACCATAGCCTTACCTAGATGGACCTTTGTTGGCTGATTATAATACAGACCTTTGTTGGCTGATTATAATACAGACCCCCAGACAGGGGATCTGGCCTTCTCAGAAATCAGAACATTTTCTCCTGCTCCCTGAACTAATTATGGTTCTGTTAGAGAGGAGGAGGAAATGATTGCTGAGTAGACAATAACTAATTTCTGGGACCCTCCATTAATATAAGAGCTCCATGTGGGTTAATATGGCTAATCCTCAATGGTCAGCATATTTCTGGTATATACTGGGTTCTCATGACAACCAAATACAAAGACAAAACTAATGTATCTAGCCCATCACCTAAATGCTTGGTCTTTACAATATCACAGGTACAGGTATTTAGCAGCATTCTCCTCCCACTCCCCCATATCCTTGTCCCAGGTCTTAACTACCATAGGCATCAAATTGTTTCACTCAAGTTTTCTGGAAGCAATAATGCAGACTCTGAATCATGACTCAGAAGTGCTTCTACTTCCCCTCATTAAAAACACCACCTCATGCAGACTTTCTCAGTGGTCCAGTGGCTAAGACTCTGTGCTCCCAATGCAGGGGGCCAAGGTTCAATCCTTGACAGAGAACTAAGATCCCACATGCTATGCAATGTGGCCAAAAAATTAAAACAAAAAACATTTCTCTTCAAATTCTAAAACCCAAAAACTGACTTTGCTTCATCAACAATCACTGAAAAATCATAGGTCTTAAATCTTGCAATTTCAGCTTTGGCAAGCAGAATTGTTTAGCCTGGACAAACTAAAACTTTTCTTGGACCCACAAAGGGAGGCCACAGGGCAAACTGATGCTCTGAAATCTGCAGAGTCAGAGAAATCCAGATGGTCATTACTAAGAATGGCTTACCTGGAGCAGAAGCTCCTGGAGTTCCCACAGCATGTAAATGGAAATTTGGGTGAATTGCTAGAGGCTGAGTTGCACCAGCTTGAGAATGAGAATTTCCTTGGGACTATGATGGGAAAGGGGAAGGCAGCACACATTTTATTGGCTTCATCTCCATGAATCCCACCAGCTTCTCTGATAAAGATAACCTCCCAGCTCTGGCATGGGAGATGAGAAGTAATGCTCATGAAACTGGTCCAGATGTTTTCTATAACATTCTTCTCTCCAGGGGGAAAGACTCTACCAGAAACTTGTTCTAGAGCCAGTGGGGGGGGAGGGGTGGTCATTTCTCTGATTCCTGGCCCCATTCAACCTTTTTGTCTTACCTAAGGAGCATGGTGAGGGAAAGTATAAAACACCTGTCATCATGGGCTACAGACAAAGGTCCAATGAAACAGACTTAATAAGAAGATTCAACAACGTCCCTTCTCCCAGATAGACCACCACATGAACAGGGCCCCAGTATAATATGAGTGAGTTATAGGTGAAAGGGCTGTAGGACATGGAGAATCCCAAATCAATAAAGGAGACAAAATCAAGGACGCTGAAAGAACTGGAAGGACCTGGCACCTACAGCAAACAGCAAACATAGCTCAGCTCCCAGAAAGACGAGCAGAAAACCCCACATTCAAGGCCTACTGACCTCAGTTCCTATTACCCAATGCATCCATCGAATCCTGATTTCAACATAAAACTACAAGTCACTCCAAGAGGCAAAGGAAAAAAAAAAAAAGCCTGAAGAGCCAAAGTAAATATCAGAATCAAATTCCAAAATGACACAGATATTACAATTGTTCAGTCATTAAGAATAAGTCTAACTAATATGTTAAATTCAAGATGTTTCTTACACAGAAACTCTTAAGAAAGAGCCAAAAGAAAATCCTAGAACGGAAAATATGATAATAGAAGTGAAGATTACCTCGGATAAGCTCAACCATACACTCCTCACAGCCAGTCAATGAGCTTAAAGATAGGTCTGTATTTCCCAAACTGAAAATCAAAAATAAAGTAAAACATTAATGAAAATAATAATGAACAGAACAATTAACACAAGGTGCAACTATTCATAATGGGAATACCAGATACATAATAAAGAGAAAAAAGAGTCAAAAAAAAATATTAAAGAAATGAAAGCTGAGACCTTTAGAAAATTTATGGGATCCACTGAACCAGACCCAGGAAACTCAGACTAACCACTAAACAAACAAACAAACAAACCCACAGGCCCACCTCCGCCTAAGAAAAGACCCTAACCGAAAAGCCCATACCTAGATATATCTACTCAAACTGCAGAAAACCAAAGACCAAGAGAAAATCCTGAAAGAGCCTATCAGGTGTGAAAGTTCAGCAGGTCCACCTAACCTGCAGAGGACAGTCAACTGCTGCCGGAAACCAGCAACATCTGTTTTCTCCCTTTACCCCAGGGTGGCCCGCAAGCCCTTGGATGGAGCTAGGCCTGGGCAGGAAGAATGGGGTTTCCTGGACCACCAACAGGGCTGGGCTAGCTAGGGTCATAGGGGCTGAGTGGCCTAGGGTGTGACGGAGGGCTGTGACTGAGGCCCTGGGGTGCTATGGAGAGAGGATGGACTAGACTCTACCAACAGGGCACAGGCCTCAAGCCCAAGGGGCTGCCTCCACCACCTCTCTCCCTAGAAGAGGCTTCACCTCTCAGGACCTCAGGCTTCCACAAGGGCCTGCTGGGAAGCCCTGCAACGAGAAACACTGGGGTGTTCTGGGTGCTGGAGGGGCCTAGGCCCGGACTTTCTATTTGCAAGGGTTCCGGCCCACACCATCCATCAGATAAGACTCCAAACCTATTCAACAGGGCGACATCTACCCCTCCCCATGGCCTTCACCTCAGGGGTGGTCCAGGTATCAGGCAACACCTCTGGACCAAAGCCCAAGCCACCCATGCAGGATGGTCCAGGACCAGCAGGAGCCACCCACTGAGCCTGTCTGGCAAATCCGGGAGCCTTCCACCCTTTAGTGGGAAACCCCAGGGCCCAAGCCAACCTTCCATGGGATGTAGCAACCCAAACGTTGCCATGCCGTTGCACTCCCTTGGGGGCCGGTTGTTCCTCTGGCACCTGTGAGGTGGCCTGGGTTCATCCCAGGAGACCTGTATCCAGTGAACTGTTCTTCATAAGTGAAGGAGAAATAAAGACTTTCTCAGACATACCAAGCACTGAAGGAGTTCATGACCAGCAGAGCTTCCTTGATAGGAATGCAACTGAACTGAAGGGAAAAATGGATGGTCCTGTCGTTAATACTTGGAGGCTATTACCCAATCTCAGTAATGGATGGGACAACCAGATAGAAGATGAGGAAAGAAACAGAGGGCTTGGACAACACAATAAAGCAACTAGAACTAACACACGTATCAGTGAAAGTCACTCAGTGGTGTCAGGCTCTTTGCGATCCCTTGGTCGCACAGTCCAAGGAATTCTCCAGAATACTAGAATTAGTATTAGCCAGAATACTAGACTGAGTAGCCTTTCCCTTCTCCAGGTTATCTTCCCAACCCAGGGATCAAACCCAGGTCTCTCACATTGCAGGAAAATTCTTTACCAGTTGAACCACAAGGGAAGCCCAACACACATATACAGAGCACTAATTAAAACCAGTACAGTAACCTTTCATGTGAATTGAAAGAAACCGGAACATTCACAAGTGTGTGAAATTAACATATTCTTAGCCAATGATTAGGGCTCCCCTGGTGGCTCAGTGGTAGAGAATCTGCCTGCTAATTCAGGAGACTCTGGTTGGATCCCTGGGTGGGGAAAATCCCTGGAGGAGGAAACAGCAACCCATTCCAGTATTCTAGCCTGGGAAATCTCATGGACAGAGGAGGCTGGCGGTCTACAATCTGTGGGGTCCTGAAACAGTTAGAAAAAACTTAGTGACTAAACAACAACAAGCCAATGAATTAAAGATGGGATCACAAAGGATATTAGAAAATAACTTAAGAGATAAATGAAACTGAAACAAAGACACCAACAAGTTATAGTATGCAGCAAAAGCAGTGCTAAAGGGGAAATCTGTAGGAGTTACAGATTCATATGTATGTACATATATGCATATATATTTAAAGATAATTTATATATACATTTAATATGTAACATTTATATCAGTTCAGTTCAGTCGCTCAGTCATGTCTGACTCTTTTCAACCACATGAATCACAGCATGCCAGGCCTACCTGTCAATCACCAACTCACAGAGTTCACTAAAACCCACATATATCGAGTCAGTGATGTCATCCAACCATCTCATCCTCTGTCGTCCCCTTCTCCTCCTGCTCACAATCCCTCCCAGCATCAGGATCTTTCCATTGAGTCAACTCTCCGCATAAGGTAGCCAAAATATTGAAGTTTCAGCTTCAGCATCAGTCCTTCAGTGAACAGCCAGGACTAATCTCCTTCAGGGTGGACTGGTTGGACCTCCTTGCAGTCCAAGGGACTCTCAAGAGTATTCTCCATCACCACAGTTCACAAGTATCAATTCTTTGGTGCTCAGCTTTCTTCACAGTCCAACTCTCACATCCATACATGACCACTGGAAAAAACATAGCCTTGACTAGATGGACCTTTGTTGGCAAAGTATAATATCTCTGATTTTCAATATGCTATCTAGGTTGTTCATAACTTTCCTTCCAAGGAGTAAGCGTCTTTTAATTTCATGGCTGCAATCACCATCTGCAGTGATTTTGGTGCCCCAAAATATAAAGTCAGCCACTGTTTCCACTGTTTCCCCATCTATTTGCCATGATGTGATGGGATTGGAAGTGCTGCACTCAATATGCCAGGAAATTTGGAAAACTCAGCAGTGGCCACAGGACTGGAAAAGGTCAGTTTTCATTCCAATTCCAAAGAAAGGCAATGCCAAAGAATGCTCAAACTACCGCACAATTGCACTCATCTCACATGCTAGTAAAGTGATGCTCAAAATTCTCCAAGCCAGGCTTCAGCAATACATGAACCGTGAACTTCCAGACGTTAAACCTCGTTTTAGAAAGGCAGAGGAACCAGAGATCAAATTGCCAACATCCGCTGGATCATGGAAAAAACAAGAGAGTTCCAAAAAACATCTATTTCAGCTTTATTGAGTATGCCAAAGCCTTTGACTGTGTGGATCACAATAAACGATGGAAAATTCTGAAAGAGATGAGAATACCAGACCACCTGACCTGCCTCTTGAGAAATCCGTATGCAGGTCAGGAAGCAACAGTTAGAACTGGACATGGCACAACAGACTGGTTCCAAATAGGAAAAGGAGTACGTCAAGGCTGTATATTGTCACCCTGCTTATTTAACTTACATGCAGAGTACATCATGAGAAACGCTTGGCTGGAAGAAGCACAAGCTGGAATCAAGACTGCTGGGAGAAACATCGATCACCTCAGATATGCAAATGACGCCACCCTTATGGCAGAAGTGAAGAGGAGCTAAAAAGCCTCTTGATGAAAGTGAAAGTGGAAAGTGAAAAAGCTGGCCTAAGGCTCAACATTCAGAAAATGAAGATCATGGCATCTGGTCCCATCACTTCATGGGAAATAGATGGGGAAACAGTGGAAACAGTGTCAGACTTTATTTTGGGGGCTCCCAAATCTCTGTAGATGGTGACTGCAGCCATGAAATTAAAAGATGCTTACTCCTTGGAAGAAAAGTTATGACCAACCTAGATAGCATATTCAAAAGCAGAGACATTACTTTGCCTACAAAGGTCCGTCTAGTCAAGGCTATGGTTTTTCCTGTGGTCATGTATAGATGTGAGAGTTGGACTATGAAGAAGGCTGAGCGTCAAAGAATTGACGCTTTTGAACTGTGGTGTTGGAGAAGACTCTTGAGAGTCCCTTGGACTTCAAGGAGATCTAACCAGTCCATTCTGAAGGAGATCAACCCTGGGATTTGTTTGGAAGGAATGATGCTAAAGCTGAAACTCCCATACTTTGGCCACCTCATGCGAAGAGTTGACTCATTGGAGAAGACTCTGATGCTGGGAGGGATTGGGGCAGGAGGAGAAGGAGACAACAGAGGATGAGATGGCTGGATGGCATCACTGACTTGATGGACCTGAGTCTGAGTGATCTCCAGGAGTTGGTGATGGGCAGGGAGGCCTGGCGTGCTGCGATTCATGGGGTCTCAAAGAGTCGGACACGACTGAGCAAATGAACTGAACTGAACTGAACTGATGGGATTGGATGCCATGGTATTAGTTTTCTGAATGGTGAGCTTTAAGTCAACTTTTTTACTCTCCTCTTTGACTTTCATCAAGAAGCTTTTTAGTTTCTCTTCACTTTCTGCCATAAGGGTGGTATCATGTGCATATCTGAGGTTATTGATATTTCTCCCAGAAATCTTGATTCCAGCTCGTGCTTCTTCCAGCCAAGCATTTCTCATGATGTACTACTCTGCATGTAAGTTAAATAAGCAGGGGGACAATAACAGCCTTGACGTACTCCTTTTCCTATTTGGAACCAGTCTGTTGTTCCACGTCCAGTTCTGTTGCTTCCTGATTTGCATATAGGTTTCTCAAAGGCAGATCAGGTGGTCTGGGATTCCCATCTCTTTCAGAATTTTCCATAGTTTATTGTGATCCACACAGTCAAGGCTTTGGCATACTCAATAAAGCAGAAATAGATGATTTTCTAGAACTCTCTTGCTTTTTTGATGGTCCAGCAGATGTTGGCAATTCAAACTCTGGTTCCGCTGCCTTTTCTAAAACCAGCTTGAACATCTGGAAGTTCACGGTGCACATATTGCTGAATCTGGCTTGGAGAATTTTGAGCATTATTTACTAGCGTGTGAGATGACTGCAATTGTGTGGTAGTTTGAGTATTCTTTGGCATTGCCTTTCTTTGGGACTGGAATGAACACTGACCTTTTCCCAGTCCTGTGGCCACTGCTGAGTTTTCCAAAATGCTGGCATATTGAGTGCAGCACTTTCACATCATCATCTTTCAGGATTTGAAACAGCTCCACTGGAATTCCACCACCTCCACTAGCTTTGTTCGTAGTGATGCTTTCTAAGGCCCACTTGACTTCACATTCCAAGATGTCTGGCTCTAGATGAGTGATCATACCATTGTGATTATCTGCGTCATGAGGATCTCTTTTGTACAGTTCTTCTGTGCATTCTTGCCACCTCTTCTTATATCTTCTGCTTCTGTTAGGTCCCTGCCATTTCTGTCCTTTATCGAGCCCATCATTACTTGAAATGTTCCCTTGGTATCTCTAATTTTCTTGAAGAGATCTCTAGTCTTTGCCATTCTGTTCTTTTCCTCTATTTCTTTGCACTGATTGCTGATGAAGGCTTTCTTATCTCTCCTTGCTGTTCTTTGAAATTTTGCATTCAGTTGCTTGTATCTTTCCTTTTCTCCTTTGCTTTCCACTTCTCTTCTTTTCACAGCTATTTGTAAGGCCTCCCCCAGACAACCATTTTGCTTTTTTGCATTTCTTTTCCATGGGGATGGTCTTGATCCCTGTCTCCTGTACAAGGTCACAAACCTCATTCCATAGTTCATCAGACACTCTATCAGATCTAGTCCCTTAAATCTATTTCTGACTTCCACTGTATCATCATAAGGGATTTGATTTAGGTCATACCTGAATGGTCTATTGGTTTTCCCTACTTTCTTCAATTTAAGTCTAAATTTGGCAATAAGGAGTTCATGATCTGAGCCACAGTCAGCTCCCTGTCTTGTTTTTGCTGACTGTATAGAGCTTCTCCATCTTTGGCTGCAAAGAATATAATCAATCTGAATTCGGTGTTGATCATCTGGTGAAGTTCATGTGCAGAGTCTTCTCTTTTGTTGGAAGAGGGTATTTGCTATATCTAGTCCATTCTCTTGGTAAAACTCTATTAGCCCTTGCCCTGCTTCATTCCATACAACAAGGCTAAATTTGTCTGTTACTCCAGGTGTTTCTTGACTTCCTACTTTTGCATTCCAGTCCCCTATAATGAAAAGGACAATTTTGGGGGAGTTAGTTCTAAAAGGTCTTGTAGGTCTTCACAGAACTGTTCAACTTCAGCTTCTTCAGTGTTACTGGTCAGGGCATAGGCTTGGATTACCACGATATTGAATGGTTTGCCTTGGAGATGAACAGAGATTATTCTGTTGTTTTTGAGATTGCATCCAAGTACTGCATTTCAGATTCTTTTGTTGACCATGATGGCTACTCCATTTCTTCTAAGGGATTCCTGCCCACACTAGTCGATATAATGAGTTAGATTCACCCTTTCCAGTCCATTTTAGTTCACTGATTCCTAGAATGTTGATGTTCACTCTTGCCATCTCCTGTTTGACCACTTCCAATTTGCCTTGATTCATGGACCTGACATTCCCGGTTCCTATGCAATATTGCTCTTCATAGTATCAGACTTTGCTTCTATCACCAGTCGCATCCACAACTGGGTATTGGTTTTGCTTTGGCTCCATCCCTTCATTCTTTCTGGAGTTATTTCTCTACTGATCTCCAGTAGCATATTGGGCACCTACCAACTCTGGGAGTTCCCCTTTCAGTATCTTATTATCTTGCCTTTTCATACTGTTCATAGGGTTCTCATGGTAAGAATACTGAAGTGGTTTGCCATTCCCTTCTCCAGTGGACCACATTCTGTCAGACCTCTCCACCATGACCTGTCCGTCTTGCGTGGCCCCACCCGACATGGCTTAGTTTCATTAAGTTAGACAAAGCTGTGGTCCATTGATCAGATTGACTAGTTTTCTGTGATTATGGTTTCAGTGTGTCTGCCCTCTGATGCCTTCTCACAACACCTACAATTTTACTTGGGTTTCTCTTACATTGGACGTGGGTAACATTTATATACATTTAAATTATATATATTACATATATATCTAATATGCATGTATATATTTATATATGTTACATTTAAAAAGTTAAACCATCCAATCTAAAAAAGCTACATAATGTATGGTTCCAATTAGATGACACTGTGGAAAAGGCAAATCTATAGATGTGGTAATCAGGTCAGTGGTTGCCAGGCACTGGAGAAGGGGTAGAAGGTTGATTAGGTAAAGCTTAGGAAATCTGGGGGTTGGGTGGTAGTGAAACTATCCTGTATGATACTTTAATGGTGAACATAAGACATTATGTTCAATAACCTCAGATATGCAGATCACACCACCCTTCTGGCAGAAAATGAAGAAGAACTAAAGAGCCTCTTGATGAAAGTGAAAGAGGAGAGTGAAAAAGTTGGCTTAAATATCAACATTCAGAAAACTAAGATCATGGCATTCAGTCCCATCACTTCATGGCAAATAGATGGGGAAATAGTGGAAACAGTGGTTGACTTTATTTTTCTGGGCTCCAAAATCACTGCAGATGGTGATTGCAGCCATGAAATTAAAAGACGCTTACTCCTTGGAAGGAAAGTTATGACCAACCTAGACATCATATTCAAAAGCAGAGACATTACTTTGTCAACAAAAGTCCGTCTGGTCAAAGCTATGGGTTTTCCTGTAGTCATGTTTGGATGTGAGAGTTGGACTACAAAGCTGAGTGCAGAAGAACTGATGTTTCTTAACTGTGGTTTTGGAGAATACTCTTGAGACTCCCTTGGACTGCAAGGAGATCCAACCAGTCCATCCTAAAGGAGATCAGTCCTGGGTGTTCATGGGAAGGACTGATGTTGAAGCTGAAACTCCAATACTTTGGCCACCTGATTTGACGAGCTGACTCATTTGAAAAGACCCTGATGTTCTGAAAGATTGAAGGCAGGAGAAGGGGTCGACAGAGGATGAGATGGTTAGATGGCATCACTGACACAATGGACATGAGTTTGGGTAAACTCCAGGAGTTGGTGATGGACAGGGAGGCCTGGCATGCTGTGGTTCATGGGGTCACAAAGAGTCGGACACAACTGAGCAACTGAACTGAACTGATAAGACATTAAGCATTTGTTAAAAGCCAGAGAACTTTAGAGATCAAAGAGAAAACCTTAATGTATTCATATTTTTAAAAAGTCATTTAGGAGATCTGGGATCCCAGGATGAAATGCAGACTGTGACAGAAGAATCTAAATGCATTATGAATGTATTAAACAACTTCACTGAAGAAAGTGGAGGAATAAGATGCCAATTAAATAACTTTGGAAATGAATGGTTGTTAAGACTCAAGGCAAAAGGAATTATACATAAGCACTGTACTCTAGCTGATAATATCTTTCCCAGGGGGTATGAGTTAGCAGTTCTAAAACCACCATACTGAAACAGAACAATTAAGTAAATGGATGTGAAGCAGTGAGGGCCAGTGTTCTCACTTGTGGAGTGGGAAGTGACAGGTGAATAGGAGGACTGTGGAAGTGGACTAGAAATGGAGATGCCAGTGTGAATTCATGTGTTAACTTATTACAGGTATAGCTGATTATATATTGACTAATAATAAAATGTGTGTACATACACAAGTTGGTATATACACCTGTATCTCCTTGCCCTGTCAGCTTAGAGGGCCCAGAAGTAATGGCAAACACTCCAGTGGCAACTAACACACCTACCACCCTGATCTTGGTTTCTAATAAAATTATCCAATAAAAGAAACCAGAGCTCCTTGTAGACGTGATTGATTCTGGAACTGGGCCAGAAATTTGCTGGATGAGCCTAGAACATTTTGTAGTTAGTGCCAAAAATTAAGAAAGTTTCAAAATTTTTAAAAAATACAATGATAGAAGTATATAAAAAGGACCTAGCAGCCAACTGAAAGAGTTTTCCAATAACTGAAAAGGGAACAATTGTGCAACAAAACAGATATAGTAGTACAAAATAAATATACATGACTCCACAATAGTAAAACTGATTAAGTAAATGAGTAAGGAGGATAGACAAATCTCCTAAACAGAAAAATTCTAACTAACTTATGTGCACACTCTTACTTTCAAGGAAATCAAACATAACTCACTACCCTTAAGTGTGGGCTTCACACAGTGACTTTCTTCCAAAGAGTACAGTATGGAAGGGGAAAATAATAATTAATTATGGTTAGTGGAGAATCCTGACAGACACTATACTACCTCAATACAGTGACCAAGGTCAACATCAATAACAGGTTATACTGATGGTATGTACCATGCTTACACTGTGATGAGAATGGCACTTTACTTCTCTGGTTTTCCTTCCACAAACACAGTTTTAGTCATGAGAAGAATGTCAGAAAAATCCCAAAATATGTGGACAAGATATGAGATTGGTTAATTCTCAAAACTGTCAAGGTCAGCCTGAACAAGAAGGTATGAGAAAATGTCATAAGCATGATCTCATGAAAGGGACTTCCCTGGCAGTCCAGTGACACAGATTCCAAGTCTGCAAAGCAGAGGGTGTGGGTTCGATCCCTGGTCAGGGAAGTAGGATCCCACATGCCAAGTGGTGCAGCCAAAAAGAAACTTTTTTACAAAAATAAAAGAAAAAAAAAATCACATGATAAATAAATATAGCATGAAATCATGGATAGGATCCTACAGCAGAAAACAACATTAGGGAGAAATGGAGTAGATTTGAATAAACTATGGGCTTTAGTTAATAAGAGTGTTTTAATATTGGTTCATTAGTTGTAACAAATGTAGCACACTAACATAAGATGTTAGTAATGGAAACTCTCTGTATTGTATTTGAGGTCATTCTGAAAATCTAAAGCTGTTCTAAAATAAAAGTTTCACTTTAAAAAATTTCTTCCTGATATCTGAATGTAAGTTGCAAAGTAACAGATAACCAAAGATCACTTCAGTAATAAATGTTATTTATATACATATCACACACATTAATCATTTTTTTAATGACTGACTTTTGGGATGAGTTTCACATGTGTTTTAAATAACATTTTGTTTCGTTTCTTTAAAGAAAAGACTTAATTTAAGTAACATTCAATTTTACATTCATTGAATCACATTGAGGAAAATGATTATATGAAACCAGAACTGTTCAAGAAAATTCAGAGCGACATAGAGATGACCACAAAGTCAGCAGCTGCTCGCGCCCATCAGGAATGCCAGGAAACAGCCTGCCCAGTCCTCCAAAGACGTGGTTCTTTAGGGCTGTGCCCTTCAGCAGCTGTGCCCCGTGCGTCCTGAAAGGAAATTCCTCCACAGGGACCCGCATGAGAATCTCCCATAGCATGTCTCTTCTCCCCTCACAGTGTTTCTTCTTTTTTGTCTTAAGGTTGTGTCTAAGAGAGACTGATTTATTTATAAGAGTGCAAATTTTAAGAGCCTTCTGAAATTTGGAAAAGGCTTGTCATTTAAAATCCCTATAAACTAGATATGTTCCATTCTACGCAAACAACAACAACAACAACTTCTACATGTTCTTTCTCACAAGATATGCAGCATCAACCATTTGTTAAATGTGATTCTTTCAGGGAGACTTTTGAATTTAGCCTCTAGGTTCCAGAAAATTAAGACCTTACTCAAATCTATAAAAATCCCTTTGATTTTTTTTTTTTTGGAAACATATTTGTGCTCAAAATTTCCTGTAGTATTTTTTTGTTTCATTGGAAATTAGTTGTATTGTAATTTTATCAACTGAAGTTTTCATATGATTTTAATTCATAAGATTATTCACATAAAATTATGTGAATTCACAATATGTGAATTCACATAAAATTATTCTTTTTAGAATGATTAACTGAGTGGCATCTAGAAAATTCATAATGTTGTACAACCACCTTTATCTAGTTCTAAAACTTTTCTACCATTCAGTGTAAAACTCTGTACCCATTAAGCAGTTTCTTTCTCATTTCCCTCTCTTCCTGCCCCCAGTAACCTCCAAGTATCTTCTGTTTCTATGAATTTATCTCTTCTAAATATTACATATACATGGAATCATACCATATGCCTCACAGTGTTTCTGGAGGCTTGAATACTGACTGGATTTTACTTTGTGATTCTTTAACTCAACTCCTTAAGAAACTTTTAGATTCTCTTATTAAATGATAAACAGCTTGGGTGTTTTGTCTTTTTTAGTTAATCAATAAACAACTGTCTTTGTTCTCTGACTTCCCAATAGCAAAATTACAATTCAATTACAATTATAAACCAGATTTCACATACAAGGTACTGCTTTATATTTCTGCATCTTCCCCCTCTGCCTCCCATTTTAATATATTTGATGCTCATTTAGAGAATGACAATAGATTGGAGTCACATGAAAAGCACACGTTAATGATATACAAATTTGCCATTCCAAATCTTCCTGATAAAAATAAAAATATTTGAACAACCTTAAAAATATCCAATTTAAACAAATTTAGGAATCGAAGTATTGGGGGCATATATCACCTATAGCTCTATCTATACCACACCAAGCAATATGGACTTTCAGATTATGTAAGTGACTCAGAGGTAATGGTCACTAATTCCCAACTTAGAGATGACCATAAACATAGTTCCATGTCATGGCTGCCTTTTCTTCTAAAATGACACCAATAAGTGGTCTATTTTATTTATTATATTATTGAAATTTTCCAGGTATCTGTTTTATATTCCCTGGCAGTGCCTAAAGCTACAATATTTTCATTTCTTCCCAGATCAAGCCATACACTAAAAGCCCTTTTTGGAGGTAATTTAACAAACATATCTATGCTCTTTGGCCAAAATGACATGCTCATGACAGCTCTTGGAAATTTTATTTCAGAGGAATGAGGCTAATGTTAGGAAATTCATGAAGATTGTCTGGGGAGATGTTTTGGAGTAGGCTGACCTTTTAAAACCTTTCAAATCTTCCATCCTGTCCTATTTAGATTTAGGCTTGACTAATTTGAGATATATATAAATCTTATTATGGAGACTTTGTTGCCTTTAACCGAAGATGAAAATATGAATTCTTGTGATTACAGAACCAGGGACCAATGACCTTCTTGATCAGCACTATCAAATTTAAGTAATATAAACTATGTTTATACTGAAACATAGTTTAAAAATTTCTAGAGGTCACATTAAAAGAGGGTAAAATTAATTGTGACAACATTCTTTAACTCAATATCTCTATATTATCATTTTAATATATAATAAATACTTTAAAATTCTCATCAGGATATTTTAATTCTTTTTCATACTGTCTGAAATCTTGTGCATTTTACACTTACAGCACATCTTGATTTGGACTAGCCACATTCCAAGAACTCAATTACCACACATGTCTAGTGGCTACCATCTTGGATTGGGCATTTACACATACAGCGGTGATTAAGACGAGGGACCTGGGCTTGAATGGTTTAAGAGGTAGAGTGAACGTGATACAGTGGGGGAAAATGTGAGAACTCAGTTACCAATGTGCAAATTCCACCTTCCACAATTAATTAATTAAGAAGCTTTAGAAAATTTGCCTTGAATGTTTGCCAAATATTCGTGTGATGGAGATAAGATTAAATGAGATAATGTAAGTAAATCTTTGGCTACACTGCAGATATTCATTAAATCTTGACTCCTTCAGAGAGAATATATCCTATGAATTTACTAATTCTGCAGCATATCTCTATTACCATGCTGCAGACTGTACCCCACCAGGCTAATCTGTCCATGGGATTCTCCAGGGAAGAACACTGGAGTGGGTAGCCCTCTCTTTTTCAGGGGACCTGCCCAACCTAGGGATCAAATCCAGGTCTCCTGCATTGCAGGTGGGTCTTTACCAACTGAGCTACCAGGGAAGCCCCATATCTCTGCTGACCAATTACTCAACTGTTATACATCAGTGAACAAAACAATTATACCTAGAAAGCAGAGGCAGACAGACAATAAAGACATAAAATATGTTGTAGTATTTTAGAAGGTTATACAGGAAAGGGAAAACGTGCTAAGGGAAAAATAAAACAAAAGGAGTCAAGTATGAAGAGGACGTGACATCATTTGAAATGACATGGTCAGGCCAGCTAAGGGGGAGACATTTGGGCAAAGACAGAAAGATGAAGGAGTTGATCATGCAGCTTTCTGAAGGAGGAGCCTGCCAGGAGGGGTCAGCTGGAGAAAAGACCCTGAGGTGGGTTATTCCTGGAGTGTTTGAGGAAAAATAGGGAGAGTGTATGGCTGGAAGGCAGGGAGCAAGGGGAAAGAGGTAAGAGATGAAGTCAGAAATGGCCTGATAGTGTGGAGCTTGTGAGCCACTCTAAGAATTCAGGCTTTCATACCAAGTGAGATAGGAGCTACTGCAAGATTTTAAGTAGGGACCGACATACTCTGATTTCTAATTTTAAAGCATCACTCTGACAGCTGGGTTGAGAACAGGCTATGGGTGGTAAGGGTTGGGGGCAAGGGCGCTAGTAGTAAGGGAAGAAGCACAGAGAGCCGTGAGGAGCTACTGCAGTAACTGAGGAGAAATGATGGGTGGCTTAGACCACAATGGTAGCAGAGTGGTCATGGAAGGACTGAGAAGTGGTGAGTCTCTACATCTATATTGAAGGTAGCATCAACAGTATCTCCTAATCATTTGGTTGCGGCGTGTGGGAGAGAGAAAAGCACCAAGAATGACACCAGCATTTTTAAATGATACAAGTGAACGTATTTACAAAACAGAAATAGACTCACAGACATAGAGAACAAATTTATGGTTACCAAAGGGAAGGGGTGTGAGGGATAAATTAGGAGTTTGTGATTAGCAGATACATACTATAGGTATAATAGATAAACAACAAAGACTTCCTATATAGCTCAGGGAACTATATTCAATGTCATGCAATAAACTATAATGGAAAAGAATATGAAAAGGAACACACACATATATATATAATTTATCACTTTCTGTACACCTGAAACATCATAAATCAACTATATTTCAATAAAATAAATCACTTTTTAAAAAAATAATAAAGCAATAGAAGCTATTTTCATTACAAACCATGTGGAATCACATAATCCTTGTGCAGCTTTGCTAAAAATAAAAAAAATGATAAAAAATAGGAATGATATAATGATACAACACTTTTATGCTTTGAATCCTTTCAGAGCTTTCAGAGATCTGCTGTTCCAAAAGCCATCTTCCAAACCACTACTAGAAGAACTTTCTAAAACTTGCTTACATTTTGAATATCTCCAGAGATCCGTTTTGAACATTTTGTCACGAAGTTTTTGCATCTTTTAAGCCAAACAGAAAAGTTGGTGTTCAAAGCATGGAGCTGTCTTGGGGGCTAGATTCCTGAGGGAAAAGAGAAACCCCAGAGAGCTAATGGGAAGTGAACCAATCTTCCTATAGATTTCCTCGGTTTGGGGGTGGGGGGTGAGGTCAGCTCTAACAGAGGCTGCTGTAATTGTTACCGACTTGAAGAAAGATACGCTTTGAGTCTGGCCACTGATGGTCCCTTGCCAACTCCATGGGCCACAGATAACTGCTGACAGACCCACATGTGGCCCATGTGACATCCTCTGGAGCCACTGGAGTCAGGCATCAATCTTCAAGTGACCAAAACAGTATTCATTCTTCACAGCTCAGCTGGAGCTGGATAGGGATTCACTTTTTCGTTGTTCTACTGATCTTTAAATCATAATTGTTCAATTTGGCAAAGCAATAAATACAATCTTTTCTAAAGGAGAAACTCGAGGGGAAATAGCCTAGGAGTACCAAGTTGATTTGATGCTAAATCAAGGCAAAGATGTACATTTACAGTAAAAGTAAAATTTGAGTTTCAATGATGAGAAAAAGAAATTCAATCTGCTGAAGTCATTGAGGCAAACTAAAACAAATCAACAACAACAACAAAACACACACACACCCCCAAGCAGAAACAGCAACAGCAACAGAAAAGAGAAGTGTATGTTTGCTTCATCAAGTCCAGAAAGATGAGACAATTAGAAAAACTGTAAAAGATGTAATCAGTTGTGTGTTCCTTAGGGGAGAAGGCACAGATATGTTTGTTTCCAGCTACACGACGTCTTTTCCATGAGAATAACCATGCAACCACAAATCTTTAGAGTATGCATAAATGAATAGATAAAGAAGTAGGTAGATATAGAGCTACTCAAGTGAGCAGGACAAGAAGTTGAAAAAATGACAAAGGGGGAAAACTTCTAAGTACACAGGGCACTGATACTGTGGTGGTGGGAGAAAACACCAATACCTTGCTATCAGAAGGCTCGGGAAAAAACAAACCCCAGGGCAGCAAATCCACGAGCAAAGCCAGGAGCCAGTGTAAACAGCAAAAGCAGTTCTTTTATTGGTGCCAGAGGGGGTGAAGATTACTACTGCAGGAATCACTCCAGTCGACAAAACTTCCTACACAAGCATCCATTTTTACCGAACCAGATAATTTGGAGATGGCTGCTGTATTCTAAGACACAGAAATTCATCTTTTACATAGCGAACATTTCTAATGACTTTTCTGTTTTTAAGCACAGCTGTCCTACCTAGCAGGAAATAACTGAACTGGGAGAATGGTTGACAAGCAAGTGGCTTTTCTAAAACTTGAGGGAAGGGGGATTGTTGCCGACTCTTTCTGACTCCATGGACTGCAGCCCACCAGGCTCCTCTGTCCTCCACTATCTCCCGGAGTTTGTTCAAATTCGTATCCATTGAGTGGGTGATGCTATCTAACCATCTCGTCCTCTGTCGCCCCTTTCTCCCTCCTGCCTTCAATATCCCCCAGCATCAGTATTTTTTCCAATGAGTCAGCTCTTCCCATTAGGTGACCACAGTACTGGGGCTTCAGCTTCAGCATTTGCATTCATTTTCCAGCCTGAGAAAACAGCAGAATGCAACGACTGTGTTCCACAGTGTCACCTAGTGGCCTTGAGGGACAGGATCCAAAACCCAGGCAAATTCCGGTAAATGTACATACAGCCGGCTTCAGAAGCCTATCATTTCAGAGAGCAGCCTTCTCCCTTGATTGGAGGAACAGGATTGATAGCTAATCTTGTGGCTCAGTGGTGAGGCTAAAACTCCCAAGCCTGACCTCCACGGTGTGTTTCACAGCACTGACCTTGGTTGCTTTTATAAACCTAAAACCACAGCTTTGAAATCACGTTTCCATTTACCTGATATGAAACATCTCAGTCGAGTGTCTCTGAGATTTCTGTGAACCACGTAGAGAAAATACCAAATAAATAGATGTGTGAGTTTATGCAAGTGTCATTTCCAAGTTGTATGGATTTGTGATTTGCACACAAATAGCCCTTCCCAGGTGGCGCTAGTGGTAAAGAACCCGCCCGCCAATGCAGGAGATGCCAGAGATGTGGGTGAGACCCCTGGGTTGAGAAGACCTCTTTGAGGAGGAAATGGCAACCCACTCTAGTATTTTTGCCTAGAGAATTCCATCGACAGAAGAGCCGGGTGGGCTACAGTCCAGGGGTTGAAAAGAGTGGGACAAGACTGAGTGCACACACAGAGCCACAGCTTCATTCTCAGGTTCCAGTATGTCTCCAGACCAGTCTGTCACTTGATGAAGAGATCTCAGGCCTCACGGATGTGGAAATCTTTAGTTCAGGACAGTGTCCTTTGTTTTCAGAGTCACTGCAACTGGCTTGCCTGCCTGTAGCCTGGACCCGCAGAATTTATCACCCATAGCGCTGCTAGTCAACTTTCTAAAACACAAATGCGATTGTGCTATTCCTGGCTTCAAATCGTTTATGGCTTTCTCTTTGCCCTCCACAGAAAGTTCAGATTCTTTAAGAAACATTCAAGGCCCCAGGCTTCACCCCGTTTACCTGCCAGGTAGAACCAGCCACTGCTGTTCACACTCTGCACTGGGCCACTCTGCATCCTATGGGACCTCTGGGTGCCGGCTCATGCTCTCACTGCTGCAATACCTGTCCCCACTCCCCTTTACCTGGTAATCCCGTGCATCCTTTGACCCTCCCCAGCCTCTAGCCTGGGTTAGTGGCCCTCCCACACTCCCCCGAGAGAATCCCACATGATCCATAATGTGACATAATATTCCACTTGGTAATTACTCTTCCATCTAACTACTAACTCCTGGAGGATCTGACAAATCCATCTCTATAGTGCCTGAAGAGTGCCAGGGACAATAGTTACTCTAGATAAATATTCAGATAAAAGAAGGCATGAATGATTAAATCAATGCCCTACTTCTCTGTCCCCTTAGTGCCAATCAACTTAGTTCCAAACGTAAATGTGATCTGATGCTTAGTGGGACATGCCTGTAACTATTAAACCACAGAACCATAGACAAAGAAGAAGACACATTCTAAAGAGAGCCCACAAGAAAAGCTAGACATCCATCTCTCACCCCAGACCCTACTACAACTAACCACCATCTACTTTTGGCCCCCCCGCCTCACTCCTAGGCAGGTCTCCTCTAAGAGGTCCGAGGAGAGGCAGGAGAGTGGTCATCATCGGCTTATGGGGGACTGTGGTGTCCCTGTGGGATTTATCCCACTGCCTCTAGTATCACGTAATGGGGAGAGCCCAAGCCCTCCCCCCATACAGGTGTGAGGAGTGCCAGCAAGAAAGGAAGCCCGGCTCTTGCTCCCCAGCTGGGTGCTGGCTGAATGTGGTGGGAAACTTCCTGGGAAAGTCTGAGGTGTCCTCGGGAACAGGGATGCAGAAATATGGAAACTGGGGTTTGTTTTTCAGCTGGTTGCTCCCAAATGCAGGAGGCTTGGTGGTGGTGGTGGTGGCTTAGTCGCTGTGGCCAACGCTTTGTGACTGTAGTCCTAGGAGAGTAGCCCACCAGGCTCCTCTGTCCATGGGATTTTCCAGGCAAGAATTCTGGAGTGGGTTGCCATTTCCTTCTCTAGGGGATTTTCCCAACCCAGGGATCAAACTCATGTCTCCTGCATTAGCAGGCAAGTTCTTGACCACTGAGCCACCAGAGAAGCCCCTATGTTAAGATTACATCAAGTAAATTGTTTAGTCAACAGAAAGAGGCTTTATTGTACTAGATTAGTGCCTGGGAAGAAAAGGACAGGAGGATACTGTCACTCTAATTCCTCAGGTTCTCTGGTACCACGAAGGAGCTCGGAGTAGGGGACCAGCCACACGGGGAAGGGGTCCTCAGGAACAGAAAGGGCCAGAGGGACACAACACTGTGTGTCCATCCACAGACACGACTGTATCAGCAAAGACAGACTTGATCTCAGATCTGCTGAAGGGACATGAAGGGACCACCAGGTATGCCTTCAAAGAGCATGGCTGGTGGTAATATTGAGAGAAGAGAAAACTGCTCATGTGCAGACTGTCTACAGACTTTTCCCTCCTTAGTCACACCTGGAGTCCCGGCCTCTAGAGCTATTGGAACCAAACTCCAAGGAGGCACCGAATAAATGTTCCCTCCTCAGCACATTGTTCATCAGCCTCTTTCCTGTCTCCTCTTACTCTGCTCATATCTAACCATGTTCATTTGAGTTAAGGCACATATGATTGTGTGTGAGAAGAGGACATTTAATTCTTAAATTTTTTGAGAAGAAAAGTACTTTTTAGTAAAAACGTTACATCAGCATGCAGAGGAATTACTTCCAAAGTAACCCTAACTTCATGGATCTGTGCATGAAAGTTCTTAAGTATCTAAGGTAATTATTTCACCTTTGAAAATTTGTATTTGGAATTATTTTCACTCTCTCGTAAACCCAAAATTCACTCTGATTCCTTTATGTGTACCTAAGTTGAGGAGACCTCTATTTTGATCAGTTGATTCAGATATGAACTCCTTCTACACTGCCTTTATGAACAGGTTGGTGGTTTAGATACTTCACTTTTCCTAGTGGAAAACACCACCAGATGCTTGGAAAGACTCCCAACAACTTGACAGATAGTGATGATTTCCATTTGTTGAAATTGGTTTCTCTTTATTTACTCCCTATCAAATAGCAGTATGAAAAGAATTTTTAGTGCCAATGATGATCCAAGGAAATAATAATTTAATATACTGGGCTGGCCAGAAAGTTCCACCCTCTGGAAAAGCCCAAAGGAACTTGTTGGCAAACCCAATATTTTGAATAAATAAGAGAAATTTTTATATTCTTTTTGCTTGTATCAAAGTAAAGTAGGAAAGTTGTGTAATAAAATGCTATGTAATAAAATGTGGTTCTTTGTGACGCTATGGACTGTAGCCCGCCAGACTCCTCTGTTCATGGAATTCTCCAGGCAAAAATACTGGCGTGGGTTGCCATTCCCTTCTCCAGGGATCTTCTTGACCCAGAGATCAAACCTATGTCTACCTGCATAGCAGGCAGATTCTTTAACATCTGAGGCACCAGGGAAACCCAATAAGAAGTGATACAAAGCTTTATTTCAGATCTTACGAAAAATTTTAGAGGCAATAAATTTTTACAGTATGTATCTAGTATTCTTGTTAAACTAGTAACAACCCTAGTAGCATATGGAAATTTTCTTTCAATCTCCTCCCCAAAGAAATTTATATAGAGTCCTTTCTTTAATATTCATATGAAATAGAGACTTAGTGGGCTTTGTAAATCTTTTGAGTGGCCTCTATGAATACCTTCATAGAAGATAAACTCTGGTTCATAAAAGAATGGTACTTTTGCCATTACTGTTGGAATCTCCTTGCTTGTGCTATTCTATAGCTACTTTGTGAAATCTGAAGAAGGCTCTCATATATTGTACAAGTCTCAAGATAACAACTTTGGAAAGATCCAGAGGGTAGAGTCAAAGTATTCTCCCCATTATATCTTCTGAAATGCTGAGCATTAATTGCTCACCTCTATTTGACTAATAAAGTCTATTCCTCATGCTCAGATTTTGGTTGGCACCAAATTGAGGTATGGAATTGGGCTGTATACTCTTGCTCTCTCTTGTTCATTAGCTGAATGATTATGAACTGAATCTCTTTTTCTGGGCCTCAGCTTTTGCAATTATGAAATAAGCTGAACTAGATGATTTCCAAGATCTCTCAATTTTCATAGATTCTGAAAGTGGTTAAATGTATTGTCATGTAAGAATTATACTTTACATCAACAGAATATTGTCTTTTCTTGAACCTCCAAATGATGTTACATTTCAGTGATTCAGAATTTGCATAGTGTGCTCTCTGCAATGTTTTTGACCCTGTGCAAACTAAAAAAGAATACAATCATTGAATCTACTGGCAAGAAGTATTAATCATATTTTTCTTTGAGATGAGGACCTAAAGAAATGTCTGTGAGATTAGCACTTGATTATAATTTCAGTTAAACATCCTCTGGCCAATAGTTCCCAAAATGTATTTTCAAACTGCCTTTATGAAGAAGTTGGTTGCTTAGAAATTATTTCACTTTTCATAGTGAAAATGCCATTTGATACTCAGAAACGCTTTAAATGCCAGTCCTGATGGACAGTGGTGATTTCCATCAGTTGGAACTGGTTTATTTTACTTTATTTTTAGCTCTACAGTGGGTTAACAGATTTTTGCTTTTTAAAAAGAAACCACCACAATACTGTAAAGTAATTATCTTCCAATTAAAATAAATACATTAATTTAAAAAACAAACAAAAAAGGAGTCTTGGGACTTCGCTGGTGGTTAAGACTCTGAGCTTCCAATACAAGGGGCAGGGTTCAATCTCTGGTCAGAGAGGATGCATTGACCAGAAAACAAACAAACAAAAAACAAATGAAAAGGAATCATGTTAGCAAATGGTTTGGAGAGATGATGGATCGACAAAGTTAGATTCAGATGATTAGATTTTCTAACGTGATTTTCATTCTCCCATACAAGAGTGGTTGTCGCTGTTGTTTAGTCGCTAAGTCTATGTCTGACACTTTTGCAGCCCCATGGACTGTAGCCCACCAGGCTCCTTCACCCATGGAATTTCCCAGGCAAGAATACTGGAGTGGGTTGCCATTTCCATCTTCAGGGGATATTCCCAACCTAGGGATCGAACCCATGTCTCCTGCTTGGCAGGCAGATTCGTTACCACAGAGCTACTTGAAAACCCCACACAGAAGTAGAGTGTGCTGTAAAGGGAGGGGCCTGCTGCCATATCAGTAGGTAACTCCTCCCCACGCCACCTAAACCCCCAATCCCGCTCTCACTGTGGGTAATAAGACAGTGAGAATTTTGGCCGGAGCAAGTCTTTCTGCACCAGGGATATAGACACTAAGTCAAATTTTGTTTTGAGAAGTAGGGCAGATCTTGAGCCAGTCCAAAAAATGTTCAATTCATAGTTCAGTTTAAGCCATTCCCAGTTCTATTTAAAGAAGGACTATTTACAAAGCAGAGCTAAGTAAAAATGGAAAGACTTCTTTCTGGAGGCAGTGGGTTTTAGTCTTGGGAAATGTTCATGCAGACACAATCAGGAATTACAGGAACCAGGTACCCTGAGCATTTCCCCTGGGAAAGGTAGGATGTGAGTTTCGTTCTGGATCTGAACATTGCGAAGAGCATGATAGGCTTGGTGGCAGTGCTCTGCCATCCAGTCATTTTGCTGGGAGTATGGGTTGATACACATATGGTGGCGGGTTGGGGGACAGAGCTTATCTGTATGGCCTCAGGCTCAGGCTGAATACAAGCCAGGGAAAAGAGTAGCATTCTCCCAGAGGTCTTGTCCTAATTCAGCAACTGCCCACCTCTACCACCAAGGACACCTGGCCCAGCCCAGCTCCATGTACTGTTCACAGTACAAAGTTTAGCAAAAAGGCAGCAGAATTTGGAGGTTAAGAGCATGGCCTTTGGAGCCAGACTCCCTGAGTTGGACTTCTGAACAGATGAGAAACTTTCTATATCTTAGTTTCCCCATCATAAAAGGACGTGATCTTAAAAGCTGCTCCAGAGTGTTGTTTTGAGAGATGAGTGGGTTAGTCATGTCAAACAATTCACAAATGTCATCATAATAAGTAATACTTAGCACTTCTACAGTAGATATAATTTTGGAAGTAGAATTTCCAAACCTATTACCTTACTTGACCTCATACAACAACTCGATAAAATAGGTAGGGCAAATGTAGAGTATTATGCTTTTTTTCTTTCCTGATATGAGGATATTGAGGGACAAAGCAGTTGAGTGACTCAGTTAGTTAAGAGCTTTAGAATCAGGGAGAACTCCTTCTGATTCTGAGTCTACCACCCACTAGCTCTGTAATGTAACTTGTAACCCTTTAGCAAGTAATGTAACTTGTGTGTTCCTTTATTTACTCATCTCTAAAATGGGAATAAAAATAGTAACTACCTCATAATGTTGTGGTAAGAAATCAAAGAGTCAGTACGTGTTAAACATTTATAATAAAGCCTGACAAGTAAGAACTAGTCTTTTTTTTTTTTTTGGCCAATCTGCACAGCATGTGGGATCTTAGTTTACCAACCAGGGTTTGAACCCTTGCCCCTGCATTTGAAGCACAGAGTCTTAACCACTGAACCACCAGGGAAGTCCCAAGAACCAGTCATTTTAATTGCTGTTTTTTATTATTTCTCCCCTATGATTAGATATATTTTTTTCCTATTGCCCCAGTTCTTGGTCTAGTACTTGATACATAAATTATGATCAATCATACTTTGTTGAATGAAAATGCTACCGGACTTCAGAAGAGAAGGAGATCTTGCAACCTGGGGAAAGTCTAGAAGGTTTTATGAAGGAGGTGGGGGTGGGTTGGTTTTGTAGATAGCTAGAACTTAAATATGTGATAAAAAAGAAAGTTTAGTATTTTTGTAGGTGACAGAAGAGATTAATACATGTGTATTTCTGGATTACATATTTCACCTTTTTCTTTGGTTTAATGAATTCTACATTATATTATTTAATTTCTCCCATTTGTAGTTAATTGATGGCAAAATCTATTTAAACTGCATTATAAAATGTAGCTTTATCTTACACATATCTTGTGTGCTTGCTATAAATTCCAGCTAGCATAATCAGAAATCAAACTGAATTTATCATCATTGTAAGAAATGGAAAAAAATCACACTGAAATGCGTTAGGGATATTGTTCAGCTGCATTATAAAAAATAACCCACAATAATTTCACAGAGAACTTTCATTTTATCTAAGTTTCATTTTTGCTAAATGAGTCCAATTATAGCTCTATTTCTCTTAGTAGCTTGGGATTTTTTTTTTTTTTAATGGTCTCCAGGCAAAACCTCTATGTTTAACCTGCCTGGAGTGAAACTTTTTCTTCAAACATCAGAAACTGTTGAATTCACCATTTGCTAACAGCCCTAGAGCATCCTGATTTCTTTGTTCAAATGTTTGCCATTGTCAGTCAGGGTGCATTATGCATATTGTAACATAATTAACACTGAGGGTTTTTCAGAAAGTAAAAAGGGATTCTTTTCCTTCTTTTTAACTCTATACCTGGAGCCCTTCCCACACTATGCCACAATAGCCAAACAGAAAAGGAAAAGCACAGGAAGCCAGCTGAACATTCGATCTCTCTGATGTTGGTGTCCGGACCGTGTGGTCATTTCCAATGCTCCAGATGATTAAAACCTTGGCAATGGCACCCCACTCCAGTACTCTTGCCTGGAAAAATCCCATGGATGGAGGAGCCTGGTAGGCTGCAGTCCATGGGGTCGCTACTAGTCGGACATGACTGAGCAACTTCACTTTCACGTTTCACTTTCACACATTGGAGGAGGAAATGGCAACCCACTCCAGTGTTCTTGCCTGGAGAATCCCAGGGACGGGAGAGCCTGGTGGGCTGCCATCTATGGGGTCGCACAGAGTTGGACACGACTGAAGCGACTTAGCAGCAGCAGCAGCAGCATCTGACACCCACACCTTTGGACTTGACCTCTTCCAGCTCCTCTTTGTCGTCATCTCTAGATCCCTCCCCATTCTCTCTCATCCTTTGATGATTTTACCAACTGTGCTCCTTCTTGCTCCTATCATCATTCTTAACAACTTCAACTTCCACATAGACAACTGATTTCAACATTTTAGTCTCTCAAATCCTTGAGTTCTTTGTTTCCAATGATGTGTTTACTTCTTCCCACCTCAGCGTCTCTTCTGGAGTCTTTAAAACGTTCTCCCCTTAACAATCACATCTTTTCCTTCCAGCTCTCCCACCCTGAGTATCCACTTCAGAAATTCTCAGACCTACCCAAGCACCGACTTGACCTTTCTTTCTATCAGCTTCCCCTTGGGTTTGCACCCCTTCTTATTTAGCGTACATTCTATAGATCATAATTAGAAACATAACCCCCTCACCCTTCCCTCCCTAACTTCACCAGCCTTGCAAAGCCAAAACCTTACTTAAGCCCCACTATGCATCTGCTTCCCCCTGCACCCAATCAGCTCAACAAATGCTCCATCAAATACACAGTCAAGTAGACTCATATTTCCTTAAGTTTATACTGACAACTCAAATGAATATATTTTCTATTATGTGTGCTTGTTCATTCTCCAAAAAATAATTTCCTGTATTCTCCTTTCTGTTCACTTCTACTCATTACACACACACACACACACAACTCACACACACGTTAAAAAAAAAGTATTTCTCCTTGCTGCAATCTTTGCAATTACCAGTGACTTGACTTCACACCCTACTACAAGAAATACACAACCAGTAAGGCACAGTACTGATTCACTTTACCTGGATGAACCTAGATTAAGAACTTTGCTCTTAGGTACAGTGATGGATCAAGATAGAGAATATGTTTAATAAAAGCATAATTACATTTTTTTTTGTTTACCTGAGGCTTGTGAATTGAGAACATTATATCTTCAGTAAAAGCAAAATACTTGAGTGTCTTTTAAATCTTCATTAAAATATACTTTTTTTTTTTTTTAATTTTTTTAAATACTTTATTCTACATTACAATACTGTATTTGTTTTGCCATACATTGACATGAATCAGCCACAGGTGTCCACGATCTCCCAATGCCAAAGCTCCCTCCCACCTCCCACCCCACATCCTCTCCCTGAATCATCCTGTGCACCAGCCCCATGCATCCTGCATCCTGTATTGAACATAGACTGGCGCTTCATTCTTACAAGATAGTATACATGTTTCAATGCCGTTCTCCCAAATCATCCCACCCTCTCCCTCTCCCTCAGAGTCCAAAAGTCCATTCTATACCTCTGAGTCTCTTTTGTTGTCTCACATAGAGGGTCTTCATTACTATCCTTCTAAATTCCATATATATGTGTCAGTATACTGTATTGGTGTTTTTCTTTCTGGCTTACTTCACTCTGTATAATCGGCTCCAATTTCATCCATCTCATTAGAACTGAGTCGAATTTATTATTTTTAAGGGCTGAGTAGTACTCCATTGTGTATATGTACCACAGCTTTCTTATCCATTCATCTGCTGATGGACATCTAGGTTGCTTCCATGTCCTGGCTATTATAAACAGTGCTGCAATGAACATTGGGGTACATGTGTCTCTTTCAATTCTGGTTTCCTCGGTGTGTATGCCCAGCAGTGGGATTGCTGGATCATAAGGCAGTTCTATTTGCAATTTTTTAAGGAATCTCCACACTGTTTTCCATAGTGGCTGTACTAGTTTGCATTCCCACCAGCAGTGTAAGAGGGTTCCCTTTTCTCCACATCCTCTCCAGCATTTATTGCTTGTAGACTTTTGGATCGCAGCCATTCTGACTGGTGTGAAATGATACCTCATTGTGGTCTTGATTTGCATTTCTCTGATAATAAGTGATGTTGAGCATGTTTTCATGTGTTTGTTAGCCATCCGTATGTCTTCCTTGGAGAAATGCCTATTTAGTTCTTTGGCCCATTTTTTGATTGGTTCGTTTATTTTTCTGGAGTTGAGCTGCATAAGTTGCTTGTATATCTTTGAGATTAGTTGTTTGTCAGTTGTTTCATTTGCTATTGTTTTCTCCCATTCAGAAGGCTGTCTTTTCACCTTGCTTATAGTTTCCTTTGTTGTGCAGAAGCTTTTAATTTTAATTAGATCCCATTTGTTTATTTTTGCTTTTATTTCCAGTATATTGGGAGGTGGATCATAGAGGATCCTGCTGTGATTTATGTCGGAGAGTGTTTTGCCTATGTTTTCCTCTAGGAGTTTTATAGTTTCTGGTCTTACATTTAGATCTTTAATCCATTTTGAGTTTATTTTTGTGTATGGTGTTAGAAAGAGATCTAGTTTCATTCTTTTACAAGTGGTTGACCAGTTTTCCCAGCACCACCTGTTAAAGAGACTGTCTTTACTCCATTGTATATTCTTGCCTCCTTTGTCGAAGATAAGGTGTCCATAGGTGTGTGGGTTTATCTCAGGGCTTTCTATTTTGTTCCATTGATCTATATTTCTCTCTTTGTGCCAGTACCATACTGTCTTAATGACTGTGGCTTTGTAGTAGAGCCTGAAGTCAGGCAAGTTGATTCCTCCAGTTCCAGTCTTCTTTCTCAAGATTGCTTTGGCTATTCGAGGTTTTTTGTATTTCCATACAAATCTTGAGATTATTTGATCTAGTTCTGTGAAAAATACTGCTGGTAGCTTGATAGGAATTGCATTGAATCTGTAGATTGCTTTGGGTAGTATACTCATTTTCACTATATTGATTCTTCCAACCCATGAGCATGGTATATTTCTCCATCTATTAGTGTCCTCTTTGATTTCTTTTATCAGTGTTTTATAGTTTTCGATATATAGGTCTTTAGTTTCTTTAGGTAGGTATATTCCTAAGTATTTTATTCTTTTCGTTGCAATGGTGAATGGGATTGTTTCCTTGACTTCTTTTTCTACTTTCTCATTATTAGTGTATAGGAATGCAAGGGATTTCTGAGTGTTGATTTTATATCCTGCAACTTTACTATATTCGTCAATTAGCTCTAGTAGTTTTCTGGTCGAGTCTTTAGGATTTTCTATATAGAGGATCATGTCGTCTGCAAACAGTGAGAGTTTTACTTCTTCTTTTCCAATTTGGATTCCTTTTATTTCTTTTTCTGCTCTGATTGCTGTGGCCAAAACTTCCAGTACGATATTGAATAGTAGTGGTGAGAGTGGACACCCTTGTCTTGTTCCTGACTTTAGGGGAAATGGTTTCAATTTTTCACCATTGAGGATAATGTTAGCTGTGGGTTTGTCATATATAGCTTTTATTATGTTGAGGTACGTTCCTTCTATTCCTGCTTTCTGGAGCGTTTTTATCATAAATGGATGTTGAATTTTGTCAAAGGCTTTTTCTGCATCTATTGAAATAATTATATGATTTTTATTTTTCAGTTTGTTAATGTGATGAATTACATTGATTGATTTGCAGATATTGAAGAATCCTTGCATCCCTGGGATAAAGCCCACTTGGTCATGGTGTATGATCTTTTTAATGTGTTGCTGGATTCTGATTGCTAGGATTTTGTTAAGGATTTTTGCATCTATGTTCATCAGTGATATTGGCCTGTAATTTTCTTTTTTGTGGTGTCTTTGTCAGGTTTTGGTATTAGGGTGATGGTGGCCTCATAGAATGAGTTTGGAAGTTTACCTTCTCTGCAATTTTCTGGAATAGCTTCAGTAAGATAGGTGTTAGCTCTTCTCGAAAATTTTGGTAGAATTCAGCTGTGAAGCCGTCTGGACCTGGGCTTTTGTTTGCTGGAAGTTTTCTGATTACAGTTTCAATTTCCATGCTTGTGATGGGTCAGTTAAGATTTTCTATTTCTTCCTGGTTCAGTTTTTGGAAAGTTGTACTTTCCTAAGAATTTGTCCATTTCTTCCAAGTTGTCCATTTTATTGGCATATAATTGCTGATAGTAGTCTCTTATGATTCTTTGTATTTCTGAGTTGTCTGTTGTGATCTCTCCATTTTCATTTCTAATTTTATTGATTTGATTTTTTTCTCTTTGTTTCTTGATGAGTCTGGCTAATGGTTTGTCAATTTTATTTATCCTTTCAAAGAACCAGCTTTTTGCTTTGTTGATTTTTGCTATGGTCTCTTTTGTTTCTTTAGCATTTATTTCTGCCCTAATTTTTAGGATTTCTTTCCTTCTACTAACTCTGGGGTTCTCTATTTCTTCCTTTTCTAGTTGCTTTAGGTGTAGAGTTAGGTTATTTATTTGGCTTCTTTCTTGTTTCTTGAGGTATGCCTGTATGTCTATGAACTTTCCTCTTAGCACTGCTTTTATAGTGTCCCATAGGTTCTGTGTAGTTGTGTTTTCATTTTCATTCGTTTCGATGCATAATTTGATTTCTTTTTGATTTCTTCTGTGATTGTTGATTATTCAGAAGGGTGTTGTTCAGCCTCCAAATGTTGGAATTTTTAATAGCTTTTCTCCTGTAATTGAGATCTAACCTTAGTGCATTATGGTCAGAGAAGATGCTTGGAATAATTTTGATTTTTTTGAATTTATCAAGGTTAGATTTATGACCCAGGATGTGATCTATCCTGGAAAAGGTTCCGTGTGCACTTGAGTAAAAGGTGAAATTCATTGTTTTGGGGTGAAATGTCCTATAGATATCAATTAGGTCTAACTGGTCTATTGTATCGTTTAAAGTTTGCATTTCTTTGTTAATTTTCTGTTTAGTTAATCTGTCCATAGGTGTGAGTGGGGTATTAAAGTCTCCCACTATTATTGTGTTATTATTAATTTCCCCTTTCATGCTTGTTAGCAATTGTCTTACATATTGCGGTGCTCCTATGTTGGGTGCATATATATTTATAATTGTTATATCTTCTTCTTGGATTGCTCCTTTAATCATTATGTAGTGGCCTTCTTTGTCCCTTTTCACAGCCTTTGTTTTAAAGTCTATTTTATCGGATATGAGTATTGCTACTCCTGCTTTCTTTTGGTCTTTATTTGCATGGAATATCTTTTTCCAGCCCTTCACTTTCAGTCTGTATGTGTCTGTTGTTTTGAGGTGGGTCTCTTGTAGGCAGCATATATAGGGATCTTGTTTTTGTATCCATTCAGCCAGTCTTTGCCTTTTGGTTGGGGCATTCAACCCATTTACATTTAAGGTAATTATTGATAAGTATGCACCTGTTGCCATTTACTTTAATGTTTTGGGTTCAGGTTTATATGTCCTTTTTGTGTTTCCTGTCTAAAGTCTATCCTTTAGTATTTGTTGGAGAGCTGGTTTGGTGGTGCTGAATTCTCTCAGCTTTTGCTTGTCTGGAAAGCTTTTGATTTCTCTTTCATATTTGAATGAGATTCTTGCTAGGTACAGTAGTCTTGGTTGAAGGTTATTATCTTTCATCACTTTAAGTATGTCTTGCCATTCCCTCCTAGCCTGAGAGTTTCTATTGAAAGATCTGCAGTTATTCTTATGGGGATCCCCTTGTGTGTTATTTGTTGTTTTTCCCTTGCTGCTTTTAATATTTGTTCTTTGTGTTTGGTCTTTGTTAGTTTGATTAGTATATGTCTTGGGGTGTTCCGCCTTGGGTTTATCCTGTTTGGCACTCTCTGGGTTTCTTGGACTTGGGTGATTATTTCCTTCCCTATTTTAGGGAAGTTATCAACTATTATCTCCTCAAGTATTTTCTCATGGTCTTTCTTTTTGTCTTCTTCTTCTGGGACTCCTATAATTCGAATGTTGGAGCGTTTCATATTGTCTTGGAGGTCTCTGAGGTTGTCCTCATTTCTTTTAATTCGTCTTTCTTTTTCCCTCGCTGATTCATTTATTTCTACCATTTTATCTTCTATTTCACTAATCCTATCTTCTGCCTCCGATATTCTACTATTTGTAGCCTCCAGAGTGTTTCTGATCTCATTTATTGCATTATTCATTATATGCTGACTCTTTTTATTTCTTCTAGGTCCTTGTTAAACCTTTCTTGCATCTTCTCAATCCTTGACCCCAGGCTATTTATCTGTGATTCCATTTTGATTTCAAGATTTTGGATCATTTTCACTATCAGTATTTGGAATTCTTTCTCAGGTAGATTCCCTATCTCTTCCTCTTTTGTTTGGTTTGGTGGGCATGTCTCCTGTTCCTTTACCTGCTGGGTATTCCTCTGTCTCTTCATCCTGGTTATATTGCTGCGTTTGGGGTGGCTTTTCTATATTCTGGGAATTTGTGGAATTCTCTTTATTATAGAGCTTCCTCTCTGTGTTTGGGGTTATATCAGTGGCTTGTCAAAGTTTCTTGATTAGAGAGGCTTGTGTTGAGGCTCTGGTGGGTGGAGTTGTATTTCCTCTCTCTGGAGTGCTGTGAAGTGTCAAGTAATGGGTTATGGGACATCAATGATTTTGGAGTATTTTGAGCTGCCTGTGTATTGAAGCTCAGGGGCTTGTTCTTGTGTTGCTGGAGAATTTGCATGGTATGTCTTGCTCTGGAGCTTGTTGGCCCTTGGGTGGTGCTCAATTTCAGTATAGGTATGAAGGCGTTTGATGAACTCTTATTGGATAATGTTCCCTGTATTCAGGAATTCTTTGATGATCTCAGGATTTGGACTTACGCCTCCTGATTCTGATTTTCAGATTTATTTTTACAATAGCCTCATGATTTCTCCATCTATTCAGCACTATTGTTAAAACATCTGGGTTAATGATGATAGGTTTCTCCACTTTGAGGGTCATCCCTAGAGGATCTCTGAGTTACTTGGAGGAGAGAAGAGGGAGGGGGTAGTTAGAGGTGAGTGGAATGGGATGAGGTGGAATCAAAAGAGGAAAAAGCAAACTAGCCCGTAACCACTTTCTTGTGTGCGCTCCAAAGTCTGGACCTCTCAGAGGTGGTCACAGAGTTATACATGGAAGAGGAGAGGGAGGAAGTAGATAAAGGTGGTCAGGAGGATGAAAGAGGGAGATGCAAAGGAGGCATACAGATCTGACCAGTGACCAGTTCCCTGAGAATTCTCCACCTTCGGGAGCACACAGAGATTCATAGAGTTGGGAGCACACAGAGATTCATAGAGAAGAGGAGGGGGAGGGATGAGAGGAGAGGGATGGGATGGGGGAGGGATGAGACAAAAGCCACCTGGTGGAGAAAACAGAGATTCCAAAGGGGGAGAGAGTGGTCAAGCCAGTAGTCTCGCATTCATGTAAAATTGGGTACTGAAGGTTAGGTTTTTAAAAGTACAAAATTGGCAACAAATACCAAAATGTTGAGATTAAAAATCTGGAGTAGAGATTGGATTTTCAAAGATAAAATATTAAGATAAGAAAAAGAAGGAGAGAAAAATTTTTAAAAAATTGAGAAAAATAATAATAATAATAAAAATAGAATAAAATGAAAAAAAATTTAAAAATAGAATAAAATGAAAGATTCCAGAATTATTAAAAGACAACTTCCACCACCAATAGGACTATATACAGTGTTTGCTTTAAAGATAGGGTTTTTTTTTTTTTTGGTAAAGTAATAATAGGTTATAAAGATAATAAATAGAAATATAGAAGACTTAAAAGTTTAAGCAAGTTTAGAAAAAAAGAAAAGAAAAGAAGAGAAAACAAATTTTAAAAAGAAAAAAAATTTTTTAAGAAAAAAAAAAATTCTTAAAAAAAAAATCACACTTCCACATCATCCCCCCACCCCACCCCCAAAAAATTGATCATAAAAGTAGTAACAGTATATCTGGCGTTTTCTCTGTCGTTGTAGACTTGTGTGGGGTCGCTACCAAGGCAGTTCCCTCTGTTTGACTTCCTCTGTTTGCTGGTCTCTTCCGTGTCTGATTTCCGTCTTGATACAGGGAGGGTGGTGGTGGACTCTGCACTGGGCTTGCCCCTTCTTGCTCCTTGGTCCTTGGGATAACCTTGTGGGGCCTGCCCTATGCTTCCGTGCACTTCCCTGGTCTTTGGCGCTCAGGATTGGCGGTCAGGAAGCCCTCTGAGACTTGAATTTGGTTGAACAGGGGCTTTGTTCCCTTCCCAGGTCTGAGTGGCTTGGGAGTTTGGTGCTGGCTATTGCGACTTCTGGGCTTCCAGGTCGCTCAATTTTCTGGGAGCTCCACCGGGGCTCTTTCTCAGGCAGATGATGACTGTTCAGAGCCCCCCAGCAGTTTCAATAGCAAAGAAATCAGTTTGCAATTTGGTATGTAATGTCACTCTTGAGCTGCGATTGCCCCCTTCCAGCACTTAAGGCTCTGGCTGCCTGTCGCCGGAGGGGGATGGTCTGCAGCCGGCTATTGCCGATCCGTCCTTATGTTCGAGCATTCTGCGTGTTGGCTATCCCACAGTCTGGTTTGCTAGACCAAGATAGTTCTTTCTAGCCACGCGTGGACCCGATTCTGGCCCGGTTACGCCCCGATTCTCGAGATAAGCCCTGTAGCCTACGTCTCCCGCGGCCCAATTCTTAGAAAGCTCTGTCGCAGGCGTGCTCCTCCCTGCCCAACCCCCACTGCTGGGACGCAGGCGTTTGCGCTCCTTATCCGCTGGGGGTTATACTGTTGAATTCGTAATCTGTTGGTTTTAATTATTTATTTATTTATTCTTCCTTCCTGTTATGTTGCCCTCTGTGCTTCCAGGGCTCGCCCCATACACAGCTGTGAGAATACTCCCCTATTTTAGGGAACCTCTCTTTTTAAGAGTCTCTTCCTGGGACAGGATTCCCTTCCCGGGACGGGATTCCCTTCCAGGGACGGGGCTTCCTCCCTACCTCCTTTGTCTCTGTCTTCGTCATATGTATTAATTCCTACCTGGTTTTGAAGCCGATGATCCTCTTTGCTGGATGCCTGATGTCCTCTGCCAGCAGTCAGAAGTTGTTTTGTGGAATTTACTCAGCTTTGAAATGATCTTTTGATGAAGTAGTGAGGGAGAAAGTGTTCTCCCCCCTCCTATTCCTCTGCCATCTTTTTTCGTCTCCCTAAAATATACTTTTAAATTATTGCTACAAGAGAATATAAACACAAGAGAAGACTCTGCACATGGACAGCACCAGATGGTCAATACCAAAATCAGATTGATTATATTCTTTGCAGCCAAAGATGGAGAAGTTCTCTACACTCAGCAAAAATAAGACCAGGAGCTGACTATGGCACAGACCATGAACTCCTTATTGCCAAATTCAGACTTAAATTGAAGAAAGTAGGGAAAATCACTACACCATTCAGGTATGACCTAAATCAAATCCCTTACAATTATAGAAGTGACAAATAGATTCAAGGGATTAGATCTGTTAGAGTGCCTGAAGAACTATGGACTGAGGTTCCTGACATTGCACAGGAGGCAGGGATCAAGACCATCCCCAAGAAAAAGAAAAGTAAAAAGGCAAAATGATTGTTTGAGGCGGGTTTACAAATAGCAGAAGAGAAGCAAAAGGCAAGGAGAAAACAAAAGATATACCCATTTGAATGCAAAGTTCCAGAGAATAGCAAGGATAGATTAGAAAGCCTTCCTCAATGATCAATGCAAAGAAATAGAGGAAAACAATAGAATGGGAAAGACTCAAGATCTCTTCAAAAAAATTAGAGATACCAAGGGAACATTTCATGCAAAGATGGGCAGAGTAAAGGACAGAAATGGTATGAACCTAACAGAAGTAGAAGATATAAGAAGAGGTGGCAAGAATACACAGAAGAGCTATACAAAAAAAAGATCTTCGTGACCAAGATAACAATGACGGTGTGATCACTCACCTAGAGCCAGAAATCCTGGAATTCAAAGTCAAGTGGGCCTTAGGAAGCATCACTATGAACAAAGCTACTGGAGGTGATGGAATTCCTGTTGAGCTATTTCAAATCCTGAAAGATGATACTGTGAAAGTGCTGCACTGAATATGATAGCAAATTTGGAAAATTCAGCAGTGGCCACAGGACTGGGAAAGGTCAGTTTTCATTCTAATCCCAAAGAAAGAGAATGACAAAGAATGCTCAAACTACTGCACAATTGCACCCATCTCACATGCTAGCAAAGTAATGCTGAAAATTCTCCAAGCTAGGCTTCAACAGCATGTGAACCATGAACTTCCATATGTTCAAGCTGGATTTAGAAAAGGCAGAGGAACCAGAGATCAAATTGCCAACATCTGCTGGATTATTAAAAAAGCAAGAGAGTTCCAGGAAAACATCTATTTCTGCTTTACTGACTATGCCAAAGCGTAGTATGTGGTGCCTGTGTGGACCACAACAAACTGTGGAAAATTCTTCAAGAGATGGGAATATTAGACCACCTGCCGCCTCTTGAGAAATCTGTATGCAGGTCAGGAAGCAACAGTTAGAACTGGACATGGAACAACAGACTGGTTCCAAATAGGAAAAGGAGTACATCAAGGCTGTATATTGTCATCCTGTCTATTTTACTTATATGCAAAGTACATCATGAGAAACGCTGGGCTGGAAGAAGCACAAGCTGGAATTAAGATTTCCGGAAGAAATATCAATAACCTCAGATATGCAGATGACACCACCCTTATGGCAGAAAGTGAAGAGGAACTAAAGAGCCTCTTGATGAAAGTGAAAGAGGAGAGTGAAAAAGTTGGCTTAAAACTCAACATTCAGAAAACTAAGATGATGGCATCTGATCCCATCACTTCATGGCAATTAGATGGGGAAACAGTGGAAACAGTGACAGACTTTATTTTGGGAGGCTCCAAAATCACTGCAGATGGTGACTTCAGCCATGAAATTAAGACGCTTGCTCCTTGGAAGAAAAGTTATGACCAACTTGATGTAATGGGACGTCGCTCAGTCATGTTCGACTCTTTGTGACACCAATGGACTGTAGCATACCAGGCACCTCCATCCATGGGATTTTTCCAGCAAGAGTACTGGATTGAGTTGCCATTTCCTTCCCTAGGGGATCTTCCCAATCCAGGGACTGAACCCAGGTCTCCCACATTGCATGCAGACACTTTACTGTCTGAGCCACCAGGGAAGCCCCCTAGACAGCACATTAAAAAGCAGAGACATTACTTTGCCAACAAAGGTCCATCCAGTCAAAGCTATGGTTTTTCCAGTGGTCAAATATGGATGAGAGTTGGACTATAAAGAAAGCTGAGAGCCAAAGAATTGATGCTTTTGAACTGTGATGTTGGAGAAGACTCTTGAGAGTCCCTTGGACAGCAAGGAGATCCAACCAGTCCATCCTTAAGGAAATCAGTCCTGAATGTTCATTAGAAGGACTGATGCTGAAGCTGAAACTCCAATACTTTGGCCACCTGATGCAAAGAACTGACTCATTTGAAAAGACACTGATGCTGAAGCTGAAACTCCAATACTTTGGCCACCTGATGTAAAGAACTGACTCATTTGAAAAGACCCTGATGCTGGGCAAGACTGAAGGCAGGAAGAGTAGGGGACGACTGAGGATGAGATGGTTGGATGGCGTCACTTGAGTTTGAATAAAGACCAGGAGTTGGCGATGAACAGGGAGGCCTAGTGTGCTGCAGTCCATGGGGTCACAAAGAGTTGGACACGATTGAGCGACTGAACTGAACTGAAGTGTGCTCCTGTGTGGTTGAAGAAAAAGAAATCCAGCATTATCTGAAAAATCAGTGGCAACTGAGAATGACCCTTAAGTCCTTTAAAGTTTGTTCTTGGATTGATCTCTTTGATATTTTATGGATGAAGGTACATAGATGCTAAGAAGTTGGAGAATAAAACTAATATGCTATATGAAAAAATGTTGAAAAGATTTAATTTGCCAAAACAATGGGCTCAGACAAATAAGATAAAATTTAATAAGGATAAATATAAAAATCCTTCATTTACCTTTAAAAACAAATCTGTGATATAAAGCAGGATGGACAACACTGAATTAACAGAAATAAATCCACAGACTAGAGGATTCCCAGGTGGCTCAGCAGGGGACACAGGTTCAATTCCTGGGTTGGGGAGAGCCCCTGGAGGAGGAAATGGCAACCCATTTCAGTATTCCTGCCTGAAGAATCCCATGGACAGAGAAGCCTGGCAGGCTGCAGTCCATAGCGGCTGCAGGGTCAGACACGACTGAGCATGCACATGCATGCACACATGCAACTGCACAGAGTAGTCTTTCATTAACAAAGATATACATTAATCACACAAAAATTTATGTTCATCACGAAGAAAACAATAGACCAACTATCCTAGGCACAGACTAGACCTCAGCTGAAAAACTAGATTTTATTCTGGGGACTTTATTTCAAAAGAGTTATAATGTCTACAGTGTTCCACATGAAGGGGAAATGGGGTAATGAAGAATGAAGAGAAGTGAGGTGAAAGTCGCTCAGTCAGACTATACAGTCCATGGATTCTCTAGGCCAGAATATTGGAGTGGGTAGCCTTTCCCTTCCCCCAAGGGATCGTCCCAACCTAGAGATCAAGTCTAGGTCTCCCACATTGCAGACAGATTCTTCACCAGCTGAGCCACAAGGGAAGCCCAAGAGTATTGGAATGGGTAGCCTATCCCTTCTCCAGCAGATCTTCCTGACCCAGGAATTGAACTGGGGTCTCCTGCATTGCAGGGAGATTCTTTACCAACTGAGCTATCAGGGAAGCCCATGGAGACCTTTATGAAACACTTCTCTGAGAGCTATATGGGTGGATCTTGCACTGACTGAAGGGCAAATCCAAGGCTGTCTGGCATAGCGGAGTCTGGAGTCCTTCATAAGCAAGCTCAAATAGCAACTTCGTCAGTGACGCACCTTTTAAACTTTAGTAGGTTCCTCCCATCTCCAAGCCTCAGTAACTTCATTTACCAAAAAATAAAAATTATGAGATAATCTTATTAACAACTGCCTCACTAAAATGTATGAAAACCAAATGAGATAATCCATTTAAAGCAATTTGCCCATTCCTGTGAGCATGCCAAGTTGCTTCAGTTGTGTCTGACTCTCAGCGACCCTATGGACCATGGCCCACCAGGCTCCTGTGTCCATGGAATTTTCCAGGTAAGAATACTGGAGTGGGCTTCCATGCCCTCCTTCAGAGAATCTTTCAAACCCAGGGGTGGAACCTGCATCTCTTTATGTCTCCTGCCCCGGCAGGCAGGTTCTTTACCACTAGCACCACCTGGGAAGCCCTTGCCTGTTTCTAGTAATAAATGTTAAATAAACATTTGTTCTTGGGCAAGGGAAGATCTGGCAGAACTGGTAGGACAATAGAGTTCAAAGTTGTTGCTTTCAAAGTTCAGTTACTTTTTATGTTCAGAAAATACTGTTCTATTTTATTAATTTGGGAGGGTTTTGTTGTTGTCGGTTTTTCTTTTGTATGTCTTTATTGAATTTGTTACAATATTGCTTCTGTTGTTTATGTTCTGATTTTTGGCCACTACGCACGGGGGATCTTAGTTCCCTGACCAGGATTGAACCCCTGCATTGGAAGAAGCGGCCCTAACCAGAGGACTAACAGGGAAGGCCTTATTCTTTTTCTCTACTGCAGATGATCTGATCCTATTTAGGGGGAAAGCTGAGAAGAACAGTGTGTTGCTGAGCCAGAGAGCAGAGGGAGAGAAGCGTCTGAAAGCATCAGGTGTACGGTACCCAGAGCCATGAAGTGGCGACAAACAGGGCGTGGGGGTGGTGGGGGACATTGGGGGTGGTGGTTGGGGGGGTGGGGGCGGACATTGTCAGGCACTGCTCGATTTCCGTCCCCCAAGGCCTCTTCTGGAAAGTTCTCCTTCCATCTGGAGGACATGGTTTTGTCTTTATGAGCGTGGGGTGTCCTTACCTGCCGCTCGACGGGGACTGCATCATGAGCTTGGGGACAGAACGTGACTTCTGGGGGGAGAAACTCAAAGTGGCCCTTTGACTTGAGCCCAGGCAAGATCACGCCTCAGTACCTTGCCGGTGCAGCAAATACGGCGCTTCTGTCATCAACCCTCTGGAGCTGGGCCACAACCAGGGGCCTCCTGTCCTGTGCCTGCTCTCACCAATGGAATGAGACTGAGTTCGGTTCCAAAGGCAAGGGAGGCATTCTTCTCGGATCAAAGAGTGAAGACGCGTGAGCTTCTACTTCAGAGCAGGTGTTCTCGCCGCCGCCACGGGTAGTTGCTTCGTTTACGACGACCTCTCCCGCCCGCAGGGGAGGGCTAGGTTTGCCGAGGCGCGCAGGCGCAGCTGTGCCGCTCAAGCTCCTGTCAGGAGGCGGCGCCGCCTCTCTGCACCCGGCCCGCCGCCTCTCTGCACCCGGCCCGCCGCCGCCATCTTGGGTGGAGTGCCGTGCGCAGTGTCTGTACAGGATCCCTAAGCTGAGGCCGCCGTGCAGCTGTTTGGCACCAGGAACGCAGGTCAGAAGGGCCTGGGCGTGAAACCTCTACTCGCGGCACCCTGTGAGGCAGTGAAACCAGGCTCAGCATAAAGGAAAAGGAAAAATGATTAGACTTTAGTTTGTTGTTGTTCGGCCAGCAAGTCGTGTCTGACTTTTTGCGACCCCATGAACTACAGCACTCAAGGTTCCCAGGCTCCTTTCATTGCCTCCCAGAGTTTGCTCAAATTCATGTCCATTGAGTCGGTGATGCCTCGAACCATCTCATCCTCAGCAGCCCCTTTCTCCTGCCCTCAGTCTTTCCCAGCATCAGGGTCTTTTCCAATGAGTCGGCTCTTTGCATCAGATGGCCCAAGTGTTGGACCTTCCACTTCAGCATCAGTCCTTCCAATGAATATTCCTTCAGGTTGATTTCCTTTCGGATTGACTGGTTTGATCTCCTTGCAATCCAGAGAACTCAAGAGTATTTTCCAACACCACAGTTCAAAAGCATCAATTCTTCCCCACTCAGCCTTCTTTATAAACACTTTTCTTTTGTTAGCTACATTCTATTTTTACTTCCTGGTAATTGTGAATGGGCTTTGCTGGTGTCATCCGAACTACATCCCTCCTGCTGATGTTAACTATGTTCAGTTCAGTCGCTCAGTTGTGTCTGACTCCATGACCCCATGAACCGCAGCACGCCAGGCCTCCCCTCTCCCTCACCAACTCCTGGAGTCCACCCAAACCCATGTCCATTGAGTTGGTAATACCATCCAACCATCTCATCCTCTGTCGTCCCCATCTCCTCCTGCCCTCAATCTTTCCCAGCATCAGGGTCTTTTCAAATGAAGCAGCTCTCCCGACTTGCCCTGTGGGAGAAAGAGAAGTGCTAGTCACTCCTTCAGGAAGAGCCCAGCCTGCAAAGCTAGCTGACACCTGTCTGTGGTCCCCCGGTCCTCCTCTGAAGGGCTGCTGGGCACATTTCCACTCTCCCCTGTGTCTTCAGCCTCCCGCTGTCTGTTTCAAAAGTGCCTTTCCTGCCTTCTTCCGCCTCCGGCCCACATCACTCACACCATTCTGTCCTCCAGAATCAAGCTTCTCCAGAGAGTGGTCCTTATTGTGCAGTAGATGCAGTAGCATGAACTGTGTAGTGTTTTTCAGGTGGATGGTGATATACATCTATCACTGTGTTTCATGCTTGAAAAAGATGAATTGTGAAGTGGACTACTGGGTTCATGAGTTACCTAAAGTGTTTGTTTGTTTGTTTAATATTTAAATGCTTATTTATTTGGCTGTGCCTGGTCTTAGTTGCAGCAGGTGGGATCTTTTTTTTTTTCTTCAAGTTGTGCCATTTCTGCACGTGGGATTTAGTTCCCCAACCAGTGATAGAACTTGGGTCCCCATATGTTTCGAGTACAGAGTCTTAGCCACTGGACCACCAGGGGAGTCCTCCTGATGTGCTTTTGAAAGTATCAAATAAGGCAAAAGAAACAAAGAGCGGTCCCATGAGTTGCTGTTGTTTTGTTGCCTGGTCCTTTCTGATCCCCTGAATGTGGCCCCTCCCCAGCACACTGCTGAAACTGCTCTGCCAATGTGACCAGTGCCCTTGGGTGTCTCTGCTTGCTTCGCTGGAATTCTCTGTGGTATTTGATGGAATTAAGGCTCCAGGACTCTTGGCACCCTTTCTTATTTTCTGGACAAACTGTCTCCTTCCTAGGTGGCCTCTTCATCTTTTCCCCCAGAGTCTCTTTTTCCTACTTAACCACCTGTCACCGACCTTATGTGCAGCCACTGAAGAAGCTGATCTGCTTGCCTGTGAAGAGGTGCAATGGTGGGAAAGGGCGAGCAGCAGGGCTTGGAAAGGGGACTGGCTGGAGCGGGGCTGGAAATTCTCCTTCCTGAGGTTGCCGCTCCCTTTGTGAGGACAGCAAAGTGGAAGCAGTGAGTACAGCTGACCCACCTAACTCAGGGGTTACAGGCAGCAACCCTCTGGTCAATGGAACATTCAAATGTAACTTTACAGTCAGCCCTCTATGTCCATGGTTCTGCATCCATGGATTCCCCCAGCCCCTATCATGTAGTACTCTAGTACGTATTTATTGGGGGAGGGGAAATAGTGTATATATGGGCCCTTGCAGTTCACATCTAAGTTGTTCAAGGGTCAACTGTATATAAAATTTCTGGTATATGTTGCTTTTTGATAACTGGATAGCGTCTGAGAATTTCAGATCTCAAAAGATGTAGTCAGGAAGGCATAGAAGGGGAAGAGACTTTACAAGTATAAACATGTGGACCTGGCTTGATAGGGAGGCCTCAGCCTCCCCAGGGGTCTTATCCCCAAAGCAGGCTGGAGTCAGCCTTTTCTGCACTGTGACAAAACGACCATGTCTTAGTTTATTAAAAGTCAACTGAGTGCCTGCAAGGGGCACCCTGATTCTTCTCTCCAGATAAATGACCCAATGTAGAATGGAAGCAGGAGATTGTCTCTTCCTTTCCTCCTGCTCCTACCTTCAGCTCAGAACAAACAATCAGTTTTCAATTTTTCTTTCCTGCCCAACCCCTCCAATCTCCAGATTGAAATCAGTGGGAGAAGGTGCATGCATCAGGTCATATCACAGGGAGAGAAGCAGGCAGGAGAGAACACAGGGGGAATGCTTCTTTTAACTCAAAATGCTGGTCTAGTCTCTAGCTTTCCTACCAGAGGCCTCTACTCCTGTCTTGTGAGGTCTGAAAAGGACTGAGGACTGAGAGGCAGGGTAGGAGGATAAAGGAATCTATGTTTGCATGGTTCCAGAAGTCCACTCAGTCGGTGGCCTGTCTCCAGGGCCTGCTCCTCTCCCTTCACCAGGTAATTCCCACCCTCTCCAGAGGCCACCCCAGGCTGTGCTGTGTTGCTCTGCCTGAGTGTGGACTTAGGCACACTCGAGGACTCAACTAATGCTTGATGGCAATTAATGGAAGACTTGCAAAGAGCACAATTTGAAGTGGAAACAAGATGAACATCTTGGCCCGTTGGGGCAGTTATAACAGAACACCACAAACTGAGTGACTTCGAATTTCTCACTGTTCTGGAGTCTGGGAATCCTAGATCACGGTATCTGGTTAGAGTCTACTGCCTGGTTTGCAGATGGCTGTCAGAGACACACAAACATTCATTCTGTAGCTGAGTCGTTTTCTCAGCATCTGCATGTTCCAGACCCTCCAAATGGGTCCTTGTAGTTACATCTTTTCTCTGACCCTGGCATGATGCTAAATCTTGCCCCATACATGGGCAGTGGGCATCTCCTTGACAAATGTCCCTCCTGCATAGTGTCTAGCTTCTGACATGCAGAAATGGACAAAGATTTCCTGATAGATGTAAGAGTTGGATAAATGGAACGATCTGCTGTGTTCTCAGGTGGGAATACTGAATCGTTTAAAGATAATGACCCTATTATTTTAAAGGGTTAACATAATTACAATTTTTAAATCCCAACAGATTTTTGGAACTTTACAAATTGATTTGATTGCAAATTATTGAAAAAATAGACAGGCAAAAATTTCTTGGAAAAGATGAATTATGAAGTGAACTAGTTAGTTTCAAAATCCCTTTTAGAGAAAGCTAATGATGATGAGGATGACAAACTATCATTTGTTGAGAGCTTGTGATGTGCTGGGCATTATGCTAACCACTTTGTGCACATTATTTCTTTTTTCTGTTCTAACTGTAGTGCTGTGAAATAGGCACTGTTATTACCCATATTTTACAGAAGAAGTGACAGAATTAAAGTGTTTGTTCAAGATCAATAACTTGTTCAAGATAAAACAGCTAATCTGGGTCTGCTTGATTCCTAGGCTTATTGCTTCACTGCTCTTCACCGACATGGAACCCACATGCTGCTGATTAAAGAGCAGACAGATGGAGCAATAGAATAGAACAGAGTGCTCAGGGTAATTTTCTTAAAAATTAACCAGGCAAAAATATAAGCCTATATTGTTACAAACACATATACATAGTATACACACAAGTGAAGGCTTAAAAAACAAAATGGCGGCAGATATAACAAAGAGTTGGAAAGGGGTCAAAGTTAGAATTGCAGTCCACAGCTGGAAAAGAAAAGCAAGTGCAAGCAGAAGGGAGTCAAGGGTAAAAGAAAGTCCAGAAACACTTGGAATCAATTTCTAACTCAGTATCAGCTGCCCTTTTGATCTATGTGGCTGAATGCATCAAAGATAAACCACAGGATGTGTGAGAAGTCATATTAAAACAGTAGCCACTCATTTTTACCCACTAAACTATCTCCCTTTCTAGGGTTCCACAGCCCCGACCCAGGACAGAGGAGCAACCCCCAAAGTATTGCCATCCTCATGTGTGAATGTGCTCAGTCCCTCAGTCGTCTCCAGCTCTTTGTGACCCTGTGGATTATAGTCCATGGGATTTTCCAGGCAAAAATTCTGAAGTGGGTTGCCATTTCCTTCTCCAAGGGATCTTCCTAACCCAGAGAGAGAACTGGTGTCCCCTGCATTTGGAAAAATTATCCTTTAACTTTGTCACATTATTATTATATCTAATATATTTATATTATTATTGTCACGTATCCATTAACAAATTATTGTTATTCATCCTTTTACAGACTATGGTATATTTATCCAGTGATTTTCCTTTATTCAACTTATGGAGAAGTTGTGTGTTTGTTCAGTATCAGGATCTGAAGAGGGTTTTGTTTTGTTTTTGAGACTGAAGTGTTCCACATGGTGAGGCCTGAGCCCCGGCGTGGCTTGGGAATGGAGCAGGCTCTTAGTCTGGTGTGCAGGCTCTTAGTCCAGGAGGACAGGTCTGACTTGACCCAGCCACCCTCTGGAGGTGTAATGACGTGGGCGGATGGGGGAGGGCTGGGGAGCCGTCCCTGCTGGGCTCCAGTGGTTGGCTTTTGCTGCTGTCCAGGGTGTGGCTAGGGCAGGCTGACCACTGTCAGAAACCCACCATCAGCATCTCTTAAGTGAGTATCACCTCTGCACCCCACGGGCTGACTGATGGCCGGCCTTCTCTCTTCTGGTGTCTGAGATTTCCCAGGGCTCATTGGGTATCCTGTGTACCCATTTCCTGGGTGAGGTCTCTCCACTGCTTGTGTTGAAATGGGGGCAGTTTGCTTGCATTACAGCTATACAATCTAAAAACAACAAAGTATTTTCCACTTGTTCACAGTGACGTCCCTAATTTTTCAGGGCTGATAGAGGAGTTCCTCTTGAAAAATAATAATTCTTTGCCAGTTTCAGTGGGATTAGAGAAAAACCCAACAAATCAGTGAAATCAAATAATTGTCAATCTCATTGTTTCTAAGGCTTAACTTCTGTAAATAGCAATGATATCACCTTTGTATTTGTATGATTTTTTTTTTTTTTGGCTGCTGTTCCCTGTGGCTAATGCTGTGTGACTACTATCAGCAGGAACCCACTGCTGACCTATGTCAGTAAATATTGGGGTAAAATTGGAGCAAAATCTCCCTAGTCCCATAGTGGAATTACTGGTCCATGTATATTATCATATTTATGTCTCTTAATATGTAATTGCTAAATTGCTTTTCCTTAAAGGTCAGTTCCTTTTCCAGTGACAGATGAAGATGTGAAATGTCAAGACTCTAGTTTATCGTGAACATTTTTCTTCCCCTAATTTGGTAGCTAAAATAATACCCACTGCTTATTTTAATTTGTCCTTCTTTTATTCTTTTGAGGAGGAGTCTGTTACCTTCACATTAGCTGCAAGGATGCTAGCAAGTTCCTGCTTGCTGGTTTCCCCTGTTCCATTTTATTGAAATAGCTTCAGTGGAGATCTGTGGCAGATCTGAAGATCTGATATTTTTCATCCAGTCAATTCTTATTCATTTTTTCAAACCAATGGAAGCTTCCATTTCTCCCATTTCTTACCTCATGTGACTGCTGTTGCTGTGTTTCCTTTTCTCCATTTCCCTAGCGCACTCTTCATACCAGGGGCAGCGAAAGGAGAGGCGGACGTTTGCAGGGAAACAAAACGTCTCAACATGGCAGACAGCCTAAAAATGAGACGCAGGCCATCTCCATCATGAAAGGGCACAGCCATTCCTCCTGCTGGGACCGTGTCTTGGTCCCTTGCATTCTTGGATCCTGGCTTCCTTCATCTGGCTGGCCTGTCTCTTCCTGATCACACCTTGTGAACTTCCCCTTCTAGAGCCCTCAGTCTGGGCTGGGCTCCTTGCCTTGTGTTTCCCTGAGGCTTATAGTCCCCTTCTCACTTCCACTTGGCCATATAGATTATTATTATAATAAAATATTATTATATTTTAATAATCTAGAATGACCCATTTAGTGCTTACCTAAGCAAAATGCAATTTTCTCTCCCTAGTAACTATACCAATCACTTTTAACCATTTCTTTTCCACCCTTTTCCTCCAGCCATATTTCCTTTTGTCTGTTTTCTGGTCAGGCTCTTCACTTGTTTATCTACTGATGTCTTAATGTTTCTCTTATTGCTTAATACCCTTTTTTTGTTCACTTAAAGATTCCTGAATTAAGAAAAAAAAATCATAATTAACAGATGTTCTCTCCACAATAAACAGAAGGTACTATTTCTTAGTTTCCAAAGAAAATTACTTTTTCCTAGAAGAATCAATAAATCTTTCAAAAGACTATTACATATATGGCTTCAAGCTACAAAACAGAAACTCAAATCTCATTTTATATATATATATATATATCTCAAAAGAAATTTTCCATAGTAGTGTTTATTTATCTCTGGCTGATCTTGTTAATCAATACCACATTGTTACCCATAAAAATACAATAAATAGTCAACATCTGAACTTTAATAGGCAAAACAAACATCTTTGTTTTGATTATTAGACATGTTATTTTATTTTGAACCTTATTCTGAATAATTTGAAAATCATCTAATTTTAGAAACTTCTCTATAAAACTCAAATCTTTGGCTGTGTCTTTCCAGAAGTTACCTCATCTTGCTGTTTATTATATCTCAGATGAAAAAGGGTAGATTTTTAGAAAATGCAGTTCATTGTTATTGTTGTAGTTCATTCGTTAAGTCATGTTCAGCTCTTTGCAACCCATGGGCTACAGCACGCCAGGCTCCCCTGTCCTTCACTATCTCCTGGGGTTTGCTCAAATTCATGTCCATTGTGTCAAGGATGCCATCCAACCATCTCATCCTCTGTCACCTCCTCATCCTGCCCTCAATCTTTCCCAGCATCAGGTTCTTTACCAGTGAGTTGGCTCTTCACATCAGGTGGTCAAAGTATTGGAGCTTCAGCTTCAACATCAGTCCTTCCAATGAATAGTCAGGGCTGATTTCCTTTAGGATTGACTAGTTTGATCTCCTTGCTGTCCAAGGTACTCTCGAGAGTCTTCTCTAACACCATAGTTTGAAAGCATCAATTCTTTGGCCCTCAGCCTTCTTTATGGTTCAACTCTCACATCCGTACTTGACTACTGGAAAAGCCATAGCTTTGACTTAGACCTTTGTTGGCAAAGTGGTTTCTCTGCTTTTACGCTGTCTAGGTTTGTCATAACTTTTCTTCCAAGAAGCAAGCATCTTATAATTTCATACTGTCCACAGTGATTTTGGAGCCCAAGAAAAGAAAATACGTCACTGTTTCCACTTTTCATAGCCAGTGCAAATTAATAATAAATGCTCATATCCTTTGCCAGCATTTCTCAAATATACATACAGTAACCCTTTGAGGAAAGCAAAAAAATTTTTTTAATAAAAATTCAAGAATGATGCACAAAGGTAGACTATAAAGAATCAATGGGGAATCAAAATAAATAGTAGATAAGTGCCATAAATATAAATATTTAAATATATTTTACAAATAAAAATCAAAATAAAGGGGTTGTCATATCAAGAACTTGAAGGTGGAAGTAGTTCTCTGCCTTCAGGTCTCTGTGGCTAGCACTGGGCTTCGGGCAGAGTGCATCTCCTGAGCAATTAGCAGGCTGCAGAAGAATAAGGAGGCTTCAATGCCATCTCCAAATGGGGGTTAATGAATTCCAGCCTTTTCTGGAGAGGTCCCTCCCACCATCCTAGGCGGAAGATTCACCAACTGACTGTTTTTATGTGACTATCCAGCATACAGCCTGCCAAAATACAGCAAACCTCTTACCTGTCAAACCTTTCAGCTCCTTGCTTCTGCCCATATGTTCAGGAGTAATTCATAGAAACTGAACAGACCTGCCGAATATCTCCAGGAACTTTGAAGTGCTTGGAAGGAAACGATAGATCTTAAAAATATAGGTGGTATTTTCATGTTTGTTTTTTTTTAACTTTCATTAAAAGTGAAGAGAAGAGCGATAAGATAGAAGTGAAAACTTGATTTTATGGCTGCTGTCAGGGAAAGGGATTTGCTAAACATGTGCTCCACCACCACACACTGCACTGAATTGTGTACGAGTTTGCTTTTCTAGATTACAGCTCAAACTACCCAAACAATGGGTCTTAATAAACGACAGAATGATTATCCTGAAGACCAGGGAAAAAAGCATTTTTCCCCACTTTCATCCAAATGTACAAAGGCTAATTATGTGATTAGGAATGCTCACCAATTCATTTGATTAAATTATTTTTGTAACCTTTGTTATCTGGAGCCATACTAACGTGAGAAGATAAACAAAAGTGTAATTAGTATTCTTATTGTTGATGAATATATTCTTTGTTTCTGAGCCTGCAACAAAGGAGGCTGAGATCCCAAGGCCCACTGTATCATCTCCCACATCTTCGTCTTTGCCACATTGATGGGTGGCTTTTCCTCTCTTACTGAGGATGTGATGTGGTGGGGGGAATGTCAGGTGTGGGGGTGCAAGGTACACAGAAAACAGAGCAGGCTTGTCTCCTCCTGTCCTTAGCACCTAGTACAGTTCAAGGATCTACTTTCTATGGATATGGTGAGGATGAGTGGAATAATGGGAAGAATTATATAACATTGTGGAAAACAAAACAAAACCCTATTTCAGGGGTCAGATGAGATGGTTTCAGATTTCTTCGCTTCCTGACATTACAACTTAACAACAATTGCTTAACCTCTCTACCTGCAGATCTTCAGCTGCAAAATAAGAATGATCTTAATAGTCTCTTGTTTTGAAATGTTGCCTCCATACCAAAAAATAGGTTAAGTCCAAATTCCTTATCAGTACGTATAAACTTCATATTTTGGCCTCAGACTAACCAGTGCTGGCTCTTAAAACCTCCTAATGCACCTTCTTCTCCTAGCATATGACCTATTCCTGTAGGACCATAGGGTAGAGGAGGATCCCTTAATAACTTGTACCTGTTAGACAAGGTTGCTCTTTATCTTTCTGCCTTATAAACTCCTCACTCTTACTGTTGTTGTTCAGTTGCTAAGTCATGGCTGACTCTTTGCAACCCCTTCCCTCTTAAGTTTCTCTCAAAATCTCTTCCTGTTTCTGATGTCTCTGCTTCATGGGAATGAGATGGATCCAGTCCTCTGAGTGCACAGTGAACTCTGAATTTCCTGCTCTCTACTACACATCTGTTTTACACTTTTTTGCTTTAACTTGTAACCATCTTGAGAGCAAAATATGTTTAATTTATCTTGTCTACCATCTCTGGCACTGTAATGGTACATAATGGGCTATCATTTAGTGTTGAGTGAATTAAGTTCTTCCATATGTGTTTTTTAACATGTTTTCTTAAATGTTAAACAATGTGACAGATAGTCTTATGTAAAAGTTTATACAGTAGCTCAATTTGACCAATGAGTGAAGTGAATGAACCTTATTACTATTGAACATCTTCACTGATGTTCAGTTCTGTACCTTGAGGCAGATTGATTCTAACTTAGCTCATAGAAGAAGAGACACAAATAGCCAGTAAACATATGAAGGAAAAGATTCAACTGAACTAATAAAGAAGTTAAAGTATAACAACAAGCTACAAAAAGAAAACCCAATAGAATAAGTGAAAAAAATTAAAGATATATAATTCTGGCTAAGGTGCTGTGAAGCAAACTCTAATATATTGCAGGTGGGAATAGTGGTCTAACATTTCTGTAAAGCAGTCTGATAATATGTATAAAGAGTCTTACAGATCTTATCTGTTCTGCATAAGCAACTTCTAAGAATCTCTCACAGGGAAAAAAATAGAAGTCATGACAAAATACTGTGTCTGTAGGTACTCTGCATATAATAACAAGATTTGGAAACAATCCAGCTGGGAAGAGTTAAGCAAGTTATAATATGTCCATGCAAGAAATGTTATGTAGCCACTGAAAATTATGACTATCTAGAGTCAGTAATACTGTTGAGAAATGTTGAGGATTACTAGGGCATCGTGAACTTTGGCATGAGGATGGTGGTGCATAAGCAGTCCGTAATGGCAATAGCACTTCTGTTGGGTATCTTTTTTTTTTTCCTGTACTACTACATTTTTCCTGTCAAGTTTCAGTTTTCTTTAATGAACAAATATTTTGTTTAAAAATTAAAGCATTAGTTTAAAATTTAAACACACACACACACACACACACACACACACATACACACTGAGCTTATCAGAGAGCTGCAATCATGGCCTCAAGTCATTTCTTCCATAAATGGATCCTCTAGCCATCTTCCTTTTAAGAGCGCCCCTCAGGGAAGGGCTCACTAATAATTACGCTGAACTTTGAAGAATCAGGAGTTTGTTAGGCAAGAAAGTAAAAAGGCATTCCAGGCAAGTGAATGAAGGCATAGGAGATGGGATATCTTTTGAGATCAGTCTTTAGGTATTGCAGAGTGGGATACGAGAGATTGGTCTGGTATTGACAACAGGTTCATGGAATGTAGGGCACTGGGGTCTGTGCTATGGAGTTTGGACTTAAGCCTGCTGTTCGAGAAGAGCCTGTGGCTGAGGAGTTCTGCTTCTATGTATATACCCAACTAAGTTGCACACATACACTCACCAAAATACACAACTGTGGATGTTCATGGAGCCTCTGTTTGCAGTGGTCACAAACTGGAGCAGTCCAGCTGGTCATATGTGAGGGATGATGGATGAATCTTGGTGTAGTCTTCGGTGGTGGACAACAATGAGACTGGATGAGGTTTAGTTGCAAAATGTAGTTGAACTTTGCAGTTTTGATGTTGAGTGAGGGAGGCTACTCACAGGGGAATACGTGTGTGATTCCAATTATGCGGAGAAAAAGAACAGGTCAAAGACACGTATGCTCTTGGAAGTCATCATGGTGATTGCCCTTGTGGCAGGGGGTAGTGATAGGAGGGAGACACTAAGAGGGGCTGTCTCTGGTGCAGTGTGCAGTTTCATAAGCCGTGTTTGCAGATCACAATGTGATTTGTGTTTGCATCAACTATGTGAAAATATATTCAGCTATACAATTAAGATTTGCATGCTTTTCTGCATGTCACATTTCCACAGTATTTACGAAAATAAAATATGGTAAAAAAAAACCAACTCTGGAATAACTTTCCTTTCCTGGTTCTCCACTGCAGCATGCGTGGTTGGAAGCCCTTGCTTTCTGACTGTCAAGGCCTGGAGGAGCTGAACAGCTGTCTTCTGCCTTCCTAGCTTCGTCTGTAGTCAGTCAAAGAATCCCAACCACTCAAGGCTCCAAATGATTGCCCTGGCATCTACTTAATCAACATATTAGCGTGGGGAGGAAAGTGCTCAAGTTTACCTTAGACCTGAGATGATGACTGGTCTAATCCAGGAAAATCTACAGCTGCTTATCTGATTTTAGACTTTCTCGTTCATACAGATTTTGACTCTGTCCCTGAGGATTAATACTGTGACGAATCGCACCCCTCACACAGTCCAAATTACAGTGCCTGGGGTTCATCATCAGGCCAGACTTCTATATATATTGCCAAGTAATCCAGATGTGTTTTTCCTATTTCGGTTTAAAAGTTGTAATGTTTTCTACATACATATTCATAATGGATTCCGTTTCAAGCAGAAATTATGGACCAGCCCCTGCAAGGTGGTTGAAGAATATCTTACCCAGAAAGGAAATACATTAATGTCATGAAAGCCCTTTGGAGCATCCAAGTCTTGGCTCCATTTTTGGACTTCCTTCCACTTTCCAGAACCCTTCCTTCAGATATTTTCTTTAGATAAGGTGGCCTGTGATGACCTCAGCACACCCTGATGGTTCCTCCAGATAATACGTCCTCAACACAGAGGAGCCATGTGGTTTATTGAGAGCACATGTTCCCCACTGTCATCACTCAAGCTGCTGGCCGCTCTTTGTGCCAAAGCCACAAGCAATGCCAAAGTTGTTGTGTCAGAGAAATTGCTCCCCAATATCGACATGCCAGCTCTTCTGTCAATAATATATGCTGTAAGTCGCTTCAGTCATGTCCGACTCTGTGCGACCCCATAGATGGCAGCCCACCAGGTTCCCCCATCCCTGGGATTCTCCAGGCAAGAACACTAGAGTGGGTTGCCATTTCCTTCTCCAAAGCATGAAAGTGAAAAGTGAAAGTGAAGTTGCTCGGTCATGTCTGACTCTTAGCAACCCCATGGACTGCAACCTACCAGGCTCCTCTGTCCATGGGATTTTCCAGGCAAGAGTACTGGAGTGGGGGTGCCATTGCCTTCTCTGCTCAATAATATATAGAAGTCTTCATTTGCTCAAGAATTCACTCACTCAGCCCCTCCAACATTTCTTGAACGTCTGCTGTAGCCAAGCATGTAGTAGTAGGTACTGAGGATAGATAATGAAGAAAATGTTCACAAACCTTGGCCTTGAGGAGACAAGACTGGCAACAAAGAGGCAGACATGTGAAAGGATTATGGGTGGAGAGAGGGCTGGGAAAAGAGAAAGCAGAGAGAGGGGAGATGGCAGATGGACCTGGATATTTTGGGTAACCCAGTCAGCAGGGCCTCTCTGAGCGAAGGGAGTTTTAACTCCACCAAGATCTGGGGAAAGAGCATTCTGTGAAGGGAAACAGCCACAGAGATGCACCCCAAGAAAAAGAATCAGCTTTGCTCATTCACCATGGAGCCCAGATAACTGGCTTTAAATATCTGCCAAAGAAGAGTCAAAGCCTGGTTAAAGTGGTACTAAGCAAGCAAGTCCTTAGGGACTTCCCAGGTGGCTCAGTGGTAAAGAACCCACCTGCCAATGCAAGAGATGCAGGTTTGATCCCTGGATCGGGTTTGATCCCCTCAAAAGGAAATGGCAATCCACTCCAGTATTCTTGCCTGAGAAATCCCATGGACAGAGGAACCTGGTGGGCTGCATTTCATGGGGTACCATAAAGTCAGACAGGACTTGGTGACTAAACAATAACAAGCAAGTCCTTTCCTGCTGCTCCTGTTTTTCTGTGGCTTCCACTTATACCTTGGAGGGGTCAGAGGCCATACCAGGGACCAGGTATGTAGAGATGCAAGGAGAATACATTCTAGACAATGAAATAGAGAAGAGGTTGGTGGGTGATATCCTACAAAGCATAACCTGGCTGTGTGTGCTTCCTCTCTTTGCTGCTCTTATGTGCTGAACTGTCTGCCCCACCCCACTCCCATTCATATGTGAGGCTTTAACCCCCAGCCCCTCAGAATGTGACTATTTGGAGACAGGGCCTTTAAAGAGTCAATTAGGGTTAAATGAGGTCTTGAGGTGAGCCCTGATAGAATATAGCTGGTGTTCACATAAAAAGAGGAGATTTGGTCATAGATATGTACAGAGAGAAGACCATATGAGCACAGAGGAAGACGGCTGTCTATAAGTCAAGGAAGGGAGCTGAGAAGAAATCAACCCACCTTGATCTTGAGTTTCTACCCTCCAGAATTGCAAGAAAATAAATTTCCATTTTTTAAACTGCCTGGTCTGAGGTGTTTTCCTAGGGCAGCCCTAGCAAAAATAATACAGTTGCCCATTATTGTTTAGACTTGGGAAGTGACTTAAAACATTGAAGAACTACATTTGTATCAATCTTAGTATCCTACAGTGTTCTGGAACTTTATTGGTAAGTCAGTCCAATAAGTCTCAGCTGTACTTATTTTCCAAGATCAGTTGAAAAATCTTTAATCAGAGGGTAAAACAAATGGAGTGCCAAAAATGTCAACTTTTGAAGATTTTAGTGAATTGTTGAAAACAACACATTTTCTGGCTTTTCCTCTATTAAAGCTGAGGAGGAATTGAACAGATTAAAATTAAATCCAGTTATGTCCTGGATTTAATTTTTGAAAATTTATGAGTTTTGAAACATCTTGACTTGTAGGAAGAGCCTTTTGATGAAGCTCCTTTGTATTTAATTGGATACATTTATATACTATCAGGAGTAAATAGAATAGAGGAGGCCTGCAAATTTTTGGCCTCTAAATTTGGCAAAACAATAATAATTATAAAGGCAACTTATGTAATGAATTTTATTTTTTAAAATGTGATTTAAAACCATCAACAAAATGAAAATTTGGGGGAGTGGATGGGAAAATATTTACAAATCCTGTATCTAATAAAGGGCTAATACCTTAAAGATATAATGAACTCTTACAACTCATTTTGAAAAAAATTTAATTGAAAATGGGCAGAAAATCTGAATAGATTTTTTTTTTAAAGAGGACATCCAAATGGCCAACATGTACATGAAAAGATGCTCAACATCACTAATCATCAAGGAAATGCAAATCAACAACCACTGTGAAATATCACCTCACACCTGTTAAAATGACTATCACAAAAAAAAAAAAAAAGGGGAGAATAGCAAGTGTTAGCAGAATATGATGAGAAAGGAACTCTCATACACTGTTGTAAATTGGTGCAACCATCAGGGAAAACAGCATGGAGTTTCCTCAAAAATTAAAAATAGAACTATCATATAAGCCAGTGATTCATATCTGGACATTTATTCAAAGAAAACAAAAACACTAATTCAAAAATATTTAGGTACCCGCACATTCACTGCAGTTTTACTTACAATAACCAAGGCATGTAAAGACCTTATGTGACCACCTTTGGATGAATGAATACAGGAATATGGTACATATACACACACAATGGAATATATTCAGCCATAAAAAGACTGAAATATTGCCATTATTTCACAACACGGATGGACTTTCACAGTATTACACTAAGTGAAATAAGTCAGATAGAGACAGACAAATACCATATAAGCTCACTCATATGTGAAATACAAAAACAAAGAAACTGAGCTCATAGATACAGAAAACAAATCGGTAGTTGCCAGAGGCAGGGAGGGAGGAAGGGCTGAAATGAGTAAAGATGTCAAAAGGTACAAATTTCTAGTTATAAAAAAATAAGTCATGGAGATGGACACCACATTGACTGTGGTTAATAGTTCTGTGTTGTGTATTTAAAAGTTGCTGGGAGAATAAATCTTAAAAGTTTTTATCACAAAAAAAGTTTGTGACTGTGAATGGTTAAGTATAACTAGACTTAGTGTGGTGATAATTTCACAATATATACAAATATCAAATCATTATGTTGTACACCTGAAACTAACATGTTGTGCATCAATTATACCTTAATTTTAAAAATATATATGAAAAAGAAAGATACTCTTAATGGAGACCAGTTACCTATGAGAATATTTGTCTACCCAGGGATTGATCGAACCTGTGTATCTTATGTCTCCTGCATTGGCAGGTAAGTTCTTTACCACTAGAACCACCTGGGAAGTCCTATAATATTTATACAGATCAATATTAAAAATAAACTAGGATCAAATATATCCTTCATTTAGCAAAATTTTCTCTGAGCTTGACACTTGGCATGTTTCCTGGGTCCTCACCTACCAATGGGCTTCCCTGATGGCTCAGTAGTAAAGAATCCACCTGCAATGCAGGAGATGCAGTTTCGAACCTTGGGTCAGGAAGATCCCCCAGGAGGAAATGGAAACTCCCTCCAGTCTTCTTGCCTGAAAAAACTCTATGGACCAAAGGAGCCTGGTGGGCTATATTCCAAAGGGTCACAAAGAGTCAGACACGTCTGAGCACATATGCAGGCACTTACCTCACTCTTACCCCCAGGTGGTTTATAAAAGTTAGCCAATTTTATTTTTTGTTGTTATTGAAATTTTTATTTATTTTTTTTTAATTTTATTTTTTTACTTTACAATACTGTATTGGTTTTGCCATACATTGACATGAGTCCACCACAGGTGTACATGAGTTCCCAACCCTGAACCCCCCCTCCCACCACCCTCCCCATATCATCTCTCTGGTCATCCCAGGGCACCAGCCCCAAGCATCCTGTATCCTGTATTGAACCTAGACTAGCAATTCATTTCTTACATGATAGTATACATGTTTCAGTGCCATTCTCCCAAATCATCCCACCCTCGCCCTCTCCCACAGAGTCCAAAAGTCTGTTCTTTACATCTGTGTCTCTTCTGCTATCTCGCATACAAGGTTATCATTACCATCTTTCTAAATTGCATATATATGTGTTAGTATACTATATTGGTGTTTTTCTTTCCGGCTTACTTCACTCTGTATAATCAGCTTCAGTTTCATCCACCTCATTAGAACTGATTCAAATATATTCTTTTAATGGCTGAGTAATACTCTATTGTGTATATCTGCTGATGGATATCTAGGTTGCTTCCATGTCCTGGCTATTATAAACAGTGCTGCAATGAACATTGGGGTACACGTGTCTCTTTCAGTTCTGGTTTCCTCGGTGTGTATGCCCAGCAGTGGGATTGCTGGGTCATAAGGCAGTTCTATTTGTAGTTTTTAAGGAATCTCCACACTGTTCTCCATAGTGGCTATACTAGTCTTCATTCCCACCAACAGTGTAAGAGGGTTCCCTTTTCTCCACACCCTCTCCAGCATTTATTGCTTGTAGACTTTTGGATAGCAGCCATTCTGACTGGTATGAAAAAGTTAGCCAATTTTAAAACCGGAAACCAAGTTTGGGATCTTGCTTCTAAATGAACTCTTTGATTTGTGAAAAAAATGCACAAAGGTGTCTCTGAAAACACACAGTTTTCCTTGAATCACACTCTTACAATATTCCTGATGCCAGATAAGTGGATTTGTTCCCACACCCACCAGTTCTCCCACACCAGCTGGATGGTTTATAATTCAATTCATTTCTGACACTAAACAGATTTATCACAGACCCCCACCAGATTGCCCCCCTACTCCAGACCAGATCTGGTCATAAGCAGTGAGTCCCCAGGTTGGTACCACTTATGTCCTTCTTGACTAAAATTAGAGGTTCCCACCACCTTCTCCATGGGTTAAGTAATTTGCCAAAGCAGCTCATGGAACTCAGGAAAACAGTTGACTTACTATTGCTGATTTATTACAGAGGATATTCCAATAGATACAAATGAACAGGAGAGAAGAGACACAGGGGGTGAGATCTGGTAGAGTCCTGAGCAAAGGAGCTTCTGTCCTATAGAGTTGGGAGACCATCAGCCTCCCAGCCTGTAGACCTGTTCACCAATCTGGAAATTTCTCTGAACCCTACACTTTTAGAGATTTTTAAAAATGAGGGTTTGGTTATTTATTAACTCAATTGCCAGCCCCTCTCTCCAAAGTGGGAATTGAACCTAAAAGTCCCAAGTTTCTGATCATGGCTTGGTCTTTCTGGTGACCAGCCCCAATTCAGGAATCTATACAAAGTCACCTCATTAGGACAAAAGGCAGTCTTACCACAAAGAACTTACAAGCAATTTAGGAGCTCTGGGTCAGGAATTAGGAGCAGAAGCCAATGGATATTTATTTCCTATTATTTCGCAAAATGTTTGTCCTGCTGTCAATGTCAGCAGTGCCTGCCTTACCCATTCACTCTCTTTCCTTTATGTTTCACAAATTATTTTACAGCTCATCACAAGGGAAAGTGAAGACACTGGAGGAACAGCTATAATAAATTACAAGAAATTCCACAATACACTTAAGGTTCCCTGTCCTCTTGTGTCCCTCCCCCAGAGCACTACCAGTGGGTGATCTTAAGGAAGAGCTGCAGGACCACTCCCCTCAGGGAGCCTGCCAACAACCCCCTTTCCTGCTATGGAATGAGGAGGGGGATGGTCATACTTGTTCTGTTGACACTGGTGGATCAGCTGAGAACAGGAATTTAAAAGTGACTTGTTACCTCTAAAACCTCTATTGAGATGCAAATGAATTGGTATTTGGTTTCCAAAGCAGGTTTCACTAGTAGGAGGGAAAAATGTGTTGATATTTCCTGTCAACATGATCCTGGCAGTCATCTTCCTCATTAAAAATGACTGAGTTGACTTTGACCTCTAACTTGAACTCCTGTGGGATTGGACAGCGTTGCTGTGTTTCCCAGTGTATTCCTGCTGGGAATGCTCAGCAGGAGTTAACTCAGGTTAACTCAGCCACAAAAGAAACTTAAAAAATTTTTATTTATTTTTTAATTGAAGGATAATTGCTTTACAGAATTTGTTGTTTTCTATCAAACCTCAACATGAATCAGCCGTACATGTACGTTTGTCCCCTCCGTCTTGAACCTCGCCTCCCATCTCCCTCCCCACCCCAACTCTCTAGGTTGATACATAGCCCCTGTTTGAGTTCCCTGAAACATACAGCAAATTCCCATAACTAAAACATGGAAGCAACCTAGATGTCTATCGACAGATGAATGGATAAAGAAGTTATGGTACATATACACAAAAGAAACTTTCAAGGTTCACTTCTGCCAAGCTAACAGACCAAATGGAAGTCATGCGTCCTTTCCCACCACAGCTGGAGAGTAACCATAAACATGAATCTTTATAATGGGGCCAGTGCGTTAGAACAAGGAGCTGAGATGCTTGGGCAGTGCTGAAGTGACCTTGAGGAGGCCATCTTGAACTCTGTCAGGCTGAATTTGTCACCTAATAAAAAAGTGGGGTGAACAATATTAGCCCTGCCTATTTCAGGGTGGTTGTGAAGATTAAACAAGGTCTGTAAAAACACTTGGCAAAGTATAAAGTGGATGATAGAAGTGAAATACTATCAGTTATTTATTATTATATAACTGAATTACTAATTAGAAAAGAAACTGAGTTGAAACTAAATCAAAAATGTGTTTCTCATATCATAAAAGACAATGTTTGGGGAGATCATAAAATAACAGTACTAATAAACCATGGTTTAAATGTATTATCTCATTTACTGCTTATAAAACAAAGCTCCCAAGATTAGGGAGAAAGCTCCCACTTCTATTCTTCAAACTTGAGATCAGACATATCTTTAATATGACAATGAGCAAATAATTATGGAAAAATTACTAGAGCTGGGTCACTTTAACCCACCTTGGACATCAAGGTGTCTGCCTTTGAACAGTTCAGAACTTAAATGAGGAATGAGAACATATATACCCAAGAGAGCAATTAATGTATATGGTGGTGGTGGTGGTGGTTTAGTTGCTAAGTCATGACCCCGTGTACTGTAACCTGCCAGGCTCCTCTGTCCATGGGATTTCCCAGGCAAGAATACTGGAGTGGGTTGCCACTTCCTTCTCCAGGGAACATTCCTGACCTAGGGGTTGAATCGGCATCTCAAACCCATGTCTCATGCATTGCAGGCAGATTGTTTACTGCTGTGCTCCCAGGGGAGCCAGTTAATGTATATAGGCAGCAATAAATTATATACTGTGAACAAAAATTGCCTCAGAAATTGAAAGGGAGAAATCTCTGTGAGCTGGGAAATTTAGAGTTTTGATAAGGCAGTGGGACTTTTATCAGATCTTGAAGCACACATCATACGCACTTGGACATACATAGACTCCTAGGCGACCACTGCCCACAAGGAGAACAGTATGTGAGCAAAGGTAATGGGTGAAAAATCATGGGTGCATTTGAAAAATCCATCTGTGAATTTAGAGTGAGTGACTGGAGTCAAGGAAGCATGAAGTGGCCAAAGGAAAACAGGGTTGGGTTACAGGTGTTCCCAGATGTGCTTTGTCTTCATCAATAACTCCTCCGGGGATTCTCCATTCCCACTTTCAGCTCCATCCCAGTCATCACTCCTGCCTCGTTTGCAATGACACCCCAAGGAGTCTAGTTTGCACATATACCATCTCAAGTTAGGAAATGACCTCTAGGGAAGACACCTCAAAAGAAGAATATTCTAAGATAATACTTGTGTCAGAGACTTTTTCCAATCATAATGAAATATCTTTTGGTTTAGGACATGCCTGTTCTTGACTTAAATAACACTATTATGCTTAGAATCAGAATGCTATTTTTTTAGAGTGTCCCCTCTCTTCAAAGCTTAAAAATAAAAATAATCACCCTTAGTATTTAAAATAAAACTTTTAGAGCCCAGTAACATTGAGAAAAGAAGCAAAGCAAAAGTTTTGCTTGCTTCAATGCTGCTATCTTAAAACCTGGTTTGGTGCTTTTGTAATAATGATGTTTAGTTAGTTCATCAAGCAGTTATGGGCAGTACAATATATTTTTTCTGTGAAGAACTTATAATGTCAAAGGGAGAAATCAACCAAGGTTTAAAAATAATCTTTTTTTGTTTTCTGAGAAATATAAAACAGTCAATTTACTCATGGATTTATCAGTTTACTCATGGATTACATGAATCTTAAGATTCTTTTTAGCCAATAAACTTAAATTCTTTTATGGAACTAAATTGGAACTAAAACTGCTGCTGCTGCTGCTGCTGCTAAGTTGCTTCAGTTGTGTCCGACTCTGTGCGACCCCAGAGATGGCAGCCTTCCAGGCTCCCCGTCCCTGGGACTCTGCAAGCAAGAATACTGGAGTGGGTTGCCATTTCCTTCTCCAGTGCATGAGAGTGAAAGTGAAGTCGACTATTCGAGACCCCATGGACTGCAGCCCACCAGGCTCCTCCGTCCATGGGATTTTCCAGGCAAGAGTACTAGAGTAGGGTGCCATTTCCTTCTCCAGGAACTAAAACTATTGGAATCTAAATGTATTTGCACTCCATGTTCTATTAATTTAAATGAGAGAAAAGGAAAGGACAAGACAATGAGAGATGAAGAGAAACACAGAGAGTAAAGAGAAAGATTGATGGAGGAAATATTCCCTCAATACATTTACACAGTAAGTAAATATTTTCAGAGAGTCTCCTCTGTGACTAGACCAATGCTAAAAAGGAAGAAGGAAAGAATAAAACAAAAAAATTTTTTTAAACAAAAAAAAAAAGGAGAAGCCATGTGGTTTCTGGACCAGAGGGAGTCAGGGTGAAGTGCTGTTCTCTAAGGCTGTGCTGTCTGAGGTCCTTCTGTCCTTCAACATTTTGATGAGTTAAAACATGCGGTCCTTGGTCTCCCAAAGCATTGTTAAACCTTCACCATCATTAAACCTTCACAGACTCCTCTCAAAATGGAATAATCCCAACAAATAAAAGTGCCCTGAAGGTTGTAGCAGCTCTTGTCAGGCCCACACTCACATGGGGGATACTTGCCAAGACTGAGATGAATGAGAGCTGGGGCCACATTTGGCCCATGGGCTGGAGACTTGCCAGATCCAAAGTAATCCAGTATGTTTCTGCAGCAAATATTATGCTGTATGTGATCGTGTCCTGAGTTCAGAGTTCCATGAAGTGAAAAATGATCATAATCAAAAGTTACATATTCATGGATGTATCTTTTAGATTCCTAAAAGATACATTAAATGAAAAGTGTTCAATTATTCAGTATAATTGGAATATATAATTATTCAAATACATAATTGGTGCCTGTTATAAAATCCAACAGACTCAATTTACTAAAATTAGTACTTAAATGACTTTTAAACTCTGGAACTAGTTCAACATATGCTAAGGACAGACTCTGAAGACTTATTGGATTTTCAGTGTTTCTTTCAGCTAAAGAGGTTTTCTGGTTTATTCTATGACCAGACTTTCTGGATGGTTAACACTAGTTTGCTCTTTCAGTTTCTTCAGACTCAGAGGATTTTTTTCCCCCTCTCTCCCTTCCCCCTCCATCTTCTCCTTCTGTCTTGCATGCTCTCTTTCTCTGCTTTTCTCATACATGCATGCACATATTCTCCTCTGTTTCTGTAGTTTTCTGTTAGCAGTGGCTTCTGAAAGGTAAAGAAAACATGTCTGAGAATGCAAACCAAAGAAAGATGAAATATATTCTGCTTTGAAATATTGGAGAAAATTTTTATAAAGCTGAAACCTTCTGATTTAGCAAAAGTATAAATTTCACATCATTTATCATTTAGACCTTTAAGCTAAAATGAGAAAAAGGCTTGTGTAGATTTTAAAAATATATTTTTAGAGCTTATTTGATTTATTTATTTATTTTACTGGAACTACAAAATCTTTCTTTATATAAATTATTTTCAAGAATATGCTGTATCATGAAACATGGTTTTCCTGTTATTTTAGGATCAAATGTTTTCGAGAGAAAAGTATTTTTGGTTTCATACTGAAAATCAATCTCTGATTGACTCAATGGAAAGAAATGTATGCTACAGATACTATTGTTGGGACTGCAGCTATTTCACTTTTCTGTTATACATTAAGAATTTGAAGTTTTGGCAAGATTTTTTGACAAGACAAATTCCCATAGAAATTCTATAATGTGGGATCTCTATAACAAAATAGAATTCAACTAGCGGCCCCTGGTTTGTCTCCTGCCAATCTGTCTTAAGGACTTCCCTGATGGCTCAGCAGGTAAGGAATCTGCCGCAATGCAGGAGACACAGGAGACTCAGGTTCGATCCCTGGCTTGGGAAGATCCCCTGGAGGAGAAAATGGTAACCCACTCCAGTGTTCTGGCCTGAAAAATCCCGTGGACAGAGGAGCCTGTTGGCCAAAGTCCATGGGGTTGCAAAAGAACCAGACACTACTGAGCGACTAAATACTTAACACAACCTGTCTTTAAAATCGTCATGAAAACAAGAACAAGGTATAAAGTTCCTACCCCATTAGAAGCTAGAAATGTGGATCAACATCTACAGGAAGAATTCATTCACCTATTGAAACTGCAGATGGTAGAAGAGTGGGAGTGAGGGAAAGCTATATGGCACCTCAGGTGTCTCTCTGTGAAGTCCCTACCTCACCATTATAGGGACTTTGCTGGGCCAGTGTGGACCAACAGTCTTCTCGAATCTCTTTTTAGGTAAATGAGCTCTTTAACAAACATAGTAAACCCTTTCCTTCTTAGAACAGCTCTTTCTGTTTAATTTAGGGACTGTAATTTCCAATGATACAATAGAGCCATGGATAGAAGTGCCAGGAGTTGTTCAATATAATTTATCATACTTTATAGATATATGTATACACACACACACACACACACACGACAAGGACTGTGTTAAGAAGTCAGTTAATATGATGATGAAGTCATAGTCTTTGTTATTGAATATAGTGGTTAAATGGACATATATAAATTACAATATAAAAAGCATCCTATAAGAGGCTCCCAAAGCCCTGCAAGCTAAGGAAGGGTCTTCAGATATTGCCAGTTACACTGCAACATCCCTTCTCTCTTTCCTTCTTACTAACTTTTTGTTGCTGTTTTTGAGTCACTAAGTCATGTCTGACTCTTTCCCACCCCGTGAACTGCAGCATGTCAGGCTCCTCTGTCCTCTTCTGTCTCCCAGTTTCCTCAAATTCATGTCCATTGAGTCAGTGATGCTATCTAACCATCTCACCCTCTGCCGCTCCCTTCTCCTTTTACCTTCAATCTCTCTCAGCATCACAGTCTTTTCCAATAAGTCGGTTCTTTACATCAGGTGGCCAAATATTGGAGCTTCAGCATCAGTCCTTTCAATGAATATTCAGGACTGATTTCCTTTAGGATTGACTGATTTGATCTTGCAGTCCAAGGGATTCTCAAGAGTCTTCAAGAGCATCAATTGTTTGGTGCCCAGCCTTCTTTATGGTCCAACACATATCTGAACATGACTATTGGAAAAAACAGCTTTGACTATATGGTCCTTTAGTGGTAAAGTGATGTTTAGCTTAGTTAAGTTTAGTAACATAGCCCTGCTTTTTAATAGTTCACATGTTTCCACGTGGAATGAAAGACTGCTGCTGCTGCTAAGTCGCTTCAGTCGTGTTCGACTCTGTGCGACCCCATAGACGGCAGCCCACCAGGCTCCACCATCCTTGGGATTCTCCAGGCAAGAACACGAGTGGGTTGCCATTTCCTTCTCCAATGCATGAAAATGAAAAGTAAAAGTGAAGTTGCTCAGTCGTGTCCAATTCTTAGCGACCCCATGGACTGCAGCCTACCTCTGCAGGCTCTCTGTCCGCAGGATTTTCCAGGCAAGAGTACTGGAGTGGATTGCCATTGCCTTCTCTGGGAATGAAAGACTATATCTCCTATATTCTCTGTGTGGCTTGAGTCCTGGTTGACACAGCAAATCTACCTGGCCAGTCTGGAAAATAAAATTTCCAGAAATCTTTTATATAAGAAAGTTAAATTTTTCCTTTCCACCCTTAACGTGGGAGTTTAGCAGGTAAACCTAAATATGATACAAGGGCTAGTCAGAGGTAGAGAAAAGGAAGAAAGTGCTGCTTTAAAGATAGAAGCAAGAGATGGGAGACCTCCTGGAACAGTGAACACTGCTATTGTGTGTTTTTTTTTGTACCCTACTTCTCATAAGGAAGACCTAAAATCACAGAGCAACTGCTCCTCATTCTAAAAGAACCACAGGAGATAAATGAAACCCTGACCTAATATATTTAAGAGAAAGATCAGCATATCAATACATCAACCAGCATTCCAGTATGAAAAGAACTAACACAAGTGAGGGGGTCCCATGAAAAAGCACCAGTTGTTTACATGACTGCTGGAAAAACCATAGCTTTGACTCTACAGACCTTTGTCAGCAAAGTGATGTCTCTGCTTTTAATATGCTGTCTAGGTTTGTCATAGCCTTCCTTCCAAGAAACATCTTTTAATTTTGTGGCTGCAGTCACTGTCTGCAGTGATTTTGGAGCCCAAGAAAATAAAATCTTTCACTGCTTCCACTTTTATTTATTATTATTATATTTTTTCTTTCATTACCTTTGCATTTTGATTCATAGTTAGAAAGTCTTTCATTATGTTAAAGAAAAAAATCATCCATACTGTCTTCTAGTGCTTCTGTGCTTTCAGCCTTTACTTTTTGATCTCTAATTCATTTGCAGTTTATCTTATGTTCAGTGTGAGATGAGATATAGACCTGAGTTTATCTTTTTTTCAAGTTACTCTCCTATTTTCAAGTCTCTTCCTCCTAACTCTGTTTAATCAGCTCACACCACTGCTTGATATGTCCCCCTAAAGCCTAGCTTCCCTCACATGCCTCTCTTGCTCAATGGCCACAAATAACTTCTTGTCACCTTCTTGTCATCTTTGGACTTCTTGTCATTCTTTGGACTTTTTGTCATCAAGTCCAAAGGCTTCATGCCAAAAATTAAAGCACTCCGTAATATGTACCATTGGACATAGCCAGTCCATCTCCATAATTCGAGCATGTAATGACTTTTTGGTCTTTTAAACTTTCAGTTCAGTTCAGTTCAGTTGCTCAGTCATGTCCTACTCTTTGCAACCCCATGGACTGCAGCACGCCAGGCCTCCCTGTCCATCACCAACTCCTGAAGTTTACCCAAACTCAGATCCATTGAGTTGGTGATGCCATCCAACCATCTCATCCTCTGTCGTCCCCTTCTCCTCCTGCCCTCAATCTTTCCCAGCATCAGGGTCTTTTCAAATGAGTCAGCTGTTCACATCAGCTGGCCAAAGTATTGGAGTTTCAGCTTCAGCATCAGTCCTTCTGGTGAACACCCAGGACTCATCTCCTTTAGGATGGACTGGTTGGATCTCCTTGCAGTCCAAGGGACTCTCAAGAGTCTTTTCCAACACCACAGTTCAAAAGCATCAATTCTTCAGCACTCAGCTTTCTTCACAGTCCAACTCTCACATCCATACATGACCACTGGAAAACCCATAGCCTTGACTAGACAGACGTTTGTTGGCAAAGTAATGTCTCTGCCTTTTAATATGCTGTCTAGGTTGGTCATAACTTTCCTTCCAAGGAGTAAGCGTCTTTTAATTTCATGGCTGCAGTCACTGTAGTGATTTTGGAGTCCCCAAAATAAAAGTCAGCCACTGTTTCCACTCTTTCCCCATCTATTTGCCATGAAGTGATGGGATTGGATGCCGTGATCTTACTTTTCTGAATGTTGAGCTTTAAGCCAACTTTTACACTCTCTTCTTTCACTTTCATCAAGAGGCTCTTTAGTTCTTCTTTGCTCTCTGCCATAAGGGTAGTGTCATCTGCGTGTCTGAGGTTACTGATATTTCTCCCAGCAATCTTGATTCCAGCTTGTGCTTCATCCAGCCCAGCATTTCTTATGATATACTCTGCATATAAGTAAAATAAGCAGGGTGACAATATACAGCCTTGACGTACTCCCTTTCCTATTTGGAACCAGTCTGTTGTTCCATGTCTAGTTCTAACTGTTGCTTCCTCACTTGTATACAGGTTTCTCAAGAGGCAAGTCAGGTGGTCTGGGATTCCCATCTCTTGAAGAATTTTCCACAGTTTATTGTGATCCACACAGTCAAAGGCTTTGGCATAGTCAGTAAAGCACAAATAGATGTTTTCTGGAACTCTCTTGCTTTTTTGATGATCTAGCGAATGTTGGCAATTTGATCTCTGGTTCCTCTTCCCTTTAAACTTTAAGAGCTAAAATTTATGTAAATAGATATATGAATTGCTATATGAGCTATGTATTTTTAAATTTTATTGTATATAAACTATTAGTAAAGTTTTTAAAATATATAAATATATATCCCTTATTGTACCTAACATATTTGTTTTTACATTGATTATAATGACTGAGTTATAAGTTCTTTTCTCCTAGAAAGATGGTATTTTACAAAGTACTCTGTTCAAACCATGATCCATTCAGAATCCAGAAGGTCCATCCTGGGAAAGTTGTAGAAACCACATGTCTCTAGTTTATAAGAAAACATACCATGAAGTGCATTTAATATTTTAATTTGGGGGTTGGTCCCTCTATGTATCTGTTTTATGCACTAGAAACTTCACTGTTACACTTGGCAATAGTTGTAAAATGATAATTCTGAACAATCCTTAACATAGTTGCGTTGCAGGGTTTCAGATTTGTTTCTGAAAAACTTTAACAGCAAAAACTTAAGGTAAAAATTGCACAACTTAAAAATAAGAAAATGACAAAAGAACTCTGCTATAGGGAAGTCAACATGGTTCCTTACGAAATATTTCTTGAGCTCCAGCTCATGTAAATGTCGCAGTAGTCCGTAATGATGTAAGCTTTGATCTTCCTCAAAAACAAGCAACCAAGCTACTCCTGGGAAAACTGCTGTGTATCACTGAGCCATGTCCTGTTGTTCTGTTGACGATATTCTGTATATGATCCTGCCCAGTCTGGTCATGTGACTTCCTGAGGAACTGGTTATTAACCATATCAAACAGAAAAATAATACTGGCAGATGTGAGTTGAAAAAAATGGGTAATTATTATTAGCATATTTTTGGAAGAGACGCTTTTTCACTCTCTGAGCTTTCCAGAACAGGAAAAAACAAAACAAAACATACTATATACAGTTCTGGAGTTTCCCTTTTCTTCCACTGGCTTACTCTTAAGTATGACTGTGTGCCATGTGCTTAGTTACTCAGTCGTGTCTGATTCTTTGCGACCCCATGTATTGCAGCCCGCCAGGCTCCTCTGGCCATGGGGATTCTCCAGGCAAGAATACTGGAGTGGGTTGCCATGCCCTTCCCCAGGGGATCTTCTGAACCCAGGGATCGAACCCAGGTCTCCTGCATTGCAGGCGGATCTTTTACCGTCTGAGCCAACAGGGAAGTGGAAATGTCTCGTTATTTTAGCCTATTTTTCTTCATTGTCCTCCAATGTACATGTTCACTTCATAAGTTTTTGTTAGCAGTTGCTCTGCTACTTAGTTCCTTTCTCTTGAAGTGTTTGCTTTTCAAATACCTCCCTGTGTCATCCTCCCAGGTCATATTAAGTGGCACTAGTGGTAAAGAATCCATCTGCCAATGTAGGAGACACAAGAGATGCAGATTCGATCCCTGGGACTGGAAGATCCCTAGAGGAGGGCATGGCAACCCGCTCCAGTATTCTTGACTGAAAAATCCTTCGGACAGAGGAGCCTGGAGGGCTACAGTCCATGAGGCTCTAAAGAGTTGGATACAATTGAGTGAGTCTATACAAAATGTCCTTTATCTAGGCTTGTGCTTGGCCCTACATATTTGAATTCATCAGCTTGATTCTGGAGTTAGCTGTTTTATCAGATCCCACAAAATAAAACTTTTCAGTATTTTAATGGAGTTCAGTATTTACCCTCATTCGTTTGCTAGGTTTATGTGCTTTAGGTATGGATTCTAAAATCTAGTACCATTATATTGACAGGCTCTAGCTAATTTCCTGCATATGTACTTGGGAATATGCACAGGTGCATGTAATTACTTACCTAGTTTCAGCTAATATCATTAGTATTGGTATGTCATTGTGGTATTGTCATTTTTCTTTTCTTGCTGGCTCCATAATGAATGGTCATTAGATAGTAATCTGGAATTAGCTGTACTTAGCCCTTCTGCCTGGAGAATCCCAGGGACAGAGGAGCCAAGTGGGCTGCCATCTGTGGGGTCGCACAGTCACTTCAGTCGTGTCTGACTCTGTGCGACCCTATAGACAGCAACCCACCAGGCTCCCCGGCCCCTGGGATTCTCCAGGCAAGAACACTGGAGTGGGTTGCCATTTCCTTCTCCAATGCATGAAAGTGAAACGTGAAAGGGAAGTTGCTCAGTCATGTCTGACTCTTAGCGACCCCATGGACTGCAGCCCACCAGGCTCCTCCGTCCATGGGATTCTCCAGGCAAGAGTACTGGAGTGGGGTGCCATTGCCTCCTCCGGTATGTAGCCCTAAGGCCTTATAGAATTGTAATGATTTTTAAATAAATCTTCTAATGAATATCTTCTCATATATGTAGCAACTAAATGATTACAATTTTCTAATTGTAATTTTTCAATTTCTTTAAAGTATTGTAGGTAATTATTCTACGAATGAGACTGTTTCAAATACTATACCTCTTTACTGAATTCTAACTTCTCTACCTGTTGACACTGCTTTCTGGATGTTTCTCAGCCCCCTTAGGGCTTCCCTGGTAGCTCAGATGATAAAGAATCTGCCTACAATGCAAGAGGCCTGGGTTGGATCCCTGGGTCAGGAATATCCTCTGCAGAAGAGAATAACAACTCACTCCAGTATTCTTGCCTAGAGAATCCCATGGACAGAAGAGCCTAGTGGGCTACAGTCCATGGCGTCACAGACAGTTGGATACGACCGACTGACTGACACTTTCACTTAAAGTTTTGGGCTTCCCTGGTGGCTCAGATGGTAAAGAATCCACCTACAATTGGGAGGCTGGGGTTCAATCACTGGGTTGGGAAGATCCTCTGGAGAAGAGAATAGCTACCCACTCCAGTATTCTGACCTAGAGAATTCCATGGACAGAGAAGTCTGGCAGGCTACAGTCCTTGAGGTTGCAAAGAGTCAGACACAATTGAGTGACTGTCACTTTCACTTTCAGGCCCCTTAAGTTGAACACATGGAAATACTCACTCAACACTGTTCCTGATAACATTCTCCTCCTGGGTCTTTTACCCAGTGGCTCAGTTTAGAGATCTGAGAATCCCCTGAAGTCTCTCTCTCTTGTCCTTCCATTGTTCCCTTCAACTTTACCTCCTAAGTGTATCTTAGATTTGTTTCCTCTTTATCCAGAAATTAACTGATTCATTGCTTTGTGGGGTCTTGCTTCTGCTCTCTCTCCTGTCTAAGACCAACAGTTTAGGTACTCTTCTGGATACTGCATCCAACTGTCGGAATGTAAAGTTATAGAATGAAGAAACAGTACACAGATCAGTGTTTATATGCAAGCAAAAGGCAAAATAAGAGAACAGGATGAGGATAATGGCTGTTAGGAGCATTCAGGCTGGTTTGAGGGCGCTGGTAGGCTGTGCCAGGTTTGTGTTTATATGATCCTATAAAACGAAGGGCTGGCATAATGAATTCGAGAAGAATTTAGATAAAAATGATTTGTGGATTTTCACTTTACATCAAGGATCTTTACCCAGCAGTAGATATGATTGTATTTTGTAAATAAAGGTCCATTCACTCAGAGTAAACTCAATATACAGACTTGAAAGTTAAAACATTCACCAAATAGTGTTCCAATTTATTTTATGTTACCTGAGATTTTAAAGTGGAAGGCACTTAGAAACCATGGTACACAAGCACTAGAAAATAACATCTACTAACTTATTTAAGCTCAGTCATATTTTATAGAATTTCAGAAAGCAAAAGAACTTAGTAAATATTCAGGAACCATTTTGTGAATACTGAAGGGAATGTCACCTCACCAAATAATAGCTGCATAATTTACTCTATGAAACATGGGAATCATGTATAATGTAGAAGACATTCCAAAAGAAGAAAATTACTTCAAATAAAAATGGAATTTGTGCACTAATTGATTCAATATATATAGCACATCAATTCTTCAGCGTTCAGCTTTCCTCACAGTCCAACTCTCACATCCATACATGGACACTGGAAAAACCATAGCCTTGACTAGATGGACCTTTGTTGGCAAAGTAGTGTCTCTGCTTTTGAATATGCTATCTACGTTGGTCATAACTTTCCTTCCAAGGAGTAAGCGTCTTTTAATTTCATGGCTGCAATCACCATCTGCAGTGATTTTGGACTGTGATTTTGAACTGTGGTGTTGGAGAAGACTCTTGAGAGTCCCTTGGACTGCAAGGAGATCCAACCAGTCCATCCTAAATGAGATCAGTCCTGAGTATTCATTGGAAGGACTGATGCTAAAGCTGAAACTCCAATACTTTGGCCATCTCATGCAAAGAGTTCACTCATTGGAAAAGACCCTGATGCTGGGAGGGATTGGGGGCAGGAGGAGAAGGGGACGACAGAGGATGAGATCACTGGATGGCATCACTGACTTGATGGACATGAGTCTGAGTTAACTCTGGGAGATGGTGATGGACAGGGAGGCCTGGTGTGCTGCAATTCATGGGGTTGCAAAGAGTCGGACATGACTGAGCGACTGAACTGAACTGAATACAGCACATGCCACTAACTCAATATCCTTAGTTTTCATCCTAAAAACCTAAGGTCAGGATGAGTGACTTCCAGATCCATCTCTCTGAGTCAGGTTTTGTTGTTTTGCAACCAAAACAGCAACAGAAAAAAAAAATAAAAATCTCAGTGGCTTACAACCACAAACATGGATGCCTTGCTCACGAGTCTGTGGGTCATGTGTGGCTCTTCTGGGCTCGGCTGGGCTCAGGTTCAAGCCTGCTGCACGTGGCTCTCACTCTGGCTAAGGAGTGAGGGAAGCCAAGCCACACCACACAAGACATTTAAAGCCTCTCCTGGAATGCGGCACATGCTACTTCTGGTCACATTTTATTGGTCAAGAGGCAAAAATCAGTGCAGCAGAGAAATACACACTCACTATGAGAGGTTCTGCCAAGTCACATGGCAAAATGTGGAACTGAGTGCATAATCCTTTTGCAGACAGTGGAATAATTGGGAATGCTAAACTGATGTACCATAATATCTCTCATATGCGTCTTTTTGGTCTGGCCATGTATGTGTGGCCAGGAGTCTCTCAGTTTCACTTGGGTACAAGAACCAGGTTACTTTCTTCTGCCATCAGCCTGACTGTGGACTTAATTGCTCTGCACCATGATATGACTTCTTAATCTCTCAGTTTGTTCTATTCAAGATGTGCATGGCACAGATTTCATCTAGTGATCTTTGCAGTTCAGACAGATTGCTTCCTTCCCTGAAAAGCCACTGAACTTCTTATCTGCATCTTTCATTTGGAGTTTTACCTAACTTTTCAATGTATCTAGTGAAGTCACTCAGTCATGTCTGACACTTCACGACCCCATGGACCGCAGCCTCCTAGGCTCCTCCATCCATGGGATTCTCCAGGCAAGAATACTGTAGTGCTCCCTTTAAAATACAGTTTTCCTAAGAATACAGTTTTTGGTTGCCAGTCATTTCCTCTCAGAATTTGAATGCTACTGCATCTATTCTGGCTTCCATCATTGTTGTTGAGAAGTCCGTTAGGATTCTAGTTTTCCTGTGTAGCTCATCTGCTTTTCCTCTGCTTTATTTTAAAGCTTTGTCTGTATATTTGATATTACCCAATTTTAATGCCAAATGTCCAGATGTGGATTTATTTTTATCTGCACTGCCTACAGAGATCGTTCTTCCTATATCTATAAATGTTATATTTTATCATTTCTAGAAAATTCTCAGTCATCACCTCCCTAAATGTTCTTCTTTATTCTCATGACTTGTTCTTTCTGGGACTCTAGCTGCATGTTGAAACTTTTCATGCTTTCCTCTGAAGCTTTTAATTTCTTTAGTTTTGTTCATTCTCTGTTTATCTGTACTAAGGTCTGGATAATTTCTTGACCTCTTTATTCCAGTCTACAACTTTTTTTTCCTCAACTACGTCTTAATGACTACTTTTACCCGTATGTTGAGTTCTTAAGTTCCACAAATATGTTGTTTGTTTCTAAAAATTCTGTTTCTTATGAATGGTTTCTTATTTCTTACTTATTTTTGTGATTCTGTGTGTTACTTTCTTTAAACATTTTATATTCCATAACTGATCATTTCAATATATGAAGCTCTTGGGGTTCTGAATCTGTTGTTTTATTTGTGCTAAGTGTTACCTGAGTGTGCTTGGTTGATCATTGATAGTGAGCTAGTATTTTGATTGACGTTGATCTGGGTAAACCCCGAGGAACTAAACTGATGTTGTTTTCTACAGAGTTCGTGTTTCTATTGCGCAGTGCTGGGGGTGACTCTTTGACAGCGCATGGCTTAGTCGTCTGGGGAGGCTGAGGCTGAGTGCTGAGACCTTGCCATTCCCCCAGTTTAAAAGCTGATCTTTTAGTTGGCATCTGCATTTGTTTGTAGGCATATCTTGCCTTTTATGTTTGTTTACTGTTCTGCATTGCCATTTCAGCATTTTTGCTTTTGTCTTGTGTTTTTCCTTTAGGCTTGATTCTTCTCATTTTTAACACTGCAGAAATGCAATGAAAATTGTTTTCGTGCAAGAGCTTTTATTTTCAAGCAAGAAGGCTTTTCAGAGAGTATCTAATCTACCCTCCTGCTGGGAGTGGTTGTCTCTGTGATATTTTTTTACTCTGGGTTTATAGCTATGCTCCTATTCACTGAGCTTGCCAAGAGCCTGAAATTCCCAGATAAATGGAGCATGACTTAAATTATTTTAAATGTAAAGTATTAGAGTGAGAATACATAACTGAGACTTCCCTTCTCAAAATGGACCCTATATGAGGACTGGTTTGCTCAGCTCACTGACATTCTATGCTCATGAGGTTGTGTGATTCAGTTAGGTTTGTTCTGCCTACAGAGTAACAACTAGGTCTGTTACCACTGCTGAAAGGTTACTCAAAGTATCAATCTTATTGAATGATGAGTTAATGATGTATCTCATGAAGGAGGGCTAACATAATTATAATCCTAATCATAATTACAGCTGAATATGTAAGGTTTTGGAACTTCCCCAGCGGCTCAGTGGTAAAGAATCCGCCTGTAGCACAGGAACAGCAGGAGACGTGGGTTAGATCCCTGGGTTGGGAAGATTACCTAAAGGATGGCATGGCAAACCCACTCCAGTATTCGTGTCCTGTTTGACTCTTTTGCGACCCCATGGACTGTAGTCAGCCAGGCTCCTCTGTCCATGGGATTTCCCAGGTAAGAATACTGGAGTGGATTGCCATTTCCTTCTCCAGGGGATCTTCTCAACAGGGGTCGAATCCACATCTCCTGAACTGGCAGGTGAATTCTTTACCACTGAGCCACCTGGGAAGCCCAGGTAATTATCCTGTTAGTGAATTCCCTTGAATTAGCCAGAATTACATTGAATTGTGCTATTTATTAAGTACAATATTTATATGAGCTTTTATACTATTATTGCCAAAAATGTGAGTGCTACCCACAGGAGACTTTCATGAAGGAATAAGTTGATTCAGGTAAGGATCAATAAAATACACGTGTACAAGTTTGACGTTAACATCCAGGGATGAATCAGTTTATACAAGTCTTCCTCTCTGCATGAAGCACTGTCTGGAGCTTCTGTACCAACTGTGTCTCCAAGGAAAGAGTCAATCCTTTCACCCTTATTTAAACTCCTATATTATATCCTTGTGTACATTTCAACCGTTTGGGTTTCAGTTCAAGATACTGGATGCTCATACTAGGTAAATCAAAGTTAAAACTTATTAAATGAAATATCTTTCAATACTTGCACTTTCAGCCTTTAAAAACCAATAATGAGCCTAAGACATTCTTAACTATTATTTATAATTATGGAGTTCTGAATTATTTATGTTCATATAAGAAAGATTGAAAAGCTTAACACAAAAGGATGATGATTCAATGTTTTAACAATTTAAATGTATTTCTAAGGCTTAATATTCAATAAAAAGTCAAAATTAGGTGCTTTGAAATCTTGACATTTCTTCTTTCTCCAAAAATTGTGTTTTCATGAAATATACATTTAAAACCTCAAATAAATTTGTGATGGACAATTCATGGTATTTAACTGCACTTAAAAATTTATGCTTAATGTTTCAATACCAGACACTAGCACCCCTCATTTTGACAGTAGAACACCTAATATAGGGAAAATTCATCACTCTGAATTTTTTAATGAAAACTAAGGCAAATTTTATGTAAAAAGACCTCAAAATTTGTGAAGAAAAAGGGTGCTTGAAATGTAAGAAAAAACCCTGAACTATTTCTTTTCATCATTTCCTTTATTCTTGCTGCTCTCTCTTTTGGTTTGAAAAATAAGATGAGAATACAGCTAAATGTATCTGGAAGGAGTCTTGGAGAATTTAGCTCACTTCTTAAAAGAGAAAAGAACTAACTGCATTATGTGATAAATGAAATATTTTCTAGTTGAAATTCCCTTTGAATCTTTATTCTGTCAAAGGCTGGAATGAAAGAAAGAACAATGAAAACCCCATTTCTTATGATTTGTGATGATGTAGCCAGTCATCACAAGATAGTTTTTCAGTGTTGTTGTGACAGAATTCATAGCAACATATAAGAGTATCATTCCCTTAGAAAATCCTCTGTCCAAATCACAACTACGAAATGTTAGTATGCCTACATAGACATTTCTCAGAATATCTTAGACGACGAAATTCTACAATGTCCTTTTGTCTTTATCATTAGACTAGGATCAACTAAAGTCTATGACCAAAGTCCCTTTCTCTAACTTACACTGACTATGCTGCTTTAAAAGCTGCTTTCAGCATGTAAGAACTGAATTATAATTATTATTTTCTAGTAGATGTGAAACACAGGATTGAAAGCAAGAATAAAAGTGTCCATTTAAAAAAAAAGGAACATAATTATAGAGGAAGTAAATGAAGTTTAAAATATTGTGTGAATGTCTTACAGTTAGTAACCATTAAACACAGGGCCATATATCTTAGTTATTACTATCTTTCTGCATGCCATTTGAAAACATTTAAGTCCATTTGAATGGAAGCAGGTATTCTTCATATATTTGCCAGTGAGTAGCTTTTTGTTATTTGTTTATTGAATGAAAAATATGCTTGCAAAGAGTTTCGTCACCTATTCAGTGTAAATCTATTTCCCTCCCTATAGGAGAACTTCTATATATGATTGGATATAAATTAAGAGCAAATCTGTATTCACTTTGGCAGCACATATACTCAATTAGGAGCAAATTTTGCTACATGCTTTAATGGGAAACTTTTTTAGAGTGATTTTTTTAAATGTTTTTTTATAATACCAGAGTTTTATGTATGTCTCTCTGTACATACTATAATGAATTAATGATCAAGAATACAACTGTAGATTTGAAATAAAATGAAACAAACAAACAAAAAGAATGAAAAAGATAGGCTGCATAGTGACAAAGACCGTCTCCTCTCGTGCCAGTAAAGTTCTAGCTGTGAGCATGCTCAGACACAGGGGAGGCACCGAAGTTAGTATATCAGAACTCCTTCTGAGGTATAAGGAGCATACGTCTAATAGCTCAGTTGCTGTGAACCCATTGTTACGTTTCTGGTGTTAAGTGTCTCTTCAGCCGCAGATTGATTGCAATGTTCCTTCTACTTCATTTCATCGTTCTGATGGATGTCAAAGGTAAGGCTGCTGCTTTCTCGCTTAAATGAGTGCAATTCCAAAAGAACAGAATATTTCTACTTAGTTCCATCATATTTATAATACACTCACTGCAGTGTTTGATGAGCAGACCTCCAGTTTGCATTGTCATTGTCTCTAGTTGCTTGTAGTCTGATCCTAGCAGTTTCTAGATGCAACAGATTTTTCGTGGAAACTTGCCTTTTAAATGTGGTTAAAACTGTAGAGAAGATAGCTTAAAAAAAGCAATGATGAAGAAATTAATGATAATGGAGAAATTTTTTTAGTATTTGAAAAAATGTACGACACGTTAATAAATTAAAATTTTGACTTATGAAATTTCAACCTGTTGAAATCTGTTCATAAACTTTATATAGTTGTTATATTTCATTATTGCTATATTTCATTATTAACATAATTAAATATTGCTATATTTAATAATATATTGCTATATTTCATTATTAACATAATTAAACTGGAAACTGCAAAACCAAAGACAAATCTAAAATCAGTATTTCTCCCTAAGAGCAAATCTAGATAAAAGAAAATAACTTAAATGAACCAAAGCTACCTATTAGGATAATTCTCCTTTCTGTTTTTAATTTTTAAACATTTTCATTTTAGCCAAACTGCGCACTTTCAAGTTGGTGGCATTTTTATTGTATAGCTGAGGAAAAAAACAAAATTCAATCTTCACCTGGTTTTAAAGAAAAGTATAGACTTATTTTGCTGTGAGCTTGTACACTTCTAAGTAAATAATCTATTCATCATACCCAAGGCATGTGGGTTTATTATTAGTCTTATTAAGGATGTTTTTAGGTTCATAGGCTTTCTTAGAAACTTTTAATAAACCTCTGAGAATGATATTAAAATTCAAAATTATATTTCTTTTCTGAGAAATTTGTTTTAGGTTTAAAATTTTTTTATTTTATTAAATGAATTCAGCTGCATATTTTAAATATTGAAATAAAATGCAGTATTTATGAGCAGTTATTTAAGAATGTCTACAGATAAAAGATTTTTAATATTTAAATTTTAGCTTGAATTTGGAATACTAAAACTTTTTTCAAATTATTTAAAAATATTTTAATACATGTAGCATGAGTTTGTCATATTTTAATCTTTCTTACATGAAAACTTAAGTGTTATCGAAGGAGAAACATTATATGAACTCATTTTGCATGAAATACAATTGCAGAAAGCAGTCTACTTCTTGATTTAAGGTCTACTTTTTCAGAAGTTAATGCTCTATGCACATTTGTAATTTCAACTTTTATGATCTTTAAGAATAGACAGTTTAAAATAGGTTCTTGTATTCAACACATGTCATAAAGGTTATCTATGCCCTTAAAAATTATTTAATGTACAGATATGTAACTATGGTTAACCAATTTTACTGAAATACTTGCTTATCGTAATGCATCTAAATTTATTTGCCTTGGAAAAGCAAAATCTTTATCTATTACCAAAGTAATGGTTTTGAGATTTACCACAATGTAATGTTCTTTAAAAAAGAAGGAAAAATTTAAACAGATGGTTTTTTTTATTTCTAAGTAAATGCCATATTTAAAATCCATAGTACCAATCTAATAAATATTTGTTAATTATAATTTTCTGGAAATTTATCTTTTCTAATTTTATATTACTTTTAAACCCTTTATATTTAAAATCATTTACTTTCAAAGTTAGATATGTTAATGCTTTGATATCTTACTCCTGCTTGTAAAAATAATTTGGTATATATATCAGCAAAATCTTTTTATTTTCCATGATAAAACTATAATTGTTAGTTAAAGCAGTTAAAATTACACAGTTAAAGCAACAAAGTTGTTTATAATAAACAAAGAAAAGTCATTTAGAATTACAGGAGTAAAAACTGCTTTTTAAATTTAAATGAATATTTGTGATAGATTCTAAGACCAGATCTAAATAAAAGGAAAGGGTATTAATTACATGATTTGTCGTTTCTCTTCCGGCCATAATCACCCTTGTGTGCCTAAAGAATGAATGATATGGCTATCTTAAGCTACCAACATTAATCAGTCAAAATAACTGATCTTATCATCACTTTCTTCATGTATTTTATCATCAGTTTATTTACTTGTATTGTTAACCAGCTTCACACTCCTTCCCAATAAAAATTTTATGGGCTAATTATGAACAATATTACAAACTAAAAACATGGGCTGGGAAATTGAAAGCATGAAGTACTGAGAATGCTACTTGATAACTACCAGTTGCTACTTATTCAAATAATTTGTAACCTTGAAAATCGCAATCATCAAAAGCAGAGCTAGAACTTTGACGTGAACAGTATTTGACTGCCCCCTAATGGACCAATTCAAATCTCAGCCCTGTCCTTTCTAAGTCCTGTCAGCTCAGCCCTTGAGAAAAGGGCTGAGACTGTGTCTTGAGAAAAGGTTTATGAACTAAATCTCAATTTCACACAATTACATCCATGCTGCCAATAGCTGTGAAAAGCAGTTATACCATGGGCCAGTCATACTGAGAGGCTGAAGCAGCGCTGCTAATGAAAACTCACATGCTTCAGGGCTGAATGAAGCCCACTGTGAGGGAAGAGGAAAAATAGCAGAAACCCAGAAGCGAAGGTCATTGGAGATATCTCTAAAGGCACTACCTAAAATACATCTCATAACAGATGTTATTCATTTGTTCATCTTACCATGAGTGGATATGACCCAGAGTAGTAAAAGAGTTTTAAGGATTCTCACTTGAAATGACAAAATTGGCTGTCACCTGAATTTTAAAGACAAAAATTGGAATGTTGCTTTCCAGTAAGCTGATATTGAAAAATGGCACATTTCATCCTAAGACATTGTGACTTGAATAAAATTCAGTTAACTAGGGATAGTTTCTGTGTACACAGTTAAATGATGATAAATGAGAAATCATAAGAAATAATAGTGGAAAATAAGAAATCAGAAAAAATAGTAGAAAATTTACACAAAATTTACATCATAGTGGGAAAAATAAAAGAATTCATAGTGGAATTAGCAGAAGCATTTTTAAATGCTTCATTCACATGCATCCATCCCTCATCCCTATAATTCTAGATGTTTCAGTAGCACAGAAAAAAATGTTTGCAATAAATGTTCTCATCAGTGGCATATCACTTTAATTTTTCCCCCTCAAGGAAGTTCTGTGTGAATAGAATATGTGTTTGATAAGGGGAAGATATTTTATCTCCCAATTCCCCAGGCATGAATTTTCTCTTTTCTGAAGGCCTGGACATTTTCATGAAGTTGGAGGGATTTTTCCTCCTGCTCATTTCTCCCTATGAGTGATCTCAGAATTGCATCAACATAGTTCATTGGAGTGTTCAGTTCTGAGCTGTAAGTTTATATGAGAATCTCAGGGACTTTGCCTTGTGGGTGATCAAGTTCTGAATCTCATGCCCAGTTTGCAGAGATACCACCGCTGTTTTCCTTCCTGGCCAGTATTAAAATCACAGCCTTGGGTGGTCAGCAGAGGTAACTTATCCCCCTTGCATTGTCAGGGGGCTGTACCCCAGCAGGTGTCTTCATGCAGGTCCCAGCCTCTGCTGACCGGCTGTGTCCAGCCGCTTCCTCAAGCAGCGTGGAAGCCAGATCTAACTGCTCTTACAGAGCTTAGCTCCTCTCACAGCAGCAGCCTTTTCTCTGGTCACCTTCTGTGGAGATTCTCCCTTCGATAAACTAAATGTTTCAGTGAAAAAGCAGAGTTGTCAGTCGGCCCTGTGTCTTCGGAAAAGCAAGTGGGGTGGGGAGCGTAGTTGGGATTTCCTCACAATAGACCACCTTGACCCAAAGCTCAGAAAAGAAGGTAGTTTTTAATTCTTCTGCTGTTGCTTTCATCAGCGACTGGACACAGAGGGCATACACAACAGAGATTTGGAATCATGAAGTGCTACACCAGCGGAAGGGATTAGGACAGGAGAGGGAGCAGGGTGGCATGGATGCTAGATTTAGGGGTGAGCCGATCTGTGTTCAAGTTACAGCCCTCATCCTTTGCAGTCTTAGACCTTCTGCGTGCCTCACAACCTCTGCGCCTTGGTTGGACATTCATGCAGTTATTAAACTCTCAGAATTATTGTATCATTATCATAAGTCCTGATATACAGATAACCAGTTCTCTCAGCTCGTCTTCCTTCTTCAAGACACAGCTGGCTCTTCCTATCCTTTATTGTCCCCACGTGTGTTGGAGAAACAGCTTATCCATTTCTACACACACATACTTACCCATGCACATTCCTGGATTCTTACTGAAATTGCTTTGAACCTATACATCAATTTGAGAGAAGAATTAACTCCATTTATTTAGGTCCTTAATATTTATCAATAACTTTACATACTTTGCACAAATGTCTGGCAAATTTTTCTTAGATTTGATGCTATAGTAAAGACTGTTGATACTATTGTAAAAGGCATTTTTAAAAATACTTCATTTTTCAATTGTTTGTAATTGATATAGAGATATTAAATTGACTCTATAGAAACCTTTATAAACTTTATAATGCTAATAATGTATTAGTTTGAATTTGTCAATGTTCACACTGATATCATTTGTGAATAGTGACAATTATATTTCTTCCAGCATGTATATCATTGATTTGCTCACCTTGCTTTACTACATTTGCTAAGTCCTCCAATGCAGACCAGCCCCGCCCCCCCACACACAAAGTGTTTATTTATTTGGCTATACCAGGTCTTAGTTGTGACTTGAGGGATTTTTAGCTGTAGTGTGAGAACTCTTAGCATGTGGGATTGAGTTCCTGGACCAGGGATTGAACCTGGGCCCCCTACATTTGGAGCTCGGAGTGTTAGCCACTGGACCACCAGGGAAGTCCCCAGTGTAGTCTTGAAAAGATGCAGTAATAGTGGATATCACTACCCTGTTCTCAAACTCAAAGTGAACATCTCCAAAAATTTCCCATTAGGTATATTATATGCTATGGATTTTTATAAATATCCTTAATAAATCAAGTAAGTGGCCTCCTATTTTTAGCTTGCATAAAGTCAGGATCTGATCATTTCCTCTCTGGAGCCTCTGTTGTAAGCAAAGTTAAAGACAAGTGACACACTGGCAGAAAACATTTGTGAGTTATAGAACAGAGGGGCTAACCTCACTAAAGAATTCTGCTCACATTGCCAGATTTAGTTTTCTCACACACAGTTCCAAACACTGTGTTCCAGCCCACTGCTGTCAGGAATGAAAGTTTCACCCATCCATGAGCAAAAATAAGTTAGTCTTTTATAAAGCTAAATGTATTCCTTTCAAGGGACTGTCTTTTCTTCTGTGCATATATTCTCTCAGATTTTTAACAATAAAATACTGTTTTTCTTATAACTATTCTAATAATCATAATTTAGGTTTTTTAAATGTTCTTGTTTGATAAACTATTAGGAACTCTTCACAGGTCCCTCTAAATTCTTTAACTGACTTGATTCTGACTTAATGCATATCGGTGATATTTAGGGTATTGATGAAGAAAAAGGAGCCAACACATTAAGGAGATAGGATGGGACTAGAGGAGGACCGTGAGAGAGTGTGGAGAAGAAGGAAGTTAAGCAGGACAGTGAGACATCACAAAGCCAAGGAAGAAAGGTTTCAACTTGGTGACTGTGGCTGGCTGGGTCAAATGCTGGCAAGAACTAAGCAAAATGAAGACTATAAAATATCTATGGGGGTTAGAAATAAAGAGGACATTAGTGATTCCAGTGGGAAAAATTTCAGTGGAGCAGCACAGCCAAGACTGAATGCTGAGAACTGAGGAAGCAAGGGTGGTAAGGAACTGAACACATTGGCTAGTAGGATTTTTCTGAGAAATTTAACTTTGAAGGGAGAAGAGTGTCTCAGCTCCAGTAGGGCTGGGAGTTGGTTAGTTGATTGGTTGGTTGCTTGCTCAATTAGTTAGTTGGTTGGTTGATTTGTTTGTTTTGAAGGTTAAGAGGTGATTGAGTAAGACTAGCATTAATGGAAAAGCCAGTGGAGAGACAGGGATATTGAAAATAGAGGAGAGAAAGGAGATAATGTCAAGAGATGCTGAGGAGAGGAGATGAAGTGGAATATAGGACACAGATGGGAGCTTTGTCTGAGGGCAGGAAGGGAACCCATCAATCTTTGTGCATCATAAAGGGCGCATCATCCAGGGCCTCATTCTTGGACCTTGTGGCTTCTACACAGGTCAGCAGTAGTGGCTGTGTGACTGGTGCCGCAAACTTGTGCAAGGTTCATCCTGCCCGGTTGTACGCAGCAGTCTAGGACACAGGTCACTTTGTAAGTTGGAGTGACACAATTTGAGAGAGTTACCAAGAAGAATAGCCCGTGAAAGTCCCTCAAGACAGAGCAGTCAACAAATCAGAGAGGGTTAGGAGAGGTGAAAGGGAAAAGGTATCATCTTTTCTCCTCTCTACATCTCCCAAGCCAAGTTTCCATCAGGTTTCACCCCATCTCCTTCATAATAACCCTTTCCACATTCTTCTTCCATTCACCCATCACAGTGTTCATTCTCTTGAGTTCATTTTACATGGACAGGTTTTAGGAAGAAGTCAGTCTCTTACAGAACAAGATATGGATTTAAATAGTTAAAGAGCAGATACGAACTTAAAAGGATGCATCCCTCAAAATGAAGTTTAAGCAGTGAACTGGTCAGTAGAAGAGATCTTTTGAAAAGAAGTCCTTCTTGAACCTTTATATACCTTAGAACCGATCAAGAGCCATGGTGTTCAGTGTACCACCCACATAAAAGCACCCAGCCCGGGGGACATGGGGTGGAGATCCGTCCCTTGTAAGGATAATGTTGGCAATTTAGAATTTTTTTTTCCAATTTAGATCAACATGTATTGAACCAATACTCTATTCCATATAGTTAGACATTTTCCCCCCAACTTTGTCCAAACTTCAGACAATAACCTGAAGAAGGATCTGGGGTGATAGTTTCTGCAGAAAATCTGTGAGTAGGATGATGAAGAACATTCACCAGTTAGAGGTGGTCAGTTTGTCTCAGGAGAAAAGAACAGAAACTGGGGACTTAGAGAAACTCAGTTAAGGCCAGAGTCTTTGAAATGGGAAGAAGGTGGAGTCAGTGTGTGCATAAAACTGGACCTGAATTCTGCACATACTCACTGGTGTGTGCGTGCCAAGTTTTCCTTCAGTCATGTCCAACTTTGCGACCCCATGGACTGTAGCTCACCAGGGTTCTCTGTCCCTGGAATTCTCTAGGCAAGAATGCTAGAGTAGGTTGCCATTTCCTCTTCTAGCGGATCTTCCTGACCCAGGGAGTGAACCCGCATATCTTATGTCTTTTACATCTGCTGTATTGGCAGGCAGGTTCTTTACAACTAGTACTACCTGGGAAGCCCATATTCACTGATAGGGCCTCACAATATTGTCAGGGATGGGAGGACCCAACAGTAGAATGAAAGGGTAAGATTTCTAAGTTTAGAAAACAACCACCAGGCGGCCAGTTTCTCTCCACTCACCTTAAACATGGACTTCCCTTGTGGCTCAGTGGGTAAAGAATCTGCCTGCAATGTGGGAAACCTGGGTTCAGTCCCTGGATCTGGAAGATCCTCTGGAGAAGGGAAAGGCTACCACTCCAGTATTCTGGCCTGAGGAATTCCATGGTCTGTATAGTCCTTGGGATCACAAAGAGTTGGACGTGACTGAGTGACTTTCACCTTAACATAATGGCTTTTTTTTTTTTTTTAAGAGAAGACTTTACTAGCTTCCTTCAAACAAATAATAAATCCTGTGCCCTGAAAAGGTGGGGTTTAGCCGAGCTCAGACTCTTCACAGAGGTCAGGGAGGCCTCCTGCATGTGACCTCAGCGACGGGGCTGGGTTCACCTTTGCTTCGCTGAGTGGCGTTGCTGCTCCTCTTGGGGAGCCTGCCACCTGAGCTCCAGGTGGGGATGGGCAGTATCGTGTCTGCCTTGTTGACAGAGCACATTGTAGGCGCTCAGCTGACGTTTCCTAGACGTTAAATGAATGTTCCTTCCCGTGATGCAGGAACTCTCTTTAGAGTGAACAGCAGAGGCCTCACCTCCATCTGAATTCCACTAGGAGCAGAGAAATGGCCTCATGGGCCAAGATCCCCTGGGCTTCCTGTGGGTGGCGTCCCCCGTCCCTGGCGAGGACGTGGAAAGAGCCTCAGCCAGAACACCAGGCTGAGAGGATAAGGACTTCCTTCCACAGCATGCAGGACGAGCATTGGCAGAGAATCCAAGAAAGCAGAGAGGGACTCACTCATCCCCATCAAGTCAAACTGAGTACCTCAAAGATCATTCTCATCTGTTTTTTCCCCTCAAGGAAGGGGTGAGCAAGCAGTAAAGTATGTCCTTAGGCAGCAGTCCAGTTGGCTTCAAAAAGCTATCAAGGAGTCATTTCAGAATCCCTTTGCACAGACATGTCTAGAATATTGACCAGAGAGAGGAGAGGAAGACTATTACTGAGAGATTCTCCCCTCAGCTGCACGGTTGGCAGAGGTCCCATAGACATTGCTGCAGAAGCTATTGTCACAGCTCTTATGTAGGCATCCTCCATCTTTATAATCCCCAAGTTTCAATAAAAACTATCTCCACTTGCACAGATGGCAGGAAGAATAGACAGCATGATAGACCACTATTGGCTCTTTTTCAGTACGTGCCAACTATAGCAAGGACTCTTAATCATTTTCTAAATTGTATAATGACAGGATGATAAATGATAAGCACTTTGAAGACTAAACAATATTTTGTCATCAGAATCAAAACATTAGCCTGCAACTTTGGGAATTTTACATTTTAAAGGGGTTCTTCCTTCAACCCTTCTTTTATTCCTAAATGACCCATTAATTCGTTTGAAAAATTAATGAAAACCAACTAAGTACCAGGCACTAGGTTAGGTAATACAGATTCATGATACAGAGGGCAAGGGGGTAGGTAGGGCATAGATTTTATTTCCCTTCCACATACAATTTATACCTTGAGTTGTTATCAGGAAAATTCCATTCTGGGGTGAAAAATGGGGATTTTTAGAAATACAGTTGGTAAGGTTCTGTTTGTGCATGGTCAGTCTTTCCCCTTCCCTTCCTTCACGCATACTTGGTGAATGTAGCCTATTTTTTTCTCCAAGGAAAAGGAAACAACCTTGATCCTTCCTGTCTTTGACCCTGGATTGTTTGTCTCACTCGGAATGAGTCTGCATCTGTGAGATGGACATTTAATGGGGCCAACCCTTGGGGAATTCAAGGTCATCTTCATAATAAACCCCATGAGGGAAGACCGTGTTCTGCCTTCAGAATATCCTACACAGCCTTAGCTGTCTATTTCAAAACTGTCTTTAAAACCAAGTGGTTAATCACCTCTTCTAGATCAATAAAAAGATATTATTAGAAAGTTGAAAGGATATTTCTGTTTCCTAATCATTTACAATCCCCTTTCAGCTTTCAAGAGTTTGAGGTTACTTAAAACAGAAACCATGTATGTCACACCTTGCATTGCAATTGCCAATGAACTGTGGTGTTGGAGAAGACTCTTGAGAGCCCCTTGGACTGCAAGGAGATCCAACCAGTCCATTCTGAAGGAGATCAGTCCTGGGTGTTCTTTGGAAGGACTGATGCTAAGGCTGAAACTCCCATACTTTGGCCACCTCATGCGAAGAGTTGACTCACTGGAAAAGACTCTGATGCTGGGAGGGATTGGGGGCAGGAGGAGAAGGGGACGACAGAGGATGAGATGGCTGGATGGCATCACCCACTCGATGCACATGAGTTTGGGTGAACTCCAGGAGTTGGTGATGGACAGGGAGGCCTGGTGTGCTGCAATTCATGGGGTCGCAAAGAGTCGGACATGACTGGGCGACTGAACTGAACTGAACATTAACCAAGGGTCTTCCACGGGCCAGGCATCCTCCAGCACTTCATAAGCACTAGCTGGTCTGCTTCCTGGGATATTATCATTAACCCAGTTTTAAATATGAGAAAACTAAAATTTACAGCTTGCTCGAAGTTACATAGCTAGAGAGTGGCAGAAAGAGTTGTAATCTGGATCTGATGGTCTCCAGAGTACTTTATTACTAATGAATATTTTAAAATAGTGATTCCCATCCCATTGTTGGCTCATGAGATCAACTTAGTGACTTTTAAGTGAATGAGATACAATGGTAATGATCAGAGTTCATCCACTATAGTTAAAGGTAAGTAATATTTGAAGAAATTTTGTTTTCTGTGTGTGTGTATGTGTGTGTATTTGTATGCCAAATTTTGATGTGATACAAAATTTATTTCTGTGAGTTACTATCTTAATCTTAAAGCTGCTTCACTAAGAAATATTGACTCTTACTCATTTGTGTTCCAGGGCTTGCCAGGTGGCACAGTGGTAAAGAAACTGCCTGCCAAGGTAGGAGACCCAGGTTCGATCCCTGGGTTAGGAAGAACCCCTGGAGGAGGACATGGCAACCCATTCTAGTATTCTTGCCTGGAGATTTCCATGGAAAGAGGAACTTGGCAGGCTACAGTTCATGGGGTCCCAAAGTCAGACATGACTGAAGCGACTAACACTTTCACTTTCATGCATGTTCCAAACACAGGAGGACTAATTTTTATAAACCTGCCCTCTGTAGAAATCTTTGTAAGAAAGCAGTTAAGAGATTTAAAAATCTATGACCTTTCATTGATTTTTTAATCTATGAAATCCTTTCCGTGTATGAATAGGCTTAAAAGCCGACCTCCAGAGCCTCACAGCACAGAGTTTTCCTAAAATAGTCAGACTTGACTGGTCTAATGCCCAGTTGCTCACAGTAAATCATTCATCGATCACTACAGAAAAGGCAGAGAAAATATGTTCTGCTTTTGTAAAAACAAAAACCCAGTGGGGAGAAAAGAATCCAAGGGCCACACTCCCCACTGATGAAAGGCCTCGTGGATACAGCAGGTTCCATAGGAGAGTGAGCATCGCCACATCTCAGGGTCCCCATGAAAGGCCAGATGCTTTTATGTGTTTGCAGGGTCGTGAGGGTTATCAAGACTAGAGCTCAAAATATCCAATACTCTAACTCGTGCTATCTATCAATATCACTAAAAGCTTGACATGTAATATAACTCAGACCTAGCTTTAGTGTCTGCATCAAACTCCTGCCCATTTACAAATGGCGTGATTCGTTAAACAAGGAGGGTCAGCAGGCATCACTGACTCTAGGAGAGTGCACACTCTGGCGGGAGAACACTCCATCACAATGCAGCATGGGCTGGGAGGACTCAGAGCTCACAGGGCATCACCCCGAGAACCAGAGCAGAAGGGCCCTTCATATGCTCAGCAGCCATTCATTATTTTTGTTGTTGTTGTTTTAGTCGCTAAGCCCCGTTTGACTCTTTGCAGTCCCATGGACTGTAGCCCACCAGGCTCCTTTATCCATGGGATTCCCCAGGAAAGAATAGTGGAGTGGGCTGCCATTTACTTCTCCATGGGATCTTCCTGACCCAGGGATCGAACCCACATTCCCTGCACTGGCAGGCAGATTCTTTAATGCTGGGCCACCTGGCAAGTCCACATTCCTCATCTTCACATGGAGACAGTAATACCAACAACACAAATGTGTTAGGATTAAGTGAAATAATTAGGAAACACCAGTACGCAGTACATGATGCTCCCCAAAGGTTAGGCTGTCTAGTCCTCTGCTGTATTAAAAGGCACCATAAAGTGTGAAAGTTAAAGTCTCTTAGTTGTGTCTGACTCTTTCCAACACCATGTACTGTAGCCTGTCAGTCTCCTCTGTCCATGGAATTTTCCAGGCAAGAATATTGGAGTGGGTAGCCATTCCCTTCTTCATGGGATCTTCCTGAATCAGGGATCAAACCCTGGTCTTCTGGTTTGTAGGCATATTTTTTACTGTCTGAGCCACCAGGGAAGCAAAAAGCACTGGACCCCCAACCCAAGGAAATTCCTAGCCACGATGCCAATCTTCATGGGCATGATTAGGAAAACTTTGCCAACATCCCTTGTTCCCTTCAATTAGTCATAATGAACTGTAGCCCTGCCTGAGAATGCACTCTCCTTAAATCAACTTATTTGAAGTTTCATCTTGCACTTTTTTCCCCTACATTGTACACTTTATACCTTTGACTCATTTGTTTTGCAACTGGAAGTTTGCACCTCTTAATCCCTCTCGCCTATTTCTATCTAACCTCTAATCTCTTTTTTTTAAAAATATGACTCCTAAATTTTTATTAGATATTTACCAAAACCCCACATATCTTTATTTTCTGGAAAATATTCTTTAAAACCTGAGAGAATGGCTCTCACATCTATGTTTCTGGAATCTCTTTGGTCATCCTATCTACACATATAGTAACTTTGCAAATATTAATTATGTTTCCTTTCTGCATTTTGTCATTCAATCCAGCAGTTATTCAGCTCTCATTCATTTTCTTTTATGTTGCCTGCACAAGGAGAAGACTTTTAAATCATCCTCACAGAGGACTTATGCTCCTTGAAATGCAGATTCCTGATTTTCTGTAGCATGATGGTTAAAAATGGGCCTGTGGGGTCAGAGAGATGATTCAGATCAATCGGTGTGATTTTGCATTTCACTTCCCTAACCCTGAAACTCTCAAGAGTATTCTCCAACACCACAGTTCAAAAGCATCAATTCTTTGGCACTCAGCTTTCTTTATAGTCCAACTCTCACATCCATTCATGACTACTGGAAAAACCATAGCCTTGACTAGACGGACCTTTGTTGCCAAAGTAATGTCTCTGCTTTTTAATATGCTGTCTAGGTTGGTCATAGCTTTTCTTCCAAGGAGGAAGCGTCTTTTAATTTCATGGCTGCAGTCACCATCTGCAGTGATTTTGGAGCCCCCAAAAATAAAGTCTGACACTCTTTCCACTGTTTCCCCATCTATTTCCCATGAAGTGATGGGACCAGATGCCATGATCTTCGTTTTCTGAATGTTGAGTTTTAAGCCAACTTTTTCACTCTCCTCTTTCACTTTCATCAAGAGGCTCTTTAGTTCCTCTTCACTTTCTGCCTTGAGGGTGGTGTCATCTGAATATCTGAGGTTATTGATATTTCTCCTGGAAATCTTGATTTCAGCTTGAGCTTCATCCAGCCCAGCATTTTTCATGATGTACTCTGCATATAAGTTAAATAAGCAAGGTGACAATATACAGCCTTGACGTACTCCTTTTCCTATTGAAACCAGTCTGTTGTTCCATGTCCAGTTCTAACTGTTGCTTCCTGACCTGTATGCAGGTTTCTCAAGAGGCAAGTCAGGTGGTCTGGGATTCCCATCTCTTGAAGAATTTTCCACAGTTTATTGTGATCCACACAGTCAAAGGCTTTGGCATAGTCAATAAAACAGAAATAGATATTTTTCTGGAACTCTCTTTTTTCAATGATCTAGCAGATGTTGGCAATTTGATCTCTGGTTCCTCTGCCTTTTTAAAACCAGCTTGAACATCTGGCAGTTCACAGTTAATATATTGCTGAAACCTGGCTTGGAGAATTTTGAGCATTACTTTACTAGCGTGTGGGATGAGTGCAATTGTTCGGTAGTTTGAGCACTCTTTGGCATTACCTTACAACCGGTCCATCCTAAAGAAGATTAGTCCTGGGTGTTCATTGAAGGGACTGATGTTGAAGCTGAAACTCCAATACTTTGACCACTTGATGCAGAGAGCTGATTCATTTGAAAATATCCTGATGCTGGGAAAAATTGAGGGCAGGAGGAGAAGGGGACAACAGAGTATGAGATGGTTGGAAGGTACCACCGACTCAATGGACATGGGTTTGAGTGGACTCCAGGAGATGGTGATAGATAAGGAGGCCTGGTGTGCTGCGTTTTATGGGGTCGCAGAGTCAGACATGATTGAGCGACTGAACTGAACTGAACTGAACTGAACCCTGAAACAGGAAGGATATTATCACCCACACATTGATTGACGGTATCAGTTCAGTTCAGTCTTTCAGTTCAGACCCTCAGTTCAGGGTCTTTTCGAGTGAGTCAGTTCTTTGCATCACATGGCCAAAGTATTAGAGTTTCAGCTTCAGCCTTAATCCTTCCAGTGAATATTCAGGACTGATTTCCTTTAGGAGGGACTGGTTGGATCTCCTTGCAGTCTAAGGGACTCTCAAGAGTCTTCTCCAACACCACAGTTCAAAAGCATCAAATCTTCGGCACTCAGCTTTCTTCGCAGTTCAACTCTCACATCCATACATGACTACTGGAAAAACCATAGCTTTGACTAGACAGACCTTCGTTGGTAAAGCAATGTCTCTGCTTTTTAATATGCTGTCTAGGTTGGTCATAGCTTATAGCTGAGATTAACCACAGTGCAAACTACCCAGTACACAGTAGGCCCAATGAGTGTTACCTGTTATTGTGTAGTATTCTCTCTCCTTATTCCAATGTGGTCCTGAATTTCTCTCATTCACACTTCATCTTTCCTTCTGCATGTGTATTTTCATTATGTCACTTCAAATCCTTCTTATAAAGGGTTAAGAGTAAATAAATCCATCTGTTTGATCCTGTTAGCTCATGGTTTTGCTTTCCTGTTTCCGGGGGTGCACAGGTCTTTGATTCCATACACAAGCAGCACAGTCGCTTTGACTTCGTTTACTGTTGCTTTCCTGAAGCAGATTCATAATGAGCCTTGATTCCATTCTTGGTAGAGTTAACGTTTGGTATGACGGTGATTATTTTAAATGTTATAATTAAGGACATTACTCAGAGAAGCTGTAAGAGTAACGCCAGAAAACTCAACTCATAGAGCTTTGCGAAAATTAAACAGATAATATGAAGAGTTTGGCCATATCAGTAATTTCTTCTCATTACTTAAGACTCCTGTCCCCTCTTTCACATAGATTATGCACTGACTGAAGGCAGTACAATCACTCCTTTGTGCCCAAAAGGATATTTTCCCTGTGGGAATCTCTCCCAGTGTTTGCCTCGTGCTTTTCACTGTGACGGCGTGGAGGACTGTGGGAACGGAGCTGACGAGGAGAACTGTGGTGAGTCCACTTGCTCAGCTCCATACGGACACGGCCCCTTGTGAACTCCCCAGAACTGTGTGTGGATCGAATGCTAACAGTGATGAACTGGAAGAGGTGTTTGGTATTCCATAGGGAATCCTATCGTGACATGACTAAACAACTCCTCTCCAATGGATTTGTGATAATTACCTGCATCTTCATATTTAGAGGTGGCTTAAATCAGAAACACAGTATGATTAAAAAAATAAATAAATAAAACTATTTTAAATCCTACTCAGATACCCATATTTCAGTTTTAAATGGCTTAAACGATGACCACTTCCTTCTGGCTTGGAAATTGGGTTCAGCTGCCAGAATATCTATAAAGTGTGAATAGATCTTCCTAGAGAATTAAATTATTCAGTAGACCTATATTGTGTCCACTGTGTCCTCCCCAAGTCAGCAGGATATGACAGGTTCAGGGGAAACAGGAGCCTCACCCTTGTGGGGTTCACAGAGACCGTGTGAACAAGAATGTGAGCAAACTTGTACCTAAATGAATAATTTAAGAGAGTAGTAAGCCCCATGAGGTATGCAGATCAGGATAGTGGGAGAGGAAGTGACTTGGGGGAAAGGCTACTTTAAAGACATAGCCACAAAATCCCTCGCTGAGATGATGACATTTGACTTGAGAATGAAAGGAAAGAAGAGGAAAACCATGAACTCTTCTGGAGGAACAGAGTTACGGGCAAAGGAAACAGCACATGAAAGACCCAGAGGCTGAATGAAATAGGATAGCTGTGTGTGGGGGAAGTAAAAGCCAGGCTGAGATGGGCAGAGCAAAGAGGATAAAGAAGGTAAAGAGGAAGAGAGGCCAGACCAGAAAGGTCTCACAGGCCACTTTAGGTCTGTGTATCAGGACTGTGTATGTCTTCTCATCTAACCTGTGCATTTTGCCCGTGGAGAAACTGATGTCCCGAGAGGTTGACATGTCTAGTTAGTCGTAGAGTAGACCCTAGGACCCAGGTGTCCTGAATCTGGAAGAATCATGTGTGTTTTCTACCACACCAAACTGCCTCTCCTTGGCACGGTCCAGCTAGCAACCAGGGGTGACAGCAGGGTCCAGGAGAGCCTGGTGTCTGGCTCTAGAGTCTGCTCTCCCGCCCCTGGGGACCCGTGCAGGCTCCCGGCACCTCTGCCTTCACCACCTGTGCGTCACTCCTCCTCAGCCTGCAGGATAGAGTTCAGGTGTCCCATCCTCACCTGAGAAGCTTGGCTTCCCAGCCATGCCTCCCGCCCTGAGGCTGTACCACTGTCTAGGACAAGCACCCTTCCTCTCTGCTGCTATCGCATCCTGCTGTGCCTGGATGACGGTACTAAAGACGGCCTTGTCTTCCCACTGTACTTCTCTCACTAGACGGGAACACCTTGAGAAGGTTTCTTACGGGCATCTTACTTGCTTTGGTGTCACCAGAGCCTAGAACAGGCAAGGACAGTCAGTGCTCAGGAGTGGAACAGCTCTCTGGGTACCAGAGGCAAGCCACTCACGTTTTTGCCCTCTCCTCTTCATTGCGTGGGAATCTCAGACCATGCATGTTGTCTGCCTCATGGGAGTTTTCCAAATGCAAAATAAGTAATTCATGTAAAGACACCAATAGAATCATCTTTAAGACTGTTGATAATATTAATAAGAAATAAAAATAACTAAAATTTGCAGGGATCTGCAAAAAGGTACCTATGGAAGGAGTTCCCCTTGGTCAAGTGGTTAGAATTTCAGGCTTTCACTGCTCTGACTTGGGTTCAGTCCCCACTGAGGTCCCACAAGCCACACAGCAAAACCAAAAAAAAAAAAAAAGAGAACAGTAAAGAGACTTGTGGACAACTATTTAAATTTACTTTTCTATTTATATAAACTTTAGGATCCTGCATCATATTGTAAGTTTTATCATCTCTAATAGTTTATGCTAATGCTAAGATAATCATATTTCAAAAATCAAGCCTTCTTTTTTAAAAGAATATGTTTTCATTGCTAAAAAAGTGAAGGAAACCTGGCAAATAAGCAGATCATATCATCTGACAAATTCAGAAAATATTTTTCTCATCAAGACTAGACAAACTTTATTAAAAGGAACTTCATTTTTGCCTTATTAAAAATCAAAGATATGAATTTTATCATAATTCATTACATGTATCAAGTAGGTATCTACATACATATATACAGATTGTTTTCTTCTGAGGATCTCAAAATTAAGGTCAAACATTTAAAATGTCAGCGTTAGAAATCGATGATATTTTTCAAGATGGATAAACATATGGAAAATAATCATCATATATTTTAAATATTTGTAATTGCAGAAACAGACAAAACTCGAGATGTTTGCCTGCTTTTTCTTCCTTACCATTGTCGTTATCTTTCTATTACTTAAAACTTTAAGTTGATTTCATGATCAAATTTTTATATTTTTGCTTTGTAATATTTTATTTATAGAATGACTGACACATGTTCATCACCGTGTGTTTCACAGGAGACACTAGTGGATGGGCGACTATATTTGGCACAGTCCATGGAAATGCTAATAATGTGGCATTAACACAGGAGTGCTGTAAGTGGTATTGGTTCGAAGACTCAGTATCAGCTTTGCGGCGACATGATTTGTGGTGCATGGATTTACCTGGGTAGTGTCATTCATTCCCTTAAGAATCCCAATTTCAGTTCAATGTGTTTCAGTGGTCAACTGGTCTATTATCTGTTCATGGGACTGAAAAGAGAGAAAAAGGAAAACAACAGGCTTACTCTGTGTATTAGCCTGTGACTGCAAGAATATATAGGTACTGAATACTTGTGACAAGTAATGAAGGTCTTACTCCCTTCAATCACCAACTTCTTTTCAACCCCTCTGTTGGGCACTGAGAGGGCAAGGATAGCTTAAGGGTGGCCCCAGTCTTTAAATACCTCACATGGTTCCAGTAGAGACAGTTCCTTACAGAAGCAGGAGTGATACAATATTCGTGCTGAACTGAAGGGAGAGTGTTTGCACAAGGGGGTATGGAAGCCCTTTGGGAGAAATGATGTCTATGCCAGGGGAGGGTGAAAGATCCACAGACAAGGTGACACTGAGATGGACTCAGAGGTCCTTGGATGGAGGGAAGAGTAAGAGGTGACAGAATGAGCAGCGAGCATGACCTACAGGGTAGTGGGGTACGAAGTTCAGAGCCTGTTTCCCGATGCCTTTCACATCAGTTCACAGAGCTGAGATGGAGGAGCAGGAGGTGGACCCAGAGGGTGGGACCAACCCACAGGGGACTCTGGGTGCAAAGTTCAGAGTTTGGCCTCTGTCCTATGGTAGAATTATCTCTCTATATATACACAGATTATATTATTTACTATATATTACACACAATATATATAAATGGATAGATAACTATATAGTATATATATAGTTAGATACACACATTAGTATGTATACATAATATACATGTATAAAGTACATACATTAAGTTCTACACTAGTAGTATATTATGTACTTTATATTACCATAGCTACCACTTAGTATATAGTTTACTATATTCAAATATATCATACATAAAATTGGAAATCAAAAAGAGTAAATTACAAAAATGAAAAATAAATATATGAAAACTCTAGCGTCTTCTTCCTGAGCCACAGTGGGTCATCTTGTACATACGCCATTGTGGGGGCCATTGCTGTCCACATGGGCAACCACCGAAGTCATGAGCTTATTTCCATTTAATGAAGAAGAGGAGCCACCTGACAAGAAGTGTATGGACCAATGATTCTTGCACCAGAATTATAAAGAATGAGTTAGAACAGTGCTCTCAGCTTGAGACACGTATGCCCCTGGAGAACATTTGGCAACGTCTGGTACATTCTGCGTTGTCACTTTGGAGAGGGGGGTGGGTGACTGCTGGCTTCTGGTGAGTGGAGGCCAAAGATGCTGCTGAACCTTTTACAACGTGCAGGACAGCACCCACAACAGAATGACCTGACCCAAATGTCAGTCTTGCCAGGGTTGAGGAGAAAGCTTGGTGAAGGAGACACTAAACATTACGTTTCGTGCAGTGCTCTAGACTAACACTAAGAATCCGAGCCCAGAAAACACCTCTGGAAGGAGTGAGGCAGAGAGGGCAGCAAGAGGCATTTCATAAGAAGAATCAGAGGCTGAGATGTGACTGACCTGCAGGTGAGGGAGTTACGCTCACATTGCTGGTTTAGTCAACTGGCCCAGCTTCTACTACATACAGTTCTTCTATTGGTAAATAAAGAGTTTCCAACCCTAGTAATGTAATCTAGTAACGTAACTACTTCAATGTCAGTTAAACATTCAAGTAAACATTCTGAAGTCATCTTTAAGAAGTTGAGATCATTAGCATCAGCCTATGAGCAATAAAGAATATTTTCTAAAAGTTTGTACACTAGAATGTGTCTTTTGAATCAGGCAGGTACTCAATAAAAGTTTGTCAGATTTATTAAAAGTCAGTGAAATTGATTTTAAAAATAAAGTTTGAATAAAAGTGATCTAGAGGAAACAGAGCAATCAGAAAGGACTTACAATCAGATTTAAATCAATAATAAATATAAAAAATTGAAAATAACTCACTTTTTTAAGCTCCATCTCAGCCAAGTACCATCATATCCTCCATAAATCTCATTCCCCAAGACTCTCTCTCTTTTCTCTCTCTCTTTCACACACACAAACACATACATATGGTGATTGTTCTGTTGACCCACTTGGCCAGGTTTCTCCATAGATTTCTCATATGCTGTTATTTTAATAATAACATAATTAGTAATTATATATAATAATGAAGAATTGCTGCTGCTGCTGCTAAGTCGCTTCAGTCGTGTCCGACTCTGTGGCGACCCCATAGACGGCAGCCCACCAGGCTCCCCCATCCCTGGGATTCTCCAGGCAAGAACATTGGAGTGGGTTGCCATTTCCTTCTCCAATGCAGGAAAATGAAAAGTGAAAGTGAAGTCGCTCAGTCGTGTCCGACTGTTAGCGACCCCATGGACTGCAGACCACCAGGCTCCTCTGTCCATGGGATTTTCCAGGCAAGAGTACTGGAGTGGGGTGCCATTGCCTTCTCCGAATGAAGAATTACGTGATGTTTATATATTATTAATATATTATTACAAATCTTAATAATTATAATATGCCATTATATTAATAACTTACTCCTTTAGTCAATCCTAAATCATTTTTCTTCCCTCTGAATGCTTCAGATAGATGGAGCTTTGATTTTCTCTGCTTTATAGCTTCTCTACCACTTTTACCTACCACTTGAACTTCATAGTAATGAAAAACTAAGAACCAAAATAATAGGGTATCTGAGTTGGTTGGTTTTAGTAAGACACAGTGGTGACTATGGCAGAATCTGCATCTAACTCTCATCACAGCTCTAAGAGAAGTTTGAAAGGAGGGAAATAGTCGAATTTAGCTTTAACCAACAAGCATTTATTGAGCAGCCTTTCTGTGCCATTCAATTAAGTGAAATTAACTTAGTTATACCCATTAAATATTTACTCAGTCACAGTCATGGTTTTCATTGAGGAGAGCTTAATCTTGCTTCACTATATACTTTTTAAAACGCTATTTAAACATGTTTGTGATTTCTTTCTAATCTCTTGTTAAATGCCTCTAAAATGACCACTGGAAGCTAGAACTGAAATGAATACCACATGAGTCTATATTCAACTAGAAGAGATTTCTTGTTTGCTTTTATTTGGGGCCTGAATAAGTTCATTTAACAAAATGTGACTGTTATACATTCAATGGAAAAGAACAATGTCAGTTACCAGAGATAAAGTTGTAACTAAAGATAAGTATTTTTTCTTATTGAATCATTGCTCTTTTGCTCCCTAGTTTTAGATCAGTACCCACAACACTGTGTGTGCAAAGGAACTGAGTTGGAATGTGTAAATGCTGGCTTGAAGTCTGTGCCAATGGTTTCCAGCAATGTGACGTTACTGTGAGTAGCATTCAAATCTTGATATTTGCTCCTGACTTCATATGAAAACCATACAGTCTAATCTTTGTTCTGTTTTATGCTACTTGTGTATTAGCAAAATAATAGAAAACCATCAACCATCAGAGAATTCTGCATGCTTCTTCTCCCGGGGAAAAGTGTTTTCAACACTGTATGTTGGATTGTCCAGGTTATCTTTAACTCACAAACTTCTGGAATTTTTATTTCCAATTACTTTCCAATTTATGTATTATTACTAATATGCCAGTACTATTCAAGTGAAAATAAAACTTTGTGGGGAAAAAGGAAGAGCACCTTACATGTTCTATCTCGTTTTAAATAGTAGTAATTTGTCCCAGACTTGAAAGGTGTAGAAGATGCATGAAGATGACTATGGCACAATCAATCATGCAGGTTTTTTTTTAACTCTGCATAGATATTTGGAGAGCCTCAGTATGTTGTTTGCAAATATATCATAATTTGGGCACGCATGAATTGGTTAGGATTTTTGTTGTTTTTTGGATGTGCTTGCTGTGTTTTGTTCAATTGTCTACAGAAGAAAAAGTTAAATCACCATAGATCTTCCAGTCTATTATACTAGCTGGCTAATGTGGTCAAATATTTGCAAGCTGCTTTAATTTTGCCTTATGGACTTTTCATTCTCATGTGAAAGTTTTCATTTATTATGGGCATTTTCAAATGTGTATGAAGTAAAATGGAGCATGATAAAATATTCTCAAGCATGTAACTTCTAGAAAAGAGATTGGGTAGTCATAAATTCCATAATAAAGTCTTCTTTACATGTTGTTTTAGGTCTCTAAAGAAAAACAATATTCACAGTCTTTCAGATAAAGTTTTCATCAAATACAAAGAACTTAAAAAGATGTAAGTAGCTTTTAATAGTGTTTTTATGAGAAAATCTATGAGATGTTTTAAGATGTTTTTAATCTGAGAATAAAATGAAATATAAAGTTGATTACCTTTATCATTAAGGTTATTTTTTAAAAGTAATTAAGGTTAGACATTAAAGCATTGAAAAGTATGCTTTTTTTTTCCATTTCATAATTTAAACTAACAAAACCTTTCTTTTAGAGAGTTAAATTGGAGTTGCGATCAAGCATCTCAGTAAGAATATACATAACTCCATGCTCTTACTTCAGAGCATTTGGAAAATGACTATAGATTCAGAGATACTAGATGCGCTTTTTAACCTGGAAGAGTGGTGGCAGAGACAGGAACTATCAGATCATTTAAAATGCACCATAATGGGGTCTAGACTGTCTCCCAGGATAAAAAGAGCAAAAACATGATCTTTGTCAAATCAGTGAAATTAACATATTTGAGGAAGTGAGTGGAAGTCGCTCAGTCGTGTCCAACTCTTTGTGACCCCATGGACTATACAGTACATGGAATTCTCCAGGGCAGAATAGTGGAGTGGGTAGCCTTTTCCTTCTCCAGGGATCTTCCCAACCCAGGGATCGAACCCAGGTCACATTGCAGGCGGATTCTTTACCAGCTGAGCCACCAGGGAAGCCCATATTTGAGGAAAGAAAACAATAAATAGGAAACAGTCAAACACAGAAACAGAGCATCGAGATGCCTCCAGCATCATCAAAGAAAGAAAACCGGGACCTGAGAGATAAAGTCCCTAGACACAGTCTCCACTGAGGGGCAAGGAGGGACGGTCAGCCTACACCATAATGCCCATGAACTTTATTGTAACGCTGTCCATATCAGGATGGAAAATCTCTTTTTGATTCCCTGCTCTTCAATCAACCTTATGGTTATTACATTAACTTCCTAAATTATTTACACTAAAGTATTTGGGAAGTTACCTTGGATGAGGAATAAGACCATTCCAATTAGTGGAATGGGATACATCTGATTTAAATAAATATTTAAATAAATATTTAAATAAATATTCAACCTCTTGAGAGTTCACTTACTGTGTGTCAGCCCCTCTGAGCCTGAGTCACTCACTTGGGGATAATGGAGAGGTCAAATTTCTACAGTTGTGAAGATGATTGTCAGAATAGATTAGAAAATTAGCAAGACAATGTTGTAAGGTCGTATCATCGTCTTATCATTTTTGCCCTTTAACATTCAGAATAAAAGAGAAGGTTTCTAGAAATGTGATATATGTTAAATTCCAGGACTAAAAAGAATCTGATTTTTGCTGATACTGGACAAATGTACTTGGTTTGAAGTGGCATCAGTAGTTCTATGTTCTCATGAGTCTTTAGGTATAGACTCACTCATACAAGAAAGGAAGTCCCTGAAGAGTCCATTAGTGAGAAGAACCTTGTGTGAGCATGAAGAATCATGCCTGGGTTTGATGGTAGCTTCTGTGATTCCTAGCTGCAGTGAGCTCCTTCTGTTCCATCCTATACCACGTGGTCACGTTGTCATTGTTCCACTGGAGTAACTGCATTGACTCTAGGGCTCCAGATTCCTCTAGAGAAGAAATCTTAACAACACTGCTTCTGGTCTCACTGGAAATGCTTAGAATTACAACCTGTTCATTCTATGAATCAGTATTGCCTTTGGGCTCCCTGAATAATGCTAAAGGGAAGAAAAATAATATAGCAGTAGCAGAAAAGAAGGAAAAATATTCATGTTTTAGAGTAGCTGTTTAAATCTATTATCTAGAGTCATAGAAGTCTTATGAAGTTCTAATTAATTCATCATTTATAAGGCAACTGAAGTTTGCGGCAATTAAATGACTACCTAAGATCTACAGCTACTTAGCAGAAGAACCAGAATTACAGTCCATATCTTCTGATGCCCAGTGTAATGTTCATTTTACAACACAATAACCAGGAACCTAGAGGTGGAAAGAAATTGTTCTAGTACCTAATTGAATCTTCTACCAACACATACTCTTCTGTCCCACACAGACCTCCATTCTATACTTTTGGTCCCCAATTTAGGGGAAGCTGACCTCTGGTGAGGCTCACTAGAAGATCAAGCAAAGAGGATAGGACTTCTCAGGGCAAGTCTCCCTGAACCACTGATCCACGCTTTGTTCCGTGTCAGTACTTCTTCCTCAGTAGCTGGTAACCCACGGAAGGGAAGAACATGGAAGCACTAACTGCACGTACCAGTCCCAATTTTTCCTGGTGAAAAAAAGTTGAGATTTTTTTTCCTGCCAGATTGCCCAGATGAGCTGAAAATATCTCCAATTAAATGTTTAATTCTGCTTTTTCTGAAAAAACTTAGGTACCGCGTTATAACCTGAGTATCACCCAGCAGGAGTTCCCTTAATGCAAGCTGCTTTCTGATGCTTTCTAGGTGAATTTGATTTTCCCAGAGAACCAAGAATTATTAGAGTCTTACCAATAAACAGTCACCAAGTGTCTTTTACATGCAGGGTACAGCACGGGAGACAAAACACAATTCCTTACATTTAAATATCATTTTTTAAAGTTAACAAAAGACTTCTAGGATTTGGAATTCTCATTTGGACTTTGTCTCCGAAGTCTATGAGGTGAGATAAACAGCATTAGATCCCTTTCAGGAATGAGGACACCATCCTTGGAAAGAAAGATTATTTCCCTGATGACTCAGATGGAAAAGAATCTGCCTGCAATGCAGGAGACCCGAGTTCAATCCTGAGTCACAAAGATCCCCTGGAGAAGGGAATGGCTACCCACTCCAGTATTCTTGCCTGGGAAATCCCATGGACAGAGGAGCCTGGTGGACTACAATCCATGGGGTCACGAAGAGTTGGACATGATTGAGTGACTAACACTTTTACTTTCTTTCAACCAGCTGACAAGTATTAGAATTTGGCTTTAAAGCCAAACCTTTGACTGTGGTCTCCTGGAAATCCACCCACATGGGCCATTCTCAGTATATTGTTACTGTCAGTGAAAACGCCCAGAAATCAAACCTTGGTTGCACAATAACAGCAGTTCTTCATAAGCATTATTCAAATAATCTAAAGCCATTCATAAACTCAGCAACTCTTCTTTAAATTCTTTCCTCCCGTCTATTTTTTTTCTACTTCTCAGCTCCTCCTGCCACTTTTCCCCCAAACTCCCAGGAAAACCTCTACAGTCTCAGGTAGTCCCCTGTCCTGTCCAGTCCCTTTTTCTACCAATCCTGCATTTCAACAGTCCAAACAACCAATGAAACTAAACATAAGCCATCCCCAGGAAAAGGTGTCCAAGGGAGGAAGAAATTAAATGGACATGCCCAGAACTGTCGGTAGAGATAGCAGGAGGGGAAATGCTAGCCAAACCCACATTTTAGTGCATTCTTTCAATGAATAGTTGCGGATACCCATCAGGTGTCAAGGATATAGTGGTAAACAACACGTCTGAAAATTTCTTCCCTCAAGGAACTCAACTTCCAATGGAGAAAGATTAAAGTGCAGTGTGTGTTAGATACATAGTGATTATGGGGGAAAAAATAAACCAAAAAAGAATTAGGAGGTGCTGAAGGAAAGGAATGCTATTAAACTGTCTTGCCAAGTAACTGTTGTTTGGTTGTTAAGTCACGTCTGACTGTTTACAACCCCATGGACTGCAGCATACTGGGCTTACCTATCCCTCACTATCTCCTGGAGTTTGCTCAAGCTTCTGTCCATTGATTCAGTGATGCCATCCAACATCTCATTCTCTGTCACCCCTTCTTCTCTGGCCCTCATTCTTTCCCAGCTTCAGGATCTTGTCCAATGAGTCACCTCTTTGCATCAAGTGGCCAAATATTAGAGCTTCAGATTCAGCATCATTCCTTCCAATGAACACTTGGAGTTGATTTCCTTTAGGATTGACTTGTTTGACCTCCTTGCTGTCCAAGGAACTCTCAAGAGTCTTGTCCAGCACCACAATTCGAAGGCATCAATTCCTCAGCGCTCAACCTTCTTTATGGTTCAATTCTCACATCTGTGCATGACTACTGGAAAAACTACAGCTTTGACTAGACAGACCGTTGTCAGCAAAGTGATGTCTTTGCCTTTTAATATGCTGTCTAGGTTTGTCATAGCTTTTCTTCCAAAGAGCAAGCGTCTTTTACTTTTGTGGCTGCTGTCACTGTCTGCAGTGATTCTGGATTCCAAGAAAATAAAATCTGCCACTGTTTGCACTTTCCTCCATCTATTTGCCATGACGTGATGGAACTGGATGCCATGATCTTAGTTTTTTGAATGCTGAGTTTTAAGCAAGCTTTTTCACTCTCCTCTTGAATGCTCATTAAGAGGCTCTTCAGTTCCTCTTCACTTTCTGCCATTAGGATGGTATCATCTGCATATCTGAGGTTGTTGTTGCTATTTCTCCCAGGAATATTGATTCCAGCTTGTAATTCATCCAGCCCGGCATTTCGTATGATGTACTGTGCAGAGAAGTTAACTCTGCTACTGCCCAAAGTACCTGCAAATCTTTTGTGATTCTGAGAGTTACCCCATGAGACTGATTAGAACACATAGTCTCCTACCTAATTCCTCTGATATTCAAAGCTAGCCATTATCACCATGCCCCCACCAAAGATCTCTCCCCAAAGCAGCCTTGAATCCTTAACTTCTTCCCCTAAGAACCTGATTTCAAATCTGTTTGTCACTCTGTATATGATCACTTACACGTTCCGTACAGATAGTATCTAGAATAAATGTAACACTATCATCTGTATGACACCTACAAGGGCAGAAAGGGGAAAGCTAGCAACCCTTCTTTTCTAAACTGCATATGCCCTAAGGTTATGTTTGTTCTTTTTGTGGCTGCTTCATACTCTAACTCCTACTGTTTGTGTCCCTAAAGTTCCTAATCCCATGCCATGTGCGTTAACTGAACAAGTGACGGCTTCTCCATCTTGTACTTGTGCACTTAGCATCTGAGAGCTAGCTGTGGGACTTCAGATTTATCCTGGTCAGTTTCATCCTGTCAGATTCAACTTTTCTTACCAGACTCTGAAGATCTTTTTTGGCTCATCCCAACAGATTTACTATTCGTCCCAGCATTCTGTCATCTGAAAATAAGATGAGCCATCTTCACCTAAGTCATGGAGTAGAATATCAAGCAGGATTCTGCGAGATCTTCTTTCCAGATCCCTTCATCATCATCATCACCGTCCATCTGACAACATGTCTTGTTCTTTATTTTGTCTGTAAAACCGCTTGATCACTGCCTGGTAGACATATAAGCAAAGTCAACCACATTTTTATCCGATCAGTATTTCACAGTAGAAAATCAAGCTGATCTGACATGTCCTGTTTCTTGGGAATTGCCCTGTTCCTGTTCTCTCTGAGGTGCTCACAAGCCCCCATCACAAGCTCCTGTCCTGTGATCTCACCTAGAATCAACCTCAAGCTCATCCAGCTATAGCTTGTGAAATCTACTTCCCTTTTAGAAAAATCAAAATGGCACTTGCCATCTTTAATTTTCAAGCTGCTCTTCTCTTTTTCCAGATTCCTGAGCCATTGATCATGACTGAGTGTTCACACTTCCAGTGTTTTCTCAGTGTCTAGGAGAAACTGTCCAAACAAGCGGGTTTTAACTCATTTTGGTTAGTGTATTCTGTCCTATTGGGCTTTCCCTGCCGCAACCCAATATCCTATTTATTCACTTCAGTTCTGAGATCATCTTTTTTGACCAAGAAGACAAGAACAATGTAAGAGTTGAGCATTTATATTTTGTTTGTATTTCACCATTGTGTAAAACAGGTCCCATACCACAGGCTTGGGCTTCTCTGTAAACATTTTTCTTGTTTCCAAAATATAACTAGAAATTCATCCCTATTTCCCTGTTTCTTGGGAACTGCCCTGTTCCTGTTCACTCTGAGGTGCAGTAGTCTTCACTATCTGAGTTTTGAACAAGCCTTAGGTCATTCTTCCCATTATGATTCCATTTTTATGAACCCCTAACATTCATCCTTGGATTTTGAAGGAAGCCCTCACTGACCATCACACCCTTCTCCTGAACTGGATGGTCCTTCTGGCTCCCTCACAGTACCATGTACCACCACTGCCACCACCCCTCACTGCCAACTGTGTTGAAACACAGTATTTATTGAAGGGTATTTATTGGAAGGGTTGATGTTGAAGCTGAAACTCCAATACTTTGGCCACCTGATGTGAAGAGCTGACTCATTTGAAAAGACCCTGATGCTGGAAAAGATGGGGGGCAGGAGGAGAAGAGGACAACAGCGGATGAGATGGTGGGATGGCATCACCAACTCGATGGACATGGGTTTGGGTAGACTCCGGGAGTTGGTGATGGACAGGGAGGCCTGGCATGCTGCAGTTCATGGGGTTGCAAAGAGTTGGACACGACTGAGCAACTGAACTGAACTGAACACAGAGGGCGAAAGAGAAGGTAGGGAACATCTTCAGCAAGGAGGACCCAAGAAACATGAACAGAAAACCTCAAAGGCTATTAGGAAGAGAGTGACTGGACAAGTTTGTCTAAAGGAAGAGTTACCATAGGAAATGGTGGAGCATATGCTGGAGAGGTCATCGAATCATGACGCTAGGGCCTTTGAATGCCAGGCTAAAGAATCGGGGCTTTATTCTGTTTGTCCCAGGGAAAGACCTTCATGGATACACATTTTCAGTTGTACTGAGCTAATAAATCTGGTCTGCATTTTTAAGTTGTATTGGGATATATCCTAGGGAGTCACCCAAGTTAGTGTCAAGTGGGTCTCTGGTCTTGCACGCTCTAAATATTCTCAGTGAAATTGAGGTCATTGAGGCATCCAGAAAAATAAATTTCTAAGTCAAAATGAAAAAATTAATTGCTAGATGAACAGATGTCACTCAACTTACTTGAATCCTTTTATTAGTGATCAGTTTATTCATTTTAATAATTTGTTAAACTTTCTAACTCTGGGTGATAAGCAATTTAAGATGAACCTTCAGAGAAACAAAATGCCATGTATGAGCTTGACCATAATACTTTATGACTGCTACCATGGAAACCAACAGCAGTTCCTCTCCTCACTGGGACATAAATTTTACGTAAATTGGACTTCCTTCTTAAACTGGGCTCTTGTTCAGTGCAGTCATTGGCAATACAATGTAACTCAAGGAGTCTGCTTGGCTCATGAATACAAAATGTGGCATTAAAAAAAAATAGCCTATAAACATGCATGTCATTAAAGCATTTATTTGCTTTAGTTTCAGGTACATAAATTCCTGGCGTTTCTGCTCGAAAAGTCCTGACAGCTGAAACAGCAGGAATTCATGAACTAGTAAGTTATTCTTAGAAAGAATAAAGTATAAAGTATATCAGACTGGCTCATATCTCAGCTCTGAATAAAAAGAGGACATCACTTGCCAAACTGTCATATTTCCAAATTTCCCCCTCACATTCACCAAGTTACTATTCTGTAAAAAGAAAGCAGATACTGGAGGATCAAGCTAAAATTCAGAGGCCTAAGTCTGAAACAAGGGACCTGGGACTCTAGTTCTCCATGGGGTGCCAGCAAACTGACTAAATAGAAGATTAGAGGCTGTTTATTATTTAAGAAATTGGGAATCTTAACTAATGTCAGTGAAGGCAGATAGACTGAACACATCAGGTGAGTCACGCAGATCAAAAGCACAAGGTCAAATTCACAATGTATGACTGCCCCCATCTCTTCAAGATTAACAATGTGTAGGTTGAATGTACAGTGGTGCACTTTTGACTTAATTATCTTAAAAGCAATGTCGCAGAAATAGCACCAGTTAGTAAATTTTATATTTAAGAGAAACTTCAAATACACATATTACTGTATACTTTCTCCATTTGCATTTGCTATTGTAATATAATTCACCATGTTAACTTTAATGACATCACTCCAGAGGCTCTGAAAATGCTAAAACAGATACTGATCTCTTCTGTTTTAGAACTCTAAAGCAAAAGCAGAATTTATGCTACAACATGAAGCATCTCCTGATAGACACATCACGTCAGAGGGAGGAATGGAATGGCACGAGTTCTTACTGGGTTTCAAGTTCACCTTGTAGCATTGAAATTGATGCGTTGTACGCCACTGCAGCTGTAGCGCTTGTGCTCTGTGACACCCACATTTTCCACATGGTGGTACACAGAGAAAACAATATTTGTTTGATTCTGGGGGTAAAAGATGGGTTTGTTAATAACTGAAAGCTAATCTTGGCTTTACTTTGCCACCTTGGAGAAGGAAATGGCAACCCACTCCTGTATTCTTGCCTGGAGAATCCCATGGAGAGAGGGAGCCTGGCAGGCTACAGTCCTGGTAGGCAAAGAGTTGGACACGACTGAGCAACTTCACTTTCACTTTCACTTTGAGGGCTGAGGGCATCAACCTGCCCGCACACCTGTAACATTCATGACCCAAAGGCCGGGAAGCTCTGATGAGGAATAATCGAGTAGAGCCAAATACTGAATGAACGAGGCCATGATCTACCCAGAGTTTTGCAGTGACGCTAACCCACACCAGTGTTCTTGCCTGGAGAATCCCAGGGACTGGGGGAGCCCGGTAGGCTGCCGTCTATGGGGTCACACAGAGTCGGACACGACTGAAGAGACTTAGCAGCAGCAACAGCATGGCAGTAAGAAAGTGTTGTAAAATATTTTAGGAACCAGGAATTCCCTGGCCATCCGGTGGTTAGGACACTTAAGCTTCCATTGCCGAGGGCATGGGTTCAATACTGCCAGCCATGTGGCAAAACAAACGAAATAAAACCTCAGGAACCAAAACAAATCAAAACAAGAGATAGGGAAGCCGCTCCGAAGATTATACAGACATTAGTTACTATTAATAGAGTGATTCTTTCCTGCCTAAAGATCTTTAGAAAATATGAATTCAGGACTAACCTCTCATTGTTTAATGAGCACAGGAAATAGAAATTATTTACTTAGATCTTCCTGAAAGAGGGCTTCCCAGGTGGCTCAGCAGGAAAGAATCCACCTACCAAAACAGAAGAAGAGAGTTCAGTCCCAGGGTTGGGAAGATCCCCTGGAGAAGGAAATGGCAACCCACTCCAGTATTCTTGCCTGGGAAACCCATGGACAGAGGAGCCTGGTGGTCTACCATCTATGAGGTCACAAAAGAGTCAGACATGACTTAGAAACTAAAACAAGCAACAAGCTTATGAAAGTGCTATTATCAAATCCATGCACTATTGCTAGATTGAGGATAAGTAGATCATGACCCTGTGAGCTAACCTTGGTGCACTAGTCCCAGTTCAGCCACTTGTGACCTTGAACACGTCTCTAATTTGCTGTGTGCTTCTCACTCTGCATCTTGAAACAGATCAAAGTAAGACTTGCCCTGACCTTTTTTCATGTGAGTAGAATGAAAAGATATGAGGAGTTGAAGGTGAACCTCTGTGCTGAAAGAGTGACGAAGCTCAGCAGTGAGAACCTGGCTAATCTCACATGATGGGCAACTCCTGCAAGTCAGAGGAGGAAGGTCACCAGGGTGCCAGCTTGCAGAAACAAGACTGACTCCTTGCTCACACACAATTCACGGACTTTGGTGGGTTCAAGTCAGAGATGCCGGCAGCTCACTTCACAGGTGCTCTCAGAACATGAGGCACTGGCTAGATCCACAGCCTTCTCTCACAGGCCGTGTTCCTACCTCCCAACGTGAGACTAGGACTTAGGATTTTATGAGCTGGTTTCATAAGTCATCTTTAGGTGAACAAAGTGGACAGCACATTCAACAACCTAACAAAGTACGAGCACCCTAATCACATGACTCTCCTATCTCATTCCTACCAGATTCCTCCAGAGTAACTGTATCACATATATATCCAGGAAAGCATTCTTTGGATTACATAATCTACAAATACTGTGAGTAACTTTTTCCACAATTATATCTTGAGTACAACTTTAAGTAAAGATTAAAAGGATAGAATGGTATTTTGTTAAAGGTTCAGCTGTGGATGTAGATAAGAGGGAGCAATAGGTTTTCAGAAAGTACCTAGAATAGTTGTTAAACTGAAAGAATTACTTAAAAAAAAAAAAAATCCTAGTTTTACCAGAAGATAGATATGAAGGCTGTCTTTAATCTTGTCTCCTCAAGTTTGGGTCATTTCTACAATATTTTATCATATTTTTCTAACCTTTGCTAACTTCACCTTTATGGGGCTTTCCTGGTGGCTCAGTAGTAAAGAATCCTGCTGCAATACATGAGATGCAGTTTCAGTCCCTGGGTTGGGAAGATCCCCTGGAGGAGGAAAAGGCAACCCAGTCCAGTATTCTTGCCTGGGAAATCCCATGGACAGAGGAGTATGGTGGGCTACAGTCCATGGGGGTCACAAAGAGTCAGACACAACTTAGTGCAAATTTTCTTAAAGCAATAGTCTACAAAGGAGGTGAGCTAAAGCAAAAATCACCTCACATGTTTATTCTACTCTTACACGCTAAAGTCATATAATACCCCAGTGCATTATTTTCGGCCACTTTTCTGGTGCTGGCCCTGGTGCTTGTCACACTGGACTTGGGGTCATCTGTATCTCCTGGTTGGCCTTGGTTTTCTCCCTTTGCCCATCCAGTTGAGTGCTGTCAGAGACAGATGTCCATACTTCATAATCGTTAACAGAGGCTCATATTCTAATTATATTTGACAAAAGTGGAGTATTAAGTTTGCCTCATTGACTCACCCATCCTATTTGCAGATATCTCAACCACAACTGCATTACATCTCTCAGACCTGGAGTCTTCAAAGACTTACATCAGCTGACTTGGCTGTAAGTATTCTAGCTTCTCCTTCTCTGGGATCACAGTCCTAATGATACTCATCAAGGTTCATAGTTTCCATCTATTTATGTATCTTGCTTATCATACCAGTTTTTCTGCTTGTCACATAATCTGGAGCACGTTGCTCTGGCAATTTAGATCATGGCACGCCAGATGGTAGCTGTATGAAGAGACATCAGTGCTGTGCTTTCTCAGCTGGGCTTCTGTGCCCAGCGGTAGGCTTGCTAAGTCATCCATCCATCCAGTGTTTACCTGTGATAGGATTCTCAGCCCAGCTCTCTGTTGGCCTTAGGCTCAGATGATTCTTTGATTGGGCCAGGAGGGGTGGGGTGGGGGTGGAGTGGAGTGGAGGAGGGATGGCGGGGTGGGGTTAGTCCTGTGGGTTTTAGGATATTTAGCACCCTCTGTGGTCTCTACCCCACTAGATGTCAATAGTACTGTCTCCCAGAGTTGTGCCAATCAAAAATGTTTCCAGACCATCCCAAATGTCCCTTGGGGGAAAGAGTGCCCTCTGTTGAAAACCACTGACCTAGAAAGTAAGCAAGTTGAGGACTTTTTTGATTTCTAGAGAATGTATAGAAGCAGCTGAAAACATGAGAGCTTGTAGTGTTTCATCACTTACCTGGCTGAGCCACCAGCTTCATCCCAGGGAGTCTGTTATCAGAGGTCCACATTTTCATCAGGGAAGATGAACAAGGGCAGTTAGAAGGCTGTGTCAGTTTTCCCATTTTCTCAAGGTCAGCCTGGTCCAGAGGAAAAGCCAGGACTTCAGTTTCATCCAGATCCTTGTGTATGCCATAGTCCTGTGCTTTATGTTGCAGGCAATTTTCTTAATCTCCTAGGTCTCTTTTTTCCTCATCTTAATTTTTTTTTTTCCTAATGCCACTTTTAAAATTAAACTTTTTATTTTGTATTAGAATGTAGCCAATTAACAATGTTGTGATGGTTTCAGGTGAACAGAGAAGGGACTCAGTCATACATATACAGGTATCCATTCTCCTCCAAACTCCCCTCCCACCCAGGCTGACTCATAACATTGAACAGAGTTCCCTGTGCTATACAGTAGATCCTTGTTGGTTATCCATTTATAATATAGTGACCATACTGACTATACCCCCAAGGCTCCTCTTTCCATGGGATTCTCCAGGCAAGTATACTGGAGTGGGTTGCCATGCCTTCTTCTAGGGGATCTTCCTGGCCCAGGGATCGAACCTGCATCTCCTGCATTGCAGAAGGATTCTTTACCACTGAGCCAGCAGGGAAGCCCCTTAAATATAGCAATGTAAACTGTAATTGTAATTCCTTTTTTTTCTAAGAGTGATGTTGTGAGAATTATATATGTAAAGTGCTATATGCAAAATGCTTGTCATATAGTAGGTGTTCAGTGAGCTTCCTTCTCAGAATCCTACCCTCAGATTCCTCCGAGGGTACCTGGCTTTGAAGGCAACAAGAGAAAAGAAGTCATATTTCCCCTTACAGTGATTTTTTCCTAGGAAAATACCATATAGAGTTTAAAACAGTGATTTGAATTTGTAAATCTTTTCTCTTTCACCCTCAAAGCTCCCAATAAGTTTGTTTGTATTCATTTAAATTCCATGAGACTTAGGAATCACTTCCTAAGAATTTTTTTCATTCATTCTTCATTCAGTCAATCAGTAGGTCAAAGCATTTATGGAGCCCATAATCAGCCAATAAATAAGAACAGCTTGTCCGGACCCATGTATCTAGAGGTGGAGGGTCTTAAGTCCAATGGGAGGTGGATGAAGGGAATGAAGACCACCAGGATGGACTTGATAAGTGCTGGGAGAGGTGGGGGCTTGGAGGAAAGGATTCTCCAACCACAGTAGGGAGGAAAAGCTCTCTGGGAAAAGACATGAGCCAAGTGTGGACAGACAGGAAGGAGGAGAGCAGGTGTTGGGGGAGGCACGATTGACATGACCTTTTCCTGGTTGTATTTCACAAACATTTCTAACATTGGAAATGTTTGTGATGTGTTTTGTCAGAATTCTAGATGACAATCCCATAAGCAGAATTTCACAGCGGTTGTTTACTGGATTAAATTCCTTGTTTTTCTTGTAAGTATTCATCTACCTTTCAATCTGTCTGTCTATGAATTGCAATGACATCTAAAACTAGCTTACAAAAAGAGCTTTAAGAAAATCAAGCCTCTGAGATTTCTATTTGTCAAAACATTTCCTGTATTTCAAGCCACAATTACTGTTGCTACCTCCTGGCCATGGCTCATGGCATATTTTAAGCCTACTAGTTCATTTCCTTTTAATCTCCTTTCATTCCTTTTAGTTTTAAGGCATGTTTTTATTTCCCATGGTTGACCAAAGATAGTATTCATTTTTATCTTCTTACTACATTTAAATCTGTCAGAATCTCCCCAGAGTTCAGCTCCAACTACATTTTTTTACAAAGGAAAATGTGTCCTTGCCTAGCAAGAGTCACTGAAAATTCTAAAATCTTTGTCTTAGCAACTAAATTTTTCTCATCATTACATTTTCAATGTTTATTAATAGACTGGGATGGTTTATCAACAAGGGATTATTATGCTCCTTTACAACTGATCATATAGCATTGTTAATTTTCCATTTGTGAAAAGCAATATCATAAATTTCCATTTGTGAAATGGGATATCACAATATCATAAATTAATCGTGAAACTTAATGTTCTCATGACTTTTATTCTTCCCCAAATGTACCCCCTCCCCACTGTCATCACTTCTTAGATTTAATGCAGTTTCCAATGTGACCTTTTAATGTCATAAATGATTAGCATTTCTCTTAAAGCAAAACTTTGGATGTGTGATGCTGGAAATGATCGTAACTTTGACGTTTACAAGGAAAATTACCATGAACTTTAAAACTATTACCAAATATACTTTTATTTCATCTCACAGTCATACTGTTTCAAATTTATTCCTAGGTTATGTATCACACTTATACATTCATTGTTTCTCTGACATCTGCTCCTTTATCCTGCCACATGTGTATGTAGAGACCATTTTGAAGGGGTAGTTATGTTTATGGTTTTCATCCTAATATATTGATTTTAATATGCAAGTTTCCCAGTTGTGGAAATAGTGAAAACACCATCCCTAAAGTGACATGTCATTCTGTTTCTAATCAACCTCTTCTGCGTGTAAAGGTCCATGGTGAACAACCACTTACAAGTCCTTCCCAAGCAGATGTGCGCCCAAATGCCTCAGCTCAACTGGATGTGAGTACAAGCTTAGTGGCTGATTTATTAATTGACCAGATTCAGAAAGCTAGCCCTGCAGTTAATTCACAATTACACAGAGAGCTCATCTGTGCTTTTCTTTCTAAAACCAAAATCTGATCATGTCCCTTCTGGACTTAAATCCGTTTTCTATATAATTTTATGTATTTGGTTGTGCTGGATCTTTGACACTGCACTCGGACTTTCTCTGGTTGCAGCACGCAGGGGGCTCCTCTCGTGGCAGTGGCCTCTCTCACGTGGAGCATGGGCCCCAGAGGACAGGCTCGCAGGTTGCGGGGCACGGGCTTAGTTGTTACACAGCATGTGGAATCTTCTCAGAGCAGGGATTGAACCCATGTCTCCTGCATTGGCTCGAGGATTCTTATCCACTGTGCCACCAGAGAAGTCGTATTTGGACTTTCAAGGGACCACAGTGTTTATTTGTAATTGCTGTATTTTAAGAGCGGGAAAAAAAGTTGAGTTCCCACAAGTCCTCCAAGATGGTTTAAAATAAGAATTTATATTAAGGGTAAGTTAATTAACGACAATGTAGACATTTGAAACATTAAACATCAGATGTTCTAAGATGGAAAAAGTAAAATTTTAAAGGCAATACAAAGGAACTGGTAATTTTAGTGTGAGTGTGAGGAAGGTTCAGAGGCAGCAATATAGCTACTGTCTGGACCTGGAAGACTGTAGGACGCTGATCATAAAAAGAATTAGGAGACTTGGCAGAACAGCCGACCCTGTCGTTCCCTGGCGCTGCTGGGAGCGGTCATGTCAGGGTGTTCCTGAGGTTGTTTCCTGACGACGTGGCTGCTGGTGTCGTAAGGCTCACCTGCGTAATCTCTCCCCCAGGGCTACTCCAGCATCAGCAGGCATCACAAATAGCTCAGGGACTTCAGATAGACGGCTGGACCTCAGTCCTAGGGTTTCTGATTTAGTAGGTCTGGGAGAGCCTGGGAATCTGAACTTTTAACAAGCTCCCATGTGATGTTGAGGCTTGGTCCTGGGCACCCTGGGAGCAGCACTGCTTTCAGCGTCAGCACCACAGAGGAGGGGTGGAAAGAATGGACATTTTCTATCACATGGCTTGGAGTTTGCATCCTGACTCTGGCATCCAGTATTTGGAAGGCAAACTAGACTGAGTTTCTCCTTCAGCAAAACAGAGACACAAATATCCACCTGATGTTGGGAGGACATGAGAATTTAACCATCTGTGATGCCATGGCTAAGTGTCTAGGAATCCGATTCAGGCAGATCTGAATTAGAGGGCCAGTTCTACCACTCAGTAGCTGTGCGACCACAAGAAAAGTGAATTTCCAAAGTCCTCAGATTCCTCAGATTATTGCCTCAAATGGGAGGTAATAATGCCAGCTTCTCAGGAGGGGATGTTATTCATGTGGAACAGCACCTGACACTGGGAAAGCCCAATAAATGGAGTTGCTGCTATTATGGTGGCAGCATTATGAGAATTAATAGCATGATATCCAGCATAGAGAAACATTCACTAAATAGTGGGCTGCCCTTTTGCTCAGTTTTTTTCTAAGTTCTAACAATTGGAAGGGGAAAAGAAGCAGAATATTAATTATACTGATCACGCAATAATTAGGAGGAAAGCCTAAAAATTGGAATGAAGTAAAAATAAAGTTTGAAACTGTTACATCACTGACAAATGCCTTTAAATGTATGATTTGTGCAGAAACATTAAAAAAAATGTTTCCTCCATGCCTTTTAGGGATTTGGAAGGCAACGGGATAAAATTCCTCACAAATTCCACCTTTCTGTCGTGCAGTTCTCTTACAGTGCTGTAAGTATACACTGGTGAATGAGGGGGAATTTAGCAGCTTTGGAAATCAAAAGAAAACATTGACAACGAATTTCAAAGTATGTTTTGTTTACAGCCTTGGTCTGAAACTACAGAACTGGAAAATGCACACATGGATGGTGGGGCCAAGCCTATGATTAGCTGCCAACCATTTAAGCATCCTTCTTTCTGAGGGCAGTCGTTATTTCTGTGCACTCTACCAGCGGACCTGGTAACATGGTCACCAAGGAAATGAGATAATGTGTGTGAAAGTGGTTAGTGTTGCTGCCAGTGACACATCACTTAATATTTCTCTCTTTAAAGAAAAAAAAAGCTTATTCTAAGGAGAAGAATTTCAAACATATTCTGGTTGGTCAAAGATTCTGATTGCTGTTTTGTGTTTTTTATGAGGGCAGGAAGGCAGATGGATCGATTAACTGGCACATTTGCGTGGTAAGCTTAAAAACACAAAAATGTGCTTTTGCTTTCATCACAGTTCTCCATATATAGTTAGTGCTTAGTAATGTTTGTTGCTTGGATGGGTAGTTGGAAAAGAAAAATCATTGTATATCCATTTGTGGTAGTCCAACCACTTTCACCAACAGACTAAGAGACAAAGCTATTGCCAGGTTGCAAACTAATCAATCAGATTGAAGACTAGCATACTCAGTAAGGAAACAAGGTGTCCCACATAGGAGATGGGTAATGAGAGAGAGCACTGGAAAACTAGATGGATGACACCCATGCCTTGTATTTCATAGCTCCATGTAGCTTTTGAGTCACCTTCATACTGATTTGGTGACTTGCCTGATGGCTCAGATGGTAAAGCGGAAGACCCAGGTTTGATCCCTGGGTTGGGAAGATCCTCTGGAGAAGGAAATGGCAACCCACTCAGTACTCTTGCCATGGACAGAGAGCGTGGTAGGCTACAGTCCATGGGGTCGCAAAGAGTCGGACACAACTGAGAGACTTCATTTTCACACTCATTATCTCATTTGTTGACACCTCTGTAAGGCAGTCAGTCGCCAACCCCTCTTTTTGCCATTTGTCCTAGAAGCTTCCATTTCACACAGAGGAAATGTAAAACCACTGTTCTCCCAGCCCCAATTTAAAATCCGTTTGTGGCCCAAATGGGGTTGGTTCACGCTGTGCTCTTTCTGGCCTTCTTGTAAGGAAGGTGCCTTGCCCAAAGATCCTCTTGAAGCCTTCTCTGAGAATCATTAACAGGGCCCAAATTTGGCATTCCATGTGTGTATGTTGGGAAAAGAAAAGCTTTCTAAAATAATCAAAATCCAAACAAAGTGCAGCTCTGTAGCCCACGCTTGGCTCCTCAAGTTCCTTGTAGCAGCATGTCCTGGAGCCAGCAAGCATATGGAGACACTGTCAGTGAGAAACTGCCGCCTGCATCCCACTCCAGGACTTGCCTTGCCTTGAGGTTTATTAAATTACAGTCAGGTCAATGGCATCTCCCAATGAGAACTGATTACTGCAGCAGACTCAGACCAACAGTGCTGACTCTCACCATGTCTTACAGGTTTCTGCCTAGAAATCAAATTGGTTTTGTTCCAGAGAAGACATTTTCTTCATTAAAAAATTTAGGAGAACTGTAAGTAGCATTGTCTACTAGGAAAAATATGATTGCTTCTTCAAGATTACAAATCGAAATGACTAGTGAGACTGCTTTTTCACTAGTAGCAATCAAAATCCTGTAGACTGATATTCAAAATCAATTAAAACCAGCACTATCCTGAAAACAAATTAAAATCAGACAGTGGGCTTGATATGGATTTAGCCTACTCTGATTTCCCTGCCTGTTTTCTTTGGGTGATTTCATATATGTGTGTGTTTGGGAGTAAATGAGTTTTCCATGGCCCCTGAAACTCACAGATCGTATCTCTGATGGCTGGAGTACAATTAATTCTCAGTTAAAGTTTGCTGAATGAATAATGAACTGACTGAAATAATACTAATTTGGAAATGAACAAAAGAATGAACATGCTTATTATCTCTTAAGAATTTATGACTTCTAGAAAAAATGAAGCAAACAGAAATGTCTGGAAAGATGAAATAGTATTAATTAGTTATAACTACACAAAGGAAAGAACATGCTTATTATCCCTTAAGAATTTATGACTTCTAGAACAAATGAAGCAAACAGAAATGTCTAGAAAGAGGATTAGGCTCATTGAAAAATATTCAGAGAGCTTATGTACATTTTTCCATTCAAATATATATTTTGTAGATCTGAGTCTTTTGAAAATCATCTGTCTTGCTATTAATTCATTGCTGCCCACAAAGTAGGGCATCACTGGAGTTTAAAATTGTCTGTGACATTACAAATAGGGTAGAGATCTCCTCCTCCTGATCTGAAGTCTAAAAATGGAAATCCATTTCTTAATCATCTTCTCCCCCATTCTTTATATCATGTTTTGAAATCCAGAAAGGACTGAGAAAAATAGTTTAGTAAGAGTAATTTGAAAAACACTTATGAATAAGATAATTTAATCTAATAATGAGCACCATAAACCAAACCCACACATATTTATTAAGTACCTACAAAGTACAAAGCACTGATTTAGAACTAAAATGCTACCATTTTATGGCAAAAAATAAAAGATAGCTCTCTCCTTTCTCACAGAGGAATTCCTAATCAGACCTTGGAGGATGGATGTGGATTTGGGTTATAGGAGTGAGATGGAAGAGTAGCCCAGGACAAACAAAAATGTGTTTTTATACAAACTTAAGAAAACAGTGGTATGAGGTCCACATTTGGAAGTTTCTCCTAATCCTCCTCTTATCCTACACTTAGGCAAAGCACTCCCTCAAAAAAGAGCCTAATAAAGAGATGCTGGTTTTCCTTTTTAGTACCACCAATAATTCATTCCAATCCTGACAACATCAGCATGGTGGAAGAAATTCATAACTCAATAGAATGAACTTGAACAGGACATTTATATTTCTTAAGCTGACAAAAATGTTAGATAATTTTATTGTGCCTTCATGACCATAAACCTCTCCTAGAGAGGAATAAGTCCACTTAGGTGAGATCACTCAGAATCTTTTCACACAGAAGACTGCTTTATTTTTCAAGGTAGCACTTTGCAGGACGTTTTCTAGGTGTATGAGATCATCGTCCTCTTGCTCTGTTGTCAGGCTCCCTCTGATCTGTGCACACTTGAGGCTTTCCTCTGAGCCATGACCTACATATGCTCCTTGCACCTGGAGCACCAGACCAGAACACCAGCTGGCAGCCTGTCTACACTTGGATGTCATGACAGCACCGCAAAAGCCATCTTTTGAAGTTAATTTACAGATGACCCTTACCCCACAGCTTGCCTCTTCCCCTCTGCTCTCCCGTCTTAGTCAAATGATCATTCTTCCTGGCAGCCTGGCTGGAAGACTGCTCCCTTCCTTCTACCTCTCTTGACATTTGATATCCCATCAAACCATAAGTCCTGCCAGTGCCTCCTTAAACCCTTAGCAGTTCTCACCTGGTCCAGGGTCAGAGGTCCCCCTCCTCTCAATCTCTGCCTTTTCATTTTATCTTTCATTCTTCTAACAGAATTACCATACCATAACCCAGAGCATATTTTGCCACTGTCCTGTTTAACATTCTCCCTGCTTGTTGCCTGTGATAACGCAAAGTCTTTTAACGTGGTTCTCAAACATTAATGTTCAAAGATTCTGGCTTTAAATGCATATTACCAGGCCCCTTCCAGAGATTCAGGTGTGATGGCTATGGAATGGCCCCAGGAAGACGCTCTTCTTACAAGCATCCTTGATTCAGATGCCTAAATTGTACTCTGAGAAATGCTACCTTGGGAAGTATTCTCAGCCTTCCCATTTCGTCTCCATGCTCTTTTCTGGGCTCACCTCCTCCATGTCTCCCCATCCTTTCTATCCCCCCTTCCACGCTAGACCACTTACTGACTCCTGATGGTGTCACTGACTTTTAGCATCTGTCCTCTGATCCTGCATCATCCTCACCTGAAAACCTGCTCTCCTTTGACTCCACCTATACAAATCATCAGTTCAGTCACTCAGTCGCATCCGACTCTTTGCAACACCATGGACTGCAGCACGCCAGGCTTCCCTGTCCATCACCAACTTTGAGCTTACTCAAACTCATGTTCACACAGTCGGTGATGCCATCCAACCATCTCATCCTCTATAGTCCCCTTTTCCTCCTGCCTTCAATCTTTCTTAGCATCAGGGTCTTTTCCAGTGAGTCAGTTCTTCACATCAGGTGGCCAAGGCCAAAATATTGGACTTTCAACTTCAGCATCAGTCCTTACAATAAATATTCGGGACTGATTTACTTTAGGACAGCCTGGTTGGTTCTCCTTGCAGTCCAAGGGACTCTCAAGAGTCTTCTCCAACACCACAGTTCAAAAGCATCAAATCTTCGGTGCTCAACTTTCTTTATAGTCCAACTCTTATCCATACATGACCACTGGAAAAACCATAGCTTTGACTAGATGGACCTTTGTTGGCAAAGTAATGTCTCTGCTTTGTAATATGCTGTCTACGTTGGTCATAGCTTTTCTTCCAAGGAGCAAGTGTCTTTTAATTTCATGGCTGCAGTCACCATCTGCAGTGATTTTAGAGCCAAAAAATAAAAGTCAGCCACTGTTTCCACTGTTTCCCCATCTATTTGCCATGAAGTGATGGGACTGGATGCCATGATCTTAGTTTTCTGAATGTTGAGTTTTAAGCCAACTTTTTCACTCTCCTCTTTTACTTTCATCAAGAGGCTCTCTGATTCTTCTTTGTTTTCTGCCTTGAGGGTGGTGACATCTGCATATCTGAGGTTACTGATATTTCTCCCAGCAATCTTGATTCCAGCTTGTGCTTCATCCAGCCCAGCGTTTCTCATGATGTACTTTGCATATAAGTTAAATAAGCAGGGTGACAGTATACAACCAGGATATACTTCTTTCCTGATTTGGAACCAGTCTGTTGTTCCATGTCCAGTTCTAACTGTTGCTTCTTGACCTGCATACAGATTTCTCAGAAGGCAGGTCAGGTGGTCTAGCATTCCTATCTCTTAAAGAATTTTCCACAGTTTGTTGTGATCCACACAGTCAAAGGCTTTGGCACAGTTAATAAAGCAGAAGTAGATGTTTTTCTGGAACTCTTTCACTTTTTCAATGATCCAACAGATATTGACAATTTTATTTCTGGTTCCTCCGCCTTTTCTAAATCCAGGTTGAACATCTGAAGTTCATGGTTCACATACTCTTGAAACCTGACTTGGAGAATTTTGAGCATTACTTTGCTAGCATGTGAGATGAATGCAATTGTGTGGTAGTTTGAACATTCTTTGGCATTGCCTTTCTTTGGGATTGGAATGAAAACTGACCTTTTACAGTCCTGTGGCCACTACTGAGTTTTCCAAATTTGCTGCCATATTGAGTGCAGCACTTTCACAACCTCATCTTTTAGGATTTGAAATAGCTCAACAGGAATTCCATCACCTCCACTAGCTTTGTTTGCAGTGATGCTTCCTAAGGGCCACTTGACTTTGCATTCTAGGATGTCTGACTTTAGGTGAGTGATCACACCATCATGGTTATCTGGGTCATGAAGATCTTTTTTGTATAGTTCTTCTGTGTATTCTTGCCACCTCTTAATATCTTCTGCTTCTGTTAGGTCCATACCATTTCTGTTCTTTATTGTGCCCATCTTTGCATGAAATGTTCCGTTGGTATCTCTCATTTTCTTGAGGAGATCTTTGGTCTTTCCCATTCTATTGTTTTCCTCCATTTCTTTACACTGATCACTGGAGAAGGCTTTCTAATCTCTCATTGCTATTCTTTGGAACTCTGCATTCAAACCAGTATATCTTTCCTTTTCTCCTTTGTCTTTTGCATCTTTTCTTTTCTCAGCTATTGTAAGGCCTCCTCAGACAACCATTTTGCCTTTTGCATTTCTTTTTCTTGGCGATGGTCTTGATCCCTGCCTCCTGTACAATACAATGAACTTCCATCCATAGCTCTTAAGGCACTGTCTATCAGATCTAATCCCTTGAATCTATTTGTCACTTCCACTATATAATCATAAGGGATTTGATTTAAGTCATACCTGAATGGTCTAGTGGTTTTCCCTGCTTTCTTCTATTTAAATTTGAATTTGGCAATAAAGAGTTCATTGCTGAGCTACTGTCTGCTCCCAGTCTTGTTTTTGCTGACTGTATAGAACTTCTCCATCTTTGGCTGCAAAGAATATAATCAGTCTGATTTTGGTGTCAACCATCTGGTGATGTCCACATGTAGAGTCTTCTCTTGTGTTGTTGGAAGAGGGTGTTTGCTATGACCAGTGTGTTCTCTTGGCAAAATTCTGTTAGCCTTTGACCTGCTTTGTTTTGTACCCCAAGGCCAAATTTGCCTGTTACACCTGTTATCTCTTTACTTCCTACTTTTGCATTCCAGTCTCCTATAATGAAAAGGACATCTATTTTGGGTGTTTGTTCTAGAAGGTCTTGTAGGTCTTCATAGAACCATTCAACTTCAACTTCTTCAGCATTACTGGTCAGGGCATAGACTTGGATTACTGTAATATTGAATGATTTGCCTTGAAAACGAACAGAGATCATTCTGTCATTTTTGAGATTGCATCCAAGTACTTCATTCTGGACTCTTGTTGACTATCATGGCTATTCCATTTCTTCTAAGGGATTCTAAAAATCTTTAAGCTTTGCTCAAACACTTTATAATTTCCCAAGTCAAGTTTGATGAGTTCTTCCTCTGTTTTTCATCTGTACTTCCATAATAGCCCTTGTTTCTTTTTTTTTCTTATTTTATAATCTAGTTTTTAAATTCTAAGCTTTTTTAGAGAAAGAATTTTCACAGTTATTTGTAACTCCCATATATCCATCAGGAGCACCATAGCATCAGAAACAGATCTATTGTTTGACTCCTAGGCAATTTCACATCTGTTTTACTTTAACACCTTTTCTGGCTCAGGATATTTTGGACTCGTAAAGATTCCTGATTCTTTCTTTACCCTGACAAATCTTGTTTTCACATTCTCTAGAAATACTTCCCTGCATTTGTTTCTGAATTGGACAGCCCTATTAGAGTCAGATCTAAAATCTCAATTTCTTCTAAAAAAAATAGCACCACGTAAAAATAGACAAAAAATATGTGAACTTATCCTTTCAGGATTATCTGGGTGGATATTTCATGGTCAAAACTCTTAGCTGGAATGCAAAATAAGTAGAAGACACTGGTCTTGACCTCAGAAAGCTTCTAATGTAGTTGGGTAAACAAGATATCACGTATGTGAACCAAATAGGAATCGTAGGAACAATGAATGGTTGAAGGTACAAAAAGTACCTAAAACAGAGGAAACTAATGAAAGTAGACCTTGAAGCTAGGTTGGGAATGTGTTGGAGAGGAGCTGAGAGGAAATTCCAGACTGAAACTGGATAAGCAAAATGTCACACGTCTGAGAGTGGTGGAAAACATGCCCGTTTGGCTGAATCACATGGCTTAGTTGTGTAACAAGCTCTCAGGTTGGTTAAAGTGGATTGTATTTTCTGTTATGTCAAAGGGGGATGATGACAGTTGTGAGGAGGAACAACTGTGGCATTTATTTTCATTGTAATTGCTTTGGGTTTTTCACTGTCACCAACAGGGACCTGTCGAGCAATATGATATCGGAGCTACCACCCCTCATTTTCAAAGACCTGAAGTGTCTACAGAAACTGTAAGTTCTTCTTCCCACGCCCGTCATCAGAGTTAAATGGCAACATCTTGAGTCTCCAAAATAATAACATCCTGATGCTTCTTTCCTCCTCCCTTCTAATGGTACAAAAGGAATCTGTCGTCCAATCCTCTTTGTATCTCCACAAGAGCCAGTTTGGAAGTCTTAAACAACTTCAGTCTTTGTAAGTGAAATGTAACAGTATGTTGATTGTGATGTTAGTGGGTTGCTTTATTCAGAACCACATTTATTTATAAATGAGTGTTTGGCACACAGGAGGGCTTTTACTGTGAGCATGTATTCTCAGACAGTTGGGAATATCATGGTTATCAAGTGACAAACAGAATCTCATTTTTTACCATTCAGCGTATAAAGACCATTTCTGGGTTTGAAGCTACACATAGCTCCTTCCTGAAAACAGGATTCTCATTAAAAAATCTCATCTTACGGTTCTCACAAAAATTTAAATTTGCAATAATTTCATCACTAAGTATATGGTTAAAAAAAATTTTTTTAAGACTTCTCTACTTTTTCCCTATCTTCTCTCTTACAACAATCTACTTGATTATCAATCTGCAGAGCATGGTTTTTACTTTTCAAACAGTAAATAAAAAATTACTCCACAAATATGAACATTCAGACAATTAATGCTATTTAGTGTTTTACAATTTCAAATGTACTAGATTTCAAATGGTGCCAAGAACTCTGTCAGTTAGTCTTAAAACCTCAACAATTCCTTTCCCATAAACAGTCATTGTTGATCAAAGCTTTTCTTTGTTCCCCACAAAGGACATGCTACCTTACCTGATCTCAGCCAAAAGCTTTTCTTCATTTAATTCCAAAAGCAATCCTTAATACCACTTTTTATTCTTGCTAAATAGTTTTCTATTGGAAATTAATACAAGATTTAGATTCTCTCAGTAGGTATTAGTGAACATCCAGTGATGAAAAAGTCTTGGTTCCTGCTCTCAAGAAGCTAGAATATTGAACATATATATGTATATATATATATAGGAAGCATATGCTTTTATATATATATGTATGAGTGTATGTGTGTGTATATGTGTGTGTGTGTGTGTATATATATATATATATATATATATATATAGCTCCCCTGGTGGATCAGACTGTAAAGAATCCTCCTGCAATGGACCTGAGTTCGATCCCTGGGTTGGGAACATTCCCTGAAGAAGGGAATAACTACCCACTCTGATATTCTTGCCTAGAGAATTCCACAGACAGAGGAGCCTGGTGGGCTATAGTCCACGAGGTTGCAAACAGTCAGACACAACCAAGCGCCTAACATGATGATGACAATATATATGTATTAGCATATATTATATGTATATAATACATTGTTATTAAGTATAAGAAAAGACCTGAGGATGTGGGCCAAATGATCTTCCCTTTACTCACCACATACTGAATTCTAAAACCAAAATATCATTACACATCCCACCTTTCTGAAAGATAATTCAAAGTAGTAACTATTTACTCCGTATGTCTCTTTCTTCTTTTTTTTCTTTATTGCTTCATTTCCTATTCCCTAAAGATTCATTTACACATTTATTTTACAAACATTTATTGGCCAACTTAATCATAGCACTGTCTTGGGCACTCAGTATACAGTAGCCTCTGCTCTTTTGAAAACTACAGGCCATTCACCAAATAATCACATAACCCATGTAATAGTGAAGCTATAATAAGTCCAAAAGAAAGCTAGAGATCAAAAGAAAGAAAAGAGAGAAAAATTCTTTTAAAAGGACTCCAGAGTTTTCTGTAGGAGGGGCCCTGTTCAGTAGTAATAGTTGATCCCTAAGTCTCGTTTCTGACCATCAAAGTCCTCTATAAAAGATTCAGTGAGCAATGGACAACTTGGAACCTTGTCAAGAAATCCTTATTCTGATTTGCTCAAAAGAAACTGAATGAGAATCACCCATTTTTCAAAATCAGCCTTAAAAGGAATAGGTTTCTGTCTTCCTAGATTATCTTCTTTCTACCTACATTTCCTGAGAACATGAAGACTCCTATAAATCATGTCATCCTAAAGAGTCTTCAAAGAATCCACATTTAAAGAAGCTTCTGGATAAATGAGGAGTGTTGGGGGTTACCACTGGAGCCCCCTGAGGACGTTTTATGGGGCTGGAGGAGTGAAACAATTATGCTTCCCACTGTGGTCTGAGAAAGCAATTGCCCTGAATCAGAGTTCCTCTTACCACTCCCATGGTTTTCCACCCTGAAGACACATAGGCCAGGAGGAAATGACTCTATTTAAATCTGGGTTCTGACAAAATTCACTTTGGTAATGTTCTCAGGTTGAAAATATCAGCCCCTATCTGAAACCCTGTAACTCATATTGTTTGGTTTATGAGATCAAGCTACAGGGCCAATTTCACAATCAGACAAATACAGCTGCGATTTTTACATCAAAAAAGTGAATGAAAGTGTTTTATTAGAAGGTAGTTCTGCACGTGAAAGTGACAAAATCAACTCCAAGTTATGGGAGGCATAAATAGAAATGGCAGTTTTCTAAGACGGTTTATGGTAAAATTTTCATCCTAATTTGAATTGATAACAGAAGATTTTGAAGCATGGTTTTTAAGATCAACAAAGAAAACAATGATTAAAAAGTTAAACCCTAAAATCATGAAACCTATTGTGCCTATTTTCCAGAGACCTGGAAAGGATAGAGATTCCGAATATAAACACACGGATGTTTCAACCCATGAAGAATCTTTCCTACATGTATGTATGTATGAAAGAACAGAGAAGAAAATATGGTGAAATATTACAGATGCTCTAGCGTAAACTGTCTAATGTATCACTGCAATGTGTTTTTATGCAAGAAAAAGTCTTTTTATTGAGAACTTTTAATTTTGTCACCTTTGGTCCCTGTTCAAATAGAGTTCAATATTATGATGTGCCGACATGAATGACCCTTCTCTCTGGAAACACGCTGTTTATCCAATTGAGGCCCAATAAGAGATCAGGGTACCAGAATGCCACATATTACACAAGATGAAGTCACTGGCTAATGGTACTCAGGAGACCTGGGAACATTAATTCACCTCACATGAGTGAGCAGTCGGCCACTCTAAGATTTGAGCCCTTAGGAAGAAAGATGCTATATAAATTCCAGGTGTTGTTTCTGTTACTGAGTGCACTGCAAAATGGAGGTAATTCATCTTTATAGTAGTTTTTGATAAGTCACGTTAATATATTTGGCTAAAGTGCACTGTGTAAGTTGTGTTAATATATGTGTATATGACATGATCATTTCTTTATCAACTGTGTAACCTATATGTTCTGATTTCAAAAATTAACCATTGTCATCCACAACAATAGGGAGGATTCGATGTAAGATATCAAGTTGGGTGCAGCAAGTGGCTGAAATGGTTAGTGTGAAGGTGCACTTTGGGGAGAATATTTTGTTTATGTTTATGCAGCAGGACTGATTACCCAAAGACAAATATTTGATGTACATCCAAATGGTTTTCATAACTTCTCCTTCTGTGGTTCCAGTAGATAAATATTTAATGAGGCTAGTGTTTCCTTGTTGCGGGCAGAATGTGAGGTCCTCTGAGAACAGAGAAATTCAACCTTTGTAGAACTTGATGGAGCAGCAGCTGCTTTAAATGTGAACCTCAGGTTGAGGTCAAGAAGGACCCCAAAATTAACAGAAAGTGTATCAATGTGGTTCCTTCCCTACTAAGTGACCTAGTGATTCTCCTTTCATCTTCCTTGTCCATCGTTTATTGAAATACCTCCACCTGCCCACCTGCCCTGGTCACTGCGGGTGGAGAGGCTGGACCACTGCTATCAGAGGACGGGGGTAGCTGACACACCCAGCGCTAAACCATTCATCTGCTTGTCTAACAAGTGTGTGTGTCTAGGGCCTCCCTCAGGCCAGGGGGAACACAGGGATCAGCAAGAAAGAGAAGAATCTGCCCCCATGGAGCTTCCATGTAGCTTCGGGAGCCAGAAAGTAAAGTAGGAAACAAATAAATGATGAAGAAATGCTGGGAAGGAAAGAATGCGAGTTCAAGGGATGAAGGAAGGGAATGTGGATGGTTCACCCAGAAGTCAGAGATGTGACAGTCAAGCAGCCCTGAATGGAGGGAGGCAATTCTGGGGGAGGTTCTTGCAGGGAGAGGGAAAAGCAAAAGCAGCACACTGGAGAAGAAGGTGAACCTGCTTGTTTGAGGATCAGAAGAAAGCCCACGTGTCTGGGTAGAGGGAACATGGTCGGGAAGCGGTGAAATGATCAGGGTAGCCAGGGGTCCAATCACGGGAGGCCTGGAAGCCAGGCAAAGTGAAGCTTTCTTTAACGTGCTAGTTTAGCAAAATTGAATGAACAAATAAAAAAAAAAGATTAGATGAGAAAGGAACTGAAAGAGACGGTAAATGAATACAAAAATAGGACGAGTTTTATGGGAGAAAATCCTAAAAATAACATGCTTGGAGAATGACCTTAGATCCAGATGATCTCCCCAGTTTAATTTAAACCCTTGAAGACTGCACACACTTAGATCATAAATACACCAATCACAGTAGAGCCTGTATTTTCCTCTTGAGATGGTTTAAGTCCTTCCAGGCCCTGACCAGGAATCTGTATAGCTGCTTCTCCTCCTCGCTGCCATGAGACTGAATTTTCCTAGTCTCATGGACCCTCCCTTCCTGCCCCTACCAGGGAAAAGAAGGCTAGTTTAAGGGAATAGACTTAAAAGTAAGTACAAGACAGGAATGTTTTTAGTGAGAATCAACATCCCAAACCCAAGCCCCTGAAAGTTTGTTAAATATCAGTCTCAAAATGGCCATCAACTTCTTATAACACCGCCAGAGAACCACCCAGTGTGACAGGGAAAATTAGAACCCTGGAGACTTCCCATTCTCAGGTCCCCGCCACAGATCCCTGTGTTCTTTAGGCTCTTCACCTTAAAGGAAGAAGACTGCCTAGCGTAAAGTAATACTGAATGAAGAACTCTAGCCTTCCATAATCACTACTAAACAAAAGTGACCAAGCCTAGTGAAGCCGCACACCTTCCACAGCTGCAGCCCCAAATAGGACTGCGCCCGTCGTCTCTGTGTCATTGCTGTCCAGTGACTCTTTTTTCCCTTTGACTTTAGTTATTTCAAAACTTTCGATACTGCTCCTTTGCTCCCCATGTCCGAATATGTATGCCCTTGACTGACGGCATTTCTTCATTTGAGGACCTCTTGGCTAACAATATCCTCAGAGCATTTGTCTGGGTTATAGCTTTCATAACCTGCTTTGGAAATCTTTTTGTCATCTGCATGAGATCTTTCATTAAAGCTGAAAACACGACTCACGCTACGTCCATCAAAATCCTTTGCTGTAAGTATATTTCCCGTGTAAATGGATTAAGGGTATCTTCAGTCTGCTGTGCTCTAGATTATATCAGCCTTCAGCAAATGGCATTTAATATGAGTTACATATTCTGGGAAGTTTTTTTAAAGTATGAAAGTCCTATTGTTCTCTTTGGTTACTCTGTTATGGATTGCATGAGTCTGCAGTGATTTATGTCTTGGAAATGAAGTAACAGGGAGTCAATGAGTCAAGGGATGGATTATAGAAGGACAGGTTGTAGGTTACAAAACTATGCTTTGTTTAACCTTTAATTGTAGAAACATCCATGTTCCTCAAGCCCAGAAAATTACTCCCTTTACTAAATATGTAAGATATTTTTTTACTGTTTAAAACCTTGAGTCCCTACATGACCCTATGGACTATAGCCCACCAGCCTCCTCTGTCCATAGGAGTCTCAATGCAAGAATACTGAAGTGGATTGCCATACACTCCTCCAGGGAATCTTCCCAACCCAGGGATCGAACATTGTGTCTCTTATGTCTCCTGTATTGGCAGGCGGGTTCTTTACCGCTAGCGCTACCCAGGAAGCCCAGGCTCCACACAACCCTAATTATCTCCCTACCACCACTTTTTCAAAATTATAAAGGTTCAGTGTAGTACTTTAGAAATAGTACACCTTTTGAAGTCTGTTGACTCCTAAGTACTATTGTGGGTGTTTACGTTAGTTCATTTAGTACAGGATAGAGGAAGCAGATCTAATCAGAAAATGAAGACAGAGATGCTGGAACTACCAAAACACACTCTGTGATTCTTCAACAGGTGCGGACTGCCTGATGGGTGTGTATTTGTTCTTCATCGGCCTTTCTGATCTAAAGTACCGTGGGCAGTATCAGAAGTACGCGCTGCTGTGGATGGAGAGCTTGCAGTGCCGCCTCCTGGGCTTCCTGGCCATGCTGTCCACTGAGGTCTCTGTCCTCTTGCTCACGTACTTGACCCTGGAGAAATTCCTGGCCGTTGTCTTTCCCTTCAGTAACATTCGTCCTGGAAAATGGCAGACCCTGTCTGCCCTCATCTGCATCTGGATTGTGGGGTTCTTAATAGCTGTGACTCCATTGTGGAAAGAGGATTATTTTGGAAACTTTTATGGAAAAAATGGAGTATGTTTCCCACTTTATTATGACCAAACAGAAGATATTGGAAGCAAAGGGTATTCTCTTGGAATTTTCCTAGGTAACTTATTTCTCTTTTCCTGGACAAACGTCATTTTGATAGAAATACCACAAATTTCAGTAAAGCCATATTTGTCCGTTTCAGAAAGTAAGCAAATATAGTTAAGACTGTCTCCTTTTTTAAAGAAATTTCTTGCTGCATATTTATAAGTGTTTTATTAAATTTTTTATTAAGAGATTTAGTATGAAAAACAAAAACATACTGTCAGGATCTCCAAATGATCTTTTTTATTATCTGTGAGACCCTTTGATTTTATGTTCATACACAGTGACAATGATCTGGAGGAATTCCAGTTCACTGCCATGTCCTGTGACCCTTCCAAGTTATTTGAACTCATTTTTTCAGTCTAGATATGAGCCAAATAAATAATAATAACAAAATTCTTGAAATTCACTAGCAGATTATTTGTGTGGAAATGCCAGAAAGGTTTATTGCCTTTCATAAATGCAGCTCTAGAGTCAGCAACAGAAGGGTGCTTTTCCATTTCCTTAATTCTCCCTGATTTGTTAGAAAAGAAAACCCAACCTTTTCTATTACAAGTGAACGAGAAGTTTAGCCCCTAAAGATTAAAAAAATGTTTTATATTGTCTAATAGGTATCTCTCTTGCTTAACACTAAGGCCATCTCCATGTTCTTCTTTAACCAGGGCTGTATCATCAATTCAGTTCCCCCTTTGCATCTGGTCCCCTCATCTAAGGAAGAAATAAGCTCTGTCATCCTTTCTTTTTCATCAAATATTTTTTATTCAAAATATGCCTCTGATTTCTCTTTCTTTCAATCTCTACCTACTGCTGTCACCTTTCTTTAAAGGCTTATGACCTTCACCCTGAATTATTACATTAGTCCTTACTGGTGTTTTGGCCTCTGGGGTCTTTGCTCTCCTGTTTATCTGTTCACCACCTGAGTGTCCAAAGGACTGAGTATCCTCTGCTTGGAGACCTTCAGGAACCTACAACCAGGGTCAAGTTTAAATTAGTCACTTAAAGCCCATCACAAAATGGCCCTAAGCACCATTCCCAGCTATTCTAGGCCTATTCCTTCTCCCTCTGAAAAAGAAAACACTTTATTTGCACCATTTTAATAATACTCCTCACATACAACCCTATTTGGTAGTTGGGTTTGCATGGCTATATCATGTCTGCGGTATTGTAAGCTGTTCCCAGTACAGGCGCGCTTCATAGAAAACTTCCGTCCATGACACACGCATCGCCACACACACACGCACGCACACACTAACTACCTTATATTCATTTATTCAGAAAGGATTTATTGAGCACCTACTATAAGCCAGGCACTGTTCTGGGTACTGGAGATCAAACAGATTGGTCCCCACAGACCTGTAGCCAGCAAGGAGGATGAAGACAAGTAAACACATCCTCGTGTCACTGGCTGACAGAAGTCAGGAAGGAGGAGTGCAGAATGTCCTGGGAGCCCAAGATCTGAGGACCGGGGAAAGTGTCCCAGGAAAAATTAGCCCAAATGGAAGCCCAAAGCAAGAGGATACACGGGCCAAGTAAAGGCAGACATTGTGTTCCAGGAGTGAGAGACCTGCAGCCAGGGAACAGGCCCAGATAAAAGACAAAAGAAGTTTGTGTGGCTGGATCTTGTGATGGAGGTGTGGGGTGGTTGACAGGGCTTAGCACACGCACGCGCGCACACACACACACACACACACACACACACACACATAGATATCATCTGCATTTACACAGCTTATTTGTGAGACATGGAGACTTACAGGCCCATATTTTTGCTTAAAAATAATATATAGATTTAAAATAATTTTTAAATATTAGAATATGTTTAGATTTAGAGAAAAGTTGCAAAGACAGTACAGTTTCCTGTATTCCAGACATGCCTCACCAGATTCCACTGTTGTTAACATCTCACATTCCTATGGTGTTTCCAGAACATACACTTCTGAACTTTTCTATAGGTCTGTTTTCAGGATTTGTACCAGAGAAACATCTTTAACAGTCATTTTCTTTTTATTATTCTTAACTTTCTGACAGTAGACCTAAGATCAACCAATTTTGTGAAATACAATTGTATGGCTTTGTAATGAGATTCCATGCGAAATGTTTTGGATTAAAAACAATGAAACACCATGAATTTATAGTATTTTTCCCTAGATTTTACTAGTCTTATGTACAATCTACTCAGATGGACGTTTTAAAACAACTTTGAAATTATATGGCTATTTTACATTCACTATAAAGAATAAGATGAGCACTCAGGATTTTTATGGTAGCAAGAATGTAACAAAGTGACCAAAAAGTCACTATTATGGGATAAGTGACTCTAACGCAGTAATTCATATAGTTGAATTTTTAGTTTTTCTCTTACTCTTCTTTTTTCTAAAACAGTCTAAAGAGTTCTGAATTTTGGTTTCGATTACTATGGACAATCTTAAGGAAAATAAAGATAGTTTTTTTGTCCTAGGTATTATTTTTATTTAAGACCAATAAACATGAGAAATAATGTTTCTGATGCTATTATCTTCTTGATATCCCAAGGTTATCTTAATCATATTTATAAGATAAAGGAATAGGGCTTATTGATTTTTTGATATGTACATGTGATTACAGTAATCCCTTAAGGTTTGAACTTGCAGAGAGATAAAAAATTAAATAGTCTTTTTCCTGCTTTAAAAAAGCTACAGATTACCTCATGATATACCTAGATCTGAATTTCAAAGTCTATAATTCTTGGTAATGTATTTATGTATTTGAAATATCTTTTTGATCTGGCAACCCAATGCCTTTATTCCAGTTTATAGCCGTGAGTTCAGGGTTTTACGTGATTACCACTCGGCTAATACAAAGAATGGTTCTTGGAAAAGGCACCGTACCAAACATCTAAGTAATGCAGTATTTCTACTGTTGATGTATACACCCGAGATGTTAAGAGGTGTGCTTTTCCCAACAGGTGTGAATTTGCTGGCTTTCCTCATCATTGTGTTTTCCTATACTGTCATGTTCTGTTCCATTCAAAAAACCGCCCTGCAGACTTCAGAAGTGAGGAGTCACATGGGAAGAGAGGTGGCTGTTGCAAACCGTTTTTTTTTATAGTGTTCTCTGAGGCCATCTGCTGGATTCCTGTATTTGTAGTTAAAATTCTTTCCCTCTCTCGGGTGGAAATACCAGGTCAGTCCCTTCTATGATTCCCAAGCACGTTGTGTCTTCTTTCATTCTCTGTTTGATGAGGCCAGAATACAGGGTCTTATGTGTAGTAAATTCTCCACAAATACCTGCAGCTTGAGTTATGATTTCCTCAGTGTTTATACATGCATATATATATACATATATAAATAAAATATATGATCTATTTCATATATATTTTATATGAATAAAATAAATATATATATGTGTGTGTGTATATATATATATATATATATATAAAATTTGATTTACTTTTTACTGTTCTGGGCCTTCCTTGCTGCGCGGGCTTTTCTCTAGTTGTGCTGCACGGGCTTCTCATTGCAGTGGCTTCTCCTGTTGCAGAGCACAGGCTCTGGGGCATGTGGGCTCAGCAGTTGCAGTCCGTGGGCTCCAGAGCACAGGCTCAATAGCTCTGCTGCACGGACCTAGCTGCTCCGCAGCATGTGGGATCTTTCCAGACCAGAAATCGAACCCATGTCTCCTGCACTGGCGGGCGGATTCTGTAGCACTGAGCCACCAGGGAAGCCCTCCTCAGTTTTTATAATCAGTATTTTAAGATAGGAATTGGACAATTGGTGTCGCCCTGACTAGAATAATAAAAACATAGGAGATAGAGAAAAACTAAATCTTAGTGTCTCCCTTCCACCTGAGCTAGATAGTGGTGCTTCACCAAGGGTACATAAAACAGAACAAAATATTTACGCCCAGCTTCCAGCCCGGCTCTGAATTCAGTCCCTAGGGACCAAGGCCTAGGTATGGGTATTTTAGAAAAGATCCCCCTGTGATTCTGAAGTGCACCCCCTGGTTAAGAACCACTAGTCTGCTTCATGGCCCTGGCCCTGTGGTTGTCACACTGGGCCCTGTGGAGGCTAAGTAACGTGTGTGTGTGTGTGTGTGTGTGTGTGTGTGTGTGTGTGTCTTAGTTGCTGTCATGTCCAACTCTTGCAACCCCATAGACTATAGCCTCCCAGGCTCCTCTGTCCATGGGATTCTCCAGGCAAGAATACTGGAGGGAGTTGCCGTTTTCTTCTCCAGGGGATCTTCCGACCCAGGAATCAAATCCAGGTCTCCTGTGCTGCAGGCAGACTCTTTAAGTAAAAAAACTCCTGCAACTATTTATGTCCCTCTGCCTTGTCAGATGTCTCACAAATGCCACACAGCACCCACCACATGCCTTTAACCTATCAGCTCAGTCTCACAACAAAGTTTTCTGATAGTAGGGGTTGTGGTAGTTCATTGGTCACTAAGTTCTATCTGAGTCTTTTGGGACCCTATGGTAGGGTAAGTAGCCCATCAGGCTCCTCTCTCCATGGGATTTCCCAGGCAAGAATACTGGAGTGGGTTACCTTTCCCTTCTCCAGGGGAGCTTCCCAGCACAGGGATGGAACCTCCATCTCCTGCTTTGCAGGCAGATTCTTTACCACTGAGCCACCAGGGAAGCCTGATAGCAGGAGTAGTAATTGTCATTCTTGGAGAAAGTCTAAGACATTTCAGACCATGATAGGGAACCAGATCAGGAAGAAATTACCATGAAACATTATTGGGCCACACGTTAGTCTTTCTCTACGGTTTATAGTTCAGCAGTTGGAGGTTTGTCTTGAACACCGCAGTGGAACCAGGAGAGAAGTCTTTACCACACTTGACTAAGCCTCTCCTTCCTTGCCCAACTTCCCATGATGTTGGGAAGACCTAAACCCACCCCATCCCCACTCTCCAAGAACTGTGGGGTCTTCTCCACCATGGTAGGTGGCCAATAGTACCAGGCTCAGCCGCAAAGGTAAGCCGGCTTCAGCCCTCCCATCTCAGTCCTGAGATGATGCTCACCTTACATCACCGACTGACCCTGGGACTAACGGGACATCTCATTCCTGATCACAGCTTCCTTTAAGCACTCAATAGACAAAAAGGCAACTGTTTTTCTTCCATCACATACTGTTTGTATCTAATTTTTTAAAAATTAAGGACAAGTAATATATAGTAATATAAAACTTCATTGAATCAATCTAAGATATGCTAAATACAAATGTTTTTCTTTCATATTCTTTCCAGTTAAAAAGAAATAAGGAAAAGAAAGAGAAGACGGGATGAAAAGAGGAGAGGCAAACATAGAAAAATGAGAAGGGAGAGGTCAAAGGGAAGGAGGAAGGGGCAGATAACTAGTCAGAGAAGAGATGGAAAGCAAACCAGAAGAACAGAAAGGATGTAGGGAAGAGCGGGACTAAGAGAAGAGCAAGCCACAGTGTGTGAAGGATAAGAAAACTGCGGGACGAGGAAGCAAGGGGGTTGCAGTCACAAAGGAGTGGGAGAGGGGAAGGAAGGATGCTGGTCCCCTGAGATGACAGTTCTCTGACTCTGAAGATAGGGGAGGAGGCGGCAGAGTGTGGTGGGTCTGGAGAACCACAGGGCTTAGTGCTGAAAAGGGACGTCCGCAGAGCCGGCCCAGCTCCCGGACATCAGTCATGTAAGTTATCATCAGCCCCTTTCACAGATAAGGCAGTTGAGGTCTGGGGAGCTTAGTCGATTTGCCCACAGTCTCAGAGCTAAGAAGTGTGGAAGCCTAGAATCAGGCTCTATTTGAGGAGGAAAACACATTTCATCCTAACCAAGTAAATGATGTAGTCGGCCCATCTTACCTCTGCATTCCAAATCCATGGATTCAACCAACCGCACACCAAAAGTATTGGGGGAAAATTTTCCAGAAATTTCCAAAGAACAAAACTTGAATTTGCCTTGTGCTAGCAAATATTTGCATAGTATTTACATTGTATTTATAACTCTTTACATGCAAGTACATTGTATTAGGTATTATAAGTAATATAGAGATGATCTAAAGGATATGGGAGGATGTACATAAGTTACATGCAAATACTATGCCATTTTTTATAAGGGACTGAAGAATCTGCTGATTTTAGTATATGTCCCACCGTGGATATCAAGGGACAACTGAATTCAGAAAATGCTCTGTCATCTAAAATATCTCCTCCCTTCTCGTGAAACATTTCCCTTATATTCTATTAGCCTTTGAAAGGCTTCACACAGAAAAAAATTCACTGAGTTTGGAGATATATATATGTTTTGCTCCTCAGATCTTCTGACTCCATTCTGAATATAATAGTGTAAGGCAGGAAGATCTTCAGGACTGAAATTTAGACCAAGTTCAGATCTGACTCTAAACCAGAAGATTCCTGGACACTGTCCAATTAATTGCTCTTTTTCTTATTTTTCTATAAGGAAAGGCAATAAAAACTAGAAAAGTACATATTAATTTATAGTTTATAAAGTGTTTTCACATAATGTTTCCTCCCATGTTCATTTACTACAAACTACAGAGTAGTTACTGAAACTCAGAAAAGTTCATGTAGGACCTTGAATCCGTAGCTCCTATGCTCTTCTGGCAAAGATTTTCCATAAGGTGAGAGAAGACTTAGATGGAACAGGTAGCCCTCTCAAAAACAGCATTAACTATAGCATGTAATGTGTTTTGTGTGTATTAAATCTTCACCTTTCTTTCACGTTTCGTTTCTTTCTCCAGGCACAATCACCTCCTGGGTCGTCATTTTTTTCCTTCCAGTAAACAGTGCCTTGAACCCAATCCTCTACACTCTCACAACCAGCTTTTTCAAGGACAAGTTGAAACAGCTGCTGCACAAACATCGGAGAAAATCAATTTTCAAAACTAAAAAAAAAAGTGTGTCTACTTCCATCGTGTGGACGGATGACTCCTCTGCACTTAAACCTGGGGCTTTGAACAAAATAAACCTCGAGGACAATATAGTGAAACCAATTTCCTAGTCATGGTTTTGGAGCACTGGGCTTCAAATGGACTACCTGAAAAAGCACAGCGTTTGGAAAATGACGCCTGCAACGCTTTTCATCTTTACTGAGAGCAAAACTTGACTGCACTGGGAGCATAGTAGGAGGGTGTCAGGCATGATGTTCCGATGGCAGCCGTGGTGTTTACCAAGTGAGGACTGTGCCTGAGGGTCTCCACCCCAACATGCCTGCAACGCACAAATGGACCCATAAATAGCAGGTTGATGGGCAGTGGATCTCTATCTCGGCAGCACGGCCAGCCTTCCAGTGGATGCCCACCCCTTGGCCCCGCACAGTCTGCTCTTAAATTGAGTTGCACTGTCATTAAATAAAAACATTCATGACATCTAATTCTAGCGTGGCATAATCACATTAAGCCTAAATCGCTTTCCTTGCTTTTTCAACATCAAATGAATCCATCAGCATCCTGCTGAAGTGATAGCAAAAGGACTTCTGAGGAAGTAGTAGCAAAAGGACTTCCACCTCAAGTCCTCCCTAAGGAGGCCAGTGGAGCAGCAGCTTTGAAAACAGAACTTTGCACAAGGTTCGAAGTCTAATATATGACCAAGAGGGGAGCGCTGACTATTTACCTGGTACCATTCACCTTTTTGGCTTGTATGTGATGTCAGAAGAGCTGTGCTCTCAAAATATTTTTCTTAAGGTTGCCCACACCACAGAGGAAAACTGGGCATTACAACTGCCAAAAACTACATTTCCATATGTTTTAAAATATAATTTCTCTAGAGCATCATCCCTATTGCTGGCAAGTTCTGCCTTCACAGAACACACAGATAAGTGTTAAGAGGGATTTAAGAATACTGGACTCAGATAAATTCCCACTGTTTTTAACAAAAAAGCTAGTAAGTTTGTCCTTTTTTTTGGCGGAGGGGGGGATGAAAAGCACTTGTGAAGGCCTGGACATGTTTTTGTACTGAAAGATTATATGTGAAAAAAGAATCAGGTAAATAAAATTCTATTTTGCAATTGTCTGTGTATTATTTTAAGTTCAACAAAGACCACATTCATGTGCTCAGTAGTTTCAGTCACATCCAACACTATGCACTGTAGCCTGCCAGGCTCCTCTGTCCGTGAGATTTCCCTGGCAAGAATACCGGAGTGAGTTGCTGTGCCCTCCTCTAGGGGATCTTCCTGACCCAGGGATCGAATTTGTGTCTCCTGTGTCTTCTGCACTGGCAGGCAAATTCTTTTCTGCTGAGCCACCAGGGAAGACCAGCAAAGACCACTGATAGGGCTTATTGACTATTAACCATTTTTTTCTCTGGTAGAGAATATAACTCAGAAACAAACACATAACCTCAGTTAACAAGATACTTTTTACATTTTTTTTCTTCCCCCTTTTCCAAATCATGAAGCAGTAACTTAATTTCTTTATTTTTCACTTCCTTCGGAGTTCCCTTAACAAGATGAAATGTAAGCAGGTAAGAACCCCCAGACCACCTCCTACTGCATATTTATCTAGTAGCATCCAGGATGTAAGGAATCCCAGAATTGATGCATCACAACTATTTTGGTAACGTTCTGTTATTATCTAATATTGACTAAAACCATCACGTGAGTTCCTTTATTTTGATCACGTGAGATATTTCTTACATCAGTGAAATCTTTCCACATTTATTCTAGAAATAATTTCCCTACCCTTCGACTAAGCTGCCCTTTTTTCTTAACAGTTTCAAATTTTCCTCCTCTTGTCTCCTCACTATGATTAATCACTTCCCCATGTGCCTATTTTATTAAATGTCCTTTCTAGTCCTTGAACGTCATATGATTTATTTCCTAATACATTTCCCAACATCAGAAGCATAAATAAGGAATAGACCCTGAGCCTTGGGTATTTCAGTCTTGGCACACATGTGTATCTCCCAATTTCCCATTCCTGAAAGGCATCAGGCATGGGCCAGGAAGTGAGGCTCTGCGAACTGTTTTTGAGTGTCTGCACTCTCGCTATTGAGCTTTGGGCACGAGGAGAAGCACAAGGGCAGATGCACCGGGGAAACTAGCAGTATATGTCAGAAAAAATGGGAGTTATCGATGTGCTTTGGTCAGCAGCATGCCAACAAATAGTACAAAACTGAATTCTAATAGTTTAGTGATTTACAGTCTTATTCTGTACTGAATATATAAACAGAAAACCCTCAGAAACTATCAGAAAACCATCAGCTTTATTTGTGCTAGACATAACCTGGCTTTATATTTTTTTTCCCCCAAGGGGAGGGGTTTTTATTTTATTAAAAAAATTTTTTTTACTTTACAATATTGTATTGGTTTTGCCATACATCAACATGAATCTGCCACGGGTGTACACGTGTTCCCCATCCTGAACGCCCCTCTCACTTCCCTCCCCATACCATCCCCCTGGGTCATCCCAGTGCACCAGCCCCAAGCATCCTGTATCATGCATTGAACCTGGACTGGCAATTTGTTTCACATATGATATTATACATGTTTCAATGCCATTCTCCCAAATCATCCCACCCTTGCCCTCTCCCACAGAGTCCAAAAAACTGTTCTATACAGCTGTGTCTCTTTTACTGTCTTGCATACAGGGTTATTGTTACCATCTTTCTAAATTCCATACATATGTGTTAGTATACTGTATTGGTGTTTTTCTTTCTGGCTTACTTCACTCTGTATAATAGGCTCCCGTTTCACCCACCTCATTAGAACTGATTCAAATGTATTCTTTTTAATGGCTGAGTAATACTCCATTGTGTATATGTAACACAGCTTTCTTATCCATTTGTCTGCTGATGGACATCTAGCGTGTTTTCATGTCCTGGCTATTATAAACAGTGCTGTGATGAACATTGGGGTACATGTGTCTCTTTCAATTCTGGTTTCCTCTGTGTATATGCCCAGCAGTGGGACTGCTGGGTCGTATGGCAGTTCTGTTTCCAGATTTTTAAGGAGTCTCCACACTGTTCTCCATAGTGGCTATACTAGTTTGCATTCCCACCAACAGTGTAAGAGGGTTCCCTTTTCTCCACACCCTTTCCAGCATTTATTGCTTGTAGACTTTTGGATCGTAGCCTTTCTGACTGGTGTGAAATGGTACCTCATTGTGGTTTTGATTTGCATTTCTCTGTTAATGAGTGATGTTGAGCATCTTTTCATGTGTTTGTTAGCCATCTGTATGTCTTCTTTGGAGAAATGTCTGTTTAGTTCTTTGGCCCATTTTTTGATTGGGTCGTTTATTTTTTTGGAATTGAGCTGCAGGAGTTGCTTGTATATTTTTAAGATTAATTCTTTGTCAGTTGCTTCATTTGCTACTATTTTCTCCCATTCTGAAGGGTGTCATTTCACCTTGCTTATAGTTTCCTTTGTTGTGCAAGAGCTTTTAATTTTAATTAGTCCCATTTGTTTATTTTTGCTTTTATTTCCATTACTCTGGGAGTTGGATCATAGAGGATCCTGCTGTGATTTGTGTCGGAGAGTGTTTTGCCTATGTTCTCCTCTAGAAGTTGTATAGTTTCTGGTCTTACGTTTAGATCTTTAATCCATTTTGAGTTTATTTTTGTGTATGGTGTTAGAAAATGTTCTAGTTTCATTCTTTTACAAGTGGTTGACCAGTTTTCCCAGCATCGCTTGTTAAAGAGATTGTCTTTTCTCCACTGTATATTCTCGCCTCCTTTGTCAAAGATAAGGTGTCCACAGGTGTGTGGATTTATCTCTGGGCTTTCTATTTTGTTCCATCGATCTATATTTCTGTCTTTGTGCCAGCACCATACTGTCTTGATGACTGTATGCTGCTGCTGCTGCTGCTAAGTTGCTTCAGTCATGTCCAACTCTGTGCAACCCCATAGACGGCAGCCCACTAGGCTCCTCTGTCCCTGGCGTCCTCCAGGCAAGAATACTGGAGTGGGTTGTCATTTCCTTCTCCAAAGCATGAAAGTGAAAAGTGAAAGTAAGTCGCTTAGTCGTGCCCGACTCTTAGCGACTCCATGGACTAGAGCCTACCAGGCTCCTCCGTCCATAGGATTTTCCAGGCAAGAGTACTGGAGTGGGGGTGCCATTGCCTTTTCTGATGACTGTATAGCCTGGCTTTATTATATCACCTTGTTTTATTCTTGCTTTATATCTGATTAAACTAGCCCATTCCCATCAGGAAAAGACCCCGATGCTGGGAAAGATTGAATGCAGTAGGAGAAGGGGGTGGCAGAGGATGAGATGTTTAGAGAGCATCACCAACTCAATGGACATGAGTCTAAGGAAACCCTGAGAGATAGGAAAGGACCAAGAGCCTGGCATATTGCAGTCCATGGGGTCAAGAGTCAGACATGACTTAGCGACTGAACAACAATGCCCATCACAGTTGCTGAAATAGCTTGAATTAGGGATATCAGAGCTTTTGTGTAAGTAACAGTATCACCTCCCCCAAACTCATCTTGCACCCCAATTCTGTAGCTTCATCTACTGGTCTGTGTAGCATCAAGGAACCACAAAAGCAGACCCATCTCTCAAGCGTTTGTCTCCTAAGGATGACTTTGTTGCCAGATCAAGTAAGTATTTGGTCATTTGCTACCTATCTACTCATGACACGTTTTTAAGATTGTGTCTCATGCCCCAGGTAAATCTTCTCCCTGCTTTGGCATCCTCAGGTTCATAAGCAGAGATCCAAAGAGTGCACATGTTAGAGGTGAGAAGCAGTAAAGATTTCATATCCATCATATCCACCCTATCAGGTGATAAATACCCCCAAGGGAGTCTGAAGGAAATGTATCTTCCAAAACTAACAAGGAATACATGTAAGATGTTATTTCTCTTTTATTTTGCAGTGTGACATAAATAGGCATACAGTTCTATTTAATAAATAGCCTTAGGCAACTTTACTCAAGAAACAAAACATTGAAGATAAGAATTTGTGTGTTTACTTATTTCCTTATCCTGGTGAGTAACAGAGAGTGATTACAAAGCTCTCTTTATATGCATGTATTTATTTGTTTATGTATGTATCTGTATATCAGTTGTATGACATCTTATTTATGAAAGATAGAAGATGCATATTTAAAAATGATAGTGTTTATTTCTGAACCAGGAAAATGAAATGAGAGGGTTCTCCTTTTAAATGGCTTTTCAGTGGGAGATCTCAGAGTCCTTGAGAAATACTTCCCAAAGCCCTGTAAGCTAATTGAAACCTATTACTCAATGTATTTCATCACACTCATCTTCAGGATATTTCTCCACATGACACAGACAGAAGAAATAAGTTGAATAAATGAAGAAATAGCGAACAAAAAGGCCAAGTGACAAAACTGCAGATCCGGGAGGGGGGACCTTCTGCTGTCTGAACAGCCTGGTCCTAGCCCATGGGGCACTCCTACCTCTAGGACCTAAGCAGACTCATAATGAACTTGAGTTATAAACTCGTAGCTACTTTATGAAACAGAAGAAATTATTCCTGGTCTGTATGGGACCTAGTAAAGCATTTACTCATTTAGTGATTCTGTAAATTCATGGTTCAAGGGTGTTTGATTCAGTATAGATTTCATAATGAAAGCCATATACTTTCTAGACAAAGATAACACATATTTAATACAAGGAAAAACAGTATCACAAGTGAGGGGACTGGCACCATAATTCCAGGTCAGCCATCAACTACTTATAGGACCTCAGACAAATATTTTTCAATCTCTTTCATTCTATGTAACCAACTTTCCTTAAGATTATATCACATAAACTGATGTCTTGTCCCATTTCTGGAGAGGTCTGTTGTGTAGATTAAAACATATGCTGAAGGTCGGTGTGGATTAAAAAATCTCAAAGTTTACACAAAGTTCAAGAATTATTTGATTCTCAATTTCCCTTTTCTCAGGAAGAATCAATGCACAGAGCACCCCATGTTCTGAAATCCACCCCTTCCAGTGAATTTCCTTCCAGGAAGCTTCTCTTCTGGAAAAAAAGACTGAAGCGAAGCCTCAGACATTGAAGCTTCTTCCAACAACACAGCGGTAAGTACAACCTAAAAATTAGGCAGCCGATTGCTAGCAGAATCCAGGAAGGCAGTTCAGTTCAATTCAGTCAACCAGCTGTGTCTGACTGTTTGCAACTGCAGCATGCCATGCTTTCCCTGTCCCTCACCAACTCCTGGAGCTTACACAAACTCATGTCCATTAAGTCAGTGATGCCATCCACCATCTCATCCTCCGTTGTCCCCTTTTCCTTCCACCTTCAATCTTTCCCAGCAGCAGGGTCTTTTCAGATAAGTCCATTCTTCACATCAGGTGGCCAAAGGATTGGAATTTCAGCTTTAGCATTAGTCCCTTCAGTGAACACCCAGGACAGATTTCCTTTAGGATGGACTGGTTCGATCTCCTTGCCGTCTAAGGGACTCTCAAGAATCTCCTCCAACATCACAGTTCAAAAGCATCAATTTTTTGGTGCTCAGTTTTCTTTATAGTCCAGCTCTCACATCCATACGTGACTACCGGAAAACCCATAGCCTTGACTACATGGACCTTTGCTGGCAAAGTAACGTCTCTGCTTTTAATATGCTGTCTAGGTTGGTCATAACTTCTCTTCCAAGGAGCAAGCATCTTTTAATTTCATGGCTGCAGTCACCATCTATGGTGATTTTGGAGCCCCCAAAATAAAGTCTCTCACTGTTTTCATTGTTTCCCCATCTATTTTCCATGAAATGATGGGACCAGATGCCATGATCTTAGTTTTCTGAATGTTGAGTTTTTTAAATTTCTGAATGCCAACTTTTTCACTCTCCTCTTTCACTTTCATCAAGAGGCTCTTTAGTTTTTCTTCGCTTTCTGCTAAAAGGGTGGTACCATTTGCATATCTGAGGTTATTGATATTTCCCCGGCAATCTTGATTCCAACTTGTGCTTCATCCAGCCAAGTGTTTCTCATGATGTACTCTGCATAGAAGTTAAATAAGCAGGGTGACAATATATAGTCTTGACGTACTCCTTTTCCTATTTGGAACCAGTCTGTTGTTCCATGACCAATTCTAATTGTTGGTCCTGATCGCATACAAATTTTTCAGGAGGCAGGTCAGGTGGTCTGGTATTCCCATGTCTTGAAGAAATTTCCACAATTTGTTGTGATCCACACAGTCAAACGCTTTGCATAGTCAATAAAGCAGAAATAGATGTTTTCCTGGAACTTATTCACTTTTTTGATGATCCAATGGATCCTGGCAATTTGACCTCTTGTTCCTCTGCCTTTTCTAAATCCAGCTTGAACATCTGGAAATTCACAGTTCACGTACTGTTGAAGCCTGGCTTGGAGAATTTTGAGCATTACTTTAATAATGTGCGAGATGAGTGCAATTGTGTGGTAGTTTGAGCATTCTTTGGTATTGCCTTTCTTTGGGATTGGAATGAAAACTGACCTTTTCCAGTTCTGTGGCCACTGCTGAGTTTTCCAAATTTGCTGGCATATTGAGTGCAACACTTTCACAGTATCATCTTTTAGGATTTGAAATAGCTCAACAGGAATTCCATCACCTCCACTAGCTTTGTTCATAGTGATGCTTTCTAAGGCCCACTTGATTTCGCATTCCAGGATGTCTGACTCTAGGTGAGTGATCATACCACTGTGATTATCTGGATCGTGAAGATCTTTTTGTATAGTGCTTCTGTGTATTTTTGCCACCTCTTCTTAATATCTTCTGCTTCTGTTAGGTCCATACCATTTCTGTCTTTTATTGTGCCCATCTTTGCATGAAATGTTCCCTTGGTATCTCTGATTTTCTTGAAGAGATCTCGAGTCTTTCCCATTCTATTGTTTTCCTCTATTTCTTTGCATTGATCATTGAGGAAGGCTTTCTTATCTCTCCTTGCTATTCTTTGGAATTCTGCGTTCAAATGGGTATATCTTTCTTTTTCTCCTTTGCCTTTTGCTTTTCTTCTTTTCACAGCTATTTGTAAGGCCTAGTTAGACAACCATTTTGTCTTTTTGCATTTCTTTTTCTTGAGATTGGTCTTGACCACTGCCTCCTGTATAGTGTCATGAACCTCCGTCCATATTTCTTCCAGGCATTCTATCAGATCTAATCCCTTGAATCTATTTGTCACTTCCACTGTATAATAAGGGATTTGGTTTAGGTCTTACCTGAATGTTTGAGTGGCTTTTCCTACTTTCTTCAATTTAAGTCTGAATTTGGCAATAAGGAGTTCATGATCTGAGCCACAGTCAGCTCCTGGGTTGTTGTTGTTGTTGTTGTTGTTTTTTGCTGATTATATCTTTGGCTCCATCTTTGGCAAAGAATATAATCAATCTGATTTTGGTATTGACCATCTGGTGATGTCCATGTGTAGAGTCTTCTCTTGTGTTGTTAGAAGAGAGTATTTGCTCTGACCAGTGTGTTCTCTTGGCAAAACTCTATTAGCCTTTGCCATGCTTCATTCTGTACTCTAAGGCCAAATTTGCCTGTCACTCCAAATATTTCTTGACTTCCTACTTTTGCATTCCAGTCCCCTATAATGAAAAGGACATCTTTTTTGGGTGTTAGTTCTAAAAGGTCTTGTAGGTCTTCATAGAACCGTTCAACTTCAACTTCTTCAGCATTACTGGTCAGGGCACAGACTTAGATTACTGTGATATTGAATGATTTGCCTTGGAAATGAACAGAGATCATTTGTCCCTTTTGAGATTGCAACCAAGTACTGCATTTCAGACTCTTTTGTTGACGATGATGGCTATTCCATTTCTTCTAAGAGATTCTTGTCCACAATAGTAGATATAATGGTCATCTGAGTAAATTCACCCATTCCGGTCCATTTTAGTTCGCTGATTCCTATAATGTTGATGTTCACTCTTGCCATCTCCTGTTTGATTACTTCCAATTTGTCTTGACTCATGGACCTAACATTCCAGGTTCCTATGCAATATTGCTCTTTACAGCATTAGACTTTACTTCCATTATCAGTCACATCCACCACTGGCTGTTGTTTTTGCTCTGGCTCCATCTCTTCAGTCTTTTCTGGAGTTATTTCTCCACTGATATCCAGTAGCATATTGGGCACCTACCGACCTGGTGAGTTCATCTTTCGGTATCCATGAATGCAGATATCAGGGTAATTAACAAGCAAATCTAACTACAAATCACAGACTGGTCTCTTCACATAAGTGTAAAAGTGGGTCTACACTCACCTGTATTGTCCTCTAAAACAGACATAGATGCACTGGGATGTCCAGCCCTTAGGACTCGGTATACTCCTAGGGAAAGCACTGTTAGGATAAAGAGATTATGACTTATTTAATTCCCCCATGGAACCAGCTTAGAACGTGTGGTTCTTGATCCAGGATTGATCTCTACCTCCAACTTTGCACCATCAGTCATAAACTGACTCCTGGCTAGTCAACAATCTCTCCCTCCTTCTGCTGGCTCTTCCTCCTCAGCTGGTAATGCTCATAATTCTCAGCCATAAGAAAACAGTCCTCCCATCCTGTACCTTCCTTTAAAATTTGTCTTCTCTTTCTGGCTAAACGTTTTGAAAGAATGAAGCTTTCTTGGTCATCAGCATCTCACCTCCTATGACTTCTCACCAACTGACCTCCACCTTCACCACTCCACTGAGCTGCCCCCTGAAGACTGAATCACCATGTTGTCACATGAAACCAGTATGAGGTTATGTCAGTCATGCTTCGGGGCTTCCTGGTGGCTCATACAGTAGAGTCTGCCTGCAATGGGGGAGACCTGGGTTTGATCCCTGGGTCAGGAAGATCCCCAGGGAGAAGGAAATGGTAACCCCACTCCAATATTCTTGCCTGGAGAATTCCATGGATGGAGGAGCCTGGCGGGCTACAGTCTGTGGAGTTGCAAAGAGTCGGACATGACTGAGCGACTTCACTTTCCTTTTTCCTTTTCCATTATGCTTCAGTGAAAATGTCAGTAAGTTACTTTGTTTTCATTGAAGTGTATTTGATTTCCAACGTTTCAGGAGTCCAAGGGTCTCTGGCTCTTCCACCACTTCCTGTGCAGGTCACAGGAGGGTGAGAGGGGAGGAGGGTTTCTGTAGCAGCTCCGGGTGACGATGTCTAAAACTGCAGGGTGACTGATTCCTCCCCAAATGGACTCTGTCCACAGGAGAGAGAAGAGAAACGTGGGCCAGCAGATCAGTTGCCACTTGTCCTCCTCCAGTTCACTGCTCCTAGGAATATGTCCCTCCATGGCCTACATCCAGAGACACCCCATTTGGCCAAGTGGGTCCACCTGCCCAGCCGCTCTTCTTGGCTTGCTCTGAAGCCATGGCATTTGCACAAACCTTGCACTTGTCCTCATCCTTCTCTGCCTTGCATCCTGCTTCCTTCAGCCCCACTGATCTAGGGTTGGCTTCCTAGCAAAGCATCAGCTCTTAAGCCTTGATTCAGGCTCTGGCTTTTCTAGGGGCTCCAGGCTGAGACATCCCACAAACCAGCAATTCAACTTGCAGGTGTTCACCCTAGAGAAACTGCAGCACATGGGCACAGAGAGATGAATACAAAGATGTTCAGTGTTACCATGTGTGTTCAGCATTTGTATTTGTGTGAAAGCAGAGGCAATCTAACTGTCCTGCAGTAGGAGAATGCATAAACGATGACAATTAAGACAATTCTTATACAGCAGTTAAAGTGATCTCATGTATCAAAATAGAGAAATGTCAAGAGCATAATACTGATTAAAACCAAAATTATAAAAGATGAACAGTATAGTATTTACCCAAAATTTTAAAACACAAAACAAGTATCCCCTTACATATTTAAGCCATGGGAATGATATTCTGCAATTTTAAGAAAGGATTTACCTCTTGGAAAGAGAAAAAAAATTAATCTGTCTTTAACAGTTGTTCTTAAAAAGACCTAAAGCAAGTATCACTAATGTGATTATCTGTTTAACTTTACCAGTGTATACATTGTTATCAGTTATATTAGTTCATAAACCTTTCTGTGGTTCCACCATCTTTTTAAAATTTTATTTATTTACTTATGGTTGCTCTGGGTCTTTGTTGGTGATTGCGGGCTTTCTCTAGTTGCGGTGAGTTGGGTCTACTCTTCATTTCAGTGCAGGGGCTTCTCATTGTAGTCAGTGGCTTCTGTTGTTGGGGAGCCTGTGCTCTAGGCACTTGGACTTCAGTAGTTTGCAGCACCTGGGCTCAGTAGCTGGGCACACAGGCTTTAGTTCGTCCTCAGCAGGTGAAATCTTCTCAGATCGGGGACTGAACCTGTGTCCCCTGCATTGGGAAGCAGATTCTTATCCACTGTACCACCAGAGAAGTCCCCATCATCATTTAGAATCAAAATGTAAGTGTCTCAAGCCCTCATCATGGCATTAGCATGTCCAGAGGTCTCATCAATCAAGGTTTCTTTAAATTCTCAGGGGACTTATAATTGGCGAAGTCAGTTCGTCTTTGGTGAGCCCTTTCCTTCCCCCAACCCCTTGCTCTGGGCTTTCTCTAGCCTCGTCTATCTGCACCACAGGCCTTGGTCCTCCCACCAACACAGGTGCAGAGCAGAGGGATGTTGTAGGCAGGACTGGGTTACCCCTCAACTCTGTGCATCATGTCTAACACAGGGCTACTTGTTTGCAGACTTAAAGCTGAGGATAATGAAGACAGATTGCAGTTCAGTCAAAAAAGAACTTGAATAAAATGTGTCTAAAACTTCATTCAGCCATTTCCATCTCTGCATTTAGGTCCACATTGTCTCCATCTTTGGGGGCTTTTCTGTTATACACACACACATGCATGCACATATACCTTCTCCCTACCCTGACTGCCAGCCTTCCATCCCATAAATTCTGTTAATCTCTTCTTCAGAAGAGTTTTGTGTTTTAACCTCTGCCCCAAACTGAGTTTCAAGCCTACCCTTGCTTATCCAAAATATGAATCTACATTGCTAAACAAAGGGCCTTCTATTAAAGGTCTCCACCCTTTGGCTGCACAAAACAGAGGGAAAAGCTTTGAAATTTTCAGTTTTCCTTTAGCATGAACAAATTTTATGAAAAATAGCTTCCCCCTACAAGTCTTTCTGAAAACAAAAGGAAAACAGTATGAAAATTCACTTCATATCTGTTCGAAATAAGTTTGCAAGGTTGGTGAAATTCCTCCATACCCAACTCAGCACCCCCTACCCATATATATAAACACTAGAAGCCCTGAAATCTAGGTCCATTTAGTATAGGGGCAAATGCTTCATCCACCTTAGTTGACACCAAATAAATGTCTGTGTTATGGCCCAGTGTTACAATGACTGTCCATAAGGATGATGCCTTAGATGTGAATAGCCTTCCATAGTTTATGAAGAACTTTTATATAGAAAACAATCTCTAGAGAAATATATGTGTGTGTTAGTCACTCAGCTGTGTTTGACTTTTTGCAACCTTGTGGCTCAGATGGTAAAGAATCTGCCTGCAATGCAAGAGACCCAGATTCAATGCCTGGGTTGGGAAAATCCCCCGGAGAAGCGGATGGCAACCCACTCTAGTATTCTTGCCTGGAGAATTTCATGGATAGAGGAGCCTGGCAGGCTACAGTCCACAGGGTTTCAGTTCTACTAAAAATTATTTGTGATCCCTTATATATTTCTCTGGGCTTCCCTAGTAGCTCAGATGATAAAGCATCTTCCTGCAATGCAGGAGACCTGGGTTTGTTCCCTGGGTCAGGAAGATCCCCTGGAGAAGGAAATGGAAACCCACTAAAGTTCAGTTCTCTCAACGCTGAATGTTATTCTTTACACCCTACCAAACGGTATCTAGTCTTCTGTCACCAAGAAAAGATTAGATTAGTATAAGAGTTCTATAGAAATGATGCTTTTGAACAGTGGTGTTGGAGAAGACTCTTGCGAGTTCCTTGGCTGCAAGGAGATCAAACCAGTCAATCTAAAGGAAATCAGTCCTGAATATTCAATGGAAGGACAGATGCTGAAGCTGAACCTCCATTTGGCCACTTGATGTAAAGAACTGACTCATTGGAAAAGACCCTGTTGCTGAGCAAGACCGAATGCAGGGGAAGAAGCGGACAACAGAGAATGAGATGGTCGGGTGGCATCATCAACTCAACGGACATGAGTTTGAGCAAGCTCTGATAGTTGGTGATGGACAGGGAGGCCTGGTGTGCTGTGGTCCCTGGGGTTGCAGAGTCAGACATGACTGAGTGACTGAACTGAACTGAAATGACTATAGAAAGGATCAAGTGAAAAGAAATATAAACAACTTCAGAAGGAATTCATTCCAAAGTTTAAGCTTTGATGGATAAATTGTTACCTAGAATAGTGCCTAATGCATAGTAGGTGCTCAAGAATTTGTTGAATGAATGAATGAAATGTGTATATCCTTGGCTGCCTGAAATCACTATTTAGTTCTCCAGAATGACTCAAGGGTTTTAGATGGCTACAACAGTGTTATCCAGGATGCTGGGATGTATAAACACATCTCCCAGCATCCTGGATAAATGAAATTTTCTGGCCCTTATTTTATTTATATATATATATATATAAACACCAGCTGAGCCACCAAGGAAGCCCTATACATATATATAGAAATTTCTAAATATATATATTTATATAAATTTATAATAAGTTTCTAAGTTTATATATAATTTCTGAATATATATATATTTCTAAATTTCTAAGATATATATAATATACATTTCTATCTCTATTACTCTCTTCCTTGCCTACATCTTTGGTCTTCAAAGCCACATTAGAAAGTAAAGATTGTCAGTATACAAGAAAATATACACAGAGATATGTCTACCTAGAGGAAGACCCTGAGATTCTGATAAGAGTTTTTCACAACTTTGTTACCTACTGAATAGAGTACCTGTTGTGTACTTTTCGGTGACATCAGACTTTCTTAAAAGAGCGAGCTTATGTGACAACCTTCTTCTTGGCACTGAAAATGAATGTGGCTGTGCAGAAGACAGAGATGATAGAAGGTGAGTAAAGCTCTTGATTTTGATTCACGATATGGGGAAAATTTGCTCAGAGAATGGAACACATCAGAGAACAGACCTCGGAGTCCCAGGCTTGGAAGAGACTTCCCAGTGGCTGAGCAAACAGCAGAGTTTTATTTGGCAGAATTTGTTTCACAGAGTAAGAGAAGAGAGAAGGGATTCAAAGAGAAAGAGTGAAATCAGGTTTTAAACTTTTATACAAATACTGTGTCAGGCTTGAAGCACAGTGGAGAGTTTAGAACACTAAACCAAAATAGAAGCAATGTCTATCTAACGAAAATGCCAGAGTGTTCTTAAGTCATCTGCAAAGCACATTCAAGAGAGGAGAGAGGTCTTTTCAAGAAAAGACAGCAATCCCTAAATGGGTTCCTGGTCTATGACCATGCAAAGCTTAGAAAATACACCAAATATTGAACTTGCATGATTGTGTTGAATTAAAAACTTGTTAAATGATTCAAACATCTTATGACAAGTGAACACGAATCGAAAGAAACAAAATTCCATTAACTCAATGCAATTTTTAATCAGTAGATATGAAAATTCAATTTAAGAATTAAAGATTTTGTAATAGCCTCTAGCAAGAAGATAAGGGCTTTCCTGGGGCTGGATTCAGCCTTCCCCGATGTCCACAGCTGCTGAATAGCTTCCTCTTCCAGGTCTATTCCCCATCTCTCTAAAACCCCATCTCACTGCTGAGACTCAACAGGCTCACTCCCAGGTTGACAGTGACGCTGGCAAAGCCACAACTGTGGTTCGTCTTCTCAACAATGTAAATAATATCACACAAACTAAATTATGGTAACATTGAAAGAACAAACAAAAAAAAATGCAAACCACCCACAATCCCACAACTTTAATATAATATGACTTTCATTTATTTATTTTCTGGTCCTTATTGTGTTAATATATACATTTCTATTGTTTCAAAGCATATGTATGTATGATTACATTGTGCTATTTTTCAAGAGTGTAAAATCTTTTTCATGTTTCCTAGTTTTCGTAATTGCTGTTTTTCTATATTAAGATACCTGATTTTCCACTGAAGTATTAATCCTAATTGATTTAACCACTTCCCTACTGTGAAACATTTTGGTTCTTTCCAACTGTGTTTATTCATTTGGAAAGCATGAAGTGCCTTTTATGCGGTAAACACTGCACTAAACATTCAGTTCAGTTCAGTCGCTCAGTCGTGTCCAACTCTTTGCGACCCCATGAATCGCAGCACGCCAGGCCTCCCTGTTCATCACCATCTCTCGGAGTTCACTCAGACTCACGTCCATCGAGTCTGTGATGCCATCTAGCCATCTCATCCTCTGTCGTCCCCTTCTCCTCCTTCCCCCAATCCCTCCCAGCATCAGTCTTTTCCAGTGAGTCAACTCTTCGCATGAGGTGGCCAAAGTACTGGAGTTTCAACTTTAGCATCATTCCTTCCAAAGAAATCCCAGGGTTGATCTCCTTCAGAATGGACTGGCTGGATCTCCTTGCAGTCCAAGGGACTCTCAAGAGTCTTCTCCAACACCACAGTTCAAAAGCATCAATTCTTCGGCGCTCAGCCTTCTTCACAGTCCAACTCTCACATCCATACATGACCACAGGAAAAACCATAGCCTTGACTAGACGGACCTTAGTCGGCAAAGTAATGTCTCTGCTTTTGAATATACTATCTAGGTTGGTCATAACTTTTCTTCCAAGGAGTAAGCGTCTTTTAATTTCATGGCTTCAGTCACCATCTGCAGTGATTTTGGAGCCCCCAAAATAAAGTATGACACTGTTTCCACTGTTTTCCCATCTATTTCCCATGAAGTGATGGGACTGGATGCCATGATCTTTGTTTTCTGAATGTTGAGCTTAAGCCAACTTTTTCACTCTCCTCTTTCACCTTCATCAAGAGGCCCTTTAGCTCCTCTTCACTTTCTGCCATGAGGGTGTTGTCATCTGCATATCTGAAGTTATTGATATTTCTCCTGGCAATCTTGATTCCAGCTTGTGTTTCTTCCAGCCCAGCGTTTCTCATGATGTACTCTGCATAGAAGTTAAATAAGCAGGGTGACAATACACAGCCTTGACACACTCCTTTTCCTATTTGGAACCAGTCTGTTGTTCCATGTCCAGTTCTAACTGTTGCTTCCTGACCTGCATATAGACCTCTCAAGAGGCAGGTTAGGTGGTCCGGGATTCCCATCTCTTTCAGAAGTTCCCACAGTTTATTGTGACCCACACAGTCAAAAGCTTTGGCATAGTCAATAAAGCAGAAATAGATGTTTTTCTGGAACTCTCTTGCTTTTTCCATGATCCAGCGGATGTTGGCAATTTGATCTCTGGTTCCTCTGCCTTTTCTAAAACCAGCTTGAGCATCAGGGAGTTCACGGTTCACGTATTGCTGAAGCCTGGCTTGGAGAATTTTGAGCATTACTTTACTAGCATGTGAGATGAGTGCAATTGTGCGGTAGTTTGAGCATTCTTTGGCATTGCCTTTCTTTGGAATTGGAATGAACACTGACCTTTTCCAGTCCTGTGGCCACTGCTGAGTTTTCCAAATTTGCTGACATATTGAGTGCAGCACTTTCACAGCATCATCTTTCAGGATTTGAAACAGCTCCACTGGAATTCCATCACCTCCACTAGCTTTGTTCGTAGTGATGCTTTCTAAGGCCCACTTGACTTCACATTCCAAGATGTCTGGCTCTAGATGAGTGATCACATCATCATGATTATCTGGGTCTTGAAGATCATAAGGGATTTGATTTAGGTCATACCTGAATGGTCTAGCGGTTTTCCCTACTTTCTTCAATTTAAGTCTGAATTTGGTAATAAGGAGTTCATGATCTGAGCCACAGTCAGCTCCTGGTCTTGTTTTTGTTGACTGTATAGAGCTTCTCCATCTTTGGCTGCATAGAATATAATCAGTCTGATTTCAGTGTTGACCATCTGGTGATGTCCATGTGTAGAGATAAATAGTCCCTGCTCTTGATAATTCAGGAGGAAAGAAATACGGTCACTGAAGGGGAGACCTGGAACCACACTGCCTGGATCCAGAGCTCCCATGGCATTGGTCCTGCATCCCAACTCACTTCTCCCTCTACCTGATCTGCCTCCTCCCACTCCCTTCCACAGGTGTCAACCCCGAGTACACCCTGACAAATCCCTTCAACACTATACTCTGTCTCAGAGTCTGCTTTCTGAATACACCAACTGGTGAAACACTATAAGAGGAAGATGAGGTTGCCAGACCCTTGGGTAGAAATGGAATGTGAATCTCACATCAGGCATCAAAAGATCTGATTCAAGTCCCAGATCAGCCACAGAGAAGCAGTGTGATCATTGTTTGTTTGTTTTTTAATTATTTATTTTAATTGGAGGCTAATTACTTTACAATATTGTAGTGGTATTTGCCATAAATTGACATGAATCAGCCATAAGTGTACACGTGTTCCCCATTCTGAACCCCCCCTCCCACCTCTCTCCCCATCCCATCCCACTGGGTGCACTCTGTCTCATGCGTTAAACCTGGACTGGTGATCTGTTTCACATATGGTAATATACATATTTCAATGCTATTCTCTCAAATCATCCCACCCTTGCCTTCTCCCACAGAGTCCAAAAGTCTGTTCTTTACATCTGTGTCTCTTGCTGTCTTGCACATAGGGTCGTCCTTACCATCTTTCTAAATTCCATATATATGTATTAATATACTATATTGGTGTTTTTCTTTCTGAATTATTTCACTCTGTATAATAGGCTCCAGTTTCATCCACCTCATTAGAATTGATTCAAATGCATTCTTTTTAATAGCTGAGTAATATTCCATTGTGTATATGTACCTCAACTTTCTTATCCTTTCTTCTGCTGATGGACATCTAGATTGCTTCCATGTCCTAGCTGTTATAAACAGTGCTGTGATGAGCATTGGGGTACATGTGTCTCTTTTAGTTCTAGTTTCCTTGGTGTGTATGCCCAGCAGTGGGATTGCTGAATCGTATGGCAGTTCTGTTTCCAGTATTTTAAGGACTCTCCACACTGTTCTCTATAGTGGCTGTACTAGTTTGCATTCCCACCAACAGTGTAAGAGGGTTCCCTTTTCTCCACACCCTCTCTAGCATTTATTGTTTGTAGACTTTTTGATAGCAGCCCTTCTGACTGGCATGAGATGGTACCTCATTGTGGTTTTGATTTGCATTTCTCTGATAATGAGTGATGTTGAGCATCTTTTCATGTGTTTGTTAGCCATCTGTATGTCTTCTTTGGAGAAATGTCTGTTTAGTTCTTTGGTCCATTTTTTAATTGAGTTGTTTATTTTTTTGGAATTGAGCTGCATGAGCTGCTTGTATATTGTTGAGATTAATTCTTTGTCAGTTGCTTTGTTTGCTATTTTCTCCCATTCTGAAGGCTGTCATTTCACCTTACTTATAGTTTCCTTTTTGTGCAGAAGCCTTTAAGTTTAATTAGGTCCCATTTGTTTATTTTTACTTTTATTTCCATTGCTCTGGGAGGTGGTTCATAGAGGATCCTGCTGTGATTTATGTCAGAGAGTGTTTTGCCTATGTTTTCCTCTAGGAGTTTTATAGTTTCTAGTCTTACATTTAGATCTACAATCCACTTTGAGTTTATTTTTGTGTATGGTGTTAGAAAGTGTTCTAGTTTCCTTCTTTTACAAGTGGTTGACCAGTTTTCCCAGCACCACTTGTTAAAGAGATTGTCTTTTCTCCACTGTATATTCTTGCCTCCTTTGTCAAAAATAAGGTGTCCATAGATGTGTGGATTTATCTCTGGGCTTTGTATTTTGTTCCATTGATCTATATTTCTGTCTTTGTGCCAGTACCATATTGTCTTGATGACTGTAGCTTTGTGGTATAGCCTGAAGTCAGGCAGGTTGATTCCTTCAGTTCCATTCTTCTTTCTCAAGATTGCTTTGGCTATTTGAGGGTTGTTGTTGTTTGTTTTTTTTTTTGTATTTCCATGCAAATTGTGAAATTATTCATTCTAGTTCTCTGAAAAAATACTGTTGGTAGCTTGATGGGGATTGCATTGAATCTATGGATTGCTTTGAGTAATACACTCATTTTCACTATATTGATTCTTCCAATCCATGAACATGGTATATTTCTCCATCTATTTGTGTTATGTTTGATTTCTTTCATCAGTGTTTTATAGTTTTCTATATATAGATCTTTTGTTTCTTTAGTAGATTATTCTGAAGTATTTTATTCTTTTTGTTGAAATAGTGAATGGAATTGTTTCCTTAATTTCTCTTTCTGTTTTCTCAGTAAAGTGCAGGATATAAAATTAACACACAGAAATCCCTTGCATTCCTATACATTAACAATGAGAAAACAGAGAGAAATTAAGGCAGTGGAATCTTGAACAAGCCTCTTACTCTCTTGAACCTCGAGTGTTGGTTAAGACAAGCGTAATTCCTCCCCATCTATATTACACAGTTATGGTCCTGAGGACTTATCAATAAGATAATATGTGTCTTGGGAAAACACTCTACAGAATGTAAGAGGTTCAATAATTTGTTATTCAATAGATTCTGGAGTTGTTCTTATCTTTGCTTATTATTCAAGTTCATCTTTCTCAGCATTAAACCATTCAGATTGGTCTAGAAAAATATTCCCCTGCACTATTCTCATAGGTGGTTAGAACTAACACTTCAAGGCTCATGTGCATGTGAATGCTCAGTTGCTCAGTTGTGTCCGACTCTTTCTGACCCCAAGGACTGTAGCCCGCCAGGCTCCTCTGTCCATGGGATTCTCCAGGCAAGAATACTGGAGTGGGTTGCCATATCCTTCTCCAGGGGATCTCCCTGACCCAAGAATTGAATCTGCATCTCCTGTATTTTCTGCATTGGCATGTGGATTCTTTACCACTGTGCCAAGTGGGAAGCCCCTTTAAGGCTCATAAAGAGATGTAAAAAATCAAGAACTCTGAGTGACTGTCAAAGGACTCTGCAAATTTCACACAAACATTTCATGTAAGGGAATTCCCTGGCCATCCAGTGATTAAGAATCAGCATTTTCATTGCTCTGAGCCTGGGTTCAATCTCTGGTCAGGCTAAGACCTGGGTTCAATCTCTAGTCAGGGAACTAAGATTCTACACAATATATTTTGTGACTACACACTCAGGTCCTAGGCTGCACAAACACCTGTAGTCTTGGATATAAATGAACTACATGAGACATAAGAGAGCTTGCAGTAGACAGGAACATATACAAAGGAGATATATGGTCCCAAGTCCTGTTAATGTATAAGAAGTTATCCGTTCAGTTCAGTCAGTCAGTTGTCTCCAACTCTTTGCAACGCCGTGGACTGCAGCACACCAGGCTTCCCTGTCCATCACCAACTCCCAGAGCTTGCTCAAACTCATGCCCATTGAATTGGTGATGCCATGCAATCATCTCATCCTCTGTCATCCCCCTCTCCTCCTGCCTTCAATCTTGCCCAGCAACAGGGTCTTTTCAAATGAGTCAGTTCTTTGCATCAGGTGGCCAAAGTATTGGAGCTTCAGCATCAGTCCTTCTAATGAATATTCAAAACTGATTTCCTTTAGGATTGACTGGTTTGATCTCCTTGCAGTCCAAGGGACTCTCAAGAGTCTTCTCCAACACCACAGTTAAAAGCATCAATTCTTTGGTGCTCAGCTTTCTTGATAGTCCAACTCTCACATCCATACATGACTACTGGAAAAGTCATAGCTTTGACTAGACAGACCTTTGTTGGCAAAGTAATGTCTGTGTTTTTCAATAGACTGTCTAGGTTGGTCATAACTTTAATTTCATGGCTGTAGTCACCATCTGCAGTGATTTGGGAACCCAAGAAAATAAAGTCTGTCCTGTTTGCATTGTTTTCCCATATAGGAAGTTATAGTACAATGATTTTATGGGGAAGGGGTTATATTGCTAATGTGTCAGCCCATCCTGGGCTTCCCAGGTGATGCAGTGGTAAAAATCTGCCTGACTGTGCAGGAGACACAGGTTTGATCCCTGGGTCAGGAAGATCCCCCTGGAGGAGAGCTTGGCAGCCCACTCCAGTATTCTTGCCTGGGAAATACCATGGACAGAGGAGCCTGGCAGGCTACAAGCCACGGGGTCACAAAGAGTCAGACATGACTGAGTGAGCACACACACAGCTTATCCTGGCTAGAGAACTTTGTCAAGTACAACTTGGTTCACTTTTCTTCTTGTCATTGAAGCTTCTTCATAACCAGGAATCTCATCAGAGAGATAGTAACTCAGTTGGAAATCAGGACAATGATGGACTTTTGGATTTACAGTGGAAGGAGAGACTGACGATGCAGAGACTGGACGTAGTGAGGTCAGCAGCTCTCCAGTGGAAAGTGTCAGTTGGAGCCTCCTGCACTGAAAAGGTATGCTTGTCACCTCTTATTGTTACCAAAAGGTATGCATAGTGTGTCCAACTGCTCACCACTCAAAAGCCAATAAGCAGGCCAGGATGGTGGAAAGGAAAGTTTGCTTTATTTTAGATGGCAACTGAAGGGGAGGGGGCTGGGGATGGCAAACATCTGTCCAAAGGCCGACTCCCCCACCCTCCGACAAGCACAGGGTGAGAGCATTTATAGACAGGAGTCTGCTGGGGGCGACTACATGCCGAAACAGCACAGTCATCTCTAACAGTCATTCCAAATTGATCATCTGTGGTCTGACCAATATCATCTTGAATGTTTTAGGTGCAGTTAATCATCAGTTTCAGGGTTCATTTTTTCCCATTCTTTGTGGTCATTTCTCAGAATTGTGGCAGCTGAAGTCCTGGGTACAGTCCGGCCATCATGTAGTTAACTTCTCCACCTGGGGTTTTGGTATCTATAAGGCAGCTTACAAGATATAGCTCAGAATACTATCTACAACCCTTGAGAAAGAACTGAAAGTCCTTGACTCTGCTTAATGACTACATTATTATTATTTAGTCTCTTTAGACTGCTTTCCTTTGTTTCAGTATTTCTCACTTTTTTGATTAAACTTACTCTTTGATTAAAATTTTCCACAGGCAAAAGGCAGGAAGAAGACATGGTGGGGGGTGGCGGTGGGTTTGGCAAGGATCATATGGTCCTGCTTTGTTTCATTACCACTGGCCCTATGGCAGGTCAGTAAGTCATAGCATCCAGTGAACTGTAGACACTGCAAACATTTCATCTATCATCTATCTATCTGTCTGTCTATCTATTATCTCTATCTTGTTGAGAAAGTCTCAGGTTAGTGTAAGAATTCACTTACCAATTTGCTTGCTATAAAGAAAAATTACAGGCTATGATGAGGGTCTTAGCCTGTCTACACTTCCAGCAACTTTCAGAGGTCTTTGAGTTCCTCATTTTGATTAACTAAAAACAGATTATTAAGCAAAAGTTAAAGTGTTTTCCCTTTGGTAAGGACAGTGATCTTTCTCTTAGCCCTTTTCCAGTACTGTTAAGGACAAAGCAGATCCTATTCAGAAAGCCCACTGTCACAGTTTACAATAGCCGAGACATGGAAGCAACCTAAATGTCCATCAACAGAGGAGTGGGTAAAGAAGAGATGGAATATTACTCAGTCATTAAAAGGAATGAAATTGTGCCATTTGCAAAGATGTGGATGGACATAGAGACCGTCATACAGAGTGAAGCAAATCAGAAAGAGAAAAACAAATATCATATATTAATGCATATAAAAGGAATATAGAAAAATGATCTTATTTGCAAAGCAGAAGTGGAGACACAGTTGTAGAGGACAGATATATGGATACCAAGGGGAAAAGGAGGGATGGGAGGAATTGGGAGATTGGACTGATATATATATATATATATATAGTATTGGCACTAAGTATAAAATAGATAGCTAGTGACTACCTACTGCACAGCACAGGGAACTCTGCTCGACACTCTGAGGTGACCTCAATGGGGAGGAAATCCAAAACAGAGGCAATATTTGTTTACATATAGCTGATTCACTTTGCTGTATGATAGAAATTAACACAGCATTGTAAAGCAACTATGTGAAGTCACTCAGTCGTGCCCGACTCTTTGCAACCCCATGGGTAGTAGCCTGCACCAAGCTCCTCCATCCATAGGATTTTCAAGGCAAGAAGTACTGGAGTGGGTTGCCATTTCCTTCTCCAGGGAATCTTCCCAACCCAGGGATTGAACCCAGGTCTCTCGCATTGTAGACAGACGCTTTACCATCTGAGCCACCAGGGAAGTACTCCAATAAAAATAATTTTTAAAAAACAAAACATTTGGCATTGGGAGATCGTAGACACCTGTGGCTGATTCACGTCAATGTATGGCAAAACAAATACAGTATTGTAATGTAGAATAAAGTATTAAAAAAAAAAAAAAAAAAAGCAAACCAAAAGCCTACTCTTGGAAATGGAACTGCTCTGTTAACATCAGCAAACAAAAGTGAACAAATTATCCTTGATTTCCCCCAAAATATTAACAAATAATTAACAGAGAAAGTGGAGTCCATTTGATAGTAAATAGAATAAGATCTAGGCTAAACAAAGAAAATGCAAAAAAGCAAATTGGTTTAAGTATCTCTTCTCTACCCTTCTCTGTTTCTCTCTTTTCTCTGATTCTTTAGATCTACCAAACTTTGCACAGATTTCTTCTCTTGCAGTTCCTTGGTCTCCCAAACTCCTCACCCTAATTTGGTTCTCCATGACTCAGAATCTTTTTTACCTCCAACCACCAATCCAAGGCATGTACTATTTCTCCACTTATAACCCTAATAGTCAGTGGGTTCTTATGCCCTTGGGTTTTATTTATTTATTTATTTGTTTTGTTTTTTCTTTTTTAGTTTTTATTTTTACTTTATTTTGCTTTACAATAGTGTATTGGTTTTGCCATACATTGACATGAATCTGCCACGGGTGTACATGAGTTCCCAGTCCTGAACCACCCTCCCACCTTGCACCCCGTATCATCTCTCTGGATCATCCCCATGCACCAGCCCCAAACATCCTGTATCCTATATCGAACATAGACTGGCGATTCGTTTCTTACATGATAATATACATGTTTCAATGCCATTCTCCCAAATCATCCCACCCTCTCCCTCTCCCATAGAGTCCAAAAGTCCATTCTATACATTTGTGTCTCTTTTGCTATCTCGCATACAAGGTTATCATTACCATCTTTCTAAATTCCATATATATGTGTTAGTATACTGTATTGGTGTTTTTCTTTCTGGCTTACTTCACTCTGTATAATTGGCAAAAACAGTGGTTAGATGCCACGAAGTAGGTGGCAATGCCTTAACCGTATGCGTGTTGTCAGGCCCGAGAGCCTCTTCCATCCTTGTCAAGGGGAGTGCTAACTTTCTCTCCTTTCATACAACACTGCTCTTGGGTTTTAAAGGCTAACTAGCTAATCCAGAGGCTACCCAGGTGGCACACTGGTAAAGAATCTGCCTGCCAGTGCAGAAGAGGCAGGTTTGATCCCTGGGTCGGGAAGACCCCCTGCAGGAGGAGATGGCAACCCACTCCAGTATTCTCACCTGGAGAATCCCATGGACAGAGGAGGTTGGCAGGCTACACAGTCCATGGGGTTGCAAAGAGTTAGACATGACTGAGCGACTGAGCACACAGCTAATCCAGAGGCTAACATAGTATTACAGAAAGAGTCTTGCAGGGATGGGCTACTCCCAGATAACATGTAACAAATGCATGTTACTAATAACCTCCTAAAGACAAGTGGTCTGTGGGAACCATTTTTCCCATGAGAGTCTAATGATGGACACTCACACTTGCCAGCTAAGAAGGGCCAGGCTCCGTCTGCCTGGGGGTGCACAGATAACTACATCCAGAATGACCACTCTCACCCCAATCAGAGGAGGTTCCTCCCAGCCCTGATCTCTTGATGTCGAGGCCCTCTACCTCCAGTTTCCTTCCTTCAGAGTTCTGGGAACATTGATGCTATCTCACCAAAGGCCTTTCTGATTCCCTTAATTCCCTCAGTCTGGTAGTACACTTGGCTTCAGAACAGAGAGGGTTGAAATGTCTGTCAATGATGATCTCCTCTGATCTGGCAATCCTAAAGGATAAACATGCCAAAATGAGACAATTAAAGGAGCAGTGTCCTGTGCATAAGAAAGAACTATGATGTATTAAAGTATGGAGTGCCACCCAAATGATAAGGAGTAGGTACCCAGACATGCTGTCAGTATTTTCACTTTTATATTTAAAAAGAAAAAAAAATTATGAAGCTTTAAAACTCCTCCAGTGAAAAGAATCTTAAAAAAAAAAAAAAAAGACTGGATATATATAGGGACTTCAAAGGTGGCTCATAAGTAAACAATCTGCCTGCCAGTGCAGGAGACATGGACTCGATCCCTGGGTCAAGAAGACCCTCTGGCTGAGGAAATGGCAACCCACTCCAGTATTCTTGCCTGGAGAATCCCATGGACAGAGTCGCCTGGCAGGCTCCGTGTGTCCATTGGGTCACAAAGAGTTGGACAAGATTGAGCATGCATGAATATATAACTGATTCACTGAACTGCACTCTTGAAACTAACACAGCATTGTAAATTAGCTATACTCTAGTAAAATGTTTAAAAAAAAAAAAATTCCCCCAGCAGAATCCTTCTTGCATTTCCTGAAGTAGAGGCTGTGAAAACAGAGTGAGATTGCCAAGGGTATCTGGGGAGGCTGATCAGCAGTGACATTAAACAGCAGTTTCCTGTGAGAAGCACAGCTGGCATTCAGACAGGGCGGGAAGAGCAGAAACCGAGCAAAGGGGACTTGAGAGATGACGGGAAGTGAAGCAGGATGAATGGAGAAGCCAAGCCATGATAGTAAGCTGTAATGTACCGATGAAGACCTCAGCAAATGCCACTGCTCACAACACATACCCGCCACCATCTCCTGATCTCAGGACGCCTGAAGCATAAACCCCCACACAGCAACCCTTCCTTTGTTCTTATAAATTGGCAACAGGCCCACATCACTCATGTTGCACCAAAGTTCTGACTATACAAAGTAACTAGAGACAAATCATTCACTCATTCGGTGAAATGAATGGAGTGGACAGTGGGGGATAGGGACAAGGGAGACAGATTTCATCAACTGCCACACATTTCAGAAGGACCTTTATGTTTGCAAGGCTTCCCAGGTGAATCCACCTGCCAGTGCAGGAGATGCAAGAGATGTGAGTTTGATCCTTGGGTCGGGAGAACACCCTGGAGTAGGAAATGGCAAGCCACTCCAGTATTCTGGCTGGAAAAATCCCATGGATAGAGGAGCCTGGAGGGTTATAGTCCATGGGGTTGCAAAGAGTCGGACACGACTGAACAACTAAACACATTTTATGTCTGCCTTTCACTTGGATGTTAACACACGTATGTAGTTGAAAGAGACTTTTATTCCTCTTATTAACATATTTGGGTAGCTGTGTTTCACATGATTAATATACAGGTATATGATTTAAATTTGGTCAATTTGCTTATTTTTGTTTGTGCCTTTTTATCAACCTCTCTCTATTTTTTCTCCTCCCTTCCTATCCCAGGGCAGCCACTTTTCTACACTTTGTTTGACATTTCCAAAATTTTATTTTATTTAGTCATTTATTTCTGCTTTATTGACTATGCCAAAGCTTTTGACTGTGTGGATCACAATAAACTTTGGAAAATTCTGAAAGAGATGGAAATCCCAGACCACCTGACCTGCCTCTTGAGAAATCTGTATGCAGGTCAGGAAGCAACAGTTAGAACTGGACATGGAACAACAGACTGGTTCCAAATAGGAAAGGGAGTGCGTCAAGGCTGTATATTGTCACCCTGCTTAGTTAACTTCTATGCAGAGTACATCATGAGAAACGCTGGGCTGGAAGAAACACAAGCTGGAATCAAGATTACCGGGAGAAATAGCAATCACCTCAGATATGCAGATGACACCACCTTTATGGCAGAAAGTGAAGAGGAGCTAAAGGGCCTCTTGATGAAGGTGAAAGAGGAGAGTGAAAAAGTTGGCTTAAAGCTCAACATTCAGAAAACAAAGATCATGGCATCTGATCCCATCACTTCATGGGAAATAGATGGGAAAACAGTGGAAACAGTGTCAGACTTTACTTTTTGGGGCTCCAAAATCACTGCAGATGGTGACTGCAGCCATGAAATTAAAAGACGCTTACTCCTTGGAAGAAAAGTTATGACCAACCTAGATAGCACATTCAAAAGCAGAGACATTACTTTGCCGACTAAGGTCCATCTAGTCAAGGCTATGGTTTTTCCTGTGGTCATGTATGGATGTGAGAGTTGGACTGTGAAGAAAGCTGAGAGCTGAAGAATTGATGCTTTTGCACTGTGGTGTTGGAGAAGACTCTTGAGAGTCCCTTGGACTGCAAGGAGATCCAGCCAGTCCATGCTGAAGGAGATCAACCCTGGGATTTCTTTGGAAGGAATGATGCTAAAGCTGAAACTTCAGTACTTTGGCCACCTCATGTGAAGAGTTGACTCATTGGAAAAGACTCTGATGCTGGGAGGGATTGGGGGCAGGAGGAGAAGGGGACGACCGAGGATGAGATGGCTGGATGGCATCACGGACTCAATGGACATGAGTCTGAGTGAACTCCGAGAGATGGTGATGAACAGGGAGGCCTGGCGTGCTGCGATTCATGGGGTAGCAAAGAGTCGGACACGACTGAGGGACTGAACTGAACTGAACTGAACTGAGTCATTTATTTATTTCAGATTCCACATATAAACAATATCATGTGGCATTTTTCTTTCTCTTTCTGCCATATTTCACTTGGCATCATGTCCTCAAGGTCCATTCATTTGTCACAAATAAGAACATATCCTTCTCTGTTATATTATTCTGTCTGAATAACACTCAATTGTATTTACAGATCTTTCTTGACTTATGATAGGGTTATGCCCCATAAACCCATTGTATGCTGAAAATATCATAAGTTGAAAATGCATTTGATACCCCTAGCCTACTGAACGATGTAGCTTAGCCCAGTCTACTTTCAATGTGCTCAAGACACTTAACATGAGACTACAGTTGGGCAAAACCATCTAACACAAAGCCTATTTCACACACAAAAAGTGTTGAATATTTCACGTCATGTATTGAATTCTGTACTGAAAGTGAAAAACAGAATGGTTGTTATGGGTATGGAATGGCAACAGGCATGTCAGCTGTACACTCACGTGTTCCTCTGGCTGACTGGGAGCCAGGCTCCCAGAACCACACAAGAGAATAGTGTAGTATGTTGTCACTAGCTCAGGAAAAGATCAAAATCCAAAGTACAGTTTCTACAGAATGCATATCACTCCTGCACCAACATAAAGTCAGAAATCATAAGTCAGACTATCATAAGTTGGAGATCGTCCATATATACATCACACCTTCTTTATTCATTCTTCTGTGGATGGACCCTTGGGTTGATTCCATGTCTTGGCTATTGTGAACAGTGCTCCTGTGAATGTGAAAGTGCAACCATCTCTCTGAAACTCTGTTTTCATTTACTTTGGATATATACCCAGATGTGGGATTGCTGGATCACATGGTAATTGTATTTTTAAATTTTTGAGGAACCTCCAAACTGTTTTCTTCAGAGGCTAAAATGATTTATGTTCCCACCAACACTGCACAAGGGTTCCCTTTCCTCCCTGCATCCTTGCCAATGCTTGTTATCTCTTGTCTTTTTTATTTTTCATTTTTATTGGAATATACTTGCTTTACAATGGTGTGTTAGTTGCTACTGTATAGCAAAGTTAATCAGCTACATGTGTATACATATCTCCTCTTTTTGGATTTCCTTTCTGTTTAGGTCACCACAGAGTGTTGAGTAGAGTTCCCTGTACTATTCAGTAGGTTCTCATTAGTTATCTGTTTTATATAGTAGAATATGTATGTGAGTCCCAATCTCCCAATTCATCTCACCTCCTCTTCCCCTCTTGGTGCCCATACATTAATTCTCTACCTCTATGCCTCTATTTCTGCACTGCAAATAGGTTCATTGGTCTTGTCTTTTCGATGATAGCTATTCTAACATGTGTGAGGTGATGTATCAATGTAGTTTTGATGTGCATTTCCCTGATGATTAAGAAAGTGAAAACCTTTCCACGTACCTTCTGATCATTTCTATGTCTTCTCTAGAAGAATGCTTATTCAGTTCCTCTGCCCATTTTTAAATTGAAATGTTTGGGTTTTTTTTGCTTTGAGTTGTATATGTTTTTTTATATATATTTTAAATATTAACCCCTTAGCAGATGTATGAGTTGCAAATATTTTCTCCCACTCTGTAGGCTGCATGTTCTTTCATTCTGTTCATGTGCAGATGCTTTTTGGTTTGATGTATTTCCACTTTTTAATTTTTGCTTTTGGTGTCAAATGTAAAGAAAAAGTCACTGCCAAGACCAAAGTCAAGGAGCTTACCGTCCACGTTTTCATGTAGATCAGTTCTGTCAACTTTGGTCAGTTATAAAGAAACTTTATTCTTGAATGACTTGTTCATTGAGTTGTCACTGTGAAAAGAAAACAACATTAAAATACAGACCTAGAAACACGAAAACTATAGCAAGTTTTTGCAAGGTCAGAGTGCTACTCACTTTTGCTCAATATCGGATTGTCAAAATTAATAATCATCACTGCAAGAAGAAATAATTTATTTTCTCATAGCCTTGACTAAAGATTCAATTTTTACAAGGTGGAGAACAAATTGTATGATTTATTTTGAGATGAAGAGTTTATTCAGTTTGCTTCAAGGCCATTACATAACTGTTTATTTTTGTTAGCATAGTATTTTGTTGTGCAATTAGTGCTATTAATTTATACCATCAAATTGTATGATTTTTAGCAAATTTCCCCTTAGTATCAGAATATCTAATTAAGGGACAAAATTTTTAAAAAGAAACAACATTTAAAAGTTCAACTGTGTCAGTGTATCTAATGGATATTCTAAAATAAACCAGATTATTGGATTGGGCTTCCTCTCCTAATAACTGACCCAGAAAAGAAGTTAATTTCTTGGAATGTAAAGTAGGACTATTTCCTTCTATTTGTCTGTTAGTCAAATATCTTAAATCCAAACTTATAATGGGTCTATATAATACATCTGGCATTAAATTGTTTTAAAAATTAAGTACTTTATTTCTCTGACCCAACAGCTATTACTGAATACTACAGAAATGTCTGTATTGTGTTTGTGTGCACAGCTATAATGGTTTCTGAAATATGATTTAAAAATCAATACCTAAAAGTATTTTAAATGCATACTTGGGCATTATTCATCCTAGAGGCATGCACGTTTTATTTTCTAGAAAAATCAAAGACATACTTTGTCAAACCAAAAACTGTATTTTCAATACTGTCAATATGATTTGATTGTGTAGGGACAACACTTATATTTAACCAACTTAGAGGATGAACCTAAAAGATGAAAGAATATTAAACTTGAATATTATTTCCCTGATGGCTCAGCTGGTAAAGAACCCACCTGCTAATGCAGGAGAAACAAGAGACATGAGTTTGATCCCTGGGTCAGGAAGATGCCCTGGAGAAGGAAATGGCAACCCACTTCAGTATTCTTGCCTGGAAAACTCCATGGACAGAGGAGCCTGGTGGGTTACAGTTTATAGGGTTGCAAAGAGTTGGACAAGACTGAGTGTGTGTGCACACGTGCATGCACGCGTGCACACACACACGGGATGAACAAAAGGATGAAAGACTATTAAACTTGAACAGCATAGACATAGATGTTCTGCAGCTAAAATTCTGTGTTTTAGTAATATGTAGCTACCACAGCCACTGACTAATGATTAAAGTAAAAATTAACTGTTAGTTTCTTTTATCTTAACATTTCTTTTAAAGTATAAGAAAAAGAGCATTTATATTATTTATGAGCTTAGTATTATTATCAATTGATCATGTAATGCTTATTTTATTCTTCTAATATATGTTTGGAAAAACAAGATAACAATATTGTAGGGAGTGCATTACTGAAGAACAATCACTAAACAACAAATCAACAACATTTATAACAAATATAAAGTAATTGTTAGGGTTTTTAAGTCCTTAGGAATTTTTGAGTATTGAAAGAGCAAACAGATATATATTTTGCTTTAGTTTAGGTTTGTAATTTTTCTTTCCATGGTTACTTTTAGGGAAATTAAGACACATTTTTATGGAAAAAAATTTACTCTATAATTACATATTACTTCAAGATTTTTAAATTCATGCTCTATAAATAGACTACAATCAAACTAATTAATAATACTACATTAACCTGGTTCATAAAAATCAGGCTACAATTGATTCAACAATCATTACTGTTCATCTTTATATATAATCGAATTTAAAGTTGATTTGTTTCCAAACAAAAATGTATTAGGACTATAATTTTTATTTATAATAATTAAGTAATTAAGTGTGCAAATCCACCAAAATTATATATTTTGCTAATCCTTTGGCACTTGAGAATCTATAATTTGGGTAACTTTTTAGCATATACCTGAAAATTATAAATTTACAATGTATTGTAGTTTTAGTTGCCATTGAATATTGACCTCAAATTGGAAGCTTTAACTGTTAAATACTCAGAGCTTCTTACTTCAGACCTTGGTAGGTGCTGGTTTGAAAAGACTTTGAGAGAAATATGTTACTTAGAAACATATAGTCCAGGGTGGAAATGAAATACATAAAGATTTCACAAGAAATTCTGATGTCTGCAGGCAGACCCAAGGACATGTCCACTGAACCACACCTGGCCCACAGAGTGGCAGAGGATGAGCTATGTGCAAGATGGAAGCTGAGAATAATTCTGCAAATGTTGCTGAAAACAATCCAGATCCTCTTGGTACAGTCTCAGTCTCCACATTCCAACTCAGGTGGGAATCTCCCTCCCCTTGTCCATTCCCATCCCTCAAGCTGTAATTTACACTTCTGTCTTCAAGGTGGCTGCTGATTTTAGTTTCACCTGATTTCATTTCAATAAGGGAGACGCTCTCTCAAGTAAGGGAGACGCTTGCTGTCGGGGATCTCCAGACTCTGCACAGGGGTAGAGGTGGATCTGCCCTGATCGTCACCTCTCCAGACCCTTGCAGGTGGCCAGTCTCCATATGAGCCCTCCACGCTGCCTAGTTAACAAGAATCCATCTGATTAAAAATATATATATATTATTTATTTATTTGTGGCTGCACTGGGTCTTTGCTGGGCTTCCCAGGTGGTGCTAGTGGTAAAGAACCCATCCACCCATGCAAGTAGACATAAGTGATGCAGGTTCGATCTCTGGGCTGGGAAGATCCCCTGGAGGAGGGCATGGCCACCCACTCCAGTATCCTTGTCTGGAGAATCCCAGGGACAGAGGAGTCTGGCGGGCTGCAATCGCTAGGGTTGCAAAGAGTCAGATGTGACTGAGCAGCACAGCAGCAGCAGCAGCGTCTTTTTGCTGCGCAGGCTTTCTCTAGTTGCAGCGAGCAGGAGTTACTCTCTAGTTGTGGTGCATAGGGCTTCTCATTTCAGTAGCTTCTGTTGCTGCAGAGCACGGGCTCTACGTTCTCGGGCTTCAGTGGCTGCAGTGCTTGAGCTCAGTAGTTGTGACCTGTGTCCTATGCACTGGCAGGTGGATTTTCAGCCACTGGACCACCAGGGAGGTCCCAGCATTCATCTGATTTTTAAATCATACTAAGGGTTGCAGAACACAAGTCCTCACGAAGCAACCTAAAACCTTAAAACATTGCTGTTGTTAGTTGTTATATATAGTATAACATATACATGGTTCTTCCAGTAGTCAGGTGTCTTTTAACCTGGTAAAAGCAGTGAAGTGCTAGCTGGAAATGAGAACCAAATCTGCAGAATGAGCTTAGATGATTCAGATCTTCCCCTGAACCAGTCCTGAGACAGCCCTCCATCTATTGCGGTCACCAGCAACGTCAGAGCTCCTCTAGTTCATTTCATAACTAGACCTACCTCCTTTGAAAGAAGTAACATAATTGTTTCCATGTTAAGTGGGCAAAGACAACCTGGCTATAGTAGTTTTTAAAAGAAATAAAAAAGAGAGAGTTAAGAAGTAAAAGGATGAGTTCATTTTTTGAGACAAGTTTAGCTACATCAAAAAATGCTTCGAGTCAATTTAAAAAGGAACGATTTCACTGTCAATCTTCTCCATATGCCTCCCTTTGGGTTTTGTTTTATTATCATTTGAAGGTAACTAGAATTGCAAACATCAGCTTCTCTGAATAATCACTAAGATGTCTTCCAAAAGAAAGTCAAGGGCTATAATCCTAGTCTAAATTTTTGGATGGGTTCCCAGTTAAATGTCAAAACAGTAGCTTCCTTTGAGATAGCTATTCCTTTTTATTGTACTGAAGAGCCCTTTTAGTGGCTTGTTCTGAATAATTACATATCATGCTTGACTTTCCTTTTACATAATATGAAAATTTTTTATTTCCTTATTCTCTATGGTAACAGCCAAGTTGCTTCAAGCCTGTTTCTTTTCTCTCAAGTACAAAGCCATTTTCCTGGACGTGGAGGTGGGGGATCTGTCATACACACAGGCAGAGAACATAAAGCAGTTCAGACAAATGGAAACGGGCACCCTGTCCGCACTCCATCTGCGTCAAGTCAGCTTGCTTTCTCCTGAAGCCATGTACACATCCTCACCCCGGGACTTCCGAGGTGCTGTTCACTCAGCATAGAATGCTCTTCCCTCCTTCCCATCCTCAGACTACTACTCATCTCTCACTGTCAGCTCAGAATCCATCCCTATCATGATGACTTTCCCCTGATCATCCAGACAGGATCCTGTGCTCTTTTCTCAGCTAGGGAAAGGGTGTGCTTAGTCATTCAGTTGTGTCTGACTCTGACCCCCATGGACTGTAGCCTGCTAGGCTCCTCTGTCCATGGGATTTCCAAGGCAAGAATACCAGAGTGGGTTGCCATTCCACTCTGCAGGGGATCTTGCCAACCCAGGGATTGAACCTACATCTCCTGCATTGGCAGGTGGATTCTTTACCATTGTGCCACCTGGGAAGCCCAAGGAATGGGTCCCCACTGTGAACTTTTAAAAGTATGCAATAAACAGTAGTATTAATTTTGATTTTTTTAAAATTCGCAATTTTCACAATACCTACAAAATTGTTCTTTTTCATGGGGTTACCAACGTTTGTAGTCACCATCTGCATGTATCCTTTCCTGAAATATTGTCATAAGATACATTAATTTTCCTAGAATAGAAAGGGGGGACCCTGGCTAGCTGATTGGACACATCAGCATTGAGCAGACCACTCAGCAGGGGAACAGGCTGGTTTCCTCTGTCTTTTGTTGTTGTTGTTGTATTTTGTATTTATTTTTTAATTGGAGGAAAATTGGTTTACAATGTGTTGGTTTCTGTCATACAGCAACACGAATCAGTCATATATATGTTCCCTCTCTCTTTGATTGGCTTTTCTCCCATAGAAGCAGGTCACATCAATATCCCAAGGGCAGAGGCAGTCACTGTCCCAATGGCTCTCTACCAAGTGACCTGGAACGAAGGAAGGCTGCTTAGAAGGCTGCTGAGTCACGGCTTGGGGGCAGATGATGGCTGACAACCCCCTGAACCCCCTCCAATGGCACCTCTTCCCTCCTCTTGAGGACTGCTCCCACACTCTGTTTGTTACATGTTAAGTCGGTTAACTTTGTTACAGTTAAGTCTGTTGTGTTGGTGTTAGCTGCTATGTTGTGTCTGACTCCTTGAGACGCTAGACTGTAACCCGTCAGGCTCCTCTGTCCACAGAATTTCTCAGGCAAGAGTACTGGAGTGGGTTGCCATTCCCTTCTCCAGGGTATCTTCCCTACCCAGGGACTGAACCCACATCGCCTGTATTTGCAGGTGAGTTCTTTACTACTGAGCCACCTGAGAAGCCCTCTGATTAAGTCAGTCCTTTTGTGCAAAGCACTTTTTCCCCTAAATCTATTAGGGAAACTATCATGTTCATCAGCTTTTTATTTTTATCAGTAAAGGATACTTATTTAGGGAGCTGTCTGGGACTGATGATATTTGATAATATTCACAAAGCGGTTTGCTTATTTTCATTATCTCATTTCTTGCAGTGCATCCTGACTCCACAGGGAGGGCAACATCTGTTCCTGCAGGGGGAATGTTTCCAGCCTTCTCGTTGGTTCTTCCCCCAGCTTTAGACTCCAGGAAACCAGCTCTCCCTCATTCTTGTGGATTCCCTAGGTTTTTGCACGGAGATTTATGAAAAAGAGACTTGTAATGCTTCAGTGTTAATTAGATACCACAGTCTTGTGAATGATAAAAATGAGACTAAAATGATGATCTGAAAAAAGAAAAGCAAAGGAGATTTAGAAAAGATTTCAAAGATTCTTTAAAACCACTAGGAAATTCTCTCCAGAAGGAAAAAAAAATTCTACAACAAATATGAAAATTATTCTGCTGTCAAATACTTAGTTTATTTACTGTTAAAATATTAATATTGTGCCTTCCTAGACTGAGACTAACTTTTAAATTTCAGGCATTTAGATTTTAGAGTTCAACTCACAGCTTATTAAAGTGTGGAATGTGATTCTCTGATATTCTTACAACTATGCCCCAGAACTCGAGAGCGTACATACTATATGGGTCAATTAATTTTCAAATTTCATAAAGTATGTCAGTGCTATAAACAATTAGTGAGAAAAAAATGATACCCTTTTTGATGGTAAAATGACATGGAGCACTTAAACATTCACTTAAGGCCTGTTGGGCTCCAATCGTAGGGATGGGGGTGGGGAAGGGGAAAGGGTAAGGATGAATGGAGATGCGAGTGGGGGAGGGGAAATCAGGAAATTCACAAAGAACAGTACCTGCTTTCAAAAGGTGTCCACAATCCTATGAGGGGGAAAGAAAAGGTGGAGGAAAAGAAAATGCTGTTGGTATGCTGACAGTTGTATCATGATAAAACATGTAGGTAGACTCCAGTTTTCAGACTGTTGAGCCACTTTTCAAATAAAGCCTGGAATCTAGGATTTTCCAGCATAGGCCCAACTAAGGAGTTAAGGAGATCAGTATCTGTTTTTTTTTTCTTTCTTTCTCTCTGTCCCCCTTGTGAAGCCGCTCAGTCGTGTCCGACTCTTTATGACCCCTTGGATCACCAGGCTTCTCCGTCCATAGGATTTTCTAGGCAAGGATACTGGAGTGGGTTGCCATTTCCTTCTCCAGGAGATCTTCCCGACCCAGGGATTGAACCCGGGTCTCCTGCATTGTAGGCAGACGCTTTATTGTCTAAGGGAAAGACGATTTTCCTATGCTGGAAAATCCTGGATTCCAGGCTTTATTTAAAAAGTGGCTCAACAGTTTGAAAACTGGAGTCTACCTACATGTTTTGTCATGATACAACTGTCAGCATACCAACAAACCACCAGGGAAGTCTTGTCCCCCTTAGGGCCTGTAATAATCCTACTTCCTGATCAAAAAGTAGATCAACTCCAAGTGTAAAAATAGTTTCATTCTCTGCAGCTTAAAAAGCTTTCTTAGCTCAAGAGTTCAGTGATGGAGTTCTGTCCCGGCTCCATTATTCAGAATCCACGAGGCCTTGAGTGCATCCCTTACCACTCCACCTTCAGGAGAAACTGCAGGAAAGCCCTTTGTGTGCTAAAAAGGTAGAAGCAAAGGTCAGCTAATGGTACTATGATGCTCCAACAAGATGATGGAACTGGGTTTAGAGTAAGACCATTCACCAAAATTGCATACTATACCAGGGATGAGAAAGACCCAGAGGAATTCAAATTTTCACTTCCTGATTAAGCTGTCCCTCTTGAACTGAGCTCTGACCCACCATGATATTTTGTCCTTGGAGTAACTGTCCAGCTTCACTTTGTGCCACACTTCCCACCCTGGGCCACATCGGCTGTCACTAAGACACCCAACTCCAGTCTCTCTATGACTGTGCCAAGGTCCTGTCTTAGGTCTTAGTACCCAAAGCTGTGAGAAGTGGACCGTAACAAAGGCTGAGCACTGAAGAATTGATCCTTTTGAACTGTGATGCTGGAGAAGATGTTTGAGAGTCCTTTGGACAACAAGGAGATCAAACCAGTCAATCCTAAAGGAAATCAACCCTGAATTTTCATTAGAGGGACTGATGCTGAAGCTCCAATACTTTGGCCACCTGAATCAGGAAAAGCCGACTCATTGGAAAAGACCCTAATGCTAGCAAAGACTGAGGGCAGGAAGAGAAGGGGATGACAGAGGATGAGATGGTTGGATGGCATTGCTGACTCAATGGACATGAGTTTGAGCAAATTCAGAGAGATGGTGAAGGACAGAGAAGCCTAGTGTGTTGCAGTCCATGGGGCCAAAAAGAGTGGGACACAACTTAGGGACTGAACAACAACAGCCCTAAACCTGGCACTGTTTTACCTCCTTGGAATGACAACTCATTGTATTATAACAACTGCCCCCTAACAGTGTGGGCACCCATTGAAGACAGAGATCATGTATTATTAATCTCTGTACCCTTGTCAGTGTACCTGGCAAAGATACATGGCTTAGTGAATGAATGGGTACATGTACACAAATCATAATTTCTGCCCATAAAGAACAGGATTGTGACATACTCCAACTACATGTTTCTGTGTGTTTCCCTAACGCACTATTACATCTATATAGTTTTATAACAAATTTACTGAGATGCAATTCCCGGGTAACCTCAGCTTTTCAAAAGTTTACTGGGTATCACTTGTTAGGAAAAAACTACATTAGTTACTACTTTCGATCACCAAAAGAAATCCAAAGAGAGTTTTTGCTTTTATGTAAAAGGCAAAAGGCAAAAATAGCACTCAGCACTTGATTTGCAGCAAGCTTATACAGAGGCAGTGTCAAGCTCTCCACCTCCCGCCCCCAACTATACTGAGCATCTCAGTATCAATCTGTCATAGATTTGAAATAACTCTGTGAGCATCTGTGCTTTATCTTGATTGATTTTGTGTGTTCATTAGCAAGATGTGCCCCGAGGTAATTCTTTTGTGCTTTCTGCCCTTTCGGCTTATGACAGGTTTCATAGAAACACTCTACTTCAGGTAGGGGGGAGCTTGAACAAGTTCACTCAAAGTGTATTAATATAACGCAGTGGTTTTTAGTGGATTCAGAACTGTGCACCCATCACTGCTAACAAACTGAGGGAACAGTCTCATCACCTTCAAGAAACCCCAACCCATTAGCAGTCACTCCCCAACCCGCCTCGCGCCCCTAGCAACCATTAGTCTACCTTCTGTCTCTATGGATTCTTAATTTCTTGCTACACTGCGTATACAGCATCAATTATTAGAACGCATCTCTGTGCCTGACTGAGACTGCTGAAGCAGTTTTGAGTCAGCGAAGAAGTACAAAATCAATCTCCTTGCTTTGTGACCTTGAGTAAGTTGAATTGGATTTAGTTTCCTCCTAAAAATGAACTTTGGACTGTGGAAGAGCTTTAAAAAAAAACCAAAAACAAAAAACAAAATCCCTCTGGCTATAATTCCAATAGGCTTCTTAATACACGTCTTCCCGTAATTAAGATTTCACCCCAAAACTGCTGCAGCCGCTGCTTTCCCCGCGAAGGGCCCTAGAGAAAACGTTTTCTCTTTTACTGCCCTTCGTGGGTGTCTATTCCTGGGCGGGCCAAGGAGAAACTGCAGGGCCCAGGAGCGGAGTCTCTCGCGCGCGGCGCCCGCAGGAAGCCTCGCCCAGCTCCGGACCGCACCCTCAGCGGCGCCCCCGGGAGAGAGCCGGCCGCCGCGCGCGCCACGGACGCGGGGAGGGGCGCGGCCATGGGAAGGGCGGCGGAGCCAGCGGCCCGGCAACCAATCCGGGCGGCCGCGCGTCCCGAGGGCCGCGGCTCGCCGGGCGCGCAGGGGGCGGGGCTCCGCTTGACAGTGGCGGTCGCCGGGCAGCGGAGCCCGGGCGCAGCGAGCACGGACGGCGGCGGCGCAGGTCCCCGCTAGCTCAAGGTGTCGGCGCAGCGGAACAGCCTCCCGCGGCTGCGGCGGCGGCGGCGGCGGCGGTGGCCGGGCGATGCAGCGGGTCTCCTCAGGCGCCGGTGTCCCGACCTCTTCCTGAAGGTACCGCGCGGAGCTCGCCCCCCTCGCCCCGGGGCGGCGCAGCGCCGACCCCGCGGCTTTGTGAAGCCCCGGCTGGGGCGCTGGGTGGGTGGGGCCGGGCGGGGCGGCGCTGTCTGGGCAGCTTTTCCCGCGAGGAAGAGGGTGGCGGCGGAGGGAAGCGGGCTGAGGGAGGAGGGCTGTCTCCCGGGCGCCGCTGGCGGCCCTGCCGCCCTCCATCCTCCTGCCACCCCCACCCTCCCCACCCCACGTGGCTCGAAAGAGGTTTCGTTCCAGGAGAAAGTTTGGTGCTGAGACTCTCAGAGCCGGTCTCGGGGGTCCCTGAGGCGCGCCCTGGTAGAGGGGAGGCAGGTCGTCCTTGCCAGGGACGCCCGTGACCTGCATATGGGCAAGCGGGAACCCAGGCCACTTTCTACCCTCTCCCCACACCCTCTCTCCCCCAGCAGCATTCCCGACGCAGGCTCTTTCCCAAGGGAATTCCTCGATGGGGATTTCCACCTCCCCACCCCCCAAATCGGAGCAGGGAACAGGCACGCAGAGCACCCCCTACCCACGCTGTGACTTCTGCCAAAGGTAGTAGTTCAGTCTCCCGCACCTGATTAAAGGTCCCTGAACATTGTGTCGGAGCTGCCGGTGATTCCTTCTGTGTCACATCTTGAATATTTTTTTTCATGCCACTAGGCTTGCGGTTGGCTTCTCCAGCGTGCTGGGGTGTGGAGCACAGGAACGGGAGGAGAAGCTGTGGCCCATTTCTCAGGGTGCAGGGTGGGGGAAAAAAAAAAAGAATACAGAACGCATGATCCACTTGGCGATGGGAGAAAGTTTCAGCCTTCAGAAAAAGATGGGTTTCCATGTGGATTATTTGCTTTGACAGAAACTTCCTCAAATGCAGAGAAATAGTTAGTATTGAGTTTTACGCAAGGTTGTAGGAACACAGTCTGTCATCACTGTAGCTGGGAGTAGAGGTGGTCATGTGTTTATCATAGGGACTTGAAATGAGCAGATGTCGATAAGTGTGTGTTGAATTCTGTTTCATTCTCATAAGCCTGATACCCGTCTGATCATACATGTGGGTTCTCACAGGTACTTTATTTCTCACCAAGAATATTCATACCATAAGACAACTTCATAATACCTTTGGTACCCTGCAGACTGCTTTAGTCAAGGACATCAACCTCTTGTTCTGGGCCACACTGTTTCTCCCTTCACCAGGTCCCATCACTTCCATAAGAATGTTTACATGTGAAAGAGCAGGAAACCTCCTTCGTCCATGATGACAGGATATATACAGCATATACATAGTGCATACAGGTGTCCTAGATATTTTGTATGTAACTTTGATTCTCATAGTCACCCTGATGTGTTCTTATCACTTCCCCTATTTTAGGATTTAAAGAGTTTTGCAGTCTTCCCAAGATTGGAATTTGAACCTGGATGTCTTTGACTTCCTGCCTGGTGCTCGTTTCCACTAATCTATGCTATCTCTTGGCCTCTCTGGAGAGAGAGTTACCCGTGTGATGATACAGTAGGAAATCCCAGTGTGGCAATGTATGCTGCGTCTCCCGACCTCCTGGGTCAGAGCCCTTTATGGAGTGTCTTCTCCTGGGAGCCCACCACTGTGTGCCCAGCCGCTGTGACATCAGGGTTGACATCAGGGACTGACATCATGGGCTCTGTACACTACCCCCACTCCCCCTATACCCAGGATGTAAGTCAGATAGCAATCTCCAAAGATATAAACACCTTCCCCTTCCTAATACCTTGGTTCCGGAAGACAGGTGACCGAGTGTTTTCCCTTTCTGCCACTTAAGGAGCAGTTTCTCCCCTCTCAGCCATTCAGGTCTATTTTAAGTCTGCACAGATAAGTACACCCCACCAGCTGGCAGCCACACGTCCCCTGTGGTGTTCACAGGGACACACTCACCCTCCTGTACCAACTGTCAGAGAATTCTTCACACAGCCCTGCCTACTTACAGTGGAAGACTGAAACTAGGTCTCTGGGGAAGATGATATTTGTCCAGGGAACCCCTGGATTCTCCTCTACTGACCAGAAAGGAGACTCACTCAAAGACCCTAGGGGCAGGAAGCAGGCCTTCTCAATAGTACCACATGCCATGTGTGTGGTGGCCTGTTGTCAACACTGTTAAAGATAATGTATTCACAGTATAGAAATGCTTTTACCGGTTGTCTTCGTGATGGATGGAGGTGACCACCTATTTCTGATTTGATTACTCACTTTTACACTGAGGCAGTTGTCACCCAGGTGACGGGTCGGAAACCTGGTATCACAGTTGTGATAGTGAGTTTGAAGCTGTTTCTTAAAAGAAAAAAAAAAAAAAAGTGTCTTTTATTATAACCTACAACTACTCTTTTATCACTTCTCTTCCCTAGGCGGGTTGTATGTATGTCTATTCTCTCCCTTGCTATAGTCTGCAACTCTTCTCTGGTTCCGAAATGGTTTGCAGTACTAAAGCTAAAAAGAGATAAATGCATTTTTGAGCTGTGACCATATGCTGCCTGGAAGCCTATCCTCGTAGTTGGCATTTTACTCATGTTACTCTAGTGCACAGCATCTCAAAGTCCCAAGTGCATGCTTTGGGATTTCACATGGTCACTCCTGTCTAATCATTTTACTCCATCCCCCGCAGCGTGGTGAGGTTTCAGTCTAGAAGACAGCCCTGGCACCTCCCCTCTGATAGCTCTAAACTGTGGAAAACTGGAGCAGCACTAATTAAAGTTGGGAAAGTGGAACGTGAGGTGTGCTCATTGTCACTCTCACACCAGAATGGGAAATGTACCAAAACCATTTGAAAGAGTGAAGCCAACTTCTTTAAATGACTGGGGATCTGCAAAACTGTACCAGATGATTGACATGGTACAGTCAACCTGAATTTGGGAGCATACAGATACCTCACTAACTTAAAAGTGTCCGCAGTCAACAAACTTCCACTCTGCATTCTATTCAGGTTTTAAAACCTCTTATTAACTGGCAACCCATCTTTATTTATGTATTTCATCAAATCGGGAATGTCATCAGAATGTAAGACATAGCATGGTTTTTCTTATACAGGGAGGAAAAGAAAATACTGCCAATTATATTATGACTTGCCACTCTAACAGTGGTCTCCCAGGACACTGCATGAAACTGTCATGCTAGCATCTCACAGCTTTCAAGGTTCATCTCTTCCATCAGTTGTGGTACTTTTTACTGCTGGTGCCTCAGTAGCACTGCTTATGGTGTGATAGGCAATCAGTTTGTATATGTCTTAGTTTCGAACTGTAACACAGATTCTTCTTCTGTGTTTTCCTTCAGTCTAGTTAAGCATTTGGATTTTGCTTCACAAGGTAATGTGGAAACACTAAACAAAGACAAATGTTTCCTTTAGTAACAGAACATTTAGACCCCACTACTCTGTTTGCCTTGGTGCACACACAGTAACACCTTTAAGTGCCAGATCATAGTGTAATCTTTTTCAAAGCCATTTAAATGGCAATTTAACAGGATACATACAATGCCAATGATGCCTCTTAGTGGAAGCAATGACAAAATGAATAGCGGTGACCAAGTTGATGCAAATACAGGAAATGATGGTTGTGCTGTGACTACTGCCAAGTTGTCAGTGATTTTAAGATACTTTCCTTATTAAGACCCATCCTGATTTCAGAGATATTAAAGTGCGGGGGGTAAAAATGAACCTTATCAATGAAATATGTTAATCTGTGCCCACTTAGTTTGAGGAACTTGACCTGCCTACCATCTTGGGTGTTTTCATTCATTCATTCATTCATTCACAGAGTCATTCGTTTTGTTAAACTCCAAGCTTCAAAGGCTGATAATGAGAGCTGGCAGAGAGTGGCCCAAGTGAGAGAGCCAATAAGGAGGTGTAGGAGTGTGGCCTCAGGATCGGTTTGTTTGCATATGAAAGGCTTGTGGGAAGGCCAGTCTTTTTATCTTTAGGAATTGGCTCAGCCTGGGAAGGGCACTCCCTCCAGGGTCCTCAAGGTCCCCCTGAGATGTCAGAATGTCAGGATACAGAAAATAAAAGGCTTGGTTAATTACCCGGAGATTTTTTTAAATAGTCAACTAATGGATTTGGCTCAGGTGCAGCCAAGCATGCGGAGGTGCCTAGCTCAGGATGTGACACATGGTCTCATCCAGTCAACATTCATTAAATCCGAGTTGTGGTGCCAGATGGTCCAGCCGTGCTCACAGTCAGACTGTGCTGGATACTGTATCAGGTGTGCACTGTTCATCTTGAGAGAGAGCGAAAATGAGAGACTGTACCCTGCCCAGAGGACCCCCAGATGAAAGATGAGCCACCCAGGACAAAGACAAAACACAAGTCTCTAAAAACATCAATGAACCCTTGAGCAGATACATCTTCAGCTTTAAGATCTGAAAATCTGTAAGGCAATTATATATTGGGGGCTTATTCACTGTGGATTTGGAAAATCAATAAGAGTCAGAAAGCATGAACACGTTAGTATTAGTCGCTCAGTCATGTCTGACTCTTTGCGACCCCATGGACTGGGGGTCAGGTTCCTCTGTCCATGGGATTCTCCAGGCCAGAATACTGGAGTGGGTAGCCTTTCCCTTCTCCAGAGGATCTTCCTGACCCAGGATTGAACCCAGCTCTCTGGCATTGCAGGTGGATTCTTCACCAGCTGAGCCCCCAGGTGGTTTGTCAGAGTGAAATTGGAGTTGGGAAGTGAATTTAGTGTCAGTGAGTGGTGTGCTCAGGAGTCGATCGCTAAAGGTGAGTTACTCGAAATAGCGTGAACCATCCTTTCCTTCTCAGCTGCAGGCAGTGTCGATCAGATGAGCAGATTATTTACATACACAGAAAAGAATGTCAGTGGAGAGAGTTGTTTGAAGGTAATTAATAGGATGTGTGGTGGCGACAAGTCTATGCATAGAATGTTTCACATATACCTGACTGACAAGTGTCCGCTTTGAGGACACTGACGGAGAAGGCGATGAGTGGGATGGACCTGGGTTTAGATTCAAGGCATTGCTCTTAATAATGAAAACAGAGGTGTTTGAGGATGGTGTGTCTGGACCCACAATGAAGTAAATGAGTCCTTCCTCTGGGCAGCCTCTTGACTTTTCTTTATGTGGCTACTGGTTATAACGTCTTCAGAATCCTATGACTTTTTCTTAGAATCTTGACCGTGCGTGTTAAATAATCATGTAAGCAGGAGGTCAGTCTCTTCATGTAAGAAGGGTAATTCCTTTGTAGTGAAAGCTGTCCACTAGCCCTCCATGTGCAATTCCTCCTAGCCTGTGACTTTGCACACATCATTCTTGTGTTCGTGTAGGAGCTTATCTGTGTTGATGGAAGTTGCAGAAATGTGTTCACTGGAACACACAGCTGCTCTGCCTTTGTGTTTCCACACTGATGTCATAACTCTTTAATTAAAGTAGTGATGGTAGCCGAAACTGGCCAGCAAAAGCATTTCTGCCTGGCTTACATTGCTGACCTGGATTTGACATTAGTCAGGATGGTCTTTGGGTTTATCCACTCCAGTGATGCATTACCTCTCAACCTCACATACATTTCATAATCCAGGCTTTTATGGCCTTTTAATCTGATTCCCTACATGAATTAGGTGCACGTGAAAATGGAATATTCAGTCGAATGAGATAATATGCAGAAACATATGAATCAGCCAAGAAATGTAACAGACAATTACATCAAGCTGAATATTGCTTTCAGGTGTTATTCAACGTCAGCAATCCTTGGGGGTCCTTGGCTTTCTGGAGCTCTTTCTTTGTGATGATTCTTAAGTGAGATCCCCTATGGAAGGCTGGGGGAGAAGGGACAGACTTCCTGGAGCTATTCTTGGTAATTATGTTCTAACTTTAACCTTTGTGAATTTGAATTGCTGTCTTCTGGGAGTGGCTGGAAAGAGGCATCTCCCTGCTGATCTCTTCAGCCCTGGAGCCTAGAAAAGTGCCTGCAAATGACAGGGGCTTAATGATTATTTACTGAATTAAAAATATCCTTTGACTGGTTGACACAGGAATTCTCATCCTTCTCTGGTCCAAAGAGTCTTATTGCTTATGAATAGAAATCCTCACAAAATACCTTATGATTTCATATCTGAATCATTTAGTATAAAGAATCAAGGATATTAAACCTGAAATTTTAAAGAATGGAAGTCATGAAAATAAACTCTCCTTAACAAATTAAAAATGTATTGCGAGTGATCATTATTAAAATTCTATAATATTGGATTGTAAAATAGGAAGACTAAAAATAATGGTATAGAAATTACAGATTTTGACTCGGATTATTTAGTGAGCTTAACACATACGAATACGAAATACAGCTTTTGAAAAAGACTCAGTTTCCTAATGAGGCTTGCTAGAACAACAGAATAATAGCTTGAAGAGAAAACAGTAAGAAAGAGAATAATTTACATTTTGGTCTTAAGCAAATACTGCATGAATTTCTGGTTAAGTGTTGAATGTTGGAGAGAAAAAAAGAAATACCATAATGATGGATACACGTCATTATGTGTGTGTCTAAACCCACAGAATGGACAGCACAGAGAGTGAACCATACTGTTAACCATTAACCATAATGGACTTTGGGTGATTATGAGGTGTCAGGGTGGGTTTATCAGCTGTAACAAATGTCCCCACTCTGGTGGTGACGTTGACAGTGAAGGAGGCCGTGTATGTGCGGGGACAGAGAATATATGGGAAATCTCTGTACCTTCCCCTCAACTTTGCTGTGAACCTAAAACTGCTCTGAAAGAATAGTCTTATTAATAAAAAGGAACAGAGAGGAAGAGGAGGAGGAATGGACAGACAGAAAGCACAGTCATTTTTCTATCCCATGTCTGAAGGCAGTGAAGACTTTTCTGAATGTTCATGTCATCTTATAAGACAAATACATTAGAATATAGAAACTTGATAATCATTTAAATAATGAACTGTAATAAAACCATCCTAAAAGGCAGCATGTCAGAACATGGCTAATGGAAGCATATCTAAAATATGTGTAAGGGGGGGAGGTTGATACGAATATGGGATGTATGGCCTGGTCACACATCCCAGGGGTTGAGGGAGGGAAGCAGATGTTTTGGTCCTTGGTGTACAAATGTGAGATCATTCCATGATAGGCCCAGAGTGTAAAACATGTACATTAATCACTACCACTTAAAGGTGTACTTTGTGTTTTGATAAAGATCAAAGATCAGAAGTAATTGGGAAGTTGGAATTCTATATCTACTGACTGCTTGTTCATTTGTTGCACTACTAGAAAAAAACCAAACAACCCTGCACAGGAAGCTCAGTTTAGTGCTCTGTGATGACCTAGATGGGTGGGAGGGAGGTCCAAGAGGGAGGGAATATATGTATACATATAGCTGATTCATTTGGTTGAATCACACAACATTGTAAAATAATTGCATTCCAATTAAAAAAAAAAAACACACCTAAAAACCAAAAAACAGAAACCATCCTTGAAACACCACTCAATAGTAAGGGCTTTATTCAGAAACCACTTGAGACAGAATTACACATCAGAAATTTCTTCTTGTTTTTCAAGACAATAGAAGCAAATTTCACAAAAGGCTACAGTTTGGACACTTGGAGGTATAAGTAGCACATTAGACAGTGTCTTTGCCTTAGTCGTATGCCTTAAAAGTGCACTTATCTGAAACAGTAGTTCAGGGTTTGAAATCTGCTCTCAATTCTCATCACATGTCCACTCCAGCATTGTTTTTCTTATCTCTGTGGGAGGTCGAGGTAGAAGCTCTGTCTCTATGAGTATTGCATGTGGCTGGACAGTGACCTTCCAGCCCATCGAAAGGATCAGAACAGAGGTTGGGAGGTCCCTTGAGCAGTGGCTATGTTATATCAGGTGTGTCTGGGGGATGGAAAGAGCTTCGACTCAGACTGACATGGTCTTGCCATCCCCTTGTCATGGAGTGAGAAGTGTATCGTTGCCCGTTGAGGGGGCTGTGTGGCTGATACCTAGCTAAAGGCTCTCTGCTGTCTCCCTGTGCCATTTAATCCTCATACAGCCCCTGGGCAGTCAACCCTGTTACTGTCTCTGTTTTGCAGATGAGGAAACTGAACAACAAAGAGGTTAACTATTTTGCTTTGGGTGACCTTGATAGCAAGTGAAGAGGCTGAGAGAAGAACCTGGAGCATCTGACTGGGATGCAGCACCGACTTTAGTTCCCATGGGGTTTGCGTAACACCCTTCAGACTTAGCTTCTTTGTCTGTAAATTGGGACCGTTCATTTCTATACTCAGCCAGTTGGTGGTGAGTTTGCAAGAGACTATGAATAAAGTATTAAGCACTTTATAGCCCAGTGCGCAGTGGTTACCTGTTATTATTGCTGTCTTTTCCCCTGGTGATCCAGTGGCCAGAACTCCACACTCCCAATGCAGGGTCCCAGGTTCAACACATGATCAGGGAACTAGATCCCACGTGCTGCAGCTAGTGCACATGCGGCAGCTCAGAGATTCCGGTGCTGCAGTGAAGACTGAAGATTCCACGTGCTGCAACTAAGACGTGGTGCAGCCAAATAAAAATTGCAAACAATCTTAATAAATTAAAAAAAAAAAAAATCAGCCCATTGCCATAGCAGCCACTCTGTCCTAGCTGTTCACTGATACGGGTCTACCGGAGCTTCTTTACTGATGTCCGTTAAGTCCCATCTAGAACCTTCTCTTCTCCTCCTGGATGAATATTTTCTTCCTTCTGTAGAGTGACTGGATGGGAGGGACGCAGAAGTGGAAGAGGAAGCACTTTAAAAGGAAGGGAGGCAGAGCAGCCTTAATCCTTGTGGGAACCTCACCCCCTCAGCAAAACAGTAGACTTAAATCCACTGAAAGTAACACAGAAGGCACGTTTTCACTCAGTACTCCGGTGCCAAGAACTGGCGAATCTTCATCTTCATCTCTTATCCTTTGAGTCCTGTATCTGTTGTCTTCTCAAGTAAGAAGAAAACTATAGGCAACCTCTAGTGTACTCTTGAAGCAGTAACTATATAGAAAGAGTACATTTAATTACAAGGTCTTAAGTAGTTAGTGACCATCAACATTCTTGTAAATATATTGTAGCCCATGAAACCTACAGTGTATTCCTCTAGACCTTAAAGAGATTCTGGTACATCCACTTTGAAGTATTTAGAAATCAATTAAGAGATAACTTTTTTTTTCTCACAAGTCCAATGTCATGTTTATAGAATGCCTCATTTATACATTTGTAATACATTTTAACTTATTTAAAATACACTGCGGCTTCCCAAGTGGCGCTAGTGGTAAAGAATCTGCCTGCCATGGAGAAGGAAATGGCAACCCATTTCCTTCTCCAGTGTTCTGCCTGGAGAATCCCAGGGACGGGGAGCTGGGCTGCCATCTATGGGGTCACACAGAGTCGGACACGACTGAAGTGACTTAGCAGCAGCAGCAGCAAAATGAGAAATAAGGATTTCCTGGTATCTTTTTCTTAAAAAAAAAAAAAAATCTTAGTATCTTTTTGCTAAATTAAACCAACTTTGAAAGAGGAAAAAAAAAAAAAAAAAGAATCTGCCTGCCAGTCCAAGAGATACAAGAGACTCAGGTTTGATCCCTGTGTCAGGAGGATCCCCTGGAGCAGGAGATGGCACCTCACTCTGGTATTTTTGCCTGGAAAATTCCATGGACAGAGGAGCCTGGTGGGCTACAGCCCATAGGGCCGCAAAGAGTCAGATACGACTGAGAGACTGAGCACAAAATACATCAGATATATTTTTAATGTTAGCATGTTTTATTATGCAAGCAATATCTTCCAGTAGGCTTCCCTGGTGGCCCGGATGGTAAAGAATCTACCTGCAATGCCAGAGACTCTGGTTCGATCCCCAGGTCAGGATGATCCCCTGGAGAAGGGAATGGCTACCTACTCCAGTATTCTTGCCTAGAGTGTTCCCTGGATAATGTTGAGAATTTTAAAGATTTAGTTAAGCAAATAGAAGAATATAAAAACCATCCATAATTCCACCTCCTAAATATCATCACTGTTTGCATTTTTGCATATTTTCTCCCAGATTTCTTTTTTTTCATGTATAGATGTATACAAGATTGAATCATTTAGTATACTGTTTTATAAACTGCTTTTTCACATAGCGCAGTTTATCCCAAACCTCTCACCATGACAGTAAACCATTACGTAGATTTATTAGACAAATGTCAACAGACCTTAGCCCTTGTATTTCAGGACGCTAGAAAGGCCTCCACTTAGCCCTGAAGCTGAGGACGTTGTCCAACTCTATACAAAACATGCTGCCTGCCTGGTGGAGCTTTTAAGTCCCCAAGCTGGGCCTCACTTGCAGTGTGAGGTCTACTTCTGCACTCCTGCTTCTGCCCAGTACCCTTCTCATCCTGAGGCCCCTGCTGTTCATCTCCTGAAGGTTCTCGGTGTCACCCTGGTGTTTCTGACACGGAACTGCAAATGAGCTTTTTCTGCCTCCCATCTTCTGATGGGTGAAGGTCAGGAGATACACAGCCCTGCCAACTGCCTTCTTAAAACCAGGACCATCTGCCGATCAAAACCTGCCATTCAGAATGCTGACTCCCTCCCCATTTCTACAGCTGGCTCTCAATTACTGCTTCCCCTGGGAGCCAAGATCCCCAAGATCATTAAAACCCACAGTGGAAAACCAAACTTCACGAGAGTTTAAAATCTCCTCCTTGTCCATCTTTCAACTAGAGCTGCTCACAAATGCACTGATTTGAGTTTCTTCTCCTTTTATCCCCTTGATTCAGAGCCTAATGAGCAATGAGGTAGCCAAAATGTGGTTATCAGACAGACGAGCAAGCAGCCTGTCTTTATGATCCTACAGTTTGAGTGTATGTCTCTGAAACCTCTCCTGCCTTCACTGTGAAGGGTACTAAGCAAGTGTTTTATAAGTTGCTTTTTGCTACCTAGGTTTTCCGAAAACCCATCAGAGCTCTTCACATTAAGTTCTAAGTAATTGATATTCTTTTCTTTTTTAAACACTATTTCCTCTGTTTCAGTCTGCCATCTAATTTCCACCCTTCTCCAAAAAAACAACTATGTACACACACAAGTCTATGTGTATTTCTGTGCATGTATATTCATACAAATACTTTAAAAAAAAATGAATCATCTGTACTATCTTTCTAGATTTCACATACATGTGCTCATATACAATGTTGTTTTTCTCCTTCTGACTTACTTCACTGTATATGACAGATTCCACATCTCTACAAATGACCCAATTTCATTCCTTTTTTATAGATAATATTCCATATACATAGATGTATATATCTACATCTTCTTTATCTGTTCATCTGTCAGTGGACACAGGTTGCCTCCACGTTCTGGGCTATTGTAAATTGTGCTGCAGTGAACACTGGGATGCATGTATCTTTTTGAATAATGGTTTTCTCAGGGAATATGGCTAGAAGGAGGTGGGGAACAGACATGTGGATAGGGGGTGGGGGGGTGGAGAGGGGGAGGATGAGTGGGGAGATTGGGATGGACATGTGTGCATTGCCACGTGTCAAACAGATAGCAGTGGGGATCTGCCCGTGTGGCACAGGGAGCTCAGCTCGGTGCTCTGTGGTGACCTAGAGGGGTGGGAGGAATTGGGAGGGAGGTCCAGGAGGGAAGGGATATAGGTATACACACAGCTGATTCACTTCGTTCTACTGAAGAAACTAACTCAGCATTGTAAACAAACTATACCCCAATTAAAAAAAAAAAAAAAAAAGAATCAGAGTCACCGTACTCTAGCCATGCATGTTTTTGTTCTTACACCTTCTCCACCGAGGAGCACTGAGCCTTGACACTGCCGGGCATTCAACACGCCTGTGTGCGTGCACATCCATCCTTTCCTCCTCAGCCAGCGTGGGGCAGCTGCTTGTCCTGTCTGCTCCTCTCTCCCCCAGCTTCAAGCCTGCCTTTAGTCCTGACATATCTCTTCTCCCCCTTCTTTCCTGCTGGTCAATGCTCTGACATTCTCGTCCTCTCAGGGAAGACATGTGATACATCCGAAAGAACAAACTTTAGGACCACGGTATTCTCTGCAGCCATCACAGCCATTGACATTTCCTGAAACAGGACTCCCTGTTTAAAAGATTTTTGGGTTTTGGTTTCTGCTTTTTCTTAAAGGAAGCCTTTCCGTGCACTGGCTTTCATGGCATTCTGTGGCCGGAAAGGGCTACTGCCCTCTGGTTACGTCATAGATGCTGAGAAGGGCCATTTCAACTAAGGCACAGCCAGCACTTAGTTCTGAGCATTCTAACTGTCTTGCTGTATAAGTGGCTTATTCCTCAGCAACAGTAGTGATTCAGGCCCCATGGGACCACTCCGGCCTATTTGAATAAGCTATCAATAACATTAAAAGCCTTCCCAGACATCGACATTTGCCAGCACTTACAGGCCAATGCCAATGGGATGAGTGGCTTTTGGACATTTTCAGTTTCTCCCCAGTGTTTCTTAAACAGTCAAGGTATTTATCAGAAATGGCCGTGGGACACGAACACCTTCTAGTATGTGCTTTTAATTGTGTTTTTGCTGAAACTGTCAGACTCAATTTCTTGTTGGATCATGTCCTTAGCCCCAGAGAGGAATCCTGGAAGTGCTGAAAAGAATTCTATGTGAATTACCCCTATTTAGAAGAAGACCAGTCAGAGCTGGCATAGCGGCCTAAGCTTTCAGCCAGGGCTGAGTGTGAGGACTGCCAATTAGGAGGCAGGAAGAGGGGCCCAGATCTGTGCCCCCTCCTCTCCTCTCCCACTCAACAGAGCGCCCCAGGCCCACTGACCCAGCCAGGCGCCAAGTCTGCTGGACCCCAGACTAGAATCTGAGCAACACAATCCAAAGCTAGCAAGGAGCCCGGGGAGGTGGCCACGGCGTGACCAATTTCATTTGCGTCCTGGATGAGTTTCAAGACGACGATGACCTCTCTCTCGAAAATGTGTGTTTCACACAAATACCTTCTGTTTTCTTTTTTTGGAAAGAGTCCACTGCTTCGATCAAGTTCTTCGATCTTAGAGGAATCCATGGCTACAAAGTGCTTAAGATCCATGGTTCTAGCTTTTCTCTCCTGTTGAAAATGGCCTCCCCTTTGCTGACTCCTAAGTTTTATTCAAGTCCTGAAAGGAAAGAAGTTTGAGGTGTTCTAAAACCTCTTGAGTTAAGCTACAGGGGTTTAAGGAGCATTTTAAACCCAGATCCTTACCTTCCTGAGCCCAAGAAATCACAGAATCAGAGGAAGGCTGCTCTGATGAGGTTTAACAGTGTGTGTGAGAGGGGTGACACTGTCCACTCCCAACATGAGCTGAGGACTGTGGGGGAGATGCTGGACCATATAGTGGAAGTGGGCAAAGTGGTTGCCAATAGGCTTTGCAAAAGAACCTTTATAATTTTTGCTAAAATGGACATAAAGTCCTACACAACTTTGTGTGTAGTCCCAAACAGCTAAGGTCCAAATACACTTTTAGGAATTCTGAATTCTGAAATACACCCTACTGACAGTAATTTACATGACCTTTTGGATCAGAAGTATAGTGAGAATTCATTATATTCATTTGGTTTTTCACCTATGATATAATTTCTTCAGGAGTATTGGTAATATTGGTCAATATGGAAAGAATGGTGTCTGAATGACATATATAAATTAAACAGCCTCCTTTTGAAAACATGACTGATCTGAAATAACACAAGCAAGAATACCACCAAGTCATAACCAAGTCCTTTTCATATGGAATTAGGTTTTGAGAGTTTAAGGGCTGACCTTTATTGTCACACATGGTGGTGAACTGACCAAATATACATACAGGAAGAAGAAGTAAAGATACTAAATTTTTATTTTTAAAAGTTTGCTGTTTACATCTAGGCTTCACTGGTGGCTCAATGGTAGAGAATCTGACTGCCAGTGCAGGGAGAGCATGGGTTCAATCCTTGACCCCGTAAGATCCCATGTGCCGTGGAGCAGCTAAGCCCGTGTGCCACAACTACTGTGCCTGCGCTCTAGAGCCTGGGAGCTGCACCTGTGGAGCCCACGTGCTGCCGCTGTGCAAGCCTGTGAGCCTAGAGCCTGTGCACTGCAACAAGAGAAGCCACCACAATGAGAAGCTCAGCTCTCCCCAGGCAGCAGTGAAGACCGAGCACAGCCAAAACTACATGAATAAACAAAATTATTTTTAAAAGCTTGCTAATAATATCTTCAGATCAACGTTATTATCAGTATGGTAGAAAAGGCTAAAGCTTGTTTTCCAGGGGAGAGTTTAAATAACTTTTATTTGGCCAATGTGACTAGCTAAATTCCCTTCTGGTAATCTTTTAAAATACTGGATCTACTTATGAGTTTTATCTGTGAACTTAACTGGAGTTTCTGGATTTTTCTGGATGGATTTTCTTATTTGCAATACTTTGCAAGGTGGTCTCTATTTTACTTGAAAGCCCATTAAATAAGAGGATATGCTTGACTGAAAGGAGAGCTTGAAGATTAACCAGCCAAAGCAGAAGAAAGCAATGACTGAGTGAAGTTAATCTGATTGTCCCAGAGTTGATCCTGAACCATTACTGCCTAAGCCTTGGTGGATCCCTCTGTTTACAAGGAGGACACTGCCTGTGGCATCAGCAGGAGCTTAGTGTGCTGTTTGGAGGGCTTATGCAAAGTCAGTCACTTGAGATTTTACAAGCACAACAAAGCCTCACTTGTCTGTTGTTATAGGGCTTTGCTGACAAAGGTCCGTATAGTTAAAGCTACAGTTTTTCCAGTAGTCAGGTACAGATGTGAGAGTTGGATCGTAAAGAAGGCTGAGTGCCGACTGATGCTTTCCAATGGTGATGCTGGAGAAGACTCGTTGAGAGTCCCTTGGACAGCATGGGAATCAGACCAGTCAATCCTAAATGAAATCAACCCTGGATATTTATTGGAAGGACTGATGCTGAAGCTGAAGCTCCAATACTCTGGCCACCTGATGTGAAGAGCCAACTCATTGGAAAAACCCTGATGCTGGGGAAGATTGAGGGCAAGAGGAGAAGGGACGACAGAGGACGACAGTAGGACGGCATCGTCAACTCAATGGACATGAGTTTGAGCAAACTCCAGGAAACAGTGACGGACAGGGAAGCCTGGTGTGCTGCAGTCCATGGGGTCCCTAAGAGATGGAAATGACTGAGCTACTAAACAACAGTAACAGGGCTTCCCAGGTGGCTCAGTGGTAAAGAATCTGCCTGCCAATGCAACAGATGTGGGTTCCATCCTTGGGTCTGGAAGATCCGCTGGAGGAGGAAATGGCTACCCACTCAAGTATTCTTGTTGGAGAATCCCATGGACAGAGGAGCCTGGCAGGCTACAGTCCATGGAGTCAGAAAGAGTCGGATGCAACTGAGCACACACACGCAGGGCAATGCATTCCAAATATGTTAGTTTTTCACATAACATAAGCTAACTTTTTTGGGAATCAAAGGAAGACACTATCTTCTGAAACAGTGTTGAAGTTAACTTTCCCTTTTCTGCATGTCTTGGGCATGGATGTACCTCGTGCAGCTGTAAAACTCGAAATGTGAAGTCATTTGTCCATTAAGCCAAGTTACTCCGGATGGCTGTGCTTTCTTCCCTGCCCTGATTTTGTAGACCCATTTCCTCCACAGATCCTTAGGGAGGAAATGATCTTCCCATTCCTGTTGGAGTATTTAATGTACATCTGTTACCTGGGTGGCTCCACACCTTTCTTATGCTAGAGAGAGCACTTTGCAAGTTCTGTTCTTTCAAAAATAGAGAGGGACTTCACTGTTAGCCCAGTGGTTAAGATTCCCAGCTCCGAATGCAGGGGACCTGGGGTCAGGGGATCTAGGTCCTGTATGCCTCAATGAAGATCTCATGTGTGGCAACTAAGAGCCCTAGCGGCCAAATAAATAGATAAAATACTAAGAGAGTTAGTGTTGACAACATGTAGTTCAGGGTAATGAAACTCATTGGCTTTAATTATTCTCAAAATGGATTCGGGTTAAAGGATAGCTTCTAGTTCATTATTGTGACATTGGTAAAATTCTGAAATGGACCTTTCAATTTAAAAATTTTGAGCTCTTTAGAAACTAAGAGCAAAGCCCTGTGTCTAGCTTCATCTGAAGTCAGCCTCCTAATTCTACCTTGACCAGAAATTTTGGCTTAATTTATGTTGTATGTGTTGTAAGGGCTTCCCGGGTGGTGCTAGTGGTAAAGAACCCATCTGCCAACGCAGGAGACTTAAGAGGTGCAAGTTTGGTCGCGAAGATCACCTGGAGAAGGAAATGGCAACCCACCCCAGTATTTTTGCCTGGAGAATCCCATGGACAGAGGAGCCCTGGTGGGCTACAGTCCATGGGGTCACAAAGAGTCAGACTCAACTGAGGTGACCTCGCACGCATGTGTTTACATGTTGTAGGGTAACTAACACAAGTGATAAAATAATGCAGATGATAAGAACCTAGTGAGTGAGTGAGTGAGTGAAGTCACTCAGTTGTGTCCGACTCTTTGCGACCCCATGGACCACTAGGCTCCTCCGTCCATGGGATTCTCCAGGCAAGAATACTGGAGTGGGCTACCATTTCCTTCTCCAGGGATCTTCCTGACCCAGGGATTGAGCCGGGGTCTCCCGCATTGGAGGCAGACCATTTAACCTCTGAGCCACCTAAGGGGAAAAGTAAATGAGAGTTTTAAAGAGCTCACATCATCACTCTGCATGACCATGTAACTTTTTAGTAAGCATGAAGTGAGAAGTGAAGTGAGAGAGAGTCGCTCAGTCATGTCCAACTCTTTGCAACCCCATGGAATATACAGTCCATGGAATTCTCCAGGCCAGAATACTGGAGTGAGTAGCCTTTCCCTTCTCTAGGGGATCTTCCCAACCCAGGGATCGGACCCAGGACTCACGAATTGCAGATGGATTCTCTACCAGCTGAGCCACAAGGGAAGCCCAGGAACACTGGAGTGGATAGCCTATCCCTTCTCCAGGGGATCTTCCCAACCCAGGAATCGAACTGGGGTCTCCTGCATTGCAGGTGGATTCTTTACCAACTGAGCTATTAGGGAAGCCTTTAGTAAGTATAGAGAGATTTAAATATATTGAGAGTTGTGTTTCTCTCAGATTTAAGTTATTGGCTATACATTAAATGGCTTGATGACTTGGTTTCTATGTATGCTGCTGCTGCTGCTGCTGAGTTGCTTCAGTCTTGTCCGACTCTGTGTGACCCCAGAGACAGCAGCCCACCAGGCTCCCCAGCCCTGGGATTCTCCAGGCAAGAACACTGGCGTGGGTTGCCATTTCCTTCTCCAATGCATGAAAGTGAAAAGTGAAAGTGAAGTCACTCAGTCGTGTCCGACTACAGCCCGCCAGGCTCCTCTGTCCATGGCATTTGCCAGGCAAGAGTACTGGAGTGGGGTGCCATTGCCGTCTCTGGGTTTCTATGTATATAACCCTACAAGACAATCTTTTCCAGTACATGCTTAACAATCAAAAAGTAATTTTTATTTATTTTCAGTGAATTAATTCTTTCGTGGAATGGAGACAGTATCTCCATATTTCATACGCCTCTTCCAATATGTATTTATTTCACAATGCTTTTTTCAGCATTGCGAGTAGATACATTGAGACAGTAGATGTAAACATGTACAGTTTGCTTGCTTTAAATGTCTATATAGTCATGGTGGTGGTGGCTGTTAATAGCATAACTAGATGCTATGGAATTAGGCAGAAACATACTTGTTATATAGAAAAGACTGGTTACTACAGCAGCTTCTCCTTTTGTCCTAGAGCAGCATTTAATTTTTTTTTCCCTTTAAGTTCCAGACTAGAGTTCTTTACAGTCTTTTTTCCTTCACAAATGCCAGTTGCCTGGAGATATGGCAGCTGATCAACACAACTGATTACTCTGCAAGTGTAAACTGGATCATTTAGGCCTCCAAGCCATCCGGGACCAGAAGTACTTAGTTGCTTTTCTTCATCAGTGAAATTCATGGGATGGTTCTATCAATAAATCGTCCCTTTACACATTCGGTTTGAAAATGAGACCCTCATCACAATGCCATTGGCTTCCCTGGTGGCTCAGCAGGAAAGAACCCACCTGCCAATGTAGGAGACACAGGGTTTGATCCCTGGGTCAGGAAAATCCCCTAGAGAAGGAAATGGCAACCTACTCCAGTATTCTTGCCCAGCAAATCCCAGGGACAGAGGAGCCTGGTGGGTTACAGTCCATGGGGGTCACAAAGAGTCAGACACTACATAGCGACTAAACAGCAGCAACACAGTGCCATTTAACTGGTCTGGGTGGGGGCCTGCGTATCTAGATGAGCCGCTTAGATGAAGGGAGAAGTCAATAGGTCAGAGGGAGGAACGTGAGTTATGGGCCCGCTCCAGCAGCATCATTATTATTGGTCAGGGAAAGGCACTAAGGTCACCTTATCTGCTGAGGTGGTAGGGGATGGTGATTTCATCGCATATGGCTTTTGATTAGAATGTCTTAATGAGACTGGCAGTGACGGGGAGATGAAACTCGGAGAACAAGTTTGGATTGTGTGTAGGTATGTTTAAGTAGCATGCTAATGACTCTGAGAAATTACCTGAGGAAGATGTAATCAGCCAGACCATCCTGGCTTATCAACATCGGGCCATGTTCTGCATTTCTAATTTGATTACCTGGAAACTAGTATCATTAAACTAAAAGACATCTGTGTTGTATGTCTTGATGGCGGGGTGGAGGAGGAGGGACCAAGAAAGATTAATGATACTTTAGGAAATGCTCTGACTCTGTGCCGGAAATTATCTCTTCTCACAAATTTTGCATTCCAGCCTAAAACAGCCTGTCCATGCTCTATAATTAGAAATATAATAAATAGTCAAACCCAGGCACTAGGAAAAATGTCAGATTTATTTTCTCCACCCCTACTTGTCCTATATTTGTTTGGTTTATTGTTCTCTTGGTCAGTGAAGAAATTTTATTTATATGTGAGTGGCAGAGAGCATAAAAGTAAATGATTCAACAAATTTTACCATTTGGGGTATATTCTATTTTTACAGTAATTAACCATATTTTGGGACATAAAGTACAGGAAAGCTTCCCTATAGTATTTGTATGATAACTTTTCTCTCCACAGAAATGTGTGGCATTTTAAACCCATATGACAAGCAAATACTTCTATCCTAAATGTCTGAAAGAAAGATCTAGTATGATTTTCTGTGCACGAAGATGTGGATTACAAGGCTTTCAAGAGCTGTAAAGTTGGTTTTCTGTTTAGACCTACCTCATATCTAAGGTATTTAGAAATTAACTGGTGCAAAATAATGTACTATTCACGAGAAACAATTTTAAAGTGCCGTAGCGTATCATCTCTTTCAAATAATCTTTACTGGGAGCATTCACAGGAGCATCCTGTGGCCTGGTGCATGGACTTGCTGTTACAGTGTTGGGGACCACTGCTTTCTCAGACTTTACACTGGATTAAAGACAGCGTTATGCTGACAGATGATACTAGAGGAGTCTCAGGTTCCCTGGACACTCTCAGAAGCTACTCCCATCCTAGAGTCCACTCACCAGGTAGGCCCAGAAATCATCTGCTCAGACCAGAGACATCAGGTGGGTGTCCTTGCCTGAGGAGGCGAAGACGGTGCAAGAAAAATGCTGGACAGAATTCCAGTCTATCAATAACTCAAAGGCCATTGAAAAGATGAGATGAACATAAGAGAAACAAGGAACCAACTAAACTATGGAAAATTCGGTGCTCCATTATGTGAGGTTTGGCGTTCTTTTCTTAGAGAACCGATCAGGAGGGAACGGAAGCCCTGCAGCAGGGCTGATTTTGTTAGGCATACAGAAGGTCAGAGTTTTCCAGGTGGTTTCGATATGATGTATCCAGAGCTTGTGGCTCAGGGGTTAAAAGAATACACCCGCCAGTGCAGGAGATGCAGGAGGCGAGAGTTTGACCCCTGGGTTGGGAAGATCCCCTGGGGGAGGGCATGGCAACACACTGCAGTATTCTTGCCTGGAGAATCCCGTGGACAGAGGACCCGGGGGCTCCACAGGATCACAGAGTCGGACGCAGCTGAAGTGACTGAACACAGGCACAGGACCAGAGCTTGGTACCTCTTAGTACTGACTCTTGGTTTTAATGGCTGATGCTAGGACAGACATCCTAATCCTGAACCACCCTCATTGTGTACTTGCCCCTGTCGCAGTTTAGAAAAGGCTGTTAGGCATCCGTGGAGAAGCTATGCTTCATCTGAGGTGGAGATGAGTCTCCTGTGTATAACGAGAGACCCCCTTGACAGCAAACTACACGACAGGCAAAGAGTTTGTCCATAATCTCCTAGGGGGTGGTGGGGAGGAAGAGAGAAAACTAGCTCATTTGCATCTCATCCTGCCCAGGAAAATTTTTTGCTAATAGTAGTTCTACTTGTTTTTGTAAACTGTGGGTAGAGCTCTTAACATGCCAGTCTTTTTAAAAAAGAATGCTTTAATTTTATTATTTTTAGCTACTCTCTAGTTGTCATGCCCAGGCTTCTCATCGCAATGGCTTCAGTAGTTGTGGTGCCCGGGCTTAGTTGCCACTTGGCATGTGGAATCTTCCCAGACCAGAGATAGAACCTGTGTCCCCTACATTGGCAAGTGGATTTCTTAACCAGCAGGCAACCAGGGAAGCCAGGAAAGATACTCTTTTAACAAAACTCTTAAGTGTACGCTCCAGTGTTGTTGACTTTAGGTACAGTGTTTTACAGAAGATCTTTAGAATGTATTTATCTTTCTTAACTGAACTGTTAATGTCAGTTGACTAGTAACTTCCCATTTTTCCTATCTTTGATTCTAGGAATTTGGCTGTTTCATTAGATAGCTCGTGTCTGTGGAATCATGCAGTGTTTATTCTTCTGTGATTGGCTTATTTCATTGAGCATAATATCCTCAAGGTTCATCCATGTTGTCACATGTTGCAAAATTCCCTTCTTTTTAAAAGGTGAATAGTCTTCCATTGTCTGTATCTGCCTCATGCTCTTCATTCATTTATCTGGGCCTCTTACGTTGTTTCCACATCTGGCTACTGGGAGCAGTGATACAATGAACAAGGGAGTGCTAATATATCTTTAAGATTCTGATTTCAATTATTTTGGATTGCTGAATCTTATGGTAGTTTTATGTTTAATATTTTGCAAAAGCTTCATACTGTTTTCTGTAGCAGTTGTACCATTTTGTGTTCCCACCAACAGAATGCAAGGATTCCAACTTCTCCACATCCTTGCCAACACTTCTTGCTTCTTGTTTGTTTGCTTTTCCATATATAATAAACATCCTGACAGGTGTAACGTGATGTCTCATTGTGATTTTGGTTTGCGTTTACCTGATGATTAGCAACATTGAACATTTTTATATATGACTCCACCATCAGTATGTCTCCTTTGGAAAAATGTCTATTTAAGTCCATAGCCCATTTTTTTTCAGAGTTGTAGGAGTTCCTTATATGTTTGGGAGATGAGCTCCTTGTCAGATGTATGGTTTGCAAGTATTTTTTCCCATTCCATAAGTTGCCCTTTTATTCTTTTTTTTTTTTTTTTTTGCCCTTTTATTCTGTTGATTGTTTCCTTTGCTTGAAGATGTTTGGTTTGATCTCAGAGGAAAAGCTTTCAGTTTTTCACCATTAAGTATAATGTTTCCTGTGGGTTTTTATAATTAGTCTTTATTATGTGGAAATAATTTCCTTCTGTTTCTAGTTTGTTTTGAATTTTTATTATGAAAAGCTGTTAGATTTTGTCAGATGCTTTTTCTGTGTGTATTGAGATGATCATGTGATTTTTATCCTTTATTCTGATAGTATGGAATATCAGAATAAGTGATTTTTCATATATGAAACACTCTTCCATCCTAAGGATAAATCTCACTTGGTTGCGGTATATAATCCTTCTCATGTGCTGTTGACTTCAGTTGTCTAGTAATTGGATGGGGAACTTTGCATTTATATTCATCAGATATATTGGCTATAGTTTTCTTTTTTTGATGTGGATCATTGTTTGGAAAAAATCTGTATTGAATTTGTTATAATACTGCTTCTGTTTTATGTGTTGGTGTTTTGGCTGTGGGGCCAATGGGATCTCAGCTCCCCAAGCAGGGATTGAACCCAGAGGCCCTGTGTTGGTCAGTCTTAACTACTGGACCACCAAGGAAGTCCTGACTATTGTTTTCTTTTCTTATGGGGTCTTTTTCTGGTTTTGGTATCAGGCTAATGCTGGCCTCATGAAATGTTTGAAAGTGTTCACTCTTCTTCCATGTTTGAAAGAGTTTGAGAAGGATTGGCACTAATTTTTCTTTATTTGGTGGGATTCATCATGAAGCCAAGTATTTTTGTGCTTTCCCTTTTTTTTGGAGATTTTGATTATTGATTAATCTCTACACTTATAGATCTGCTCATACTTTCTATTTTTCAATATTTAGTCTTTGTAGGCTATATGTTTCTAGGAATTTATCCATTTGTTCTAGGTTATCTAGTTTGTTGGTGTATTGTTGTTAATAGTAGTCTCTTATGATCCTTTTAATTTCTGTAGTATCAGTTGTAATGATTCCTCTTTCATTTCTGATTTACTTGAGTCTTCTTTTTATCTTAGTAGGAGTTTGTCAGTTTTGCTTATCTTTTCTAAAACTAGCTGAAAAATTCACAAGTATGTGGAAATTAAACAGCTTGTTTTGAATAACCATTAGGTCAAAGAAGAAATAAAAGGGACATTAGAAGATATCACTAGACAAATGAAAATGAAAACAAAAACTACCAAAATTTACGGGATGAAACAAAAATAGAAGAGGGAAGTGCATTACAATAAATGTTTAGATGAAAAAATGAGAAAGATCTCAAAGATTACACCTCAAGGAGCTAGAAAAATAAGAACAAACTAAACCCAAATTTAGCAGACGGAAGGAAGTAACAAATATTAGAGCAGAACTAAATGAGCTATAAAATAGGAAAACAGCAGGGAAATGTCAAAACTAAGAATTGGCTTTTTGAGTGCCACTTTTCTCAACTCTGAAATCAAGAAAATAAGTGCAGTAGCCACTTTAACTGAGCGACTTCACTTTCACTTTTCACTTTCATGCATTGGAGAAGGAAATGGCAACCCACTCCAGTGTTCTTGCCTGGAGAATCCCAGGGATGGGGGAGCCTAGTGGGCTGCTGTCTCTGGGGTCACACAGAGTCGAACACAACTGAAGCGACTTAGCAGCAGCAGCAGCAGCAGCAGCAATCAGTTTAATTGAAGCAGGTATCTGTATCCACATGATTTGGGGCAGAAATATGATTCAGTTCAATTCAGTTCAGTCACTCAGTCCTATCTGACTCTTTGTGACCCCATAGACTGCAGCATGCCAGACCTCCCTGTCCATCATCAACTCCCAGCGTTTACGCAAACTCATGTCCATTGAGTCGGTGATGCCATCCAACTATCTCATCCTCTGTCGTCCCCTTCTCCTCCTGCCTTCAATCTTTTCCAGCATCACGGTCTTTTCAAATGAGTCAGATCTTCCCATCAGGTGGCCAAAGTACTGGAATTTCAGCTTCAGCATCAGTCCTTCTAATGAATACCCAGGACTGATTTTCTTTAGGATGGACTGGTTGGATCTCCTTGCTGTCCGAGGGACTCTCAAGAGTCTTCTCCAACACCAGAGTTCAAAAGCATCAATTCTTCAGTGCTCAGCTTTCTTTATAGTCCTACTCTCACATCCATACATGACTACTGGGAAAACCATAACTTTGACTAGACAGACTTTTGTTGGCAGAGTAATATCTCTGCTTTTTAATAAACTGTCTAGGTTGGTCATAACTTTTCTTCCAAGGAGCAAGTGTCTTTTATTTTCATGACTGCAGTCACCATCTGCAGTGATTTTGGAGCCCAAAAATAGTTTCTCACTGTTGTTTCCCCATCTATTTCCCATGAAGTGATGGGACGGGATACCATAATCTTAGTTTTCTGAATGTTGAGTTTTAAGCCAAGTTTTTCACTCTCTTCTTTCACTTTCATCAAGAGGCTCTTTAGTTCTTCTTCACTTTCTGCCATAAGGGTGGTGTCATCTGCATATCTGACGTTATTGATATTTCTCCCAGAAATCTTGATTCCAGCTTGTGCTTCATCCAGTCCAGCATTTCTCATAATGTACTCTGCATATAAGTTAAGTAAGCAGGATGACAATATACAGCCTTGACATACTCTTTTTCCTATTTGGAACCAGTCTGTTGTTCCATGTCCAGTTCTAACTGTTGCTTCTTGACCTGCATACAGATTTCTCAAGAGGCAGGTCAGGTGGTCTGGTATTCCCAACTCTTATAGAATTTTCCACAGTTTGTTTTGATCCACACAGTCAAAGGCTTTGGCATAGTCCATAAAGCAGAAGTAGATGTTTTTCTGGAACTCTTTCGCTTTTCGATGATCCAGTGGATGTTGGCAATTTGATCTCTAGATCCCCTGCCTTTTCTAAATCCAGCTTGAACATCTGGAAGTTCACGGTTCACACACTGTTGAAGTCTGGCTTGGAGAATTTTGAGCATTACTTTACTACTGTGTGAGATGAATGCAGTTGTGTGCTAAGTTTGAGCATTCTTTGGCATTGCCTTTCTTTGAGATTGCCTCTCTTCCAGTCCTGTGGCCACTGCTGAGTTTTCCAAATTTGCTGGCATATTGAGTACAGCACTTTCACAGCATTATCTTTTAGGATTTGAAATAGCTCAACTGGAATTTCATCACCTCTACTAGCTTTGTGCGTAGTAATGCTTCCTAAGGCCCACTTGACTTTGCATTCCAGGATGTCTGACTCTAAGTGAGTGATCACACCATCTTGATTATCTGGGTCATGAAGATCTTTCTTGTATAGTGCTTCTGTGTATTCTTGCCACCTCTTCTTAATATCTTCTGCTTCTGTTCAGTTCAGTTCAGCCGCTCAGTCAGGTCCAACTCTTTGTGACCCCATGAATCGCAGCACGCCAGGCCTCCCTGTCCATCACCAACTCCCGGAGTTCACTCAGACTCAGGTCCATCGAGTCAGTAATGCCATCCAGCCATCTCATCCTCTGTTGTCCCCTTCTCCTCCTGCCCCCAATCCCTCCCAGTGTCAGAGTCTTTTCCAGTGAGTCAACTCTTCACATGAGATGGCCAAAGTACTGGAGTTTCAGGTTAGGTTCATACCATTTCTGTCTTTTATTGTGCCCATCTTTGCATGAAATGTTCCCTTGATATTTCTAATTTTTTTTGAAGAGATCTCTACTCTTTCCCATTCTACTGTTTTCCTCTATTTGTTTGCACTGATCACTGAGGAAGGCTTTCTTATCTCTCCTTTCTATTCTTTGGAACTCTGCATTCAAGTGGGGATATCTTTCCTTTCCTCCTATGCCTTTTGCTTCTCTTCTTTTCATAGCTGTTTGTAAGGCTTCCTCAGACAACCATTTTGCCTTTTTTTTTTCTTGGGGATGGTCTTGATCCCTGCCTCCTGTTCAATGTCACAAACCTCCGTCCATAGTTCTTCAGGAACTCTGTCTATCAGATCAATCCCTTGAATCTATTTGTCACTTCCATTGTGTAATAGTAAGGGATTTGATTTAGGTCTTACCTGAATGGTCTAGTGGTTTTCCCTACTTTCTTTAAGTCTGAATTTGGCAATTAGGAGTTCATATTTGAGCCACAGTCCACTCCCAGTTTTTTTTTTTTTTTCTGATTATACCTTTGGCTCCATATTTGGCTGCAAAGAATATAATCAATCTGATTTTGGTATTGACTGTCTTGTGATGTCCATGTGTAGAGTATTCTCTTGTGTTGTTAGAAGAGGGTGTTTGCTATGACCAGTGATTACACCAGGACAAAATGTGTATCAACTTACTCACAAGAAGGTTTTACCATGCCTCTTAGTTTAGGGATATAGGAAATTAGAAAATACAGAAAATCATAAAACCTCTTTAAATGATAGTTGAAGTTACTGGTGGGCTCTGCTGTCAGTGACTGCCAGGAGAAAGGAGTGCAGATTCATCACACTCTATCAAACTTTTGGACCATTTGGTATAGAAATATCTCAGCCAGTTCATGTCTACAGCAGTCTTCAAGACTTCCCTACAATTCTTTATTGTTCACTCATTCTTTGTCAGGGTGTGCCATGAAATGATGCTGGGAGTCTGGTTTCTTGCTTTGATTCACTCTTTTTCCTTGTCTAAAGCACTTCCCAGTGGGGACAATAACCTAATACACTGAGCTCAGTGTAAACAGGAAATCTGGCAGCAATAACTGGACCAAGGGCTAACTTTGCAAAGCCAAGTTTTAATGAGTAATTTGCAAAGTAATTAATCAGGAGGCTACTGTCCTTAGAAAATGGGGCAAGTGCACACCACACTGACTTGGTGCCTTTCCTGGCTGCCTGAGGCAACAGCATCTTATGGACTCCTGCCCTCCTAATGACCAGCAAGCTTCTCGTAAGTCATTTGCTGTTACCAGGATTGAAGGGAGAAAGTTGGTAAACTCCAGAATCTGCTTCTTTAGTCTCAAAAAACTGCAGATCATGTGCTGTTAATGACCGATCAGTGGATCAGAAAATCGACTTAGTGATTCATGTCTTAGTACCTCAGTCGTGTTGATTCTTTGTGACCCCATGGACTGTAGCCCGCCAGGCTCCTCTGTCCATGGGATTTCCCAGACAAGAATACTGGAGTGGGTGGCCATTTCCTTCTCCAGGGGATCTTCCTGACCCAGTAATCAAACCTGGGTCTCCTGCATTATAGGCAGATTCCTTACTGTCTGAGCCACCAGAGAATCCCAAAACCAACTATCAAAAAAATTAAGTGGAATAAACTAGAAACATCAGTGTGTAATATGCTATGAGGCTAAATATTTTACAAAACAAATTTTTTAAACACATATAGATATGTACACCTATGTTGGTATTGGATTATAATATAATATATATTTCTTACTGTAGATCTTGGTCAGAAAGCTTAAGCATCATCACACTATTTAAAAATTTTTTGAAATATGGAATATTTTCTCAATTACATTTTAGATAGTGATCAAGAGATAGTTTATTTCTTTATGCTTAGGAAAAATAAATTTTCTAGGAAAATAATGAATGTACTTAAAGTTTCTGTAATTAGACAAAAGAACTGAATATGTTTGTATGATTCCCCCAAAATATGACATTAAGTGTAAACTGTTTGATAGCTCACGCTATTAAATATCCTAAATATTTCAATGTTATATTTATGATATATTTTATATGCAAAATAATGATAAGACAAGTAATACAAATATTTAAAACACTTTAAATAGCATTTCAAAATGTAGAGTCTTGACACTAAAAAGAAAAAAAGTAAAATCAAATTTAAAAAGTACAAACAGCAAGTCTACAGGTTCTTCCAAGGAGCAGAGAAGATAATTGAGCTATTTCAAGGCTGTCATCAATATATTTTTCAGATATTATCATAGAAATTCTATAAAGCCCTATTACTTTTATTTAGCATTTGAGCAGTTTTCTTCATTATCCACAGTGACACATTTATTTGGTGCAGGGGAGTAATGGAATAATTTTGTTTTAAAGAATCATCATTTTGATGTAAAATATGTATAACAAGAAGCAACATAGGAACATAGACTCCAGAACCAGATTGCTTGGGTTACATGACCAAGAGCTGGTGCTTTAACTTGTCTGTGCTTCACTTCTTCATCCATAAATGGAGGAAAAGAGCAGTGTCCGTATTAAGGAGGATTAAATGAGTTAATATTTGTAAATCGGGCAAATTAGGAAGTGCTCTTGAAATGTTTGCTGTTTCTCATGTTTCACCTAGTCAACCTTTGTTTATTCAGCAAACATTCACATCGGACCTATAAGATCAAATGCTGACCTGGGATGAAAGAGCAGCCTCCAGCATCTAAAGAGTGCAGCTGGGTAGATCAAGTTCCTGGAAGGATAGATGGGAGGCAGGATGCAAAATGCCACTTTGGCGACGGGGGAAGGGGGTCTGGGGTAGACAGTGCAAAAACTCACTTTTCTGAAACAAATAATAGTTGCCCACAGTCTAAACAAAGTCCAGATGTTGACATTTGACATTTGTTTTGGATTTTCCCCCTTGACCAAGCAGCCTAATTCCTGGCTTTTCCCTTCCTTACCACCTCGCCCTAAGCTTTTTGTTGCCATTTCTGTAGTCTGGCTTTTCTCTAGCGTTCAGTCTCAGTGGAGCAGTTGAAGGGTTACAGTTGGGATTCAGGAGTGACGGATCACACAGGACTCCAGGCATAGGTGGGGATCTCTCAGTGCTGATCCATATGCCTGTGGTTGGTTGTCCCATTTACCAGAGGTAGAGAGAGGGATTACTGCTTTGGTTTACAGGCCTTCTTACCTCCCCTTCCCAAGCCAACTGCTCAACTTGCAAAATGCTTCAAATATCTTCTAATCATACTTGGTATATAGTATAAATCTTCTAAAGTATGTTTCACCTGTGAAAAATGTAACCTGCATGGTTCTGATTTCCCTAATAGTTTGTCATGATGTGTATTTGCTCATAAAGTCAATATTACAGAAGGAAAATTGGGCATTTGGGTCAAGGGTTGAGAGTGAGGGAGCCATTTCAGGAACGTAGAAGTCTTATTCGTTAAGCTCTTGGTAAGCCCCAGCTGTGAGGATCCAGATATGAATCAGACACTCACAGGGCTTGAACGTGGATGGGGAAACAGATGCAATTACAAGTGTTAGGAACATTCTAGTAGAAACACAGACATGTTTCAGTGGAGGCTTACAGCAGGGCATGGTCAGTTAACACTTTGGTGCTGTTAGGGACCTCATGTTAGCATGTTACTACCTGGAGCACCAGCGCATGTTAACCAAGGACCTTCTGCAGGTGGAACACCACACCCAGGAGCTGGGCTGTCCACCAAGATAGGACAGTGAGAAAGTAGATCAGGAAACCGCCCAACTCACCACATCTAGCCCAGCCCTGTATACACATGACTGCATCTGAACTGAGGTCATGTCCCATGTCCCACATCTATACACCATTTCTGTTCCTATAAGGATGGCTTAGAAGCTATGTGCCTGTCTGTGAAGGTTGAGAATATGTTTATCTTATATAAAATATGCAGGAGGTGGTGAAGCAAGCGAATGGAAGATAAACCTCTACCCAAATGGTCAACATCACCAGCAAAGCAAAAACTTGATGCAGATGTAACCACAGAAAGTTAACAATGGTAAAGAATAGGAAGAGAAGCTTTAGGAAGGAGTATGACTTTGAATATATGATTCACAAACAAAGAATAAATGCTTCGTTCACCTTGACCCTAAAAATGAGAAGGTTAATTGAATGCAAAAGGAGGAACATTATGATAAAGAATTCAAGTGACTGAATGAAATGAAAAATGATTTATTAGGTGATGGAGATTCAGCGGGAAGCTCAACCTCCCATCTGGGGGAAAAAGGGAGACATTAACCTTCTATGTGACCCTCCAGAGCTCAGTAATAATTATATTGAAGGAGAAGCGAGGGGAGCCTTGGTGAGAAAAATCAGGAGAGTTAGTCATGCACCCGAAGAAATGTTTCCAGGTTGGGATCAGGAAACCACGGTGATTAAATCAATGCAGATTATTCTGTGCAACATGATCAAAGTAATGAAAAGACCCGTCTTCTCAAACTGTATATGAGCAAGGAAATCCCAGGATGGCAGTGGCAGGGGTACATGCAGAGGACAGAAAATGGTGTCAGGAGTTCAGGAACCAAGAAATAAAACAATAACAATAACAGCACCCCCGTAACCTGTAGATCCTCAATGTAATACCTCAGAATAAACTAAAAGGCATCACAGTGCTCTTTCCAAGACACACCAGGTATCTGTGTTTGCCCAGCCACCTGTCTCCTGAATTGGGAACATTGCCAGATATAAAAACAAACAAGATGAAAGAAAGAACAAAGCAAAACACTAAGACCCTGATGCTGGGAAAGACTGAGAGCAGGAGGAGAAGGGGGGCGACAGAGGATGAGATGGTTGGGTGGTATCATTGCCTCAATGGATATGAGTTTGAACAAACTCCGGGAGACAGTGAAAGTCAGGGAAGCCTGGTGTGCTGCAGTCCATGGGGTCGCAAAGAACTGGACACGACTGAGCGACTGGACAACAACAAAGGATTCAACCACATGAGCTTGATGATTTCAAACTTGAATTGGAAAGGGCAGCAATGTCATAAGTGAGACAGGAAAAGGAGGTGATTACCAGGACATGGACAGATCTTAAGAATGAGACAGATTCCCCGAATTCTGATCTCATTGCTGTTCCCACCTGGATTTGTGGTTCTGGTGAGGGGGTTTCTCAGTGTGTGTGTGTGGTTTTTTTTCTTTGCCTGTAAAGCAAGAGTTTTGGAATAAATGAATTCTAAGATCCTGACTGCACTTAAATATTTCCATAAGTATATAGAGAATATAAAGTGAATTCAGTTTTCATGACAAGCTCAAAGTGAATTCACTACTCAGGATGTAAGAATGAAGTTACTGTCCAGTTGGTCATTTACTTATTTTCCTTCTTTTTTAGTTTGCCAACCCATTCTTGATCTATCTAAGTTCACACTCAGAAAACCTGTTCCATCGACTTCCTCAGAAGCTTCCTAGAATATCACAATGTCTTCAAAGGACTTCTCTCCCAATTTCAGTAAAAATGGGCATATTTTGCATCATTAAAGGCCATAATGTCCAAAGTTTGTCCATATTCTGCCAGTTTTGGTCCTGCTGAGCTCCTTCTAGAGATGTTAGGGCCCTTGGCTTACTTGGTTTTGTCGGTGGATACTACCTTTTGGGGAATATAGTAGCCAAGGGATTTACACCATGTCTGTTTAAAGTTGCATTGTAGGGACCTCCTTGGTGGTCCAGTGGCTAAGACTCCTTGCCCTCAGTGCAGGGGGCCTGGGCTCCCTCCCTGGTCAGAGAACTAGATCTCACATGCTGCAACTAAGAGTTTGCATGCTGCAGTGGAGATCGAAGATCCTGTGTGCTGCAGTGAAGGCTTGGTGCAGCCAGATAAATAAATAAATAATTAACTGGGAAAAAAGTTCCGTTGTGTGGGTTAGGGGGAATGGGGGAAGGTGGCCCGAGGGTACAAAGCTCCAGTTATAAGATAAGCAAGTGCTGGGAGTGTAATGTACAGCATGGTGACTAGAGTTAACAATAGTATATTATATCCTTACTAAGAGAGTAGATCTTAAATTCTCATCACAAAGGAAGAGAATGTGTGAAGTGACAGACGTTAACCAAACCAATTGTGGTGATCATTTTGTAATATATACTTATATCAAATCATTCCGCTGTACTTGCTAACCTCGCCTAGTGTTATATGTCAGTTATGTCTCAGTAAAGCTGAGGGGAAGTCGAGCAATCCTATTGCACTGTGCAGTAGGATATTGCTTGGTAGCTTCAGTTATAGTGCCTGCGTGGATGCTAAGTCACTTCAGTTGTGTCTGACTCTTTGCAACTGTAACAATCATAGCCCGCCAGGCTCCTCTGTCCATGGGATTCTCTAGGCAAGAATACTAGAGTGGGTTGCCTTGCCCTCCTCCAGGGGATCTTCTCCACCCAGGGGTGAAACCCGCATCTTTTATGACTCCTCCATCTCCTGCACTGGCAGGTGGGTTCTTTACCACTAGTGCCACTTTGGGAGCCCCATCAGTTGCACTGATAAGCGTCAAATGAAGAGTGTGAGGCACATGCATCTCATGCCTTCTGCAGAGTCCAGTGCCTTTTATCTTCAGTGTAAATGGGCAGTAACACTCCTAATAAAGCCAAAGCATAGAATGGTCATTTCAGCCTGCCAATTTCACGGGGCATTGCTCTGACTTTTATCCCTTGGGTGCTAATGTGATCCTAAACATTCAGGAAAGTGGGACCCCTCTCTTTTCTGTAGGTTCAAAAGAATGAAGTTACTTAAGAAAGTTTCCATGCTTCCGTGAAAATGCACCTTCAATAGGATTGAACCAGAGGCTCTGCAGGGACTTCCCTGGTAGTCCAGTGGTTAAGACTCCACGCTCCCAATGGAGGGGGCTCTGGGTTAGATCCCTGGTCAGGGAGCTAGATCCCACATGCCACAACTCAGAGTCTGCATGCTGCAGATAAAGATCCCATGTGCCACAGTGCAGCCAAATAAATGTTTTTAAAAAAAAAAAAAGAGAGTCTTGCAGCCAGAAGGGGCAAATCAATGAGAGCAGAGTTAGAGAAAGATACTGGAAGCCAAGGGTCAGATGACAAGACTAAGCCACCCAGGGGAAAGTCCTGCTAAGTTTTAGACAACAATCTTGGTCAAGTTACACTTGAGTTACCAATGAGCTGCCACATAGAAGATGCTGCAGAGATAGCCGACAGTTAAGATTCCACAGGATGAAGAGATCTGGGCTGGGCAGTTGGATCAGGGACCTGCAAACATAGGGCAGATAATAGAACTTGACGACAGGTAATCGATAAAAGGGTAGGCAGTCGACCAACAATAGAATCTATTAAAAAAAAAAATAACACGAGCAAGAAAAGGCAGAGTCTTCAAGGCTATGTCTACACTAAACTTGCAAGTGAGGTTGAAGGGTCCAGAGCATCTCTTGCTGTTCATCACCACCCTGCAACCTGGAGCTCCCCAAGAAGTTTTTGAAACGGATGCTCCATCTGCATTCCAGGTAGGATATTGCTTGGGGTTGGGGGGCTCCTTTTACTCTGTTTTGATCCTTTTATGGAATATCTGCTGTTGTCGATTGTGGTACTCTGTTTCATCTTTGGGTTCAGAAATATGAACTTTTAAAGAGTTGAAGCTTGGATGTGACCTGCCTTGAAAGCGCACTGGGAAAGATTATCAAGAAATCCTGAGAAGGGCAGTGTCATTAAGAAAATTCCAGGAGATGGACTTCAGGGCAAAGTCTCAGCTAGAAAATCTACCCCTTGCTGGATGGAGATAAAGCGATTCTAGAAGTGGTTAGCATTGTTCACAAGAAGCCAAATACTGATTTTAATTGAGACCAAAAAAAAGACAAAGAAAAAAATTAAAAATTCAGTAAAGCACCAGGGAAGAAAATAGTGATTATCACAGAGTATATAACAAAGGTTTCTGTTAAAGAGGAGGGAAAGAAAAGATCATGTTAGGCAGGAATAGCCATTTGGTTCAAAAGAGGCTTTTATGAAAATTAGCTTGAGAAAGTGACATTCATAATTAATGACCTAAAGGCAGGAAAATGTTTCCTGCACACTCTTGTCTTTTTAATTTAATTACTCCACATCCTCTGAGATACGCCAGGGCAGTAATGATTTTGCAACATTAGTTATCTGTTCGAGTTGAATATTAATAGAAGTAAATGTGTGTGCCTTACATAGTAGGGCAAGAATGTGAGTCTGTAACTTCTAGTTCAGATCCGAGAGTCTTAGCTTGGGTTTAAGCTTAGCTTAAATTCATTAATAGAATTTAATTAAATGACAGCCAACTGATTCTGTTTGAATGAAGATATGTTTTCTCTTTTCTTCTTACTCCACAGCTAAGTCGTTATGTAAGTTTTCAAAATTTATACTTCAGTGGCATACTAGACAAAATTAGAATGGAGGCAAAATGAAAGCTCACTCACAGTTTTAACCCCAAGATAGGCTCATTTCTCCCTTGCCAATAGAGGAAATCTACAGGGACCTTTTTGTTTCCAGACAGATGGAAAATTCCTATTTTGGGAATCCACCCCTACTATTTTTAAATAGTATTCAGCCATTACTTAATCTGAGGCCTGGCTTTTGATCCACTGCTCAGAGGATTAAGTGAAATTCTGAGTTTCAAGTGAAAAGTCAGCAGATGCTACATAGCCTGCATGGAAAAGGCTGAGTCACGTGGTTTGTTACTGCTCACCCATCCCTGAGATTCATTTGCGTGGAACTAGTCCTTTGTTTCAAGTTTCTTGTCAAAAAATTTTTTAAAGTCCTTTTTAACAATTGTTTATTATGTTCTTGTAAGGGGGACCCAAATTCAGTTTGATACGTTGTTTGCATTGAAGTCTCTTATGTTTGCGAAGCGAAATGTCGTAAACTGTGTCAATTCATGACCGTGATGGATGCCCGCACATATCATCCAGTAGCCCCGTACCTTGAGCTTCGGTGCAGTCTGACTGACTGCAGATTAAATAACAGATGGAATCGAGATGCAGTGGAAACGTGAAGCTAAGTCAGATAAAGAGCACTAGCATTACCCTCAGATGTGCATCAGAGTGGAAGAGGAATCTGGGAACCCGATGTTGTGATAGCGGCGCCTGAAATGTGATGCTGTTAGCCTATGGAGAGACCTGTTCATAACATTTTGGTGTATATCTGTTTAGAGGGGACCGTCTATGATATATATGTATATAAACATATGTATACACATACATATCATAGATGATAAATATATATGTGTTAGATAATCCCTTCAAATATATATGCATATGTGTGTGTGTGTATCTGTATATAGGGACTGGGGGCGGGGAGGGACTTCCTTGGTGGTCCAGTGGTTAAGACTCTGTGCTTTCAGTGCAGAGGATGCAAGAACTAAGATCCCACATGCCATTCTCTATGGCCAAAAAAAAAAAAAGTAAAATAAATGAATAAATAAAATCTCAATTTTTAAAAAAGAGAGAGACGGAGATAGTTCACCCAAGCATGTGTACGAGTGCGTGTGCGTGTGTTCTGTGGACAAATGTATGCATGCTCATGAATGTATGTACACTTATATTTAAGGATATATCACAGATGGCTAGAAATCTTTCTCAGATTGTTTCCCTGCTTTTTAAGTACCTTCCTGAGCAACAGAACAGTTGTAAATGCCTCTAGGTTCATAAAGCATTATCTATCATTTGTAAGTATGATAGATAGTTCAGTTCAGTTCAGTTGCTCAGTCGTGTCCGACTCTGTGACCCCACGAACCGCAGCATGCCAGGCCTCCCTGTCCATCACCAACTCCTGGAGTCCACCCAAACCCATGTCCCTCGAGTTGATGATGCCATCCAACCATCTCATTCTCTGTCGTCCTTCTCAGCTTCAAATTTAGTGGGCTTTTGGGTTCTTTGGGGTATCTACAGTATTCCTCTCTCCTGTTTAGCAAGACATAAACATTGTTCTTGAAATGCACAGGAAGAGCCAACATAGCTGTTTCCATGTGCAAGGCACTTGTCTTGCTATTTTCATCACTACTAATGTTAAATGTGACTTCTTTAAAGCCTTCCTTTCATCTGTGCTAAGTCACTTTCAGTCGGGTCCAACTCTTTGTGACCCACCTGGTGGGACTGTGGCCCATCAGGCTCCTCTGTCATCTGAGATACACTGAATTCTTAGTGCTCCTGTGAAATGTCAGTGAACGGAATTAAGCAGGCAATGAAGCAGAGACAGAAGCTATGTTGGCATAACTACATTTTAGCATATATACTTTAGGGAAAAAATAACCCAAGAAATGGGAAAAGTATTTTTAAAGGCATCAAGGGACTTGTTAGCAGTGAGTGCTCTGATACACCATTTTTATTACACATTTTGATCTTGGTGTTCTCCAGTATTCTTGCCTGGAGAATTCCATGGACAGAGGAGGCTGGTGGGCTACAGTTCACGGGATCACAAAGAGTCAGACACGACTGAGCAACAAACACTCTGGGCTTCCCTGGTGGCTCACACAGTAAAGAATCTGCCTGTAATGCAAGAGACCTGGGTGTGATCCCTGGGTTGGGAAAATCCCCTGGAGAAGGGAATGGCTACCCACTCCAGTATTCTGACCAGACCTGGAGAATTCATGGACAGAGGAGCCTGGTGGGCTACAAATAAATGTGTTTGAAAGTGATAGAAGAGCCATGATTTCAGATTTTGTGACTCCCATAGACGGAGGAGTCTATGGGAGTCACAAACAGTTGGTTACGGCTGAGTGTCTAACACTTTCACTTCACTGATTTTAATACATCTTCTTTGCTAAGAAAAAGAGTGGTAATTTAAGTGGTATCGTTGCCAAAAAAGAAGAAAAAAAACAGTTAGAATGATCCTTATGGTCTTGGCTTGCAGTCTTTTTGTCCCATACCTGCTGGAAATTAATTCTAACAGTCCACTTATTTTAGTTAAATTAAAAGTTTATAAAAAGCAATTTATCCAGTAAAATCATAAATTAATGGCTCTTTGGAAATGCTTAGTAGGCCAGCAGTCTTTATTCTTTTCAACAAGAATTGTGGAAAGGATTTAGATGAATGGATTAGGTTTCATTTTAAAGTCATCTATTTTGTCATCGTCAATATCAATACTTCCTCGAGAGTCAGACCTATATAGGATGATCCTTCTGTAGAAATAATTTATGAGATAAAGGAGAGAGAACAAAAGAATGAGGGACTTCCCTAGTGGACCAGTGTCCTTAAGACTCCGCATTCCCAGTGCAGAGGGCCCACGCTCCATCCCTGGTCAGGGAACTGATCCCACATGCTGTGACTAAAGATTCTGGGTGCTGTAACGAAGACTGAAGAGCCTACATGCCACAGCTAAGACCCAGCACAGCCAAATAAATAAACACTTGGTTTTTAAAAAAATAATTAAATGACATAAATAGGAATAGTTTACCTTGTAAGTTACCATAAGTACCCTAGGTAAAAGAAAATAGGAGGCAAATACTGGAGTGGTTATAAAGTTTCAAAGCAACGGTGAGGTATGGAGAGGAATAAATGTGTTTGAAAGTGATAGAAGAGCCATGATTTCAGGTTTTTATGTGAACTGTAATTGATTTAAATAATCAGTTTTTCCACCCTGGAATTGTTTTCTTGCTTAATAAGTGGAATGCACAGTTATGCATTATAAGGAGTTGATATTGAATTGATCATTCCCTCTGGGGAGAAGAGTTGCAGAGATATTCTGTAATGGAAAAGGCATATCATATGAGCCATACATGTCATTTTAAATTCCCGGTGGGTGCATATAAACAAGTAAAAAAAAAAAAGGCAAGTGACTTAATTTTAATAATACATTTTAAACCCAGTCCATCCAAAATATTATCATTTCAACATGTGATGAATATAAAACAATTAATGGGATATGTTCCATTTTTTTCCCTGCTGTCTTTTGAAAGCTGGTGTGTATTTTATACCTGCAGCACATCTCAGAGTCAGACTAGCTTCATTTCCTGTGTTCAGCAGCCACCTGTGGCTTGTGCCTACTGCACTGGACAGCACAGCTCTAGACCGAGGACTTACAGGGACTAAAATGTTAGAAAAACGGAGCAAGAGGCCAAATGATGCCAGTGATTAGCTGTGACTTTTCTAGAATGAGCCAAACTGTTCTCAGCCCAGCTCATTCCTGCCATAGCCCTTGGGCTGGCAGATTTTCTGATTTTTATTTCAGGGAAACCAGAAATTCAGAGTCCTGTGAGAAACGTCTTGATTTTTAAGTGCTGGCAACAAATTCAAAATTTTTAAAACATCTTATGGGTCTGGCCCTCAGATTGCCAGTTTGTGGCCTCTGTTCCCAGCATTTTGTGTTTTAAATCAGTTTTTCTGGCTCATCCAACATGCAGTATTAGATTTGGTGAAGGACAATAAAGGATCCTTAGTTTTCTCAAATGCAAATGTGTGTCAACATATTTTTAAATGTATAGATGTATCCCACATCTAGGCAGTGGTTGCCCAGCTAATTCAGGTGCCTTTAGGAAAGAAAATTTCATATATTCACAGAACTAGGAGCTGGAAAGCCTCTGGGATAAGCTCTTCATTCTTTCAGCTGACTGCATTCCTCCTTTTTAAAAACACTCATCATACCTGTGTTTGTTCAGCACCCCTATGCTGTGTCAGGCTGCAGGCTTCTCCAGGGCAGGCAGAACCTGTCTTGCTCCTCACTGTAGCCCCAGCCTCTTGTATATGGCAAGATTTGTGCAAGTGTCTACTCAATGGATGAGTAAATAGCTTAAAAACCCAAGGAGGAAATGTTGGTGAGAAGGTGGAAAAATTGGAACTCTTGTGCACCGCTGGTGGGGATGTAAAAGGGTGCATCTACTTTGGAAAACAGTGTGGCAATTCCCCCAAAATTAAAAATAAAATGTACCACATCATCCAGCCATTCCATTTCTGGAGATGTTATATATATATATATACACACACACACACACACATACCCTCCAATCTAGAAAGCGAGGATACCAAGAGGTGTTTGTACACCCATGCTCGTAGCAGCATTATCCACCCTCGGCAATAGGTGGGAACAGCCTAACTGTCCATCAGTGTGTGTGTTGTGTATTTAGTCGCTAAGTCATGTCTGACTCTTGGCGACCCCATGTACTACCGCACACCAGGCTTCCTTTGATACAAATAGATGCAATGTCATACATATGTATTAATAAAATAAAAAGTGGCTCAATAGCTATTCAGCCTTGAGAAAGAAAATCCTGTCACATGTTATATATAACATGCGTGCAACTTGAAGACATTGTGCTAAGTGAAATAAGACATTGTGCTGAGTGAAATAAGCCAATCACAAAAGAATAAGTACTATACGATTCCACTTATGTGAAGTATCTAGAGTGGTCAGACTCATAAACACAGAAGGTTAGAAGAGTGGTTACCAGGGACTGGGAGGAGGAGGCAGTAGGAGTTATTATTTGATGGGAACAGAGTTTCAGTTTTGCAAGATGAAAAGTGTATGGATGGTGGTGATGGCTGCATGACAATGAGAATATACTTATTGCCGCTGAACTGTGTGCTTAAAAATGGATAAAGTGGTAAATTTTACCTTATATATATTTCGCTACGATTAAAAACATTAAAAAACAACAACCCAGGAAGGTTAAATGACTTATCCAAGGTCACAACGTACTACTCTGGAGCTTTTAACATTGTTGATCAGAGACGAATTAACGCCATAGGCATCAGTTTCTGCAAAAATCCCCTGTCAATAATGTGTTAAAACTATCCCAGACTATTTGCAGTGTTTTTTGAGGCAGCACAAAAGTGAAAGGAAGGACCTAAAGGTGGGAACCAGGAGGCTGAGATCTTGACCTCTGAGGTCTCGGTGCCTCGTTTCCCACATGTGCCGTGCTGTGTCCCTCGAAGCAACTGACCAGTAAGGTCAAGAGGATGAAATGAAGTCTGTATGAGAAAGTATGTATGCTGAGTTAATCCGGGCTGAATTCATTATACTCTGGGGAATTAGTGTGTTATTAAGATAGAAACTTCCAGGTAATGCAGGAAATAGGTGGCGTCCTTGCTGAACAGCCGCCCAGTGTGATCATTCCTCAGTCCTCAGTTCAGATGAATGGTCAGTCGACCATTCATGAATGTAAAAGTTTGCCCCCATCCCTGAGTGAGTTTGTTTCACTTTGTTGTTGTCCCTATAATGCTGATGGTTTTATTTCAAAGCGGTCTTGCGTGTATGCTGAAATGCCCTTGGAGTCAGATTCATCTTCTCTTGGTCTCAGAGTAAAGTGAGGTGGGAAGAGAATCTGATACCCCAGTAGGATGTCTAGTCTCAAGACGGCAGTGCCCCACCCCCAGGAGCAGCATCTCCAGGTGACCTTGACCGGCTCAGGAACTATGTGAATGTCTACTCTTCAAAGCAGCCAGATTTCAGCAATTAGAGGAGAAAGCATAAGTGATTGAATATCTTCATTCTCTAGAGATTTGCTTTCTTAGGAAAGCAAACTCTCCGTTGTCTGTCGTGCTATACAGAGCCTCATTGTTGAAGACGACATTATCTTGAAGCTGAGAAAGTAAACGAGATTCTATACTAGTTCTGCATCGCAGATGGTCCAGTTTATCCACCCTTATGTTTTAAAACTGAACACAGCCACATGCCTTGTGCGTTGCTACTTACAGATCGATTCTTCCCGTTGTTGGGAGAGCTTTCAGTTACATCATGCACTAAAATAAATTCAGGATGGATTAAGTGAGTTGAATGTGGCAAATAAAACCATAAAAATCAAGAAGAAAATAAAGTTGGAAAATTAGCTTGGGGAGAGGCATAAATGCAATGAAAAATGCTGCAGAAGAAAAATTGATAAATTTAACTGCAAATAATCTCTACGTATCAAAAATATAAAGCAACACTTGAGGAAAGATTTTGCAGTGATTATGATCAGAAAAAGGTTAATATATAAATAAATCTGTAATCAACTGTAAAAACCTTTATCACCCCTAAAAATAATGGACACAGGACATGATTTGTTATTTAGTCGCTAAGTCGTGTCCAACTCTTTGTGACCCCAGGCTCCTTTGTCCATGGGATTTCCCAGGCAAGAATACTGGAGTGGGTTGTCATTTCCTTCTTCAGGGCATCTTCCTGACCAGAGATTGAACCTGTGTCTTCTGCATTGGCAGGTGGGTTCTTTATCACTGAGCCACCTAGGAAGCCCATAGGACATAACTAGGGACATGATTTTTCCTTACAAAAGAAGAAACGTAAGTCACTAGTTAGTGTAAAAAGTCATTATCTCTAGAAATTATAGATATGCAAACTTAAATAAGATGGAGATTATTTATACTATTAAATGGGCAATTCTTATTTTAAAAGATAACATTTAATACCAGCATTCATATATTTCTGGGAGGAGTATAAATTAAAATAGCCTTTCTGGAAAGCTATTTAGCAACAGATACCTAACGCTTTAAATGTGATCATACACTTTGACTCAGAATCTTTTCTAAGGAAATAATTAGAAATACCAGTAAAGATTTATGTGTAAGGATGTTTCCATCAGCATTATTTGTAGCAGTGAGAAATTGAAGATAACCCAGGTGAACAATAGGGAATTATATGAATTATGATTCATTGATGACAGTGTTAAAAATCAGGAGTCCTAAGAACATTCATTAAAGTGTTCAGTGTGAATTGTGCACATTTATATAATTTGTAATTGTGTGAATGTGTACAGCCATATACCAAGATGTAACCTGGCAAATATATACATTTCCATTGCTCAGTGTGTCTGACTCTTTGTGACCCCATGGACTGCAACATGCCAGGCTTCCCTGTCCATCACCAACTCCCAGAGTCTGCCTAAACTCCTGTCCATTGAGTCGGTGGTCGGTGATACCATCCAACCATCTCATCCTCTGTCATCCCCTTCTCCTGCCTTCAATCTTTCCCATATATATATATATGCATTGAAAAGAGATTACATGACAGTTGTCAAATACGTTAGAAACAGTTATCTCTGCATGGCCAGATTACAGATGCTTTCAGTTTTCTTTATACATTTCTGCCTATTTCAGATTTTCTACAGTAAAAATATATTATTTTTATCAATGGGAAAGAAAGTTTTTAAAAATGGAATTGCAACCAAAACAGATTTATTGTGAAAAAGACTCTACATCTTTTCTGTAAACTTTTTCCTGGCACCATCACTCACTTCATCATCTACCTTTCCCCCAAATCCATCAAATTTCCAGGTTCTATAAAGTTTTCCTCCTCAATGCTTCCTAGACCTGGCCCTTCACTTCCCCTCCTACAGTCAGTCCTATTGTTTGGTGTGTGTGTGTGTATGTGTGTGTGTGTGTGTGTGTGTGTGTGTGTGTGTGCATGCGTGTGCTCAGTAGTGTCCAACTCTTTTCGACCCCATGGACTATAACCTGTTAGGCTCCAACCCACGTCTCCTGCATTGGCAGGCAGATTGTTAACCGCGTGAGCCACCTGGGAAGCAGGTTGGGTTCACTTCTCCAGGGGCTCTTCCCAACCAGGGATTGAACCTGGGACTCCTGCATTGTAGGTAGATTCTTTGCTACCTGACTTCCAGGGAAGTCCCCTCATTATTTATCACCTGGTCAAAAACTTCCATTGTCTCTCCATTGCCCTGGGGTTTGAACCCTGATTCTGAGCCCCACATCTACCATTCTTGGTGACATGCCCCTCATACAACGTTCACATGTTAGTCCTCAAGCTCCCTATCCCATCAGCCACACTGTCCCTGTGCGTTCACATCTCTATGATGTTCCTTCTGCTGGCAATAAGTGTTCATTCATTCATTCAACAGTCATTTGCTGAGCAAACGTCCCATGCTAGGCAGTCCAGGGCACAAAAATGAATCAAACACAAGTCTCTGCCTCGCTGTAGCTCAGAGTCAACTTGGGGGAGACAAACGAATAAGGAACTAGTTATGTTTTGTAAGATAAGCGCTAGTTATGTTAATCTCTCCAGTGATGGAATGGGATTTGAACTCAGGTTAACTTGCCCTTGGGGCTGCCCTGGTGGCTCAGACAGTAAAGACTCTGCCTGCAACATGGGAAACCTGGGTCAGGAAGATCCCCTGGAGAAGGAAATGGCTACCCACTCCAGTATTCTTATATGGAGAATCCCATGGACAGAGGAGCCTGGTGGGCTATAGTCCTTGGGGCCGCAAATAGACAGGACTGAGTGGCTAACTACCAAGTCCAAGCTCACTCTGCTTGCTGCAGGAGGGGCCAATGAATCCAAGAGACGAGGGATTGAGGCAAGGAAGAGACTTTAATAAGGGAGTCGGCTGACCGAGAAGATGGCAGGCTAGTGCCTCAAAGTTACCCTATTACAGAGGTCTGGGTGCCAGATTTTCCTTTACAGATCAGAGATGGGGGAGTAGGTGAGGAAGCAAAGTGAAAAGGCCATTTATCCTGCAAACATCTCCTAGAATGGCAAGCCTTAGGCTGGGGATGTGTTAATTTCTTCCTTCCTGCCATGTTTACAGGTGAACAGGGTTCTGAAAAAGGCACTTTAGTTTACAGTCAGCCAGAGGGGCAGGATTCTCTGAGGCAGGCCATTCTGTATGATTATAATAAAAGCAACAAAAAGCAAGTCAGAGGAACAGTTCCAACATGGAGTCAGAATTGGCTTCTTCTCTGCAATAGAGTCAGATATGGCTGGTGCTGAGTCTGTGTTGGTGGAGGAGCAGGAGCTAAACCTCAGAATGGCCTGTTTGCCATACTGAGCGGGTTGCAGCTTAAACCTCTTTGTAGCTGGAATAACAATAGTTAATAACTGATACTCTGTGCCAGGCTCTAAGTACTTTGCATACCCACTTAATTCATTCTCACAACCACTCTATGAGGGAGGTAGAAACAACTGTATCTTTTTAGAGATAAACTGAGACACAGAAAGATTCAGTCATTTGAACAATGTCACATAGCAGCTCCCTGGCTGCAGTGTCTGAGCTCTTTGCCATTGTGCTTCAACAGTTTCTTTTGTGTGCTTAGTTGTCTCTTCAGTTAGATCGTAAAACATGGAAAAGTCAGCGACTTTCCGAGGCACTTTTGCATCCCTAGTACGACTCTCTGCATTGACATCAGTAAATAGGAGTTGAATGGAATTGAACTAAGAGCCTTCACAGACTCCTGTGAAATAGTCCTACTGGTTTTGATAATTATCCAGACCTGTGTTTTGGGGGAAAATTGAAGAAAAAGCAAAGAACTATTGATCCTTCCATTTTAATCCCACATTGAATGCCCAGATAACATGTGTGCGTTGACTGAATTCACATTACATGGTTCCTTCAAGTCAGAAGCAGTCCCGCAATGACCTTGTTGAACCGTCCACTGGTTCAAAACTGTAACTTGACTGAAAGACACTGAGAACGGGATTCCAGAATGTGAGAGGCTCTTGCTTTTTATACTCACTTGTTCTAAAGCCTGTAGCCCTTTAGAGGAGATAGCAAGCCCTGCCGGGTTGGACTCCAGCATAATAGAGTCCTAGTATGCAAGTTTCTCAGGGGTGCTGGGCAATCGCCACTTGTTTCCTGTTGGAACCCTGAGACAGGGCACTGTGCTCAGGAGGAGTCTTGTGTTTCACATCCTGAGGGCGGGTGACTGACCTGCGTGGCCACTATAGGAATGTCACCGGCCACTAGCAGCCTGTGTGCACAGAGGTTGGACCGTGTTAATGCTCTGTCTCCCCTACCTCCATGCTCACTCACACATGCGGGAGGAGCAGGCTGCCATGAGGTCATGCAAGGACACACAACGCTTCTCATGCCAACCGTAGCATCACGGTTGCTTCAGCAGAGCTGCCAGATGGAGGGGGAGATGGGAGGGGCGGTAGCGAGGACATGTCACACCACCCTCTCCTGCCACGGCTTTTGCCACAGCTTTCCCTTCACAGCCTGACCTCCGTGCCAACAATTCAAAGTAATGTTTAGCCTTTGAGGCCAGGTCCAGCCCAGGCCTCATTAAGAACATTAGTAGCAGCTAACATTAGTTGAGCCTGTCCACCAAGTGCCAGATGCTGTTCTTTCCACAGAGCAATGCTTGTAACACTGGAGGGCTGCGTCCGTTGTTCTTGTCTGCATCTACCGACTGCAGTAGCTGGGGCTTGGAGCAGTTGGGTAATTGCCTGGGATGGAGGAGCCAGGACTCAGCTCCGAGCTATGTCACTCCAAAGCCCAGGCTCTACGCCTTCTTGATTCGCCTTCTTGGCCACAGACTTCTAGCCTCCAGGAGTTCCCTGCTTTAGCCTCCAGCCAGAAGTCATTTATCCTCCTAAGAGATTCTCACAGTGCTTGATCTGCATTTCTTTCTTGGGACTTCCCAGTTCAACACCTGTTTATCGTTATTTGTATAAACTGTTCACTTGTCCTGTTCAGTGGTGGGGTGGGGCCCCGAGGCAGAGTCCATTTCTTACTCCTCAGCGTATTTTCCACCACCCGGTGTAATATGTAGGGCCCTCAGGCAAGACTAACTAATGAGCGAGGCTGTTTTTGATTAGATCTGCTCCCTGAGCACCTGCATCTCGATGGGAATTTGGGAATCAGGAAGGCTATTTGTTGAAATTCTTTGGCTCAGGTTTCCCAAAGAAAAGACTTACCTGAGAAAAGTTGAATCATGGTTTTCTAACAAAAACAGGTAACTCTTACCCTGTGGTCCACCTCACCCTGCCTTACCCGTGATGCCCTGGTTCCTTGCTGTCCTAGAGGCTCAGAGACCATCAGCATCCCAGGCTGCACAGATCCTCTCCTTGTTTATGGTTCAGATTTCTTATCCCTTCCTGCACCATCACATTTATTTAGTATCTGTGTTGACGCTCTGTTGGATCCCCTGTAACAGGCTGCAGAGACACTTCTATCTCACATTGCTTCAGTTCAGACCTTAGAGGATCTAGTTACTACCTGTACTTGGAGGTTCTACTGTTACATAAATTTATCCACACAGATTTCAGAACATTCTGGGAAATTCCTGCTTAGCTATTTCTCATACCAGGAATGCACACCCATCTCTCTTTCTGTTTCTGTCTCCCTCTCTCTCTCTCTCTCTCTCTGAAGTCTGCTTCTGTCTAATCTTGCTTCTTGGCCTATGACAAATGAGAAGGGTTTGAGGTTCATATCTTGATCCAATTTTTGGCAGAAGAGAACCCTTTTGAAGATGAACCCAACCTTATAATACCTCCCACAGTCCACCCTTTCTGGATGCATTACTTTTATGTTTTTCTCTTTAACCATTTCATAGTCACTGGTGTCTAAGCTATCCTAGCACAGTATTTTGTTCATAATTATGCACAAATAATGAATAATGAGGCGAATGAACTAATGAGGGGGAAAGGGAAGAAAGAAAGTAGCATGTCCAGGGACTTCCCTGGGGGTTCAGTGATTAAGAATCCGCCTTGCAATGCAGGGAGCCCAGGTTCAATTCCTGGTCTGGGAAGATCTCACCTGCCTCGGAACAACTAAGCCTGTGCTCCACAGCTATAGAGGCTGTACTCTGGAACCTGGGAGCCACAATTACTGAAGCCTGTTCACCGCAACTAGAGAGTAGCCCCTCTCACCACAACTAGAGAAAAGCTCGCACAGCAACAAAGACCCAATGCAGCCAAAATAAATATTAAAAAAAAAGTAAAGTAGTGTGTCCCGTTGCACTACCTCAAGCAAGCCACCCCTTTTCTTCAAGTGCAGCCCTAAACAAGGTGTCCAGATGGAGCACCCCAGCCCCTCCCCTTGCTGATTTCAGTAAATCACAAGGAGCTTCTGTTTGCTGGGGGTCAGTCTTGGTGTCTGAGTTGCCTGCTGGGGAGCACAGTCCACAGCTGGCCCAGGTGTTGCTGTGCATTTATATAAGTCTGTGTGTTTGCATGCACCTGTGTGTGTACACTTTGTGTCCTGTGTGTCTTCTGTGCGGAAACCATGCCTGTCTCATCACGGGCTGTGGGGAAGCAGAGGTTGGCAGTCATAACTCAGGAGGCCCCCTGCCTGCTGAGCCACCCCCATGCCTGCAGCCTCATTCACTTTGGGTTCTGCCTCCCTTTCTCAACCTCCAAATACTTTCTTCTTTTCTCAAAGCCAGATCACACATTGGTGAGTGGTTGGGCTATCTTTGAACCCTTAGTTCTTGCAGGGATGACTGAGGGGAAAGCCAGGAATGGTGATAAGGAAGCAGTAGAGACATGGCATGTCCTCACGGCCACTTAAATAATTCCTGTTGCTATTTTTAAGTGTTGCTCAGTTTAATGCTCAGAATGAACGTCTGTTGTCAGTGCACAATGCATGCTGTGCTGTGGTATATGGTCCTGCCTGAGTAGGATTTGCCAGGCTGAATCTTTGGCAGGTATCCATCTGCCTGCAGATTAACTGAGGCAAGTCAATATGGGAGAAGCCCCTAAACTCCTGAAGAACGTGGCTGAATGACTGAAAGCCTCAGGGGCAGGCGCAGGGCACTACAGCAGTTCAGTGGCATCAGCGAACAAACCATCGCACAGCAAAGCTCCTACTGAGCTCCAGGCACTCACGCATCTAGCTCTGTGGCCAGCTGCTGCCAGCATGCTCCGTGCTACCACGGTGGCCTCTTAGATGCCAATCTTCATGTCAGTGCCCAGAGCATTTGGAAAACATCATTAACGGATATGGCAATTCATTTCCTTAAGACAGAACTCAGAGTCGCTAGGAGGTTAAATGAAAAGGAACACAACAGGGCCAGGTTTCCGGTCCTTTCTCTTGTAATATTAATAGATATATATAATAGGTAATAGATTATATAATAGAAATGTAATACATAAATATTAATAGATAATTGGCATAAGAGTTCTTCAGCTTTGTCATCTCTTGTGACAGTGGCAGGACCATGGGTTGGTTGTTCACTGTTAATTCTCCTTTTGCTTGTCTTTGGTATTCAGCATATTTCTCTGCCCCTGATGAGGGCATGACAAACCAGAGCAGTCCAACAGGTAGAAGCAAGTGAAGATAAATCTCCTTGTGACCGGGACTTCGTGTCACATCTCCTGATCTGCTTAAAATATAAAAGGAAGACATTCCACCTTTATTTTTTATTTTTTTAATTTTTATTTATTTATTTTAAATTACAAACACCTTTAAAGACACTTTCTATACCTTTGCTCATGGAAGGGAACAAACCTCTGTTTAGCTGGGGATTGGAAGGGGGTGTTGGCTTTGTTTTCAGTGCATCAAAAGTACCATTTGTCTAAACTAAGGGTTGACACAAAAACATCCCCAAAGCATATTGACAAGAGGGACTTACGATCTAGGGAAAGATGAGGCATAAGGCTTGGGTCCTTTGCTCTGTACCAGGGAGACACATCCACTCAGGCAATCACTCCTCTGAGACAATTTCTGCAGGTGCAGTAAAGGGTCCCCAGAGCAGCTGAGAGTTTGCAGTGAGGTACTTATATGAGCATGCTCTGAACTCAGAGCACCACTCTTTCTATCCCTTTTTAATTGTCTCTTTATTGCATCGTGAACAGTATCATATAACCGGCATCATTTAACACAGAGCTGTCTGCTGTTTCAGTTTCTGTTCTGTGGTGACAAACATAGAACCGTGCACACAAGATGGCCCAGGATGCCGTCAGGCCCATCACTGGCTCATCCGAGACCTCTAGTGCCTGTCACACAGGAGCGGCCTGTAAAGTAGCTTTTCTAATCTTAGACACAGATCAATTATTCACCCGCCTGGCTCCTCTTGTGCATTATCTTATAGAATTCACCCTGGCAACATTGTACCTCGCATCTAAATCTTAATCTGAAATTGATACATGGATATTAAGTTTCTTCCGCTTTAGATTGTTCTAAATGTCAGCCAATTGTGAAAATGGTTTTAAAATGTTTTCTCCTTCCCTCACTTTTCCTTATGAAGGTTACTTAGCTTTGTATGAAGTTTGATAGGGAGTTTAAGAAACTAAGAGCTGGCTCTCTTTCTCTGCCTTTTAGTGTCAGCTATGAGTTCAGACTTCTGAAATATCAACCATTTAGCTTTTAAGAAGAAATGGAGAAGCAAGAATTTCTGCTTAAATCTATCTTTTAGTTGCATATAAGAATTGTGTGTATTTTTAATTATATTTATTAGAGCAGTTTTAGATTTACAGAAATTTGTGTGGAGAGTAGAGAAAGTTCTCATTTCACCCTCAATTTTCCCTTACTAATATCATCTTGTATTAACACCATATTTGTTAGAATTGATAAACCAATGTCACTACATTGTTAATTCAAATCTATATACTCGGGCTTATTTTTTGTGTTGCAGAGCTTTCAACATAATTAAAATTTATACAATTTTCACACAACACCTAGATACACATTCTATTCAAGTTTAGTGTCTCCTGGTTTATAGTTTCTGCTTAAATCTATTTTATATACTATGTTGTTTTCAGTGTTGAATGCAATGGTATAAAATGTGTTTTCACTTTTCAAATAAGTGTCATTCAAAATTACACATACTACAGTTCTTCTTTTTCACTGCATATGGAGAAAACTGTACAGTATCAAGTTCCTGATAGTTTCATATGTAAATCAGTAAGTCCATGATTGTCAGAAAAGTGATATGGACATGAAGAAATTCATTCATTCTATAATGTTTTTATTTTCTTTTTACCATGGGTACAAGCAAAGGAAACAAAACCATGTTGAGGGAGGGGCACAATGTCATTAATTGGCTCTCCTGACAAGATGGACAGTTAGGCTCTCGAGCGCCACATGTAAAAGAACTAATGGTTCCTGGAGAGAGTCTAGCCGGCTCAGGAAAAAAATTGGAGACTACAATGATAACATTAATAGCCTTAATGAGCGTGTGTACATTTATCTTCAGAGTGAAACAGTGAGCCTTGGTCCACACTCTGCCGTCAGTTGGTGCTTCCATGTCGTAGTCGTGAAAATTAAACAGTGGGTGATTTCTCGCTAGAAAAGCAACATTCTTTTACATGTGTATATGTGTGTGGTTCTATTTATTATTTATTTCTGGCTGTGCTGGTCCTCGCTGATGCACGGACTTTGCCCTAGCTGTGGCGAGCAGGGGCTTCTCTAGCTGTGGCGCACGGGCTTCTTGTTCCGGTGGCTTCCCCTGTTGCAGAGCGTGGGCTCCGAGGAGTGAGGGCTTCGGAAGTTGCGGCCCCCAGGCTCTAGAGCGCAGGCTCAGTAGCTGTGGCGCAGGGGCTTAGTTGCCCTGCAGAATGTGGGATCTTCCCGGATCAGAGATAGAATCCGTGCCTCCCACACTGGCAGGCGGATTCTTTAGCACCAAGCCACCAGGGACGCCTGTGAAGTAACATTCCTAAAGAGAGGTCAGAACAACACAAGTGGACATGCTCCATGTTTAACTCCATGTGCAAAGGCGGGCCTGGGAGGGCTGCCCATCAGTCATACTTCTGTTGCTTCATCACACATCGGACACGTGGGAACTGATTTAGCCCAGGTCAGGGGTCAGCAAATGAGCGACAGGAGGGAGAGCCTGCACAGTCTGAGAGTCAGGTGCTCAAATGAGTGGCATTTTAGGACATAAGGTCTAAGTAAATCGAGGATCCAATGAAGGAAATTAATAACATCGCAGTTAATGAATATATTCTCAAGCATCTTCAGGGTCCTGTTATGATATCATAGAACATTTTCACTCCACCCTTGGAGAGTTTAGATTGTGCTAAGTAGAATATGCTGAAATATTTCTGCTTATTTCTTCAAAGACTATTTCTTAGAGCAGTTTTAAGTTTACAGCAAAAGTGGAAGAGAAGGTACAGAAATTCCCCATTTCCCACTGTGCTCACACACGAACGGTCTGACCCATTAGCAACACTCCCATGCCTACTTATTTTCACGATATTTTTGACAATATTTAACTATCCAAATCTTTCCAGTGTTTGTTAAGTTCTCCCCGCCACCATGGGCCTTTGTCTATTTGTTTTTGTTTTTTTTTAATTTGTTGGAGTATATTTGATTTAAAATGTTGTGTTAGTTTCAGGTGTACTGCAAAGTGAATCAGTTATACATATATCAAAGTGACTCGGTTATACATATATTTGTATCACTTACACATATGCATCTATCCCCTCTGTTTTAGATTCTTTTCCCAATACTGGCTATCACAGAGTATTGAGCAGAGTTTTCTGCGCTATACAGTAGGTCCTTATTAGTTTTCTACTTTATATATTGTAGTGAGTATGCATCAGTCTCAGTCTCCCAGTTTATCCCTCCTTCCCCCTTCTCTAATCAGTAGCCTTAAGTTTGTTTTCTACATCTGTGACTGTACTTACAGCTTATAGGCTATGTAATTTTGCACAATTTACCTCTCAGAACTCCAATGTGCTGTCTATAAAATAAAAATAGTAATGTTTTATGGGGAATAAAGGCACAGTCTGATCCTATGGTACACAGGGCATTGTGTCTTGCACATGATGCACCTCGTGAATGTTGGTGACAGGGCTTAACCAGAGCAAGTACAGGGCCCATCCAGCTCTCTGTGGTGGCTCTGATGGATTGTCACTGTTGATGTCGTATCAATGGGAAAAGTGTTCAAAACACTCGCCGTAGCTATAGACAGATTGCGATTATCTTAAGTTGTAATTTTAACAGCAAATTAAGTAAAACAAATTTAGAGATATGCAGGGTGTTAGATGTTCAGAGTGGGAGAGATACAAGCTGGAGCAATTAGAAATGTTCTCAAAGATTTGGAATATTCTTTGGAAGGACTGATGCTGAATCTGGAGCTCCAGTACTTTGACCACCTGATGCAAAGAGCTGGACTCACTGGGAAAGACCCTGATGCTGGGAAAGATTGAGGGCAGGAGAAGGGGGGCCGCAGAGGATGAGATGGTTGGATGGCATCACCAACTCAATGGTCATGAATTTGAGCAAACTCCAGGAGACAGTGGAGAACAGGGAAGCCTGGCATGCTGTATAGTCCAGGGGCTCACAGAGTCAGACACAGCTTAGCAACCGAACAACAACAACAAAGATTTGGTGCTTGAAGAATGAGTGGGAGGGAGAGGTATTCAAGTTCAGGAGAATTTTTTTTTAAATATCTATTTATTGTTTGGCTGTGGAGGGTCTTAACTGCAGCACTCAGGATCTTCGTTGTGTCTCAGAGGCTCAGTAGTTGCAGCAGGCAGGCTTAGCTCCCCGACCAGGGATCAAACCCTTGTCCCTTGCATTGCAGGGCAGATTCTTAACCACTGAACCATCAGGGAATTCCCTGGGAGAGTGTTTTATGCTCGCTCACATAAAGATTTCCAGTGTGGTTCAGTGCCAAGCCTGACGAAAAATGCCTCCGTGTCACTTTGCTGGGAAGAGAATCAGCATATAGCAAGCCTTTTAGGGTTGCTATTAGGCGTTCCAGACAAGCCTGTTGTGAAGAGGGACCCCCAGTGGTGAGAGGTGCTTCATTTAGAAGATGCTCATCTGAAACGACTGACAACTGGAGGAGCCTCCCCGCTCCCGCCCCGCCCCCCGTCCCGCCCCACAGGCCCTAGTCCTTGACAGCAGCCCCCAAAAGGGACTGTAGAGGCTTATTCTGTGACCGCGACACTTGTGGGTAAGAACAGCAACCCTGGCACACAGGGAGAGGCAGGGCGGTCCCTCCCCTCCCCTGGCCCCCTGACCAGCCCTGTGAGAACTGCTTTCCCACCCTCGCAACAGGACTCCACCTCAAAATAAAGCAGACGCCATCCTAGCTGCCTAAGCAGCCCCGTGGGGTTTCTGGGAGCTGAAAACCGCAGCAGAGCTTTCGCCTGACTGGGCATGACTCTAAGACAAGAAAAAGGATAATTTTAGACCACCAGCTTTGACCTTGCGAGTACAAGGAGAATGGTATAAAGAAAGAAAAATAAAGTGGAAGAAACAAGCGGAAAATGATAGGATTTAAACCACTAGATCCTAAGATCAGACCCAGTTTTTTAAATACCCTAAAACCTCATATTGGGGAGTTTAAATCTGAACTTAGCTATTGTTTCTTGTATTTATTTTATGTGTAATATAAATGATCATTGTTGTTTAGTCCCTAAGTTGTGTCCAGCTCTTTTGTGACTCCATGAACTATATAACTCGCCAGGCTTCTATGTCTTACCTGGGATTCTTGGCAAGAATACTGGAGTGGGTTGCCATTTCCTCCTCCAGGGGATCTTCCCAACCCAGGGATCGAACCATCATCTTCTGCATTGCAAGCGGATTCTTTACCCCTGAGCCACCTGGGAAGCCCAATTAGGAGCTGCTTAATATTAATGCTCTTCTGACGCCTACTGTTTATCGACACTTTGCCTTGTGCAGATCACACAGAATGCCCCATGCACCATACTCAGTGTATTAGTTGCTTTTGGCTGCTGTAACAAGTTTCCACAAATTTTGTGGCTTAAGTGACACAGACCTATTCTCTTACATTTCCAGAGACCGGAAATCCAAAATGGGTCAGCAGGGCTGCATTCCTTCTGGAGACTCTAGGGAAATATCCTTTTCTTGCCTTTTCCTGCATTTCTTGGCTTCTGATCCTGCCCGTCCTGACCTCTGTTTCCGTAGTCACGTCTCCCTCTCTGACTCCCATCCTCCCGTCTCCCTCTTATAAGGATCCTTATGACTGTAGGGCCCACCCGAGTAATTCAAAATAATCTCCCATCTTGAGATCTTTAACTTAATCCCATCTGCAGAGCCTGTTTGGGCAAGCAAGTGACATATTCCCAGGTTCCTGGGACTGGAATGTGGACTTCAGAGGGTCTCTTGTACCACACCGAGGCTTCCCATGTGTTAGACCATCAACCTAGACTGAAGTCCATTGGAAGAGAAAATGGCCAAATGTTACAAGTGGAAGGTCAGTTTGTTCCTGTACAGAATTCTATAGGGTAATATATTTCATATGGGCTTCCCAGGTGGCTCAGCAGTGAAAAAAAAATCTGCCTGCAGTGCATGAGACATGGGTTCGATCCCTGGGTTGAGAAGATTCTCCTGGAGGAGGAAATGGCAACCCACTCCAGCGTTCTTACCTGGAGAATCCTATGGACATAGCACAGTAGTACATGCATGCTTAGTTGAGTTTGATTCTTTGCAACCTCGTGGACTATAGCCCATCAGGCTCCTCTGTCCTTGGGATTCTCCAGGCAAGTGGATTACCATGCCCTTCTCCAGGGGATCTTCTTGATCCAGGGAATCAAACCCAGGTCTCCCACATTGCAGGCAGATCCTTTACCAACTGAGCCACCAGGGAGGCCCACGTGCACTACTACTACTGTGGCTACTAGTACATTTTATATGTGAAAAATGAAAATGTATTTAAGTGTTATATTCAGAAAGAGGAAGTGTCTCCCTTAACATTCTGTGAATATTTTAATGTGTGGTCCACAGCGTCTTCTCCTTCATCCTGCAGCCTAGCTAACTGTGGGTCCTCCATCCTCTGGGGGCTGGTGTCAACTCCAGGTGAACCACTTAAGACAGCTTATTTCTTCTCAGGTACAGTGTGTCCTTGCTTTATGTTTAGCATTTAAACTGGCTGTCAGCCCTGCCCCAGAACAGTGACCTGAACTTGCAGTCTGCACACACGCTAAGTCACTTCTTAGGGACGGCATGGACTGTAGCCCACCAGTCTTCTGACCCTGGGATTCTCCAGGCAAGAATACTGGAGTGGGTTGCCATGCCCTCCTCCCAGGGATCTTCCTGACCCAGGGATTGAACTTGTGTCTCTTAAGTCTCTTGCATTGGCAGGCATGTTCTTTATCAATAGAGCCACCTGCAGTTTAGCACAGCACATCCTCTGAAGTACAACAGTGTCTTTCTGGCTTCCCCCTGTGGCTTGTGGTGGCTCGAAGAAGCAGGAAGAAAGTTCAGGGTAGGGAACACCCTGGGGTGGTGGGAGAGGGGGCAGTTAGCAGATGGCACCCTGGCAGTAGAGGAGGTTTTCTGGGCGTTGATGGGTGACAGGACTGTGTGCTGATGGTCCCAGCAGGAACTGCCTGCAGAGGAGGGGTTGGAATTCAATTCCCAGTGCAGATGGAGGAGCTTACTGTAGAAGCTTCACATCCGTGGATAAGATAACAAAGATGTCAGAGAGGTACTTACCCTCCTAGAGAGTGTCGATACCACAGCATTGTGACTCGCTGCAAAGCCAAGGGCTTGCTGGGGGCACCTGCTCAGCTTGGACGCTGGAAGCTTGGCGATCTCTTAGTGACACTCAGCGCTGTCCCGTGTGTGGCTCCTTAGAGGCTGCTGGGGGCCACGTTCTCCTTGTACTTAATTCAACTCTGTCAGGACTAGCTTATGGTGAGATTTGGTTGTATTTTTAATTTATGGTGATCAGACATAGAGGTACTAGTTTCCTACTGATGCTTTAACAAAGAACCACAAACTTAGTGGCTTAAAGCAACACACATTTGTTTTCTTACAGTTCTGTCTGTCAGAAGTCCAGCATGTATCTCACTGAGCCAAGTTCAAGGCTATAATTCCTTTCTGGAGATTCTGGAGCATCTCCTTTCTTGCCTCTTCCACCTTCTAGTGTCTTCTTTCTTGCCTCTTCCGCCTTCTAGTGGCTGCCTACTTTCCTTGGCTCATGGTCCCTTCTACCATCTTAAAGCCAAGCAGAATCCTTCTTCTTCTTTTTGTTATGGGAGAGTGACTGTTTCTTTTCTTTTCTTAAATACTTGTTTATTTGATTGCACTGGATCTTAGTTGTGGCATGTGAACTCTTAATCGCTGCATGTGGGATTTAGTTCCCTGGCCAGGGATTAAACCCAGGCCCCCTGCACTGGGAGCACAGACCAGGGAGGTCCCCAGAATCTTTCTTATATTCCCATCTCACTGATGGTCTTTTTTTTTTTTTTTTTTTGCGCATCTTCCTCTTCCTTTCTCTTCTGATATCTGGATTCTGAACATCTTGGGATCATGCCATTCTCTTCCAAAACTTTGTTACCAGTGTTGTGGCTGCATTTCAACTAGAGAGTTATGAGTGAGGAAATAGTGATCAAGGTAAAAAGAGAGAGTTTCAGAAACACTGTAGCCAGGGGTCAGAAGCATGGCAGGTGTGAACAACATAGAAAAGAAAGAGGGTAGGGCACCAAGAAGTATGTCCTGGTGAGTCTGAGCTTTTTATGTCAATAAAACTTGTGCTTTTCAAATAAATGAACTTTAAATGTTTGTAGAAACATTTAAACATGTTTGTAGAAAGCATCCATTGTTTTTGTTATTCAGAAGAAATAATTCATGATAAAATAATAAAGAAGCTGAACAGATACAGAAGTATCTAGGTGAATAATCATACCATAATACCATAGAATTGCAAGGACTTTTCAGAGAAATAGAATTCTGTTTGGTTTGTATAAATTATAATTCCCATATTTATTTCTCACCAGTCTATTTCATTCTCCATTAAAACTCTGGGAGAATATAAAAATTGACCTGTATCAAATAGAAACATGATTCTGGCAGCAAAACAGGTTTCCGTAAAAATCAAGCAAAGTGGACAAAAGAGAAGAGCTATGCAGATTTTATTACATTTATTTTTGTCCAGTCCCTCAGTTTTTCCTGATTTATTTTAAAACCCAGGTCACATGGGCCAGAATCTATATTTATTGTTAAATAAATATATCTGTTAGACTTGAACCATACATGGAAAATATTGCTAATCTTGATTCCAGTGGTATTTTAAAATATTAATATTCTGAGTTGGTTTAGTGGCTTTAGCCTTTTTTTTTTCTCCAGGCTTTGCACTCAAATGTAATTGCCAGCTTTTCTCCACTTTGCCCCACTTTTCTCACTTTCTGTGTCCCATTAAAGCTTGAAAGGATGTCATCCCTCATAGGACATGATTCTCATCCCCCATTCTTCTTTATTTCCATCCTTGCATTTCCGTCTTAGCTAAATGTTAGCCTCCAGTAAATAATTCCTTTTGGCTCAATGGACAAGAGAAACCAAGCAAAACTTCATTCTTGAAGGAAATTACTAAGCTCATTTTTACACCATCTCTTTTAAAATTCCATAACTACTTCTTAATCAGACACTTTCATTAAATTCTAGATGTCAATGAGCAGAATCAAAGGCCCATAGCTATATGCTTTTCAGAATAAAGTTTTGCTGTTGCCTCTAGCTTTGCACATTCTGATCTAAAGCATTAATATTTCATTTATTTCTGCCTCAATCATCTGGTGGTATAATGCTTAAAAAAAAATCACAGGAAAATGACTGAGGTTTGGTTAGTAGTAAAAAAAAGGCAAGTCTTTTCAGAATCACCAAGAGCTACAGACAGTGTTTCAACTGTACTTACTACAGAGAGGTCTCAATTCATGTCCCAGTCTGTCTGGACTGAACAGCTGTGCCAAGAATTCTGGATCTGTGATTAACTAGTAATGTCTGCATGGGTACAGAATGTGAGAGTAGGAATATATGTGTGTGTGTGTGTGTGTGTGTGTGTGTGTGTGTGTGTGTGCGTGCGGGCGTGGCGGCTTACACATTCTTAAAATCTAGATGAAGGCTTCCTGACAGCATTTTTTTTTTCTTTTAAAGACAGTGTAGGGGCAGAGGAGGAATTGGGAGGTTTGAAACTAAGTATAAAATAAATAACTAATGAGAACCTACTATATAGCACAGGGAACTCTACTTATTAAATGCACTGTAACGACCTGAATGGGAAGGAAGTCCAGAAGGGAGGAGATACATGTATATATATATATATGTATATTGCTGATTCATTTTGCTTTACTGTAGAAACTAACAGAACATTGTAAAGCAACTATAGTCTAATAAAAATTTAATTATCCTCTAATTAAAAATAAATTTTAAAAGTACTTAGAAAAAAAATTAATTTGTAAAAGGCAGTATGGCAGTGGAAGGAACTTGGATGGGTCCAGGAATCAGATCCATTTGGGTCCAAATCTCTCCTGTGAGTGAGTGAGTGAGTGAGTAAAGGTGCTCAGTCGTGTCCGACTCTTTGCGACCCCATGGATTATAGCCCGCCAGTCTCTCCTGTAGTTTTATCCAATTGTATGATGCTAGGAAAGCCAACTACCACTTGTGCAATCTTTAAGATGGGATCGATAATACCTGCATTTCATGGTTGTTGGAGTCGTTAATCAGAACATTGCAGGTGAAAGCCCTGGGCCCTAGGAGAGTCTTCATCTATGGTAGCTCTACTGCTCATTTCCTGTGTTATCTTTCCACACTGTCACCCACCGATCTGCCAAGACAAGGTTTTCACCAGACCATGGGGCTCTAGCAGAAGGGAGAGATTTCGCAACTGAACCAGTCACATTATACGGCTTCTCACTCAGATCAGACCCAAACAAGGTCTTCTTGGGAAGTTCACAGACTTAAGCTGGTGAAGAAGACAAGCTCTGTTGTCTTGTGCTCCCAGAGCTGAGGATTCTCCTCCTGTGACAAAGCCTGCCCATGGTGGGGAGAATGAAGTCATGGTGCAGCGCGAGTGTCTAGTTCTAGAGCCTGGGCCCCTGGAGCAGCCCCAGGTCCTGTCCTCCCAAAGCTTAGTCATCTTTCTATTTGGTTCATTAAGGTCCATCCCCTACTCCCACCCCAAACACAGACTTCTAGTCCCATTTAACTTTTTTTTTTTTTTTAATGTAGTTATTGTTGTTTAATCTGGCAGCACTGGATCTTAGTTGCAGCACATGGGATCTTTACCTGTGGCATGTGAGCTCTTAGTTGCAGCCATGTGGGACTGCAGCCATGTGGGACCTAATTCTCTGACCAGGCAACAAGCCCAGGTCCCTGGCATTGGGAGCATAGAGTCTTGGACCACTGGACCACCATTTAACTTTCAGCTAGATCCAAACTCGAAACAGTTCTGACTGATACACTAATTATTATTATGCCTGTTTTTAAAAGAAGTTTAATTTCTACAGATTATCACTAAATTCCATAGTTGCTCTTCTCTTGATATTTTTTCATTTTCTTTGTATGAACAAGTCTTAAAATCCACAAGAGGTGGATTTCAATGACTTTGCTTATAAGCATGTCATATTAAATAGCTGAGGTGTGAATATTTATGATTGATGCTGCTGCTGCTGCTGCTAAGTCGCTTCAGTCGTGTCTGACTCTGTGCAACCCCATAGATAGCAGCTCACCAGGCTCCCCCAACCCTGGGATTCTCCAGGCAAGAACACTGGAGTGGGTTGCCATTTCCTTCTCCAATGCATGAAAGTGAAAAGTGAAAGTGAAGTCACTCAGTCGTGTCCAACTCTTAGCGACCCCATGGACTGCAGCCTACCAGGCTCCTCCGTCCATGGGATTTTCCAGGCAAGAGTACTGGAGTAGGGTGCCATTGCCTTCTCCTATGGTTGATGACATACTGGTAAAGTCTTTCTCTTGCAGTGGCTTAAATAGATAACATTTATATCCAAAAATTGGCACTATTGAGTGGTCTTTTAAAAGTTTGGTGCCATATGATGCAAATGAAGCCAAAGTCATCCTTCTAGAACCTGTTCAGACAAGATAGGTCTCTAGAAAGAAAGCTCCACTCCATCTCACAGATGGTACCTGCCAGTCTGGAGTCCTCAGAGGCCTAGGTAACCCTGGGAGGACCTCAGCCTCAGCGCCATCCTCGTGGGAACTGTGTCCAAAGGCATTTCATTTCTGTTACCCTCATTCCCAGGCTTCCCTCCTGGCTCAGTGGTAAAGAATCCACCTACCATACAGGAGACACAGGTTCAATCCCTTGTTCTGGAAGATCCTCTGGAGTGGGAAATGGCAACCCACTCCAGTTTTTCTTGCCTGGAGAACCCCAGGTACAGAGGAGCCTGGAGGGCTCCAGTCCACAGGGTTGCAAAAGTCAGACATGACTGAGCATGCATACATACAATGCACCCTCATTCCCACCCCACCACCTACAACCACCGACTCCAGTGTCTGGCCATGGTTGATCTTCCAGAAATGCTTGTTTAATTTTGGTTTTGGCCACCCCTCGAGCATCAGAAGCTTGGTTCTTGGACTGGGGATTGAACCTGTGCTCCTGCAGTGGAAGTGCAGATTCTTAACTCCTGGACTGCCTGGGAAGTCCTGTTTGTTTGATTGATTAGAACCTCAAGCAGAGAGAAAACTTATTATTCTAGTATACCTTTTCCCTAAATCTCACCCCAACAATTGTCCCTCACTATCTTCAGGCTTTTTCTGTATAAAAGCACCTTCCTTTCTACTTCAGTATTTCTCAGCTCCTTTAAGAAGAAAATATGTCTTTAAAATGAAAATTCTAGATTCAGGAGAATGATTTTTCCATAAGCTGTATAGAAAAATCAGATCTACAGATTTCAACTTACTACTTGTACACATATACACGACTAGTCTTGCCCTTAAGAAATACTGTATGTTATTGTATAAACTCATACACATGAAATAGTTGGAAAATCACAAATTCACAAACTCTCATAATTATGGAAACTGAAAAGAAGCAGCCAGGGGGTGTCCTTTTTATTTTCCATTTTTCCCATCACAGTGCTAAGCATGAATAGAGCAGACATTTGCTATTAATTTGCACTTTAACTAAAAGCCTATATAATCCAATTCAGCTTTTTGTTGAACTTTAGTTGTTTCACCTAGATTGAGCTTTTATATCTTATTTGTTATAAACTCTTCATGAACCAAATTTGAATTATGCCTTTATGATTATCTTTTGGGTCCTAAATATACATTAAATACTTAGTCGATACTTGATAACTAAATAGGAAGTACAAGAAAAAAGAATGTTTTCACAAGCTGATAGTGTAATGGGAAACACAGGATCAACTCAAAGATGACTGTAATTTCCCAAAGAGCATTCAAATGAATAATTTAACCGGCTTTCACTTTAAAGCTGACCTAAGATGGCATTACTCAGTAGGACTGAAATTGCTGTGTCCCAGAGCAAACAGAGAAATATAATATGTAGGCCAATAGGCGGGTAGAATGTTCTGCTCAGTCGTATGTTCTGTTTAATATAACTTCAGAATCTGAGGAATCATGAGCGTCTTTAATCCAAGTCCTTCATTTTGTAGAGAGAAGTGACTTCCCCAGAATCACCCAGTTAACTTGAGATAGAAAGCTCTATCTCAAATCCTCAAGTTCCTAACTTTCTCATCTAGTGATGGCCATTCAGTCCCCCTGAGCCTCAGTTTTTTCATCCATGCTATGAGAGACAGTATTTGACACTGGATTTCCGCACCCAGTGAAACATGTGTGTAAAGAAACTTTGTTCCTTGTAAAGCTCCAGGGTAATGTGAGATAGTATTCTTTTGTTGTTGGGATCTTGAAATCGCTATGTAGAATTTCTGATACTAGAGAATGCCAGTTGAAGAAATGCAGGAAACACCTGGTTTTTTTACTCTACACTTACTTATCCAGGGATGTGACTTGGAAACATTAAAAGTAAAGGCTGCTTTTAGATAGAATCTTTCAAAAGAAAGCTTTTTTTTTTAAGTGACTCTCCATCTAGAGCAATAAAGAAAAACATTGTTCTGATTCATGTCTTAGCCGGCTGTCACTTATTAAAAACTATTTCCTCTAAGAACAGGTCTATTAACTAACCTGTATTTGTCCATCTCACACTGAATTTTCATCTCTCTATTATGTTCCTGTTCAAATGGAGGCAGCTGTGCGTGAATATCAATTAAAGTTAATGGAAATTTGGTTCTCCTCTCTCACCGCTGAAAAATTGTGAATAGATGTTTTAACTGCTGTTTGCATAGTACTAGATGAGGCACTTGGGAGTGTAGCTGAGGTAGAGAAATTTAAATTGTCATCAACACAATGGCAATAGCTCATGAGTGGGCTCCGCCAGAGGAGAGTGTGCTGGGTAGCCCTGTGTTCAGAGGACAGAGTGGGAGGTCCCACCAGCAACTCAGTTCAGTGGCTGTGGGTGGAAATTTCCCAAGCTCTTAATATGGAGATGGTCCAACATGTAAAGACAATTGTCCAAGTAAGTAAAAACAGAAAGAATGAGAATTTCTGGGTGTGACACACAAGTCCTTCTTTTCCATCACTACGATTCAATTGCAAGTTCTACACAAAGTTGACTGTGCTCTGCAGTAAAATGGGAAAAATACCTCACTTGAATCATTGAAACCCGGAGATGCTGACCAAACGTTATTTTAGCAAGTGATTTCAATTTTTTCAGAAAAGAATGTTTTCTACAAAGGGCCACCATTAATTGACTTTAATTTTCTTCTTTTCCTGCATGGAATAGCCTTGATTTTCAATAGAGTAAGATAAAGTAGGAAAGAAATAGAAAGGCGACCAATATGGATAAAGCCTGTTTTCAGTGTATGTGTTACAACATGTATTTATAAGGTTAGAGATATTTAGAGGCTTCCCTGGTAGCTCAGCTGATAAAGAATCCATCTGCAATGCCAGAGACCTCAGTTTGATTCCTGGGTTGGGAAGAGCCCCTGGAGAAGGGATAGGCTACCCACTTCAGTATTCTTGGGTTTCCCTGGTGGCCCAGATGGTAAAGAATCCGCCAGCAAGGCAGGAGACCTGGGTTCAATCCCTGGGTCGGGAAGATCCCCTGGAGAAGGGAGCAGCTACCCACTCCAGTATTCTTGCCTGGAAAATTCCATGGACAGGGGAGCCTGATGGGCTGCAGTCCATGGGGTTGCAGAGTCAGACACGACTGAAGGGACTTAGCATGCATGCTCCCTGAAGTCACTTCCTGCAGAGCAGCCACAGTGATCTCTGAGAAGCTTTAATATTTATCACACTCTCCTTCTCCCACTTGTAATTCCCCAATGGCATCCCCTCCGCTTGCCATGACATCCAGACTCTGTCCTGGATAACAAAGCTGCTGCTTCCTGGGTCCTGCCTAGGTCTCCAGTATTGTTTTCTGTCAGTCTGCCTTTTTTCACAGCCCAGTATAGTGTTTCCTTCTTGTTCTCTAACACATCATATATGTTCCCACAACTGAGCTTTTGCATAAATTCTCTGCTTTATGAGCTCTTGGCTCTCATCTCTGAGTGGCTGGATCCTTCTTAACTTTCAGATCTCAGCCTAATGCACCTGCTGGAAGATGCCTCCCACAATAATTCCTCTGAAGTAGTCACCCCCTATCTTGCCCCTCTGCTTTCCCTCCTGTGCATTTGTTGTTGTCTGATATTGTCTTGCTTATCTGTTTATTAATTTTTCACTTTTCAGTCTGCGTGCAGGCATGTACCCCTGTACTGTAGGCTCTGAGAGAAGGGCCTTGAAAGTATTCTTTGCCATGGTAAACTCAGTCCTTGAAACAGTGCCTGTAGAAGATGCTCAAAAAACATATTTGGAACAAATGAGTGCATGCATTCAAGCAACAGAGAAATCTGTTTAGGGGGAAATTGATGATGTCTGCTTTATTTCATAGTGAGGACTTGGCTGATCTTGCTAAATTCCTAAGAACTAATCAAAAAATAAAAAAATAAAACTTCCTGTTATTTGGACAGTTCAGTTCATTGAACTCTCTTTCTTCTGCATTTGTGATCAAGGCTGCCATAAAGGAGAAGCATGTTGGCATTGTGAGTTTCTGATTAGATGCATGGAAGAGGTTAATGTGACCTGGAGACAGGATCCTTATGACCCAGGATGTCTAGATTCTCGTTGATTTGATAAGATTGTGGCCGTGATCTTCAGGTCTTTTGGCAAAACCAGAAAGTCTGCAGTACTAAGAACTACTCCAGTGGATGGTTATAGTTTTCTCACCACTCCTCCTTCCTTTTTTTCTGCTACCAAATGAAATAAAAAGTACAGCAGACATGGCCCTGAGATATTCTGTCAGAATAAACCATGTAGAGATTCTCACCTGTGGGGCTGAAGCACCCGTGTGAACCTAAGTCTATCTAACTCTCAGCTAAGCTACACCCTTTCCCTAAGGAGATTTCTAAGGCCAAGACTGTTGACCCATTTAGAGATCCAGGGGTAAGGAGCTTTCTATTTATTTGCCAATAAAGCACTATTTATGGCATTCTGATCACACTTCGCTCTTAAGACTATACTTACAGGGTTTTGTATGGGGAGAGTATAGAAGACTCCTTGTAGGGTTTATCCTTTGGGGATTAGGATTGAAAACATTGAAGACGATTTTACTTAGTACTGAAAATAGTTGTATATGGCCTCTAGCCATTTCCCCATTCCTCCCTTCTCATTTCACAATTGCAGAGTGCTACTGGTGTAGTTTGCCTCTGTTTTGAGCCCCACCCTTCCTGTTGCTAAGCAGATGAACTGGGTTGCATAAATTGTCAATTACTCAGCTGTGACAATGAAAGCGACAGGACAGCCATGGGCAGAAATGAGGACAGCAACTTCTAGCCCTTGGATTTCAGATCAGATGATAGAGAGAGAGGTAGAAGGCAACAGGTGAAGTTATCATAAGTAAAAGTTTGAGCTTTACAAACTGGTAAAATTTGAAAACAGAACAAAAATGCCCCCTCCCCTTGCCTTTACGTAATTTCCTTTACGTATATTTTCAGGAAGACCTGAGCAAGCTCATTCTCCTTTTCAGAATATTTGTTTATTGAAGGGAATTCTTCCTTTAATGTAAAAGTCATCTCTTATCATGACCAAAAGTAAAAAAGAAGAAAGGATATTATGGAAGGAAAAATGAAATATAATTCTGCTACTTTAATACCACCTTATTAGAATTTGTGTGTGTTTCCTTCAGAGATTTGTATTCGTTATATTAGAGGAAATGGATTAGATTTGTTTGGGTATTCATTTCTTTGTTTGTGTCTAGTTACACTTTACATACTTTTATCCTTTAGTTTTGGGATTCCCTGGTGGCTCAATGGTAAAGATCCCCTGGAGAAGGAAACGGCAACCCACTCTGATATTCTTGCCTGGGAAATCTCATGGACAGGGGAGCCTGGCAATCTATAGCCCATAGGGTCGCAAAGACCCAGACATGACTGAGCAACTAAACAGCAAACAACAATCCTTAGTTTTAGAATATTTATTGAGTAGCAGTTACTAGTTTAATATTTCAGGTTACGTTGAATCCGAAGTCTGAAATCAGTTCTAAATCTGTATGTATTCATGAGCATATTTGCATTCTGACCCAACAACAACAAAAAAGCTGACTTTGCTTTGGGCCATGAATCTTGACTCATCTCGTTACCCAGCTTCTTTAATAAAGCAGGTGTCCACCAAACCTTCGGCTCTCAGCACGTCACCTGTGACTTCCCATGGAAATTTTCCACGAAACAAACATTGAATAGGATTACAAAGATTTCCTCCTGGAGTCCTAGTGTACCGACTCCACTCACCTAGAAGAGGCAGAGTAAGCTCAATGCCGGCTCTAGCCCCCAGAGAGCAGTAAACCGTGTGTACAAGCATAATTAGCGCACCATCAGGTTGTAAGAACCAGTATTTGGCTTTCTCTGTTGGGATGTTTTCCTCCAGTGGCTTCCCAAAGAGCTCCTTTGCAAGCAGCTGTGGAAACTACTATAGCAAACAATACACTAAAAAAATTTTAAAAAGCGCATGCTGCAAATGGAACGCTAGAGGGCACTAGAGTGACATTGTTATGGGACTGCATTTCCCTTCGCTCTGCCACGAAAATACTATTTTTATTGAAGTGCAGTTGGTTTACAATGTTGTTAATTCCTGTTGGACAGCAAAGTGATTTGATTGTTGTTGTTGTTCAGTCGCTCAACAATTGCCGTTCGCGTCCGACTGCCTGTGACCCCATGGACTGCAGCACACCAGGCCTCCCTGTCCTTCACTGTCTCTCGGAGTTTGCTCAGACCCATGTCCATTGAGTCAGTGATGCCATCCAACCATCTCATCCTCGTCGCTCCCTTCTCCACCTTCCCTCAGTCTTGCCCAGCATCAGGGTCTTTTCCAATGATTTGGCTCTTCGCCTCAGGTAGCCAAAGTATTGGAGCTTCACATGTATTCTTTTTCCCTACATATATATATATATATATATTTACATTTTTTAAAAATATCCTTTTCCATTATGGCTTATCGTGGGATACTGAATATATAATTGTCTGTGCTATTCAGTAGGACCTTGTTGTTTATCCATTCGATATATAATAGCTTACATCTGTTCACTTTTCCCTTTCATGCATTGGAGAAGGAAATGGCAACCCTCTCCACTGTTCTTGCCTGGAGAATCCCAGGGACAGGGGAGCCTGGTGGGCTGCCGTCTATGGAGTCGCACGGAGTTGGACACGGCTGAAGTGACTTAGCAGCAGCAGTTAACCCTATCCTCCCGTTCCATCCCTCCTGCAATGTCCTCCCCCTGTTAAAAGCTTTTAAAATATTGTGCTGGCTTGTCTTGAACACATTTGCAAGAGTTTACACAACATAGATTTATGATATGAGTCAAAAGTTTCTTGTTATCTATCATTCTAATCAACGTTTTCTCAAAAGCAGGTCTTTTCTTCCTATGCTGAATTTAAAAGAATCTTTAGTAATTTCTTCTTAGTTTTGTTTTTGAAGGAAAGTACATCTTATTCTTCTAAGATTTAACTTGCCTAATAGTTCTAATACTAAAGATATTAGAATCTGCTAGATATTAAAGAAAGGAATTATTCCCAAACCTGCTTTCAGACTCACAGGATGTGGTCATCATATCAGTACGTGTCTGCTGTTGAATTTAAAATAAAGCATATGAATGCACCAGGATAATGTAGCAGTGCTAAAAGTAGATAAGTATGGGTAGTTAGAAAATTATACTGTCATTTAGTCCTAAACAAACAGTTTAAACAGAAGGTTTTCTTTTACAATCAATGTTAAGCTATTAGAATTCTAAGTGAAGTAGTTTTGTTCGATATAAATTACCTTAAAAGTGGGAATTTAGTGTCTAATGTTTATGTGCCTGCGTGCCTAGAATTGTCTTTTAAATCATCCTTGCTTCCCCTCAAGACCTGTCAGTCTACTTGAAGAAACAAGGTATTTTCCTTTTAAGAAGTTGTCACATGACAATTTAATCCAAGAGATAAATAACACCTACCAAACATATAGAATTTTGCACATGTGTATCAGGTAAAATTGTGTTTAAAGGGTGGAGATGCTACAGGAGAGGAGGGGCTAGGGGGAGACTTATGGAAGGGAAAGGGCTCTCTGGGCTTGAAGGCTGGGTAGGATTTGGGCAGAGGACAGGTAATTCAGAATCACAGCCCGGCGAGAAGGGGGAAGGAAGAGTTAGTCCCTCAGTTGTGTCCGACTCTTTGCAATCTCATGGACTGTAGCCCACTGGGCTCCTCTGTCCATAGGATTTCCTAGGCATAAACACTGGAGTGGGTTGCCATTTCCTCCTCCAAGGGATCTTCCCAGCCCGGGATGAAACCTGTGTCTCCCACATTGCTGGTGGATTCTTTACTGTCTGAGGCACTAGGAAGCCCTGGTGAGAAGGGAGGCATGCGTGCTGTCGTGTCCGACTCTCTGTGACTGCAGGGACTGTGGCCTGTAAGGCTCCTCTGTCCATAGAATTTTCCAGGCAAGAATACTGGAGTGGGTTGCCATTTCCTTTGGCAAGAATTCCCCAGCCCCAACATACCAGCCCCAACATACCAGCATCTCCTGGTCCCTCCACAGGGAGGTCCCAATCCAGGGTTACACATGCCATTTGTTTTTATGTTATTGCTTTGTTTGTTTTTATGTTGGAATTTGGGGTAGTTGTCTTTTGTTTGGGTTTTGTTTTGGAGTTTGTGTTGTTTGTTGTTTTGATACTTCTTTCAGTTCAGTTGCTCAGTAGTGTCTGACTCTTTGCAACCCCATGGACTGCAGCATACCAGGCCTCCCTGTCCATCACCAACTCCCACTGATGCTTCTTTCATCAGGAAAAAAAAATCCCAGTGTTCGTAAGACAGCAATTCATTCTCCACGCTCCAATATTGCTGATCCTTTCCTGGCCTTTCTCGGCTCTGTTGCAGCCAGACCTGTGTGTGTGGCTGTGATGCCCAACTTGACAGCTGGGCTGCTTTGGTGGGGGTGTGGGGAGGGTCCTGAGTGTCACCCACCTGTCCTGATGCACCTGGAACCAGTCTCTCCAGGGACTGAAGGAAGAATCATGGCCTGATTTCATCTTTTGCAGTCCTGACACTCAATACACATTATGAGTTTGGTAAATATTTATTTTATAATTAAAACTATCTTTTTGTTAGTATAAGAGCAGTGTAAATGCATTATGGAAAATTGGAAAATACATAAAGCAAAAATACTTTTGAAAAACAGCATATTCTCACGTAGGTTACTATTAACATCTGAGTATCTGTCCTTCCAAACTTATTTCTATACATATCTGTGTTAATTTGTCTTTCTTATTTAAAATTTTTTTTTAATTGGAGGATTATTGCTTGACAATGTTGTGTCACTTTCTGTGTCACAGCAACATGAATCAGCCATGAGTACACATATATCCCCTCCCTTTTCAGTCTCCCTCCCACCTTCCTCCTCCTCTTTCATTTATCTATCTAGGTATTTTAAAATGAGATTATGTTATAATACACAGTTTTATTAATGTACACTATTTTCTAGTCTCTCTTTTTCATTTAATAATCTCATTTATACATAAATATGTCTGATCTCTATATGATTCCTAGCAGCAAACACACTGCATAAAAATCTTCTAGGAGAATGTTTGTTAAAATTCAGATTCCAGGACTTCCTGTGTAGTCCAGTGGTTTAGATCCCTCGTTCCCAATGAGGGGGCCAGGTTCCATCCCTGGTCAGGGAGCTAGATCCTACATGTTGCAATCAAGAGTCTGCATGCTGCCACAAGAGATCCCATGTGCCACAGCTAGGACCTGATGCAACCAAGGAAAGTGTTTTTAAAAATTCAGAATCCTAGGCCCTAGTTGGATCTTGAGGTTCATAATCTCCAGGATCTGGCTCTGAAATCTGTATTTTAGCCAGTGACTAAATGCCCAAATCCTGGTCACTGATCTACAGCATCACCATGTGTGGGCTGGGGGTGGGATAAACTTATATTGTATGAATACACTGCAGTTTATTTAAGCAGCTCTATTGGTTTAATTCTTGGCCTCATCTTGAACCAAGTGATAAAAGTCATTTGGTGATAAGCATAAGTCGAGATGATAAACATTTAAAATTTCTGCAGACGTCAGCATAGCTTCATGTATTAAGCGCTAGTGTTACAGCATTTTAAATCTGCTCAATATTGATAGAGGGCAATCTTTGGTACGATCCCCAAGCCACAGGATGCACCACCATAGAATGGGCTGACCTTAAACTATGGCAGGGGCCTTTCTTTCCTTCTTTTGTCTTTCATTCATGGGCCACGAGGACGTAAATCTGTGTGTCTGTGTGGAAAACCAGATAACTCATGTCCCCATGTCTAGCACCCTCGTCTCTGGGTTATGTGGACACATTGACCCATTTTGCCTCTTAATCCTTCTGCTGTCTGCTGGCAGAGTCTTTCTTACTTCTTAACACCAGTGATTAAGTGATAACAGACAACTCTGCCCAGCCCACATTATTTCCCTAATGTGTGGATATAATTGTCTGGTACTCCCAAGTTCTTGGCCACTGTAGAGAAAGTGTCTTCCCAGGATTTTTTCTTGTCCCCCCCTTTCAATTATTTTCTGTAGTTCCCCAGGTTTCATGATGTAATAGCCATGGAATTAAACTTGAGCAGCTTAGAATTTGGAGAAGGCAATGGCACCCCATTCCAGTACTCTTGCCTGGGAAAATCCCATGGGCTGAGGAGCTTGGCAGGCTGCAGTCCATGGGGTCGCTAAGAGTCAGACACAGCTGAGCAACTTCACTTTCACTTTCATGCATTGGAGAAGGAAATGGCAACCCACCCCAGTGTTCTTGCCTGGAGAATCCCAGGAACGGGGGAGCCTGGTGGGCTGCCATCTATGGGGTCGCACAAGAGTCGGACATGACTGAAATGACTTAGCAGCAGCAGCAGCAGCTTAGAATTAGTAATTGACTGCATGATGCTTCAATTATCACTACTAATTGATCCCCGCCTACAGCTGGTGCCAGCAGACTTCTCAGAGCTGTTATGGACATATGGGAAAAGCTCTGTTTGAACTCTGATGGATGAGATTCAGGTAATTAGGTTAACATTGTTTTCCAGAGCCCTCAGATGGGCCACATTTGTAAAACACTATTTGTGGACACCTTGCTTTTGAACTGTGGTGTTGGAGAAGACTCTTGAGAGTTCCTTGGACTGCAAGGAGATCCAACCAGTCCATTCTGAAGGAGATCAACCCTGGGATTTCTTTGGAAGGAATGATGCTAAAGCTGAAACTCCAGTACTTTGGCCACCTCATGCGAAGAGTTGACTCATTGGAAAAGACTCTGATGCTGGGAGGAATTGGGGGCAGGAGGAGAAAGGGACGACCGAGGATGAGATGTCTGGATGGCATCACTGACTCGATGGACGTGAGTCTGAGTGAACTCCGGGAGATGGTGCTGAACAGGAGGCCTGGCATGCTGCGATTTGTGGGGTCGCAAAGAGTCGGACACGACTGAGCAACTGAACTGAACTGAAGACATTATAATGTTAATATTTCCTAATCTATTAAGTATAAACTTACTGATTCTATTTCAACACAAAAGGTAAGGCTTAGAAGTTCATTTATTTGTTCACTAAATAGTTACTGAGCCCTTACTGAATGCAGGCAGGATGCTAGGCACTGAGATTCAACTGGTGAACTAGATGGACCTCGTTCCTGCCCTCAAGAAGTTTACAGTCATGAGATCAAAGACAAACAGACAGTTCATACTAACACAGTAGGGACAATTTAGCCCAGATTCAGAGTGCCAGGATAGGGTTCTCCTGTAAGTTCTGTACAAACAAATCGATAGGAACTGATGAAACAGGGAAGGAGATTTCTAAGGCAAAGGACCAGCATCTTCAAAAGCCTGTGAGAGGAACTTCCCTGGTGGTCCAGTGGTTAAGAAGCCACCTTTCCATGGTGGGGCCTTGGGTTCTATCCCTGGTCAGGGAACTAGGATTCACGTGCTGAGGAGCAACTAAGCCCATGCGCCTCAGCTACAGGATCCATGAGCCATAACGAAGGTCCAGTATGCTGCGATTAAGACCCGACGTAGCCAAAGATGAAGTCCACGAGGTACTGAGTCACTTTCAGGGAGCTGAATGAAGCCCACTGTGGCCGGAATCTGAGCTTGACTGAAATGGCTAAGCCAGACCAGGTTATCCCATGCCTGGGAAGCCCTGGCAAGAAGTTTGGGCTTCACAGGAGGCGCTAGTGGTAAAGAACCTGCCTGCCGATACAGGAGACATAAGAGACACAAGTCCGATCCCTAGATCGGGAAGATCCCCTGGAGGAGGGCATGGCAACTCACTCCAGTACTCCTGCCTGGAGAATCCCTTGGACAGAGGACCCTGGAGGGCTACAGTCCATGGGGTTGCACAAAGTTGGACATGACTAAAGTGACTTAGCACTCAGCACAGAAGAACAATAGGGAGCCATTGACCCTCTTTAAGAAGAGGGTTATAATCAGATTTATGTTTTAAAGGTATTACTCTTGCAGAAATAGGCACAGCGGGTTGAAAAGTAGTGAGACAAGAGGCAAGGAGATTGGTTTGGGTCCCCCTGCGTCACCTAACCAAGAGCTGCTGCTAACCCGTGGGAGACAGGAGTCATTTCTGTTGTATTCATTTAGTGTGACTATTTGGTTTGTAATATTACACTCAGCTGATAACACTGCACTTAGCTTAGACTCTTCCTGCCAGAAGCCAGGCACTGTTCTCTTTCAACAGTCTCTGTCTTTTGGGAGTTTACAATCAGGTGAGGAGAGACAGACAATAAACATGTTTTTAAAATTAATATGGGAATTCCCTGGAGGTCCAGTGATGGGACTCAACAGTCTCACTGCCTGACCCCGGGTTCTGTCCCTGGTCAGAAAACTAAAAATCACACAAACCACATGGTGTGGCCTCCCAAAAATAAAGTTAATACATTAGCAGCCTTCCTCACAATGACCAAAAGTTGGAAACAACATTTATGTCCATTGACAGATGAATGGATAAACCAAATATGGTGTGTACATGCAATAGAATATCATTTTACCTTAAAAAGGGATGAAATTCAGATATATGCTGAAACATAGATGAACCTGGAAAATGGAATGCTCAGAATGCTCAGAGATAAGCCAGACAGAGCAGGGCAAATATTGTATGGTTCCACTTGTATGAGGTACCTAGAGTCCTCAAACTCATAGAAATGGAAAGAATAGAGCTTACCAGGGGCTGGGGTTCAGAACGTATGGGGAGTTAGTATTTAATGGGAATAGAATTTTTGTTTGAGAAAATGAAAAAGTTCTTGAAATGGATAGTGGTAATGTTCGCACAACGTCGTGGGCATACTTAATGCCACAGAATTACACACGTAAAATGGTAAATTTTACTTTATGTCTGTTATACCACAATTAAAAAAAAGAAAAAGAAAACTTTGTTTCCCCCCATAGCCAAATATTCTGTAAGGCACTGGGGTAAAGAAATGCAAGGAGTGGCCAAAACTATGTTTCAGGTGAATTTTTGGTTGGAAAAAAAAATGTAATATAGATGGTGGTAAATTAAATGAAGCAATAAAGCAGATGATACTGGGGAGATTTCCCTGGGGGGCCAGGGAGGGGCTGGGCTCTTTCTTTAGGGGATGTGGTTAGAGAAGGACTCAAAGGAGGGGCCATTTAAGCTGAAACCTGACAGACTCAGCCGTAACCTGACATGTGAAACTGCATGATCCGTGACTGTATGATCTGAATCACATGAAAAATGAATGCTTAGTCGGGAAAATACACAAATGAGACCTGTAAGGACACATCAAATGGGAAACTGCTTGTGATTATGAGTGACTTTGATTTTGCTTGTTGTGTCTGTTTGATTTCCTATTATGCACATGTTTAACTTTTAAGAAACAAATGTTATTTTATAAACCTTAAAAAAAAAAAAAAGGGTGACTCGGCTGTGCAGGGATCCAGTGGAGGAATATCCTCGGTAGAGATGAGCAGGGACAAAGGGGCCAGGGTCCTGAAGCACTTGTCAGAGAGACTGACGATCACCAGGGCTAGAAGGCAGCGAAGAGAGCAGGAGGTAGGAATAAGGTGGGATTAAGGCAGGAGCCGGAGCCCAGAGGGCTCACAGGTCATGGGAGGGAGGCGAGGTCTCTTCTAGCTGTGGTGGGAGGCCCTGGAGGATTTTAAACACAGCAGAGATGCGGTCAGGTTTATGTAACGGGAAGATCGCTCGGTGGGGAGGTCAGGGCCGTGGAAGGGGCGGGAAAGACATGAGGTGCTGGCACTGAGGGGGAAATGATGCCGGGACACGGAGAGGGGTGTGATTCGGAAGCAGCTGGAAGGCAGAGTCCCAGGATTCCGCACTTGAACAACCGCAGACAGTGTGCATCTGTGATGCCCGGGTTTCCAGCCTGGGTTTCTGGATGAAGGTGGAGCCGCCGTGGGGTCAGGTTGCTAGAGTGCTGGGTCCACGCTCGCTGTTGAGGCCGGCGTTTGTTTTCATGCAGGGAGTATGGGAAGGAGAAGAGTAGTAGACAGTGAGAGCTTCAGCTTTGGGGTCCAGAGGCTTGGCTGTTCGTGGGCATGACTTCCCAACTTTGGGAAAGATAAATCGCTTTAAGCCTCTGAGAATGAGGCTCATAATAGGAAATCTGGGTGCAGTGGGACCTCTAAAAATGAGGGATGCCCTTCCCTTCTGTGAGCCCTGCACCAGCCTCACAGCCTCAAAGTCAGTAATACCTGGTCAGTAATACAAAGATCAGTCAGGCAGATCTCAGGTAATATCCTGAATCCTGCTCTTCCCCAGAGTAGCCGAAAACAAGAAGTATTAACCTGGGGGAAACCATGAACCCAAACAGCCACACAAACAAGGTCAACCTGCAAACACCTAAAGGCTTCTGGCTCCAAAGAAAAACCATGTCAAGTAATGGGGGTCAAGGGGATGGGGCGAGAGGTGGTTCTCATTCACAATAGTAACAAAAGATAAAAGGCAGGAATAAATCTAAAAGATATTCAAGGCCTTATAGAGAAAATTACAAAACATTACTGAGGAACATGGAAGAGGAAATGGCAACACACTCTAGTATTCTTGTGTGTAAAACTCTGTGAACAGAGGAGCCTGGCAGGCTACAGTCCATGGGGTCTCAGAGAGGGAGCACGCATGAACCGCACACTGAAGAATGTAAAATAAGATGCAAATCAAGGCGAGAGACCATGTGCCTACATGGTGGGATTCAATATCAAAACCAGTTTTCACCATCACTAAATTTCAATCAGTCCCTCAGCAGGTTGTGAGTGGGTGTGTGGGAGTGTGGCACTGTAGAAGCCAAATTCATGTAGAAAGCACAATAAACAAAAATATCTAGGATGAGTTTGAAGACTATCAAGAGAAATTTCCTGTATCAAATACCAAAATTTATTTAGAAACTATACTGGTTTAGTCAAAGGGGTGCTGGTGCAAGGATTAAAAATAGACCAAAGTTGAGACCCAGAAACCAATCCATGCACATATAGAAACTCAATTTATGGCATTAAATATTGGCATTGCAGATAAAGTAGGGGAAGTGATTGATACTTGACTCATAACACATACATACAAAAATAAATTCCAGGTAGATTGAAGACCTAAATGTTAGCAACACACATGTAAGGACAAATGTCTGCAAAATTTCATATCATGGAGGGATTTTATAGAGAGGATACAGAAAGCACAATCACAGTTGATAAGTCTGCCTACATTAAAATGAAGGTTGTTTGTTCAACAGAAAATACTATGAGCAAAATGGTAAGCTACATAATGGAAGAAGGTATTTGCATTGACTGTAAGTGATTAAAAATTAGTATTCAGGTTTTTTTGTTGTTGTTAGTTTGTTTGTTTTGGCTGCACTGTGTGGCATGTGGGACCTGGAAGTTCCCTGACCAGGGATCGAACCCATTCCTGCTGCAGTGGAAGTGCAGGGTCTTAACCCCTGGACTGCCAGGGAAGTCCCTGAATATATTTTCAACCTATAAATCAATAAGATATAGAAGCATTGCCTAACAGAAAACTGAGCAAAGAAAATGAACATAAAATACACAGAAGAAATTTAATTGGTCTGAAAAGACACCCAGCCTCCCTAATTACGAGGTTGGAATGGCAGGGCTTTCCAGATGCCCATGCAATGCTCAGTCTCCTGGGGACATTTGTGACAGGTCGAAGGCTCACAGTCCTTAGGAGTTCATAGGGCGGCCCTGTGGCTTGGAGCTAGATGCCAAGTTGATGCCCATCTCTTTCAACTTTGCCAGAGTTTAGAAGGTCAACAGCCAGGGTATTGTGAAATTCAGGTCTTAAGCTAAAACCACACAGGATGAAGACTTGGTGAGATGGGAAGGCTCAGAGCTATAGGGATGAGCACCCCAGAGGGCTTCAGAGCCAGTGGACAGTGAAGGTCACAGGAAGCCAGAACAGGAGCTGAAGTTTATGCCCAGTTGATTCCCATTTAGCATGGGGCAAGTGAAGGCTGGGTGCTTCCCCAGTGGCTCAAATGGTGAAGAATCTCCCTGCAGTGCAAGAGACCCGGGTTCAATCTCTGGGTCACAAAGATCCCCTGGAGAAGGAAATGAAAATCCACTCCAGTATACTTGCCTCGGAAATCCCACAGACAGAGGAGCCTGGTGGGTTACAGTGAGGCAGCAAGGAGTCGGACGCAACCACACACACGCACACACACGCAAGTGAAGCATGGGGCTCTGGGAGGGCTGGAGCCCCACATGGAAGGTGGCGACTCTGCAAATGATGTGATACAAACTTTGTGGCCACCTCTAGCCGCTTGTTCACCTCTGTCCTTGTTGCCAGCTAATCTCAATGAGTAAGCAGTGTCTCTTGTGCAAGACTAATTCCCCAAAGTCAGAGTTGGCTTCTTGGCCCATTCCCTGGTTTGTTGGTAACGCCAATCACTCATTCAGTATGAGATGACCAAGTGTCTCACAGCCCCTGGACACTGTTCTATGGGCTTGAGACCTCCGTTCTCCTGGAATTTACACTTTAGAAGGGGGAGGGGATTATAAATCACCAAAATGAACAAGTAAATTACTTATCTCAGCCTCTACCCCAGACCTACTGATAAAGGAATCTGTGTTTTAACCAGTTCCTCTAGTGATGTTTATGTGCATAGAAGTTTGAGAAACTGTGAGTGTAGGAACCATTGGCTTTTCCATTCATAATTCTGCATCCAGTCATCACAGTTGGATTGACTTTCTGCCAAGTCAACACCTAACCTGTTTTTGGTAACAGACAGGACATCTCCTGCCAATGGGAAGTAGTACTTGTGAGCAGATATTATAGGCAACACTTAACCAAGTCATTCTGGATTTGGGACTCGTTCCTTTGCTATAAACGTGCCTATTTCTTCTTATACTGAGCAACTACTGGCTATAATTAAGGCAACTTTAACAGCAGCAAGTGGTTTTGTTATTTTATGCAGCTTGATATTCTGGACCAATTTATTTTAGTGCTGGTACATCTGGTTATACCAAAAAACTTGACTCCTTTGCTAAGTAAAGTTGTTCTCACTGTTTTCTTCATTTTAACACAACGAGGTAGGCAAGTAGTAAGAGCAAGTGGTCAGAATTGTCTGAAGTGCTTTCTCATTTCCACACTTCAGCGTCCACCACCGCTTCCAGAAGTTTCTCTGTCAAAACAAAGTATTCCTTTTTGGTAGCCACTTTCTAGTTAGTCAGTTCCATTCATGTTTTCCTGCTCATCCCCAAATGAAGTAGTTATCTTTAACTTTCAACTCATTAGCACCTACAGTTACTATTTCTCTGATTCATTTTGAAATGAGTCATGTACTGACAACTGACATGCCAGCTCTTCCACAGTTGTCTTGAACTGTCGTTTACATCTGGTGAACTGTCATTGAAGCCTCAGATTATTGTTTACATTCTCATACCTGATAGAGTTTAGATTCCGGATGGACAGGAGCTCTGTCTTATGTATTTTAATGTACTTCATACATCCCCTTAGTTATTGGATACATGCTTCTTGATTTTAGCGTATGTTTGTTCTATCGGTAAAAGTGTTTTTTTTTGAAAAGTCAAGAATCCTGTATATAAATTATAAAATTTGAGGCTTACATCACATAGACATTTCCATTTGCTATTAGAGTAAAGCTTTAAGTCATATTTCAAGGGACTGAATCGCATTTAGCTTGGAATGACATTCCCCAGGCAGGTGGTTTGTTCTCAGCTTGTAAGATGGTAGAAACTAAATTCTTGTTTGAAGAGCAAGGTAATCGGGCCCCGTCATTAGAAAGCAAGCAGAAAAGGTAGTTAGAATTCAAATTGAACACTATTAATTTTCAGTATGGTGTTCCTTGTACACTGTCATCACCAGACATTTGAAAGAAAGCTATGACTCAAATGTAAATAGCATTGTCATAAAAGCAGAAAGAATGTGAAAAGCATAGAGTTTTTTTTTTCATATAGCACAGTGGAAAAGCAATTCAATACTGAATCTAGGACATTCCCAAATAAATTGTATAGATCACTACACTACAGTGTTTAATACATTTATTCCTAACTATGTAGTTTACCCAAGAAGAGATTAGCAAGAACTCTGAAACTGAGAGACTATACTAGAGCTAGGATAAAAGATTGCTTTCCTCATGCAGTCTTTTTTTTCTTCAACCGAAGCACATTCTTACTGTATCATTTTTCTTCTTTCCAAAGACCTTCCCTTTATATTGATGAAAGGAAGAAATGGGTTATCTCATTCTTCAATTATTTATAATAGCTCAGCACATCATTCTAAGCTTCATTGGGCCAACTGGGATCTTGCTAGAAACCGAACTCCAGATTTCTGAATGGGATGAGCTGAAGCTGCCTACAAAATTGAATTTTTGGAAGATGGGGAAAACAAAATAATAATAAACACTGAAAGTTTATTTTGGAAAATACACAGACCCCTATTTCGTGACTTTTTAGGATTTTTACATGTACATAGCTGTAAAGTTTCATACTCTCAAAATAAATCTGCTTATCTAACCCAGAATAAATAGCAACCAGAGTTTGAATTGTAGGAGAGCACTCATACTCAAATTTTCAGAAAGCTGATTGACTATTTCTCAAACTCAGATGTATCTAAAGATAGACAATGGACTCAGAGGTCCCAGTGTCCAAGAAGCATCCTGTCACACAGAAGCCCATCTTCGTGGCCAAACATTTCCTTTTTAGATGACTTTGTTCTTCCTTTCATTTATCTGTTTGGTTCTTCTGTTGTCATGAGTCGTGTGTCATGTGAGTGTGCTCAGTCATGTCTGACTCTTTGCAACCCTGTGGAGACAGGAAATGGAAATGGCCTACTCTTTGTAGCCCGCCAGGCTCCTCTGTCCATGAAATTTCCCAGGCAAAAGTACTGGAGTAGGTTGCCATTTCCTTCTCCAGAGGATCTTCCCAACCCAGGGACTGAACCTGTGTGGATGTATTTATTCACACAGAAATGCTGGGTAAAAGATGAACAAGACGACTCATGGTTTATTTTTGTGAGATGTTTACTGTGACCTTAACATGAGTGGGAAAAGTAATGGCTATATTAAAGATGGTTTCATATGGTCAGCGTAAATAAACTCTTACATAAACCAAATTTTTAAATAGTCAAAATCACTGATTATTTGACTTTGGAAGCATTGGCTCTCTCTGAAATATCAAATCATGGCGCACATAATCTTTGAGGGAGTTTTGCAAAAGTTGAACTAGATTTCAAGAAGATTGTCATTAAATGACAAGATATTTATACTGCTTGTTATATGGAAAAAGGTTAAAAAAAAAGTTTTACTGACATGTTTCATAGTCTGCTTAGGAGAGAGCAGGGAGTCATTTGAGGCAGGAAGAATGAATTTTAGATAATTTCAGGGTTAATATCTTCTTGCATCAAATTATTTAAAAATATTTTCATTGCACTTTCTTTCCCCTTGGAATTTAAAGAATCAGACCATTTTACTTTCTTACAAGGCGAGCTCGCACTAACTCCGGCCTTGGAATCACAGCCATTTGGGTAGAAAACGTATTTTCTCTGAAAATAACTAAAGTAGTAAAGTAGGATGAGGAGAAAAGAATTAGGAGGCATTATTAAGAAGACCATTCTAAACAGCAAAAATTAGCTGTCTCTCCATACTCTCTATTATTCAATGTAGGGTCCAAAGAAGGGAATTTATTTCAACCAGCTGACATGTTTTGGCTTCTGGTTCTGACATTATTCCAAGCCAGCACTGACCAAGCATGTGCTATCCCATGATGGACAAGACAGACACAGTTCCTGCCTTCATACAGCCTACAGTTTAGTGGAAAGTCCTTTAGGAAGCCCTCCTCCTTCAAAGGGCAGGTCACCCCAATGTCCAGTGAGTCTGCATTGTATTTACGTCTGCAGTTCTGCTGCTGCTAAGTCGCTTCAGTCATGTCCGACTCTGTGCGACCCCATAGACGGCAGCCCACCAGGCTCCCCTGTCCCTGGGATTCTCCAGGCAAGAACACTGGAGTGAGTTGCCATTTCCCTCTCCAGTGCATGAAGTGAAAAGTGAAAGTGAAGTCGCTCAGTCAAGTCTTGACTCTTTGCAACCCCATGGACTGCAGCCCACCAGGCTCCTCCATCCATGGGATTTTCCAGGCAAGAGTACTGGAGTGGGGTGCCATTGCCTTCATGGGGCCACAAAGAGTCGGGCACAATAGAGCATGTATAGACAGACATTCTTAGATTCATCAATTTTACAGTTTTCTAATTCTTTATGGTTTTACATGTCTCTTAACTATTTCCTTTCCATATTCTTTAGATTTATGTTATTTCTGTCATCTTAGTAATATATATTTAATTTGCTTGTTTAAATTTGTTCCTGTTTAATAATAGCACTCTCAGTTGCATTTTGCCTCCTAGAGTCACAGGTGTTTTGGAAGTGGAGGAAACTGTCAAAACCATATAATTCAAACCTCTTGTCTTCTGTGTTAGGAAGGCAAACAGAGGTATTTCACAGCCAGCTGCTTGCAGAAGCGAAATCTCAAACAATTTTTGTGGATCCTCTTTTTCCTCTCCACTATTCTCCATGGCTGCTTAACCAAAAAAAGAAAAGAGAATATAGTAAAGAGAGATCATTTCTCGTGGGAATGTGACCTGTCTAAAGCTTGGGCAACTTATCAAAAGGCCAGGACTTAATGTAGCCAGCTAAAGGCTTTCTGAGCACTGTTTTTTTCCTGTCTCTGGGACAGAGGTTAGTTTGTGTTGACCCAAGCTGTATAAATAAACCCATAGATTCAGGCAGGGTGCAGGACCTGTAGAGGGTGGCTTTGGAACTAGAGTTCAGACCACTGGAGCTGCACCTGTCCTAAAGGAGCTCACGCTCCTTTAACTGCTGGCTCCCAGCCAGACCTCCCGGTTGAGAGAGCCTCCCTCTTCCCACTCTGTTCCAGTCTGACCGCATCCCCCACCCTAGCCCATTGTTCCAGCCTCCTGACCTGACTGAGCTGCCTGGGAGAAGGACTGTCATCTCGTTGAATGTTATGTCCCAGGCTAGTCAGCTCAGCAGCGGGGGCAGGGAGAGGAGAAGAGCAAAGGGAACAAAAGCAGTTCGACTGCAGAAGCGTCTGGCCTGCGCGCCATTGTGCTCCCCTCCGTTGTCCTCCTTTCTTGCCCTGACTTGTGGTAGTGAACGTGGAGGGATGGAGCAGGGGCCTTCCAGGTGGCTCAGAGGTAAAGAATGTGCCTGCAGTGCAGGAGACCCAGGTTCGATCCCTAGGTCGGGAAGATCCCCTGGAGGAGGGCACTCCAGTATTCTTGCCTGGAGAATCCCATGGACAGAGGGAGTCTGGGGGGCTGCATGTAGTCCACGGGGTCCCAAACCGTTGGATACGACTGAGCGACTAAACAGCCCCAGTAACAGGGATAGGGCAGAAAGCAAAGTGGTGTAGACAGGGATTTGAAGATGAGTTTTTCTCCTTTTTACTTACAAAGGCTTTTGAAAGTTCATTGCTTTCATTTAACACTGGATATTGATGACCTTTTGAGAATGAAGATGTAAAAGATGAATGTGTGCATATACACATGTATGTAATACATACATATGTGTATATATATATATTTATATGCACATACATTTTACACACCTAGAAGAGTCTGAAACTTGCAGAAATCTTGTGATGGAGCATCTCTATGTAAAGTTCTGGACTTTTTGCCATGGGAATCATTTTGCTCCTTTACTCCCCTCCCCCTTTATGCTACTCAAGGCTTCTCCCAGCTGTTCTTTACAATAGCCAGACAGTCCATGAGTTCAGGTAGAGTTGTTCTCTTTGGTTCATTAAATTGTGATTCGTCAAGCTCAGGAATTTTTAAATTCTTTATTTGCACCTTCCACTCCCCGGGTACATAAAAAAGCTCAGTAAATATGGTGATGCATTGAATGGAATGGGACCATAGCATCATATGTATGACCCCAAGGGGGTCAGCTCTCGGTGGGTATACTATTTGTACCTCCACAAGCCCCATGGTATGTTCAGAGACCACTGTTTCCAGAAGGGGATAGAGGTTCACAAGGAGACGCCATTCACAGTGGCAGACAGTAGAGCCAGGCCCTCACCCTTCCAGCCCATATATTAATATGTGTAATCTAGAAAATGGTACAGATGAACTTATTTGCAGGGCAGGAATAGAGCTGCAGACATGGGGAACAGATGTGGACACAGTGGGGAAGGAGAGGGTGGGGCAAATTGAGAGAATAGCATTGACATAAATACCCTACTATGTGTAAAACAAGTAACTAGTAGGAAGCTGCTGTATAGCACAAGAAATTCAGCTTGGTGCTCTGTAATGACCTAGAGGAGTGGAATAGGGGGTGGGTTGGTGGGAGGGGGGATATATGTATACATACAGCTGATTCACGCTGTTGTCCAGCAGAAACTAACATGACATTGTAAGGCAATTTATCCTCCAGTTAAAAAATAAAAATTAAAAAACAAGAAAACACTTGACCCTTCTGCCTTCCTGCCTCTTCCCTTGGAATGGGGCTGCTGTCCTTGCCGAAATCTATTGTGTATCATTTAGATTCTAAGTTAAGTATCAATTAAATGAATTAGCACTAGAATTCTCTTCCCTTCTTTCTCTCTTTTTCAGTATAATTTTTTTGAAAAGTAACTTTTCTGTGATTTTTTTTTCTTTTTGCACTCCTTTGAAACTTAACCAAAGCAGTTGTTTTATGGTCAGGTTTACACCATTTGTGAATCAAGAAAATCAACCTGGGACGTTTAGAATCTGGTTTTCAGACCTTATCCTAACACATCAGCCTTTTACCTACATATTTCAATGGGTGTTGAACTCATTTTCCTTTTTCTAACTTCCTTTCTTCCGCTGATGTCAGCTAGTTAGGTATTTGTATTAAAGTGTATGAAAATAAAATCCTGCAGCCCTAAACTGCTTCTAGAAGCTGCAAGAAATCAGGAGACACAGTTCTCCTGGAATAGTCCTGGGAGCCTGGCTTAGGTGACCCCAATAAGTCAGAAGGGTGCCCATCCAGTGCCACAGCCCAGGGAACAAAGATGTGTAAGAAGTGAGTTACATGCCAGCAAGGGAGAAGATATGCATGGGCAGATCATAATAAAACAGTGTTGGAAAGGAAGTGGGAATCTGAGGGAGCTAGGAGCTCAGAGATGCAACTAAAGTAGCTGGGGAAAGCCAGAAAGTTTCTTTCTTCCTTTTTTTCCCGTTGTTCATTTATTTGGCTGCACTGGGTCTGTGGCACACGGGCTTAGTTGCTCCACGACATGTGGGACCTTAGTTCCCTGACCAGGGATCAAACCTGCATCCTTGCATTGGAACTCGGATCTTGCCAGAAATAGTTTCTTAATGGAGCCTGGGGAATTGGGGGCAGAGTAGGAGAGAAGTGGTGCCAGAGAGGACGAAGGAATTAAGGGATAAGGAGAGGGTGAGAAAAGGACCTCAGGAGAAGACAGCAATGAGAACTAGGACATTAACTGAGAGACGGCTGGCAGTGGGGAACGGTCAGGATGTAACCATATGCAGCTGAGCATTGCTGAGCAGGCCAGTGCAAAGAAGGCTGTCGTAAGAGGTGAGTGTAAGGAAGTGAACTGGCCCCGGGTCGTGGAGCGAAGGCTTAATGATGCCAAGGTATTGAGACGGAGCCTTCATTGGCTTTGCACCTATAGACCCAGGAAGCCATTAGGACGAGTCTGGGCAAGAGTTAATGGAGGCCTGCACTGGGACAAGGTTGACAGGAACAGAGGAAGCGACACATTCAAAGAGATAAAATTGGCAGCACTGGCTAAGCGCTCTATGTGGTGTCGGGGAGAGGAGGGAATTTAGAATGATTCCTAAGTTAGAAACTCAAGTGGTCAAGAAAATGCAGGGTGGGTAGCAATTTAGAGACCATGATGATTTCAGGGCTGGACCTGCTGAGCCTTGAGTGATCTTGAATACCCAGATGGAAATGAACGTCAGGTAGTTGGACATGAGCCCAATGATGAGGTGGTAGGACGCGTGCGTGCCAAGTTGCTTCAGTCCTGTCTGACTCTGTGACCCCATGGACTGTAGCCGGCCAGGCTTCTCTGTCCGTGGGTTCTCCAAACAAGACTACTGGAATGGGTTGTCATGGCCTCCTCCAGGGGATCTTTCCGACCCAGAATTCAAACCTGTGTCCCTTTACGTCTCCTGCATTGGCAGACGGGTTCTTTACCACTAGTGCCACTGGATAGCATAGGTCTGAGGAATTTATGTATCTGAAGAACTCACCACCAGTGCCTGAGAATGAAAGCACAGGCTGATGAAATGTTATCCCTCAGTGAACAGTACCTGTCTAAAAATCCCTGGTGACTCAGCGGTAAAGAATCCACCGTCAGTGCAGAAGACAAGGAGATTCGGGTTCAATCCCTGGGTCGGGAAGATCCCCTGGAGGAGGGCATGGCACCCCCGCTCCAGTATTCTTGCCTGGAGAATCCTATGGACAGAAGAGCCTGGCAGGCTACAGTCCATAGGGGAGATCAGAGTCGGACATGACTAAGTGCTTGAGCACAAAGCACGCACAAAATCCCAGGCTGCTTAGAGATACAGATAAAGATACAGACGTGTGCACAGATACACTTATGTCTTCTTCTGCTCCCCTCCCCCACTGAGGATTAGTAAAATAGTAAATCTTCTGTGAAGCATAGCATCAGAAGAAATGTTGGCAAGGAATGTAGACAAAACAACATTAACCAAAACCACATACCTCCTCCAAAAAAAGAGCACTGCATGTAGAAAATTACAGCTTTTATCTATGTCAAGGAAGAGCATTTGACAGCTACAGGATGTGAGAAGAAGATGCAAATGACTGACTGGTTTGGGGAAAAAGAATGTTCACACAGAGTCACAAGAGAACCACTTACATCTTCAGTATCTGATAAAGTCACCATTAATACTCCAGCCCACTCACCCTAACAGTGTATTTAATGTAATCACTTAGCTTCTGTCCCCTTTCCCACTCCTTAGTAAACAGTACAAAATACTGCTGATTTTTAGATCTGGGCATTCACTGAAGTCATTTTGGTGTTTCAAGGTGGAAGTTAAATTTTAAACGTTTTCTAAGGAAAGGAAGCTTCATATGTGTATCTCTGTACGAGCTTCTCAGTGGCGAAGACTCTGCCTACCATTGCAGGAGATGGAGGAAATGCAGGTTCCATCCCTGGGTCGGGAAGATCCCCAGAGGAGGAAATGGCAACCTGCTCCAGTATTCTTGCCTGGAGAATTCCATGGACAGAGAAGCCTGGCTGGCTACCGTCCATGGAGCCCCAAAGAGTTGGACACAACTGAGCATGTATGCACTCACATAAATAGTATAATATATACAGCTGGCCCTCCGCATCCACAGGTTCTGCTTGCTTGAATTAAGCCAGCTGTGACATTTTACCAAAGAGGCTTGAGCATCTGTTGATTTTCATATCCACTTTTGGGATCCTGGAACCACTGCCCCTCAGATACTGAGGATGACCTTCTCAGTATTATCTTTAGTATTACCTTACTAAATGATATCTCAGTGCAGGGATCTCGTATTGAGTGATTTAAAGAATTTTGTTTCTCATGGTTCCTCTCCTAGAATGGGAAAGAAATAAACATTTGTAAATAGTTGATTAATATTCTATCATTTTTTCACGTCTGAATTACACAAGAATTCCATGCTAGTTTCTACAAAACCCTAAAATTTTTCAGAATTCGTAAACATTTCATTACTGTAGGAATCCTCTCTCAGTGTAGAAAATGGAAATGAGAGAAACCACAACACTAAATAAAAATAAAGGTTTGACAAAAATAGAAAAATATATGAAAGCTGGAGCTGAGGCAGTGGGTCATTTTTGAGAATTTCAGAAGAATTATTGTGGAAAAATGGAAAACCACAAAACATCTTTTTTCAAATTACTAGTCAAACCTCTTCTTCTGCTGCTGCTGCTAAGTCACTTCAGTTATGTCCGACTCTGTGCGACCCCACCAGGCTCCCCCATCCCTGGGATTCTCCAGGCAAGAACATTGGAGTGGGTTGCCATTTCCTTCTCCAATGCTTGAAAGTGAAAAGTGAAAGTGAAGCTGCTCAGTCGTGTCCAACTCTTAACGACCCCATGGACTGCAGCCTACCAAGCTCCTCCCATAGGATTTTCCAGGCAAGAGTACTGGAGTGGGGGTGCCATTGCAAACCTTTTCTACATCCCTGTAAAGACTGAAATGAAACCACAGGTAGTCACAGATGGAAAAAAACTGACCTCCCTAATAGGGCAGCATTTCATTAAGGTGATGTGATAACTGATCGTTTGTGGAGAAACTTGTTCAACAACAAGAAAAATACAGGTTTGTGTGTAACAGAGTAACTACCATTGAGTGAGAACACTGCTGAGTTTCAGTTATTTTCTGTCTACTTTGAGGACAATCTGTAGAAAAATATAATGATATTTTGACTTCCCTTGCCCCCTTCCAACAGTTGGTGTGTGTTAGAAGAGTAAAACCTCTTTTCTTTCATTGCCTGGATAAATTATAATTATAAGGATACTTCTGTGGCTTGTATTGGATTTCTGAGTTAAATTATTTGAAGTTACTTTTCTCTGGTCCATCTTTTTCAGCACAGGCAACAGTAGTTGGTTTTGTATTCATTGCTTAGCACTGAGATCTGTTCTCCTAGTAGCAGAGGGCAGACCTGGCAAACAGCCTGCAAAGATGTAAAGCTTGTTCCTTTCTTCTCTGTGGCCTGTCACAAGGCCCAAAGAGGCCTTAGCAAATGGCCTTTTGTTTTGCACAACATGAGGGCTTGAAGGATACTAATAATTGTTACAGAGAAAACAAGGGGAAAGAAAGTTTTCAATTCAACCACTTTTGGAAAATGCCAGTTAAACAGAGTTAAGTCGGGTTGGTTCTTTGCTGCAAGATTCAAGAGTCTACATCGTGGACTTTGCATGGTGACTGTCCAAGAGAGGACAGATGTTGGTAGAACTTCCCAGATGTTTCTCACCTGGACACAACTCTGTCACTAGAGCTTTCACAGAACCCCTCTTTGAAAATGATGGTTTAAGGCACTGACTCAAGTTCTATGAAGACTGACCATGTGGCCCAGGGAAGGGGTTAAACAACAGGCCTCAATTGATACATAGTTTTGGTTTCTTTGGCCTATGTCCTGTCTTTAAAAACCTGAAGTCAGAGATTTCCCTGGTGGTCTAGTGGTTAAGACCCTGAGCTTTCAGTGCAGGGGTTTCTGGCTTGAGTTTGATCCCTGGTCAGAGAACTAAGATCCCACATGCTACACGGTGTGGCCAAAAACCTCCCACAAAACCAGAAAAACAAAACCTGAAGCCAGCATTTACAAATCAGGCTTGTTGTTGTTCAGTTGCTAAGTCATGTCCTACTCTTTGGGACCTCGTGGACTGCAGCACGCCAGGCTTTCCTGTCCTTCACTACCTCCCAGAGTTTGCTCAAACTCATGTCTGTTGAGTCGATGATGCCATCCAACCATCTCCTCACCGCTTTCTCCTCCTGCCCTCAATCTTCCTCAGCATCAGGATCATTTCCAGTTGAGTCAGCTGTTCGCATCAGGTGGCCGAAGGATTGGAACTTCAGCATCAGCCCTTTCAATGAATATTCAGGGTTGATTTCCTTTAAGATTGACTGGTTTGATCTCCTTGCAGTCTAAGGGACATTCAAGAGCCTTCTCCAACACCACGAAAATCAGGGTTTCTAGCTTTTCTGGAAAAATCAGAAGATGAGGCACATCTAACTTTCGGTCCTCCACAAGCACTGGTCCACTGGACTTGAGAAGCTGCTGCCCTGCAGGGGAGAGTTGTTCATTCATTTTTCAGTGTCTACCCACTGCATTTTAGTACACACAACAGCCCCGCTCACTCGTCTCCCTTGGGTGGCTTCAGACACACTGGCCCCTCCAGTCACATGGTACCGCTCTCACGGATGAGAGGGGGCTCTGAGGTTGAATCTGGGCAGGTGGGAGATGGTAAGACAAAGCCTGGAATCTGGAACCAAAATGCCAAAATGTTGACAGTGGTTGTCTTTTATTTATTACTTTTTGTGCTTTCCAGATACACTGCAACAAACATTTTCTTTGTAATTAAAAAAAAAAAAAGAATTTAGAAAGATAGCTAGAAAGAATCTGAAATAGGATTTTTTTCTAGATTTAGCTACTATGAAAATATCTGCCTTCCTTTCAATCCTAATTACCAATAGTGCTTATAAAACCAGCTACAGAACCATGAACTTGTGCAAGAAACCAAAAATAGGTCTGCTTCAAGATCTTAAGATCTTGTGTCTTAGCTATTCATCCTGAGTTAATAATATAAATTTGCAGTTATGTTTTATGGAGGCAGAGTTGAAAAATGTTAGTTCAGCTTATGTGAAGTTTGGTTTCTGATATTTCAACCTTTTCTAGCTTTGAGAATATGATATAAACTAAATCACTTTTTATTTAGAAAATGATTAAAAAATAATAAATAGAAGAACAGATAGACCTTTCTGAGATGATTTAGAGGCCTAAGAGAATTGAACATTTGAGGCCCACCTTACTGGTGAAGACAGGAGGAGAAGGGGATGACGGAGGATGAGATGGTTGGATGACAACACTGACTCAATGGACATGAGTTTTAGCAAACTCAAGGAGATGGTGAAGGACAGGGAGGTCTGGCATGCTGTCGTCCATGGGGTTTCATGGCATAACTTAATGACTGAACAACAACAATTACGAGTGAAGATAGTTCCAGGTTTTCATCCTGTTTCCTCGAAGCTGGCTAGGACTCAACAGTGAGGAAACAGACATGACACATGTTTAAATCTCATGTGAAACAGACATTTGGAACCCAGAGTCAGAATTTAATTCATGGAGAAAGGAAATAAAATGATAGCTCCTTTCAGATACCGGAGGGAGAGATACTGGAAGGACACCATTTGAAATTGCTCACTTGATTCATTTGCTCTTTCTTGGTTATTAAAAAAAAACACAAAAAAACAAAATGAGGGTAGAGCAAAGAAGATGCTTTGATAAGGATAAGACACCAGAGAGAGGGAAGACAAAATCAAAAGAGAAGAGCCTGGAGATAGTTGGGAAACAAAGAATCATAGAGGAAATTATATATTAGAGAGTTTATATATTAGAAATTATATATTAGAGAGTTTAGTATCAAAGGAAGACTAGGCTTTGTTGTAATTAGTTATTAATGCAGTTTCTCAAGGGGCTTCCCTAGTGGCTCCAACGGTAAAGAATCTGCCTGCAAGGAGGGAGATACAGGAAGATCCCCTGGAGAAGGAAATGGCAACCCACTCCAGTATTCTTGCTTAGGAAATCCCATGGACAAAGGAGCCTGGCAGTTTCTTGGCCCCTCTTTTGTTCATTTTAACTTTCTTAAAATGCTAAAATGTTTAAATTAGAGTATAATTGCTTCAGGGTTTTGTTAGTTTCTACCCTACAACAACATGAATCAGCTTACACACACACACACACACACACACACACACACACACACACACACACACACACACACACATATACATACACACACACATACACACATACACATACACACACATACACACACATATATATATGTCCTTGTTCTTGAGCCTTCCTCTCAGACTGAGAGAAAATATTTGCAAACAAAGCAACTGACAAAGGATTAATCTCCAAAATATACAAGTAGCTCATGCAACTCAATATAAAAAACCCAAACAACTCAATCAAAAAAATGGTCAAAACACCTAAACAGACATTTCTCCAAGGAAGACATAGGGACAGCCAGCAAATACATGAAAGGATGCTCAACATTGCTCATTATTAGAGAAATGCAAATCAAAACTACAATGACCTATCACCTTACACCAGTCATAATGACCATCATCAAAAAATCTACAAGCAATAAATACTGGAGAGGATGTGAAGAAAAGAGAACCCTCTTGCATCTTGCACTGTTCTTGGCCTCTCTTAAAGAGATTCCTCCTCTATAAAGTGGAGGCAGTGGTGGTACCACACTCATGAGGACCAAGGAAATACTACAGGAGAAATACTTAGATAGGACATGACTAGGAGAATACATAACAAAGACTATTATCAGCATCAGATTAAAAGAAAATGTTTGTTGCTGTTTTTTATTGACTCCTAGTTTTATTGGGTCGTGATAAAAGAATATCTCGTAGAGGATGATAAAAAAACAAACTAGTATTTTGAATTTTGTTTCATGGCCTTGTACATGGTTCATACTGGAGTGGGTTGCCATTCCCTTTTCCAGGGGATCTTCCTGACCCAGGGACTGAACCCAGGTCTCCTTCATTGCGGGCAGATTATTTACTGTTTGAGCCACCAGCAAAGCCCATCATTTTTTAGATGTTCTAAATAAATTTAAGACATTATTTTGGGGTAGAGAATTCTCTGTCTGCTGGATCAGATTTTTAAATTATGATATTTAAATCTACATTCTTAATGCTTGTTTTTAGTCTGCTTATTATCAGTTTCTGAGAGACTTCATTTTTACTTTTGTTTACATAAGAAGCAATGAGATGTTTTTTAAAAATGCTAACCTTATAAAGCTATCTTGGGATTTAAATGGCGTGAATTATAAAGTTTTTCTGTTGCGCAAAGAGCTGACTCATTGAAGAAGACCCTGATGATAGGAAAGATTGAGGGCAAGAGGAAAAGGGGGTAACAGAGGATGAGATGGTTGGATGATATCACTGACTCAGTGGATGAGTTTGAGCAAGCTCTGGGAGATGGTGAAGGACAGGGAAGCTTGGTATACTGCAGTCCATGAGATTGCGTAGAGTCGGAAATGACTTAGCAACTGAACAACAACACCTGAATTTGCACAGAAGAGCTAGTTCAGTGACTATGACATTACACGTTTTTTCGTTAAATGGGTGATGTCACCTGAATGATCAGTGCAGTGATGAATCCAGCTACAAAGCCAGTGCAGGCACTCACGCTGCCACTTAAGTCTGGAAGGTTCCCATAGGAGAGTGGCTCAGAGGGTAAAGTGCCTGCATGCAAGGCGGGAGACCCGGGTTCGATCCCTGGATCGGGAAGTTCCCCTGGAGAAGGAAATGGCAACCCACTCCAGTATCCTTGCCTGGAGAATCCCATGGATGGAAGAGCCTGGTGGGCTACAGTCCGTGGGGTCGCAAAGAGTCGGACACGACTGAGCAAGCTCACTTCTTCACTTCATAGGAGAGCATCTGAAATTGTGGGAAGTCTTCAGACAAGCAGGGGCTTTCCTGCTAGCTTAGCTGGTAAAGAATCTGCCAGCAGTGCAGGAGACCCCGGTTCAATTCCTGGGTCAGGAAGGTCCGCTGAAGAAAGGGTAGGCTACCCACACCAGTATCCTTGGGCTTCCCTTGTGGTAGAGAATCTGCCTGTAATGCAGGAGACCTGAGTTCAATCCCTGGGTTGGAAAAATCCCCCAGAGAAGGGAAAGGCTACCCACTCCAGTATTCTGGCCTGGAGAATTCCATGGACTGTATAGTCCATGAGGTCGCAAAGAGTCAGACATGACTGAGTGACTTTCACTCACTTTCAGACCAGCTCATTTCATCCAGCTCTCAGTGTCTAGCAGGGCTACACCCAAGTCACTTAAGATAACTCATGTTTATCTTAATCTTGAAGTTCTTTGGCCTAAAAGATCTCACACTTTTTCTTGGTAGCTTGTAAGGAAACTTCCTCTTAAGACATGCCTTCATTTTTTTTTCTTTCAATTGCAGTCTTTTACTCATTTACTTGTTGTTCATTCTGTAGTATTTATTGAGCACTTTCTCTGGGCACCTCACAGTGAATGTGTTACATGGGATTATCAGATTGACATCTTTCAGGCATTCTTGGAGCTCTGCAGTGTGTAAATTGAACACTGAAGACATGATTCAGGTTAAGAAAATTCATAAGTGAAAAGGACTCACATAACTCTTGAGTCCATGTGTATTTTTTACTCCCTCTTGAGGTAGATGACATGAGTTTGCGTCAACTCCGGGAGTTGGTGATGGACAGGGAGGCCTGGCTGCTGTAGTTCATGGGGTCGCAAAGAGCAACACGACTGAGCGACTGAACTGAATTGACGCAAATGATGCAATCAGAATTTTTTCCACTTTTATTGATTAGTTTTATTAACTGAAGCCCAGAATATGTCTGAATCTTGGTTGAATGCACTGGGGGAGAAGTATAATTTTGCCTTTTGAAAAAAGTTGTATTGAGGTATAATTGCTGCTACTGCTAAGTCACTTCAGTCGTGTCTGACTCTGTGTGACCCCATAGACGGCAGCCCACCAGGCTCTGCCGTCCCTGGGATTCTCCAGGCAAGAACACTGGAGTGGGTTGCCATTTCCTTCTCCAATGCATGAAAGTGAAAAGTGAAAGTGAAGTCGCTCAGTCGTGTATGACCCTCAGCGACCCCATGGACTGCAGCCCACCAGGCTCCTCTATCCATGGGATTTTCCAGGCAGGAGTATGATGTATAATAAATTGCTCCTGTGTGTGTGTGTGTGTGTGTGTGTGTGTGTGTGTGTGTGTGTGTGTGACTGTGTGCTCAGCTGAGTCTGAGTCTTTGTGACTCCCTGGACTGTAGCCCACCAGGCTTCTCTGTCCATGAGATTTCTCCAGACAAGAATACTGGAGTGGGCAGCCATTCCCTTCACCAGGGAATCTTCATGAGCCAGGGGTCAAACCCACGTCTCCTGCATTGGCAGGCGGATTCTTTACCATTGAGCCACCTGGAAAACCCATCATACTTAAATATAGAGAGTTTGATTCCTTTTGACAAATGTGTACACCACCCACCATTTCAGATCTAGCACACCACGGAGAAGTTTGAGGTGGGGCTTGGACTTAACGTGCTCGACACGCAGACAAAAGTTACAGTCGGGGCTGAGACCTTGGCTGAGCACCCTGAGTGACAGTGCCCCTGAGGCCACCTGAGTGACAGCAGACACTTGCCAGCCTGGTTTTGGCAACTGCACTTCTGAGGTTACGCCATCTAGTATTTGGACAAAACAAACACTTTAATTCTCTTATGCAAATTTCGGTTCAGTTCCTTAAAAAGAAAAAATTAGCTGCCCATCCTTCCTCTCGCAGGCCGTGTGGGTGTGTTGGGGGCAAGGAGGGAGATTTGTTTATGTTGTCCTCTCACCGAAGAGCTCCTCAACAAGCCCAGAAAAATGTGCCCTTAAGCCCTACCTTCATTTGAGAACAGTCCAGGCAGTTATGCTGGCATTTTGCTGAGACTTGCAAAATTGGACAAAGAAGAATGCAAGTGCAAATGAAGTTGAATTTCAAGCCAGTAAGAGCTGGTTTGAAAGCTTTTAAAAAAAGGTACAGCCTGTATGACATTAAAAACTTCAGTAAGAGTCTACTTCCACAAGCCTCTGTATCATAGATTCTGGAATAAATAAAGATGGTCAGGAGAAGGGTTACTTACTGGAGCAAGATTTTTTTTAATGTCTTTTTAAATTTTGTTCGGAATTACCAAAGGGTTTGCAAAGGTTGGAGTCAGTTTTTTAATACTGATTTTTTTTTAAGGAGAATGTCTTCTGTATGTCCAGTTTGTGGTGGTGTTTAGAAATGTGTATAATGCCAGCTTACAGTTTTTCCTTCTGTTCCCTATCTGCTGGGCTCAGCTCTGTCTCTTCCTGTGTGTCTGGCAGGCCCCAGCGTCTGTGCAGGATCGTGTGGGCATTTGGTGTGATGTCATGTGTTAGTGCCTTTGCCCTCGTTCCCTCCGTCTTTCTTGTGAACTCGCTCCTTCTCCCCTGAAAACCCTTCCCTTCCCAGTCCCCTCCCCACCAGAAAGAGCTGACAGAGTAGCTTTCTCTACCTCACCTCTGCACAGAGTGATGACTGTGCAGCAGTAACTCGTTTGTTATAGGTCTGCTCCCTTCCTAGATGCAGAGCTTCTTGAGGGCAGAGACCTTCGACTGCTCATGGGGTCAGGCACATTGTTGTTTAGTTGCTAAGTTGTGTCTGACTCTTTGCAACCACATGGGCTGTATAGCCCACCAGGCTCCTCCGTCCATGGGATTTCCCAGGCAAGAATACTGGAGTGGGATTTCCTTCTTCAGGGCATCTCCTGGACCAGGGATCAAACACAGAGTAGATGCCCAGTCAGTGGGCTGGCCAAAGAAAAGGGGAGAGCGAAGGAGGGGAGAAAATACACTGCTAAGGAGCCCTGAAAGAATCCAAGCAGAAGGGATCTGAGAGGTAGGACGAAAAACAAGAGATGTTCGTGTCGCGGACACCAAGGGAGCAGAGAATCGAAAGAGGGAAAGGCTGGCCATTAGTGTTAATTTGCCAGGGACAGCTAATGAGACAAATACTGAAAACCTCCATTGTATTTTTAGGAACTGAGGGAAAATTTCTTCCACCGTAGTCACATCCTAGATAATACTACAGGTGTGTTAACACCACGAGGCAGAGAGTGTTGACAGTGAGAGGTGACAGGTGACCTCTCAGAGGGATGCGTCGGTGGAGCTTGGCTTAGTGATATATTCTTCATCCTGATACTCTGTACAATGATTTTTTTTCCTGGTGTCAAACCCACTGAATAATGGGTTCTCTCAGTTTACAAACTGAATAGAGAGATCAAATTCAGAAGTATTTGCAGGATATAACATTGAGAGTCAGATTGAGTCAGACTGAGATTTGGGAATTTATTGGGTGAATCTTAACAGACCTAAAATCCTGGTGGATCATTTCTCAGAAGGTGATAATGAGCAAGATGGTGACAGTTATAAAATTGTACAGTTCTCAACTTGCCTTTTTCCCAAAAAAATTTAGATTTTTAAAACTACCAAAATTCACTTTAAAATTGTCTTTTTAAAACTACCAAAATTCTCAAGAAAATTATAGCCATAAAATGAGAAAATAAAATGTCTTTCTATGGAATATTTGAACACTTGAAGAGAAAGAAGACAATGTCTTATTAGCAGGAAGAATAAAATATTCATGAGATGGAAACATCATTTAATTAAAAAATACACAGCTTCTTGAAGGATAAGAAATTAGAATAATTCAAAGGAGATGAATATATTGAGAGAATGAAAACCTTTAAAGCATCATCATGGTTATTAAAAGTATAGGAATAGAAGATGTCCAATAATATATTTTAAATTACTTAATTACACTCTAAGATTTCTTTTAGCTCAGAGCCCAATATCATCATCATTCTTTGAACTACTTGAAAAAAAAATGAAATTCCACTTGTGACTGTTACCATGAGGAGGGAGAGATGGACTTAACATCACAGTCTGTGAATACTCTCCTTTAGCCCAAACCAAGCTGAATTCTTTGTGGCTGATTGTCATTCATCTTGTCAGCCAATTTAAATATTTTGAAAGGAAAGTTTACTTTTTTCATGTTCACAAATTTAATACTATTTTAAAATAAAAATTGGCCCTTTTATCATTATCCTAAAATTTGAATAATAGCACATTTAAGCTGTTCTCACTTTTCTCTCTAAGAAAATATATTAAATGACTAGAGTCATATCTTTTTTTATTCCCAATGAGTGGAGAATAGTTGGTCAGGAGAGGGGTTACATTGAGAATATCTGGGACCCTCAAACCCTCTCTAACATCATTTTATTCTTAGAAGATCAGGAGATGAGGGACACCTTCAGGTGGGGTGGGATTTCCACCCCCAATTATGATTTAAATCTCAGGAAAATATAATACATTTATCTAAAATGCATTTTAATATGAAAAGTCTCAACATGAATACATTTTATTAAAGCAAGAATCTGAATTCTCCTTCTGCTTTTTCTTACTGCCATTGCATGGATCTTACAGATGTCCTGACAGCTGAGTTATGGGGGGCGGGGCGGGGCTGGAGTTAGGTCAGCCAGACCCCTCCTCCCTCCCCTCAGTGGTGCAGTGGAAAGGTAGAGAAAGACTTAAGAGTTCTTTCAGATTTCACGTATACATTTAAGAATGCAGCATGGCGTACTTTTGAGTATGGTAGTGTTTGTTTTGTTTTCTTCAGTATGGTGACGCTTAAAGCGTGGACTTGGGCAGAAGCATTGAAGGCAGGTCGAATCTGTGTTCTGATCTCCCTCTCCCCCGGTTGCTTGGCATTTGGCAGTTTTGGTGTGCTCGTCTGTAGAGCAGGGGGATTAGGAGGGATCCGTGAGATGCTGCATGTCCAAAGCTTAGCACAGAACCTGGCCGGTATTATGTGTGCAGTAACCACAGCTGTTGTTACTGTGTCCAGATGCCTGAGCTCTTAACCCTGTGTTGCAGCCAGGCTCTCCGCGGGCAGCCCTGCCTGTCCCACACTCTATGTGATAATCACACCTTGTTTCTGAGGCTCCATTTCATTTCGTCTGCACTCTTGTTCAGCCCCCTGAGGATACTGTGAATTGGGAAAGAGAGTCACTCAAAGCTCGACTTTCAGCTTATCTTTGCTAGATTTCCCCCTGTTAACATCCAGTATTTTGTGGCCTAGGGCTCTACCCTTTAGGGGCTCAAAACTTAACCACTGTTCTGTAGATTTTTATTATGGAAATGTATTTTTTCTCCTGTTAAATCATTACCTCAAACTTTAAGTAATGCTTTACTTTTAATTTCTTTGCTGGAAAAAAGTGTGTTTTCATTAAGCTAAGGGAGATTCAAGAAGTCTCATGGGCTTTTCAAAATAGTTTTGTACAAGCCACTCATTGTTTTGAAGTCTGTGGTATGTTCCAACTTGACAAAATAGTTTTAAGTCCTGCAAGGAAATGGTGTATAATTAGTAAAATAACTTAATAATCTAATATGTAAACAGCTTGCTGGATTATAATTATAATTTATGGGTTATAGTGCAACCCTAATCTGGACACACTTCTTAAAAAAAAAAACTTTACTCTTCAGAAAATCTGTTGTAAAAAGAACTATTTGCTAAAAGGAGAAAAGAGAATGAAACTTATACTCAGGCGAAAAGACCCAGCTCCTAAATTCTATCAAATAATCTAACCTACTTGGCATACAGTAAAGCAAAGTAAGGGCTTCCCGGGTGGTGCTAGTGGTAAAGAACCCACCTGCCAATACAGGAGACATAAGAGATGTGGGTTCCATCCCTGGTTTAGGAAGATCCCCGGAGGAGGGCACTGCAACCCACTCCGGTATTCTTGCCTGAAGAATTCCACGGACAGAGGATCCTGGCCAGCTACAGTCCAGAGACTTGCAAATAGTCTCTTCACACGCACGCATACAAGCACAAACCACAGTAAACAGTGATTTCTGAAACAGCCTCTAAATCCCTTATAATGTTACGTATCTACTGATTCCAGGCACTGGGAAGAGAAAAGGCAGATTTTTATCATTTTTATCTTCTGACTCACACTGCAGTCAAGAAGAACATAAGGGGTGTGTGTGTGTGCGAGAGAGAGAGAGAGAGAGAGAGAGAGAGAGACCCAGCCCTGGGACATGAGAGGATAAATGATAGAACTCTGAGTTCTGCAGAGTCAGTTAGAGAAAAGAGGGCAGAGCCTTTCCACATAAATAGAGCAAGGGGGAAGGGAACAAAGGATGTATGAATGCAAAGTCCGGAAGAGAGAAAGCAAGCATGGGACAGGTCGAGCCAGAATCTGGTGAATGCGGCTGTTTCTCAGACCCCCAAACCAGTTGACCACGTTAGTTGCAAGCCAGGTGGGATCCCAGCAGAGACCACAGGGTCATTTCCACTGGCTGAGTGGAGGGCGCCATCCATGGTAGGTCACAGCTCACTGGCTAGACCTCTGACTTCCCCTTGTCAGACAGCTGACCTTTCCCAGAAGCCATCTTTCAGGTAGAGCGCAGGCGGGGAGGGGAGGGTGGGGAGGCTGCACTGGGTTCCCGGCAGCGCTGCTGCTCATGCACACCCACCCCCAGGTCCTTCCTGCTCATCCCAGCCATCTGTCATCTCTTCCGTCCAGCCCACTTCCAGTCGACTGCCCGCCAGATAAGGAATGTCGTAAAGACAGACGTTTGCTGTCTGTGTTGTGTGAAACAAAAAGGTAGGAGGGAACGTAAAAATGTTTCCCAAAGTTTCCCCAAAACTTCTATTAAAAAAAAAAGTCTCCAAGAGCTTCAGAAAACAAAAATAATTAAGCTTGTGATTTGCACAGGTATTCATTCTGAAAGAGTAAGTTGTGGTTACTTTATGGCGTCACACCAATAAAACAGAGATCACGCTCAGCACTCATCTCGCCCCTTTTTTTTACCCGTGTGCCACAGCTGTTGGCATTCCTCAGCCTCCTGCACCTAATGATTTTTAGATATCTCCTCCCCTGTGCTCTTTACTGTGGATAGGAGGGGCTGCTTAGTAATTCTACACCTGTTCAAGTCCACGCCTATCAACTTGCTAAGCTTCCCAGACAAGTGCGGGGCAAAGCATGAGAACTCCTGAGTGGAGTGGAGGGGTGGAGACAGAGGCGGCTGCGCCTGGATTTGGCTTTTCAGAATTTTTGCCAGGAAAATCAAATGTACTTCCTACCATGGCGGTTGATGACAGCAATTTATATTCCAGGACGAAGAACAAACTAAATTCATCGCAAAATGATTATAAATCATCAAGACGGAGCAGCCTGCCACCTGAATTACTCATAGGAAATGATATTAAAGCAAGACTTCAAAGGAACTTTAGAAACTTGGAACCTATTCACCTGAGGCGCCCAAAAAAGAGACCATCCATATTTCCAGGTAGGGTTTGTTTCAACTGATGCCTGCAGGTTAAAACAACAAGGATTGTATTTCATTTCTAACGATCAGATGTTTTACATTTCAAATTAACTTGGGACATGTTTGAGAACTTGAGGCAGTAAACATGTTTAATTGTAAAAAAAAAAGGAAAGAACAGTTCTTTCACCTGAAAGCACTCTCATCCTTTTTCTTTACTTGATTTATTTTCATATCTTTAAGGGTCTGTAAATAGGTGTCTCTTTGACTTTAAGTATCTGTAAATAGGCAGCTATTCTGTCGGGCTGCAGAATCTGGGACCTGCTTTGCTTGCAGTCCTGGAGAATTCCATGCTGCATTTCATTTTCTGACATATTTTCTTTATTTTGCAAGATTATTGGATTGTTGAGTGAAGCTGATGTTTGTGTGCACCAGAAATTAACGCCATTAAATACTCAAATGCATGCTTCAAATTCCTGTCTTGCATCAGAGCCTAAAACCATTTGTAGTAAAGGGCTCGATTAAGGTGGAGTGTACTGGAGCCCAAAAGACTCCCAGATTTCAATCTCGATAAAGAGACTCTGGTGGTGGCCTTAGGTGGCCAAGCCTGGTATTACAGGTGTGTACATCTTATAAGGTGCCTGTGACAGTGAACTCTCGCTGAGGTATCACTGGTGCGTGATCCCTGGAGAGGATGAATTATTTAGTCAACTTATTTCAGTACTGTTTGCGTTGGAATTTTCTGGAGAAACTGAAAGTGGCCTTTTGTTGTGATTGATTGATCGGTTAGATTGATAGATTAGACCCAACTGCTGAAATCTAATTCTGTGATGATAGAAAATAAGCGAGGAGAATTCATTCAAGCTCTCCTTCGTCATAAAAATGAAACATACCCCCCTCACAGTCTTTGTACTGTTGTAGGAAATATTGAATAACTAGGTGATGATTTAGAAATGTGGGCCACCAAGGCCGCAAGCTGAAAATTTCAGTTCATAAGAAAGTTCTTCTGTTCATGAAGTTCTTGGGTCAGTGATGCTACCCTGGTGTGAAAATACTGTGCAGGAAAAGCAAAGCCCAGGCTGCAGTGGGCCAGAGGTGTACGTGTGTAGGTGCATTGGCATGAGAAGGAAGGGGGTGATGGAAACAAGGCTGCGAGGAGGAGCGCTTGAGTGACTGGAGTATCTGAAAACACATTAGCTTTCTGCCTGTTCTCTTTGATCTGAAAGTAATGAGGAGCCCAGACCTGCCTCGCTCTCCTGAGCCTATGTGACATGAAATGCTTTCTGTATAGCTGGTTCCCTAGCCCTTCTTCAGAAAGGCCTGTTCTTCACCTTCTGCTCTTTCTTCTCCTTGTTTTTGGTTTAATGTATCAGAATCCATATGGGCTTCCCTGGTGGCTCAGTGGTAAAGAATCTGCCGCCAATGCAGGAGACACGGGTTCGATCCCTGTTTAGGAAGATCCCCTGGAGGAGGAAATGGCAACCCACTCCAGTATTCTTGCCTGGGAACTCCCATGGACAGAGGAGCCTGGCGGGCTACAGTCCATGGGATCGAAAAAGAGTGGGATGCATCTGAGCGACTAAACAACAACAACAACATTGGGATCCACGTGTGTCGTGATTCACCAGACTTTTCTCTACCACCCCTCCCCCACACTTCCAGACAGCCAGATCCCAGAATATCTCACCCTCTCCAGCCCCCATTTCCGTTTTGCCTTTTCTTTCTAGAAGGTCATCTCGCTCTGGGCTGTCAGCTACAATCACAGAATTATGAGAAGACCTCTAGCTCGAACCTCACACAAGTCATTCCTTTCTAAGATCTTGGACTGTCCTAATTAATTGGACAGGGTGGAGTTGTGAAAGAGGCGTTGAACTTAGGGGACTTGGGATCTAGTGTAGACTGTGTCCCTAAAGGGCTGGTCTCCAAGCCACCTCACTGACCCCTGTGGCCTTCAGTGACATTCTTTTCTTCTGCCTAGTTCTGCTGCCATTCCTCACCTTGGGGACAGCAAGAGGGGATGAACTCTTAACAGCCTCCCTGTGTGCCACGGTATCCAGGTAACAAGGTAGAGAGTTACCTGCGTGAAGTTTGAACACTGCTGGCTACTTCTTTATTGTCTAAATTCGATTTCAAATAAACCACAACTTCACTGTCATGCAGGTTGCACTAACTACTTTTTACGATAGATGACTTAGAAATAGCCTGCCTGAAAACCCCCACCGCAGCTCCTAAAGATCAGCTGAAACAGAAATGTACATCAAGTGTGTTGCTGTGCTCAGTCATGTCTGACTCTTTGCGACCCCCATGGACTATAGCTCACCAGGCTCCTCTGTCCACAGGGATTCTCCAGGCAGGAATACAGGAGTGGGTTGCCATGCCCTCCTCCAGGGGATCTTCTCAACCCAGAGATCAAACCCAGGTCTCCTGCATTGTAGGCAGATTCTTTACCATCTGAGCCATGAGGGAAGCTCAAGAATACTGGTGTGGGTAGTCTATCCTTTCTCCAGGGGATCTTCCCAACCCAGGAATCGAACCAGTGTCTCACACATTGCAGGCAGATTCTTTACCAGCTGAGCTACCAGGGAAGCTCCTGTATGATATAGTGACATGTAAAGAGCAGATACAATGTGGGACCAAGCATCAGGGAAATTTAGACACCAACTCCGATTGATAACTATTGTTATCATTTGTCTGATGAGATTCAAGATTGAAGACGCGTCAGTGTTCTGATGTGTATTCACTCTGACCCTTCCGACTCCCAGATAGCATTATCCTCTGTCTCAAGTCCCCTGTTCTCAGTCCTGAGCCAAGAGATTGACTGCTGTGTTGTCAGTTCATTCATTCACTCATGAAATATTCATTTAGTTCTTGCACTTGGCTAGGTTGGACCATGAAGAAGCAAGCTACATGTTATTCTGTTCTTATTGCCCATTTCTCCTCTAAGGACCACCCCACATGTCAGATGATTATCTACCCAAAATGAAAATGTGTTTGTTTCATTCCCTTATATTCTTCAGTGACTTCCTTCGCTCTTAGGATAAAGTCCAGACTCCTTAATGCAAAGTACATGAGACTGCTTACCCAACCGGTGCTTCTGTCCTTGGCCCATCTCTTAGCATTCCTCCTCTTGCAGTCCTGCAAACCCAGCCCACTTCAGATCCCCGTGGCCCATCACACCTGCTCTTCTGGGTTAAGTGCTGTATCACCTACGTGCCCAGTTTCACCTGACTAATTCCTACCTTAGCTTCAGGTGTCAGCTTGACCACCCTTTTAGGGAATGTCCAGGAAGTTTTCCTGGCCCTCCCATCTGGGTTGGGTCTATTCTCTGTTCCGTCTCTTGACACCTGGACTTTTCCCTATCACAACACTTATTGTATTGTAATTATCTGTTTACTTGTCTATATCTTCCACTAGTCTGGGAGCCAGGGACCATATCAGTCCTGTTAACCACTGTGTCACTTGTACCTGTCACAATGCTTGGCACATAGCATGAGCTCAGTAAATATTTATTCAGTTGACTCAAATTGTGGTGGACAGTGAGCTCCTGGCATGCCTGTGCACTCTGTATGCCTCCTTCACCCTCCCATCCTCTCTCACCTCCCAATACACACACATACACACACACCACACATACCACACACATACACCACATACACACACACACCCCCCCCACACACACACACCACACACACATCACACACACACACCACACACAGACTGCACACACACACACAGACTGCACACACACACACCACACACAAACACACACCACACATACACACATACCACACACACACCACACACACACCACACACACCACATAAACACACACCACACACAGACTGCACACACACACACCACATACACACACACACCACACACACATCACACACCACACACAGACTGCGCACACACACAGAATGCACACACACACCGCACACACACACCCCACACACACACCACACACCACATACACACACACCACACACAGATTGCACACACACACACATACACACACCACACATACTGCACACATACACCACATACACACACACACCACACACACATCACACACACACCACACACAGACTGCACACACACACAGACTGCACACACACACCACACACTGCACACACACCACGCACACACACACACACACACACCACACACACACCACACAAACACACACACCACATACACACCACACACAGACTGCACACACATACACACACTGCACACACACCACACACACACACACACACATACACACACTGCACACACACACACCACACACACATACACCACACACACCACACACTGCACACACACCACACACACACACTGCACATGCACACACACATGACACATATCACACACACACAGCACACACACACACACACACACACCACACACACCACACACACACAGCACACACAGCACACACATACACACACACATACCACACACAGCACACACACACACCACACACACAGCACACACACTGCACACACACACACTGCACACACACACACACACACACACACACACACCACACACACATACACACACCACACACACATACACCACACACCATACCACACACACACATACACCAGAGATACCAAACACATACACCACACACCATACCATACACCACACCACACACACCATGTGCACACACACACACCACATCACACCACACCACACACACACGCTTGTGTTCCTGTTCTGCTTTTTCTTCCCTTTTCCACCTGGGCTTCAAGGCTTGGTTCGCGACTTCTGTCTTCTGTAATCACCCAGTCTTCTGGCCTCTCTTGAGTTCTCCTCTGTGCCGACCACCTCCTTGGCTTCATTACTGCATAAAGAGTCCTTCCCTTTCTTCCTGGGGTTGTGTTCAATTGCCTTAGGTTGTGAAAGGCTTCGTGCTTTGCTGCTTGGTGGCAACTGTTAAGTTTGGTACAGAAACTCTTTGAAAACAGGGACATATATGTCTTTGAATGGCCCAGTTGTATCGGAGAAGGAGTTGGCATCATAGATGGTCAGTGTTCAGTGAAGTTAACTAATTAACTTCAATTAGTGGTGAGTTAACTAATTCACTGTGAGGCAGGGTCCATCCTGTGGAGCCCATCTCATTCTAGCTCTAGAAGAGCACGAGTTGGCAGTAGAGACTGTCAAAGGGCAAGGTCTTCATCAATTATGTTCATCACTGTAGGAACTCCCGGTGAGGGGGAGTGCAGGTACCCCTGTCTCAGTGTATAAATCATTCATTAAAATGTATTAGGATCCTCTGTATCCCACAATCTATTCTAGCCCTTGGGAAGACAGCAGAAAAGAAGACAGTTTCTTATGTGACTAATGGGAAAGAATTTTCCTAGCAGGATGCCTTGCATATCATATAATCCAGCAAATACCTCTTGAGTCAAGGAATGAGGGGACACCATATTCACAGCAATGAATCGTAAATAAAACCAGTACATATAAACATCCTATTCATATGATTTTTACAAAATCATCAAAAATTAACCATTTATCTTTCTCTTGAAGAAGCCTCAACAGTAGAACTAGTTTGAGTTGCTCATTTGAAGTTCCACCATCTCAGCTCCACCAAGCCAGGCATTAAATACGTAGGTCTTGGGACTTCCCTGGTGGTCCAGTGGGCTGACTCCGGGTTCCCAATGCAGGGGGCCTGGGTTCAATCCCTAGTCAGGGAACTAGATACCACATGCCTCAACAAAGACCTGGTGCAGTGCACCCCCAAAAAAAGTGTAGGTAGGTCCCTAGCAGGCAGGCAGCCTGACTTCCTCATCCTCCTGAAAGAATTCCAGCAGCTTCAGAGCAGAGGGCTCAGCTCAGTGATCTAAGAAAGCAAAGGAGGAGAGAGAAGTGGTCCTAACATATACCACACCCATGGGCATGTCATATTGAAGTGAACATCTCTTCCTGCACATGGAACAGAGTGGGGCCCAGGTCCCAGGTGTCAGAGGCTGTTCACTCAGCTCTCCTAAGCAGACAAGATGATGCATCTCATCTGCTCAGTCTTAAAATATCCTACGGATTTTGCAGTCATCTGTTTGAGAAGCGAGGAGCCATCTGCCTGGAGGAAACAGGCCGTTCCGCGTACTTCCTTGTTGCTTAGAGGACGAGTGTGGGGAGTCTGCTGGGGCCACAAGGAGCAGGGCCTTTCCAGGCAGGACTCACATAGCAGATATCCCAGTGATATAAGCGAACCTCCATTCTCATTTTTAAAGCAGTTCTACTTCAGAGGCTTTCTTTTAAAAAGAAAATCCACAATCTAAAAAAATGTCATTTAAATCATTTTAATAGTAAAACAGAATTTGAACATTTCTGGCTTCCCAGGTGTCTCAGTGGTAAAGAATCCGCCTGCCAATGCAGGAGACTCTGGTTTGATCCCTGGGTTGGGAAGATCCCCTGGAGAAGGAAATGGCAACTCACTTCAGTATTCTTGCCTGGAAAATGCCATGGACAGAGGAGCCTGGTGGACAAGAGTCCATGGGGTTGCAAAGTGTCAGGACACTACTTATCAACTGCTGCTAAGTCGCTTCAGTCGTGTCCGACTCTGTGCGACCCCAGAGATGGCAGCCCACCAGGCTCCCCATCCCTGGGATTCTCCAGGCAAGAACACTGGAGTGGGTTGCCATTTCCTTCTCCAATGCATGAAAGTGAAAAGTGAAAGTGAAGTCGCTCAGTCTTGTCTGACTCCTAGCGACCCCATGGACTGCAGCCTACCAGGCTCCTCCATCCATGGGATTTTCCAGGCAAGAGTACTGGAGTGGGGTGCCATTGACTTATCAACTAAACAATAACAACAAAGTAAAACTTCCCTTGCTGCACGTAGGATTTTATTGGAAACACAGGGAAGCAGTAAGAACAGTAGCAGCTAGGTGGTTCTGGGCTCCCGGAGGTGGCCAGGAGACAGTGAGGCTGAAGAGTTGGGATGGGTGCCCTCCTAGGAGCCTCTTATCCTGGGCGCAGGGAAGGACTGTAATTAAGCTGCCTCCCCCAGTACTGTGTTGGCTGTCAGAATTCTGTCACTCAGGCCTCTGCTGAGTAGTGATTGGATGATGGTCCAGCAGGGCCTTCCAGGGACCAAGAGGCCACCATAGCGCCTCCTTAAAGATGTGCTGTAAACTGGGCTTCCTGGGATCCTGTGCAGCTGGGTTCAGTGGCTCCTCTCGGTGACATCAGGACCCATGTTTCCCAAACCTGGGTGTCCCCACAACACCCACCTCAGGGCTTGGATGTGGGAGGTGCCCTGAAGGTGGTAAGATGGGTAGACAGGGTGGAGGCAGGTGCAAATGAATGTGTCATCACCGATCCAGGGCCCCACCCCGTCCATCTGTCCTGCCCATCAGGTATGTGACTTCCTTCTGCAGCAGCTTCCAGAGGTGGCCGTGCTCCAGACTAAGGTCAGGGAGCCCCAAAGGCCAAGTTTGAACTGCTTCTCTCGTGAAAGGGCTCCAGCTGCAGGATTTCACAAAGTATCTACCTCACAACCGGGTTCAAGTTTTAACCCCTATCTTATGAAATGTGTAACCTCAAATGAGTCACTTGATCTCGTAGAACCTTTTTATTTATTTTTTCCTAGTTGCTAAACAAATACTTTCTGTTGGAAAAAATAGATAAATAAATGAAACAGTTGTGATTTAAACGCTGGAGCCTTCTTTCTATTCTTCCTCTCGGAAACTTTTTATTTCTTCATCTGTAACATGGGGATGAAAATCCAGTGTCACCGAGTCACATGAAACTCAGATGAATAGTGCATGATGATGAAATGATAACACAGCTGGAATTGACAGTGTTCGCCTATACTTTGGTGGTATCAAAGGTCTTGTTTCTCATAATTTGTACTTTTCATGGGTAGGTGTGATTGAAACACTTTTGCAAATCTTCATGGTTGGAGAATTATCCTAAGTTGCTAACCAGACCCTCTGTGAATGTAAATTCTGTATAAGGAGACGATGCTACTAAAAGACCTGTTAATTTCATTTTCCAAGAAAAGAGGATAACACAGAAAATCTTGTCATGATATAAATATCCATATATTTTCTCAACATGAATTATCAAACTTGAGGGTGTTGTCACGACAGGCCTCTAAAAAAACTGTTCTGTATAAGTAATAACACTGTTGGTGATTTCAAAACTTAGTTGTGGCCTTGTTATGTTTAATAATTTTTCTTAGTTTTTCTAAGGCCCTGCTTTTGGAAATTCAACCCTGGCTTTCCTTTGAACCAAAAGTTGGAATAGGATAGTAATTAGTTTGTAATTATATACAATATATAGCTTATCTATATGATTATAAATGAATTAACCACTTGAAATTCATCTTTTTAAATATTAGGAGTATTTAGACTTCAAAACTTTTGAATGTCAAAAATTTGACATTTGGGGGAGACGGAGGTCAAGTGTTAGGACTTGATGCTTTCACTGCTGGAGTTCACTTCCTGTTTGGGGAACTTAGATCCTGCAAGCTACTTGGCACAGCCCAAAAAAAAAAAAAAAAATTGACATTTTAATTTAAAATATTTATAACATTTTTCCAAGTCTGTGAGTCTGTTTCTATTTTGTAAGTAAGTTCATTTGTATCATTAATTTTTAAATTCCACATATTAAGGATGTTATACAATATTTCTCCTTCTCTGTCTGACTAACTTCATTCAGTTACAATTGTCAGGGGGATGGATGTGGGAAGGGATAGTTAGGGATTTGGGGATGGACAGATACACACTCCTATATTTAAAGTGGATAATCAACAAGAACCTATTGCATAGCACAGGGAACTCTGCTCAATGTTGTATGGCAGCTTGGATAGGAAGGGAGTTCATGGGAGAATGGATACACGTGTATGTATGGCTGAGTCCCTTCACTGTTCACCTGAAACTATGACAGCATTGTCTGTTAACTGGCTATACCCCAATACAAAATCAAAAGTTAAAAAAATAAAATATTTATAGCATTTCTTACTCAAAAATAAAAGCAAAACCCAAGGAATCCTCTTTTCTTAATCAAATGTATTTTTGGACAAGTTTCTTCAGGAAGGCAAAATTTCTGTTCTTGTTTTGCTTTGTTCTATTTTCTAAAAAGAGCCAAAGCCAAAACCCTTTAATGAGGCTATTAATATGGTGATCCAGTTACTTTTAAGGAAAACAAAAATGCTAATACTATAAACATGCATGATAAACAAAGGGAAATAAGTTTTACCTTTATGCAGGGAGCCAGAAGAAACAGAAGGTGTTAGGTTTACAGCTTGACTTCAGACTTTTTCTCATTGTCATAAAAAGATAAATAATACAAATAATATGGTTCTGAAGACAAGACTTACAATATAAGTATATTAAGAGGTGGCTTAAACACTCTTGTTCTAAAAGCAGTTCATTTCCATTTGCTGATCTATAGCAAATGTGTAGCTGTACAGATTTGAGCACTCCCACAAACTTATTTCCATTCTTAACATTCTAAGTTCTAGTAGTCATATCTAGACTGTGAAAAGATTATATATTCTTACATCCACATAATATATTAAGATCACTGGTGGCTCAGACAGTGAAGAATCTGCCTGCAATGAGGGAGTCCTGGGTTCAGTCCCTGGGTTGGGAAGATCCCCTGGGGGAGAGCATGGCAGCCCACTCCAGCCTTCTTGTCTGGAGAATCCCATGGACAGAGAAGCCTGGCGGGCTACAGTGCCCAGGGTCACAAAGGTTGGAGATGACTGAGCAACTTTATATGTACTCAAGCTACTTCAGTGATAATTTTAAATATTTTTATTGTTTTCATGAGTAATGTACTCTTAACAAATATTTAGCAGGGGGAATGGTCATCCAGTTACCCAGTTAAATAAATAAATGACCAGACCCCTACATTCCTTTACTTCAAATACTTTGGGAGTCTGTAAAGAATGTTTACCTTCAAATTTTAACTAGAATACCTCCCACTTTTCTTTAAAGTCTAGGAAAATGTAGACTTAGGAATAGGGGTTTACAAAATGAGCTTAAACAGGTAGTTATGTTTGGGTGACATGCATGTAAAACTCTCATTACAAAATGATCGGGTTGTTTTTCAGTCACAAGTTTAAAACTTCCCATCTTGAGTGGGACATGAGTTAATTTTTGTGTGTGCCCAACAACTTATTATCAGAGCTATCTTTGAACATCCTGGGAGTTCAGAGCCCCAGGGTGGAGGAACCAGGAAGAGGGTGTGTCCTTTTGTCAGGAGATCAGGTTTCTCTATGGTACTCCCTCAGCTATCAAATCACGCCCTTCTGTCTCACCCTGATACTTAAGACTGAATCCTCTTGATGGATAATCAATACTGGACGGCATCTTGGAGCAATTATGGGCCAGAAAGATTCAATTTAATGAAAAATTCTTTTAAGAATCAAAATAGCCCAAGGATAAGGACTTCCCTGGTAGCTCAGTGGTAAAGAATCCACCTGGCCAGCTCGGGAGACACAGGTTTGACCTGTGGTCTGAGAAGATCCCACATGCCATGGAGCAACTAAGTCTGTGCACCTCAACCACTGAGCCTGTTCTCTGGAGCCTGGGAGCTATACAGCCACTGAACCCATGTACCACAACTGCTGAGCTCATGCACCTAGAGCCTGGGCTCTGCGATAGGAGAAGCCACCGCAACGAGAAGCCCGTGCACCGCAGCTAGAGAGTAGGCCCTGCTCACTGCAACTAGAGATGCGTCTGCCCAGCAAGGAAGACCCAGCACAGCCAAACATAAATAGTTATTTTTTAAAAACAGCGCCCAAGAATAAAGGAAGCTATGCCATGAGAAACACATCTATTCAACAAAAATCTAAGCTGTCTTGTTGAATGTCTATTAGATGCAAAGCCCTGTGAAGGGCTAGTTGATGGTTGACACTGATACATAGCAATTTGTTCCCTATCTAAGTTTTTACTGGGACAGTTCAGTTCAGTCACTCAGTCGTGTCTGACTTTGTGACCCCATGAATCACAGCATGCCAGGCCTCCCCGTCCATCACCAACTCCCGGAGTTCACTCAAACTCACATCCATTGAGTTGGTGATGCCATCCAGCCATCTCATCCTCTGTCATCCCCTTCTCCTCCTGCCCCCAATCCCTCCCAGCATCAGAGTCTTTTCCAATGAGTCAACTCTTCACATAAGGTGGTCAAAGTACTGGAGTTTCAGCTTTAGCATCGTTCTTCCAAAGAACACTCAGGGCTGATCTCCTTCAGAATGGACTGGTTGGGTGCACTAATTTGGGTGTTCGTGCTTCTCTGTCACCAGCATTTAAGCCTCTGTGTTGCACCAGCTAATAGCAATACTGACACCATGTCATCTAGCACAGAAGCCCTAATTGGCAGTGGAGTATCTCCTACAGGAAAATGCCAGGGGACTGTAATTGTCCTCCGCATCAGGGGTTTTGCTGAGGGGTTGTTTACCTATTGTAATTTGGGCCTCTTCTGCACTCTCTGGAACATAGCTAAGTGAGAGAGGGTCATAACTCCACTGTTCCTTCTCAGAGTCCAGCTTAGGAAGGGTTTCCTGTCTTTTGAGATTTTCAAATGCTTGTACAACTAAAGGAATATTAATTTAGCAACATAGGGCATTTATTTTCAATCAGTGTTACAAATGCAAATTACTGAAGGGGTTTTCAGAATCCACAGCCCTGGAGAACTCTGGGGGCAGGGGCTGGGCTTCTAACTGCAATGTGAAAATTTTCCCCATTTACTTGGGAATTTTTGTTTGTCCCTATCCCCTAGTAGAGAACTCTTGACTTAAAAGAAGTAGAAAAGATCCTAAAGACCAAAGTCATTCTTAAACTCTCTACTGTTTCACACACAGGAAGCAGAAGACCCCTGCCACATCCCAGCCTCTTGTCATCTGGTCCCCTCCCTCTCACACCCAGCCATCACCCACCTCAACTATCACTATGTTCTTGGGCAAGAAGAGAACCTGCATTTTCTCTCCTAACAGTGCCTGGGTTTGAGTTCCATTATATAGAGACTTCTGCCTGGTTCATCTAGGTCTTTGTTCTAACCCGAGCTCATATCAGAGGGTGAAACACTAGGACTTTTCCTCCCACCCCTTGGTCCATTTAAAAAATTGTAACACTGTCCTATGGGCTGAATGTTTCTGTCCCCCAGAATCCATATGTTGAGTAATCCCCAGTGCAATGGCATTTGGAGATGGGACTTTTGGTGGCAATTAGGTCATGAGGATGGAGCCCTCATTAATGGAATTAGTGCCCTTGTGAAAAGATACAGAGGAGAGATGATCTTTCTTGATTTGTTTCTCTTTCCATCCCTGTGGTGGTAAGATCCCCAGGAGAAGGGAATGGCTACCCACTCCAGTATTCATGCCTGGAGAATTCCATGGACAGAGGAGCCTGGAGGGCTACAGTCCACAGAGTCACAAAGAATTGGAATGACGGAGCAACTAACACTTACTTTTTTTTCTGCCATGTGAGGACACAGCAAGAAGCCAGGAAGAGGGTCTCACTAGACATCAAACCAGCCAGCACCTTGATCTGGGACTTCCCAGCCTCCAGAACCATGAGATGTAAATGTTTGCTGTCAAAGCCTCCTGGTATATAATAATTTGTTATAGCAGCCTTAATTAACAAAACCAATTGGATGAGTAATAAACATTTGAGGCCTTAAGAAGAAACACTGTCAAACAGTACAAGTAATATACTCAAATATAGAAATGTTTAATGAATAAAAGTTGATGAATATCATACATGATACTTAGTGCTGCACAGAAACTGCATTATTCAGAAATAAATTAGAATGACTTACTCCCTTTTGTTATTGAATCACATCCATAAATAACAGTTGAGCAACTTCTCAAAAGAAATATTGCCAAAATGTAATTACTTTTAATAAAGATACCACAAATTGCTACATAATTATTTAAATAAAAGGCAATGCAGTTTTGGAAGACTCTATAAACACCCCGATGTTGTAGCCTTGTACTTTGTCTTAATTTCTGCTAAATTAGAAAGTGCTCTGCTGTTTCAAACATACCCGTACTATTTTGTCCTTTAAAGTAGGTGACTAAAATCTATATGCTTAACCATGCTTAATGAATATTTATAATGATAGAAGCCATTTTATTGGCAGTAAATAAGCTTCTGATTTCTATGCCAAATACTCCCACAAGCATAAACATGGAGGGCAGCAAGCAGGAAATGGTCTGGAATTATATCCTTCATGAACAACCTGAACTGAAAATGTAAAATCTCCATCAGTAGGGTCATGGCTGGGGATAAGGAAGTACAAAGGAAGTCCAGAAGGAAGGAATTTATGTAACAGCAGAAGGATCTTGGAAAAAAAAAAGCAAGCAAAAAGAAAATAATGTTATACTTACATCCACAATCACCCTCTCCCATCACAGCAGGGAATTTGTGGGGTGGTTCTTAGTTTAAAATTTTTACTGCTACGGACAGGGCAAAATGACTTGCAGAAATGAAACTGAGTTTGGTGCTTGCCTCTGGGGAGTACAATGACTGAATGTGTTGGGCTCTCAGTTGTCTCTGACTCTGCAACGCCATGGACTGTAGCCCACCAAGCCCTTGTGTCCATATGGATTCTCCAGGCAAGAATACTAGAGTGGGTAGCCATTCCCTTCTCTAGGGGATCTTCCTGACCCAGGGATCAAACCCCGGTCTCCAAACATTAAAAATAATAATGAGCTAACACAAGACAAATAAGTGAGACAGGAAGAGTGGAAGACAGGCAGTGTTGTTCCCCCAAACAACAATGGATTGTGTGTCTCTACCCAACCACTGCCTTGGGGAATTGATTTATAGGAAATTGGAGCAATGGGGAGGGTGACAGAGGAAGCCTGGAAGAGTCCATTGGCTTCTCCTCATTGTCATTCCTTGAAAGGCTCCCCAGCTCACCCTGTACATTATTGCTTTAAAACAATGTTAAGACCTAACTCAGTTGTATTTGGGAAGCAGAGGTAGAAATTACTGATAAATGAGATTCTGGTGTTCAGACAGAAGCCTAGCATTGCACATTGCTTTCTTTAAGTTGGAAAACACGATGTGTAGGAGTTAAAAATTTACTCAAAAATCTGCCACACTCTTACAGGGGCTATAGTAGAGGGTTCTGCTTCTTTAAAGTGTGGACATTTGAGGTGAACACATTAAACTTGATTAATATGTAATTGTTGAGACTTCTCTAGTGGTCCAGCAGTTAAGACTCTGTGCTTCCAATGAGGCTCAATCCCTGGTCGGAGAACCAAGATCTCACATGCCATGCAGTGTGGCCAAAACAAAAATGTAGTTGTTGCTCACAAAATACAGATTAATCAGCTGATCAGAGTTCTGTCTCTGCTCTGGGCCAGAGTGTTTACAAGCCCTTGCTTACTCCACGGTTGTCATCTGAACGTCTCACATAGCTGTATGCTACTGATCACTGAATGGAGTGATCTCCTGTGTTGGCAGGCAGGTTCTGTACCACTTGTGCGACCTGGGAAACCCTCTTATAGTGTCTACACTACCAGTATTCTTCAACCTCTAGACATCTTGGTGTCTTCTTCTTTTCTTCTCCCATCTGTTCTTTCAAATTCCTTTCTACCACCTGTCTCCAGAATTTCGTGTTCTTCTCCCTCTGTCATATAGAACAGTTCAGATCTTTCCAGCTCTTACCCTCAGCTCTTCTTCAGGCCTATCACAGCACATCCAGAAACAATTGAGGTACTCATTGAAACCAAAGGGCCATCTGAGTTTACTTTCTTTAAGCCCATGGTTATCTTAAGCGTACATAAGAACCATCTCAACTTTTGTTAAAATTAAATTCAGATGCTGGCTCATCCGGTTTGGAGTTGGCTGGGGAATACTTAGCTTCCCAGGTAGCTCGGTAATAAGGAACCTGCCTGCCGATGCAGGAGACGAAAGAGATAAAGGTTCAATCCCTGGGTCTGGAAGATAACCTGTAGGCAAGCATGGCAACCTACTCCTGTATTCTTGCCTGGAGGATTCCATGGACAGAGGAGCCTGGTGGGCTACAGTCCATGGGGTCTCAAAGAGCTGGACACGACTTAGCAACTGGGCACTCGGAGTACTTTTAATAGTCATAATTTGATTCTGATTGAGGAATATTCTCAAATCTATGTTTCTTTTGTTAGTCATGTATGGATGTGAGAGTAGGACTATAAAGAAAGCTGAGTGCCAAAGAATTGATGCTTTTGAACTGTGGTGTTGGAGAAGACTCTTGAAAGTCCCTTGGACTGCAAGGAGATCCAACCAGTCCATCCTAAAGAAAATCAGTCCTGGGTATTCATTGGAAGGACTGATGCTGAAGCTGAAACTCCAATACTTTGGCCACCTGGTGTGAAGAACTGACTCATTAGAAAAGACCCTGATGCTGGGAAAGATTGAAGGCAGGAGGAGAAGGGGAAGACAGAGGATGAGATGGTTGGATGGCATCACCGACTCAATGAACACAAGTTTGAGTAAACTCCAGGAGTTGGCAGTGCACAGGGAGGCCTGGCATGCTGCAGTCAATGGGATCGCAAAGAGTCAGACATGACTGAACTGAACTGAACTGAACTGAGGAGTCTTCAGCATCTTTGAGAAACTCTATAGCCTAACAAGGTTCATCCTTTATAGGAGGCAGTTGGAGTCAGATAGCAGGGTTTTCCTCCTTTACATATAGAACGTACCTACTGAATCCTGGAAAGGCCTCCACTGGGATGTCTTTCCATCATCCTATTTATTGCTTGACCGTCTTACAGTGTAAGCCCAGAATCACTCTGCTTAGAAGCTCTGTCCTTTAAAACTTTGGTAGATTCATTAGTAGTGGATGAGAGTCGTAGTTCCTATCTTAAGAGGATTTACCTTGTCAAACATGTTTGTGTTCACTTGAACAAGCCCAGTGACCCATGTAACCAAGTTACATAGAGGACAGAGCTTGCTCTGGGTTGAACCAGGGAACTTTGCTTCCCATCTTCCAGTGAGGTAGAACAGAAGACAGGCTTAAGGGGTCAGGAAGTAAGACTATCGTGGCTTAGCAGAAGGCCACATTATTTTCTATTTTTAATACCCAGAGTGGTTATGATAAGTTCACATTGATTTGGGCAACATTTTTCGATATTAGCTTTGTTTTCCACTCCATTTACAGGATAGCTATGTCTCTTTTAAGAGTTAATTATTATGCAAACTAGAAACTGATCAGAGGGTTATTGTAAAGTGTATAGATTTTCCATACTATCAATTAATAAAAATTAATAAATTCTCTTACAGAATGCATTTCATTTTTTAAGAAGGCTTTTTAAAAATGTGTTTATTTGGCTGCACTGAGTCTTAGTTGTGGCAGGTGGGATCTTTAGTTGGTGGATGCCAACTCTTAGTTGTGGAATGTGGGATCTAGTTCCCTGACAGGAATTGAACCCAGGCCCTGTACTTTGGGAGCTCGGGGTCTTAACCACTGGACCACCAGGGAAGTCCCCAGTAATGTATTTTTAAAATTTTGTTTTACAGAAACGTGCACTTTTCAGAAAGCTGTCAGTTCTCTTGTGTAAAGAAATGTGTACACATCAATACCATCTTTCCTAATCAGTTTACTGTGTTTTGTTGTATTTCTGTCATCTTTCTACTTCAATTTTTAGCTTTTTGATTAAAAGAGCCACATTTTCTATTTCTTTCATGTTCCTGAGACATTTATGCTGTGATTTCTGCTCTCAATGGGTGTTCAGGAAAGTACTGTGCCCCACCCAGAGCTGTGTCATATTTTCCTCTCTTCCAGTAACAGAGTGTGGACCTGGATAAGTAATTTGGCCACCTTGTACACCTTAGAATATTCCTTGAAAAGTGGGATAAAAACAGCATCTGACCCCAAACATCTCTGCTATTTAAAGGACCCCTCTGGAGTCTAGAACTGCATCTGTCATCTTGTAGCTTTTGTTCTTTTAAACATTAAGATACTTTCTAATAACCTGCATTTCCTTTCTGGTAGTTTCTTTACTTTTATTGTCTTTACTACACCTTTGAACATGGCATTGAAGACCCAGGAGCCCTCCCAGGCTGGCCCCATGCTCAGATGAAGGACAGAGCCTTCATCTGAGCATCTCCTTCATCTTTGTCCTGCATGCCTCCCCAGCCATTTGATACTATGGACACTCTCTGGTCCTGCTCCTCTCTGACTGGTATGGGTCTTTACACAGGCTTCCTCATCTGCCCTCTTTGTTTTTATTTGTTATATTCTTTTTCAAGGCTAAGCTCAGGGACTTTCCTGGTGGTCTAGTGGTTAAGAACCTGCCTTTCAATGGAGGGGATGTGGGTTTGATCCCTGGTCGGGAAACAAAGATCCCACATGCCCTGGGCCGGCTAAGACCATGCAATGCAACCAAGACTGGATGCAACCAAATAAATAAATATTAAGGTTAAGTTCAAATGTTCCCTTATCTCTCAAACTGTCCCTTGTATTCCCACCCTTATGGCAGAAAGTGAAGAGGAACTAAAAAGCCTCTTGATGAAAGTGAAAGTGGAGAGTGAAAAAGTTGGCTTAAAGCTCAACATTCAGAAAATGAAGATCATGGCATCTGGTCCCATCACTTCATGGGAAATAGATGTGGAAACAGTGTCAGACTTTATTTTGGGGGCTCCAAAATCACTGCAGATGGTGATTGCAGCCATGAAATTAAAAGAGGCTTACTCCTTGGAAGAAAAGTTATGACCAACCTAGATAGCATATTCAAAAGCAGAGACATTACTTTGCCGACTAAGGTCCATCTAGTCAAGGCTATGGTTTTTCCTGTGGTTATGTATGGATGTGAGAGTTGGACTGTGAAGAAGCCTGAGCACCAAAGAATTGATGCTTTTGAACTGTGGTGTTGGAGAAGACTCTTGGGAGTCCCTTGGACTACAAGGAGATCCAACCAGTCCATTCTGAAGGAGATCACCCTGGGATTTCTTTGGAAGGGATGATGCTAAAGCTGAAACTCCAGTACTTTGGCACCTCATGCAAAGAGTTGACTCATTGGAAAAGACTCTGATGCTGGGAGGGATTGGGGGCAGGAGGAGAAGGGGACGACAGAGGATGAGATGTCTGGATGGCATCACTGACTCAATAGACGTGAGTCTGAGTGAACTCTGTGAGTTGGTGATGGACAAGGAGGCCTGGTGTGCTGCGATTCATGGGGTCACAAAGAGTTAGACATGACTGAGTGACTGAACTGAACTGAACCTTTTGTTTTGGAGGTCTTTACACATTTCAATGGTGTTTAATGCTGTGTGTATCTGAAACAGTATATCCTATGAATGAATGAATGAATGAGTGAACAAATGAATGTGCATGCTCAATTGTTCAGTCATATCCAACTCTTTGCAACCCTGTGAACTGTAGCCCACCAGGCTTCTCTGTCCATGGGATTTTTCAGGCAAGAATACTGGAGTATGTTGCCATTATCTTCCTCTAGGGGATCTTCCCAACCCAGGGATCAAACCTGTGTCTCCTGTGTCTCCTAGCATTGGCAGATAACACTGAGCTGCCAAGAAAGCCCCTGAGAAAATGAATGAATGGATACTTTTCCTGTCTGTCTACATATTAACTGCCTAGTCTGTCTTAGCAATCAGTAACAAGCACAAAGCTAAATTATTTCTCAAGAAGTGATAATCATCCATGATATTAGTTTTCCAGTGAAAATGGTTTCTTTTCCTCTATCCAAATCCCTCAGCTTCTGGACTCCTGTTGTTTTACTCTTGTCTTAGCATATCCCATTTCAAGAGGATTTTTTCCTTGTAGTATTAACTACTTTAAATTCTCTACAGGTTTGAGTAAGTCCCTTATGGCTTAGAGGGTAAAGCGTCCGCCTGCAATGCGGATAGACCCAGGTTCAGTCCCTGAGTTGGGAAGATCCCCTGGAGAAGGAAGTGGCAACCCACTCTAGTATTCTTGCCTGGAACATCCCATGGACGGAGGAGCCTGGGAGGCTGTAGTCCATGCGGTCACAAAGAGTCAGACCCGACTGAGCAACTTCACTTCACTCATTTTGAGTAAGTGAGAAGTATAATGTAATCTCTTCTGAGCATCATATGAGCTAGATAAAGTCTTTCTTCCATCCAAGGCTGCATCATTTTTCCACTTCCCTTCCCCACTTACTGTATCCTGTATAAAACTGATGTTAGCTGCTCGTGTGTCGATCAAGTTGCCTAATGTTTTGAGTCAGTATCCTTTATTAATTTATTTTGCTCCTGCATCCATGATTGGCTAGAATTCTTTGACAATTTCTTTTTGGCTAATAGATTTACAAAATCAAAACTTTCTTCACTTTTGCTGGTATCATTATACATGTTGCAGTAGCAGAGAATATAATTGTGTTTTGTGCAACACTGTGGAAGAGTTAAGTAGGAAGAATGAAAAGAGACTCAACAAAAAGAAATAACTGTAAGCTTGTCAGAGAATCAAAGTGAATTTCCAAAAATTGTTCATATGGTGACAAGTATATGTAACTTCTGCATTAAATCAGCAGGTATAAAATCTTATTCTGAAGAAAGCTCATCGGAATGATGGTTCTTTGATGTATGGAATGGATTGTTTACCTAATGAAGCAACACAACAGATATATCAGGAATAACCAGCTTTATAGCTGACGGCAAACTCCCTTGGGCAAGGACTTTATATGTCTGGCACAATTATACTTATTGTGTATCAGTGCTGTGTAAATATTTAATAACAGTTCCTTCCACACCTATTCCAGGCAGGTCGAGCCTTCCTGACTTGTCATGTCCGTAATCAAATATGTATTTCCACATTAATCATTTGAGGTGTGGTGCCACTGTTAGTCTGGTTTCTTTTGGATGATCTATCTTTTCTAGGCTTGGGGTGTGCTCTGGGTGACTGGAATATAGATAAATAGCTGTGAAAAAAAAATCTCTTCATTTTTAGAGTTGAATGACTTGCATAGAGTGAGCTATACTTTTTCTTAAAGGTAAGTCACCTTTGTTGGGGGTTACACCAATACCTGGACTTCTTCATACAGGCTCTTTAATCCACAACTAGCCTCTGGGCAACTTTCTTGACCTCTCCTGAGGTCAGTTTGCTCATCTGAAAAGATATAATCACAAAGATTGTTTCTGGCACCTAAAGTTTTATGTACTGCCTATTTCCAGATGTAATATTGGTGCGTCTTTACTCAGAAGGAGTAACTGAACTCATTCTTAAGTCTGTCTTTCCAGTAAATGTGGGAAATGTGCTAACTACTTAAACTTTTCATCTGTTGTCTGATGTTATTTGTTCTTTAAGAGAAATTTATGCAATATTCTTCTTCTTTTTTTTTTGCCTTTTTAAACTGTTTATGGGGTTCTCGTAGCACGAATACTCGTTGCCATTCCCTCCTCCAGTGGACCACATTTTGTCAGAACTCTTCATTATTTAGAAGAAGACAATCATTGTGGGAACAGATTGGAATTCCAAAGCACGTACATAGAGAAAAGCATAGCTATTGAATTGTGTGAATTTTAAAGGAATAACACATTTAAATTGATCAGAAAGAACAGAATCTACTGGCTCTGGGAGATAAGTCTACTAATCCTACGAACTCTGCCCCTTGGTTTCTTTATCAGTGAAATGAGATAAAGACTTAAAGGGCCATTGCTTTTACAGGAGTTTCAGCTGGAATGTATATGTGCATGCTCAGTCACTCAGTCAAACTTCTTGTAAAAAGATGCTTCAAAGGTTGGTGTTTCAAGTTTTCTGTCCCCACCCCCCTCATGGCTTCTACCGCAGTTCCTTTATGTCTGGTTCCATTTGGAGCCACCCTCGTTGCTCATACACAGCCCCTCTGATATTTCTTACTGGTGGAGCAGCCACACTGATCAGACCACTGTGCTTTGCTTAGTCTCTCAGTCATGTCTGACTCTTTGTGACCCCAGTGGACTGTAGCCCGCCAGACTCCTCTGTCCATGGGGATTCTCCAGGCAAGGATACTGGAGTGGGTTGCCATGCCCTCCTCCAGGGGATCTTCCCAACCCAGGGATCGAACCCAGGTCTCCCTCATTGCAGGTGGATTCTTTACTATCTGAGCTACCAGGGAAGTCCAGACCACAGAAGGATTTAATCTGTTGTTTGTTTCCACCAACAATTTCCTCCAAAGGCCCAAGTTTATTTGCCAAAAGTGAAGTAGTTAAGGCCTCGTAAAAAAGCTGTGTAAATCCTTTTGGATTTTATTCACCTTGTCTTCGTCTCTTATCTGGGAACTCCCAGTCTACAGAAGTTTCGTTTGTGCACACTAAGGCTTCCAAGGGTGACTTGGGCAAATGGGAAAAGTTCTTTGGTCCAGGCCAACGTTGGGATCATTCTTACTCATTTTCACCCATGAACCCCAGGTAGGTTTTTCTGCAGGAGCACAGAGAGTCCATTGATCTTCACAGTTGGATGACCTTCATCACCTAACAGTAACTATTGTGCTTCCCGTTACAATGATTTACCCCTGTGTTACTCTCATGTTTAAATTATTAATATAATTGATCTATTAATATATCAATGCATGAATACACTGAGAATCATATAAGCCACTAACACTGTTGTGACATGTCTTATTTATCCCTCTAAACAACTTTAAAAATGTATACTTCTTCCAAGTCCCCAATTACAATTTTGACCTCTCCATCACTGACTAGGATCAACTTGTTTAATCCAATCTTTGTTTCTGTATTAGTAAATCTTGTAATCTGTATTGTTATGATGATTTTTCCACATTGATTTCCTCACCAGTGTCTGCACTTCATAGAACAATCTGTACCAGATTGTTCATTCAAGTCATTTATACTGCAAAGACTTTGAGAACTTACTGCATGCCAGGCAGTGGTCTAGAACTTGCCCATAAGTATTCAAGTGTCCTATGACATATACCTCATTTTATCATGCTTCTGTTTATTGTACTTCACAGATACTGCTGTTTTTAAAAGGCTTGTAGCAATCCTGGATTTTCAGACAATACTTAGCATTAAAGTATTTAAAGTATTCTTTTTAAAGAATTAGGGAGATGGTTTTTTTTTGGCTGCACTGGGTCTTAGCTGGTGTATGCTTCTTTCTGTAGCTTCAGTGAGTCAGGGCTAGTCTCTAGTTGCAGGGCTTGGATTTCTCACTTTGGTGGCTTCTCGTTGCAGAGCACAGTCTCCATTGTGCATGGGCTCAGTAGTTGCAGCATGCGGGCTCAGTAGTTGCGGCTCTCAGGCTCTGGAGCATGGACTCAGTAGCTGTGGTGCACAGGCTTAGTTGCCACTCAGCACATGGAATCTTCCTGGACCAGGGATCAAACCTGTGTCTCCTGCATTGGCAGGCTGACTGTTAACCCCTGCACCACCAGGGAAATCCAACTATAAAGTATTTTTTAATGAAGGTATGTGTGTATACATAATGCTATTGCATGTAACAGATGACAGTATGGTATAAATATAACTTTTATATGCATTGGGAAACCAGAAAAATCCACTGGACTTGCCTTATTGCAACATTTGCTTTACTGTGCTGGTCTGGAAATGAACTCATAATATCTAAGGTATGCATACCTCAGCTGAGACTTTAGTGACCCATGTTAGTGACATCAAGGATCACTGATCACGGATCACCATAATGTATATAATAAGAAGAAAAAGTTTTAAATGCTAGAAGAATTACAAAAAATGTGACACAGAGACACCAAGTAAGCAAATACTGTTGGGAAAATGGTACTAATAGACTTGCTCAGCAGAATTGCCGCAAACCTTCAGCCTGTAAAGTATGTACTGTCTACAAAGTACAATAAAGTCGAGTGCAAAAAAACAAGCTATGCCTATATTTTTCCCTTCTACTCTGACAATATTTGCTTCATATTTGGGGGAGCTCTGATGTCTCTTGCATACATGATTGTTTTACCTTCTTGGTAAATTGAACTTTTATCATAAAGTTTTGTCTCCTGTAACAACTTTTGATTTAAGGTTTATTTTTTCTGTTGTTAGTATACCACCCCCACTCTCTTTTGATTACTAAGATGAATTATGTTTTCCCATACTTTTACTTTCAAAGTATTTGTGTCTGTTAATCCTTAGAAGTAAGTCTCTTGTAGAAAGCATATACTTGGACTCTGTTTTTGGTTTGTTTGTTTGTTTTTTAAATCCACTGAGCCAGTCTACATCTTTTGTTTGGGGAATTTAATCCATTTACATTAAAGCAATTACTTAAAGACTTCCCTGGTGGTTAGGTGGTTAAGACTTTGCCTTCCAATGCAGGGGGTGTGAGTTCGATCCCTGGGGAGCTACAATCCCACGTGACTCACTGCCAAAAAATCAAAACATGAAACAGTATTGTAACAAATTCAATAAAGACTTTTAAAAAGGCCCACATCTTAGAAATAGTAATTACTATAGAAGGACTCACTATTGCCATTCTTTGTTTTCTGTTTTATTGCTTTTTGTCCCTCATTTGCTTCCTTACTGCCTTCCGTGGTGTTTAGTTGATTTTTTTTTGGAGTGACATGTTTTGATTTCCTTCTTGTTTCCTTTTACTTATGTTCTATAGATGTTTTCTTTGTGGTTGCCATGGGTTTGCATTGGAGAAGGAAATGGCAGCCCACTCCAGTGTTCTTGCCTGGAGAATCCCAGGGGCTGTGGAGCCTGGTGGGCTGCCGTCTATGGGGTCACACAGAGTCAGAAACGATTTCAGCGAAGCTAAGCAATAACTTCAACTGCATACAGAAACTCTACTCATTTAAGTCTCTGCCCCACCTGTATTTACATTATTGACATCACAAATTACATCTTAGTACACTATGTACCTGTCACCATTGACTTATAACTGTTGTTTATGCTTTTGTCTTTTAAAGCCTATTTAAAAATGAGTGGTGGAGTTATGGACCAAAATTGTAAGAATTCAGGTTTTTGTAGTTGTCCCTATGTTGACTTTAACCAGAGGACTTCTGCAGTCATACGGTTTCAAGTTCCTATCCAGCATCCTTTGGTCCCAACTTTAAGAACTCCCTTTAGCATTTCTTGTAGGGTGGGTCTAGTGTTAACTCCTTCAGCTTTTGTTCACCTGAGAATGTCTCAATATCTCTCTCTCTCATTCTAAAGAACAGTTTTTTTCTTAGGTAGTATTCTCAGATGGTGATTTTTTTTTCTTTCAGTACTTTAAATATATCATCCCCTTGCTTTCTAGCCTGTAAGATTGCTGCTGAGAAATCCACTGATGTTATTCTTGAAATTTCCTCATATATGATGAACCACTTTCCTCTTGCTGCTTTCAAGATTCTCTCTTTGTCTTCTGTTTTGGTTCTTTTTTGATTATTGTTTGATTATTGGTTTATAATAATCCTTTTGGTTTATCCTACTTAGAGTTTATTAAGATTCTTGTATGTATATATCCATGGTCGTCTTCAAATTTGGGACATTTTCACCATTTTTTCTTCAAACAAATTCTCTGCCCCTTTCTCTCTCTTCTTCTGGCACTCCCATAATGCATATATTAATCTGCTTAATGGTATCTCATAAGTCTTGTAGGTTCTCTTCACTTTTCCTCATTCTTTTCTTTTTGTTCCTCAGATTTAATAATTTCGAATGACCCATCTTCAAGTTCTCTGATTCTGTTTTTCTGTTTGTCTGAATTCGTTGTTGAACTTCTCTAGTGAATTTTTAATTCAGTTATTTGTTTTTTCCAGCTTGGTAGTTTCTGTTTGGTTATCTTTTTATAAAACATTTTTACTGGAGTATAGTTCCTTTGCAATGTTGTGTTACTTTCTGCTGTACAGCAAAGTAGATCAACTGTACATATTCATCTATCCCCTCTGTTTTGCATTTCCTTCCCATTTAGGTAATCACAGAACACTGAGTAGAGTCTCCTGTGCTATACAGTTGGTTCTCATTAGTTATTTATTTTGTACATATTAGTGAAACTCCAGTATTTTGGCCACCTCATGCAAAGAGTTGACTCATTGGAAGAGACTCTGATGCTGGGAGGGATTGGGGGCAGGAGGAAGAGGAGACGACAGGGGATGAGATGGCTGGATGGCATCACCAACTCGATGGACGTGAGTCTGAGTGAACTCTGTGAGGTGGTGGTGGACAGGGAGGCCTGGCTTGCTGCGATTCATGGGGTCACAAAGAGTCGGACATGACCGAGTGACTGAACTGAACTGAACTGAACTGAGTGTATATATATTGGGCTCCCCTGGTGGCTCAGATGGTAAAGAATCTGTCTGTATCGCAGCAGACCTAGGTTCAATCCCTGGTCAGGGAGATCCCCAGGAGAAGGGAATGACAGCCCATTCCAATATTCTTGCTTGGAGAATTCCATGGACAGAGGAGCCTGGTGGGCTACAGTCTTGGGTTTCCCTGGTGGCTCAGCTGGTAAAGAATCCAGCTGCAATGCCGGAGACCTGGATTAGATCCCTGGGTTGGGAAGATCCCCTGGAGAAGGAACAGGCTAACCACTCCAGTATTCTGGCCTGGAGAATTCCATGGACTATATAGTCCATGGAGTGCAAAAAGTCAGACACAACTGAGTAACTTTCAGCGTATATGTGTTGATCCCAATGGTTCTTTTATTAATAATCTCTTTATTGATAGTCTCCTTTGTTCATGCCTTGTTCTCCTAAATTTATTTAGTTGTCTGTCTGTATTCTTCTTTATCTCATTGAACACACTTCAAAAAATTGTTTTAAAGTCTTCATTAGGTAAGTCCAAGACCTGTGTTTCTTTAGGGTTGGTTTGTGTAGATTAACTTTATTACTTTGAATGGCCCTTGTTTACTATAAACAATGGCCCTTGTTTATGTCTTGTGATCTTTGTTGAAAACTGGGCATTTGAAAAGCCATTTTTTCACTTAGTTTTTGTGGACTGGCTCTGCACAGAAAAGAGTCTTCACTAATCAGCCTGGAATGAAGGCTTAATTTCAGCTTTTTTCTGAGGATATGTCTTGCCTGCACCTGTACAGTTGCTTTTCTCCCCTCCAGTTCTCCTGTATATGTGGCAGTCTTTAAATCTCTTCGTTTTCCTGACAGTCTTATCCCTGCTCACTCTCAGGACCTCAGATGTTGTTCTGTTGTGTTCCTCTGCCTATAATCTCTTGCCCTCAGGCACCCATGGGCCTGAAGTTGCCACAGCCTGCTTCACCCACCACTGCTTTCTGTAGCCTCCAACCTGATAGCCAAAATATGTCACCATTCCCATCAATACTCTGAATCAGGCCAGAAGGAAACCAGTTCCCATGAAAAACCAGAATGTTGCAAACAAGTTCTACCATTTCACTGTGTCCTGAAGGAGGAACCAGAAATTGGTTGACATCCTCCTGACCACATCATGCTGTATCAGGAAGGGATGGAGTAAAGGTGTGCAAAAATGTCCCAAATGTATTACTGATGTTTTTTCTTTATTAAATTTGTTACAGTACTGTTCTGTTTTATGTTTTGATTTTTTGGAAGGTGAAGTCTTAACCACTGGACATCCAGGGAAGTCCCCTGTCTTACTATTTTGAGTGTAGGTTTCTTTATTCTTGGTTAGGCATTCATTTGGTTGCTTCAGCTTCTTAATTAGTTCTCAAGTTCCCACAAAGCTGCTTTGGTGCATATGTTATTGATCCTTTGATATTTCCATGGGAAAACAAGGGCCTGCAGCTTCCTAGCCTGTCATCTTGCTGATGTCACCCTTGTTAATAAGTAACTCAGTCCAGGGAGGAAGAGAGACACACAATGAGAAGGACATAAATAGCTTTGTGTTTTTGAAAAAAATAATTTAAGATTACACATACTTGTATTGGGTTGGCCAAAAACTTTGTGCATGTTTTTCTGTAAGATGCTATGGAAAAGCCAAATGAATTTTCTGGCCAACACAATACAAAAAATAAATAAACTTCAGAGCCAGGGAAACCACTGGAAACCTGTGTATTAGTCTAGGTGAGAAATGATAAGGGTCTGGACTAAGACAGAGGCATATGTTTAAGAAATATTGAGGAGGTACAGTTCTAAGGCTCAGTAGCCTATTGGAAAGCATGTGCCAGGGATGCGAGGACAGAAAGATAGAATCAAGAAATAGACAAGTAGTAACTGTAGAAATAGACCCAGTAGCTCTGACTTTAAGCAAGTTTCTTAGCCATTCTATGCTCATTTCCTCATCTATTTAATAGGATGGCTGTGAAAACTGAAAGAGATAGCACGTGTAAGTGCCTAGTATGTTGTAGGCATTTCATCAGTTAGTTTATTTTTCCCCATCCCCCTGCCTCTAACCAGCATCACTAGATTGAGCAGCTTGGTAGATGGCGATGCTGCTAATTAAAATGTAGAATAGGAAAAGTGCAAGCCAATCATTTAAATCTCTGGGTTTATTGGAGTTGTCTTAAAACTCTCACTCTTCAGCAATAATACACACTAGACAGATTCTATATAAGGAAATGTTTGCATTAATGTTTATCTTTGTCAAATAAGCTGTCCTACGCGTCCTAAAATTATTTTCTGATTCCCAGAATATTCCCCTAAAATTTGGCAAGAAGTAAGGTCACTTTGAGCACATGATTGGTTCCAGGTTGTTCAGTAAATTTGGAGCAAAGTGATAAAAATAATTTCTGTTGCCTGGCTCTTGAGCCAATACTTTGTTATCAAGTCTGAGGCTTTTTAAAAATTCTGTGAGAATCTTCTCCAAATGGTTATAATTTGACAGATTTATAGCCATGTAAATAGATGTGTGCATTCATGATGACAGTTTAAATGTTATGTTTAGAGATTATGAAAAGAAAATAGGAAAAGGAACTTCAACTAGCCCTTTTCCCCTTCTCAAGGCACTGACCTTTTTATAAATTATATTTTCCATAGGCCAAAATTCAAATTGCTATCAATACTAGAGAATGTTGGTTTTCATGCAACTGCTATTTTGTATGGACTATGGCTAGCTTAACAATTCAATATGTGGTAAGTTGTAAAAGTTGACAAAGAGCAATTTAAAAACTTGTTCTTGAGATGATCTGAAATGATCAAGATATTGTGTTTAACCCTTGATAAATCAACGTTGTAGTTAAGATCTATGTATCAGATTTTAGAAGATGATCATTTTATATCCGGGTATTCCATGCTGATTTAAAAAAAATCCATTGGATTGTAAAATATAAAATCTGAGAAGTTGGGATGATCCAGGCTTCTAGCTGAGGAATGGCGTAAGCAGTTATTGCAACTATGCCTTGGGTTTTTTCCTCTAAGTCATACTCCACTTTCTCACACCACCGAGAAATGTAATTTTCCCAAAGTCCTGCATTTTATTAATCATACATTTTGAAATCTTTTCGAGAAAAACAAAAGCTATAAAAATATCAAGTGGCAACAACAACAAAAACAGTAGCAGCATCTAGTTCATTTCTGCTCATCCTCTAGCTGTGGCCCATTTCCTGCGTCTCATTGCTTATCCAGTGAAATAGTCAAATATGTCATCAGATGTTACCTCCCATAGAGAAAGTAGCAACCACATTTTTGGGGTAGTGAGAATAATGAAACTGTGATGGGACTCTTATCATAATTCCATCATTATGCACTTAGAGATATTTTTCTTTGGCAGAGTCCTGATGACTGGAAAGAGAGAACTGTTCAGTGAGTGACGTCTGCATCTGTTTTTGCATGTGATCTCTCTTATTCAGAGGTTTGACTTCAGCAGATTCATAGGGTTACATTTCTCAGAGATGACACATGGACATGCCCAGACAAGGAGAATAGTTTTGCCTCATAAAACCTTATCTCTTTTTCTGAATTTTTAATTGGTGGAAAATTGCTTTACAGTGTTGTGTTGGTTTCTGCTGTTCAGCAACAGGAATCAGTCATGTTTACGTGTGTGTGTGTGTGTGTGTGTGTGTGTGTGTGCATGCATTCCTCCCTCCCTCCCCTCCCTCCATCCTACCCCTCTAGGTCATCGCAGAACACCAGGCTGGGCTCCCTGTCTTATCAAGCAACTTCCTACTAACCATCTGCTCTGCCTATCACAGTGTATATATGTCAATGCCACTTTCTCAGTTTGTCTCACCCTCACCTTCCCCACTGTGTCCACAAGTTTGTTGTCTGGTAGGTTCATCAGTACCATTTTTCTAGGTTCCATATATATATATGTTAATACTTGTTTTTCTCTTTCTGACTATTTCACTCTGAAAGACTCTAGGTTCATCTGCTTCACTACAACTGAATCAAATTCATTCCTTTTTATGGTTGAGTAACATTCGATTATATAAATGTACCACAACTGCTTTAACCATTAACTACAATAAGGTATCACCCCATACCATTCAGAATAACCATCATCCAAAAAATCTACAAACAATAAATGCTGGAGAGGATGTAGATAAAAGAGGATCCTCCTGCACTGTTAATGGGATTATAAGCTGATATAGGCATTATGGAAAACAGTATGGAGACTCCTTTAAAAACTAGAAATAAATCTACCATGTGTTGTGTTTCATCACTCAGTCATGTCCACATCTTTGTGACCCTTTGGACTATAGCCCGAAGGCTCCTATGTCCTTGGAATTTTTCAGGCAAGAATACTAGAGTGGGTTGCCATTTTCCTTCTCCAGGGGATCTTCCTGACCCAGGGATCAAACACACGTCTCCCTGTGTCTCCTGCATTGCAGGCAGATTCTTTACCTGCCCAGCAATCCCACTACTGGGCATATACCCTGAGAAAACCACAACTTGAAAAGACAACATGTACACCAATGTTCTTTGAAGCAATATCTATAATAGCCAGAAGATGGAAGCAACCTAGATATCCATCAACAGATGAATGGAAGAAACAAGATTGCCAGGAGAAATATCAGCAAACTCAAATATGCAGGTGATTCCACTCTAATGGCAGAAAGCAAAGAGGAACTAAAGAGGCTCAAAGAGGGTACAGAAGGAGAGTGAAAAAGCCAGCTTAAAACTCAGTATTAAAAAAACTAAGATCATGGCATCTGGTCCCATCACTTAATGGTAAATAGAAGGGGAAAAGGTGGAAGCACTAACAGATTTCCTCTCCTTGGGCTCTAAAATCACTGTGGATGGTGACTACAGCCATGAAATTAGAAGATGATTACTTCTTGGCAGGAAAGCTATGACAAACCTAGACAGTGTGTTAAAAAGCAAAGACATTACTTTGTTGACAAAGTTTCGTATAGTCAAGGTTATGGTTTTTCCAGTAGTCATGTTCAGATGTGAGAGCTGGACCATAAAGAAGGTAGAGCACCAAAGAACTGATGCTTTCGAACTGTGGTGCTGGAGAAGACCCTCCAAGAAGACCCTTGGAGATCCAACCAGTCAATCTTAAAGGAAATCAACCCTGAATACTTACTGGAAGTACTGATGCTGAAGCAGAAGCTCCAGTACTTGGGCCACGTGATGCTAACAGCCGACTCATTGGAAAAGACCCTGATGCTGGGGAAGATTGAGGGCAGAAGGAGAAGAGGGCAACAGGATGAGATGGTTGGATGGCATCGCTGACTCAATGGACAGATGGTGAGGGAAGGGAAGCCTGGCATGCTGCAGTCTGTGGGGTCGCAAAGAGTCAGACAAGACTGAACGATAACAACAACTGGTCTTCTTCTTTAAATTAAAAAATAATTATGAAGAGTTTCAGAAACAAAAGAATAAAAATGTGATATAAAATACTGTGCACCCACCCTCAAAATAAAACAGGTGCCAATAATGTCAGAAATTAAATGTTGCAGATACAGCTAAGTCTCCATCTCTGTCTCGTCCCCATTTCTTCCTCCAAAGAGATAACCATTGTTTCCTGAGATTGGTGGACTTCATTTCTATGAAATGTCTTAATGGTTCCACTATCTACTTACGCTGTTGCTGTTTAGTCCCTAAGTCACCTCCGACTCTTTGAGACCCCACGGGCTATGGCCTGCCAGGCTTCTCTGGACTATCTACTTATCCATCTCTACAAAAACATGTTTTTCCAGGAGCCCCAGATCTTGTTTCCTGATTCCACACTGGCCAAGTTCCTAAGTTCCCAAGAGCAGCCACTGCTCCCCACGACAGTGTCACAGGGCCACCGTCATGTCACCTCGTATCTCACTGATTGTCAGTTCCTGGGCATTTTAGGAACCCCATGTTTCCCCTCTCTCTTACAAAGCTAGCCATGCGCGTTAACAATTGCATATTATGCTTTAACCAGCACATCTGAGTGGTATAAATAGGAATGTTTTCTGGTTTGCTCTCTCAACACTGTAAAAAGCAGTTCTAACTTCATTTTCATTAACCAGTCATTTTCCTGTAGTAATTCTTTCATGTCTTGTGTTAATGTTTTGGTTGGATTGCACATAGTTACACACCATGTTTTGCATCAGTGTGTAGTAGGACCCTTAGAGCAAGGCTCTCAAGCCTGTTTATTCACTTACCTTCTAACTGTAAGATTCTGTATAAAATATTTTATGACAATTTTATTATAAAAACAAACTTTATTTCCATTGTTAAGAATACTTCCAAGAAGTGACCATAGATATTTTCTTAAGAAGACATGCATGATCATGAAATAAAATGATTTAATAAATGAATATGTTGGTTTGAGCAGATTATCTCAAAAGTTTGCATTCTTTCCCTTAACCATGATTATTTTGTAATCTTTTTCTTAACAAAGCTTCTTTTGGCCTTATCCACTCTTTAGTCAAGACCAGTGCCAAGTTTTTAATTATAAAGTAACTTACTTCATAAGCCTGAAGGAGATGAATCCTGGCTGATTACTGGAAGGATAAAACTAGAAATCCCAGTTAAGTAAAGTTTCACCCAAAACATTCTGTTCCAACAGAGTCATTTTTCCTTCCAAAAACCTGGCACAGGACTCTCTCCCCTGGGCCAAGTTACACCTATGTTTTCCAATGTCTCTAGAACTTTTCTGTGATGTACCTTTGTTCTCTTAAAGGCCAGTAAACTTAATGGGCTGTCTGCCAGACTGAGACATAGCACTGAGTAATTTAGAATCCTTCCTGATGAAATGTGTCCTTATGGAGATAACTCCTTCCTTGAGCTTTATCACTCCCGAACCCCAGCCTGGGAACTGCGTGAAAGTGAAAATGTTAGTCACTCAGTCATGTCCAACTCTTTGCTACCTTATGGACTGAAGCCTGCCTGGTTCCTCTGTGCATGGAATTCTCCAGTCAGGAATCTAGAGTGGATAGCCATTTCCTTCTCCAGGGGATCTTCTTGACCCAGGGATTGAACCCAGATCATCTGCATTGCAGGCGGCTGCTTACCGTCTGAGTCACCAGGGAAGCCAGGTGGGAGTTGCTTAATGTACCATTTGTATGTGTGGAGCTTCAGAACCACTGGCTGTGCCTGTGCCAACTCCCTATTCCCAACACAAAGTTTGTACACAAGGCTGAAAGCCCTTTTATTTTGAGACTGTAACAGGATAGTTGTATTCCCCCATTATAAAATGGTTTTAAATACATTTTATATCACTTGGGAGGTTGAACATAAACTTAGGAAAACTGATTCTAATGGAAAATGAAGGGCCCATTGAAAGATCAGTGTGGTAGGAGAACCCTAGCAAATGATTCTGGGAGTTTTAAATAAATCTTAAGGAGAAATCCTCAGAGCCTGGATCATGGTGGGTTGGGGTGGGGGGTAGGGGGTGTGGGAATGTGAGCCCTTTAAGGTCCCTTGTCACTCGGGATTTGTAACTGGGGTTCTCTCTTGGAGTATGAGGGCTTCCCTGATGGCTCACTTGTAAAGAATCTGCCTGCAATGCAGGAGATTCAGGTTTGATCCCTGAGTCAAGAAGATCCTCTAGAGAAGGAAAATGGCAACCCACTCCACTATTCTTGCCGGGGAAATCCCACGGACAGAGGAGCCTGATGGGCTGCAGCCCATCGGGTCACAAAGAGTTAGAACATGACTTGGCAACTAAACAACAATTTGGAGTATGGGAAAAAAGAATTAAAGTGGCATCCAGACCAAGGGACAGAGAACCTGTATTTGAATCCTGGGTCTGTTTCAAAGTGACATCTTAGGACACAGGTCAATATACAGACCCAGTGGCCCATGGTTTCCTTTGTTTGGAGTTCTGCCAAGGTGAGAGTGCTGGCCTTGGGAGTTCTTCTCCATCTCTAAAGAGCCTGTACCCAGCAGATGCCTTTCCAAATATAGCTGATTTTAATTGTTCCCTTTAGTGTGGGTTCACATGATGTGGAAGCCTGGCAGACATCTGCCATCATGACTTCATAGACACTCTCTCTTTATTTCCTTGACCGACATGATACTGAGTGACCTGCTCCTCTGTTCACTGGAAGCCTTTCTGTTTTCTTGAGATTCATTCCTTAAGGTCTCTACATTAGTTCAGTGCTGACATTAACATTTCACTCCTCTAATCTGGTTTAACTAGTGGGGCATCTATTGCTGATATTTCAGCCTTCCCACCATGCTCCTGACCTGCATCTGGTCCATTTACTCATTCATGTATTCACTCAACCAACATTAAGCATCTCCAATATTCCAAGTCCTGCAAAGTCTGGGGCTGAGGTTGCAAAGTGGACAAGAATGTTTTCTGTAGTACACTGTTCCGGTAAAGGTCAACTGGTGTCATGAGATCACCCAGAAGGCAGCTGTTTGCTCTGTTATGTTCCTGGAACAGAAGATCTCAAATCTCCTGACGCTTAAATCCACTACCGGCCAATAAATGGTATTCCCATCATAACGCTTTACTTGTTTCCATATTATTAAACCATTTTCTTCTACTTTGTATTCTAGATATTCATACATATATACCTCTCACTTCTCACTTCTCTGTTCCCCATCTAGTTTCTAATTTCTTCAGAAAATGGTACTTGCATTTATTTCTGTCTTCTTGACTATCATATGGAAAATATTGAGAAATCAGCTGCATTTGAAAACTGCTCCACAAAGAAAAGTTACTCTTTAAGGCGTTGTACTTACTAGAAAATTAGAGATAAATATGTAACAGTCAACCAGTTGTACTTACAGTGGTTTATTCAAGTATATTTATTCTTTTTTTTTAATTGGAGGACACTTGCTTTACAATGTTGTTATCAGTTTCTGCCAATACAGCAACCAAATGGTTGCTGCCATACAGCAACACGGATCAGCCATAAGTGTGTGTATATGTGCACACTCAGTTGCTCAGTCGTGTCCAGCTCTTTGCTACCCCATGGACTGTAGCCCGCCAGGCTCCTCTGTCCATGGGATTTCCCAGGCAAGAATACTGGAGGGGTTGCCATTTCCTTCTCCACAGCCATACATGTATAATATACTCTTCCTCTTAAGCCTCTCTCCCAGCCTCCCCACCTCACCCCTCTAGCTCGTCACAGAGCGCAGGGCTGGGCTCCCAAATGTATTTGTATTCTTAATGGCCTATTCTAGAGATATTTGAATGCCTTATTGTTGGGGATAATCTGGAGATGTGAGATTTGTTTAGAGTGTAGCTAGAAATCAAGGATATAAGTTTGTAAAGAAGAAAAGCAGAAACAGAAATCTAGATGAAGGTATGATGAAAGATGGCAATTAAATGCCATATTTTTCTGAAAAGATGACAGCTACTTTACCTATGTAGTTTAACTGGAAAGGGAGGAAGACTTAAATTTGAGATATCCAATTATCTATTGATGAAGGGAAGTACTTAAAGTTTACCATGTTTATTGATAGTTCCACAGCATACAGCTAGTTAGATTCAAACAGCTTAACCAAAGTAAAATGAAAGAGAATTTTAAGATAGAAAACACAGTGTCTATAATGAAAATTATAGAGAAATGTGAGGTATATAAACTGAAGACAATGCTAGAACCTGTGTTAGAAGGAATAATGCCATAGACGCCGTGTATTACACAGAAGCTGGGTGATGGCCTTAGCCGTCTTTTCTTCCAACCTATGAATGCCCAGCATAACACCTCTGATACATCTGTTGGATTGTTATATGGTTCTTTGATCACTTCTGGAAATTTTCAGTGACAAGGAGTTTCATCATTTAAAACTCTGTCTTTTTCAGTAGTGAGCAACTCTAATTTGCTAGAACCTACTCCTCATGATATAATCAAATTGACCACCTCCTGTACAGTCTCCCTGGTTCTGGGCTCTGAAGACACAGAAAGTAAATCCACTCTTTTTTGTGTTTGTGACAGCCCTTTGTAAAGACTTGAAGAAACGGATTGTGTTTCGAGTATCTTTTTTTAATCTAAATATCTCCCATTTTACAACTAGTTGTTCCTGAGTTTGTTTCCATACTTCTTGATATCCTGGGCCTCGGTTTATCAAGGTTCTTTTTAATTTTTTTTTTTTTTGAGTCTTTATTGAATTTGTTACAGTATTGCTTCTGTTTTTTGTTTTTCCTTTTTTTTTTTTGGCCATGAGGCATGTGGGATCTTAGCTCCCCAACCAGGGACTGAACCTGTGTTCCCTGCAATGGAAAGCGAATGTGGATCACTTAACCACCAGACTGCCAGGGAATCCCTAAGATTCCTTTTAAAATGTGGTGCTGACACCTCTGATGTGGTCTGAGTATTGCCAGAATGACAGATGGGCTCTTCATTCAGCCAGGCAAGGGCCTTTTTGAAGGGTAGTCCTATCGTGTTATCATTTATAGAGTTTAGTACTTTCATTCCCAAACTTTCTGAACTTTGGGTATATGTATTCTATGTTTTTTGTTTGTTTTATTTACAAACACTGAGCAAGCACCATGCTATTTCAGGTGTAATGTTGGGCCCTGGGGACCAAAGGTGAATAAGATTCTGACTAGAGGATTTTATGATGTGCTAGAGGGAGTGACAGACAATAAAAATTAATTAGAGTGTGCTGTGTGATATAAACGTGAACTCAGTGCTCTAAGAACATAGGAAAGGGAATGAACTACTTAGGAAGGGCAACTGGTAAAGACTCATCATCCAAACATTCATTCAATAAACCGCTGTTAACTGAGAATCTGTGTGTTGAACGTAAGTTGACCCTTTTGGTATGATTGTGAAGTTCCCAAGTATGGTATCAGGTCTATATTTTTCTGGGTTATCTATCTATAAAAGTTTAATGAAAGATTCTGCAAACTTCCTTCCTCCATTTCCATGATCTTTTAAATTTACCAATAGGAAATTGCAACCTACTCCAGTATTTTTGCCTGGAAAATTCCATAGAGAGAGGAACCTGGCAGGCTACAGTCCCTGGGGTTGCAAAGAGTTAGACACAACTGAGTGCACACGTACATGCGCGCGCGCACACACACACACAAGTAGAGGTTAATATCGTGAACAACTATTAGTTCCTAGTGATTACTGATTTCTTTTTAAAGTACTGAAAAGCTACTTGTTATATAATTTTCTCTTGGATTTAAACATAAAACCCATGTTCAAGCTTTGCAGTTTCTGGAATATTTCTTCTCCCTTCTGAAAATTTCTTGTCCCCTTTCTTTGGAACTTACCACTTCTTCCTTTTGTTGTAATTTCTCCAAGACCAATAACAGAAGTTTTATGATCTTCATCATCCTCTTACTTTCCTGATGTTGCTTTCTAATTCTCCCCATGGGAAAACCCTCCCTTAGCCTCCCCCACCCCCACAAACCCTCAGCCCCTCACCACCCCAACCCTACAACCGTCCCCACCCCCCGCCCACCACCTTTCCTTGAAGCATCAATTTTCAAGGTTTGGTCTATTGATAGACCTTAAGAGATCTTCTACTGTTCAGTTCAGTTCAGTTCAGTTCAGTTGCTCAGTCGTGTCCGACTCTTTGTGACCCCATGAATCGCAGCACGCCAGGCCTCCTTGTCCATCACCAACTCCCAGAGTTCACTCAGACTCACGTCCATCGAGTCAGTGATGCCATCCAGCCATCTCATCCTCTGTCGTCCCCTTCCCTCCTGCCCCCAGTCCCTCCTAGCATCAGAGTCTTTCCCAATGAGTCAACTCTTCACATGAGGTGGCCAAAGTACTGGAGTTTCAGCTTTAGCATCATTCCCTCCGAAGAAATCCCAGGGCTGATCTCCTTCAGAATGGACTGGTTGGATCTCCTTGCAGTCCAAGGGACTCTCAAGAGTCTTCTCCAACACCACAGTTCAAAAGCATCAATTCTTTGGTGCTCAGCCTTCTTCACAGTCCAACTCTCACATCCATACATGACCACAGGAAAAACCATAGCCTTGACCAGACAGACCTTAGTCGGCAAAGTATTGTCTCTGCTAGTGTGAAGAGATTCAATTCAGAGGCTCTGTAGAGGATTGTGTTGTGATGTAAAGTCTTACTTTTGTCTTGTAAATAATAAGCAAGTCACATCTGATCCTTCCCTATTTGTCACAAGTGAATCCCCACCTAGTGCCCCAGCACAACCTTCCTTACAATCCCAGTGCTGTTGATCTGACTGCAAGAGATGCAGGTTCTCATAATCTTCACCAGTATGTTCAGTGCGTTACCACTGTAACATGTGATCAGTGTAAAAATCACTTGAGATAATTTACATTCTTTTGTCCTACGAAGTCTTTGAAATCTTATATATGTTTTAGAGAGCACATCTTAAGAGCTCAATAGCCACGTGGGACTGTTGGCTTCCATGTTGGATAGTACTGGTCTAGCCTTTGACTCAGTGAGGACACAAAGCATGCCTTGTGTCCCTGGCACAACACTCAGTGCCTGGCATATAGTAGATACTCAGTAAATGTGGACGTAGAAGAGCGGAAGGGAGCCATCTGTGCCACCTCTGTGTGTAACAAGGATCATGCTCATTTAGGTGTTTCTCTCTTATGCAAGGGATGTGCTTATGGAGGGTTGCTGCAGAAATAAAAAGTGAAAGGAGTTGTTATTTAGCTTTTCAACATCTAAAGCCAAGTTTGTTTGGTTAAGAAAGAAAAGGGATTTTAACAGTTTTTAGCTCTCACTGATGTATCAAAATTTAGATCTTATAGACTATCAATATAATAAAATCTACTTATAATTCAACACATCCAAGTGAAAATAACAGGAATTGTGTATATAATATACAGAATTATGTGTAGAATATATTAGTATATAATAAATAAACAAAAGAAATATCACTATGCAAGGTGGCCAGATGATTTTAATGAAACTGAAACTTAGTTATGTAGTATTCAGATGTCCTGCAGGGTTAGGAGCAAAAGTCAAAATTTTAAAAATTAAGAATGATAAAATGCACTAATCATTTTCTAGGTTGTTGGCCATCGACACAAGAGCTTCGTTAACATGAGGATTCTTGCTCCACCTTTGACCCATTCAGAATGTTCTAACTCTCTGAAAAAATGTTGTAAAATAATAGATGTAGGGGAATGCTAGGGAGGAAGGCTAGAGTGAATGGAGACAAAGGGCTGACTTGTTGCTCTTTTAGTTGCTAGAAAAGATCATTAAAGCCAAGTAGGATGCACGTGGTGAAAAAGGGCACCTGAACAAACAGGTATTGAATTTAGAGAATGCCTTCAAGACTATTCTGGGCTGTGTTCCCAGGGCAGACTCCCAGGTTACCTGTCCTGCCAGGTACCTACTAATCTTTCCCTCTCAGAAGGGAACATTTTCCCCATGACTGTAGGAGGGGCCTCTTGAAAGCTCCAAGTCTGATTTTTTTTTTTTTAACATGCTTAATTAGTAAAGTGCTAAGTTTTGAATAATTACATCAAGTAATTCTTGGTGGTGGAATGAATCCCTGAAACTGCCCTCATGATCCCACATGAAGGAAAGACTTCACAGACAGTAGTCTACCTACAACTGCGAACTGATGTCAGCCTCTGAATTGAGGCTGATGGTTCCTGGGGAGAATGCAAATTCAAGGTGAACTAGAAGACAACATGAGATGCCATCTGTGAAACAGGAAACTGAACAGTTACTTAAATTATTGGTTTTCTCTTAGCCTTATAATCAGAAATGTAAAAAAGAGGTACTTGGTATAGCCTTCTGGAGTAAACCACTGAGGCATCTTTTGCCTCTCCTTGTGATCTTACTATTTCGTATTTAAGGAATGTATAAAATATGCTGAGTGCTACATCCTCCTTTTTTTCTGCGCCAGTGTGCTAAGTTGCTTCAGTCGTGTCCGACTCTTTGCCACTCCTTGTGTAGCCCTCCAGGCCTCTCTGTCCATGGGATTCACCAGGCAAGAATATTGGAGGGCATGGGATGCCATGCCCTCCTCCAGGGGATCTTCCTGACCCAGGGATCGAACCCACATCTTTTAAGTCTCCTGCATTGGCAGTTGGATTCTTTACCACTAGCACCACCTGGGAAGCCCCTTTACCCCCACATGTTTAACAAAAATGTCGGCTTTTGATGAACGTGGACCCACCGGTTGCACACACTGTGTACCTCCTGGGTGGCAGGTTAAGTCACCGTCTTCCCCACTGTGTGTCCTCCACTAGTGAAACTTCCATTATCCCCCACAGATACCCATGTTCTCCATATCTGGTCCCATCCAAAACACCCTCAAGAAATGATTTGAAACTTTTACGTAAAACTGGCAGAACAGAGTCTCATCAAAAGGCTTGAACGATGGAGCCTCCCGTGTATGTCTCGTGTCGTTTCTAAGATGCCAAGGAGTCTTGCTGTCTGCTCTTCTCATGGCATGAGGAAGATGAATTAACTCACAAGGAAGATTGAGATGTATGAAAAACAATTACTTGCTCTTTCTCAGAATGAAAAATGGGGTGTTTTTGGAGGGGTGGGGGTCCTAAAGGCTGAGCCTTCTTTCTGATGAGCAGTCAGAAAGTGATGGAATTAATTTTTTGGTTTGGGTGAAAGGAGGGGTGGGAATCAGAGGAAAGTAGCCTTGTTGACCCACCTGGGCAGGAAGTGGGCAGAGTTGAGGATCCTGGGAGAGGAGGATGCCCATGCGTTTGGACCCTTCCTGTCAGGTGGAAGTGGGAGGGAGTGGGGCTTGGGTGGCTGGAGCTTTGACCTTGGGAGTCTGAGCAGGGGGCATCTGAGATCACCTTCAGGCGAAGGGGGGCTTCCTGATAACTTAGCTGGTAAAGAATCTGCCTGCAATGCAGGAGACCCTGGGTTTGATCCCTGAGTTGGGAAGATCCCTTGGAGAAGGGAAGGGCTACCCACTCCGGTATTCTGGCCTGGAGAATTCCATGGACTGTATAATCCATGGGGTCAAAAAGAGTCGGACAAGACTGAGTGACTTTCACTCACTTCAGGCAAAGGGAGCAGAGTTCCTATAGGGGACTTCAACTTCAAGATACACCCTCATTTGAGATGGAAAGGGGAACCAATGAGACTTAGCCTTAAATGGGGGAGCAACGTCAGACCTGAGCCCAAAAGCAACATGTGGGGCAGGGATGGAGTCTGAGGACTTAGTGGGACTTGTTCACTTTAGAATGGCTTGCTTTATACATGTGAATTTCACTTCACTTAAGAAAAATAAGAGTTTGATATTGAAACTCCAACTAAAAACCTTAATTTATCTACTTAAAAATAATTGTCCTATACAATGGAACTATATGTAACTTTGTTCTGTATTTTCCAAGTCTCCTGTAAATGTGTTATCATACTTTCATAATTTAAAAAATTAAAAAGAGAGAAAGAAAGAAAAGAAAAATAAGACTTAGCAGCGAGGACTTAACCGTGCTCAGCTTAGGAACCAGAAGACTGGCAGAACTTGTTGTGGCAGTCAGAGCCACCAGGGGTTCTCGAATGATCCAGGGGAGGAGGGGAAACCAGAGACCAGTAAGTAACAGGGGCAAGAGCTGTTACCAGCTCTGGTTTGGTTGGAGAAGATTAAAAAGTGTTGCCTGTTATAGAAATGCATATCTAATATGCTGTTAAAAATTTTGATGGTTCTCTATTGCCCATGGAAATAAGATCTAAAAACCATTTTAATGGCGTTCCAGGCTCTCTATGTGAAGCTCCAAATCTTTCCTTGGAGTTTTGCATTTCCTGCCGTCTTCCAGCCACCCTGGTACGATTGCTGCCCCTCTTATCATTGCCGCTTGGATATTTTGCTGCTTTTACTCTGTGGTGACAGTGGGCAGATGCCTGTTTGGGATTTTTAATGGGTTTCATAAGTGGGGAAGAGCCTCTGACTCTGATTTTCAGCAGACCTGCTGTCTGTCTCCTTCCTAACTTCCTATTTCTCCCACACCTGCTACTTCCTGACCTAGTATCTTCCTGCATCACATAAAATCTTTACTATCTCAGTAAAAACAAAATTTCACTTCGCATCCAATCAAACAGTTAAATACCTTGTCATTTCTTGACCTGATATTCATTCATTCACCCAAGTGCAAGTTGCAAGTGTTAGTTGCTCAGTCGTGTCCAACTCTTTGCAACCTCATGGACTGTAGCCCGCCAGGTTCCTCTGTCCATGGGATTCTCCAGGCAAGAATACTGGAGTGGGTAGCCATTCCCTTCTCCAGGGGATTTTTCCCAACCCAGGGATCAAACAAGGTCTCCTGCATTGCAGGTAGATTCTTCACCGTCTGAGCCATCAGGGAAGCCCCAGCAAATGCTTAATTATCACACCAGGCATGATACTTGCCTTGGGAATCCAGAGGTGAATAGGTCGTGGATCCAAAAGAAGACCTGTAATTCTGAAAGAAAATAAGAGAAGTTGTTTCCCAAGATGAAAGGCTCATCTTCAGTTGTGAAAGTTATTTGATTTTATGGAAGCTTCCTTACATCTGTTTGGAAGGGGTTGCAGAGTACAAGTGATTGAAAGATGTTTTGAGGACTTTGTGTTTGCCTCACTGACACAGTCTTTGTTTGCTTAAAGACTTATAAATTGGACCAACTAATAACAATCCCTTAGCATCCATTGTGGTACCTCATGCCTTTTTAGTAAAAACAATGGCTAAAAGGCCGCATACTCTGACATGGGATCTCTCAAAGTCCCTTTTCCAGTCCATTGCATCTTTTACTGTGAAGCATGAAAAGCTTGAAACAACATGTCACGGGAGAGATAATTTAGCCAAAATAGGACATTAAACAGTGTATGGGTCATAACTTGAGAAAATCTGGATGTAGGCATGTGAACATGATGTTTTCTCTCTTCCAACCTAGGTGCCAAAGGAGGGAAGAATAATACACTGGACTGAATCCAATTAGAAAAATAAAATAAAATAAGAAAAGCAAAGCCCAGAGTTTTTATTTTCCCAAGAGATTAAATCTGGATGGGCAAAGATGATGGTATCCTAACGGACAGAGACATCCCCTGGGGAAATGCCAAATGTGTCTCAAGTTAATATCTCCAGTCATACATGAATATTCTTCTCTTGGTGGGGTATTTTAATAGATGTTTATTTTGAAAAAGCAAGGCACAACAAAACATATCAATTTAAATTCAGTGATTGCTATGATGATGTCAATTCATTTCCCACAGGTTTTATGCTTTTCTGTGTGTGCAGCTTGGTTGCAACCCCATGGACTGTAGCCCAACAGGGTCCTTGTCCATGGGATTACCCAGGCAAGAATACTTTCGAGTTGGTTGCCATTTCCCTTTCCAGGGGAACCTTCCTGACAGGGATTGAACTCAAGTCTCCTGCATTCTTTACAGGCGGGTTCTTTACTGGTGAGTGATGTTTTATCACTTACCGCAAGAGGGCAGGGCTTCCTTGGTGGCTCAGTGGTAAATAATCCACCTGCAATGCAGGGAGCTTCAGGAGACACAGTTTCAATCCTTGGGTGGGGAAAATCCCTAAAGGTGGGCATGGCAACCCACTCCAATATTCTTGCCCAGAGAATCCTATGGACAGAGGAGCCTGGTGGGCTACAGTCCATGGGGTCACAAAGAGCTGGACACAACTGAAGAGACAGCACACACGCACCCACACGCGAGAAGGAAACACTTTCTTAAAAGAATAGCTAAGGTTCGTTTCCTGGACAGTGGTAAATAGATGATGTGGAAACTTACCTGACATGATGCAGTACATTCTGGAATGCAAATTACCTTCTCTCCATCCATAAAACCCTGTTTGTGGCTTAACTATTGACTATACAGATTTTCCCAGCCCCTAGAGTTTATGGGAAAAGAATGTTTAGCTCTGACAAAAAGAAAATGTTTCCACATATTATATTGTTTAGCTGAAAGTTATTGCCTTGAATTTTCTGCATCTGGATTACACATGAATGGTTCAGCCATTATTTTTGGAATATTTGGAATATGATTGGTTATATTAAATGCATCTAATACTGGAGCATGCCCAAGTTATAGAAGATCATAGTTAGGAATAACATCTTCTATTTGTAAAGCATATTATGCATTCATATATACCTAATATTTAATTATTAAGCTAATCATAGGAAGCAAATAATACTATTATCCCCAGTTGGCAAATGAAAGAACTAGGACTCTGAGTGTGTATGTAACTAAGAAACACTATGAACAACTGAGCTGAGTTCAAATCAAATTGTTTTGACTCCTAATCCAGCATTGATTCTATTTTTTTCCTTAAAAATTATTACTTTGTATGTTTATCCAAAGCAGTGTGACTCTGGAATCAGGAGGCCTGTGTTTATTTTAATTTTTTAACATTTATTTTTATTTATTTGGCTGTGCCAGGTCTTACTGCAGACCACAGGATTGTCGATTGTCGTTGTGGCATGGAGGATCTTTAATTGTGGCATGTGGGTTCTGGTTCCCTGACCAGGCATCAGATGTGGGCCCCCTGCATTGGCAGCATGGATTCTTAGCCACTGGATTCCCAGAGAAGTTCCTGGGAGGCCTGAATTTAAATCCTAGTCCAGCCAGTTACTAAACATGTGGCCTGGACAAGGTATTTGACCTCTCAAAGCCTTGCTCCTAAGACTGAAATGTCCAAATGATGATTGACTTGCCTCTTGTAATTGTGTAGATCATATTTGTAAAGCTCAAGCATGCAGTAACCACTCTATAAATGTTAGCTATTTTTATTCTTAAAACAACTCTTAAGGAAATGTTTTAAGAGTTGACATGAGATTTCAACTCTTTAACCCTCAAATCTCAGAATGTCTGTCTGACTAAGTTCGTCAACCTTTTTTCTTGTTTTCCCCACCACTAATACATCTATGACAGAGATGTCTAACCGTGCATGAGCCCTCCCCAAATTCAATATTTCTGTTTGGTGTTCTCTTACCACACCTAGCGATGTAATCCCATTTGTACCACACTTGAGAGTCCTCTTTTTCCATTTCTTTCACAGGATGAATTTCCCTGCTTATAAATTCAATTTAATTGACAGAGGAGTTGGGGAAAATCCTCAAGTCATAAGTCAAAAAAATGTCATCCTACTTTTCTGGAACTATACTTGGATGTAAAATTTCTTGTTCTCTTAAGCTGGTGTCTTAAGCTCTTTTGCATCATCTGTCTCTTCCTCTGTCTGTGCTGTATTCTGGAAAATGTCCTCAGATACATCTTCCAGTTCACCAGTTCTTTCTTCTAGCTGTGTTGAATTTGTGGTTAAATCTGTCCATTTCAAACTTCAGTTGCTGTGGGGTTTTTTGGCCACGCCCTGCGGCATGTAGTATTTTAGTTCCCTTGCATGCATGTGTGTGCTCAGTCATGTCCGACTCTTTGTGACCCCATGGACTGTAGCCCACCAGGCTTCTCTGACCGTGGAATTCTCCAGGCAGGAATACTGGAGTGGGTTGCCATTTCCTCCTCCAGGGGATCTTCTTGACCCAAGGATCAAACCCGTGTCTCCTGTATTGCCAGACAGATTCTTTACTGCTGAGCCACAGGGGAAGCCCATTGTCTTTGGGGTAGAGTAGACCACGCCCAAGAAGTTCAAAGAGCAAAAGGCTAAATCACTCAGCAGGTGGCTTCCCTAGGAAACAATAAGAAAGATAGATCTGGGTTAATTAAGCTTCTTGGCAGCTTTCTAGGCTCTTGACAGAAGATCTTTTCACCTCGACCTGACTGCCTCCAACCATGACTTCCAGCTGCAGCTTTCTCCCTCATGCCTCTGCTCTTTGACCTGATATCATTTATCAAGCAGAATAATATCTATATAAATAGACATCCAAATCTTCTTCTTCAGAATAGTTTTCATAGCCTTTTGAGCAAGATAAAGACATATTTAGAGTTGTGGGTTAAGGCAATAGTTTTAAGATTAAAAAAAAATCCTGAGCCAGTTAAATACTTAGGAAATTAAAAGTGCTTACAGGGAGGATTCAGTTTTCTAAGAATGTATATTTTTAAAAACTGTAATGCCATTGTATTTATTCTTTGGCTGCGCTGGGTCTTTGTTGCAGTGCGCGGGCTCCTCAGCGCAGTGGCTCCTCTTGCTTCAGAGCATGGGCTCAGTTGTGGTACACGGGCTTAGTGCTCACGGCATGTGGGATCTTCTTGGACGAGAAATGGAACTAGTGTCCCCTGCACTGGCAGGCAGATTCTTAACCACTGGACCACCAAGAATGGTGGAAGTATTATTTTTAAACCACTTCAAATTAGTTTCTCTGTTGTATCAGTTTGCTGCATAAGAACTGCCCCCCCAACCCCGAATGCAGCATCTTACAGCAGCGCCCATTCATCGTCTTGGAGTATCTTCCGAGGCTCTTCTTTTCAGGCCTGCCGGCCTGGAGCTGGGTAGCCTCGATGCCATCTGGCCCCTCAGGGTGGGCAGCTCGGATGGATGGACAGGGCCTGTCTTCAGTGGGTCTCTAATCCCAGAAGGCCAGCCCTGGCTCATTTCAGTGTGTCTCAGGGTTCTCTGCAGCGAGAGAGGAAACCTCAGCACACAAGTCCCACCACCCAAAGCAAGGCACACACGAGCTCAGATTCGAGAGCTGGAGAGACGGGAGTCCTCCTCTTGCTGGAAGGAGCTACTGAGTCACAGTGCAGAGGGATGAACAAACAGGCAAGAATTGTGACCATTTCTGCTGCAATGATAGTGAAGGACAGGGAAGTCTAGCATGTTGCCGTCCATGGGGTCGCAAAGACTCAGACACAGCTTAGTGACTGAACAATAACAACACTGCTGCAGTCATGATTATCATTTCATAGCAATAAGAGTCGGATACGACTGAGCGACTTCACTTTCACTTTTCACTTTCATGCATTGGAGAAGGAAATGGCAGCCCACTCCAGTGTTCTTGCCTGGAGAATCCCAGGGATGGGGGAGCCTGGTGGGCTGCCGTCTATGGGGTCGCACAGAGTCGGACATGACTGAAGCGACTTAGCAGTAGCAGCAATAAAAGTTAAGAAAAATTAGAATATAAGTTCTTCAAATATAAAATATTTATGAAAAAGAGGGCTTCCCTGGTGGCTCAGATGGTAAAGAATCCACCTGCAATGCAGGAGACCTAGTTTCAATCCCTGGGTTGGGAAGATCCCCTGGGGAAAGGGAACAGCTACCCACTCCAGTATTCTGGCCTGGAGAATTCTGTAGACTGTATAGTCCATCAGGTCACAAAGAGTCGGACACAACTGAGGGACTTTCACTTCACTTCACTTTATGAAAAAGAGCCTCACCATATTGTCCTTTATTCATCTTCTTTTTATTATTAATGATACCGTGGACTATCAAGAACTTCATTCCTGTTCCCATTATTCTAGTGTTGGGAACTATGAAGTTATGAAACCAACATCTGACAGCGTTGTCTCAGATTAAAGGGTGGGGAAACTGGAGGGAGGGAAGCCAGATAAGAATCTAGATGAGAAATAATGAGAGAGCATGAAGTGACTACTGAAATAGTGAGGAAGCAGGGAAATGTGATAAACAGCTCAGAGTAGCATTTAGTACCAGGACAGAATGGGCATGTGTGTGTGTGTGTGTGTGTGTGATAAGTGTAGGGAAAGGATGAGTCCTAATTCTGAGCCTTCCAGATCATCTGTATTATTTTCTGTTACTATGTGACAAGTTGCCACTTGATTAGCAATTTAAACAGCACCCACCTGTTACCCCACAGTTTCCTTGGGTGCAGAGTCAGGCAGGGGTCAAAGCTTCATCTCTGCTAGAGGTTTTGTTGTTATTTAGTTGCTCAGTCATGTCCAATTCTTTTGGAACTTCATGAATAGTAGGCTAGTGACTGTAACCTGCTAGGCTCCTCTGTCCATAGGATTTCCCAGGCAAGAATACTGGAGTGGGTTGTGATTGCTCGAGGCTCCATAGGCCAAAATCTGGTGATTGTTCTCATATTTACTAATCTCGTTGGGCGCCTTGGGTCTTAGTTGCGGCATGTGAGATCTTCACTGTGTTGTGCCAGGTCTTTCTGTTGCAGCACATGGACTCTCCAGTTGTGGCGTGTGGGCTCAGTAGCTGTAATGTGAGGGCTTAGTTGCTCTACCACATGGGGGAATCTTAGCTCCCTGATGAGGGATCGAACCCACGTCTCCTGCCTTGCAAGATGGATTCTTAACCACTGGACCACCAGGGAAATCCCCAAAGTCAGGGTTTTGATTGAGCTGGGCTCTGACCTGGAGGCTCAAAAGATAAATCCATGTTCAGGCTCATTCAGGCTGTAGGTGGAACCCAGGTCCTTGTTATTATAGAACCAAGGACCTGTTTCCTTGTTGGCTGTGAGCTAGGGCTCTTTGCATCTTGCAGCCAGAAGTGGCACATTGACACTCCCCTGTGCTTCCAAGCTTCTCCTCTCTTCTTCTGCCACCAGTCCAAGAAAAGTCCTCTGCTTAGAAGGGGTTCTGGGATCAGATCGGGCCCGCTCGGATAATCTCCCTGTTTTAAGGTCATTTCTGCCATGTAACATAATATTATATAACGTGATCCCATCAAATTCATGGGGATTAGAGCAGGACAGCTTTGGGGGACAGTTTTAGAAATTCTGCCTTTCACGTCATCTCTTGGAAAAAGACAGAGATATGATTAAAGAGATGTTTTTTTATGAAGATATAATTTTATTGTGAAACCACCATCATCTCAGAGGATTATTGTTAGACACTCATGATATCAAGAATAAGGAAATGGTTTGTAAACATATAGAGCTGGAATGAGCACAGATGCAACCATTTGGGCCATGATATCCACTATTTGCAAGCCGGATCATCTTAGGCAGATCAGGGGTATCCAGCTCCCTCCTCCAAGGGGGTTTATTCCTTCTGTCTCTAGGGTCACTTACACGTCTGGGGAGAAGCTTGGCTCCTGGTGGCTGTTTCCTCAGTCTCAGGGCTGAATTGGACCAAGATCTGTGCATCTCCCCTGTTGTGGAGTCCAGAATTCGAGCTTCTCATACCTGGGGGATTCAGAAGCTCAGAGCGACCCTGAACAAAATCCAGCTCTCTTAAAGGTGCGAGTCACTCATTCACTTTGGGAATAGGGCTTATCATAAGTGTGGTGGGGGTGAGGGTGAGGAGGGGGTGGGATGCATTTCTCCTGCTTGAACTTCCTTCACCAAGATCTGGTGGCCCAATTCATTTTGGTGGGGAGGTGAAGTCTTCTCTTGTCCTGCCAGTTTCAGCCATGTGTCTTGGCACCATCGGGACGAGTTGATGTTGTTCAGTTGCTCAGTTGTGTCTGACTTTGTGACCCTGTGGACTGCAGCACGCCAGGCTTCCCTGTCCTTCACCATCTCCTGAAGCTTGTTCAAACTCATGTCCATTGAGTCGATGATGCCATCCAACCATCTTATCTCCTGTCGTCCCCTTCTCCGCCTGCCTTCAATCTTTCCTAGCATCACGGTGTTTTCCAACGAGTTGGCTCTTCGCATCAGGTGGCCAAAGGATTGGAGCTTCAGTATCAGTCCTTCCAGTGAATATTGAGAGTCAATTTCCTGTAGGATTGACTGGTTTGATAAAACGGGCCAAAACGAAAACCTGAGTGCCGACGTTCAGAGTCCCAGGTGGAGCAGTGGAATTTTTGTTGCAGAGACCCGTGTGAAACTTGGCTCTCTGGACCTGGACTGGGTTCACTGTTGTCCTTCCCTAGGTCAAACAAATGAAGTTTAGCCTCACATTGGAGCCCCCGGGTGACTAGATGAGGAAGCTGGCATGAAGGGGCTGAGCTGCTGCAGATGTGAGCCCAGGCATGCTGCAGGTAGCTGATAGAAAGAACATAACTGATTTGTAGGAGAGAACTCTTGCTGTGAAGAGCTCGCTCCTGCAGGATGTAGGTTGTAGGCTGAGAAAGAGACTGACTGCTCAATCGTGCAGCTGTGTCCAACCCTTTGTGACTCCATGGACTGTATCCCGCCAGGCTCCTCTGTCCATGGGATTTTCCAGGCAAGAATACTGGAGTGGGTTGTCATTTCCTTCTCCAGGGGATCTTCCCAGACCAGGGATCAAACCTGGGTCTCCTGCATTGTAGGCAAATTCTTTACTGTTATGCCACTGGGGAAGCCATTGTCACAGGCTAGCAGTCCTAAAGGGAGGTCCCTAGCCTTTCAAATATATGAGATGGGTTTTCACCTTCCAGTCTTCGATCACCCATTTCAAAAGAGGAATTGGTTTTTCAGAGCCCCAGGCCCCTAATTTTTAAAATAGGTTTAATTTTTTCTCTATACTTAAAATAGATAAAGTATAAGAATATCCATAATATATAGTCCTGTCCTGTGCTCATGAAACTATAATACATTATCTCATAGCAGGTGTTACTGTAATTATCTCTTATAATTCAGCTTAAATAAATAGATGAGGCCTGAATTATATTTTTCCTTGAAATTACTGTGCCACTCTGTGATAATTACTTATAGATTTTTAAAAAATTTTCTAGGTCATATTTTGCTTCCTGACAGATATTTTGTGAGATTTGTTTATCCTCTGAAAAGCAAGGGAGGGGCTGTACATCATTGAGAAACAACTTTCAAGCACCTTCTTTCTTGTCTCCAAGATAGCTTTCAGTTGAGCATCTCTCCTCCCAAGGCTGTGCTTACATCCTCATTCAGCCTAGTCTACAAGAACATTTTGAAAGGAGATCTTAATCATGAAGAATAAATTCCTTTAAGAGCAGAGGCCAAGGGGAAATATGCTTCCAGGCTTTAATGATTACCTTATTTGTCCATGACAAAAGATCTTCCCTGGAGGTCACTTTTTCTCCCAGAATATCCTAGAACATGAGGCACGTGGTTGAGTTAGAAGAAAGAACACAGTAAATCAAGTCTTGTCTCCCGCACATTTGCTGGTGTCACAGTGGGGCCAGGACAGAGTGGCCTCATTTCATAGATTAAGCTGTTGAGTGACTCCATCCAGCAGCCCCGGGAGGAATCGAATGTCAGAAATTGAGTGTTTCAGAATTGCCTGCCTGGATGGCAAGCCAGGATGCTCTTAGAAGCAGCCCAAATCTATGCAATAATAAGAGTAAAAATGACAACCAATTAGGATGGGTTGCCTTTCTGAAGCTCAGTCAAACCTTTATTTTTTCAAAAAAGGAAAAGTCAAAATTGTTTTAGTCTCTCAAAAATGAGACATCATATTCTACTCTAAAAATAGTCAGGGTTATTTAGCTGGTGACATATTTGAGAACTGTTTTGAGAATTAGCATCTTTCTCTCCTACCCAATAAAATAATTTTCTGAGCTGTAACTTTTGTTCAGATTACTAATGTGTTGTAGCCTAAGGAGTGTGATTTTGTGTAGCCTTATAAAAGTGCTGTGACTGTCAGTGTGGTTCAATTTCTGTTTAAACTGTCCTATGGTACCATCGTATATAAACACATAATTCCAAAATCATGTACCTCAAGATAATCAACATGCAGATCATTTATTTAAAATAGTTTACTCTTCCAAATGCTTAAGTTTTTGTTTTTTGTTTTGTCTTTTTGGTCACACTGTGCTGAATGTGGGATCTTAGTTCCCCAACCAGGAATCAAACCTGTGCCCCCTGCATTGGGAATGTGGATTCTTAACCACTGGACCACCAGTAAAATCCCTTAAGATTATTGTAAAATTGCTTTTAAAATATACTTGCATTCAGTTCAGTTCCGTTCAGTCGCTCAGTCCTGTCCGACTCTTTGCGACCCCATGAATCGCAGCATGCCAGGCCTCCCTGTCCATCACCAACTCCTGGAGTTCTCTCAGGCTCACGTCCATCAGGTCAGTGATGCCATCCAGCCATCTCATCCTCTGTTGTCCCCTTCTCCTCCTGCCCCCAATCCCTTCCAGCATCAGAGTCTTTTCCAATGAGTCAACTCTTCACATGAAGTGGCCAAAGTACTGGAGTTTCAGCTTTAGCATCATTCCTTCCAAAGAAATCCCAGGGCTGATCTCCTTTAGAATGGATCGGTTGCATAGCTGCCCCCTAAATGAGTCTGTATTATACTTATTTATTGAATATATATAAATATGACTTTAATTTTGATATTGCTATGAATCACTCAGTTCGGTTGTCACCTCACGAATATTTGCCATCTTGCTTTCCCTCACTATGAGACAGTCCCTTAGCTGTTTACTGTTCTTTTCTTCCTCTGTCCCCCAGATTTAGCCTGTATCACTTTTCTAGTCGAGCCACCTTCCAGGTAGCCCACCAGCAGGCATACCTGGTTACCCCTGGGAATTGGGTAGCATATGTGTGCCTCCTCTGTCAAATTCAGGGTACTTAGTGTCAAGACACTTCCTGTGTAGAGGAAACTGCATATAGCATTTGTATGTTTAGCTATGTTGCAAGCATGTGAGAGCACGGATTTATATTATACTTCTCTGGTGGTGGTTTAATTGCTAAGTCATATCCGACTCTTGTGACCCCATGGACTGTAACCGGCTAGGCTCCTCTTTCCATGAGATTCTCTAGGAAAGAATACTGGAGTGGATTGCCATTTCCTACTCCAATACTTCTCTGGGTTTCCATTTTTAATAAATAAGTCCTAATGATTTAAATTAGGGCTTCCCTAGTGGCTCAGAGGTTAAAGCGTCTGCCTGGAATGCAGGAGACCCAGGTTCGATCCCTGGGTCAGGAAGATCCCCTGGAGAAGGGAATGGCAACCCACTCCAGTACTCTTGCCTGGAGAATCCCATGGAGGGAGGAGCCTGGTGGGCTACAGTCCATGGGGTCGCAAAGAGTCGGACACGACTGAGCAAATTCACTTCACTTCACTTCACTTTCTTAAATTATTATATCTTCTTACTTTCCGACTTCTCTTTTGAATGAATTTTTTTCATTCCTCTTAGGTGGACTGTAATGGCTCATTCAATGTAGTAGCTGGTGGTAAAAATTTTCTCTCTGTATATATGTCTGTCTTGCTTCTGTTTTCCCAAATCCACACCAGTGCCACTCACTGCAGGAAGAATGCAGAGATCAAATGGGATCTGCTAAAAACACCCATAGTGCAGAAGCATAGCTGACTGTAGGAAGCCCTGTCATGGCATGCAAAGATAAAAGAGGAAAAATGCCAAAAAAGAGAAGATAGGAATTTGACCTCTTAATGTCAGGAACTTTGTCTTTAAATTTCTTTAGGAGCCTAGAACTAGTGATTCTCAATCGTAATAGGTTGATCTAATGATCAACTCCCCCTTTTATCAGAAATATCTTCTCACATCTCCTTTATTATCTTGAAAGGTAGTACAACTCACCTATCCATATAATTTCTTTTTAAATATCTGTATTTAAATATCTGTATCTCATATCTGTGATATAAAAAGAGAAAGCTAAGGAAAGTAATCCATGATAAACTGCTTGGAATGTCAGCACTTTCCATCCTCTGTCACTGTCATTCAGACACGTTGAAAGAGTCAGGTGCCTGCACCTGTCCCAGAGCCATCATGAATGCATGCCTCCCAGGCAGACTGACCCAGATGTGGGCCAGGTGTAGCACTGCCCTGAGTGTTTGGATTTTCCAAATGCATGACCAGTTCTTGTTGAAGCTTCCACACAGCAAAGTACCGTCTCTTCTCCACTTACACCAAGCAGTTGCATTCCTTGAAAATGTGGAAGATGTGTAACCTAAGCAAAAACACTTTGTTTACATGTCCAAGAGTTAGATTCTGGACTTAGATCATTATAAGTGAGTTTTTCATGTTCAAGGATGTCAGGGTAAGCATGTGGATGTCAGTGGGACAGGAGATGGTTCTTCGTGAGTGGGAAAGCAGCAGGCATTGCAGGACATGGAGCCGTTCTGCCTCCTGTCCATGTGAGGCTGGCAGCCCATCCTTCATCAATGGTGTGGCCAAAACCATCTCCACATGTTTTAAAAAACCCCACTAAAGGGTTGTTTCACACCCTTTAAGAACACTGCCATCAAACATTAAGGATGCCTGGTAATGAATTTGATTCTATTTTATTATTAAAGGGGTGTAATTGTTATAGAAATTTACATTTTAACCACTGTTGTATTGAATGATCACCATTTTGTCTTGCAACCAGACTGTAAGCCTATGAAGGGTCAAGATCATATCTTACTGAATCCGAGTTTCCAACAGGGCATCAGGCAGTTAGTCGGTACTCAGTAGCTACTTGGTCAATAATTGGACTCAGGAACAATCTACCATGTTTTCACAGGAGCTGGTATCACCTTCATGTTATGGATAATACATGCCACTTTTATCAAACTTCATTGCTATTACAAGTAAGCTATTAAATGCTAGATTGTACGAACCTAGAAGAAAATCAGTGGTCTATGCCCAGTTGGAGATCATCTTTCTTGCTTAATATATAAGAAAAGAAATGCTAGCTTCTACAGAGTCCGTGGTGTTTTCCCTTAAGAAAGTACTCTTCCATTGTTATAAAAACAATTAGGAGCTTTTTAAATACAACAGAGCAGAGAAAAACAACAAAGATAGTCTATCCACAAGGACATAAGGATCCATTTGGAGAGATGGGCTACATATCTAGAAGCATTAAAGCTAATAAGCAAGTGCCGGGAGGAACAGAGATGTCATTAAATACACCAGGAGACTAGGAAGAGCTGATCACTCCTCTTGGAATGCAAGGGTTGGAGTATCATTAATGTGATGGAGGGAATCTGAACTGCTGAAGAGGAACACATCCTAGGCAGAGGGAGGAGAGTGTAACAAAGGCTTGGAGGTGGCAATAAACACAGTAGGTTGGAGGGGAGGCACCAGGGGAGTGGTCCAGGTGATGGTGGGGAGAGAACAGTGGTGGTGATGGTGAGTAGGAGAAGTTTGTCTGATGGGGAAAAATGTAGAGAAAGTTGTTTGGCAGAGTAGAGACCAGACTTATTATTTACTTTTGGCCAGAACTACTTTAAAAAGACCTGATGTTAACTGTAAGTTCCATGTTTAAAAAATATTCTCAGAGACTTTTTTTTTTTCATTTCCTTTGTGCCAGTGAAAATGCAATGTTCATGGTTGGGTTTTGGACTGAATGCTTAGTAATTCTCAACTGAAAATGAGAATGAGAAAAGAGAGAATGTTATCCATATTTTACTATAACAGTTTATTCTTTTTATTGCCTTCATTCAGATGACTTATGTTAGAGTCACTGAGCACACAAAGTTAAAGGATGGCTGTGTGCTGAGCTGTGCTTGGGTTCCGAATCAGAAATCACTCACAGCTGTATCACCTTAGGCAATACGCCTGGTGAATCTCAGTTTTCCCATCTTTAGAATGGGGGTAATACCTCATTCTCTCTCTCACACACACACACGTCTTTGGCTTAAGTGCGATAACCTGTGAGGTGAGGTGAGCTGAAGTCACTCAGTCGTGTCCAACTCTTTGCGACCCCATGGACTGTAACCTACTAGGCTTCTCTGTCCATGGGATAACCTGTAAAATAGCCCATTCTGTGGCACATAGAAGGCGCGCGCACGCACACACACACACACACGTCTTTGGCTTAAGTGCAGTAACCTGTAAAATAGCCCATTCTGTGGCATTTAGAAGGTGCTCTCATGCACACACACACACACACACGTGTCTTCAGCTTAAATGCGATAACCTGTAAAATAGCCCATTCTGTGGCACATAGAAGGCACTTAATAAATATTAGGTCTCAGATTAAAATAAGGTATTTAACTCCATAAGATTAGGTGAAATTTGTATTCAGTTATGGAAATAGTAAAGCTTATAACAATTCCATCCCATCAGCCAAACAAGTATTTCTTATTTGAGTGACCTTGGATTCTCTGAACTTCAGTTTTTTCATCTATTAAATAGGGATAAAGCACCAAACTCAGAGACTTGCTTTGACAATTCAGTGCAGTGGTACAAGAAAAGCGCTTCACATAGTCGCTAGCACAAAGCAGTCTCTCAATAAATATTATCATCGGTGCCATGATGTTATTAACATCATTATGATGCCTCTGCCTTGCTGTGCACATGCCCTATCTTTATTATAGTCCTACGAGGTGTGTATTTTTTTAAATTTCATCTTTACTGAGGTATAATTGGCATTTAAAATTGAAAGATTTAAATTGTACATAGTGGTGATTTCATATACATACACATTGAAAATATTCCCTTGTCTAGTTAATTAACACATCCAGTGGTATGTATTATTAATGTGTGAGCCACCAGGGAGGCCTGCTTTTTTATTGGCAGGAGCTGAAGAATGGGGAAACTCAATGGCCTGATCTGGGTCACCAGTTAGTTAATTGGTGAGATTAGACTTGAACACAGATCTTGCAGTTCTGAGTCTGACGTGGTTTCTGCCATACCAGTGCCACCTCAAAGTCTGCTTAAAAATGATTCATAAAACAGTTTGGAAACCACTGGACAGAATAACAAATATTTCTTGAGACCCCCTAAGCCTCAAATGACATTTGATACATAGTACCAGTCCTGCCTTAGATGGGGAAAAAGTGGAAACAGTGACAGATTTTATTTTCTGGGGCTCCAAAAGCACTGTGAATGGTGACTGCAGCCACAAAATTAAAATATGCTTGCTCCTTGGAAGAAAAGTTATGACAAACCTAGAAAGCATATTAAAAAAGCAGACACATCACTTTGCCAACAAAGGTATAGTCAAAGCTATGGTTTTTCCAGTAGTCATGTATGGATGTGAGAGTTGGACCATACAGAAGGCTGAGTGTCCCTTGAAAGTCCCTTGGACAGCAAGGAGATCAAACCAGTCAATCCTAAAGGAAATCAACCTTGAATATTCATTGAAAGGACTGATACTGAAGCTGAAGCTCCAGACCTTAGGTCACCTGATGTGAAGAGCTGACTCACTGGAAAAGACCCTGATGCTGAGAAAGATCGAGGGCAAGAGGAAAAGTGGGCAACAGAGGATAAGATGGTTGTATGGCATCATCCACTCAGTGGACATGGGTTTGAGCAAATTCCGGGAGATGGTGAAGGATAGGGAAACCTGGAGTGCTACAGTCCATGGGGGTCACAGAGTCGTACATGACTTAGTGACTGAACATCAGCAGTGACAACCAGTCCTGTGTAATACAAGTCCTGCTTTTCCAGTGAGGAAGATAAACCTATCCTTGGCAACTCCTCTTTGCTGTCACTGCATTTCTCCCAGTGTCTTCATGTTGGCGTCATGTATTAAGTTGGAGTTGGGTGGAAAATTTGGCTGTTAGCAATCATTCAGCATGGTTTACCTTTCAGTATTGAGCACTGCTACCTGCAGTGGTAATCATGTTTGACTTCTCACCATCTATGTCATAGCAAAAAAAATTTTTTTTTTTTAATCTGGTTGCCAGTCAGTGTTGATCATTTCTTTGGTTGCACTTGGAGTGATGAGATTCCTTATGAAAATAAATATTTTGGAGGTACAGCTAAAATACAAACAAACATGAAAGTGGAGGTATTGCAAACCTAGACATATGCTGGGTTGCAGAAGTTGCCATCTTGGCTCCATATGGAGTGTTGTTCTGGGCACATGGCAGGATTTCAGCAAGTTGGAAATCAGGTTTCTGGGAGCCAGCAAACATTAAACATCTGCCAAAGTGAATTATGAAACAAAAATGTTCTTTATTGAAAATGTTTGTGCTTTTCAATTACCTGAACACCATCATGCTCAGTATGTCGGAGCTACGTGAAGGGCCTGGAATCATGACCTTGGGATTTGGGATCTTCCATGGGTGGAGGAAGGAGGATGTCTTGTCTCCCTTACTCTTTTGTATTCAAGGACAGACCTGTTTTTCAAAATCTCTGTAAGGTCATCTGGTAGGTTTTGGGTTTTTTTTTTTAGCTGAATGGCTGTGATTGAAAGTGTACCGGCTCATCTGCTAGGGCAGAGTCTGTGCCAGAATAATCTTTGGAACAGCAGCAAAATTCATGAGATTCTTGTGAGTTTCACTGTGTTCTTTGAATGCTGGCTTCTGGAAAGATCTATGGGCAGCCACAGGCACAGCGAGAATTAGACACAGCCAGAATTCACCATCTGCCACTGCTCTTAGGAGTGTACGAAGATGATGACTGTTAATATTATTAATTATTCATCATGAGACATTTATTAAAACTCCACAGTCTTCTGCTGCTGGAACTCATGCATTCAATTAAACAGACATAAGAAATAGAAATGTCTATCTTCCTCAAAAAAAAAAAAAAAGTGAAAAGAGCTGGCTTTAAGCAAACAATTTATAGTAAACTATACTAATTTTTTTTTCTCTGTGTCAGGAGATAATACATTCATGTTGAAGAAATGCAAGATATAAGTGCATGGGCCTGATACTTAGACTAAAATCCATACATGAAGACAGATGTTTAAATGTGGACCTTACCTATATTTCATTCATCAGTAGTAGAATCAGATTAATAAAATTTCAACTTTGAAAAGGACCCTGAGATAGCCCAACCTTGTGTGTCCTCTATCAGAAACTTCTCAATAATATCCTCACCAACAGTGTGTTTGACTTCTGTTCACATACCTCCAGTGACAGGAAATGCATTACCTCCAGAAGAAATTCATTCACTCATTATATTTACTGAGCACTTACTATGTTACTGTCTTTGAGGAGCTGACTCTCTACCCAGAGGACTCAGCCATAACTAATAAGTTCAGTACTTAAGCAAATTATGTGCTAGGGTGTTTGTTCATTCCATTTTCAGGTGTCTCTTTTTCCAGAAAGTTTCCCCATATAGTTTCTTCCCTATAGTGATTGCTTAGGTATTTGACAAAAGTGCTCATTGCCCTCTTAACTCACCTAGTTTTCAAATTATACATTCTTAGTTTGTTAAGCAGCTGCTTTTGTATACCAGTTTGCTAAGTCATGTCCAACTCTTTGTGTCCCCATGGACTATACAGTCCATGGAATTCTCCAGGCCAGAATACTGGAGTAGGTAGCCGTTCCCTTCTTCAAGGGATCTTCCCAACCCAGGGATTAAACCCAGGTCTTCTGCATTGCAGGCGGATTCTTTACCAGCTGAGCCACAAGGGAAGCCCAAGAATACTGGAGTGGGTAGCCTATCTCTTCTCCAGGGGATCTTCCCGACCCAGGAATTGAATCAGGGTCTCCTGCATTGCGGGCAGAATCTTTACCAGCTGAACTTCCAGGGAAGCCCACCAGTTTGCTAACGTAACCATTTGAAAGGACCACAGACTGGGCAGGGTAAACAACAGAGGTTGGCTCTCAAGAGTTAGAGGCTAGAAATCCAAGATCAAGGTGTTGGCAGGATTAGTTTCTTTAAGGCCTCTCTCTTGTCTTGCAGATGCCTGTCTTCTCCCTATGTCTTCACATAATCTTTCCTCGGTGTCTTTTTCCTCATTTCTTCTTATAAAGGAAACCAGTCAGATTTGACTAGGATACTGGTGACCTTATCTGAAGCTCTGCATGCATGCTAAGTCACTTCGTTGTGTACAACTCTCTGCAACCCAATGGACTGTAGCTTACCAGGCTCCTCTGTCCGTGGGATTCTCCAGGCAAGAATACTGGAATGGGTTGCCATGCTCTCCTCCTCTTCCCAACCCAGGGATCAGACTCATGTCTCATGTCTCCTGCATTTGAAATGGGGTTCTTTACCACTAGCACCACCTGTGAAGCCCTATTGGAATCCTGGTGGCTCAAATGGTGAAGAATGTGCCTGCAGTGTGGGAGACCTGGGTTTGATCCCTGGGTCAGGAAAATTCCCTGGAGAAGGGAATGGCTACCCACTCCAATAATCTTGCCTGGAGAATCCCATGGACAGAAGACCCTGGTGGGCTATAGTCTGTAGAGTCACAGAGAGTTGGACACGACTGAGAGACTAACACACAGACACCTTCTTAAAAACCCTACTCCAGCTATACACATTTTGCAGTCCTGGGGGTTAGGACTTTAACATATGTGTTTAATGGGGGATGCCATTCAGCCCATAACATGGAGTACGCTCAAGCAGGCAGATTACTCCACAGAAATAATCAGGCAGGATGGTCACATCCTACGTGCTAGATATCTCGATTACATTTGAAAGCCCCGACATATTGACCGACATTGAACTTGCAGTCAACAAGAAGTGCCAAGTCTTTCAGGGTCTTGTTTTTTAAGTCACGCCTTCTTCCATCCTTTGCATAGTTGATTCATTCATTCAGCTGTTCATTCAGGGACTCTGCCCTGAGCACTGGCTACTTTGTAGGTACTACTACACGGACACTGTCTCTGCAGCAGGGAAACTGGCAGACGATGTCCCTGGCTTCTTTGGAGCTTAAATGATATCCATGAAGGCTTTCAATAAATGAGTGAACAAACAAATGTGTAACTGTAGATTGATAGGTGCCATACTCTTTACAATAGCCAAGTCATGGAAGCAGTCGAAATGTCCACTGATGAGGAGTGGATAAAGAAGATGTGGTACATATATACAATGAAATATGTGGTGGTGGCTAAGTTGTGTCTGACTCTTGCGACCCCGTTGACTATAGCCTGCCAGGCTCCTCTGTCTACGGATTCTCTAGGCAAGACTACTGGAGTGGGTTGCCATTTCCTTCTCCAGGGGATCTTCCTGACCCAGGGATCAAACCCGGGTCTCCTGCATTGCAGGCAGATTCTTTACCAACTGAACTATGAGGGAAGCCCCACAAGGGACTATTACTCAGCCATAAAAATTCACTATTCCTTGAGTACTCATCTCATCCCTATATTCTTCTGAATTGCCAGGATTACAACCAGGAATAAAATAGTCATAACCCCTGCCTTCATGGATCTTATATTCTCCTGATGATGGGAGACAGACTATGAATGGGGATGTTTAGATAATGAAACATGCTTTGAATAAAAATGAAAGAAAGGAAGAGAATAACAGAGAAGTGAAATCTTACTTTATAGATAATGGTCAGATTTTGCTAATCAGCAGAGACTTGAAGAAAGAGAAGCGGTAAAGCATGTGGACATCTGGGTAGAGAGAGTTCAGAGAATAGAGTGAGTGCAAGGGCCTTGGGCTTGGGCTGTGTGAATAGCAGCAAGAAGGCTACTGTGGTCAGAGTGGACGTAGTGCTGGCTCTCTCTTTTTTGGATATTTATTAATTTGGCTGTGCCAAGTCCTAATTGAGGCACGCGGGACCTGTGGCTGCAGCATGTGGGGTCTTAGTCGCAGCATGTGAGATCTAGTTCCCTGAACAGGGATGCAACACGAGCCCCCTGCATTGGGCCACTGGACCACCAGGGATGTCCCTTAGTGTTTATTCTTCATCACTAGCATTTCAGAAAATGTAACAGAAAATCAGGTTGATTGTTTGCTCGACTTGCTCTGCTTGCTTGGTTTTGCTTTTGTTCTTCTTGTTAACTAAAAGTATGTGAGAAAAGAGTGTTTTGGTTCTACTAAGCCTGTATTAACTGGCTGTGGAGGTGATTCCAGGGTGTGTGTGTGTGTGTGTGTGCATGCTCAGTCGCGTCCAACTCTGTGATCCCATGAACTGTGGTCCACCAAGCTCTTCTATCCGTGGAATTTTCCCGGGAAGAATACTGGAGCGGGTTGCCATTTCCTCCTCCAGGGAATCTTCCTGACCCAGGAATTAAACTCGGGTCTAGTGTCTCCAGCATTGGTAGGTGGACTCTTTACCACTGCCACCACCTGGGAATCCCATTTATGTATATATATGTACATATATACATGTTTGATGAAATTAGGAGAGCAGTTGAGACATACATTTTTATGTTTAAATGTGAGAGTGAGAGTCATCTGATTTTAAAAAACCTTTGTAGCCCATGATGCAGTCTGCTCTAAGCCGTCCCAGCTGCAGGTGCTATCGTTTTCAGCCTCCAAATCGGCAGCAGTTGGGTATGGGCCAGAGTAGTTAGGAATTTGAATAAGAGCTCTGATTCTTCGCAGGATTCTCCACACCTGTGTTAAACTACCACAAGTGCGATTGCATTGGTGCAAACAGTTTTATAAGCAAAACCCAGGGGAGGGGGCGGCTGCTTCTCGATGCTAGGCTTCTTTCACACACAGTGGGTCTTCCCCTGACCTCCCCATAGCCAGCTTCTGGGTACTCTGCATCCCGAGACATATTGGAAACTTTTTTTCGGTTACAAAGCAAACCGTTCTAATGCTTCCAAGTGTTTCCATGTGTCAGTTTCTAAGCAGCAACCTGTGTCGGGTGGAGAGCAGAGTGAGGCCGGGTGACACTCTGCAGGTGAGACCAGCCAGGCCTTGGCTATGACCTCAGAGGACGCCAGAACGCTTGAGGTGCCAGAAGCGTAAACGCATAAAAAGGTAACTGCCTCAGAGTTAGACTCTGGAATGCACCGTGTAGCCTTACTCGGTCCTGAGAACAAAGTTTGCAAATATAAGAGCAGTATTTGGACTCATTCTTTGGCCACAGCCATCTTATTTGAATGCCTCAGTTTCTCCACTGGTAAAATTTAAAAATGTACAGACCTTCACATGATGTGAAGATGCATTAATTAATCAGTTCCTTCTTGGAAAAGAAAGTCACGGTGAGCTGTGGTAGTCGCCCTTGGTTGGAGTCCCTTGTCTGTGAAGACCAGCTGGGTAAGTGTGTCCCAGTAAAGTTTTCTCATTGACAAGTGTTTTCAGAGCATTATAAGATTTTCACGGATCACATCCTGCATCTGCTTGGTTATTTCCAAGGGTTGAACATATGGCATTTAAGGAAATTTTGTGGTAATGGCAGAAGATTTCAAAACTAGTCTCTAGAATTAGATCTCTGGTTGGATATTTTAGTAAACGCAGTCTATTCCACACTGCCATATGATTTTTAGTCTTTGGCTTGTATGAAACAATTAGTTGTTCTCCTTTCTATTGTATCTGTGGATTTGAAGAAAGCCATTTGACGAATGCACAGCAGAAGGATGCATTTTGTATAGTTAGCGTACTGAGGGGGATGGTAGAGCCATCGCTGGGGGCTCACCCACAGAAATAAAGCTCAGCAAGTGTTTTATAGACTCTGATCCTCCGGGCACCACGCTAGATGCTGGTGCATCGGAGTTGAGGGGCATGGTCTTCCACTTCCGTGGAGGAACTCAACTTTTAGCAGGGAGGCAGACTGTTAACTAATAATTACGAGACTGTGTAACAAGTGCTTTGTTGTCGTTTAGTTGCTGAGTCACATTCAACTGTCATCAACCCCATGGACTGGAGCCTGCCAGGCTCCTCTGTCCATGGGCTTTCCTGGGCAAGAATACAGGAGTGGGTTGCCCTTTCCTCCTCCAGGGGGAGGAAGTTCCTTTGGTTGAAGCACAGGGTTGCGTGAAGTTGGAGAAGTAGGAAAGGGTCTAGGGTGATGCTAGAGGTTGAACTTGATCCCCAACGTGATAAGAGAGCCATTGAGCAAGCTGCAGCTGTAGGCAGGACTGCAAGGCCAATGAGAGGGCTGTTGCACTGAGCCTGGCAGGGAATCATTAGGACCTGATTTAAGACAATGATGGTGGGAATGAAGACAAGATGGGGACAAGAAATAAGTAAGACGGAGAACAGACAGGGCTTGCTGAGACTTTGGTTGTAGGGGTGACTAGGAAGGAGATTCTTGGCTTTCTAAACTTGAGTGGCTTTGTAAATGGTGGCGCCATTCAGGCAGTAAAGGAGACAGCTGGAACTGGTGGAGGGACAGGGTGAGTTCAGATTTAAAGATGTTGAATTTCAGGCACCTCCAGGGTGTCCAGGTGGAGACAGACAACAACATGTAAAGAGGTGCCCTGTATCAGCAGGAAGAGGAGGTGTAGAAATATTCAGGAAACATATATAACTGTTGAAAGGTTTAGATGAAATTCCCTAAGCAACATTTACGAGTGGCACAGTGGTAAAGAATCCTCCTGCCAATGCAGGAGATGCAAGAGACGTGGGTTCGATCCTTGGGTTGGGAAGACCCCCATGGAGGAGGAAATGGCAACCTACTCTAGTATTCTTGCCTGGAAAATTCCCTGGACAGAATAGCTTGGTGGGCCACAGTCCACGGCATAGCAAAGAGTTGGATGAGACGAGCACACACTAGTGGAAAAGATCTCAAATGGAAGTCTGAGTTACTCTTACCATTGAAGGGAGGGTTGGAGGAGGAAGGAGCCTTTAGGGCCATGAAACCAGAGGTAGAGGGAGAACAGAGGAGGCTAATACCGCAGAAGCCAAGTAAAGACAAAATGTTGAAAGAAGAAGACTGATAGAGCCAAATGCTGCCAAGAGGCCAAGGAAGGTGAGGACTAGAAGGTTCCCTGGGGTCTCAGCAGTGGTGGTCCCAGCACACTTATTACCAGTGAACTGGAATGGCAGCAAATTGGAGAGCAAAGGAGATTAGGAAGGGTCTTCAGAAAGCGTGTGCATGTTTAAGAAACTTGGCTATCAGAAAGACAGGTTGGTTCCTGGTTTCATCAGGTGTTGCTGAGTCCGCGGACAGCCCAGCTGACCACGTGTGGCAGGGCATCCTCCATTAATCATCAATTCAACAGGCTCCTGGCAGCATGGTTTTAGAGGATAAGCGTCAAAAGTTTTAGTTCAAAGTCAATCTCAGGCCCCTGCCTGCCACTTTCTAATACCTCCTCCTAAGTAGAGAAAGTTTCAGACTCTCACTAGAGATGTTCTGGCCTTGATGCTTTGAATAGGACAGGTGTGGCCCAGCTCCTTATTGTGTGACAAGGAACACCTGGCATCCTACCCGAAGGGCGCACGATTGCATCCAGGTAGTTCTCCTAGTGCTGGGACCTGGGGTGAGTCCCTTCCAGCTTAGGCTTGGGTTTTCCATCCATTACGAGTTTATTTGACTGGATGACGTCTAAGACCCACTCCTCCAGGTCCAGCGGACTTGGATTCTGCCTTCAGCATTTGGCTTTTGTTTTCCCTTCCATGTACCTCCCCACTTTGCATGATTCCTAGAGTTTTCGGCCTACAACACATAGTTAAGAATGAGCCTTATCTGCAGCTGACGTGGTTGGACACTGGCCAGGAAATAAGAAATCGAACACCAAGAAAATCGAGACTGTTTTCTTCCATCTTACATCCCTCTTGGCTTTTTGCCTCTTTGTGCTGCCAGCTTAACTCTTCCTCTTGGCCAAAATGGGAGTTTGTTCAAACAGATACCTGGGAGCCTGGAAAATTATGGACAGCTCCAATGGAGATGATTAAAGGCCTGGAGCCACCAGTATAAAATCGCTGTGCTTTGACCGCCCTGCCATTGGTTAGAATACTTTGGTTCACTCATTTACCCCAATAGCTGTTCATTCAGTGACTACTTCCCGAGGGCCTCCTGTGTGCTGTGATGACTGGGCTCACCTGGGGTCCCAGGGCACCGGCGTGAAGTGGTGAACACCGGGAACATGGAATCTGCCCTGGTGGAGATGATAGTCCAGAGAGAGAGGAAAGCGTATTGGGAAAAGTCGCACAGTAAAGGCACAACCGCAAACTGTGATAAGCGCTATTAAAAGTAAACGTAGCAATGAGGAATTTGAACAGTGGGTCCAGATCTAGACCAGGACGGCAGGGGAAGGCGTCTCTGAAGAGGTGATGTTTTGATTAATGGCAGGATGAACAGGATTAGCCAAAGAGAACAGAGAAAGCACGTGGGGAGTGGCATGGAACTATCTGGACTCTGAGGTGGGGGGAGGGCGAGGTGGCCAGAGGATGGGGGAAGGGAGAGCAAGGGAGCCGATGGGAGACTCAGGCAGGGCCAGCTGTGCACGACCAGGCAAGCAGGGGGTCGTGGAAGAAGAGAAGCATTTAGAGAAGGGTGGGGGTCAGTGCAGCACACGCTGCTGAGATGCCGTTTAATGAAAGACCGAGCAGTGTCCACTGGCTCCTTGGAGGCTACTGGTCACTTTAGCGGAAGTGCGGCCATAGGAGATAGACTGGACTACTGAAGGGGAAATGGGGATGAGGTGTACAGGCAGCCTCGCTGAGACGCGAAGCTACAGTGGGGAAGTCGGGAGGAGAAGGCAGGAATGAAAGGAAATGTGGGATGAAAGAAAGGGTTTTGTACTGTCTCCTGTTTGCTTTTAGATGAGGGGTATTCAGCAATTTAAGAAAGATCTCACAGAAAGAGAAAGGTTAAGATACAGGAGACTGAGGGCATTGGGCCCCAGCAAGGGGGCAGAGATGGGGTCAGACGAAGCATCTCCTCCATCTGGCCAGAGACGTGGGATGGTAGTTTAGGGAATTCAGTGGCAGAAAAATGAGGACCTTCCGCATTGATGCCACCTGGGAGGCAAAGTCCTCCCTGAGCTGGCAGGAGGGGAAAAGGCAAGCCCTGACAATTGCAGAGAAGGGCGAGAGGGGAGCCCTGCTCCCCCATGCTCCCCAGCTCCGATGGGGCAGCCTGGCTCCCTGTGCCTCCTGGCAGGGCTCCTGTCTGCTCCTTGTCTGCCCCACCCACCCATGGGGTCAGCGTTCTCAGATGTCTCGAATATATTAGGAAGGCTGTTGTGATTTTGTTTCCTGGGGTTTAATGCCATATTGCACGACTTGATGTAATTTCCTTACACATGCAGAGTATTCTGCCATGGGAGCACTGCATTTGCCCTGGTGATTTTTCTTCCGTTTGCGTCCAGTTAGTTTCATGATGCCCCTCACTCTGTGTTCTGCTTTTACCCTTGAAGTTGCATATACCCTTTCGCCTGCTAATCTGAAAAGCGCACAATTTTGTGTCTTTTCTGGTTGTTTTGTGTAACTATGTCTCACCGTTCAATCTGCCTTCCACCCCACTTTTATAGAACACGTTTTGAAGCTGGACTCTTTGAAGCAAGCCCACTTGTGAAAATATTCACATGCTCTGCCTTGTGTAGTTTTTGGCTTCTCCCTGTCCAGATTACCTGCTCCTGCCTCCCCGTGATTAGGAGCTTTGAAGCAACACTTAGAGTACGAACTAGAAAGTCCACTAGATCTTTCCCTTCCTTCCCTCTTCCCATGGCCTTGCTGCTTTCTCCTCGGGGCTTTGTCTTCATTTAGCTTCCTCTCTGTGTCCTGTGCTCACACTCTTCAGATCCCTGTGTCTCTGCTCTAAGCACCCAAGTCTTCGCCTTCCTTCCAAGGACAAGAAGCAGGGGTACCTTCTTGGAGATACATACGAGTCATCTCTTTTGCAGTTCATAAGTCCTTACTGAGTAGCTACAGAGATAATGAAGAATAAGGAAGGGAGTAAACACGTAGTGAGAATTTCCCTGATAAGTGCAGTCTTTCTGCTCTGTGAACTGTCGTGGTCATCCTGCTCCAGCGAGTGTTGGTCCTGGTTTATAGACAGATGAACAAATCCCAGAGATGTTTGTGACTTCTTGAGATCTATTTTAGAGCCAAGACTGGAAACCGTCCTTCCTGGCCCAAAGTTCAAGGGGGCGGGAGGTTATCATTGTATCGTCTGGACACTTCGTGAAAGAGAGGCCCCATGACAGTCCTTGACTTGTATCTTACAGTTACTCTGATGTGAGGGTGGCTCCCTGGCGGTCAGGAGTCCTTGGGTCCAGGCAGGAACCTCCTTCACCACTAGGTGGCGATGTAGCAGCATCACAAGTGGTACCACGCACATGGAAAAGTAGGGCTAAGGCATTCGAACTTTTTTTTCCTTTTAAAATAATTTCCTGACAGAAAACTAACCATTTTAAAGTGATAATTCAGTGTCATTTAGTGTATTCACGATGGTGAGCAACCACTACCTCTATTGCTCTGCAGAACCCCTTAAGTGTTAAGCAGATTCTTAACTGGGGAATTCTCCGCAATTCCCCCTTCTGTATCCCTGGCAACAGTCAATCTGCATTCTGTCTTGATAGATTTGCCTATTCTGGGTGTTTTTCTAACTAGAACCGTGCAGTGTGTGGCCTTTTGTGTCTGGCTTCGTTCTCTTAACATGATGCTTTCAAGGCTTATCCGGGTAGCAGGTGTCAGTTCTTTCTTTCTTGTTATGACTGAATAATATTCCACCATATGGATGTACAACAGTTTATCTCGTCATCCACTGATGGACATTTGGGCTCTTTCCACCTTTGGCCATTGTGAACAGCGCTTGTATGAACATGTACTTGAGTCCTCGTTTTCAGTTCTTCGAGATATATACCAAGAAGGGAATTGCAGAGTCATTTGGTAATTCTGTTTTTAACTTTTTGAGGAACTCCTAAACTTTTGCAAAGCAGCTGAACCATTTTGCACTGTCATCAGCAATGTATAAGATTTTATTAACTTTTTTTTACCATGATGCATGAGAATATGTTACATATTGTATATAGCAACCCATCGTTCACAAGCGTGTATGTGTGTATCATATAGATGTGTGTGTATATGTATATGTGTGTGTGTGTATAATAGAAGTTTTATGAAATTGTGCTCAGCTTATTACTACATGATGCACTCAGTGTTCTTCCTGTTCTGTTTTAATAGAAAAACAGGCTGGTTTCAATCCACTAAATTAGTTCCACAACTCAAAGCAAAATGAAATCCTAAAAAATTAGCTGTTAAGATCAGAATACTATTCCAAGTGTAAAAAATAACTTATCTCCTTTCCATTTGGATAGTCAAAGAATTTAGGTCATCCATTAATTTATCAATGCACAAGCTTGGGGAGAAGCTTATTTAACTTAAGAAAATGACATTCTATATAGTATATACTTGAACATGGACAGTTTAGATCATATTCAAAGATGAGTTGTGTTGCATGTACTTGACAATGTGAGGATTTTAATTAGATGATATTCTATAGTCAAGCAATAAATCTGAGTGTCGTACCTGTGGTTTCTAGGAAAAGTACTGTGATACTTGTGATTTTCACTTATAAATAGTTCTTTATGTATGGCTTGAATATTTCATAGTAGAGTAAGATACTGCAGGGTGCAGTGGGGATGACAGGAAGAACAAGTGGTAGCAGAGGGAGAAAGAAGTACAGTCAAGAGAATTGGAAGAAAAGCAGGAGAAGCTTATCTAATGTGCTGCTAAGTCACTTCAGTCGTGTCCGACTCTGTGCGACCCCAGAGACGGCAGCCCACCAGGCTCCCCCATCCCTAGGATTCTCCACGCAAGAACACTAGAGTGGGTTGCCATTTCCTTCTCCAGTTCCTGAAAGTGAAAAGTGGAAGTGAAGTCGCTCAGTGGTATCCAACTCTTAGCGACCTCATGGACTGCAGCCCACCAGGCTCCTCCATCCATGGCATTTTCCAGGCAAGAGTACTGGAGTGGGGTGCCATCGCCTTCTCCATCTAATGTGCAGCAATACTTTATTACTGTCTTCAAGAATCACCTGAAACGGAGCTCTTCTGGAAGATCTGGTGTTTGGGGAGCAGTGGAAGCCAGTGGTTAGAGGAAATTCTGTTAAAAGGAATGAAGGACTGATACCAGCAGGTCCGTGGATATGACTGAGGGAGTTGATGGGCTGCTGCTGCTGTGGCTGAGATGGGAAAAAAAATCCATATTACTTTTCATTAACTTCTAACTGAAATCTTCCATTTTCCTCAATTACCAGCATAGGCAATAAACCTAGTATTAGCAGTACCTTCAACTTCACTACCAATTGAAATCAGAGATAGTTTCATCCCGTTACAGTTACTTTAGTGTTGTGTATGTCCATTATTTAAAAATTATAACTATTAAGCTCATCTCTCGATTGTGTTCAGTAAGCTATTAAAGAAATGGATATACACAATACCATAATTTAAAATTTTATTTTTAAAATAGTTTGATAGCTATTTTGAAATAACTGATTCTCCCTTTCACACTGCCAGTGGGGATATAAATTGGTGCAGCCACTGTGAAAAACCTCCAGTATGGAGGTTCCTTAAAAACTGAAAATAGAGCTACCATATAATCCAGCAATTCTACTCCTGGTGTATATTCAGAAAAAAATGAAAACACTAATTCAAAAATAATTAATTCCCTTACAAGCCCATGTCTTTGATCTCATGTAAACACATTCTGAGGAGTCACTGGGCTTTGCCAAAGGGATTTGTGCCCCCAAATAGTTCAGAACCCCCTAGAGCTGTCTTCCCAATAAGGGAGGCAGTACCACATGCAGCTCCCAAAGCACAGGGGCTGCTGTGGCTGATCCAAGCTGAGATGCACTATAAAATACATAACAGATTTCAAATATTTCATGCAAAAAGAGAAAATACAAGTACTTTTTATTGCACACTGAATGATAATATTTTGGTGTGTTGGGTTAAAATATATTGAATCTCACCTGTAGGTACTTGAAAATTTTAAAGTGCTTATATGGACATCACCTGCCTTGTGTCAGATGTGAGCTCCAGTCCTGGCTCGATTCACATAACCAGCTGTTACCTTCATCATTGTTATTGCTGTTACTCCAGCATGTCCTAGCTGTCAGATCCCCAACCATTGGCATTTCCTCATCTCTGAGAGTAAATGGATCTTCCTGACCCAGGGATTGAGCTGCACCTCCTGAGGCTCCTGCATTTGCAGGCAGATTCTACACCGTGAGCATCACCCAGGAAGCCTAGAGAGCCAAAAGGGAGAGTATTGCTACGTTCATTCCAGAGTCAGCCTTCTTCCTAATACATTTCTTATTATCAGAAATGCCCACCATCTTATCTCACCTATAAGCCCAACGGAAGCCCCACAATCTTTACCCTCCTTCTTTACTGTTCTGCTACTCAATATTGTAATGAACAAAAAATTTTAATTGTATACATGAGAGTAACATACCAAGATGATATAAGAATTCGTAGGCAAAGTGATATATATTTTTTAATTTAAAAAGAGAAAAGGAGAAAATCCAGGGATATTCCCTTGGAGATTAAAGAAGATGGAAATAAGTCTTGAGGTCGGGTGGAGTCCCAGGCAGACATTTGCCACTCATCCTGTATTTATCCAGAGAGGCTGAAGTGGCATTTGGAGAAGACCCAGGCAAACCACCAGCAGATTCCTGGAGTTTGGAAATGGCCACTTAAATAGCAGGACAACCCTAGTGTGTCCCTAAAGTAAAAAAACCCAGCAGGCTTTGTTCAGTAGCTGGGAGGGTGACAGTGTTTAAGAGGAAAGGGGTGAGGAGGGACCTCCCACCCTTTTGTTGGTCTGATCCATAAACTGATGGAGCTCTGAGCATCTTAACACTGGTGCCCTGGGAATACAAAGCCCTTTCATCTACAGAACCTCCTCTGAGATCATGAAACAACTTTGTGTAGACAGCAGATGCTCTCGTATCACGTGTATCTTATGGATGGGAGGGGACTAGCTCAGGCGCGCAAGTGGCTCACAGTGGTGGTAAACGGGGAGAGGGGCCGACCGTGGGTTTAGGTTTCTCCATAGCTAACACTGTGGGGGTCAGATTCACGACCTCCCACCTCCTGTTTCCCTGGGCTTCTCAGAGTGACCTCACCCTCCCTGACCGTCTGCAAAGATCATTATTCTCCCTTCTGGCTCCTCAGCATTTGTATCTGCTCTCCCCACCAGCCTGTTAGTTAAGCTGCTCCCTTCCATCATTCAGCCAGTTTCTAACAGCCCCACCCTCCTACACAAAGCGCTGCCTGTCTGGTTGGAGCAGGGTGGCGATTTCCCCACCCTTTCTAAAAACATGCCTTGCGAGACTCTCTCCATCCTCCAAAATACACTCAACCCTTCACAGTTACGCTTCCTACCATGTCTGAACTGAGCCTGTGCAAGGAGCATCTATCTAATGTCGATGTTTTCTCTCGTTCACCGCTGTTGGGCCCAGACCCCAGTGTACTACCTACAGGCAGGAATCGGAGGGTCTGAACCACACAGCCCCAGGAACGGATGGTCATTTTGACGATTTAGTCAGTGATGCTCAGTGAGGCAGACTCTGGTTTTTTAAGCTCTATTTCCAAGTGAAGGGATATTCTGTATATCTTTTAACTGCTTCATTCAACTCTTCTTAATCTCAATGTTGATAACCTGGCTTTGTGTTAAGTGCCAAGTCACTTCAGCTGTGTCCCACTCTTTGGGACCCTAGCCTGCCAGGCTCCTCTGTCCATGGAATTTCCCAGGCAAGAATACTGGGGTGAGTTGCCATTTCCTCCTCCAGGAGATCTTCTTGACCCGGGGACTGAACCCACCTCCCTTATGTCTCCTGCACTGGCAGGCAGATTCTTTACCACTAGTCAGCTGTAGTTTATCCCTGGTTTCTAGGATGTGTCCAGTTGTATAATTTTATCCATTTTCCTCTAACCTGATTAAATCACTTTGATATTGTCTCATTCATTTCATAATAGACAACACTATCATTTTCATATCGATTTATTTAATTCCCAATTATTTTTTGGTCCTGTGTCAGCTTCTCCTACTCCAAAGCCCGTGTGTGCTCTATATTAGATATTTTTGATGCTAGCTTTATCAAAACATAGTTGAGAAGGTAAATCTGTTGCCAAAAACTAAATAAATGCCAGAGATTTACATGAAATAATTTATTGCCCAGTGTCCTGCTTTCTTCATGATGTGGCTCCTCCCCATAGGATGGAGAAGCAAAGGCTGGCCTGCCCAAGAGGTGAGGCAGCTGGGGATAAGAACCAGCATCCTTCATTCAGTAGAGACATGTCCAAGGTCATAGTATCAAGGTCAAAATTAGGAGCACAGTAAAGAATTTCCTGATTTCCAATTATTCAGCTATTATTGGTAGGTAGACTGTAAGTATGGGACCCTATCTAGAAGAAGGAACAAAATTTCAGCATATATAAAATGTTAAGTAGTGTGGATATAAAAAATAATCAAAACTTATGACTTTTTTCCAATTTCATTGACTTTGTATAGATTTTAGTGACTGTATACAATAAATGGTGCCTTTGAGGAAAAGTTGATCTGACCCTTATGACTTAAACTCTCATATTTATTTTTATGCATGAAATTGGGAATATAAGTGGGAATATTAGTTCTAGCTCTAAAAAGTACTCAATTTTTATCACTAAATAATGGAAGAAATAGCTTACCATACTCAAAACTTTTAATGTAACTGAGAAGGCTCCTTTTTGGTTTGTTAAATTATCATGCTTATGGGGAAGAACCAACGTTTTCTTAGTTCTCATTTAGATGGCAAATAGTGTTTGGGGAAGAGTGATGATTAATATAAATAAAACTTTTTTACTTTAAATAATTATTGTGCATTTTTGGTAAATAATGATGTGCTAAGCAAATGTCATTTTTTCACTTCTTCAGAGAAGATTTAAATATTTTATAGCAAGTGCCATTTTTTACTTAATAAAGGGCTTAATATTTTATAACCCTACATTGTTAGCTGTTGAAGCTAGTTATATTGGAGCTGTTTGCATCGTGGTGTAAATGGTACTTCAGGTTGCTGGTGGTATATGAAAGAAGAGTAGGCAAGTTATCAGTGCTTTTGTGATAAAGGTCAGAGGAGGTAACCTTTCCACGTTTTCTCTTTACATGCACATCTGTCTGAACAATATTAAATACAAGTGCCTTATATTTACTCTGCAGAACTTGAGGTCAAATCTTTATACTTGCAAAATATATATGAACCACAGCATCTCTTGGGTTGGGGTCTAGGTTAATAATATCCAAACATGCAGGCCCTGCCATGAGAGGTTAACGGGAGGAGTACATTAGATAAATATTGAGCTGACACTAAGCTAACCAGAACTTCTGCTCAGCTTTACCCTGGGCACTGGAAGTTAGCAGCACTAAAACACTAAAGAATACTTTTTGTATGTGCACATTTAAACTTTCTTTATCTTTGCAAAAATTCAGCCTTCCCTTGGTAGCCAGCAGAGGTGGGTGGCTAGAGGGCTGGACCCTCTGTGATGAGCAGGGTCAAGACATGTCCAATTTTTTTCTTGCCCCTTTCTCTAACCTGGCTCTGGAGTGAAGGGGGTGTTTTGTGCTGGGTGTTCTGGGTTCGTTGCCAGCTGTAGATGGCTACTTAACAGTTGTCATCTTCCTGTGCCTTCACTTAATTCTCATAAAGAACTCATGTGATAAGGGCTATTTTACAGACAAGGAAACCCAGGCCACCAGATAGATATCCGTGCCTTAGACCCACGTCCAGTCCTTTGTCGCGTCCCCTGGTTCCATGTGAAACTCCTTTGTGGGAGAGGTGAGTGAGGAAGAAAACTGGGTTCTGCTGCTGTTTTTTTAATGAAAACAATTTTAGGAGACACCATTTTCCTTGTTTATGTCTGAATCTGTGTAGCAACAAGCTGCCTTAATGAAGTTCTGTCGTGTTCAAAAAAATTTTAATGTCTTTCAATTCATTTCAAAGAATTATTTGTACTGGAGAGTAATGGAGTAAATGTTTTCAAAACTTGTAGAATCTATTTTTGGGAAGATTTGTATATGGGGTTGAATTTTTTTTTTAAGGAATGATTATCACGTTTCATGTTTATGAGATGAACGTTTCTGTGGCATCACTTCCTATTTCTTTCTCTAATTTCTTAGCATAGGATAGATCAGCCCAAATTATGCATAGACCAAAATAGCAGCTTGTGATTTATGTTGATCATTTGTTCTTTAGATTGTCTCTAAAAGGTCTCTTACTTCTGCTTAAAGAAAAACAAATCCCTTTCTCCACAGTTGTCTCTACTGATCTCAGCTGCTGTCTTACCAACTCAATCCAGGCGATGCTTAATTTGACTTGGAATTGTTCTTATAAAGAAGCAACGTGTGGAATAGCAGGGATGTGATGTATTTAGTTCTGTTTTGAATTTGAAACTCCAGATCAAAAATTGATAAAGGAATTTTTTCTTGCATTAAGTGATTTTCCTTTGTTTCCTCAGGACGCTGGTAAGACATTTCTCCTCTGCCTCATACATTCTGTGCATGCATGTACACATCACTTTGTGACAATAAGTAACACATGTGTAGCCACGTGCAGCCATCCACAGGGAAGGGGGCTGGATTCCAGTGCTAACCCAATCAACTCAATGAGACGCTTTCAAATCATTAGGTAATAGCTCTTCACGTTGGCAAGCATCCAGATGGTTTGCCTGGCTTTGTTTTTGCCTTTTTTATTTTTTTGAGCACCACCCATTTCAGTCTCAAAATTCTCAGAAAAGGGAAAATTAAATATGAATTAGAACAGAAACCAACTGCACTTCTTGGTTATACTCAGAATCCAGGCAGGATGTGAAAAGCCATGGGTTGTAAAATATGATCCTGAACCCTTTACCACCTTCATCTCAATGCCACCCAGCAATCTGGGGCCTAAGGTGACCACTTGACCTCTGCCTTCTTGATATATACTGTTTTCGTAGTTTCTGCTGCACCACTCTAGGCTACTTTCAGTCCCTTAGGAACCTGGATCACAAAGAAGCACCCTTCTGGTGGGTTGGGGCTTCCCCTAGTAGCTCAGCAGTAAAGAATCCTCCTGCAGCGCAGGAGACAGGAGATGTGGGTTCTGAGCAACTAGGCATGCGCCTGTGGGTTGAGTAAAGGGTAGATGCAGCCCCACCCCGGGCTGGACACAGCCCATTACCACCCCTTTACCAGCTTGGAGAGTGGAGTTCAGGCTAGATTTCCACCCTCCCTCACTCCATCCCTACCACAAGTCAAGCATCCCTTAGACAGAATACAACCTGTGCAAGGAATCAGATCAAGGTGAAAAATGATAGCATTCTTCTCTAGATTGCTTTTGGGTTGGGCTTCAGCCCCCAAGGAACAACTTCCTCTGGCCTAAAGCTGGACAGGAAGTCAGTGAGGAATCCTGGAGGGCCAGGGGGCCTGCTGCACTCCTTTTAGTGATAACGAAGGTCTTGGCATCTCTTCCTGAACTTTCGCTAAAGAAGCTGGTAAGCATGATTCTGGTCTTGCTTGTGATTGAAGTAAATACATATAAGTTAGAATAAATGACTCAGGCTCTAAAATTTGCCAGGCCTCAATTTTATCAGCTGTATGACTTTCACCTTTGACCTTATTTTATGCCTCTTTAAACCTCTATTTGCTCATCTGTAAAATGGGGCTATTAATAGCACTTGTCTTCAGGTGAAGATTAAATATGATAAAGTAGGGACTTTCAGCGCAATATTGTGTGCATGTGTACTAAATCACTTCAGTTATGTCTGACTCTTTGCAACCTCATGGACTGTAGCCCACCAGGCTCCTCTGTCCATGGGATTCTTCAGGCAAGAATACTGGAGTGGGTTGCCATGCCCTTCTCCAGGTGACCTTGCTGACCCAGGGATCAAAACCGCACTCTAATACTTTTCAGTAAATGCAGATGGTGTCATTAATAGTCATCACAGTCTCAGGTCACTTTCTGACTCCCTCCTCTCTCTCTCTGATATCATTTCCCTAAGGCCTCCCGTTTTCCCTGTATTTCTGCCGCTTTTCTCTTGGCCCCCAACATCACTGCCTAATTCCTAAAGATTCACGTTCTCCTAAGATTCTTAAAGAAGGGTTCCTCTTTTACAGATACAAAAGCTGAAATAGCTTTAGTTCATCTTAAATGATGACTGATGTCTCCTAAGAAGCTAGGGGTGCCTTCAGATTTTGTATTTTAAGTACCTCTGTCCAGGTGTCCATTCTGACTACGTTTTTAAAGTAAATACTCCACCCTCACCTACCTAGAGAGAGGAAACAAAAGGATAAATGTCTTATCCCAGCTTGCAGCAGGTGTCATTCTATTTGATTTTCAGGCCTTTCAACAAAACAAAAGGCCTTTTCTGTTCTTTCACAATATATGCTCTCTTTAAAGGTACTTGAATGAGAAAAAAGCCTACACCAGACCAGATTTCTGGTTCTAATGGACAGTAACTGGGCTGTTAGTTGCTAATTCATTCTTCACAGGGAAGACTAGATGCCATTAGAAACATTTTTTTCTAAATAGCATGTAAAATTTTATGATAGCTTCCTCTTGAAATACTGTATATGAGTGGCATTCTCAACAAATTAATACGTTTAATATGATAGTCACATGTATTTTTAACTCCTAAAAAATATGTTTATAGTAGGATTGAAAACTTATAAAAGCCAGTTAAGATCTCTTTAAAAGTCAGAGAAAATCTGACTTGAGTAACAGTATATAATAGCATGTCTGGTTATTGTAGCTGTTTTAAATGTCTCCAACTTGCAGTCCCCAAATAGTTATCGCTGGTGTTCAGAAGTGATAGACCTTAAATGGTACAAAAAATGTATTTAACCTAAATTTAAAAGTTTGATTCTAGAGTCCCTAAGAGTTCATAATAAATGTCAAGGTAACAAAATTTAATTGTTTACTCTCTGCAAGGCACTGTGCTGAACACTTTCATAATGTCATTTGATCCTTCCAGCAAGTCAATGAGATCAGTACCACTATAATCCCCACTTTACAGATGAGGAAATTAAGGTTTAGTGAGGTTAATAGCTTGCCCTAGATCTTATAGCTAGAAAGTTCTGAAGAGTTTTGAGAGGCTTTGTGCTCATTAACTCCAAGGCACCCTGAAGCTTTCCTGTTCATTATTGCCATCCACAGTGGGGAGGCACCAGAAAGGGGGCATGGATATTAGTTTTTGTTCTCAAGTGTAACAACCAATTTGGTAAATCCTTTGGGTCCTGTTTCACCTAGAATCCATATATTCAAAGTACAGGTGATAAAACGAAATTAGCTCATTAACCCTGGTAAGCATGTAAAGGAAAACTAAGTCTGAGGACACTTTAAGAGAAGATAGTACTGATGAATGGTTGGAATTCTTGGTAGGGTGCTAGTCTTTTGTATAAGGAGTTTGAAAAGAGAGCTCATTGTATTGATAGTGTCTTGGGGCATTTCAGGACACCGTCCTAAAGGTTCTTCTTCCTGTTAAAATTTTTAAAATTCTCAGTCTTAGAGAAAGTATACTCTCTCCCTGCCATTTGTCAAATGAACAGTTAATCTGGGTTGACTTTGAGTGGGGGAGGGGCGCTCAGATTTTTTTGTGTGAAATAATTATTAGCATAGTTTATCAATCCCATTGCAAAGTGTTGATCATAAATGAACTGGGGATGGGGGTAGGATTTGTGGTTTATAAGATGTTCAGCCAAATCCTACCTGCTGAAACGTCGCCTGTCAAGATTAAAGTATTGACTCCAATCCCTAGCCAAGCTAAATAACAACATGAAACCAAGCTAAATGAAGTCAGGACACCTGATACCAAGAGTTCAAGGAGGAAAAAGCCATTGTGCAGCCAGGAATACAGCGCGTTTGCTTATCTTTTTAATACAAATAAAAAATAAGCTTTATTGGGCCCGGGGATATTTAGAATACACAGGATTGCCAGATGCATTGTGGAGCCTGGCGTTCTGTACACGAGCTTACGTGGCTGGTACTGTCCCCTTCGGATGCACACGTTGGTAGGGGGGTGGGTACCCCTCAAAAATGTCAGCATTTCTGGGAGGGAGCAGCACAGAAAGGAGGGGAGGGAAAAGCCCCGGCCGACATCCTGTTGTTATCAAGCTCTTCTCTTGAGGAGGGGCGGACGGAGGACGCTTTTCAGATCCACCACCAGATCCAGGGGTGCCACTGGGCCGCCGTAGTTGTGTGGATTCCGGGGACAGAGGCGGGTGCGGGAGCGAGGCCGGTGCACCCCCGGGAGGCGGGGATCGGGGAGCAGCTCACCCGGAGCGGGGCTGACCTGCGAGGATCCGCAGGAGCTGAGAGGTTCTTCCCACAGCTGAGTCGGGGGCCTGAACTGTGGGGGTGAGGACGGGGGGAGGGGACCCTCCCCGCGCATCCCTCCTGGCCCATCCCTCCTCGTGCCTCCCCAGCCCTGCGCGCTGGGGTGCTGTGGGGCAGCCTTCCCCCACCCCCTCACCACGCTCACCCCGTGCAGGTAGGACTTCCTTGGCCCCGTACCTGCCGGGCCGAGCGTGTGGGCGACCGGCGGCCGGCGTCGCTGGCACTGGCAGACGCCTCCCAGGGCTAGAGATCCGCACCCAGCGAATAAGCAGCCAGTCCTGGACCGGGAGGAGGAGCGGCCGAGCATCCCTCTCCTGCTCCACCGCGTCCTTCTCATGAGGACTCGCCGGAGGTGGACCCGCAGAGCCAGCCTCCCGGCCGCTGACCCCGCTTACATCACGAACCTGTGACCAGCGCATCCCTCCCACGCCCGGTACCTGCTCCGCGCGGCTCACGGTCCAGCCCCGGGAGCAGGCTCTTTGTATGCTGCCGACATGGCCAGCCAGCAGGATTCCGGCTTCTTCGAGATCAGTATCAAATATTTACTGAAATCCTGGAGTAATAGTGAGTAACAGAAAATAACCTTTTTGTTTGTTTGTTTGCTGGGTGTTGCGTAAGATCTGAGCAATAAAAGCCTCAACTGAAAAGCATAGGCTTGTGAGCCCAGGAAGTTTTTTCTTTCTTTCTTCTTTTTTTTTTTTGCTTTCATCTGCTATGAAAATCAAAATGTCAGAGACTGAACTAGCCTTTCTGAAGTGCAGAGGCTGTGGTGGAATTACGGTAGATGTGGTTTGATTAAATTTTCAAGTGAGATGGCCCTTCAGACTCTTGGTGAGGGCAGGACTGGGTATTCCAGGCTGCATTTCCTGCTTGGTGTGTGTTTAATGTGCTCAGGTTTTATCGAAATGATTTCATGAAGTGTCAAAGGGGTGTGGCAGGGCTTCAGAGTACTTCATAATTGTTTTATTAGGTATTGTCTAAAGAAATAAAAAGTACTTAGTGGTCCAAAGCCTGGCTCATCTTTTTTGAATATAGAGGCACTTGCAGATTCATTTGGTCTCTTCCTTGTCCATGTGGTTGGTGTTCAGAATTATAATAGTATATAGTATTAATATAATAGTACTTAATACTTGAATTTAAAAAAATCCTGATGTTTGTTGTAGTCCAAATAATGTGCTTTTCTGAAACATAAACAAGTGAGTTGCTGACCGTAAAATCATTTATTAGGATATCAGAATGTTATGGCTTCTGAAGTTAGGGTTCTGACCTACTTAAAGCTTTTAACAGGAAGATCTTTCAAAAAGACAACCTCTAAGGCATCATGGATGTGGAATCAAATTAAAATGAGGCCTTCAGGTGATCAGTGATGCCTTGCATTTTCTGAACAGTTTAAAAACAAAGTCTTCTCTATTTCACTGATCAGCCTTTGTACTTGCTTTGGATTAAAAGACTGGCTGGTATTACAGGTCCTGAATTGTTTGAAATTTAAAAAAAAAATTTTTTTCCAAGAAAAATTTTATATTGTATTCCATGCATACTGATTAACCTACCTGCAGGTCTAAGAGCTAGTGATTAATTATCTCCTACACAAATGACCTGTGGACAAGATTGCTCATATGTAAACAAAACCGGGGCAGGAGAACCTGTGACTTTAATTGCTCTGAAAAAGAGACAGAGTACCTTCTGCAGGAAGGTGTTCAGGGATATGCATCTCTAAATGCTATCCATAGAAACCATCTTTTCCAGGTCATTTTGCACCACTATATACTCCAAGGGGCTTGTCTGAAGCTGTTTTTCTACAAGTGGGAAGCCATTTGGGAGTAATACTGTCACCCCAACAACATTCCTTTGTTACAATCATAATTCATTTGTCTTGGATTCATTATTTGTGTTAATACTTCACATATAAGGATGAATCTTCCTTTGTCTATTCCCCACTTTGATTAGTGACAAGAATTGGACACACAAGGCTCTTTATGCAGTTTTCCAATATCTGGAAAGACTTACTGCGAGTTTGAAATCCGTGTGTGATACTGAATCATTATTTTGAGCGTGTTAAGGCTAGATTATTTTCTTCTGTCAATTTCTGTCATTGCCTCATTAGATAGAAAATTATGTTGGGACAACTCTGAGGCCAGTGGGATTTCTTTTAAAACCTTTCTCCGCTTGTCTATTTTCAGATTATTCTAGACAAAGCTTATATTCTCTGCCCTCTTCCTAAACTCTTCTCTGTTCCCCCGCCCTGCACTCCCATCAGGAGATGGTTCAGAATGACTGTTCATTTCTACTTTGAGAGCGTCTGGGACACAGTTTTGAATTCTTTCATTCATTCAGCAAATGTTTACTCCAGACCTACTACATGCCAGGCTGTGGAGCTACAGAGGTGAATAAGACACAGCATTCGCCCTCAATCTTAATTTCTTTATTGCACAAGAGTGAACTTGGTAATTTTCTCTAGTGTGCCTTTGCAGGGAGGTCAGAATCTTTGCCAGTCCTTTCTTAAAAGAGGAAGAGGAAATACACCTTAGGCTGAGTCTTCTTTAAGCTTGGTGTAACACTGTAGCTCTCAGTTTTACATGTTTTCAGTGGCCAAAAAAGAAAAGAGAGAGAGAAAGGAATTTGTCTGTGTGGAAGACAAAGTGAAAAATAGAAGCTTTAGGGAGCTCAGCCTGCTCAGGGCCCCAAGGCTGAGAAGATGCACCTTGGGGTGGGCGGCTCATTGGCCCAGCATCACAGGTTTGAGAGGTGAGGACACCCCGCCCCCAGAATGGAGAATCAGGCCTCTAATTATGCAGTGGGGTTTATTTATGAAAGTGCGACAATTAAAACCAATAAAACAAACTATAACTACATCTGACTGCTTTGCAAGGTGGTCATAAGGGGAAAGATGCTTCCTTGAGCATTTACCAGGTTAAGAGTTACATCTTTATTTTTTTTTTAATGGCACGTTGTGATTTTGTATATACTTGTTTCCCCTGAAGAGTGAACAAGTCAATTACATCAGTCATTGCCTGGTGAGGTGTCTTAGCTTTTCTTTAACTGTTCATTTTGACAGTCCCTTCTTTACCGGCTTGTCCTCTCTGTCAGCCTGCACTTTCATTTTAATGGAGCTGGAAACTCAAAATGGCCTTGATGTTTGGAGATAAAATGTCTTTTGCAGACGTCACTGCTTTCCTTATCCGCCTGGACACCTGTCCCTGTTTGCTTCTTTCCCACTCTTATCCAGGCCTACCCCAGCTGGTCAGTGACTCTCACAGGTGCGCCCCCTTGATGTCCATGGCCGTGGCCAGCATGGGCCCTCCCTGGTTTAACCTGGGGTGTCGCAGTGGTCTCCACCTGACATAGAGCAGCCTGGAGGGGCTTCTGCCAGCTTTTCAAAGACTTCATCTCAGCCCTTCTTGCCCCCCGAGTGGCGGTGCCCACCACACAGGACCCTCTTAGAGTTCCTTGTTGATATTCTCCTGCTCCAGCTATAGTTAATTTGCTGCTCTCCGTGTGTTTTAGCAACTTGCTCTCCAGTCCAAGCCTGTACACACATTGGCCCCCTAACCTGGTATACCCTCACCTGGAACAGAAAAGCTGCAGAACCAGATAGACTTGGTTCACTTATCTAGCTCTGCATTTGTGATGCCTTGGACAATCGATTAAATACTCTCCGCCTCAGTTTGCTCATCTATAAGGTGGAGGCAACAACAATACCTCACAGTGAGTGAGGCATTAAGATGCCAAGTATTAATATGTAGCACAATATCCGGCACATTGTGAATCTCAATAACTGTTAAAAGAATATGAATGTATTCCAATACTTCCCCCTCTTCTAAACCCACTTAAAAATCAAACTTAGACCATTTTTCACCTTAGCACTGACAGCCTCAGTGGATTCTGTGAATAGTCAATATTTACCAATACCTCTTGCTTTGGGCCATTTGTTTTTCTAGATTTCCTTTTTAACTTTACCTCCTCTTTTCCACCTCAGCTACTGTTGGAATATGCCTACCTTCCCTAAGTACATACCTTCCAGCAGATGGCCTGGGAATATTCTCAGTGGCTGAAAGTCACCTTGGCCTTCCAGGTTTGCTACAGAAAAATGTTTAGGGCATGTAGTTCCCAGTTGTTTCATGGAAAGGAGGGCTTGCTTTGTATGGAGGCTCAGAGCTGGTATGTAGGTTTGCTCACCTATCTGAAACTTCTAACCAGCATTCCTTTGTTTCACTACTTTTGCATGCTGCTTGTTTCACACCGCCGCCCCCCATCTCCACCCCGTAATATCCAGTGAACGTGGAGCCCAGCGGATGAAGGGGCTTTCAGGGTTCTTTCAACGTCTCCATCTTTGCAGGGCAGGGCAATTTGTATCCTTTCTGCAAAACTGACAAACCTTGCAAACCCCATAGAGATAAGAAGCCTCTGAATGTCTGTTAGTGCTTTCAGGGAATGGGGATTTTATTGACAAATAAACCACTCTAGGGGACTGAACAAGCCCTGGGCCCGTTTTGAAAGGGACTGCTGTACATTTAAGAGAAGACAATGGCAGCCCACTCCAGTACTCTTGCCTGGAAAATCCCATGGATGGAGGAGCCTGGTAGGCTGCAGTCCATGGGGTCTCGAAGAGTCGGACACGACTGAGCGACTTCACTTTCACTTTTCACTTTCACGCATTGGAAAAGGAAACAGCAACCCACTCCAGTGTTCTTGCCTGGAGAATCCCAGGGATAGGGGAGCCTGGTGGGCTGCCGTCTCTAGGGTCGCAGAGTCGGACACGACTGAAGCGACTTAGCAGCAGCGGGGAACTGAGCAAGCCCCGGGCCCGTTTTGGAAGGGACTGCTGTACGTTTAAAATGACTCGTCTTGTAGACACACTTGCTTTAGTGGAAGAGCTGGGTGTGGCATTTCTCAGGTATGAGTGAGGTCGTGGTGATAAGGACAGTGTTCCTCTGTGATTTAGAAATGCGATTAGTATATGGTCAGCTCTGAGGACGAAGAGAAGCCATGTGCAAGTGAGGATTGGAAACACATCCCATTCACTGCAGAGCAGTATTTAGTATCCCTGTAGATGTCACAGGATACCACAAAGATGCTATGAGAAAGCCTTAGACATCTCCAGGTGTTAGTTTAGTTTGGTAGAGTGGTTTTTGGCGGGAGCTGTGCTGGGTCTTCACTGCTGTGTGGGCTTTTCTCTGGCTGCAGTGCAGGCCTTCTCATTGCAGCGGCTTCTCGAGTTGGAGAAGCCCATGGTGGAGCATGGGCTCTAGGGCACGCGGTTTCCGTCATTTCGGCTCCTGGGCTCAGGCTCAGAAGTACATGGGCTTAGTTGCTTCACGGTATGTGGGGGTCTTCCTGGACCAAGGATCAAACTCATGTCTCCTGTATTGGCAGGTGGATTCTTATCCACTATACCACCAGGAGAGCTGCTGCTGCTAAGTCGCATCAGTTGTGTCCGACTCTCTGTGACCCCATAGACAGCACCAGATGTCAAAAGTTGAAGAGGTTAGCCAGGTTGCCTGAGTCCAGTAGAGCAGTACAGCTCAGTTGCAAGCACACCCACCTGGCTCTTCTAACAGTGGGGAGCATGCAGCACTGTTCAGGCATCTAGAGGAGAGTTACCCTGGGTTCCTGTTCCCATTTCACATTAGCTAAAACAGTTGATGGTCCTGATGAGAAGTGGGACCTCAAATCAATACCCACTCTCTCCAAGGAGAAAGACTTGATGTATCCTGGGTTTATGATGAAAGCAAATTTGAGGTTTTTACTTGCTTTTATGGGTTTATTTTTAGGTTGAAATGCATGAAAAATCCTAGAATCTAGAGTAGCAGTAGCTGCCACAGTGCCTGAGGGCCCACCTAGTGTCAGATGTTTTACTTGGTAATTTATATGTAGGGCAAACCACATCGTTGTTTGTCTGAATTGAGACACTTGTGAGTGAAAGTTAATAATTATGCTGGGACACTAGGCATGAACAGGGACTGCCCTGGGCAAAGGAAGGCATATGACCACTCTGTTTATTATCTTTACTCTTTCCTGTAACCCTGCAAGGTTATGTATTGTCTATATTTTACAGATGAAAATCAGAAAAATGAGTGTCGAAAAAGTGATTTGCTCAAAGCTAGGATGGTAGTAAAGTGCCATCAGCCCCTCCCGGAATCCAGTGATAATCTCATTTTTAAAAATGACCCACAGAATGACCAAAGGATCAAGAACACTTTGGGCAATGTAGTGCTTTATAGGTATTTTCATTCTTATTGACTGACTGAGTTACCCAGTTCTTAGCCTCTTCCTTCCCTGTGTACCTTTGAAGAGCTCTCTTCTTCTCCCCACCTACCCCTCGTCTCTTTTTCTCTTTCAAGATGGAGAACATCATCTCCTTAGTACATAGCTGTTTGAATGACTTAAGTATTAACAATTCTTTACTCTCATTATTAAATACAATACATAGGCAGCTCTGCACTCTGTGATCATTTCACACACATGCACTCACAAAAGATGCATGTAAAAGGGTACATTTCTTCTAGTAGAATACTTTTATGTTGATTTCCTCCATTTCTCAAAGTTATTAAATACATAATTAAATAACTCAAATACATGAGAATGTATTAATGGTCTTCTTTTAGAATTGTCCTTTGCTTGTTGAGGTTTCTCTGCTATGTTGTGTGGTTTTTTTTTGTTTTTTGAATCAGTAGCAAACTCCTAATTGTCTTTATCAGAGAGAACAAGGAGACTATTTCCAAGGATGATGGAGATGCGTCTGTAATTTGGGTGTCTCAGCTTACCTGATAGCTCTGGTCTCTGCCACCGTAAACCAGCCCCGCTGCCCACAAGACTGGCCACCCCCAAATGATTCAGTTTTAGCTTCTTTGCCTACTTTTGCATGCTGCTTGGAGAAGTTGTCAGCAAGAACTGAAATAGTCCGAAAGGCAAATGGTAGTAGGCAAGAAGGAGAGATGACCTGGATATTTTTACAATCTGGGAACCACCCAGGATATTTGAGAAAGTTGCCAGTATTTAGATGTTTCAACTGATACAACATGCAAATATGCCCTTTATTTAAAAGACATCTGTTTCAAAACAGTTTAATACCCATGACTCACTAGTTCACTTTTGGGTACAGTTCAAGGAATTGAGTAGATTCCATGAGTCCTGATCATCTTATTAGTTACATCTTTATTTTTGAGCCTGGTGGGATACTTCGAATGAGCTGGCTTCAGAAATAAGTTTGAGTTGATGAGAAATGACATTTTACTTGTGTTGGAGCTATTCCATAGATCGACAGCCCTGAACATAACCTTTTGTGCAGGGTTTTTTTTTTTTTTTCCGTACTAAACCTTTAATTTATTTAGTGTCTTGTAGTCTGCTCAGCACCTTCAAACACTACATTACCTCATTTGATGAATTTGATGCATTGATTAGGAATAAACTCGCTTATTGAATGTTCCTGGTTTGGGATAATAAGGCTTAATTTTCCCAAAGTTTATCTTCTCTGGCATGAGATACCCATATGGCAGCATGTAGGTATATTTTGTGAGTTTTCAGATCAAATGAGCAAATAATGATCTTAGTCCGTGGGCTTGACCTTTGCATGGGACTTTTGAAATGCAGTATAGCTTGGCATTTATCACCTAAGGTACACGGAGGTGAGTCCATCCAAAACACATCCGTATGAAAAATTCCTGAATTTATTTGTACCCTAGCATTTCTTAGTTTCTTTTAGACACTTAAACATTTCAAATATTCCACAATATGGTGCCTTTTGGGTATCACCCACTATTTGCAGATGACCCCAGGGCAGAAGGTTTAGCAAGCAGCCACTTCCTGGAGAGTGGCATTTATGGAAAAGATAGTACACAGCCTTATCTCCTTTTCTTTGTACTAATCTCTCATTTCATTTGATAGGTCCCATTCATCATGTTCACTTCAATATTGTTCCATTGTAGAACTGTTAGCTGTATGAATAAAAGAATGCTGTCTCTTTGAGCTGAAATGCATCTCCCGGTTTTGGAGGAGAAATGGAAATAGCCTTTTCCATTAGAACGTTTTATTTTACTCTTCAATGCTGCTTTATATTCACACTCAAAAACTTACTATCTTAGCGTCAGCTTTTCTTGATTATTACTCCAAAATGCTTTGCTTCTTGATACTGTCAGTGAAGCAAGGCAGACACTATCCATTACTTCTTTCTTCTTGAGCATCTTCTGTGCACTGGACACACTGCTTTGGGAGCGTCATTGCTCATTCAGACCTGGATCCCACCATCAAAGGTCTCAGAGTTTCCCTTCTTTCATTTTTAGATTCAGAATACAGGACAATTAATGCAAAAGTTCCCAGTACTAGGAGAGGATCCAGTGATATTTCAGAAAGATTGTGTGCCCTAGAGAATTTTATTTGGGAGGAGGTGTTTGAAAGATTCTGTTGACGTTAACTTTCTGGATGTATTTCACTGCGTCAGAGAATTATTGGAAGCCTGGTGTTTACAGGCAAAGTCCTGTGAGAACATTTTCCAATATTCCATTCTAGCAGGATGGCTGAAGGAGAGGAGGAAATGTAAATTATTTACTCTGGAACACTTAACCAGATGTCAGTATTTGGGAGAGCAAGGGTTTCAGACATTCTTTACCTTAGAAAAATGTGAAGAGGAGTTACGATGTTTATCAGAATTTTGGCATGGGACTAACTTAAAGCCATTATATTTCATTTGAGGTGGATCGCTCTTCAGAATATTTGGGGGCTTAAGAGAGAAGGGATGTGTGTGTGCGTGTGTGACGTACATTTCTATAAGTTGTTTAATGATCATATATCTCACCTATATTGTTACAAACACTTCTTTCTTTTTTACAGAACACACAAGCACAAGCATTTCAGTGTTAGTCATCCAAAACTCCAGATGCTAAGTAGTGAAAGTTTATATTCTGCCAGCATATCAGACTCTGTAATGAGTCTGATTTTGGTTTAATTTCTTTCTACTGTTTTAGTCATTTGATGAGCTACAGATGGAAATTTAAGCCAAAGCCGTAACATTTCAGCTAATACTTTTTATGCTGCTGTAAGAACTTGTTGTCATGTCAATTTAAGAGAGCTGAAATCTTTTTCAAGAAGGCATTCAAATCTACATTAAGTGCTCTTATCAACTCTAATTTGATATACAACTTAACTGCCTCTGCTGTTCTCAGTTGCAAGGTACACAGGAGTTTAGTAGTGAAGACAGCTTTGAAATTTCCAGGATTTCTCAGCTAATGCCACAAGCACATTATAGAATATACAATTAAATCTCTGTTCAATTGTTTTTGTCCTAAGTTTAAGAAACACTAGGCTGACTTCTTTGAGTTAGGATTTAAACAGGTAAATATGTATTTTGGCAACCATGAAAAGGAGAAGGTATTAGATTAACTAGAGTAATACTTTAGTAAAATTCCATTTGAATATCATATTTATGTAGGAAGGATTTGGCAAATCAGGAAAATGATGTATTATGTAATTGTCAAATCAATTAAATGCTTCAATTGTGCAAATACAAGATTAGGTTTTCCTTCCCTGTTTTTCTCTTATTTTTCTGTGTATGACCTTGATCATCTCCTTCCCTCACTTCCTTACGTGAAAGGAACAAACCTGACTCTGTCTGTAGCTGTTTTGTGTGAAGGGTTTTGAATGCCACCACTGAAAAAGGTTTATGTCAACATCGTAATATTTGTCAGTTATTTCTCCCGCTCCGTTAAAGCCAGACTGAAGGAGGGTGAGCTGTAGGTTTCTGAACTTGACTGATAAGTGGAGACCTGTCTCTGTCTTCCCAAGCTTGGTCAGTTTCTTTAGCTAACCAGCTCTTCAGTATCCTGAATAAGATAAAGTTGTTGCATTATACAGCCAATTGGGTTCTTTCTGTCGTTATTTTTACAGCAAAGTGACTGTGTGTCTAACTCAGGGAGTTTGAACAGGGTTGTCTCCAATCTGAGGGGCTGGCATTCTTCATCTGGAGACGGGCATTTCTTTCTGCACAGCAAGATATGGTGTTTATGGAGATGGCTGGCGTTCTGGAGGCTACAGCCCAAGGATACTCTCTTAGGTTTTAGTAGATATGGTATTTCGGTTAGGCCATACTAAAATAAAGTTTGTAAGGATGCAGGGTTCTATTAGAAAATCTGTCTGAAACATTGTTTGGTTTATTATACTGTTGACCTTTACTTAATGCTTGCAGCTAGGTAGAAAGCCCTGTGACAGCTTTAAAGAATCTTTTTTTTTTAATTTTTCATTTTTATTTTTTATTTTTAATACTTTATTCTACATTGCAGTACTGTATTTGTTTTGCCATACATTGACATGAATCAGCCACAGGTGTACACGATCTCCCAATGCCTGAGCCCACTCCCACCTCCCACCCCATACCATCCCCCCCGCCCCGGATCATCCCGTGCACCAGCCCCAAGCATCCTGTATCCTGTATTGAACATAGACTGGCGCTTCGTTTCTTACATGATAGTATACATGCTTCAATGCCATTCTCCCAAATCATCCCACCCTCTCCCTCTCCCTCAGAGGCCAAAAGTCCGTTCTGTACCTCTGTGTCTCTTTTGTTGTCTCACATAGAGGGTCATGATAAAGAATCTTAAGACTGGAAAAGTTGCTCTAGCTGAGTAGCTTGCCTATGACTTTGGCAGATCATAAGCAGTTAGTTTAAAATTTATAGGTTAGAGCACCATTGAGAAGATAAATTGCAGTTTTCCTTTAAAAAGTAAAAAAACCTGCTTTTCATCTTTTAAGTTTTTGAAAACCACGTTTCTAACAAATCTTCCCCCATAATGAGGCCTTGAAGTTGAAAGACAACATGGACTTAACCTTAGTATCATGTGTACTATGTCAGCACCCTAGAATTAATCGTCTGTTTTTCTTTTTTTTAGTTGAAGTATAATTAACGTACAATAGTGTGTTGTGAGTGTACTCATAATTTTTAAAGGTTATACTTCATTTGTAGTTATTATAAAATAGTAGCTATATTCTCTGTGTTATACAGTATATCCTTGTAGCTTATCTTGTACATAATAGTTTGTACCTCACATCACCAATTCCATAAACAGGAGTTTGAGCAAACTCTGGGAGATGGTGAAGGACAGGGAAGCCTGGCATACTGCAGTCCATGGGGTTGCAAAGAGTCAGACACAACTTAGCAACTGAACAACAATAGCAGCAACAGTCCCCTACCTCTATTTATTGATCTACTTTTTTTCCAGTGAGAACCATGGCTGCCTTGGTGAGTCTGTAGAGAAGCTCACCCCCTGTTGGGCCACGCTGGGTCTTTGGTCCTCCTCCTCCTCGATTTAATGGTGACCCTGAGGCCTGACCTCATCTTTCCTTCCATGACAACCTGTCCTTTTTCTGTTTTACTTGATTGAATACAATTGCTAGCAAACAGGAAAATGAGACATTTTAGTCTTGCCTTCTGATTTTGCATTCCATTTACTAAACAAATCCCCAGTCCTTATCATTATGGGAAAGGTAATCCTAGTTTATGCCAATTGAGATATCTATTTTGAAGCTATTTGAAAACTTGGCCCATTTTCAACTAAAAAAAAAAACAACAACTAATTTTTAACCAACAATTTAAATGCTTGAACTTTAAGAAAGGTCACAATTATGAATGAGAATGAAGATTCTATCACAGTTTAAATATCCCCAAATCTGTTTACCTTGGCTGCTTTTCTTGTTAACTGTTCTGTTTGCCATTTCAGTGCTTATTACCATTTTCTTAGAGGGACAAAGGAGTTGAAATTCAAATTGTTATTGTGATTAGTCAACTGCCTTATTTATTTTTTTTAAAAGGAAAGAAAAAATAAAAATTGGAAATTGAGTAGTATTCTGAACATCAGTGAGTTTCATTTCTAAATCTTAAATCTCTCTTGTCACCACTCAAAACCTGCCGTTCACAGGTATAATGGTATGATTAATACATAGAAATAACTTTGCCATCTAGTGATGTGAAATGTGTATCATTTTAGGATGCCTTTGCTATAAAAATAGATAAACTTTCTCATGGCTGAAAGAAGAATTAATTAGCATGCCTGACCCACAGCCTGGGTGAAACTGGGCGATTCCAAGGAGCTTTAGAACCTGGAGGACCCAGACCATCCATCTTTAGACTGGTACTGCATGATAACAAGATGGCTACCCTGGTTCTAAATATCTTCACTCTACTTAAGAGGAAGGGGAGGAGGCTCAGTTTAGGTTGGTCTTCTGGCAGGAAGGAGAAGATTTTGCTAAAACAAAACAAACCCCAGCAAACTTCTTGTATCCCTCTGGTTGGAATTGGGTCACATGCCAGTCACTGGCAAAGTTGAATGGAATTACCGTGTTGGCTTCAACAAACTTGACTCATGCCCTATACTGGGTTTGGTCCACCTTCTGTTAGACAAGACTTCTGCCTGCTACCTGAACAAAGTAGTCTTTTACCAAGGGGAAAGGGGAGCAACCGGTGTGTGTTCAGTCACTCAGTTGTGTCCAAATCTTTGGACACGCGACCCCCTGTGGACTCCTGCCCACTAGGCTCCTCTGTCCGTGGGATTTCCCAGGCAAGAGCCACCAGTAGTAACCCCCATAAAATATAAAATGTGCAATTACAGATGACTATTAATGACCACCTGTTGTTATATAACATTGCATTAAACGTAATAATGATAGCTGATGTTATAAGCCCTGTGGAAGTTATCAGTGCTGTATTAAATGCTTTACTTGCATCATTTTCTCTAATCTTCACCATGACCCAGCTTGACATATACCATTTGTAAGTGGCAGAGCTGGGAATCAAACCTAGACTTTAGGATAAACACTAAATTATGAAGTGTTGTGCTGAGTCGCTCAGTCATGTTCGACTCTTTGTGACCTCATGAACTGTAGCCCACCAGGCTCCTATCTTTATGGGATTCTCCAGGCAAGAATGCTGGTGTGGGTTGCCATCCCCTCCTCCAGGGGATCTTCCTAACCCAGGGATCGAACCCAGAAATCCCGCATTGCAGGTGGATTCTCTACTGTCTGAGACACCAGGGAAGCCTTAAAGATACTGATTAACAGTAGGTAAAATTGATGAACCTCAGGTAGGAGCAGAAGGATGTTGACATGAACTTCCTAGCAATTTACCACAGTGATGTGTGTCAAGAAGCAGTGGCAAAGAGTTCTGAGAGTACTCAAAATAAAAATTTTCTCTCTGCCTCCAGTTTCAGAAAAAGGAGCATTTTCTGATGCTTCCTTTCTTATGCCCCTTCAATAAGAAATTGAATCTGGTTTTTTGTTTCTTTAAAAAGCAAGTTGTAAGGAAGAATGTTACTGCATCAGAAACTTGAGATCGAACCTCATTCTGTTGAAAGACAAAAACGCAAAGGAACGTAATGGGTATATTCAAATCTGTTGTTAGATTGAAATGAAAAAATACAGTATTAATTCATTTGAGTGCCATTTGGCAGTAGCAGCTGAAATATCCTTAATTTTGTTGTTACCCCAAAATGACCAAATGTTTTCCTATTTTCAGATGTTTCTGCTTACATAGAAATGTCAGTATTTTCCAGTGAGGTTTAGCTTTCAGTCTCATTGTTCAGATTCAGCTATTTGAAAGGGCTTTAAGCCTGACTTTACCTGTCCATGGCCTCTCCTGCCCCAAGTTAATCTTACAAATAGTCCAATAAGAAGAATTGGCTTGGTTTCAGCCAGCATGCTATGCGCCATCTCATTTAAACTTCATTAAATCCTGGTGAGGCAAATGTCTCCTCACAGGTTAAAACCCTAAAATAAATGACTTCCCCAAGGGAAGGGCGTGAGTAAGCACTGGCAGCTGGATTCAGATCTAGCTCCGCCTGCAGAGCCTCTGTTCTGTCAGTGGGCCAGCAGGAGCCCTGCCCAGCCCCCTCTCCTGTGCTGCTGTGCCACCAGAATGTTTGAAAGATGCAGGTGTTGCCTTTTCAGCCCTCAGTGCAAGCTTGCAACTGCGATTCGGTTGCTGGGGGAACTCCTGGAATGCCCATTTGTTCCTGAAAATAGGATCAATTCATTCTTGGCCACTCTGATTGACATGCTGCGTCCTGCCTTGGGACACACAGTTCGGTGTAGACAGCAGAAGGAAAAACAGAAAACTAAATCCTAATGACCAGAGATGACTTTAAGCTGAACATGAGTCAAGTTCGTGCTCTTAAGGAGAGGATTGTCTGGTGAAAGAGACCTACATAAATCAATAATCACAGTTGAATATGACGAGGGACCAACCCCATGAAAGATGAATTGTGTCTCTGAATAAGAGTGACTATTGTTTGTACGTAAATGTGGTTCACCGACCCTGAAGGCCAGCTTTTCTGTTCTTTCCCTGCTTTGCTGGTAGTCCTCTCCAATGCTGAATCTTTTTCTCAACAGCCTGGTGAAGCTGTAGCTTCATCTCTCTCCTCCAGGTCCTTTACTGTGCTCAGTATTCTCATTATAGATGCCGAATTTCTCCAGGGGTCATCTCAGGCAAGAAAACTCAGCTCTTTTCAACCCTTCGGTCTTCATTCAAAACCTGGCTGAAAAGTCTTGTGCTTCTTTCTGCATCTGGGTATCCCTCACCATCACCTCTACCGCAGCCTTGCTCCAGGTCTTCATCACCTCTCACCTGGAGCGTCTTAACTCCTCCTTGCCAGCCTTGCTGCTGCCCCCGCCTCTCTGCCTTCCCAGGGAAGTCTGGTCTTTTCCACAGCCTTGAGTATTGGTCTTCACCTTGGCCCTTGGAACTGTGCTTCAGCACTGAGAGTGATGTTCCCACAGGCAGGGTCGGCCTCATGTTGATGGTCGCAAGCACACTGAATAATTACAATATCATTGTGAACTTGCATCATCATCTGAATTCATTGTCTTGACCATGTTTATCCAGTCTGTTCTGGTAGGCTTAAGAATTCTGTAGATTATTTACTTCTTTCTGTTCTTTTCCTTTCATGTTCTTCTTGATTTGTGTTCTTTTCCCTTGTTAATATTTTTTATTTTCTCTTCTCTTTCTCCATCACATTTTATAAGTATAGTTTCATATGCAATATTATTAGTGATTTCATTACATTTTAAGCATATTAATGAGATATTTTAATAAAAAACTTTCCAAAACCCAGTCCTGTAACAAATAAAAAAGTCATGAAGAAAAAGTTTGGTAGAATACAGACTTGGATTCCATCTCTGACCTACACTCTGTCATCATAGACATGGCCCAGGCATGCAGTGTTGGTTCAGGGCAGGGAACACAATTTAAGGTAAAAGGAGTATGACATACTACTCTGTATTTTCATGCTAGTGAGAGTTGAAGAGCCTGGGTTTGGTGGGCATGATGCAGAAATTAAGGAAAAGCTGGCTTACAGTTAAGGGAAAACTCAAGAGCTCAGTATAATTATTTGCTAATAAAACACATGAACTCAGTTCGAGGCTCTAATTACTCGTGAAGGGTCCAAACTCCAGTGATGGAAAGGCCACTCAACAGTTCTCAAGTGTCCCTTAGACACAAAATAACAGTCTTCAAACTGGCCCAGTGAGCTCATTAAATATATTGTTCTGCCAGATAAGGCTCTTGTTTCAGGGAGTGACTCAGAGACTGTCACTTCTTGGGCCAGGAGAATGAAAGTGCTCTTCAGGCTCTGGGGAAAGGATAAATTGTTGACGCTGTTCCGAGGCCATCCCTCCCCACTTCGGTCTGTGTCTGATTAAACCATGTGTTATATTGAAAGATGACCACTCAGCTGATCTATTCAGCTCAGTGTTGTCATGAAGTTTCTGCTGTAGATCCACACAGTGGAGAGGAGGTTAGAAAGTTCCTTATGGACAGGGTTCAACTCATGCCAAAGAACAGCCCAGGCTTGATGGTGCTGGGCTGGCAAAGTCATGTGTGCTCAGAGCTTGGGTGCAAGGTTCCATCTCCTTCCTTGTAAGTGGAAAGTTAACTACCAGCCAAGATGTCATCTCATTGGGGTCACTTGCTTTTATTTTTTTCTTACTGAAAAACAGAAGTGAATCACACCCTTCACCAAGCCCTGCTGTAGAAGGAAATGATGCAGGGTTGGTCATGTGGCACAAAGGAAAAAGGGCCATAATGCAAACCTAGTTCTTCATTGTGTTCTGGGGTAAGGACAGGTTCAGTCCCTACACGAAACTGTGGTTCTTCAACATGGACCCTTTTTTACATGGAGGAACCATGATGTTTTACTTCGTTTTTGTCCTTTTTAATGCTTCTGCCTCTTTGACCACTGGAGTTCATTAATTTTGATTGTAATTAAGTATGGAAAGAATTGATTTAAGCTTGTTTGATTTACTTTTCTTCGTGTGATTTGGGATAGTTATGACCATGTGCTTTGCCTCAGCCCCTAACTTGCTATGTGACTTTGAGCAAGGTGCTTCCACTCTGACTCTGTAGAAAGGTTTTAATATATAGTGTATCTCTCTTTATAAATAAATAATATACATACATGTGTATGTAATATGCCTACCATTAAGCCATAATAATTGAATGAGTCTCATCAGCTCAGTTCAGTTGCTCAGTCATGTCCAACTCTTGGCGACCCCATGAATCACAGCATGCCAGGCCTCCCTGTCCATCACCAACTCCCAGAGTTCACTCAGACTCACGTCCATCGAGTCAGTGATGCCATCCAGACATCTCATCCTCTGTCGTCCCCTTCTCCTCCTGCCCCCAATCCCTCCCAGCATCAAAGTCTTTTCCAGTGAGTCAACTCTTCGCATGAGGTGGCCAAAGTACTGGAGTTTCAGCTTTAGCATCATCCCTTCCAAAGAAATCCCAGGGCTGATCTCCTTCAGAATGGACTGGTTGGATCTCCTTGCAGTCCAAGGGACTCTCAAGAGTCTTCTCCAACACCACAGTTCAGAAGCATCAATTCTTCAGTGCTCAGCCTTCTTCACAGTCCAACTCTCACATCCATACATGACTACTGGAAAAACCATAGCCTTGACTAGATGGACCTTAGTCAGCAAAGTAACGTCTCTGCTTTTGAATATGCTATCTAGGTTGGTCATCACTTTTTTCCAAGGAGTAAGTGTCTTTTAATTCCCATCACTTCATGGCAAATAAAAGAGGAAAAACTGGAAGCAGTGACAGATTTTATTTTCTTGGACTCTAAAATCACTGCTGAGTGACTGAACTGAACTGAAAATCACTGTGGATGGTGATTGCAACCATGAAATTAAAAGATGCTTGCTCCTTGGAAGGAAAGCTATGTCAAACCTAGATAGCATATTAAAAAGCAGAGACATCACTTTGCCAGCAAAGGCCCAAATAGTCAGAGCTATGGTTTTTCCAGTAGTCATGTATAGATGTGAGTGTTGGACCATACAGAAGGCTGAGCATCAGAGAATTGATTCTTTCAAATTGTGGTGTTGGAGAAGACTCTTAAGAGTCCCTTGGACAGCAGGGAGATCAGACCGGTCAATCGTAACAGAAATCAACCCTGAATATTCATTGGAAGGATTGATGCTGAAGTTGAACTCCAATACTTTGGCCACCTGATGCAAAGGAAGAGACCCTGATGCTGGGAAAGACTGAGGGCAGAAGAAGAAGGGGGTGACAGAGGATGAGATGATTGTATGGCATTACTGAGTCAATGGATATGAATTTGAGCAAACTCTGGGAGATAGTGAAGGACAGGGAAGCCTAGCGTGCTGTAGTTCATGGGGTCACAAAGAGTCAGTCACGACTTACTGACTGAACAACAACAATAATGTTTATAAAATGCTTAATATACAGCCTCACTATTGTGATTGCTTGATAAATTGTGGCCATTATTATTTAATTAATGCTTATCTCAATTCCTCTGAGTTAATGGTTTTAACATGTTTGTTCATTGCTAAGACAATAGGGCCAGGGATCACAGAGTCCTGGAGTCTCTTTGTAACATCTTGCCTTGGCGATCTGGTCTTTACCATTCCCCATAGAAGACCTTTTGGTAAAGAGGTGTATTTCTGGAACATCAGAAAATCTCGGAATTCAGAGTCGTGTGGAGTGGCTGCTAGTGCAGCAGGGTATTAGTATGTGCTACAGTTGAAGCCTGTCTTGCAAGCGTCACATGAGTTCAGCCTTGTTGTTGTTCAGTTACTAAGTCGTGTCTGACTCTTTGCAACCTCCTGGACTGCAGCACACCAGTCTTCCCTGTCCTTCACCATCTCTTGGAATTTGCTCAAACTCATGTCCATTGGGAGAAGGCAGTGGCACCCCACTCCAGTACTCTTGCCTGGACAATCCCATGGATGGAGGAGCCTGGTAGGCTGCAGTCCATGGGGTTGCTAAGAGTCAGACACAACTGAGCGACTTCACTTTCACTTTTCACTTTCATGCATTGGAGAAGGAAATGACAGCCCACTCCAGTGTTCTTGCCTGGAGAATCCCAGGGCCAGGGGAGCCCGATAGGCTTCTGTCTATGGGGTCGCACAGAGTTGGACACAACTGAAGCGACTTAGCAACAGCAGCATGACCATTGAGTTGGTGATGCCATCCAACTGTCTCATCCTCTTTTGTTCCCTTCTCCTTCTGCTTTCAGTCTTTCTCAGCATCAGGGTCTTTTCCAGTGAGTTGGCTCTTTGCATCAGGTGGCCAAAGTATTGGAGCTTCAGCTCCAATGAATATTCAGGATTGACTGATTTGATTTCCTTGATGTCCAAGAGCCTCCTCCAGCACCACAGTTCAAAAACCGTAAGCATGTGTTTTTGGACCTGAGCCAAAGTCCTCTCCCAAATATGAGTCCAGATGCCACCTTTGGGGTGAAGTCTTCTCTGTCTGTTCCACTTCCCTGTTCTTTCTACATACATCCACAGTAGCAGTGGCTACAGTGTTGTATAAGTGTGCTGTGTGGTCTAGGTCCCTCCTGGGCTAAGAATCCACCATCTGTTCATCCTTATATTCCCCAGACCTTGCAGGGCACATTGGCACTTGATAAGAAACTGTTACATATTAACAGTGAGTAAAATTACCTGAAAGGGTGTAGGAGGCCTATGGCCAAATATAGCATACATTGATCCCATCATGGATGAGCTCCCAGCAAGCAGTAACAATGTTCTGTATTGGGGGATGGAGGGAGTTTGCTCTAAGCTGGACTCAACATCCAGCCTTGGCTATAAAGTCTCTTTCCCTCTGTGACCTTCACCTGTTTTCTTTGAGTGGATTTAATAAGTTAAATTCCCCCAAAAAATGCTAATTCAAAAAGATTCATCACTCCAGTGTTCACAGTAGCCTTCTTTATAATTGCCAAGATATGTAAGCAGCCTAGGTGTCCATCAACAGATGAATGGACAAAGAAGATGTAGTATAGATATAATTCAATGGAATACTACTTAGCCATAAAAGAGAACAAAATTTTGCCATTTTGCAGCAACATGGATGGACTTTGTATTCACAGAACTCAGGGCCCATGTATCCATGAAACTCAAGATGAAGTTAGAGTGAAATCATGTATTTATGTAGTAATCAGCCAACTTCAGGGAATATTTCTGTGATTGGTTTTTGTTTTTTTAATTAGTTGATACTGTCAAAGATTGCTTTCTCTAGAAAATATATTAACTTATTCCTACGTTTGTCTACAGTATCATTTAAGTTAAATGGATTTAACTTTACTTTTAAACCTTCCAGCCACTTTTGCCAAATTAGAAGGAAACTATTTTTAGTGAGATTACAGAAATAATTCATGATCAAGGTCTTTTTCCATGGGAGGGATGCTGCTGTTTCATATTTGGAGAAATTGATTGTCTTAGTAGAAAAAAGTTCTGAACACAAAGATTTTGTCTTGACAGTTAAGATGGATTTACTCAGAGCATCAAATTGGACATGCCTGAATGAGCTTCAGGAAGTTCCTGTCAGTGAATCAACAGCCTTCCCCTTCTCTTACAAATTATCATATGCCTGCTTGAGTAGGGCACCCGGCCGGATAGAGCCTACGCATGCAGGGCCACCTCCTGCCTGCTATGGACTATGCAGTCAAAGGCAGCTGGCTTTGATGAAAGGAGAGATAGAAGGAAGTTGTGGAGAACAAAAATGCTGATCAGATAAATGTTCTTTTCTATGCCAGGCCTTGTGCTTGGACTCAGGGATACTGACATAAATAGTCATCCAGAGGATAAAGTGATTAATTTTTTTTTAATGTGGGAGGGAAGAGGCAGAGGAATTGTTCCAAGAGGCTGTGACATTTGAACTTGAAGAATGCTACAGAAAGGAGAGGGGAGGGCAAAGGGAAGAGTGCAATCAAATGCTAGGGGGTATGAAATTCATGGATTCAGGGAGCGGGTGGGTGGATCTCAGGGTCCCAGAAGAGTGACAGAAGGTACCTGCAGACAATTGTGTCAGAGCATAAGGAGCACTGAAGGAGCCGTTGAAGGGTCTGGGCTTTATCCTGAAAGCATCAGACAAGCCCCACTGCTTTTGTTTTTTTTCTTCTTCTCTTTTCTTTTTAAAATTTTGAAAGTATGATAACACATTTACAGGAGACTTGGAAAATACAGAGCAAAGTTACATATGGTTCTACTACATATTAAAATTATTTTTTAAGTAGATAAATTAAGACTTTTAGTTGGAGTTTAAATATCAAACTCTCAAAACTTAATGAATAGAAAAGTAGAAGGATACAGTAGACCTGAAAAGCACTATAAACTTATTCAACATAATTAAGATTTATACAATTATCACACAACAACAGGATACAAGTTCTATTCAAGTTCCCATAGGCTATGAACCAGGAGACAGTGAAACATATCCAGAGACCATGAAGCAAGGTGCAAACATTTCATGGTCTAAAGGTATTGACATAGTACGCAGCCTGTTCTCTTATCACTGGGGACTTATGTTAGAAATCAGTAGGAAAAGATATTTGAAAGTAGCCCACACATTTTCAAGCGTGGTGCCTCACAGCTTTTTAAAGCAGGAGCAACATGGACAGATCCCAGGGAATGCTGGGTGTTTGGGCTGAAAATGGGGGTAGAAGAATCTCTGAGGATAACCCAGGGAAGAGATGACACAGCTCAAAGTAGGGGAGAAGGAGAGGTGGCAGGAGGGGGCAGTTTCAGGCAGCTTGTCTGGGTTAGCGTTGCCAGGGCTCAGAGTCCTCCCTAAACTGAGGCTGTGCTTGATTTTAACACATGATATTGATATGCGTGATGATGTAGCTCATGCAAGTGGCTTAAAAAGAGAGGGCAAGAGACAGAAGCAATTACCTGAGGAACAGCGTTTTGAAATTACACGTTGAATGGGAGTTGTGCTCTTAGAATATTTGTGTTGAAGCTAAAAGGTGATGGAGTTACCTGCTGATATCTCATTTAATTTATTGCACCAGAATAGCAGAGGCATTTTCGTGCTGATATATATTGTTGAGTTTGGTTCATGGTTATTCTCAGATTATATAGATGGACAGAGATTTTGTGTTTCAATAAAATAAAAATTTAGATGAGCATGTCACCTTGAATCATTTAAATGTACAAATAAGGCTCTCATGAATGCTGCACAGCCCTCTGGAATACTTTGGAATGGTTTCAGGTTATCAGTTCATCTAAACTGTCTAACCAGTTTGTGTTGTTTTGGCCGCGTCACACAGCATGTGGGATCTTAGTTCCTCAACCAGGGATCAAGCCCACAACCCTTGCAGTGAAAGCATGGAGTCTTAGCTTACTGGACCTTCAGGGACATCCCTAATTTGTCTAACCAATTTTTGTATATGGAAATCTCCTAGGACTGTGTAGTGTGACTTTCACAGGAAAGCAATGCAACGTGAAAGGTCACAAACACTATTTAAGAGACAAGGTTTGGGATGATGTGATCTCTGTTAGTTGCCTTTGGGTGCATTCAGAGCCGTACGTGGTGTGGTCCTCCTAGGGCTGGCTCTCGAGTTCCTGTCTACCTTCTAGAGAGAGCTGGTGTGCTCTCTCTAGGCCATGTGGACTTGCGTAAATCTCTCTAGGAGAAAAATCTCTCCTAGTCTTAGGCAACTCGATGATGACATATTTTTCTGTGTTTTTGTGCCAGTTCAAACTCTATGCCATTAGGCTAGCTGAATCAGATTCTCCCAGTGCCTCCTCCCTGCCCTTACGTGAGGAAACTGCTGGAAGTTGTATTCACTTTTATGGGCTGCCAGGGCATGGCCGTCACTGCTTCAGAATGCCGCCGAGTGCTCTGTAACAATTAATAAGTCATGGCAGATGGTTTGTCATCACATAGGAAAGTAAGGCAGGCATGCACCTAATTTGTCATAAACCAGCAGTGTAAACCTTCCACTTACCCTGTCTTGAGCACTTAGTTCTCTCAATGAATATTGCACAATAAAGGAACTTAAAGTTATAATTACATATCTGCCACATGGAATATTTCAGGAAGACACATCAGCATGTGAACAAGTTCTTAAAAAGCTACTTGATAGTAAGGGACTGGTAGTCCAGTGGTTGACCATGTGCTCCCACTGCAGGGCAAACAGGTTTGGCCCCTGGTTGGGGAATTAAGATCCCATATGCTGTGCAGTGAGGCCAGAAAAAGAAAAAAAGGACTAAAAGTTAAAAACAAAAAAGCTGCTTAACAATGAGAAATATTTAAATAAATGAACTAACAGCAGTATAGTTGAGACAGAAATAATACTTTAAACCGTAAACCAAGAAGTGATACAGTAACAAAACTCCTTTCATACATATACATATTTAAATTTATACAGTACCAAAACTCCATTCATATAGATACATATTTAAATATTTCCATCCCTTTCCATTCTGAGGGCTCAAAGTTATTGCATCCCAGGATGTAATTGGGTGAGGAAAAGAACCGTTGCCCTTTCATTTGGTTAAGGGAGGTTTTGTGGTACCAGTTGGATTTGTAAAAGGTCTTTGAAAGAGAAGATGTGTTGGCAGGATTGGGGAGGAAAAGGCATGTCAAGCAAAAAGTGTGTGGCTGGAGTGAAGAAGCAGAGGAAGGGAGTGGTAGGGTGGCTGGCCAGAGCAGCTGAAGGGAATTCAAGACCTACCTCTTGGAATGAAATAGAAGCCCACCAAAGCTTCAGACACACCGTTGCCAGCTGAGCTTTCTGCTTGAATAGGAGCCCATGTTCCCTAGTGCTCCAAGGACTCTGAGGTTTCAGGTGGGGATTAGCCGATGAAATGATCCTGCTGTGAGAACAGTATGAATCAAGATTGTGGTCTCTATGTGAGGAATTCACATTTTGTCAGACTGTTTTACCAGCTTTTCTTCCCTCAGTCCTTTGGCTTCCAAATTAAAGCTGTAAACAAACAGATACACACTGAGAACCCACTGTGTGCAGAGCACTGCAGTAGGTGCTTTGGATTGCCCTGAATTGCAAAGAAGTGACCCTCAAGAGGCAGGCACAGTGGGAATCCACGATTTTTAGTAAGAATGCTGATGGTAATGCAGTGGTTATCCCAAATCCGTGTGTACTCAGCTGTAACGTGTGGGATATAGTTAGACAGGGCTAAGGGAGTATTAAGATGTTTAAAAATTTGTTTCCTAGTCAGTTTTATGTTTTTGGTTTTATGTGGATTTGGGTGCCATGTGGAAGCATTTAATATCTGAGATCTCTTTTATGGTGTTTTTGCATCTCAGTTTCTAAGCAGTCTGGTATAGCAGGAAAAGTACACACTTCTGAGTCAGGAGAACTGTCTTGAAGTCCCCTGGGTGTGCGATTTGGACAAGTTACTTTAATTTTTTCAGCTTCAAGCAGGCATACAGCTAACTCCTCGGTCTTGAAACGGAGTCCCCTAAAACCAAGTTCCCAGTTTTACCCAGCCTGATAGTTTTTGGAGTGATTAATAGATATTTGCATATTGAATCAATACATCAATATTTTATTGCTTATTTGTGAATATCTATGACTAGAGGTGTTACTGATTCATAGTTATGCAACACGGTGGCTTTTCTTAATGGCTTTTCATGTTTATTCACAAAAATGGTTTCCCATATGTCTAAGTTTTATAAAGCAGTAATTGGTCTAGAGAACAGCATGTACAATAGAAATATAATGCACGACTTTTTGTGATTTTAAGCTTTCTAGTAGTCACATTAAACAAAGCTTGAAAACATCTGAAATTTCTTTTAGTATTTTACCTAGACCAGTATGTCTAAAATATTATTTTGACATGTAATCAGCATAAACATTATTTTTCTTTAAAAAAATTTTTTTTAATTGAAAGATAATTGCTTTATAGAATTTTGTGGTTTTCTGTCATACATCAACAAGAATCAGCCATAGGTATACCCATGTCCCTTCCCTCCAGATCCTTCCTCCCATCTCCCTCCCCATCCCACCCCTCAGCCTGTCACTGAGCCCCTGTTTGCATTCCCTGAGTCACACAGTGAATCCCCACTGGCTATCTATTTTACATATGGCATTGTAAATTTCCATGTTACTCTCTCCATACATCTCTCCTTCTCGCTTCTCCCTCCCCCATGCCCATTGGTCTGTTCTCTATATCTGTTTCTCTATCACCATAAACATTATTAATGAAATATTTCATATTCTTTTTAGAGGGAATAATTCTCCAAAATCCATTGTTGATTCATCTCAAACCACCAATGCATCTAAATTTGAATACCAAATTGGCCAAAAATCCTTGATCTCTATTTAGATGTCATAAAATTTACAGTTTAAAAAACTAATTGTACATATGTAAATTATTATAGATATACCTAAATTTTTTTCCTATAACTGAATCAAGTATCAAGTTTTCAATTTTGATTTAAATGGATTAAAATGAAAATGCAGTAACTCAGTTGCTCTAACCACATTTCAAGTGCTTCATAGTTTTATGTGGCTGGTATTGAATAGCACAACTAAAATTATCTTGAATTATTTTTTAGTAGGTCCCCAGACTTTTAGGCAGCAGAATCATTTCATAATAAAAAAATAAAGATATTCTAAACCTGGATTTCATCTTGGGAGTTGCCTTATACTGATTATGCTTACTGGTGACGTCTGACACTCAGCTTGTTCTGCCTGCTAGATTGATGACATCTTTGAATGCAGCTCTCTAGGTTAGCCAAAGTAATGTTTAGTTGCTTTTAAAATGCTGCAAGAGGATGACTATTTTTTCATAGCAAGTGTTTGAATCCATTATCTTTTGAGTGAAAAGTCTGGATTTCAAACTGCTTGACTTGCCCAAGGTCTCATGGCTAGTCATGGGGCAAGTACCTCTTAAACCCGGACTTATGGGTCCTGGCTGCCATGGAGTCCTTATTTTGCCTGCTTTGGACACTTAAGGTCTTACCTGAAGGAGGACCCTTTCTTAGACCATATTTTTGATTCTCAAACATATCATCAACTCCAGATCCAAAGTAGAATGTAGAAACCATGCTGTAGGCTGAGTTTTCTCAAAGGATCCTTGGGCAGAGCAAGGTTGTGGAGATGAAAAGTCTTGGGGATAGAGGCCTCCTTAGTAGTAAAAAGCTATGTGACAAAGTCCCTTCTTCCTGCTTCTTCATTGACCTGTAAAGGCAAAATTTAACTTGATAGAAAAACAACCATTTTAATCCCCCACATAGTGGTGCCTTTAGTATGTTCATTTCTAATGTGTAAGTTCTCTTCTGGGAATGCCTCTTTTTGCTCCTACATAAAACCAGTACAGATGATTCATAAGTGTTGGGTGGAAATGGATATGGGATACTTAGCTGAATGGTTCTTTAACGTTCAGTGTAACTGGTTTCTAGATACTGTTGTTTTCTGTATGCTTTCTTAATGAATAGTCAAAAGGGAGGAAGAGAGCTCATTCCTTAAGCTCCTGGCATTAGCTATTTCACCAGCATTTGCATACTTGATCAAGAAGGTTAATGTTTTCAGGACCAGTCAAAACTTCAAGTTGGAAATATTGGTTTAAATGATGTTTTTTTCAGATGCAGTAGTTGTTTTCTCTCATTTTAACTGTACCTCTCTGAGCTCCCATTATCAAGTTCATTGTATTAAGTATTTAGATGTTCTGGGTAAAAATATGAAAATCCTTTAAGTTTTCACCTTCCACTATTGATGCAATACATCTTTTTTTTTTTTTTTGGCCATATTGCATGGCTTAAAGAATCTTAGTTCCCCAACCAGGGATTAAACGCTCATCCTCTGCAGTGGAAATGTGGAGTCTTAACACTGGACCACCAGAAAAGTCCCTAATGCAATACATCTTGAAGATCCCCTCTTTTTTGTTCTGGGCCACTAGTCAGAAATGTCCTTATGGACTCTTGTTTCCAGGAGGCTTAACTGTAAAGGCAGATAATCATTAATTGTGTGAGTGCATTTCAGAATTTTTGCATCTATGAAGTGATCATTTGTTACATCTTGCCTTCTCTGCATCCAGTTCGCTGAGAGTTTAAAAAAGGAACAAATAAACCTGCCTGAGTTGTATGCAAATAAAAGTTAGACTTGCAGTGAGAACTTGAATAGACTGTATAGAGCCCTTGAGTTTTGTGACATCTATTTGGGCAAAGAAACTATGAGGTTGTCTCAAGATGAAAAACATATTAAGGACAACATAAATGAGCCCCAAGTTTGGGGGAGGTTACTTTCTGGTTCTTTATTATGTTACGAGTTGTAAGATGAGGTTTCTAGCTTGACAGCTCTGTTCAAGATGGTAACTGTTTGAAACCCTCCCATTCCCCTGTCTGGGGAGACAGTTTTACAGCATACTAAATTATCATTTTTTTTTTAATTAAATATTTCCAGAGGCCACCAGTAGCTTCCAAACCTGGCTGCACATCCAAATTACTTGTGGAGCCTTTAAAAAGATAGATCACAGCTTTCCACCAATTTCACCAGAAATTGGTGAAATTTGTCGCAGAATTTGTGCTTTTATGGAGCTCCCAAGCTCTATAGAAAGAGCTGTAAAGAGTCCTTTGTCAGCCCTCTTCCTCCCAGAATAAATGCATTAAACTCAAGAAATAGGATCAATACAGTGTTCCTCCAATATAACATAATTAAAAGACTACAGGTCAGGGAGAGATCCGATTAGGCATTGCACTTTCTGCTGTGGAACTGGGGAGTATTTTTCTAAGCTGATTCATCTTCAGAGAAATGTTTTTGGAGAAGAAGCACTTAGAGTGTGTCTAACACAAGTAAGTTCTTTCATTTCTCATTAGCATAGAACCCCTTCTGATTTTCCTCTCCAAGGTGGGGCCTAAGTGCACCTGGTAATTTACAAGAGAACGGATGACACATGGAGGTTTAAAGAGAGGCTCTGTATAGGTTCAGACAATCTGTATGTCAGAAGTATTGCACACCTGTTGGTAGAACACTGCTTTAACCGTGGCTGGGTTCCAGGCGTGCCCTGCACCAGAACAAACCAGTATTTTCCTAGAGGCCTTCCTGGTAAACGTTTTTGGATTGCATTTGTTTGTTGCATCTGTCTATAGGTAATGACCTGCTTGGCAGTTGCCACCTACAACTGGAAGCCCGTATGATAGCCATTGCGTCCAAGCTTAATGAATGACACACTGTCTTTGATAGGTTCTTGGCCCTTACTATGGTTTCCACAGGGAAGGGGTGAGGCTGCATGGGATGTTTGCTTATGTTGTACTTAATTTGGTTTCTATTCTAAGACAGCCTCAAAGGTTCTTTGTCTCTGAAAGATTTGTTAATCCAAGTGAATGATTATATTCTGTACTATGTTATGTCATGGAAAAATAGTGAAAAGATATACATAATCCTTTTGGCACTGGCATCTTACCGTTAACTGCCATGTTTCTCTGATACTGTTTTAGCACTTGTATTTACTGTTGTTATTTAGTTGCCCAGTCATATCCAATTCTTCATGACCCCCATGGACTGCAGCCTGCCAGACTCCTCTGTCCATGGGGATTTCCAGGCAAGAATACTGGAGTGGATTGCCATACCCTCCTCCAGGGGATCTTTCTGACCCAGGGATCGAACCTGCATCTCCTGCATGTCTCTGGCATCACAGGCAGATTCTTTACTGCTGAGCCACTGGGGAGGCCCCTTGTATTTACTGAATTTCTAGAAAGGCTAGTGTGCGTGTGATTATGCAAATAAAATGTAACATTTTATTACTGAAATAGTTCATTGAATATATCACACACTGGTTCTAAAGACTCAGTGAGAAATGTTGGGTTTTTAAGACCAATGATGGAAAAAAGAGAAAGAATCATTATCAGCTTGACTTTCTTATCACTTCAGGGTTTTGATATAGTTAATGTTCAGTATCATAATTTTAAATGCTGACTTGTTCTCCATGCTAGAAAAATTTGAGTGGGTGTCTAAAGGCTATTTCTTGCTTCTTATGATATAATAAGGTAGATTATAATATACATTAGGGAAGGTTCATACAGTCCTGTAGGTCCCATTTGACAAAAGTGTTTATATAATCTAACCTTCATGTTAATCAAGTAGCATGAAATAGTATCAGTCTGTCAGTAGCCTAGAAACAGTCTTTCCCAAAGCAATGAGGTTAACCAGATACACTCAGGAATGTCCTTGCAACTTCTAAGCTTGTGAAAATAGAAACAGCCAGTTTGGGCTTTCACTTGCACTTAAAAATATTTGTAGTCGGGCCACCAGGCCACACAGATACAGAAAGGAAATTTTTATGAATATTAGATTAACTGTTAAAGTAATAAAAGCACCAACTTTAAAGTCATCATTCAATTAATATTTGAGGATTATTATGGAACTATCAATTAAGCATGCCAGCAGTCCATTTTATGTTATTTATTAAATTTAGATTACATTAATATAGTTTAAAATGCATGACATTTATTTAGCATCATCAGGGAACAAATGATCTCTGAGTAAATTTTTTCAGGTCATGAAGTTTAACCCTTGATGTGTCAAATACTGAATAGAATTCTTTCCAAAGTGTACTTTACTATTCTCTGTATTTGTGCTGTCAGAGGCTGTCATGATTCAACCATGTCAAAATGAATTCAGATCATCAGCAAATGTACTCATTATATGTGGCTACCTTATTTTTTGGCTGCACTGGGTCTTCGTGGCTACACTCAGTTTTTCTCTAGTTATGGTGCTGCTGCTGCTGCTGCTAAGTCACTTCAGTCATGTCCGACTCTGTGCGACCCCATAGACGGCAGCCCACCAGCTTCCGCTGCCCCTGGGATTCTCCAGGCAAGAACACTGGAGTGGGCTGCCATTTCCTTCTCCAATGCGTGAAAGTGAAGTTGTTCAGTCGTGTCCATCGCTTAGCGACCCTGTGGATGCAGCCCACCAGGCTCCTCCGTCCATGAGAGTTTCCAGGCAAGAGTACTGGAGTGGGGTACATTGCCTTCTCCGTTGTTATGATGAGTGGGAGCTATTTTCCAGCTGTGGTGTGTGGGCCTCTGATTGTGGTGGCTTCTCTTGCTACAGAAAGCATGGGGTTCTAGGCCCATGGGCTTCAGTAGCTGCAGTGCATGGGCTCAGTAGTTATGGCACACGGGCATAGTTGCCCTGCGGCATGTGGAATCTTCCCGGGCTAGGGATCGAAACCATGTCCCCTGCATTGGCAGGCAAGTTTCCTAACCACTGGATCGCCGAGGAAGTTCAGGATGGTCTCTTTTTATACTAAAATATCCTAAGGCTGCTATCCTTCAGAAGTTTTATGTCTGCTTTTTGTTGTCTTCTGGTTTTTCTATCATATGAGCCATCAGCTGACATATTTCACGTACTCAGCTGTCAGTGTGCCTGCCCATAGGAGCCTTCACCTATCCACAATTTGATGCTTTCAGTCTAACATAAACTGAGGCAAGATCAGGACTGCTGGAATGGTGTATCCCATGGGAGAACAGAGTCGGACACAACTGGAAGCGACTTAGCAGCAGCAGAGGAGATGGGTGAGGTGAGGTAAGGATTCTTAGTAACAAAGATGGACAGATTTTGTGCCATCTGTTTTTGACTCTAGAAGACACCTTGCATTACTCATTAATTCTGGGGATCCAAAGATGAGAACAATGTGACTCATGCCCTTAGGATGCTTCCCAGTTGATATGGGCCAGGCTACTGCAGAAGGATGACTAGATCATGGAGGGCATCATGGAGACTCCACTCTGGGATTCATGAATGCTGGGGTTTTGGATATGTGAAGTTTCTGGATTAAAAAGGTAGATCATTTGGAGATGCTTTCAAATGTTTACAAAAATAAATACTCTACGTTTGCCATTGTTTAGAAGTTTCAAAACATAGTAAGGAAAGTACTAGAATAAAAATTAATAAATGTACTGACTCTGGAGTCTGACAACCCTATATTTGAATGACTTTGAGAAATCTTATTTTTAACTCCTTTTGTCGACTCCAGAATGGAACTGTAATGCCTGTCTTATAAGGTTGCTGTGAGGACTTAATAATACACGTGAAATGCCTGGCAGAGTACCTGACTCCAGTTCCATGTCTCACTAATATTATTTCTTTTTCTATCTCTTTCTCCCTTGTACTTCCCTTAAATGCTGTTGATAATTAATATCTGTAATAGAGTAAAAAGGCAAAATGAAAAATTTTTCTTATTTTGCTGAGGTTCTTTTAAGTGATGTTTTTTGTCATTGAATGACAGTCACATCATTTGAAAGGTTGGCCTAATAATAGACTGAAAGATTTGAAGCTGAAAAAGTACAGATTTTCAGTTGAGTCTTAACTCCAATGTAGATCCTGAAAAAGGAGAACTGAAGAATTCAATCCTCAAGACTCAGATACCTCCCTCCGCACACTATTGTATTGTAATTGATTTGACTCCTTTCATTAAAACAAATCAGATGCTACATAGGCACCACAATCGACTCTAAAATAGTAATAAAGTGAAAGTGAAGTCACTCAGTCGTCGTGTCTGACTCTTTGTGACCACATGGACTGTAGCCTACCAGGCTCCTCCATCCATGGGATTTTCCAGGCAAGAATACTGGAGTGGGTTGCCATTTCCTTCTCCAGGGGATCTTCCCAACCCAGGGATCGAGCCTGGGTCTCCTGCATTGCAGGCAGACGCTTTACCATCTGAGGCACCAGGGAGCCCATAATAATAATAAAAAAGGCATCATAAACCCTGGATGTGTAAGATACTGTGGAACCACAGCGGTACCTTTGCTGACCTTGAGCTTGCCTGAAACACTCAGAGTGTTCATTCTGGGAATTTGGACATTTTTCTCCTTCCTGTGAAATGTTTCCGTTCATCAGTCAATTCACTATACCATGCTGTTTTGTAATTTCAACCTATGTTGCTCTAGCAAACCTTCAATTACCCTGAGTAAATCAAGAATAGAAAATGACTGGGGTTTCTTGCTCTTCACAGCTGTGTTAGTGAAGAAAATACATTTTCAGTGACCCTCATACAATTCTTCTGTCAGAAATAATGCCCATTGAAAGCTCAGAACAATACAGTTCTGTTTTGTTTTTAAGTAACTTTGCATTTTCCTTCCCAGTCTCCTCACTGGCCTAATCTTGTTTTTTCCTTTGAAGGTGAAACACTTAACTGTCCTCACCAGTATTGGTTCTTTCATAAATTAAGTTTTTCACAAGTCAGTTTAGTCTGTGCCTTTTAAAATAATAGAACTGTAGATTTCCAGCCTGATCACTTTTCTTTACCAATTGTGTTAGCAGATGTTCAGCGTTTCATCTTCCTTACGAGTGTAGTTTCTCACTGACTTGGCTTCAGATAGGGATTCTCTGCTATTGCGTTTTGTCTGTAAGAACTTAAGCTGTTTAAAGCTGTTTGCACTTGTGGCCAAGAGTCCTGGTTCCCAAAGCAACGGTTTATCACCCACCCCATGTTATCTTTGCTCTTATATTTCTCCGGTCACAGGAACACGAGTGCAGCCTGGTGGGCTGTCCCCGGGGCGTGCGTGGACTCGGAATGCGTGGACTGTTTGTGGCGAGCCCTGGGGGTCAGGCTCATGTTCCTGGAGTGCTCTGAGCAGCTTGGCTAATCTGGCAGCATAGTATGTTCTTGTGGTTAAATATAGACATACAGGCACTCTGCAACTTGTAGGTCACTGTCTTACCGAGCAGCTAAAAATTGTCCCATTGGCATGAACAGTCTGCCCTGGACGGAAGGCCTGTTTTAGTTTGCCTTCTACTGTAGGTTTTAGCACCTGACTAAAAATACACCTTGGGCCAGAAATAAAGGAGACCCACCTGGTGGCCGAGACACTTATGGTGGCAGAGAGCAGCGGGATCATGGACTCGGTCACTCTCTTTTTCTGCTTCGGAACATAGTCTGTGCAAACGGTTCCCGACCGTGAGTTTGGGTTCCTTTTCAGGCTCATGGAGATTACAACAGCTTGTTGGAGACGATCCTCTGTGATCAGCTTCATAAAAGGTCTTGGTAGGTATGAAAGGCTGATAATTGTGTGGAGTGGGTCATTGGTTATCAGACTCTGGGTGGAGAGAGGGTTCTCTTAAAGGTTTCCATGGATGGGGGTGGTAGGGACACCTGCATCTCTGTGCAGGGATTATTCCTAATGTCACTTGTTTAGAGACGGGAATAATACTCTTTAGAATTTCTGATTGGGATTGCAGTTGGGATTGTTTCTGAGGTTAAGATTTGGTTAATTTTGTGTATGAGTCTGTAGAACAACAAAGCTGTGATAACATGGAATTTTTCTGTGCACTGAAATTCTACTAAAAGATTTGGTTTGACTCTCTGTTCTATAAAATTGCTAATCCGTTAAAAAAATTGCTAGTATGCATTTGGAAGATAGTTAACATCCTGTTAAATATTACAGCAGAGGTAGGGTTTATGCATGATTTCTTCTAAATGTTGATGTAAATATCCTTATTTGTTTTGTTTTAAACCTTGAAATGGGCCTAAAGCAGTCTTTCCTTTGCTTTGGGCCTAGCCTTCTCCAACATTTAAAAATTGTTTTTCTTTTTTGTGTAGGAACTAAAAAACAGGTTACCATATGTTAACCAACATTAACTGGATCCAAATTGCATGTGGCTGCTTTTTTCTTTATCCAAATAAAATAGCCTGGTTACATTAGCTCTATCATAACCTTGTGAGCAGTATTGTACAGGAGTTCCAAAAATTAATGAGAGGAAACTTCCATGACACAGAGTTAATTACATGCAATTTGGATATCGAGCACTTAACTTTCTATTTAATGGAAGTAGAGGAAAAAGTTAATTTGTAAATGGTAAAGTCATACATACTGTTCTAGTAGAGGAGAAGCATTTTCTTTATTAATGATTTGGGAGATTTAATTACTTGTTAATTATTCTACTGCACTATCTCTAATAAGCCTACTAGATATTTGCATATAATACCACTCTATTTCTAGGGATAAAATCTCTATTAGTCATTAATTTGCCCCTTTATGGTTTATAAAGTGGAGTATATTAGGAAACTTTTTTTTCTTCTCAGGAGATTTTTTTAATATATAACAAGCATACAAGTTAAAAGGCGAAACTTACAGTTTTATGCCTTTGGAAAAATGCTCCACCATAATAGGACTTAATGAAATGATTCATATTTTTGTTTGATATCTCTTGGAAATGTTACTGACCCTTGCTATGTTACTGCTGGACAGACCGCTTGTGTGCTCTGGTAGCCAACTCAACTTTTAAACTCAGTGTCTCTCTTGCTCACAATCTATAAACTTAACTTGTCTAAGAGATCAGTAACAACTAATATGGTTCTATGAATTGAAAGATTTAGGATCACCTGAAATGATAAACTTGGGGTAGGCAAGTATCTATTAAGTGAATTTTACCGTCATTGTACAGTCCATAACGATTTAAAAATTTAATAAGACCTATAATATTTTTTATTAAATGATCTGGCATCCAAGTAAGCACATATGAATGAGAAATTTAATAAATACTTTGATCTTGACAAAATGAAGGACTTACCAGACTATCAAGGATTTCACTTATTCAGTGAAATGTTAATGATTTCATTATCACTTAATGTTAATTCAGTGTCAGTGATGTAAATACTTGTATAATTTCTATTATATGCCCTGCATTGGAAGTCCTTATTTATCTTGCTATAGATGTTGCAAATATATCTTGATTTATCATTTGTATTCACTTCAGTTCAGTTGTCCGAGTCTTTGTGATCTCATGGACTGCAGCACACCAGGCCTCCCTATCCATCTCCAGCTCCCAGAGCTTGCTCAAACTCATGTCCATTGAATTGGTGATACCATCCAACCGTCTCATCCTCTGTCATCCCCTTCTCCTCCCGCCTTCAATCTTTCCCAGCATCAGGGTCTTTTCCAGTGAATCAGTTCTTCTCATCAGGTGGCCAAAGTATTGGAGCTTCAGCTTCAGCATCAGTTCTTCCAATGAATATTCAGGACTGATTTTCCTTTAAGATTGACTGGTTTGATCTCCTTGCAGTCCAAGGGACTCTCAAGAGCCTTCTCCAACACCACAGTTCAAAAGCATCAGTTCTTCAGTGCTCAGCTTTCTTTATGGTCCAACTCTCACATCCACACCTGATTACTGGAAAAACCATAGCTTTGACTAGATGGACCTTTGTCAGCAAAGTAATGCCTCTGCTTTTTAATATGCTATCTAGGTTGATCGTAGCTTTCCTTCCAAGGAGCAAGCATCTTTTAATTTCATGGCTGCAGTCACCATCTGCAGTGATTTTGGAACCCAAGAAAAAAACTCTGTCATTGATTCCATTGTTTACGCATCTGTTTGCCATGAAGTGATGGGACTGGATGCCACGATCTTAGTTTTCTGATTGTTGAGGGTTTTTTTGTTTTTTTTTTTTTTCATTTTTGTCCCTGTTCTTTTTTTTAATTAAATTTATTTATTTTTTTTAATTACAATACTGTATTTGTTTTGCCATACATTGACACGAATCAGCCATAGGTGAACACAATCTCCCAATGCCGAAGCCCCCTCCCACCTCCCACCCCACAATACTGTATTTGTTTTGCCATACATTGACATGAATCAGCCACAGGTGTCCACGATCTCCCAGTGCCAAAGCCCCCTCCCACCTCCCACCCCACATCCTCTCCCTGAATCATCCCATGCACCCGCCCCATGCGTCCTGCATCCTGTGTTGAACATAGACTGGCACTTCATTCTTACAAGATAGTATACATCTTTCAATGCCATTCTCCCAAATCATCCCACCCTCTCCCTCTCCCTCAGAGTCCAAAAAGTCCGTTCTATACCTCTGAGTCTCTTTTGTTGTCTCACATAGAGGATCTTCATTACTATCCTTCTAAATTCCATATATATGTGTCGGTATACTGTATTGGTGTTTTTCTTTCTGGCTTAATTCACTCTGTATAATCGGCTCCAATTTCATCCATCTCATTAGAACTGAGTCAAATTTATTCTTTTTAAGGGCTGAGTAGTACTCCATTGTGTATATGTACCACAGCTTTCTTATCTGTTCATCTGCTGATGGACATCTAGGTTGTTTCCATGTCCTGGCTATTATAAACAGTGCTGCAATGAACATTGGGGTACATGTGTCTCTTTCAATTCTGGTTTCCTCGGTGTATGCCCAGCAGTGGGATTGCTGGATCATAAGGCAGTTCTATTTGCAATTTTTTAAGGAATCTCCACACTGTTTTCCATAGTGGCTGTACTAGTTTGCATTCCCACCAGCAGTGTAAGAGGGTTCCCTTTTCTCCACATCCTCTCCAGCATTTATTGCTTGTAGACTTTTGGATCACAGCCATTCTGACTGGTGTGAAATGATACCTCATTGTGGTCTTGATTTGCATTTCTCTGATAATGAGTGATGTTGAACATCTTTTCCTGTGTTTGTTAGCCATCCGTATGTCTTCTTTGGAGAAATGCCTATTTAGTTCTTTGGCCCATTTTTTGATTGGATCGTTTATTTTTCTGGAGTTGAGCTGCATAAGTTGCTTGTATATCTTTGAGATTAGTTGTTTGTCAGTTGTTTCATTTGCTATTGTTTTCTCCCCATTCAGAAGGCTGTCTTTTCACCTTGCTTATAGTTTCCTTTGTTGTGCAGAAGCTTTTAATTTTAATTAGATCCCATTTGTTTATTTTTGCTTTTATTTCCAGTATATTGGGAGGTGGTTCATAGAGGATCCTGCTGTGATTTATGTCGGAGAGTGTTTTGCCTATGTTTTCCTCTAGGAGTTTTATAGTTTCTGGTCTTACATTTAGATCTTTAATCCATTTTGAGTTTATTTTTGTGTATGGTGTTAGAAAGAGATCTAGTTTCATTCTTTTTACGCGTGGTTGACCAGTTTTCCCAGCACCACCTGTTAAAGAGACTGTCTTTACTCCATTGTATATTCTTGCCTCCTTTGTCGAAGATAAGGTGTCCATAGGTGTGTGGGTTTATCTCAGGGCTTTCTATTTTGTTCCATTGATCTATATTTCTGTCTTTGTGCCAGTACCATACTGTCTTAATGACTGTGGCTTTGTAGTAGAGCCTGAAGTCAGGCAAGTTGATTCCTCCAGTTCCATTCTTCTTTCTCAAGATTGCTTTGGCTATTCGAGGTTTTTGTATTTCCATATAAATCTTGAGATTATTTGATCTAGTTCTGTGAAAAATACTGCTGGTAACTTGATAGGAATTGCATTGAATCTGTAGATTGCTTTGGGTAGTATACTCATTTTCACTATATTGATTCTTCCAACCCATGAGCATGGTATATTTCTCCATCTATTAGTGTCCTCTTTGATTTCTTTCATCAGTGTTTTATAGTTTTTGATATATAGGTCTTTAGTTTCTTTAGGTAGGTATATTCCTAAGTATTTTATTCTTTTCGTTGCAATGGTGAATGGGATTGTTTCCTTGACTTCTTTTTCTACTTTCTCATTATTAGTGTATAGGAATGCAAGGGATTTCTGAGTGTTGATTTTATATCCTGCAACTTTACTATATTCGTCGATTAGCTCTAGTAGTTTTCTGGTCGAGTCTTTAGGATTTTCTATATAGAGGATCATGTCGTCCGCAAACAGTGAGAGTTTTACTTCTTCTTTTCCAATTTGGATTCCTTTTATTTCTTTTTCTGCTCTAATTGCTGTGGCCAAAACTTCCAGTACGATATTGAATAGTAGTGGTAGGAGTGGACACCCTTGTCTTGTTCCTGACTTTAGGGGAAATGGTTTCAATTTTTCACCGTTGAGGATAATGTTAGCTGTGGGTTTGTCATATATAGCTTTTATTATGTTGAGGTACGTTCCTTCTATTCCTGGTTTCTGGAGCGTTTTTATCATAAATGGATGTTGAATTTTGTCAAAGGCTTTTTCTGCATCTATTGATGATTGTTGAGTTTTAAGCCAACTTTTTCACTCTCCTCTTTCCCTTTCATCAAGAGGCTCTTAGTTTCCCTTGCTTTCTGCCATAAGGGTGGTGTCATCTGCATGTCTGAGGTTATTGATATTTCTCCTGGCAATCTTGATTCCAGCTTGTGCTTCATCCAGCCAGGTGTTTCGCATGATGTACTCTGCACAGAAGTTAAATAAGCAAGGTGCCAATAAACAACCTTGTCGTACTCCTTTCCTAACTTGGAACCAGTCCCTTGTTCCATGTCCAGTTCTAACTGTTGCTTCTTGACCTGCATACTGGTTTCACAGGAGGCAGGAAAGGTGGTCTGGTATCCCATCTCTTTAAGAATTCTCCACAGTTTGTTGGGACCCACACAGTCAAAAGCTTTGGCATAATCAATAGAGCATAATGTGTATGCAGAGCATCTATATCATAGGCACATGCAGGTATAGTACTGTAAACATATGTATGCGAATGTATTTGATAGTAGAATGCATATTGTAATGTGTGTGTATATATATTACATTATGATATAGATTATATTAATGAAGACATACATAGGATCAGATTCCTTTTCAAGTCCCCTCAGCCCCTGTCCTGCATCATGTTGTCTCCAAGGGGATCCTAGAGGGGAACAGCTAGAACCTTGGTTTGTGACGTTTGATGTCAGGAGAGAGTAGCTTCTGGCTCTGCTTTATGGTGGTCATCTCTGCATAGCCAGCCTGCCTTATCTTCATTGTCCCTCCAGATTGGGTCCCTGTGTCATGCGCCCACTAATGCAGCTGCAAACACTTCTCTTACCTTTGATTCTGGCTTCCATATGGTTCTGAATTCCAATATGATAACATACCCCAAGAAGCTGGGTTTGTCCTTCCTGGTGGGCCTGAGTCTAACACCCACACAGCAGCCCACATACCCCTGCTGCTCCTACAGCCTCTAGAGCCTTCTTGACCGTGGCACAGCAAGAAACACATTTTTGTGTTAGGCCCAGAGCACACACAGGGACCTATCTATGAACCCAGACAGGGATGGGAAACAGAAGCGTCGTGAAACAAGGTGCCGTCACTCTCCTGTTTTTTTCTTCTGTGGTTTCTATTCTGTTTTATTGCAGACATACTGCTTGTGGTATCTTGTGACTGAGTGTACTAAATTTTAAACTTTGTCTTCTTTATTGAATTTTGAAGAGCACGTTATACATATTGGGCTTCCCTGATGGCTCAGATGGTAAAAAAATAATCTGCCTGCAATGCAGGAGACCAGGGTTCAACCCCTGGGTTGGGAATATCCCCTGGAGAAGGGAATGGCTACTCACTCTGTATTCTTGCCTGGAGAGTTCCGTGGACAGAGGAGCCTGGCAGGTTATAGTCCATGGGGTTGTAGAAAGTTGGACATGACTGAGTGACTAACACTTTATTTTTTTTAACATATTAAGGATTCAGTGAACATTTGTTATGTAGCAAATTGGTTAACTGATCTCACTCATAGTATTTTCAGACAAAAATATTTCTGAAAAGACTCAAACTATATTGTAACATAGGTATGATCAAGGATGCCTGTGTAAATGACATCCCACCTATATTCACCTTTGCTGTGTGTTCTAAGTGTAAATGCTCCAAGATACACACTATTCAGTCCAGCACATCTAATTAATGTGAAAGGTTGTGGCTGGACTTAAAAAGTCTTAGTGAATATTCTAACTTATGTGATTAAACCTACCTTATAGATGGTATTCAGTTGTTTATATAATGTACTTTTAATCATTATAGCATTCCTTCATTATTGCCACTATAAGGCAATAATGGAAATTGAACAAATGAGCCTTATCTTTTTTTTTTAACAAAGTGTTGTATTATGAAAAAATTTCAAATACATATACAAGGAGAAAGAATATACAATATACACATAAAAATGCAGTATGCAACACATCACCATCGCTCAGTTTGAGCAGTTGGCAAGCTAATGGTCGTGTTTACTTCATACATACATTTAAGAGATCTTTTCTCTTAAATATTTTGAGTCAATTATGGACATCATTTCATTGAACTACATATAATCAGTATACAGTCTAGAAAATATAGATATTTTCTTACCTACCCACAATGCTACTATCTTTCCTAACCATGATTCTTTGTTACCTAGTATCCAAATTTAAATTCATATTCAATATGCTTTGACATTAAAAAAAAAATGACTTCTAACAGTTGGTTTGCTCAAATCACGCAGAAGACCTGCAGATTATGTTTGGCGGTTCTGTGTCCTAAGTCTCCTTTAACCGTCCTATTTACTTATATTTGTATGTGTGTATGTATTTGGCTGTGCCAGGTCTTAGTTGGGGCATGGAAGATCTAGTTCCCAGACTAGGGATCTAACCCAGACCCCTGCTTTGGGAGCGTGGAATCTTAACCACTGGACCACCAGGAAGGCCCCCATTCTGCCTGTTTTTATCTTTCACTGACTTGTAGAAATTAATGCACTTTTCTTATAAAATGAACCTAATTCTGGATTATTTCCTTTGCTTCCTAGGGTGACATTTAACTTGCTTCTATATCCCCATTATTTCTTATAAATGGTTGTTAGTTCTACTGTTTTTGAAAACTGGATGCTCTTGGACATAGGGTGAGAAACATTTCCCTCTTAGCCCCACTGCCAAGGTCATTTCTGTTCTTGCAATAGAAGACTCGGAAGCCCTCTGCCATTCTCAGGAATACATAGCTGACTGTTTTCAGTATTTGGGGTCAAGAACTCTGACCAATATCCTACCACAGGGAGGGAATTTTAAGAAAGCTGCTAGAGGCAGTATTCTAAAGAAGTATCTTAAACACCTTAATCATGATAACATCTCACCAGGAAACATCTCTTGCATGATTTCTTTATTTGGAAGTTGTGATGTTACAGGATTTCAGGTCATCTCTATAAAATGTATAGGACCTTCCTTTCTGTTCTGATGGGTCTCATTCAGCTTCCCACCTTCATTATTTTTTCTCAGGGTGAGTACAGTGGTCTTTAATTTGTCCCTCAAACAGCCCCTTTGTAGCCCATCCTATACAACAATATCGACCCAACTTTTCTCCCAGAAACCTGCTAGCTTCAAGTAAGATCCAGACTCATTGACTTGTCATCAAACGCTTAATTCTGATAATAAGAACTAAAGACCTACTTTTTATGAGTTTAAGTTTTCATATATATGTACTTGTTCAATTATGTTGTTCACACTGAGACTACCGTGGAAGCAGATGGGTTCAATTCAGTTGTTTAATTATGCCAGGCCTTGTGCTAAGGGCTTGGCATCTTTATGGTCCAGTTCTTGAGGACTTCTCAGTGCCTTGGTGAAAATAGCCTGCACATGTCTGCTGTGTTGGGGGTGCATGGTAGGAGGACAAGGGGGTGGGGGGACAAAAGAGACCCTCGGCTGATGTCTCTAGGTGTCTGCCACGCTGTGCCCTTGCCTCAGTTGCACCTTTCTCATCTCTGCTCATCAGAGTCCTACCTGTCCTTTCAGCCTTGGGTCAGATGCCGTCTGTTCCACCAAGTCCGGCGAATCAGTGGCTGGGAACAGTCAATGCTTCTATCTTCCTAGGTCTAGCCCAGAGTTTTATGAAAGGTGCAGTCTCGGGACATGTTTTTTTTTAAAAATGTTGACATGAAGCACTTCCCTGGTGGTCCAGTGGTTAAGACCCCTTGCTCCCAATGCACAAGGCACGGTTTTTATCCCTGCTTGGGGAACTAATCCCATGTGCTATGTGGCTTGGCCTAAAATAAATAAATATTTATTTTTTAATGTTGACCTAAGTCCTGAGTTTATAGCGAAGCATAGTCAGGTTTCCTCATGTGTGCACCATAGCATAAGGAGTTGCCAGTCTCAGAAGGGTGGATAGGAGCCAGAGGAGCAGTGGAGGTAGCACTAGAAGGGTCAGGATTGTTTGTCAAACTTTCTTCTGGAAGAAAGACAGACCATGGAATCTCACTAATTTGTATTAAGTCAAGGAAAGGCAAGTATTAATTATTAAGTTGCTGAATTGTGGAAGTTTTGAATAAGTGATGTTTTATGTGTTGTCAGCCTTTCCTGACAGCTCAGTTAGTAAAGAATCTGCCTGTGATGCAGGAGACCCCGGTTCAGTTCCTGGCTCGGGAAGATCCATTGGCAAAGGGATAGGCTACCCACTCCAGTATTCTTGGGCTTCCCTAGTGGCTCAGCTGGTAAAGAATCTGCCTGCAATGTGGGAGACCTGGGTTCGATCCCTGGGTTGGGAAGACCTTTTGGAGAAGGGGAAGGCTCCCCACTCCAGTATTCTGGCCTGGAGAATTCCATGGACTGTTTAGTCCAGGGGGTCACAAAGAGCCGGCCCCACTTTCACTTTCACTTGTGCATTGTCAGTGCATATTTTTACAGTCATAGAATACTGGAGCTAGAAAGGACAATGAGGCTTGGCCTCTTTAGGAGGACAGGTAAGGAAAGGAAGCCCAGGTGGTTCAGGCTCCTCCCGGATCACACAGAGCCATGTCAGGACTCAGACCTCAGAGTCTCCATGCAGTGCTCTTTCTCTGTTTGGCTTACAAAGCATTAAGTTAGTTGGAGTTCATAAAGCATATCAGTTTTGCTGCAGACTAAAGGAATGAAGAACACTTCTGTCAACTGGATTCAATGGTCCTCTTTACTTTCCTCAGAGATCTGAGTGTGGTCCCAGGGACAGCAGCATACCCTGCAAGCTGGTTAGAAATGCAGATTATTCAGCCTTACCCCAGAGCCCCTGAATCAGGAGGGGCCAACCCTTCCAGGTGAATCTGTGTGCAGAGTGTCTGAGAACCGCTGTATCCCATCGGAAGTCAGATCTTTTTCAGAGCTCACATATAACAGCGTAAGGCCCTGTCCAATTTATCACCACTTTTGAATTAAATAATTTCTAATTAGATTTGACTGCATGAAATGAGCCAGAAGAGGAAGAAAATAGAAAGGAAGAGAAGATGTGAGGAGGAGGAAGACGGGGAGAAAGGCCAGCGAGCACCCCATAAATGAGAGCAGTCTGTCGGTTCTGTTCATGAGAAGGGAGGAGAAGGAAGTTGAAATTCAGGATTATCCTGCCTCTAGCAGGTTACCTGATCTCCTTTTGGTGAGAAAGGACCTTGAAATGTCAGTGTAACCTCATCTTCCTTTGCTCACAGATCTCGGCAAACATTCCTTTAGGCTCTGATGACAGCACTTAGACTTTGAAAATCGGGGGGAAAGTCCATGTAATTGCATCTGAGCAGATGACAGACATTTATAAAGGAGATCACTGAAGTGTTTTTGTCATTTCTCCAAGATAAAACACTGGAAGGCAAAGGAAGAGAGAAAGAAAACAGAGCAGTGACTTGATGCTTTCTCTTTATCGAACTACTTCACTCTCTCCAGGGTATTCTGTCTTTGGGAGACTAAAGACAAAACTGCATTGAGAGGCCACAGATTGTAGTAGATACAGAGTGCTGTGCCTGCAAGTTCACTTGCTTCCTCTTAGGATAACAACCAGTTAAAGGTTATGTCATCAGGAAAGGAGAGTCTGTACCTTTCTAAGGCGAGTCATTAATCAGATTTCATATATTTAGATGGGGCCTCAATTCTTGATTATTTTTTGTGCTCCTAACCTTTCTCAGGGAGAAGGCAATGGCACCCCACTCCAGTACTCTTGCCTGGGAAATCCCATGGACGGAGGAGCCTGGGAAATCCCATGGACGGAGGAGCCTGGTGGGCTACAGTCCATGGGGTCGTGAAGAGTTGGACACGACTGAGCAACTTCACTTTCACTTTTCACTTTCATGCATTGGAGAAGGAAATGGCAACCCACTCCAATGTTCTTGCCTGGAGAATCCCAGGGACGGGGGAGCCTGGTGGGCTGCTGTCTACAGGGTCACACAGAGTCGGACACGACTGAAGCGACCTAGCAGCAGCAGCGTTTCTCAGACTGATCTAATGACTAAAAGATACATTCAAGTTCAAGAAGGCAGATAGCTTGGCAGGGGACCCATGGCTGGAGTCTTTGTATGAGTCTTATATGAGTCTTTGTAGAAATTAACCAACTCTGTTAATCTATAGGAAGCCTCCAAATTACAACTTTTATATTTTATCTGTCATCCTTTGAAGTCCCCAAACTAGCCAGGGGCAAAAACCCTGTGGGCAAAGGGACTTATTTTATTTAGTCTTCATCACAAGCAACTGGTTTGTTTTTAACAACAACAACAACAACAAAAACAGGGTGATCCAGGAAGTTCACAAGCTGTCAAGGAGACAGGGGTTCAGATCCAGAGTCAACCGCTCTGTGACTTTGGACAAATCACTTAACCTTTCTCAACATACACGGTCCTAGCTGTGAAAAGGAGATTGTTTGACCATCTAGGATTATTTTTGAGGATTAAAGCTATTAATTATCCTAGAGCTATCTTATGAAATTGAAACTTGAAGGAGCACAATTTGAGAACTGTATAATTAAGAGCCAAATAATATAAGAGAAGGCAGGAATGTAGTCAACAAAAATGAGGAACGTTGCACATTATGAAAACTTTATGGAGATTAAGCAGAATTTAACATGTCATTGAATATATTTTTCTTCCAAGGCAAGATTTATTTCTGAGTATTTTTGCCTAGTAGTCTTTTCTTGACCTACTTTGAAATGTATAATATTATTGAGGAATCTTCCATCTCCTTAGAAATGTTTTTCTGTTGCTCAAGCTAATTGTTTCACCTTATCCCAACATTTTCCACTTCCTAATAATGCTCATCAGAGGAAAATAATTCATCCAATCATACTTGGAGGGTTTATTTTTTTTCCTTTTCATCCTAATTTACTTTCCATGACCTTGAGGGTTTCTGGTCATTTTGAGTATTTGCAGTCCTTTTAAAATGCCATTTCTTAAGCACCCTCATAAATCCATTAGTGGACAATTTATTATTGTTCTATACACAGTGTGACATGTTCTCACAGTAGCTGCGTCATCCTTGGTTTGTTATGTTTTATGAAATGTTCCTGTAATCCCAGTAAACAAAATAAGTCTTACAGGAAAGGATGGATTAAGGGGGAAAGTGTGGCCCTAAAGAAGGACCCAGCTCTTGTTTATGAAAGAGGTTTGCCCTCCAAACCTACAAAGTGAACAAGGCACTGAGAATCAGCAGGAAGAATAACTTGTGTCCAACTGCAGAGAAATCTGATCAGTTTGCTCCTGTGTTAAAAGGTAAGGTTACACAGATCTCTGGAAAGTAAAGTTGTATAAGGGATCTCCCTTTCTGGGAGGGGTACCTCTTTTAAACAGTTATTACCTACTGTCTCAGGATACTTTAAAAAAAAAAAAAAAGAAAAGAAAGTCATTTTTAATTTCAAATGTGCAGAGTGTGATTCCAATAATGGAAACATCAGAAAAAACATTGAGTGTTTTGAAAAGCTGGCTCCTTGTTGTCTGTCTTTGTGAGCTGAGCTGCTGAGAACTGGCAGAGATGACCCCTTTGTGTGTCCTGTACTTGTGAGGAGGTAAAGAAGCAGGGTGTGCCATCAGCATTTTGATTCAAGCCATTACAGGCTGGTTAAAACTCTCATTTTCAGTCAAACTGATAGGGATACAGGCAGGCCATAGGGATGGATCAGGAAAACAGACCTTGCCACCCTGCAGCCAAGCACTCAAAGTTTCCTTGGACCCCATGAGTGCACAGGGCTTTCATATCTCCACAGCTGTTCCAGACTAGAACATCTGAGTGCCTTTGGGCAGATAGACAAGACGTGGTTCCTCTGTTCCCTCACTCAATTTAATTTTCCCTTTGTTTTTTTAGAATGTATTGCAGTTTAGCACATTGTATGTGCCTGTGTTTGTTGTTGTTGAGTCGCTCGGTCGTGTCCGACTCTTTATGATCCCATGGACTGCAGCACACCAGGCTTCCCTGTCCTTCACCGACTCCCAAAGCTTGCTCAAACTCATGTCTATTAAGTTGGTGAAGCTATCAAACCATCTCACCTTATGTCATCCCCTTCTCTTCGTGCCTTCAGTCTTTCCCAGCATCAGGGTCTTTTCCAAGGAGTCAGCTCTTAGCATTGCGTGGCCAAAGTACTGGAGCTTCAGCATTAGTACACATGTGAAATTGCTGATTATATGACCCTGTCTCAGTAACCTATAAACTCCATGAGGGCAGGACCCATCTGTTTTGTTCACAGCTATCTTCCCAGTGCCTGGAACAGAGCTCAAACCCTCAGCTCTCATTCATTAAATATTGATCAAAGTGAATGGGTGAATGAATGAATAAATGGATGGATGAATGGTAGGCTATAATGAGCAATGGTCTTGCTGCTCCTGCTGCTAAGTCACTTCAGTCGTGTCTGACTCTGTGCTACCCCATAGACGGCAGCCCACCAGGCTCCTCCGTCCATGGGATTTTCCAGGCAAGAGTACTGGAGTGGGTTGCCATTGCCTTCTCCAGAGCAATAGTCTTAATATCTCTTAAAATCTAACTGAGAAAACCAGTTGCTTTCCTATAGCATGGATTGCCACTTCTAGCCTCTGAGGCATTTACATGAGGAAACTCATTATATATAGCCTTTCCTTTCCTTTACTGTCATGATAAAAATGTAGCTGAACTATGAGTTGTGGGGGCATTTGTACAGGTGTTGCCATTTGCAGTTTAATAATTCCTGGAAATGTTGGAAACTCGGGGAAATTGTACTGAAGACCTTAGCCAGCTAAGAGCAGTCAAACTAAAAATTATACTAGTCAATGAAATTGGAGGAAAAAACAGTCACATTCAAACGATCATCACTTGTAGCTGGAAATAGATCTAATAAAGAGGTAACAAGTGGGCCACAAAGGCCTAAAACATGTTTTACAGAGTAAGGACCCTGCTCAGTGTACACTGGAGCCTGCTCAGTGTAAGAAATAGACACCTAGTGAAACGGGGAGAGACACCTCCTGAAACCTTCCAGCAGAACCAAACTGAAATGGAATTTAGAATAAATATAATAAAATACCATCCACAAAACCCACTTAAGACGGAAGAATTAGAATGTGTTTAATCGCTAAAGCTGAAACTCCAGTACTTTGGCCACCTCATGCGAAGAGTTGACTCATTGGAAAAGACTTTGATGCTGGGAGGGATTGGGAGCAGGAGGAGAAGGGACGACCGAGGATGAGATGGCTGGATGGCATCACTGACTCAATGGACTTGAGTCTGAGTGAACTCTTGGAGTTGGTGATGGACAGGGAGGCCTGGCATGCTGCGATTCATGGGGTCACAGAGAGTCTGACACGACTGAGCGACTGAACTGAACTAATCTGAGATTAAAATGTAAATGGGAAAATATAAAGAAAAAACAGATTTCAGAAAGATTCATAATATCTGAAAGTCATGCCCTTTTTCTCAACTCCGCCTCAGCTCTCCACCCCAACTGGGTGGAGTGTGGGAGCAGAGCCCAGACCTAGCCAGAGGAGGAGAGGGTAGTGACCAGACCCTGAAGTGAGGACGGGCTTGTTTGCTTAGCTGGATAGAAAGCAGGGAAAGCAGTGGAGAGGAATAGACTCAGATTGTAGGGTCGTCCTTCAGTATCCCATAGAGGACTGGTTCCAGGAGCCCTGTAGATTCCAAAATCCATGGATTCTCAGATCCCTTATATAAAATGGAGTAATATTTTCATATAACCTACAGATTTCCTCTCACATACTTGAAACCATCTCTCAGTTACTAGTAAGACCAAATACAATGCAAATGCTATATAAGTAGTTGTAAATGCAGTCAATGTAAATACTGTGTAAATAGTTGCCAGCCCATGGCAAATTCAAGTTTTCCTGGAACTTTTTTTTTTTTTTTTGATATTTGCTTTTCAGGGTTGGTGGAGTCCACAGATGTGGAGCCAGGAGGCAGACTGTAACTGCCTGAGTTTGCAGAGCTGGAGGATGGGGACCAAATGTGGCTGTTACTGAACTGGTGATTGATTTATATGTTTCAATGAAAAATCCTCTAAAAATCAGACCTATGAAGAAATAGATTTAATTCTCAAGAGCAGAGTTTACCCCTTAATACACCAAAACCTCTTTCTAGTTTTTTTTTTTCCTTTTGACATGGAAAACTTTTGGAAATTTATATCATTCTTCTTTCCCACCTTCTCAAATATAGGACTAGAAGTTTAACTTATTTTAACCTTTCCAAGGGACTCTGGGTCATCATCACAAACATTAATTGTGACAGACTGCAGGATGGCGATATCCTTGCCCCCAGGCCTGTGGGAATGGTGTATTCTGTGTCCCTGTACCAAACAGCTTCAAGCAATTGCATTTTTTTCAGTTGGAGGATAATTGCTTTACAATGTTGTGGTTGTTTCTGCTGTACAACGTGAACCAGCTGTGAAAGTGAAAGTCGCTCAGTCATGTCTGACTTTGCGACCCCCATGGACTATACGGTCCGTGCAATTCTCCAGGCCAGAATACTGGAGTGGGTAGCCTTTCCCTTCTCCAGGGGATCTTCCCAACCCAGGGACTGAACCCAGGTCTCCCGCATTGCAGGTGGATGCTTTACCAGCTGAGCCACCAGGGAAGCCCATGAAGCAGCCATCTGTCTACACGTTTGCCCTCCCTCTTGCGCCCCCTTCCGCGCCACCCCGCCTCTTGGTCTTCACAGAGCGCTGAGCTGAGCTCCCTGTGCCATAGGGGCCGGCTGCCGCTGGCTGTCTCTTTCACACGTGGTGGTGAGAATTTGTCAGTGCCACTCTCAGTTCGTCCCACCCTCTCCTTCCCGGACTGTGTCCAAAAGTCCATCTTCTTCATCTGCATCTCTGTTCCTGCCCTGCACACAGGTTCACCAGTACCATTTTTCTAGATTCCATATATATGTGCAGGCAGCTGCATTTTTAAGTTCTGGTGGTTTTTGAGAGTTTTGCCTTCTTTTTCTTTTTTTTGTTAGTGTTTCTACCTGTAGATTTTGTACCTTTCCCTTGTACTTTCCTGTTTCCAGACTATTGTGAACTTAGAAACTAGACCATTGATTTTAATTGTGTGTAGATTAAGATCAGGTCAACGCAGGCTGTAATGATTTTTTTTCCCAGTGGTCCTGGTCTCATGTTTAGTGTGAACTGTGTAACTCAGTTTCGACTGTCAGGAACATGTAGTTTCTGCTTCTCAACTGTGTTGTTACCAAATAACTGAGTCGCTGAGAGGTGCCCTGAGAATTATCTTAACAAAAAAACTAGAATCATTTATGAGTTAATTATAATAGGATGAAGAGTAAAAAGGGCTTCCTGGTGGCTCAGCAGTGGAGAATTTGCCTGCAGTGCAAGCAGGTTCGATCCCTGGGTCAGGAAGATCCCCTAGAGGAGAGCACAGCAACCCACTTCCCCAAAGAATAGCATTTACAGAGGAACCTGGCTGGCTACAGTCCATGGGGGTTGCAAAAAATCAGACACAACTGAGTGACTGAGCATGCACAAGGAGGAGTTACTAAGAGGTGTGAGTGGATCTAGATCAAGGACACCTAACACCTACCTCAGTACCTCTCCCTGCATCTCCGTCTGCCCAACTGATCTGTTTGCGGCCAGAACAATGGGCGCCTCTCCTTGAATCACTTTCAGCTCTGGCACAGGGCACTGCTGGGCTAGGATAGTTCCAGCCTGCTAAGGCTGTACACAGACTTTTGTAGTCACAGGATGTCTGGCTTTGAAGGACAGGCGGATACTGTTTTTTATGATAGCGGTGAATTGGTTCTTTGGCCTTCTTTAAATGCACAAGTTGTCTAGGAGACATTCTGGTATCTGCATTTCAGCCCTTCTAGTTCAAAATGCAGCTTTGCAGGAGGACTGCCAGAGGTCACTGTTAAGAAATCCTCTCACTATAGTCAGGACTCTCAGACCCCTAGAGTCTTACAATGATGGATCTGGTCTTGCAGTTGCATATCGCATCAAGCTGATTATTGCTGTCTTCTAGAAAAAGGTTAAGTTCTGTGGACAACTAAAGGGAATAAAAAGTCCTCCACTTTGAGTTTTTCCGTTTCTATTTCAGTCTCAGTCCTGTGGCACAGTGCCACTGATACTTTAAAACAGGGGTCCCCAACCTCTAGGACCTAATGCCTGATGATCTGAGGTGGAGCTGATGCAATGGTAAGAGAAACAAAGTGCACAATAAATGTAATGCCTTTAAATCATCCCAGAACCACCTCCCATCACCCCCTGGTCCGTGGAAAAATTGTCTTTCACCAAACCGGACTCTGGTGCCAGAAAGGTTGGGGACCACTGCGTTAGAATAAAATCTCTTGGAGATTCCTTGTCCTTCTGTTCTTTGGGCCTGGGAGTCCTCCTACTTCCACCAAGTTCTTGTACTTGGAGTAGGAGGTAACTTAGTAAAGGAATAGCCAGGCCTTCATTTGTATCACTTGATCTTTGAATATGCTCTTTAGAATTAATAGCACCTTCTAATGATCTGCTAGCAGTGCCATTTAATAATGACTCTTAATTGCAAATACTTCACACTATTCCTTTAAAGACTCTGGCCCCTGATTCTTCTCAGAGAGTTCCCTCCTTGTGAATCACTTCAAGACATACAGAAATAAAGTACAGTGTCATTTGAGTTATTTAAGGAGATTTAATAAGTATTATCTGGGCAAAGAACTCTGTTAGATCTGGGAGGCTACAGCCCTGTTAGGAGTATATGGTTCAGTTACAGAGCCAGCCCTCAGCAAAACCATGTGACCAGCTGGTAATGCTTTCACTTGTCAACTATGTCTGGAGCCTTCCTTAAGTCATGTGGGAATGTCCAAGGGCCAGAGAGAGAGAGAGTTAAATGTTTAAACCTTGTTATACACACCACTGAGGACTGGCCTGGTGGAACCAGTTTTATGGAGATGCAAGTAGGTGTGGTTCTGAAAGGCCAGGAGAATGAGATGAGCAGGGAAGAGCAGAAAGCAGCAGCTGGAGGGAAAGCAGGAAGGCACAGCCAAGAACGGGGTGCTCCTGGGCCAGCCGGGGCATCCCCAGGCCTTGGGACAGCCAGAACCATGCCCTACCTTTGAGGCTTGCTGATGAGAATTGAGAACCGATGAAAATGTTGAGTGAAGTAAGTCAGAAAGGGACAAACAAATGTCACACATTGATGCGTATGTATGGAATCTAGGAGGATGGTACTGATGAGCCTGTTAGCAGGGCGGCAGTGGAGATGCAGACACAGAACAGATGTGTGGACATAGTGGGGGAAGGAGAGGGCAGGCCGAATTGAGAGAATAGCCTGGAAACATATACATTACCATAGGGGGTCGCAAAGAGTCCGACACGACTGAGCGACTGAACTGAAAATAGATAGCCAGTGGGAATTTGCTGTGTGACCACAGAGCTTGAACCTATGCTCTGTGACAACCTAGAGGAGTGGGAGCTGGGAAGGAGGGTCAGAGGGAGGGGACCTAGGTATAACTGTGGCTGCTTCATGTTGCTATATGGCAGAAACCAATACAGTATTGCAAAGCAGTTATCCTCCAATAAAAATAAATATTTTTAAAATGTGTTATAGTTAAGCTGAAGGAAGATGGGTTTGGTATGTGAAATGAGTGAAAATAACCTGCAGTGGGGCTGCTATAATAATCTAGCTGTAGGTTTCCAAGGGTCTAGGCTAGGATGGAGCTAGTGAGAATGGAGAGAGAATGGAATTGTATACAACAGATTTATTTTTATAACTTGAGACGCCATATTCTTAAAGTTTAATGGGGGCTGAGATATGTGAAGATCTTCCAGATGTAAGGGAACCTCCAGCTGTATGGGCAATTACATGAATTATAGAGGAAGAGACATTAGAAAAGATGGCGGAATCTGCATGACGTGAAAACATGCTGGTAATTCCGTGAAATTAGTAAAATTTTTGCCTGGCTTCCTGAATTTGGCTTGAGTTAAAAAGAAGATAGGGCTTCCCTTGTGGCTCAGCTGGTAAAGAATCTGTCTGCAATGTGGGAGACCTGGGTTCGATCCCTGGGTTGGAAAGATCCCCTCCAGTATCCTGGCCTGGAGAATTGCATGGACTGCATAGTCCATGGGGTCACACAACTGAGTGACTTTCACAAAAAGAAGCTAAGAGAGGCCTTGAATTTATTTGTAGTGTTGAGAAGCATGTTTCAGGTTTCATGGGGAAGTTTTCCCTCCCTTATTATCAATGAATCCCACCATTCTCTTAAGAGCCAAACCAGTGTCCAAACTGGAATCAGCTTTTCTTTCTTTACCCTCTTCCTTAACCTCTGTATCCAGTCACCCCAAACTATGAAGTCTTCCCTTTTAAGTGTTTACTTTATCATCGTCCTGTCCTCAGCATTCCTAATGTCTTTCTCCTAAGCCCACCTACTCTCATATTTCTTTCCTTGAATATTAATAACTAACCATTTTATATGTACTTAGGTAGAAGGGGCTATTATTAGTGCATGCTAGAATTGAACTAAGGATAGTCTGAAGTAGCATGCTAAAGTTGCTTTAGTAACGTCCAACTCTTTCTGACCCTATGAACCAAAGCCCATGGGCCCCTCTGTCCATGGGATTTTCTAAGCAAGCATACTGGAGTGCGTTGCCATTTCCTACTCCAGGGAGATCCTCCCAACCTGGGATCGAACCTGTGTTTCTTATGCCCTGCATTGGCAGGAGGATTCTTTACCATTAGTGCCACCTGGGAAGCCCCACTCAAAAGTGGAGAGGCATAAAATTTTCATTTGTGAGCAGATTTTTTTTCTTAGACTAATTAAAACAGTGGTCCAGTTGTTGCATCCTGAAGGAGGCCACTCCCTGGTGACTCTGATAATGAGCCTCTGTTTAAAATCTCAGCCAAGCAGGTAATCTGTGAATTTTAGAAGGGATGAGGAGGGACATCCCAACTTGAACCAAAGGATGGTGAGAGGGAGAAGCCAAACCTTGGATGGCATAGAGGGGGCCACTCCTGAGCCTTTTATCTTTCAAGAGGGACAACCCCTTTGGGAGCAAGAGCTAGCAGGGCTTCTGAAAATTCACTCTTGGAAACTACCAGAAGGGATGACCTCAGCATCTTTTCTGTTATTGGCCTGAAGCACAGAAGACAGCTCCTGGTCATTAGGAAAATCAGGTTAAGAAAATCACTTGTTTTCCACTGTGTGTTTTCTTAGACCATTTTTCTGAAACGTAGAAAAGAAGCTAAAAACATCCTAAATGTTTTAGGATCTATCAGCTGTATTATGTCCTTGCAACAATTTACCTAAGTATAGTAACCAGTAGTATTTTGATGTATTCAAATATGCACACTTGTGTAATCAAAATAATTGTGACACTGTAAGGCCAGACTATAATATTGCATACAGCGTTCTTTATGTGACTCATATCTTTTTATTTATGGCTTAACACTGCCAATCTGAATATTGATGATTTATTTTCAGCCAGTCAGAATATCCATTCTATTTTTCAGCTTCTCCAGTTGGCAACGGTTATATCAAGCCTCCAGTTCCACCTGTGTCTGGCACACAGAAGGAGAAAGGGCCCCCAACCATGTTACCCATCAGTGTGGACCCAGACAGCAAACCCGGGGAATACGTCCTCAAGAGTTTATTTGTCAACTTTACCACTCAGGCTGAGCGCAAGATTCGCATCATTATGGCAGAACCCCTGGTGAGTACACAGAGAAGACTTGTGTCTTTTTCAGTCCTTCTTGATGTCGAATATAGATTTTACAGCTCTAAGAAGGGATGAAGGATGGATGGCTTTTCCCCTAGGTTGTTTTTTTGACATCGTGTGTGTGTATGTACTCAGTCATATTTGACTCTTTGCAACCCCATGGACTGTAACCCGCCAGGTTCCTCTGTCCATGGGGCTTTTCAGGCAAGAATGTTGGAGCGGGTTACCATTTCCTCTGCCAGGGGTTCTTCCTGACCCAGGGATCGAACCTGTGTTTCCTGTATCAGTAGGTGGATTCTTTATCCACTGTGCCACTTGGGAAGCCCTTTTTGATACCACAGGTAATTTTTCAGTTCAGTTCAGTTGGTCAGTTGTGTCTGACTCTTTGTGACCCCATAGACTGCAGCACACCAGACCTCTCTGTCCATCGCCATCTCCTGGAGCTTACTCAGACTCATGTCCATTGTGTTAGTGATGCCTCCCAACCATCTCATCCTCTGTCGTCCCCTTCTCCTCCTGCCTTCAATCTTTCCCAGCATCAGGGTCTTTTCCAGTGAGTCAGTTCTTCCCATCAGGTGGCCAAAGTATTAGAGTTTCAGCTTCAGCATCAGTCTTTCCAATGAATATTCAGGACTGTTTTCCTTTAGAATGGACTGGTTGGATCTCCTTGCAGTCCAAGGGACTCTAGAGAGTCTTTTCCAACACCACAGTTCAAAAGCATCAATTCTTCGGTGCTCAGCTTTCTTTATAGTCCAACTCTCACATCCATACATGACCACTGGAAAAACCATAGCTTTGACTAGACAGACCTTTGTTGGCACAGTAATGCCTCTGCTTTTTAATATGTTGTCTAGGTTGGTCATAACTTTTCTTCCAAGGAGCAAGTGTCTTTTAATTTCATGGCTGCAGTCACTATCTGCAGTGACTTTGGAGCCCCCCAAATAAAGTCTGTCACTGTATCCCCATCTATTTTCCAGATAGATAGGACCAGATGCCATGATCTTCATTTTCTGAATGTTGAGCTTTAAGCCAACTTTTTCACTCTCCACTTTCACTTTCATCAAGAGGCTGTTAGTTTCTCTTTGCTTTCTGCCATAAGGGTGGTGTCATCTGTGTATCTGAGGTGACTGATACTTCTCCTGGCAATCTTGATTCCAGCTTGTGCTTCATACAGCCCAGCATTTCTCATGATGTACTCTGCATATAAATTAAATAAGCAGGGTGACAATATACAGCCCTGATGTACTCCTTTCCCAATTTGGAACCAGTCTGTTGTCCCATGTCCAGTTTTAACTGTTGCTTCCTGGACTGCATACAGACTTCTCAAGAGGCAGGCCAGGGGGTCTGGTATCCCCATTTCTTATAGAATTTTCCAGTTTGTTGTGGTCCACACAGTCAAAGGCTTTGGCATAGTCAATAAAGCAGAAGTAGATGTTTTTCTGGAACTCTCTTGTTTTGATGATCCAGTGGATGCTGGCAATTTGATCTCTGGTTCCTCTGCCTTTTCTAAAACCAGCTTGAATATCTGGAAGTTCATGGTTCATGTACTGTTGAAGCCTGGCTTGCAGAATTTTGAGCATTACTTTGCCTAGCCTGTGAGATCAGTACAATTGTGTGTTAGTTTGAGCATTCTTTGGCATTGCCTTTCTTTGGGATTGTAATGAAAACTGACCTTTTCCAGTCCAGTGGCCACTGCTGAGTTTTCCAAATTTGCTGGCATATTGAGTGCAGCACTTTCACAGCATCATCTTTTAGGATTTGAAATAGCTCCAACTGAAATTCCATCACCTCCGCTAGCTTTGTTTGTAGTGATGCTTCCTAAGGCCCATTTGACTTCGCATTCCAGGATGTCTGGCTCTAGGTGGGTGATCATATCATTGTGATTATCTGGGTCATGAAGATCATTTTTGTATAGTTCTTCTGTATATTCTTACCACCTCTTCTTAATATCTTCTGCTTCTGTTAGGTCTGTACCATTTCTGTCCTTTATCGTGCCCATCTTTGCATAAGATGTTCCCTTGGTATCTCTAATTTTCTTGAAGAGATCTCTGTGAAGTCGCTCAGTCATCTCTGACTCTTTGTGACCCCATGAACTGTAGCCTACCAGGCTCCTCCATCCATGGGATTTTTCCAGGCAAGAGTACTGGAGTGGGTTGCCATTTCCTTCTCCAGGGGAAATTCCTGTCCCAGTGATCGAACCCAAATCTCCCGCATTGTAGGCAGATGCTTTACCGTCTGGGCCACCAGGGAAGCCGGAAGAGATCTCTAGTCTTTCACATTTTATTGTTTTCCTCTATTTCTTTGCATTGATCACTGAGGAAGGCTTTCGTATCTCTCCTTGCTATTCTTTGGAACTCTGCATTCAAATGGGTATCTTTCCTTTTCTCCTTTGCCTTTCACTTCTCTTCTTCTTTTTTTTTATTAAATTTATTTATTTTTTTAATTACAATACTGTATTTGTTTTGCCATACATTGACACGAACAGCCATGGTGACACAACTCCCAATGCCGCCCCCTCCCACTCCCACCCCCCTGTTGTTTGCCATACATTGACATGAATCAGCCACAGGTGTCCACGATCTCCCAATGCCTTCACAGCTATTTGTAAGGCCTCGTCAGACAGCCATTTTGCCTTTTGCATTTCCTTTCCTTGGGGATGGTCTTGATCCCTGCCTGGTGTACATTGTCATAAACCTCCATCCATAGTTTAAAAAAAGCTAGTATTTATTTTTCCTGATTTAAGATAATTGAGGCTCAAGGACCTTAAAATAATTAGCAGATAGAATTCAGCAGCACAGTTCACCACTGGGTTTAGGACAGATAAGCTTAATTTAACATTAAGAAGTATTAAAATTGTAGAAAAATTGTGTTCGTAGTCTCTGCTGTGTCTGTGTACTTTAGTCAAAATCTTTTATCCTATCTTTAAAGTAAAAGACCAAAAAAAAAAAAAATCTTCATTCTTCAAGGGGTTGGCAGAGCTCCTAGTCTGAGAACAAATAGACAGATGGTCTCCGTGACATATTATCCAAGGAAGTGTTTTGAGTCATTCATAAGTACCATTCTGTTACTTGAAAATTGGAAGACAAGAAATTGTTGATTAAGTTGATTAATGCCCTTTAAGTCAGTAGGTCAGTATCTTCTTTGTAAATGATTCTGCTGCAAAATAAGGCTTGTGCTTCAGGCTTATGTTAATTACTTTAACAAGAGCTCTAAAGACGGAGTGCTAAATCTCAAAAGGATAGTGGAAAGGAGAAAAGTCCAATTGGAAGATTCAGATTACTTGTCTCCTGACTTTGGTGGGCCATTCACAATAAGAGAAAGGAAAGGAATTCAGAGTGAGGCAGCTCTTTCTGTGAAGCTGGGCTTTGTACGTCCTGTGAAGAGACTGGGACAGGAGAAGAGGTCTGAGGTTGGCTTGAAGGCATCATAGCTTAAAATAATTAAATGTAATATCGAGCCCATAGCCTGTGTGTGCTCACCCACTTCAGTTATGTCCGACTGTGCAACACTATGGACTATAGGAGCCCATAGCCTAAGTCTCTTGAAAAATATGTAACTTATGATACTCAGCATCATCTTTTCAAAATGATTTTTATAAGAGACTTCCCTGGCAGTCCAATGGTGAAGACTCTGAGCTTCCAATGCAGCGGGTGTGGGTTCAATCCCTGCTCAGGAAACTTAGATCATACATGCCATGTGAGGCAGCCAAAAAATAAAAACAAAAACTCTTAAACCAAAAATAACAATAATAATAATAACCTCTATAAGAATCACAATTTAACATTTGGAAATCAAGATTCAAGGATATTTAAATGTTTTGAATATTTGTAACCCAAAAGTTATAGACTTTGCCTTTAAATGTTTTTATTAGATCAATGATTTCCAACCTCCTATTAAGGAAAATGTTTTCTTGGTTTTACAGTTTAAATCATCTACAATAAACCTTAGTACTCTAGCTTTTTCCCATTCACCCATGTGTTTGTGTTTCTAGTGCTTTTACTGCTAATAACATATTATATATCCTTTAATCTTCACAATGACCTTAGGTAGAGAGTATTTATGTACCTGTTTATAGATGGGGAAAGCTGGCACAGAGAAGCAAAAGTGATCATTCAAGGTCACACAGTTTCTATTTGAATTCAAGCTGGGTCTCTTCAGAGCCCACCTCAGAACCATTCTACACTCTACCAGTCTTTGCATGGGCGTCTTCATAGGGAAGATACCTTCCACGGTATCTTTATTTAAGAGACTTGAGTAAAGTATTACTTAAAGCAACAGAGGGCTTTCCTATAAATGAGATCCAAAGAATCACATACCTTCATTCCCATTGCTCAAAACAGTGCTGATCCCTGGAAGCCTCTGAGCTCCTTGGGAGGTGTTGGGGAGCCAGGCCACCTCCCCAAGATGGAGGGTGAGGAGCTACCTGGGCTCCAGAGAGCCCAGGAAAGTTTAAGAAGAAGAGAGTGGAAAGGCACAAGGAAGAATCCTTTCACTCATTGACAGTGGAAACATGCCAAAACACATCAGGGCTCTCTGAAATTGTGTACTGTGGTAGATTTTTTCCAAGAAACAAGTAAGTTACGCCTTCCCAAGTGGCGTTAGTGGTAAAGAACCTGCCTGGCAATGCAGGAGACATAAGAGACCTGGGTTCAATCCCTGGTTTGGAAAGATCTCATGGAGTAGGAAATGGCAATCCACTCCAGTATTCTTGCTTGGAGAATCCCATAGCCAGAGGAGGCTGGCAGGTACAGTCCATGGGGTCGCAAAGAGCCAAACATGACTGAAATGACTTGGCGTGAGGCACAAGGAAGTTGAACAGAAGTATTTAGAAGGCTGGATTGTGAACATTCCTGATTCTAAAATAATAGTTTAGGTACTGTTTAAGGATTCAGGAAGTAAATTAGATTGAGTTTAACTTTTTCATCTTTAGTTTACTTCGTTTGGAATGTATTTGCATAACATTTTTCTTCTTGGAGTAAACATTATGTCTGAGAAACTGACATGTTCCACAGCGTTTTTTTAATTAGAGGTAGACATTTCTGTTCCTTTTTCTGAGACAGTTTAAAGGGCCCCAAACAAGAAAAATGAAAAAATGTGTAAGCTGTCTTCAATCAGCAAAGCTTCATTGTGTGCCCAGGATGAGAGAGTTTACTAGATGCTGATGGCCAAGTAGATGGACATTGTGTTTTTAGCTAAAGAAATGTATTCAATCAATTTTCAGTATTGTTGCTTTTTATAAAATGAGACTAATCCCTCTTGTATTTTTTTGGCAGAGGTGTAAGCTTCTGTGCCATTTCCTTCTCTTGTCTGTTGAAAAGTGCTTAGTAATTTTTGCCCTTGAATTTGTTTACTTATTGGACAATAAATGTGAGTAGATGCTGTGGCTTGTTACCTGAGTCAAATTTAAATGTGTGTTTGGCATTTTGTTCTAGAGCCCTAGCAAGAAGAGGTGTTATTTTTGATATATGTGTAATATGTTTTAAGTCAATTTTGAATAAATGTCCCCTAGTATTTCTCTTACAGAAGTTAACTTTATGTAGAAAGATGTTGAATCCTTTAAAGTTTGGATTCATGTGGATTTGTATCATGTCACAAAGATGTATTATCTCTAATATAATTAAAACTTGTATGGGAGTAGCAAAGGTAATTTTTAAAATTTTGAAAGTATTGATTTATTGTTTATGGGGCTACTCAGGAATCTGTATTTCTCAGTTTTCTTTTAAAAGACTGAAGCCTTCAGAATTCCACGTCAGTTAGGCTGCATAAGATCAGTTATATACAATGTTAAATTAAAGTTGTACTTATGAATTACTGATGTCCAGATAGCTAACTTAAATCGGAGGGAAAGGACAGGAAACAAAGATGTTCCACCAAGATAAAATATAGATTTTTTTTTCTTGTTAAAGATGTTTCACCAGTTTAGCAATATTGTTCTTCATACCTAAAAGATGCTCAGGTCATATTCATTAATATTTATGGATAAGTAAATAATTTTACTCAATTTATGTTGCTTTATGGGGTCATTTGATAGCATTTGCTCCTGGCTGGTGTTACTATTATTTCACTTTTCCCAAGCAGTGTTTTAAACAAGGTCAATTGGGTCATCTGTAACTTTTTATATTTTTATCTCAAAACAGAGGAAGTACAGAAAGCAGTGTAACAGCTGCTGTCCCTCTTGCCTCCTGCTCCTTTCCTCTGGTTTCAAATTTATTTTTCCCAAAGTGTATCTTTTTATAGTTCTTTAAGTTATAATCAGTGGCGGGTAAATCACTTGGTTTAGTTTATCTCAGATGCTCGGATTTTCCCCTGAATTAGCAGTGATATTTCAGCTGAGAATAGAATTCTAGTTTCACATTTATCCTCCTTCCAGACTTTTGCCAATAAGTTTCACCATGTTGCCTCTAGCACTGCTGTTGAACAGTCTGGTTGATTTGCTATTTGTTTGTGGATTATTTACATTTTCTCTGTCTGCTTTTATGTTTGTTTGTTTGCTTGGTTTGTCTATAGCTTTCTGCAGTTTCCCCACACTCTGTGTTGAGATGTGGATTTATTTCTATTTTCCTATTTGAGACTCTTATGCTTCTTAAATTGAAGGTTCATGTTTTTCATCAGTTTTAGAAAATTCTTAGCCATTAATTATTTGAAGGTTACCACTTCTCCACTTTTCCTCTTTTTTCTGGCATTCATATTAGATACACATTGTTCTATTACCTGTCTTTTTACCCTTCTTTAATTATTTCTACTCCTCTATCTTGCTGCTGTATTCTGAGTTAATTCCCCAGGTCTAATCTTCAATTTATTAATCTTCTCTTGGGCTATAGGACTTCCCTGGTGGCTCAGTGGTAAAGAATCCATCTTTCAATGCAGGAGACACAGGTTCAATCCCTGGGTTGAGAAGATACTCTGGAGAAGAAAATAATAATCCACTCCAATATTGTTGCATGAGAATTTTCATGGACAGAGGAGCCTGATTGGCTATAGTCCATAGGGTCACCAAAGAGTCAGACATGACTTAGCAGCTAAACCATGACAACTCTTGGGCAATGTGTAATCTGTTGTATAATGTGTCCAATGACAGTTATAATTTTGGTGATATAATGTTTTATTTCTAAAAGTATGTTTTAAAATCTATTTAGGTGAGGATTTTTTTAATTTGAGGGGTTCCTTATTTTTAGAACTTCTGTTGTGTGTCTTTGATCACCTTAAACATATATTTTTATGTCCTCTGTTAGGTTAGCCCCAGAATCTTTACTGTCTTGGGCCAAATATTATATTAATTTCTTGGTTTGGGAATTTCTGCACCTGGAAGGTAATACAAATATAAGCTCCAAACTCTTATAAGACTTAAGACTGGTTTAACATTCTTGGGGAGGGTTTTGTTGTTTTTACCTAGGACTGAGGCAGGGGCCATTGGAATATCTTTTCATCTTCCAGTGCCAGTACATAGCTTTGTCCCTAGCCCACTGTTTCGTTGTTTAGGACCACACTTTATGTGGGCATCTTATCTCCAGTGCCCCACCTCTCAAGGTTCACAGCTTTGTTTCCTATTCCCAAATGGACAACAAAAAGCCTCCGGCATGATGAGACCAGTAGTCCATCCACTGCATCACCTCCTATCTTTCTGCTTTTCATTTCCCTTTTCCTTTCTTGTGAACTCATTTCTTAACTTTAAAAAGTCCTATATTCCACTCACCATTTTCAAGTGTTTATAGCCTGTGAACTTTTGCATTATCTTGGTCTGTTATCCTGCCAGAGCCCTCTACAGAATTCTTGGTTTGCCTTTCATGCAGATAAGGACAGGGTAGGTCTTTGCATTGTGACGTTCCTATACAAGCAAACATTCCCATGGCAAGATGGGGTGCCCCAAGATGAATAAAAGGAAGAGTGAGGGGATTGTCTAGTCAAAGCTATGGTTTTTCCAGTAGTCATGTATGGATGTGAGAGTTGGATTATAAAGAAAGCTGAGCACCAAAGAATTGAAGCTCTTGAACTGTGGTGTTGGAGAAGACCCTTGAGAGTCCCTTGGACTGCAAGGAGATCCAACCAGTCCATCCTAAAGGAAATCAGTCCTGAATATTCATTGGAAGGACTGATGCTAAAGCTGAAACCCCAATCCTTTGGCCACCTAATATGAAGAATTGACTCATTGGAAAAGACCCTGATGCTGGGAAAGATTGCAGGCAGGAGGAGATGGGGACGACAGAGGATGAGATGGTTGGATGGCATCACCAACTCGGTGGACATGAGTTTGAGTAAACTCTGGGAGTTGGTGATGGACCAGGAGGCCTGGTGTGCTGCAGTCCAAGGGGTCGCAAGGAGCTGGACATGACTGAGCATCTGAACTGATGATTTATATAGGTGGAGTCAAAGGAGAGCAGTTTTTCAGGTGAGGATAAAGGGGCACCAGAGGACAGATTCTGAAAGTCAGCGACACCTTCAGGAGTGAATACGTGTTCTAGCATGGATGGGGGATAGAAAAGATGTGCTTGCCTGTCACCGTGTGTACAGCCCACCGGTCCCTCTTCCTAGAATGCCCTCAGCTCTTCATCCTGCCTTCATCTTTCAAGGCCCATCTCAAATACCTCATCATCTGGAAAGGTTATTTGATTTCTTCCCTGACTCCACACAATTATACAGATGTGGATATACATACCTGTAAATCTCTATCTGAACCACTGTATCATCATCTCAAGCAAATTGGCTTCATTAAATAAGAGTATTAGAATAGACTAGAATAGAAAATGTCAGAACATTATAGGTTTTAAGGGTACATGTTTTTTTATGAAGCTTTCAGTTGTGTGTATATCTACCAGACCTTGGTATAAAATGTATATTTTTTGATGAGTAAGGATACAGAAATTCTTTTTTAAGTTGAATTTAGGAATTCACTGGAGGACCAACAGTTAGGACTGCTTTCACTGCTGAGAGTCCAGGTTCAATCCCTTGTTAGGGAACTAAGATCTCACAAGCCATAGGGAGTGGCCAAAAAAAAAAAAAGGAAAAGAGGAAAAAAGATGCACTTTACTATCCTTTAAGTTCCTTACAGGCATTACTGTAAGGATCTACACATGCACACATACAAATACACGGATATCCCATGTCTAGAAAGTCTCCTTTATACACAGTAGACAGTATTTTTTTTTAACGAATAAGTATATGGATAAAAGGAATGGATAGATGAATGGGTGAAAAAATATTAATATGGTAGCTCAAAAGAATGTAGGATCCTATATGTTTTTCAGGGTCATCTTGCCAACCTCTGAACTGATAATAATGGATTTTGTTCTGTCCTTTGTACCCCTCAGCAGATGAAAACCCTACAGTCTGCTGAGTAGACATTAATTCTTAGCCTCTGCCTCGGGCCATCTAAGGACACCTCATTATTCACTTATACGGTCGCTGCTCCCACTTTACCCAAGCAGTGTGTGGAGAGGAGCATCAGGTTGACTTTTAGCGGTCAGACAGCCTCAGAGTATACGCTCTCATTATCTGCGTCTCTCTATTTATATAGCATCTGTCACAAGGAGTCACAGGCAATTACCTTCTCAATAAACTCTTTTCCAAAAATCAAGACTGTCCAGCCTTTCAAAATTCATTAGCTCCCATTATCTTGACTTTGGAGATTTAATGGGCGAGAAGAGATAAAGCCGAAAACAAAGCGGATTTTCATCCAGGCTGATTTGAATTCAAATTCTGATTCTACCTCTTTAGTGTTGGAAGGCCAGTCAGTTCCTCTCCTTTTTTTTTTTTTTTTCCTCATTTGCAAGAGCCTAGCTCATGGGTGGATGAGAGAAGTCAGGGTAATAGGTGGAGCTCTGACATAATTCTTAGCACCTGCCAGATGCTCTGTTGTCACCATCACCATGATTCTCATGGTCGCCTAGAAACTGGTATCAACTAAATAAATCCCCTAGTGTGTTTCTCTGGCGGTCATCCTGGTGCTTCCTCTCTGTGTTGTTCAGAAGGAGTGGAGGCTTGAGCAGAGTGGTTGGCTGCCTGCTGTTGCCATGCCCTGTTGTTGTCAGGTGGTTGTTCTGAACCCCACTTTGGTGATGAGAAAGGCACAGCCAGAGCTGGTTTGGGCAGAACTGGTGTGGATTTTTAGGGACTTTAGCTCTGAGAGGTGACAGAGGCAAACAAACAAAAGTTTATATGACAAGGTAACACCCTGTTCTCTCACCTTAGAGCCAGCAAAATATCAGTACTTGAGGTTTATGCGGGTATAACTTGTGAGGGCTTAGGAAATGAAACCAGGGATTTGAAGTGGGTCTACGTAGAATGCTTTTCCAAGGCTTTCCAAGAGGAAATTTCACAGTGTCTTGAGGGTAGGGATCTGGGAGACAGGTAGGAACACTGTAGTGTTGGGGAGCCAATGGCCCAAAAGTAAAAGGCTGGATTACTCGACTAAATAAAACACATTCGGAAAATTTCAAGAACTTTCCTTTCTCTCATTCATATATTTAAATTTGTTGAAAACCTCAGAAGGAAAAATAACCTAATTTTATTAGTCATCTAATCAAACTGATTTTTCCTGTTTTATTGAGATAAAATTGATATGTAACATTGTATTGGTTTCAGATGTACAGCATACCAATGTCATATATATCTTATAAAATGATCACCACAATAAGTTTAGTCAACATCCATCACCTTACATGGTTACAGTTTGTGTGTGTGTGTGTGATGAGAAGTTTCTAATGTAATCCTATTTTAAAGGAACTTTTTGAAATTATTTATTTTCAGCTGTGGTGGGTCTTTGTTGCTGCATGGGCTTTCTCTAGTTGGGAAGAGCAGGGGCTACTCTCTCGTCTCACTGGGGTGGCTCCTCTTGTTGCAGAGCACGGGCCCTGGGCTTCAGGAGTTGTGGTTTCCAGGCTCTAGAGCACAGGCTCAGTTGTTGTGGTGCACAGGCTCAGTTGCCCCAAGGCATGTGTGGTCTTCGTGGACCAGAGATAGAACCCATGTCTCCTGCATTGCCAGTCAGATTCTTTACTACTTAGTCACCAGGGAAGCCTGAGCAATCTTGAGATGTACTCTCTTTGTAACTTTCAAACATGCAACTCGGTATTGTCAGCTATCACCCTGCTGTACATTACGTCCTCAGAACTTATGTATGTAATAACCAGAAGTCTGTGCCTTCAAGAATCTTCAGCCACAATTCTCAGACTGCCTGTTCTGTCCACCCTCCTCCCTATAATTTGGCCAATACACAGGAAACTTGGTTTTTCATCAGAGCTCTGCTACCAGCCTGTGCTTCCAACAAAGTCACTTAACTGTGATTCATCATGGTTTTTTCTTTTATGAAGTGTTCACAATCAAGCCCAGTTCTACCTCTGGGGTACATAACAAAAGTAAGCATTAACTCTCCACATTTCTGGGTGAATAAGTCACATCCCAGTGCATCCACTCAGGTTAAAGCCACCATTGTCCTAGCAGGGAGCTGCAGTGAAGCTAAACCAGGTACTGAGCAGAGTTTTCCTCCAGATCTACGGTCTATCAGCATAAAATGCCAATAGGAAGAAGAAGAAATTCTGACTCACCTAAGACTTAGAAAGCAAGTGATTTATTCTCTAATTGAAACCTGGAAAGAGGAAAAGATCTGCATCACCTCAGAGAACACACCCCTTTCATCTTGTCCTTCTTTAGAGCCTAGAACTGAGCAGAACTCGCCTTCCTAGAACAGTCTGATATTTAAAAACACTTTTCGGATGAAAGCCCATGTGACATTGGGAAGGTTTTATTTTTGGAATTGCTCAAGTCTTGATAGCCTCTGCTCACAAAACAGTTAATGGAGGAAATAGTATCCCTGTTTTGAGCTTGGAGCATAGGTGAGGGCTGACAGACAGTCATAGAGATGCTAACTGAGGGATGCAGGGGGGAGTCTTAATAATCACATGACAGGCTCTAACTTGTTAGTTTCACTGGTGGCTCAGATGGTAAAGAATCTGCCTGCAATGTGGGAGACCTGGATTCGATCCCTGGGTTAAGAAGATCCCCTGGAGGAGGGCATGGCAACCCACCAGTGTTCTTGCCTAGACAATCCCTATGGACAGGGGGAGCCTGGCAGGCTAGAGTCCATGGGGTTCCAAAGAATTGGACATGACTGAGCAACTAAGCACAGCTGGTTTGCTAACATAAGAGACACAAGTCAGGGAATTTCTGTTGTTCAGTTGCTCGCTGCTGCTAAGTCACTTCAGTTGTGTCCGACTCTGTGCGACCCCACAGATGGCAGCCCACCAGGCTCCCCTGTCCCTGGGATTCTCCAGGCAAGAACACTGGAGTGGGTTGCCATTTCCTTCTCCAATGCATGAAAGTGAACAGTGAAAGTGAAGTCGCTCAGTCGTGTCCAACTCTTTGCAACCCCATGAACTGCAGCACACCAGGCTTCCCTGTCCCTCACTATCTCCCAGAGTTTGTTCAAAATCATGTCCATTGAGTCGGTGATGCCATCCAACCATCTCACCCTCTGTTGCTGCCTTCTCCTGCCCTCAGTGTTTCCCAGCATCACTCTTTTCAATGAATTGGCTCTTCGCATCAGGTGGCCAAAGTTTTGGAGCTTCAGTGTCACTCCTTCTAATGAATATTCAGAGTTGATTTCCTTTAGGATTGACTGGTTTGATCTCCTCACTATCCAAGGGACTCTCAGGAGTCTTCTCCAGCACTGCAGTTCAAAAGCATCAATTCTCTGGCACTTAGCCTTCTTTATGCTCCAACTCTCATATCCATACAGACTACCATACATGATTTCTATTTTAATATAAGACTAAAAATAAACTAAGGGGTTCCCTGGTGGCTCAGTGGTTAAAAAAAAAAAAATCCACCTGCCAATGCAGGAGACATGGGTTTGATCCTTGGGTGAGGAAGGTTCCCCTGGAGAAGGAAGTGGCAACCCACTCCAGTATTCTTACCTGGGAAATCCCATGGACAGAGGAGCCTGGTAGGCTAGCCCATGGAGTCACAAAGAGTTGGACACAACTTAACAGCTGAACAACAAAAAATAAACTAGAAGTAACACAGAAGAGCGTTTTGGTGTGCAAGTGTTTAAAGAATCCAGGATGCCACTCTTGGTTGTGACTCGAGATCACGCCTATAGGGACAGCAGTTATGGTGAGCTGGCACAAATGTGGAAAGGCTGAGCAATTTGCTATCGACTGCGTTACCACATGTGAATGTGGTTCTAGATTCAGGCAGTCCTGCCTGCGGACACACCTTTGTTCCTTGGCCCTGCATCTCAGGCTTTCAGCTCCTTCTCTACCTGATGTCACAGACTGGCAACAACACAGCTCTCCAGTTAACCCCAAACTGTGTTAAACCCCACACTGTGCTGTGTTAAACCCCACACTGTGCTGTAACACTGACACAGGTGACCTACCACCAACAAACTGAGTACGGAGGGGGTTCTAGTAATTTTAATGAGTTTGACTGTGGCTGTGAGGAAGCATAGCCTTTTGAAAGTGAAATGCACACTCAACCAGCCTCCTCTTAGGATTTCAGACTGGATCCGACATGAGTCAAGAGACTAAAGTTGTTCTATAGTCTATTTGTAGTTGTAAAAGAGCTCTTTCGTTTGTTCTGGTGCCTCTGGCCTGTATATGGATTGAACATTCTGCTGTAGTCCTGTGTTTCACCTCTTCAGATACCTCAGTAGTCTGCTGATGTCTAGATATCAGAAGATATCAGATCCTTTCATCAAGAACTTTTAATAGTTAAGGAATTTGTGAATTAGAAAATCCTGCTGTACTAATTGAAGGACAGAATTACTGTCTCTAATTAAATTGGGATCTTTATATGGTGGATTTTCATGAAAACTATTATAATTAGTCATGCTTATAGCCTGATGAAGTGGAGCGTTAGTCGCTCAGTCGTGTCCAACTCTTTGAACTCGCAGGCAGTAATCGACCAGGCTCCTCCACCCATGGAATTCTCCAGGCAAGAATACTGGAGTCTGTTGCCATGCCCTTCTCCAGGGGATCTTCCCAACCCAGAGATCAAACCTGGGTCTCGTGGACTGCAGGCAGATTCTTTACCAACTGAGCCACTAGGGAGGCCTGATAGCCAGTCACTAACCTCAGTGTTGACATTTTAAGATAACATTTCATCATGATCAGAATTTGCAAATTGGTGGGGTGTTTTTTTCACTGTTGTATATGCCAGTCTTACAACCAGTTGTTACACATATGTCATCTAAGGATGTGCAAATAGCAGAAAGAGCACCTTTAGTATCTCTCTGCACTGTGGATTCAAATTAGCTTTCCAGAAGGACAACCAGCTAGTGTTTTAAGCCAGACTTCTCTTAGTAGAGACTCTCTTGCTTCACAAACCTAATAAGGGAAATGTGAAAAGAATAAAAATAATTTCTAGATTTACTTTCCTACTGAGTATAGAGATAGAATTAAAGTAATGCTGTCCTTAAAGGAGACTGAGAAATAATTCAGGTCAGACAAGAAATATTTATATTACACTTGACAAAGTACTAGATTCTTTTCCAAGTTATAAATAAACATATAACTTTTAAAATAGCTTTTTCTTAGCAAAGCAGCTCAACCTGGCATCCCTTACTTAATCTAGTAAGACTTTCACCAGGAATCTGAAAACTCACCCTAAGCCAGAAGCAAAATACTATTAGTAGCTGAAACCAGACATAATTGTTGAAAGGTTGCATTGGGCTGCTAAATGACGTGGTCTTTCCGATGAGCTCACAAACTCACTTTTTTCTGTATACTGTTCAACTTGAAGTTTGTTTGCCTTGTTAGGAGTATTCTTGGATTCATACAGATGAAAAGTTGTTCTTTTGTGACTGTTAAATGGGCTTTTTCGGCCATGAAATGAAATTTAATATACCATGAGAGTAAAAGTTCGATTGAACCTTACAGCCAATAAACCATATGGAAAGTATCATGAACTCTTTTTTATTTTTATTTTTTAAAGCACCATAGGGCTTTTTATTTCAACTTAACCGTATCCAGTTCAATTCATTCATGAGTGAGGCTATAATTTTTATGGCCAGTGACTATGAGAAGATGATCAAAGTTTCTTCTTTTGGAGAATATAAAACCAGGGGAATGTTGTTCCTCAAGTCATCTCCAGTCTAGCCTTTTTATTATTTGCTTAGCTTTACTACTTATAGAGATATCGTTTTTAACACAAAAGATCATTTGAAAATACATCATTTTTAAAGTGACAGAGAATACCAATAAGAGTAAGTTCATTCAGTTCAGTTTGGTTGTGACATAATAATTAACATGGAAGGCCCATTCTTAAAAGCATTGTGATCTAACACTGCTTTGTTTCTACACAGCATTTTACATTTTGACTTTCCTGAAAGTCAGTGATACAGTTTTAGGCAGCAGCAGTCTTCAGCACCATAGTAATTTTAACTGGCTAAAATTCTAAAAGTCATGCATTAACAAGAAGACATATTCTATTAGGTATTTTTGATTGCCTTTTACAGGTATATCTAATATTTCCAACTTCAGTGATTCTTAAAAGTCAGCATTCCATTTGATTGTATTTTCAAATTTTAGGAATTTCTACTCAATTCATAGGTTGTAGTTATAGAAGTTTGTGGACGGTTAGCTAATATAATCTTTAAATAGTTTTTTGTTTGACCTAACATTGCTTTTTAAAACTGGGGTATGTTCACATACCATGAGGGCTTCCCTAATAGCTCAGTTGGTAAAGAATTCGCCTGCAGTGCAGGAGACCCTGGTTCGACTCATGGGTCAGGAAGATCCACTGGAGAAAGGACAGGCTACCCACTCCAGGATTCTTGGGCTTCTCTGGTGGCTCAGCTGGTAAAGAATCCACCTGCAATGTAGGAGACCTGGGTTCCATCCCTGGGTTGGGAAGATCCCCTGGAGAAAAGAATGGCCACTCACTTCAGTATTCTGGCCTGGAGAATTCCATGGAGTGTATAGTCCATGAGGTCATGAAGTGACAAAGAGTCGGACACGACTGAGTGACTTCCACTTCACATACCATGAGGGCTTCCCTGGGGGCTCAGATGGTAAAGAATCCACCTGCAATGTGGGAGACCTGGGTTCAATCCCTGGGTTGGGAAGACCCCTTGGGGAAGGGAACGGCTACCCACTCCAGTGGAGAATTCCATGGATAGAGGAGCCTGGTGAGCTACAGCCCATGGGGTCACAAAGAGTCAGACACGACTGAGCGACTTTCCTGTTCACTTTCACGTATCATGAAGTTCATCATTTTGTGCAATTCAGTGAGTATTCACAAAGCTGTACAATATCCACTACTAATTCCAGAACACTGCCGGTTAATGGCACTTTAAAAGATAGAGTAAGTAGATTTTGATCTACTTTTTTTTTCAAACCATTACCTTCTGGAGTTTTTATTTTAACGAAAACCATGCCTTTTTTTTTTCTTGGTTAATGTAACTGGGTCATTTCAGTTTTAGCTGGGAAGTTTTGATTGGCTGCATAAATCTGGGTATGTAATGAACATATATAATGATGATCATGAGAATATTGCATATGAAATTGTCTGTTTGGTCTCATGAGTAAAACCAAAATTCAAGATACTTAATGGACTGTGGAACCTTCAGAGGAAGGAAAATGCTTACCCAGGAGTCAAGCCAAATTCTGATTCACAAATGGCCGAGTGGCAGCATTCCCTGTACTCTTCATGCTATTTTTTATCAGAATTGTTTCTTATCAGGTGGTTTTTAACAGAATTGCCTCCCCTCCTCCCTTTGGTCTCCAAGAAAATAAAATGCCTTTCATACAGATGAGGGATTCTTCTCATTCACTCAGTGAAGAGGTTTACTTTAAATCAGTATCATTAAAGTACAATTCATCTACAATAAACTACAGAGGATTAAAATCCATGATTTGATGAATTTTGACAAATCTGCACACCCATGTCAGCATCGCCACCATCCAGATACAGAATGTTTCCATAGTCCTTAGGAGTTCACTGAGGCCCTGTGCAGGCCCATACCACCACCTGGGGCCTCGAGCAACTATTGAACTATGTGGAGGTTAATTCCCAGTTTCTAGACTTTTATATAAATGGAGGCCACATAGGGTGTACTCTTTTGTGTCTGTTTTTCACTGAGCATAGTACATTTGAGGCAGTATCAATTTATTATTTATCAGTAACTCATTCATCTTTATTGTTGAGTAGAATTCCATTTAATGTATATACTGTAAAGAGTCGGACACAGTTGAGCGAATGAACCACACCAGGAACCACAATGTGCTTATTAATACTTAGTTAACTTTAAATGGTTTTTGGGTCAAAACAGAGTGTTTGAGTACAATTTTGACCAACGCAAGTCTTTTTTTCTTATTCTTTTTAAGATTCTTTCCCATTATAGCTTATTATAAGATACTGAATATAGTTCCATGTGCTCTACAGTAGATCCTTATATTTTTATCTGTATTATTTAATACATATAGTAATGTATATCTCCATTCCCAAGCTTTTATTATTCCCTCCTCCCTTCTCGTTTTAGTAACCATACATTTATTTTCTGTGTTTTTGAGTAACCAGCACGTGTCTTGGTTTTCACAGGTCATGCTAACAATTATACTAATGTATATTATATAAGGTGTTGTGATAGTAGCTTACAGATAGACACAGTGCTTTTTAACTTTCAAGTGCAAGTGATTGTACTTTAGGCTATGCATTATACAAAGAATAAGACAAGTTTTTATTTTGGGGCTTTGCTGTCATGTTTCAGATGCAGTAGTTTTAACCTTAACCCTGGCACATGGGCAATAATAATAATAGTTCATCCTTCTGTATAGTACCTGTTGAGTGCAGGCACTGTTGTTAATACTTAAATCATATCAACTCACATAATTTTCACATCCGCATCATGGGATCGGTAGGTACTCTCATGCCCCGCTTCACATACAAGGAAGCAACTTGTCGAAAGTCACACAGTATGTGATGGGCCTGGGACTCAGCACAGACCATCCATCTCCTGGAGTCTTGCTGTTAACCACTATGCTCATGGCCTCTGTGGTTTTTTGGTCAGAGAAGCCTAAGTTGGGAGGTTTAGTAAGATGTACCAAAGGTGGTATAGTTGGGCTTAATGTCCTGATTAAAATCCTGGTTTGATTGACTTCAAAGTTCAAGCTCTAGTCGACTTGAGAGGGAAATGTATGAGAATAACCAGGATGGCTTTTGTTAGGTACCCTGGAACTAAAGAACAGCAGAAGAGCTATGTGAGAGTGAAACCTCTGTCGCTTCTTATAGGAGTGATCAGGGTAAGTGTGGTGGAGTAAATGAACCTTGTACTACAGGTACAATTTCTTTGATAAGAGGTGGTTTGGTTAATCTGAGAAGGGTGTGTGTGTGTGTGTGTGTGATGTGGTGGTGGTGGTGGTAGTGTTCAGACGCTAAGTCATGTCCGAGTCTCTGTGACACCGTGGACTGCAGCATGCCAGACGCCTCTGTCTTCTGCTGTCTCCCAAAGTTAACCCAAATTCATATCCACTGAGTCAGTGATACTGTCTACCCATCTCATCCTCTGCTGCCCCTTTCTCCTTTTGCTTTCAATCTTTTCTGGCATCATGGTCTTTTCCAGTGAATCAGCTCTTCGCATCAGGTGGCCAAAGTATTGGAGCTTCAGTCCTTCCAGTGAATATTCAGGGTTGATTTCCTTTAGGATTGACCTGTTTGATCTCCTTGCAGAGTCTTCTCCAGCACCACAATTTAAAAGCATCAATTCTTCGGCGCTCAGCCTTCTTTATGATCCAACTCTCATATCCATATGTGTCTACTGGAAAAACTGTAGTCTTATCAGAAGATAAATCAGAACATGATTGATTTCACATCCCCAGCAGCATGGCTGGTTAATGTAAACATTTGAGGAGAAGACCAGCCTGTGAGGGACACAGAGAAAGGATATCTAAAGAATTCGGAGGGGAAAAAGTGGGGAATGGAAGGATCTTGGTAGAAAAAGAATCATCAATAGTGTTTCACTGCAGTTAAGAATTCCAAAAGAAAAGTGCTGAGAGATAGCCACCAGATTTGTTGTTCGGGAAGTCACTGGGCTGCTAGGGGCCCAGTTTTCTAGTGATAATACAGGTCAGATTGCAGGTGGTTGAAGAAAGAGTTGGAGAGGAAGGGAAAGACTGAAAGTGTAGATTACTCACTGGAGAACTAAGGATGAGAAGGGAGTAGAAAGAAAGCAGTGGCCAGAGATAGAGGTGTGGTGAAGGCAGACACTAAGATGAAAAGTTCTAAGTGAGCACAAGAGCCAGGGGAGCAGGGCAAGGAGACTGAGCTTTGGGGAGTGAGGAGCTGACTGATGGTTCGAGGTCCCAGAGGAGGCAGGAAAAGATGCATCCACGTGAAAATGTCCACTCAGTGGATGTGGCATGCACAGTTGGGATGTGTGTGTGTGCTCAGTTCAGCCAGTTCAGTACAATCGTGTCCGACTCTTTGCAACCCCATGAATCGTAGCACGCCAGGCCTCCCTATCCATCACCAACTCCCGGAGTTCACTCAGACTCACGTCCATTGAGTCCGTGATGCCATCCAGCCATCTCATCCTCTGTCGTCCCCTTCTCCTCCTGCCCCCAATCCTTCCCAGCATCAGAGTTTTTTTCATGAGTCAACTCTTCGCATGAGGTGGCCAAAGTACTGGAGTTTCAGCTTCAGCATCATTCCTTCCAAAGAACACCCAGGGCTGATCTCCTTCAGAATGGACTGGTTGGATCTCCTTGCAGTCCAAGGGACTCTCAAGAGTCTTCTCCAACACCACAGTTCAAAAGCATCAATTCTTCGGCACTCAGCCTTCTTCACAGTCCAACTCTCACATCCATACATGACCACTGGAAAAACCATAGCCTTGACTAGACAGACCTTAGTCGACAAAGTAATGTCTCTGCTTTTGAATATGCTCTCTAGGTTGGTCATAACTTTTCTTCCAAGGAGTAAGTGCTCAGTCGTGTCCAACTCTTTGTGACCCTATGGACTATAGCCTACCAGGCTCCTCCCTCTATGGGATTCTCCAGGCAAGAGTACTAGAGTGGGTTGCCATTTCCTATCCCAAGGGATCTTCCTAACACAGGAATTGAACCCATGTCTCCTGCATTGGCAGGTGGGTTCTTTACCACTGTGCCACTTGGGAAGCCCCTGCACAGTTGGGATATGTTGGGACAAAAAAAAGTCAAAATACCAACAAAATAGAATGTAAGCCAGAAAAGATGAGAGAAGGTAGCATCTTAAATTTCTTGGTAGCTGCCATAATTTAAGACGAAGACAATGGCAATCCACTCCAGTACTCTTGCCTGGAAAATCCCATGGGCGGAGAAGCCTGGTGGGCTGCAGTCCATGGGGTCGCTAAGAGTCGGACACAACTGAGTGACTTCACTTTCACTTTTCATTTTCATGCATTGGGGAAGGACATGGTAACCCACTCCAGTGTTCTTGCCTGGAAAATCCCAGGGACGGGGGAGCCTGGTGGGGTGCCATCTATGGGGTTGCACAGAGTCGGACGTGACTGAAGCAACTTAGCAGCAGCAGCCATAGTTTAAAAAAAAAAAGCCTGTGGGAGCCTCTCTTTTGTTCAATTAAAATGAATATTAACTTTGTAGCCAATTTTAATTGAGGTTTCCCTTCCAGTGTTCAAATAATGGATTTGTCCTAGAAACTGTTAGGTTTGTTGTAGAAACTGGCTCCTCTGAAATGTGCAAAGCCAGCTGCAAATAGGACAGACTTGCTCAAGAGTTTTTAATTTTTAGAACAAATGCAAAAGATCCCTCCAGATTTGAATCTAACTTCTAATTTCACATCCCCAACGTACCAGGCAGCATCTTACTTGCTGGTGAAAAATGGAAGTGTTGGTTGCTCAATTGTGTCCAATTCTTTTGGGACCCTATGGATTTTAGCCCACCGTCTCCTCTTTCCATGGGATTCTCCAGGCAAGAATCCTGGAGTGGGCTGCCATTACTTGCTGGTACCTGTAGCTAATTTGAGATGTTCTCTATCATTTTCTTGATCTTAGGATTTTTCTCAATATTTTGTGTAAGAATCAGCATGTATTGTCTTGTTTCAAGAAATCTGTTTAGTAACTGAATAGAAGGAAAACCCAGTTTCATCTGTTCCTGTAAGCCCCTTCTTTTCTTCCAAGGAGCAAGCACTTTTAATTGACTGCAGCCATGAAATAGAAAGACGCTTGCTCCTTGGAAGATAAGTCATGACCAACCTAGACAACATATTAAAAGGCAGAGACATTACTTTACCATTAAGATCCATCTAATCAAAGCTATGGTTTTTCCAGTAGTCATGTATGGATGTGAGAGTTGGACTATAAAGAAAGCTAAGTGCCAAAGAATTGATGTTTCTGAATTGTGGTGTTGCAGAAGACTCTTGAGAGTCCCTTGGACAGCAAGGAGATCCAACTAGTCCATCCTAAAGGAAATCAGTCCTGAATATTCATTGGAAGGACTGGTGCTGAAGCTGAAACTTCACTCCTTTGGCCACCTGATACAAAGGGCTGACTCATTTGAAAAGACCCTGATGCTGGGAAAGATGGAAGGCAGGAGGAGAAGGGGGATTACAGAGGATGAGATGGTTGGATGGCATCACCGACTCAATGGACAATGAGTTTGAGTAAACTCCAGGAGTTGGCAATGGAAAGGGGGCCTGGTGTGCTGCAGTCCATGGGGTCACAAAAAGTTGGATACGACTGAGCAACTGAGCTGAAGCCCCTTCTTCCATTAGATCTAAATAGTTTTAATTAGTGCTTACGAGTTCTTATTAGCGAGCTAATCAGGTTGGCATGAAGTAATGCTCATTTTTACCTGTGGATGAACTGAGGGCTGAGTCTTCCACTAGAAGTTCAGTGATCCCTGCAGGCATCAAGATACAGAGGTTATCTTCAAGGTGACTCCAAGCCCTGGATCCCTGATTGCCCCTCTTGTAGGGGAGAGACTTCTGTGGGAGAAATGGCCAATATTCTGAACTGGGGCTTCTTGGGCTTATGCCTTAGGTATGTTTCCAAGGTTGGGTCAAAGTAGGCACAAATAATATCTAATGGGAAAAAAGCATGTCAGACATGAGGATGTTTTGAACTCTGTTTTCTTTGGTTCAGCCTGAGGAAAGTGCCTGCCGCTGCAGGTGGTGGTCCTAGATGAAATGCTTGAGCAGCATTCTCTGCTCTGAAGGGGCCAGCTCACTGCTCATCACTGCCCCCTGTTCCGTGTTCTGGTAAAGGAAAGAGATCCCAGTTGCAGAAGTTGAGCTCTGAATATTTTCTGTTAACTACTTCAGTCAGTTCAGTTCAGTCGCTCAGTCATGTCTGACTCTCTGACCCCATGGACTACAGCATGCCAGGCCTCCGTGTCCATCACAGACTCCCAGAGTTTACTCAAACTCATGTCCATTGAGTCGGTGATGCCATCCAACCATCTCATCCTCTGTTGCCCCTTCTCCTGCCATCAGTCTTTCCCAGCATCAGGGTCTTTTCCAGTGAGTCAGTTCTTCACGTCAGGTGGTGAAAGAATTGGAGTTTCAGCTTCAGCATCAGTCCTTCCAAAGAATATTCAGGACTGATTCCCTTTAGGATGGACTGGTTGGATCTCCTTGCTGTCCAAGGGACTCTCAAGAGTCTTTTCCAACACCACTGTTCAATTTGGCACTCAGATTTCTTTATAGTCCAACTCTCACATCCATACGTGACTACTGGAAAAACCATAGCTCTGACTTGGTGGCCTTTGTTGGCAAAGTAGTGTCTCTACTTTTAATATGCTGTCTAGGTTGGTCCATGTGTAGAGTCTTCTCTTGTGTTGTTGGAAGAGGGTGTTTGCTATGACCAGTGCATTTTCTTGGCAAAACTCTATTAGTCTTTGCCCTGCTTCATTCTGTATTCCAAGGCCAAATTTGCCTGTTACTCCAGGTGTTTCTTGGCTTCCTACTTTTGCATTCTAGTCCCCTATAATGAAAAGGAAATCTTTTTGGGTGTTAGTTCTAAAAGGTCTTGTAGGTCTTCACAGAACCGTTCAACTTCAGCTTCTTCAGTGTTACTAGTTGGGGTGTAGACTTGGATTACTGTGATATTGAATGGTTTGCCTTGGAAACGAGCGGAGACCATTCTGTCGTTTTTGAGATTGCATCCAAGTACTGCATTTCAGACTCTTTTGTTGACCATGATGGCTACTCCATTTCTTCTGAGGGATTCCTGCCCACAGTAGTCGATATAATGGTCATCTGAGTTAAATTCACCCATTCCAGTCCATTTTAGTTCGCTGATCCCTAGAATGTCGACGTTCACTCTTGCCATCTCTTCTTTGACCACTTCCAATTTGCCTTGATTCATGGACCTAACATTCCAGGTTTCTATGCAATATTGCTCTTTATAGCATCGGACCTTGCTTCTATCACCAGTCACATCCACAGCTGGGTATTGTTTTTGCTTTGGCTCCATCCCTTCATTCTTTCTGGAGTTATTTTTCCACTGATCTCCAGTAGCATGTTAGGCACCTACTGACCTGGGGAGTTCCTCTTTCAGTATCCTATCATTGTGCCTCACATGCTAGTAAAGTAATGCTCAAAATTCTCCAAGCCAGGCTTCAGCAATACGTGACCTGTGAACTCCCTGATGTTCAAGCTGGTTTTAGAAAAGGCAGAGGAACCAGAGATCAAATTGCCAACATCATGGAAAAAGCAAGAGAGTTCCAGAAAAACATCTATTTCTGCTTCATTGACTATGCCAAAGCCTTTGACTGTGTGGATCACAATAAACTGTGGAAAATTCTGAAAGAGATGGGAATACCAGACCACCTGACTTGCCTCTTGAGAAATCTGTATGCAGGTCAGGAAGCCACAGTTAGAACAGGACATGGAACAACAGACTGGTTTCAAATAGGAAAAGGAGTACGTCAAGGCTGTATATTGTCACCCTGCTTATTTAACTTCTATGCAGAGTACATCATGAGAAATGCTGGACTGGAAGAAGCAGAAGTTGGAATCAAGATTGCCGGGAGAAATATCAATAACCTCAGATATGCAGATGACGCCACCCTTATGGTAGAAAGTGAAGAGGAACTCAAAAGCCTCTTGATGAAAGTGAAAGTGGAGAGTGAAAAAATTGGCTTAAAGCTCAACATTCAGAAAATGAAGATCATGGCATCCAGTCCCATCACTTCATGGGAAATAGATGGGGAAACAGTGGAAGCAGGGTCAGCCTTTTTTGGGGGGCTCCAAAATCACTGCAGATGGTAACTGCAACCATGAAATTAAAAGATGCTTAGTCCTTGGAAGAAAAGTTATGACCAACCTAGATAGCATATTCAAAAGCAGAGACATCACCTTGCCGACTAAGGTCCGTCTAGTCAAGGCTATGGTTTCTCCAGTGGTCATGTATGGATGTGAGAGTTGGACTGTGAAGAAGGCTGAGCGCCGAAGAATTGATGCTTTTGAACTGTGGTGTTGGAGAAGACTCTTGAGAGTCCCTTGGACTGCAAGGAGATCCAACCAGTCCATTCTGAAGGAGATCAGCCCTGGGTGTTCTTTGGAAGGAATGATGCTGAAGCTGAAACTCCGGTACTTTGGCCACCTCATGCGAAGAGTTGACTCATTGGAAAAGACTTTGATGCTGGGAGAGATTGGGGGCAGGAGGAGAAGGGGATGACAGGATGAGATGGCTGGATGGCACACAGACTCGATGGATGTGAGTCTGAGTGAACTCCGGGGAGTTGGTGATAGACAGGGAGGCCTGGCATGCTGCGATTCATGGGGTCGCACAGAGTCAGACACGACTGAGCGACTGAACTGAACTAGGTTGGTCGTGACTTTTCTTCCAAGGAACAAGTGCCTTTTAATTTCATGGCTGTAGTCACTACCTGCAGTGACCTGGGAGCCCAAAAAAAAAATTGTCTGTCACTGGTGAAAGTCTAAGTCGCTCAGTTGTATCCAACTCTTTGTGACCTCTTTGGAATTCTCCAGGCCAGAATACTGGAGTGGGTATCCTTTTCCTTCTCCAGGGATCTTTCCAACCCAGGGATCGAACCCAGGTCTCTTGCATTTGTGGGCGAATTCTTTACCAGCTGAGCCACAAGGGAAGCCCAAGAATACTGAACTGGGTAACCTATCCCTTCTCAGATCTTCATGACCCAGAAATCGAACTGGGGTCTCCTGCATTGCAAGCGGATTCTTTACCAACTGAGCTATCAGGGAAGAACACACATGTGTATTATAAAATCTCACTGATGATGACATCAAAATCCTGTCAGTGATGCATAAATGTGTTGTTATACAAACATACTACAGCTTCAAGACTGGAGAAGTTTGATGTTTGTTGTTCCTTTTTAAAAATTTGGTTATTTTTGTAGCATCCTACCATTAAAAGGGTTCCTCTAAATTATATAATGAGAATTAAAGTTGTAACAATGTTATATTTTTCTAAGTGAAAGGGACAATTACCCTTCATAATGTTTCTTTTCTCCTTTTTGTGATGCAGTTTTCTAGTTATACTTGGAAGCTTCCAGGAAGCTAAAATTAAAGGTTTAATTAACTTTAGTGGGGTGGGTGTTGCCCCAGGAAAAGAGGTGGAAGTTAGTTTCAGCTCCTGCACATTATGAAAGAGGTTACACATCTTAATTTTATCTAGTTCTAGTAATAATAGTATTGAAAGGAATTTTAATAATAGTAATAACTCTCAATTATTGAGTACTCTGTGTCATTCATCTTGCATTTCTATGAGGGAGGTTGGCATCATGTATCCTTACATTACCTTAAAGTTAACTGAAGCTTAGAGAAGTTAAGTGAGATCCACTGAGGGACCTCGGAGTCAAAGTCAAATCTCTCACAATCCACAGTCCATGCACTGAACTGTTACAGAATAATTAAAAGACATTAAAATAGCATCTCATAAGCAAGGTTGGTGACATATTTAACAAATTTAGTATGTTCATATTAACTCCAGCGACATTGCTAAGTGGCATGTTTATTGAAATAGCTCTTAAGATTAGTAATAATTAGTAACATTTGAAATTAGCGAAGTCCTACCTATGTGGGGCACATTGGGGATTTTAGGGGGCCACTAAAAGTTCAGAAGTAGAAAATTATTTACTAAATAAGCCCCTTGTATCTCCGATATAAACCACCTTTTGATAAAGGAGACTCTAGACCTGTCTCACTGCCGTGTCTATGGCACTGCTGTTGCCATCTTTTCTCTTACTTACAGATTACAGAGAGGTCCAGTGTGGAAAGGCTGTAAAATGAAAATGTAGTCAACATGCACTGAAGTTGTTTGGAAATGGAGGTGGAAGTCAGTGGCCTTTTAGGCAGGTATGGACACAGAGAGCTTTTAGAGTCGTGTTTTCTTAAGAGAGGGAGAGGTTGGAACATCCTGAGGTGTGAGAAGCACAAACAGGGACCTTTCTCTTTCCCTTTGGAAGTGCTTGAAACCCCTACTGGTTTCTTCGTGACAGGCGAAATCCTCTTGGATGGGTCGGGACAGCAGTGCTCTTTGATTCAAGGGAAGCAAACTTGAAGAAAAGCTCACAGTGCAGGCTGAGAAGGGCAGCTTGCTTTTTCACATGGCAGGCGAGATGTTCGCCACCCAGATCCTGCCTAGAAATGGGAAGAAATGGAGGGGTTTCCTTCTGTAGCTCCATTAGGAAAAGATAAAGAGTTGTGTCCCAGATGGTGCAGTGGTAAAGAATCTGCCTACCAGTGTGGGAGACACAGAAGACTAGGGTTCGATCCCTGGGTTGGGAAGATCCCCTGGAGAAGGAAATGGCCACCCACTCCAGTATTCTTGCCTGGAGAATCCCGTGGACAGAGGAGCCTGGTGGGCCATAGTCCATGGGGTTGCAAAGAGTCAGACATGGCTGAGCACACACAGCACACACAAAGGCTTGGATAAGTGCTGTCGAAACCAGGTTGAAATGCCTTATTCCATCTTAGAAAGTGAGACATTATTGAAAAAAAAATTAATGATAACCCAAGTGATACATCATGATACCCTGCTTTTAGTTTTTGGTGTTTTTTTTTTATGGAAAATTTCAAACATGGACTAAAGTGGGAAGACCGTGTAATGAACACTGTGATCATCTCAACAGTTACTCTCATGGCCCATTTGTTACAGTACCCCCAGCACCTCTCCCCAGAAGTATTTGCAGGAAACGCTAGAAACCATTTCATTCAGTCTCTAAGTGTATCTCTAAAAGGTTGATTCTTTTTAAACAAGACCATTGCAACACCTAAAAAGTTAAAATCATCCTATAACATTATCAGGTATCTAATGTGTTCAAATCACTGATGGTCTCATGAATCTCGTAATTTCTCTTAAAGGATTATTTGCATCAGAATCCAGATCAAATCCACATAGTGCAATAGCCTTTTTAAAAAATCAATAGACTCCACCTCCATTTCTCTTTGCACCTTTTATTGAAGCAGTGTCTTTCTTTATTTCAGTTTCTTTCCATCTGGATCTTGCCAATTGCATCCCTGTGATTTAGTGTAACATATTCCTCTTATTCCTTCCTAATTCTTGTATTTCCTAAAAATTGGAAATGTATCTAAAGACTTGGTTAGATTCAGGATTTTTGTTTTTTGTTTGGGTCAAGACTGTTTCATAGTATTTGCTTCCATTAGGAGGGACAGCATCCGTTTTGCTCTCTTTGTCCTGTGTGCAATCCCTCATGTTCAGTGCTGAGTCTGTTGGTGTTTTGGGTTTGTTCAGCGCTTCTGTTCACTGTCAACCCAGTGAGCTGGAGCTTCTGGGAAAGGTCAAGTTATAGGCTAAGTGCCGGGGTCCAGCCCCAGTGGGTCCAGGGAATTCGAAGTGGAGATGGCGTTGGCGAAGAAAACTTATTTATTTATTAATATAAGATTAGATTAGGAAGAAATAGTGTAGTAGGAAAATTAAGTGGAGAAAGAAGGCTGAATAACCTGGCTTCCAGGGAAGGCCAATAAAATCTCCAGACAAGAGATTTGCACCATCTACATGGGGCCACCGGCGCCTGCTTGAATCTCTAAGGGTGCCCCACCTTGGGCTCCCTTTCGTGCGGGGCTTGAAAGCCGGGGCAAGTAAGTAGACCTGGCGAGCCCCCTGGTCCAGATGGGAATTCAGCCTGAAATTATAGTGAAGAGGAGAGGAAAGAGAGAGAGAGACATGGAGGAAACCAGTCCAGCGACTAGCTTCGGCCTCTATTGTTCAGAAGGCCTTTTATGCTTTTGATAAAACATGAAGGTCAGTGGGTATACAGCGTTAACAGCCCCCCCTTTTTTTTTTTAATAAGGGTTTGTCCACCAGAAGACTTGTTTGTGTTGATCTTCCCAAGGTCTGGCGCCACTCTCAGAAAAGCACTAAACAAAGTTACATTCTTACACAGCAAAGATACAGCAACTTATAACAAGTAAAGGGAGTACAATGATTTACAGCAAAGAGAAGCAATCAACTCAAAAGTCTAGTGTTGCTAACATCAAAGCCACTACATATCTTTTTCTACATCCTGCTTGCATTGAGTAACGTCCTTCCAGGTGCCTAAAAGATAAAGAATATGGAGGTCTTGCAGCAATCCTTGAGTCAACAGTGAAAACCCATCACCAATATGATTTTTAACTCTTTAGAAGAGGCTCTGTATCTTTAAGATGCTTTTAAGCTTTGTACCTCTCGAAGTTGGGGGCTGTAAGCAATTCACAGGCTGTGAGAAGTCTGGGGAACCTGTTGGGCAAGCTAGAGAGCTATCAGAGGGGGTTTAACTGAAACATCCCTTTCAAATGCAGAAGACTAAAGCTCTGAGTTGACTTTTTCCCAGAGAATATCAGAAGAATGGAAAAGCAGAGTGCAGAGGCCGGCAGATTCTTATTTTGGGGGATGGGGTGGGTGGATGCTCAGGAAATGCTGTGGGGAACCCCTGAAGTTTGATCACGCCCTGCATATGCCAAACTTCCTTCCACGTGACCTTGTCATGGGCGGGATTCCAGCTTTGGACCACTAAGAATTTTCTGGAATTTGTCACCCCCACAGTTTTGAGTTTTTTAGAATGATTTTTGAAAAACAAAAGTGTCATTCAATTCAATTAATGAACCTTTAGTAAATAAGTAAATTTGCACTAAAATACAGAACAAAGGCAATTTTTAAAAGCATACAAAGCACACTGTTCTTACTGGACAAATGAGTCCATTATTTTGAGCCTCCTCCATCATAGTAAGTTTTTACTTGTTCTAAAAGTACCTGATGTTTAATCTGTGTTAATCTCATTTTTCTGCCTGCCATGCAGGAGACCTGGGTTCGATCCCTGGGTTGGGAAGATCCCCTGGAGGAGGAAATGGCAACCTACTCCAGTATTCTTGCCTGGAGAACCCCATGGAAAGAGGAGCCTGGTGGGCTACAGTCCATGGGGTCGTAAAGAATTGGACACTACTGAGCAACTAAGCACAAATCTCATTTTACTGCTTATTTGTTGCTCTTTGAGAACGACTTGGTGTTGACTGTGCACACCTTGGATTCTTACAGACCTCAGGTGGCATGTGCTGATCTGCAGGAGAATCTTAAGCAGAACCATGCCTCTGCAGTTCTCTTTTCTCAAGTGGGCATGAGCCTGATGGACTGCTCTGTGTTCAGATGACTCTCTTCTGAGCTTGAGCAAGTTTGTTTCCCTTCTTGCTTTCATTCCCCTTGCCCTTCCTTTCTTCCCTTTTTCTTTCTTCCTTTTCCCTGTACTTTTTAGCCAGTACAAAACGATCTTCCCCAGGTCTACTTTTTAACCTCTTGACACTGATAAAATCTATGCTGGTGCAAAGATAACTTCGGGGAATGTTAAAAGGTAAACTTGATTCTCTGTGTCAAAAGCAGTCTTTCCAAATGCATAGGGATACATTCATCTAATGGAAGTATGTATGTGTGTTCAGTCATGTCCGACTCTGCGACCCCATGGACTGTAGTCCCCCAGGCTCCTCTGTCCATGGAATTTTCCAGGTAAGAATACTGGAGCAGGTTGCCATTTCCTACTCAAGGGGATCTTCCTGACCTGGGGATTGAACTTGCATCTCTTGCATTGCCAGGCAAATTGTTTTAACACTGCACCACCTATATTCATCTAAGATAACTATAACTATATTCATCTAAGAAGCCTTAATGAAAAGTTTCAGCTCTGTACTAGGAGTGTAGAGAGACAGATAAGTTACAACACCGGAAATGCTGGCAAGAATAGATGCAAACCAAGTGCCATGTGACAACGAATAGATGACTCTACTTGGGGAAGGTGGGGAATAGCTTAATCCTGGAAGTGACATTTAAACTAAGTCTTCAAAGAATATGATTAAGACAGCATATTTGTGTAAGAACAGTTTGGGAGAACTCAGTATAAAGATATGTTGCTTTACTGGGGCATGGAACTCAAGTAATGGGCTAATTGGCTTGACTTAGGAGTATAGCAGTAACTTAACAGGATTACTATCTTTTATGTTTGGGGTATAAGTCTTTTGTGGTTGAGAATTTCTTAAAAATTTCTGATATTTAATGGGGTCCTCAAAATAGTGGTGAACATTGAACAACAGTTATTGTTGCAGAACTGTACACTTCAAAATCGTTAAAGCGGTCAATCTGGTGTCATATGCATTTTGCCACACTGAAAAGTATATTAAAAAGTGTATTACAACAAAACAGACACATGCCAGTAAGAGGATCTCTTAGTTGGAGAAACTGGACATCATCAGCCTAGAGATATGATTAATTTGGCATTTGTTTAGCTATTGCCAAGCCCCTCCCTGCCCTGTGACTTTAAGTGCTGGGAAAAAGAGAGGGTCTTGTCACTAGGGGTGGCCATCAGCTGATCACTCTTTGGATGTGTGTTTGAACAGGGTAATTCTGTTGATACATTGTGATGTGAGTTTACTCTGTGCTAAGTGCCGTGAAAGGGTACATACACAGAGCTTTGCAGGCATGTGGGGGTGTGGAGCAGGTGTTAGGAGAGGACTCAGTGAAAGGCTTCCCTGAGGAAGTGACGGTGGGCTGAGATTCGACTAGTGAACAAGTCTAGGTAATACTCAGCATTTCAGCTTCTTATCCCCCACTGGCAGGAACACTGTGTTGGTCAACATTCCCCGCCAAGTCTCGTTTGACACCTTGTGAGTCCTCGGATTGCTGTTGAGTGATGAGTAAATAAAACAAGGAATAGAAATGTTTCTACTGGGTTTGTTCCAGAGATGTCCGTGGAACCTGGCCCCACCTGTTTTTACCTCTTTGGTTTCACATTTGTATTTTTGTTTTACAAAGGACTTCAGATGACATTAAAACATAGGAAATGCTTCATAATTTATTTGCCGAATTTGTGTTCTCATACAATCAACTGACTCTGTCTCTTCTTTATTTGTTCTTCTTTGTTCTCAGTTACATTTTGATATCGGCCCTTCCACCTGTGTGTTCAAGATAATATACTCTGAAGAGAAAATGTTTATTAGCCCTTAAAAACAAAGCAGGCTCTTCATTTTTGATGAGTCTGCATTTTGAAGCTGTGTATTTTGCAGATGAGACAGGGCAGTTAATTCACATGGTTCTTGATTAAGCTTCATGTACCCAGACTGAGCCCATCTTTTTAAGAACAGAGACCCTAGGGGCTGGAGTGGGGCACACATTCACCTTAGGCGTGTATCGTCTTTGCGGTGGCGGAGAAGATTGGAGAAATGAAACAAGGAAAGGGTCCGTGTGGTCAGCAAAATGTGAATGGACTCTTTCCAGAACATCTACCTTGGCTCAAGTAAAGCTTTAGTTTTTGATATATAACATTTTACATGGTTTCTAATCTTAAACCAAATTTGGATCAGCATTAGCTTCCATATATATCAAAGAATGATAAGGATAAGTAGTTATAAGGGGGGAGGGGGCTTCGGCATTGGGCGATTGTGTTCACCTATGGCTGATTCGTGTCAATGTATGGCAAAACAAATACAGTATTTAAAAAAATAAATAAATTTAATTTAAAAAAAAAATGCCCTCCTGAAAGGTCAGTGAAGTCTTCTTAATGTAAACAAAGACATCACAGTTAGGACATTTTGTTTGTGTAGACCTTTGTCACTACCCAGATTATTTTTGCTGAGATTTGGATGTGTTACAAGTCAAAAGATCATGCTCAAAATTCAGCAGTTACACCTAGTAACTGTGTGATTGGTAGGCTGTCCCTAAACACCAGACTAATAGTTAGGCCTAAGGTAAGTCCCCTACATACAAACTTTCAAAGATGTGAACATACCCTTGTACACCATTGGTGTACTGTAATACTGTAGTTTTCAAGGTTATGTAAGATTTAAAATATTTCCTTTATTTTATGTTTGTTTTTATGTACGTGTTATTTGTGTGACAAGTATTATAAACCTATTACAGTACAATACGATATAGCCAATTATGTTAGTTGGGTACCTAGGCTAACTTTATTGAATTTATGAATGCTCTTTTGGGATGGAACTCATTCGTATGTAGGGGACTTAATGTATTTTGTTTCTAAATCTTGGGACCTGAAATGGTATGTCACTTTCAACTTTTTATTATCTGTGAAGTTCTGAGATGGGTACTAAAATTTCAAACAAATTCCCTAGTTTTTATCATGTGATTTTCATTGAAATACATAGGACCAATTACTACTTCAGATTTGAATGTCTTGGTCAAATATGTGAAGATGAATAGCAAAAATCCTGGTGGTAGTGATCAAATACCATACTTTAAGGTTTGAATAGTAAAGAAGAGTTTCTTATTTAAAAACTGTCATCTCTTTCTCCCATAAAGGAAGAAATAGATGAGAAAATTTTTAACAATAATGGCCTTTCTTTTGAAATATTTAAGAGCCTCTGGTAATTTTTTTTTACATGTTTTTCTTTCTAGGAAAAGCCATTGACAAAATCTCTACAACGTGGAGAAGACCCCCAGTTTGATCAAGTATGTAATATGTATTATATACTGGTTTTTATTTATTTCAAAATGTACAAAGCTAAGGGCTGAGGACTCGCTATGGCATGTAGATGAACTTCCTCAAGGAGGAGGCAGGGGTGTGAACCTAGGAACTGAGACCTGCAGCTTTTACAGTGACAACTTATAGTAGCCATTCAACAAATGCCTGTTGGTTTGAAGTGCTGAAGTAATATGAGTAGGTCCTCAATTGGTTGTTTATGCGGGATCTTTGTGTATAAGAATTAAAGGAACTGAGAAAAGATGAAGCAACTTCCATTTAAAAACTTTTTGAGATTCTTCTGAATAAATGGTACCATTGATGACCAGATCTCTGCACTAGAGCTTACTTATGTTTGCATCCAATATTCTGTTGAATGCCAACTATGTGCTTGACATGGCACTAGGCTCTGGTGAGATGAAATCAAGGACAAATGTTAGCCTTTCAAGAATTCACAATCCTGTGAGAGAGAAACTACCTAAACAGTAATAATTAAAAAACAAAAACAAACCAATGTGGTAACTTAGGGTCTCATTAGAGAAAGTGATGAATGAGTAAAACAATTTAAAACAATAAATACAAAGAAAGTCCTTTGAAAAATAGATCAGGATTGGTTAAAGGACTTCTGGCTCTAAACAGTAGATGATAAACATATTCTGGTTGAGTCACTTCGGAAGGGCTTTATATGTGTTTAGAACGGTGAATAATGGTATCAGAGGAGGCTGGAGATGTGTGTGTGGTGTTTCCTAAACTTCTGTAGTTAATGACAGAGAGGACAGCATGTTCTTTAAAAACCTTGCTTGGTGCCAGTGGAGGAGACAAAGTCCTGCTGGATGCTCGGTGGGCTGGTCTAACACAGTGGGGGTTTTATATTGTCTTATGGAGAACACGTGCAGAGTACACTTTCCATAGCTTTGAAATAGCCTTTAATGTGGTGTCTAGAGGAAAATTCTTTGGCTGTTAAGGTCCAGATGTGTTCTACCCAAAAATGTAAGGACTAACTATTGAGATAGAATCCCCCATTTTCTATTTTACAAGCTGTCCCTTGAGTGAGATCTCACAAGTCTGCACTCACAGCCAGTCTTGGAGGGCTGAGGCGGCCCTGGCTTTGCACTCTGTTGCTGGCAGAGCTGGCTGTTTTCTGGAACGCTGGTGGAGTGGAGTGTGGGCTTCATCCCTCTGGGTCATGGAGCTGTCCTCTCATCTCACATTATCCTTAGTTGCTGTCACCTGCTTCTCCTTGGGCGGTCAGGGACCTGGAATGAGCGAGTGAGGTCATCACTTGGGGATTATAGTCATACAAGTGTGGCTCTTTTTGTTCTCTTTAAGAATGTGAATATTATCTGTCTTCCACAATTTTCACTCTATTTTATCTTCTTTATCTCTATCCTCTTAGATTATCACTCTGTGTTCCTCAAAAAATTGTGTTTTTTCCCCTCCAGCTTAATGTACTTCTCTCTTTTTCCTCCTGGAGAAGAGTACTTTTGCATTCTAACATTCCATATAGTAGTTATCCCCAATAATTTAGCTTACACACAATTTCTCATTTATTATTCAGCACTCTTTCTGCATTTCAGCATTGTGGGAAAGAGACAGACTCTGGAATTAGATGGACCCAGGTTTAAATCCCAACTTTGTTGCTTAATTAGCTATAACACTTTTAACCCTGCTACTCGAAATGTTGCAATGCAGATTCTCTGCCCTGCTCCCATCCACTGAGGCAGACTCTACAGTTTAAGGAGATCCCCAGGTGACCGCTACACACACTGACACCCAAGAACCTCTGCTTGTAACACAGATAAATAGATAAAAATGTGTGCTCAGTCATGTCCAACTCTTTGTGACCCCATGGACTGTAGCCCACCAGGATCCTCTGTCTGTGGGATTCTCCAGGCAAGAATACTAGAGTGGGTTGCCATTTTCTTCTCCAGGGATCAAACCCACGTCTCCTGCATTTCCTGCCTTGTTAGGAAGATTCTGCCACTAGCACCACCTAGGAAAGTTGTAACATATCTCTCTGTATTAAAGACACTTCTGGAGTGAACCTATAGTGAGACAGTCACTGAGAACTTTCAAATAAGGCACATAAGATTATCCTCTGATGGTAAAATCATCAGTTTATGTGTGAACCAGGAGAGAACCAACCCACAAAATCTGTCTTATTTGAAAGAGATAGCACGACTCCCAGGCCAGAAGGAAATTTGACTGGAGTTGTTCCCCTGTGGGTTCAGCGGAGGAAAAACAAAAAATTCAGCCAAATCACCTTTCAAAGTGCTGGTGTACTGTTACCAGCAAATGATAAGAATTGTGGTTCTATGTCAAGGCCATGAATGTATCAAGCTCCTTAGCATTTTGATATCAAAGGTCCAAATTCTGTAATTCCCCTTACTCCAATTCCAGGCAGAAGGATTTTAATCTAAATTCACACAGAGGTCCATCTGTGGAAGAACATTCTAGGGACGCCTCCTTGGTGCTACAGACTCCATTGAAGGAGCCTGGTGGGTTCCTTCCTTCCATCGAAGGAACTGGAGGGTTCTCAGTTCCTGCTGATAAAAAACTCCTATGTGAATGAGAATTAATAAAGACACACAAGATTTCCAACAGCATTCTGAAAACATACTGCCACTAACTTATTTTAAATGTGTAAATTACTCAGCACTTGAAAGGAAAATAAATGAAAAACTGTCCTGGTAATAAAGTTCTTTATTCTAGCAAACATTTATTGAGTGTGTGTGTGTGTGTGTGTGTGTGTGTGTGTGTGTGTGTGTGTGTAAGTGTACATATACACACATACACACAAAAACCCTGTGTGAGACAGAGATGTAAGATGTGGTCCCTGCATTCAAGATAGGAAGGAATCTGACTGAGGAAGACCTTGATGCCAATTGGAAGGACCTCACCATCTGCATGTCAATAGCTGAAAGATCAAAATAACTTGATGTTAAAGCCCATGGGAACAGTGTCCATGACTAGAGAGATCCTTCAGTTCAGAGGCATTTTGGGAGTTGAGGCATTGATAATGATTTGAGGCAAAAAGGGCCGTAACTAAGATGGAGGCAGAGAAGTAGAAAGAAAGGATGATTATAAGCAACATTATATAAGAAGAATCAATATTGATTAAGAAAAGGAGAAACAAAAAGTTCCTGTAGTTTTCAACGAAGATTTGGAGTCATTTCCATTCTGTTTAACAAACATCGAGTGCCCGAAGCACGCCAGGGTCTGTGCAGAGTGCTGAGTTTACAAAGCAGTGAGGGGGTTTCTACCCTCAAGGAATTCTCAATTCTAGGAGAAAGACAGATACCTGAACAAGTAGAGCTACAATGTAAATAGAAGGTATGGTTCAAGTGCGGTGGAACTCGGGTAAGGGAGCAGCTAAGGATTCTAGAGGATGAGACAGAGGATGAGATGGTTGGATAGCATCACCGACTTGATGGTCATGAGTTTGAGCAAGCTCTGGGAGTTGGTGATGGACAGGGAAGCCTGGTGTGCTGCAGTCCATGGGGTCACAAAGAGTCAAACATGAGTAAGCAACTGAACTGATTGGAGGATTTTAGAGGATGAGGTGGTTGGATAGCCTTACTGATGGCATCAATGGACATGAGTTTGAGCAAACTCGGGGAGATGGTGAAGGACAGGAAAGCCAGGTGTGCTGCCGTTCACGGGGTTGCAAAGAATCAGACACGTGAGTGAGTGAACAGCAACAAAGGATGCTAGAAAGAAGGGCAGGTGTGTTACAGTACTGTGGCAAGAGTAGAAATCAGGTTTCAGGAAGAAAGCGAAGCAGGAAGAACAAGCATCAGCAGTACATGGTGGGCTGATGAAGCAGTTGGCCAGAAGAGGGGCCAGTCTTTGCGTGGGTCAGAGAGGGGAGAGCAGAGTCAAATGAGGGCTGTGTGTGTCTACAGAACCCTCTTCTGCCACATGTAATTCAAGAGCTTAAGGCTGTGCCTTTCTACCAAGCATATGTCCTTTTTTTTTTTAATTGTTTCCTGTGTACAGGATTATAATTTGATTTCAATATGCACTGCAGTGCACTCAAAGTTTAGCTTCCATCTGTCACCATAAAGGTGACCCCATGTACCCTTTCTCCTGTCCACCACCTCTTCCCTGTGGTGACCACTTCTCTGCTCTCAGTATCTCCTTGCTTATTTTTGTTGAGTTTGCTCATTTATTTGAGTGTGTGTTCGTTCTTCATTTACATTTGGGCTCAACACCCTTTTTCAGGATGGTTGAGGTTTCTGAGAATCATTCATGACTTCTGATAATTGGTTTTTTCAACAGATTGTTTCTGGTTCCAGAGCAGTTTCTATCTCAGGGTCTTTTTAGAGTGAGGGTCTCATTCACTTTAGAGTGAGCTGTGCCTGCAGTGAGCTCACGGAGTCTGGAGTTGCTGCTTTTCTTGTTCAGAGCTGATGTAGGACACGCATTGCTCAGTGGCATCTCCAGTAACTGTCTGGGAGGCACTGTGTTCGCGTCTGCTAGGTGCCAGAAAAGTTGGCTTAGTTCAAGAATGCAAGCTAAACAAAAGGTTCCAATGGACACCTTGATAGTTTGTGCTTGAGTATGAGATAGGTAGGTCTTTGTTTTTCCCCATTGTGATTGTCCTGGGTTCCCACAGGGCACTGATTACAGGGCCTCCGGCCTACCCAAATGCCAAAATCTGCAGATACTCAAGTTTCTTATGTAAAGTGGCGTAGCATTTGCATATAACCTACACACATCCTCCCGTATACTTTAAATCATCTCTAGATTACTTATGATATGCATTACAATGTAAATGATACATAAATAGTTATAAATAGGATTCGTATCATTGCCAGAAAGTCGCAAATTGAAGTTTTACTTTTTGGAACTTCTGGAATTTTTTTCCAAATATTTTTGAACTGTGGTTGGTGGAATCTATGGATCCAGAGGGCTGAGTCTATACCTAAAAGCAACGTTTATCCACACTGATTAGATATGTCATCAACTTCAGTCATTAACTTAGCCTATGATCTTATCAAAATCAAAATATTTTATGTCTGAGCATCAGTTTCAATATTTGGAAATGGAAGAGGGGGAAAACGAAATAGGCATGTTTGAAGGTCTGTTGTGAGCCCCACACATTACAGTTTCTCCTTTAGTCTCCATAAAAGCCCAGTAGAGAAGGCTTAGATCCCATTTTAGCGCTTCAAAGAAATGGCAACATGGCCAAGCTCATTATAGCCTATGAAGGGCAGAGCTGTAACTTGAATCCAAAACCGTGCGCTCTTCCAGTACACTAATGAAATTATGAAAATTCAGCTCATGAAGATCAGTCTTCAGATAGGCTGCTTTGAGTAGTTGCAGCTGTTTACACTTCATTGTGACCTGTTCCCTACTGGTGTCATCTCTGTAAGTTCCAGATAAGTTGCTCAAACATTCTCATTAATTGCTCTTGGAATTTTCTTCTAGATGGTATATGTTTATGTCCTTTTGTGGCATTTAGTTCCTTAACGTTAAAAATGCCGTCTATGGACAGGAAACACACGGTAACATAAATCTCTTGAACTAAATAACTTCTTACCATCTTGGGTAACAAGAATTTTCCTGCAGAAGAAGGCAGATGAAATTGGAGTGCTTCAACATTGAGTCTTATGCTGCAGTTCAGTGAAAATCTTATTTTAAGTGTATAAGTGAAAAGTAAAATATATAAGCAAGTGAGAGTAAAAACAAATTGGCTTGCTTTGTATTCACATTAGTGTTATTCAGTGTTTCTTAAATTATTCTCCAGTGGAAATAGACCAGAAAGTGGACAAAGATGTTAAAATTAAATAATGGAGATCTTTTCCTAATTTGTAAGAAAACATTTAACAAATAGATTTTTACACTTTTAAGTTTTATAATAAATTATTCTTAAGCATTTGGTGTCTGTCATCACTCATTGAAATACTTTAATCTAGCAATAGTATGAAATGTGATTGAGTAAAAAGAAATTGCTTCTGAATTGCTTTCATAGATCAATATTTTGTGGTATCACATAAAGAGAATCTTACCCCCGAGACACTTGGCCACCTGAACTAGTTTAAGAAATTAAACCATCAATGAAGTTACTTTAAAATTATTAAATGCACCACTCATGAGTAGTCAGCCTTATAACTGTAAAATACAGAATGACTCCACTGAGTAATTATTCATACATTTATATCTGAAGTTTCCGTCTTTGCATTCAGCAAGTATAATAAAATGCTTATGAAAAATTAATGTCATAGCTACAGCATAATGGACAGTCTTTTTTAGCCTATTTATATATAAAATGCCAAAGTAAACATTAAGAAAACATTTGCAAAGTACATTTAGTATTCCCCTCTATCCCCCCACCCCCAAAAGAAAACACCAGTATGAAATAGTTCTGTGATTCTGTGCACTTCAGGTTCTCAAGCTGCCCAATACCTAGCTCATCTGTGATGGAAGAATATGATCATTTAAACGCAACAAGAACATCTTTGTAAATGTTCCTCCCCTTTCACAGCGACACAGAGCTAGAATTCATCTCACCATTGGCTCGGCTTCCCGTAAATGAAGGAGCTGAGCAACCAAGAAGCCAGCTAGACCTTACTCCCTTCCTGAGCTTTGAGGGCCAGGTCTTTGCGAATTCCACCCTTCCTTCCTGACAGTCTGAACTCAAAAGGGCAGTAACAGAGAGATGGAAAAACACACACAGCCACCCCATGCTGACCTTTCATCTCTTCTAAGACGGTCTCAGTGTAGTTGCCATGGAAAGTATGCTCAACAGATATAATACCAAGACTGGCTTTAGGAAGGCTTTTTCAGGCATAGAAAAAATTATTACAGTCGAGGTTTGAAGAACAGTATTGACATTCTCTAAGGGGAATGTGAATGTGAAAGTGTTTGTCGCTCAGTTGTGTCCAACTCTGTGACCCCATGGACTATAGCCCACCAGGCTCCTCTATTCACGGGATTCTCTAGGCAAGAATACTGGAATGGTTAGCCATTCCCTTCTCCAGAGGATTGTGGGTTACACCTAAGTGAAGTAGCTGAATGCTCTACCTGGGGAGATCTAAGAGTCAGACACAGGTTTCTATCACCTTGATGGGTCTGAAGTAAAGGAGCTTGTACATATCCCACCCAATGTTTTTTTAAATCAGTGTTTAATTTTAGAGTAGTTTTGGGTTTACAGAAAGGTTGCAAAGGTAGTACAGACAGTTGTCATATACCCCACACCCAGTTTTTGCTATTAACCTCTAACATTATCAAGCTACATTTGTCACAACTAAGAAACCCAACATCAGTACAATATTATAGACTAAACTCTGTATTTCATCTGTTTTTTCCTAATGTGTGTCTTCTGTTCCAAGTTACCATCGAGGATGCCACATTCCATTTAGTTATCATGTCTCCTTAGTATCTCATCCAGATTTGCACAAGTATTCTTAAATTATTGAACTTTAATGGTAGCTACTTTAAGATTTTATTACAGATTCAGTAATTAAGATGGAATTAACCCATGGTCAGGGACTCTGAATTCTGAACCCTGTACCCCTGTGGGAGGAACCCACTCCGTTTTTGTTCTCGTTTAGTTGCTAAGTCATGTTCAGCTCTTTTGCAACCCCATGGACTGTAGCCCACTAAGCTCCTCTGTCCATGGGATTTTCTAGGCAAGAATACTGGAATGGGTTGCCATTTCCTTCTCCAGGGGATCTTCCCGACCCAGATATCAAACTCTGGTCAAATGCATTGTAGGCAGATTCTTTACTACTGAGCCACTAGGGAAGCCAATTTGTTTACCAATTCAAAATATTTTAGATGATGGGGACTTGAGGAAAATATCCTTCTGATGTTCGCATAACTTTAGAGAAAACAAGTAAATGAACCCCTTGACACACTGTAGTTGGCTTTCCTCCAAAAACTTTCTGCTGTTTTATCCACAGGAAGAGCAGGAAAATTTGTTATGACTGTGAATGGAGGGTAGCAGGTAGCTCTTGTTAAAAAAACAAACTAGGTATTTTAAAATTACAAATACCTATAAGAGTGACTGGGTTCACTAGGCAGGCTGAAAGCAATAGCCTATTTTTTTATATTATTATATTAACCCGTAACTAAAGATAATGTACAATGTTGAATTATATACATATATATAAGAGAGAGAGCATGAAATAAGCTGTCAAGAAATAGGGTCTGAGAAATACAGCATCATTGCCTTGTTCAGTCTTAGGCTTGCTTAAAAGGTGATAGTGGAAAGTCTTGGTGACATGAAGCATTGATCTTCCATTGCTCCAGTTGCCTGCTTTATAAAAGAAGTTAAGTCTCGCCTGCTTAACTACAGAAATATTTTAGGTTAACTAAGGTTTTCTATTTCTGCTGCCACCTCCCCAGCTCAAGCCCTGAGCACTGTGTGCCTGGGGGCTGTTGCCGCATTGTCCTGTGTGTGTGTGTGTGTGTGTGTCTGTGTCTGTGTCTGTGTGTGTGTGTGTGTGTGTGTTTTCTCTTAATCACGCACGCCACTGCTAGATTAAACCTCCCCAAATACCATTTTTATGAGCTGAGTATTCTGCTCAGCAACTTTTCGGAGCTTCTCACTTTCTAGAGAAGAAAACGGAAAATTTTTAGACTGGCAGTAAGTACCTGTTTTGGACTTCCTTGATAGCTCAGGACGGTAAAGTGTCTGCCTACAATGTGGGAGATCCGGGTTCAATCCCTGGGTCAGGAAGGTCTCCTGGAGAAGGAAATGGCAACCCACTCCAGTATTCCTGCCTGGAAAATCCCATAGACAGAGGAGCCTGGTAGGCTACAGTCCATGGGGCTGCAAAGACTCAGACACAACTCACTTTCACTTTCAAGTACCTTTTTGATTTAGTTCCAACTTAAAATCATCAACTTTGTTTCCCTTCACTCTGGTGTGCCAGAATCCCTACACCAGTCAGATATTTTCTTCTTTCAGTTCCTTCAAAACCTTCATTAATCGTATAATCATTATCAACAAACAACTATATTGCACCTTCACAACCGTAGGATTTCCTGCTTAGGCTCCTTGCTTAGTTTCTTTTTGACTATCATTTAAAAATTTCTACCCTGTTTTTTAAAAGGTCCAGGTAAAATCCTACCTTCATTTCTCTTAAACTCCCATCCATCTTCTTTCTCCAGTGATCTCTCTCCTGAGAACTCCTGATTTTAATATGCAGTCTTAATACGTTAGTATATTTCTTCCTGGTCTTATGCTCTATGCCTGCATATTTATACAATGAAAGAAAAGTGAAAGTGTTAGTTGCTCAGTTGTGTCTGACTCTGTGACCCCATATACTGTAGCCCACCAGGCTCCTCTGTCCATTGTATTTCCCAGCAAGAATACTGGAGCGTGTCACCACTCTCTTTCCAGGCGATCTTCCCACCCAGGATCAAGCCCAGGTCTCCTGCATTGGCAGGTGGATTCTTTACTGTTTGAGCCACCAGGGAAGCCCTATACTTATATAGGTTCTTTCACTCTTTTTCACTTAACATATCTTGAACATGAAGTGTTTCTGAAGCAAGATTGTAAATGATTTCATAGAGAGTCTACATCAAATTCTACATTGGATTAAGGTATTTACACGTATAGTTGGACATTTGTTTCCATTTTTTTTGTTTTAAGTAAGGCTGTCATAAACATTTTTACTCATCTCTAATTATGTTCTTGAGAGAAATGCCTAAGAGTAGACTTATTAAGGATGATTTTATTAGGTTCTTGATAAGTATTTCCAAATTACCTTCCAGATTTTATGCCAGTTTTTTTTCTTTTATCTGTAGTGTATGAACATGTTCTTCTTATCACTGTCTCATCAGCACTAGGTTTTATGATTTGCCTGTACTGTTTGTTAATTAAGTAGTTAAGACCTAACTCATTGTAGTTTGACATGTTCCAGTTATAAGGTCTTCATCAGAGAGATGTTTTGCAAATATTTTCTTCCAGTCTATGGCTAGTCCTTTCATCACTTAACAATATCCCGCTAAAACCATAAACTTTTGATTTTGGTGATTTTCAGTAGGTCGAATTCTCATGAACTCTGCTTTTGGTTTGGTCCCTAAGAAATCCTTGCCTACCATAAAGTGGCAAGGATTTTCTCCTATATTTTCTTCAGAAGTTTTATAGTTTTAAATGTTATACTCAGGTCTACGATCCATTTTGATATCATTTTTGCATGTGAGATATGGATTGAGTCTCATTTTGGGGATGATATTTAGTAAAAGATCAGGAATCTTTCCAAAATAGGGAAAGTAGAATAACTCATCTATCAAAAGCATGTTTGTTTTTTGAAGAAGAGGGGAGGTATTTGCCTTTAACACAGGGTACGTTATTGCTACTCACTTATTGAGTCTAATTTGAGGCATACTTCACATTGTATATGATTGATTATTGGCAGAAAACCATATATTGTATTACTACTTAGGTTATTTGGGGGATAGACTTGTTTGTTTCACCTAAGCCATTAGTATAATTAATTAATGTATTTATTTGTATAACAAGCATTTTTGAGGATCTAAGTACAGTACAAGGCACTGTACTTCTTAGATGGTATGGGAAAATAATTTCTTTGCAGTCCATGCAATTAACATCTGATGTCTAGAATGAAAGGGAGTCAAAGTAATTAACTTTCTTAAGCCACAAAGTTACTATTGTATGAAGAACATCTGTCAACAGTAAGAAACTTGGGTTCTTGGGAATGCATGTACTAAAAAGATTATTAAGGAGAGGAGTGTGATGAATAAGAATATTTTGTAGTGCCTATGGTTTGGAGTTACTTGTCAAATGAAAAGTTTCTCAGTAATTGGCAGTGCCACGCAAGTTTTTAAATCACCTGCTTTTCTCTGTAGGTCATCAGTTCAATGAGCTCCCTTTCTGAATACTGCCTGCCTTCCATTCTACGTACATTATTTGACTGGTATAAAAGGCAAAATGGCATTGAAGATGAATCACATGAGTACAGACCAAGAACCAGCAATAAATCCAAAAGGTACATTTCTTTTATATAAGGATTATGAGGCTTATTCTTTCTCTCTCTCTTTCTTTTTCCTAAGAAACCAATCTGAGTGGGAGTTGGGAATGCCACTAGACCTTCTGACCTCTTTACACTTGAGCCTAGGCTGCAGGGGCCCCTTTTCTAGCAGGTGGTACCTTCAGAATGTTAGTTGCTGTGAGCCGCCACAGGTTGAAATGGTTCCATGACTATTTTGCCAGTGGTGGGGGCAAGGTATCAAAGACCCCAGGTAACCCTTTTGCCTGCTTCTCTCCTGGGCTGTCTCTCCTCTGGTGCACAGTTAAAGGCAGAAAGCCTGCAGCAGGACCTGCAGGACATTCCCTAGATATTCGGATTCACTTCATAACCTCGGGTGCCCAGGGTACTGCCGTGGGAAGATCAGTGGATTGGACAGTGGGGATAGTCCCAGAACTGCCACCAATTAGCCATGAGACTCTGGGCAACTCTCCACCTGTCTGAACTTCAGCCTCTTCATGGGCAAAAGTGGGAAGTCAGATCACCCCACCTCTAGCTTCCCTTCTGGCTGAGATTTGCCTGATTGTTCTGTGGTTCCCTTCTCTTGTGGATTTGAAAAGTAGAACTTGCTGCTACTTGTGCTGTTCAGCCATAAAACTTAAGACGCTTGGTTGAGCTGTCCAGTGAATGTTATGTCCCCCAGAGTTCTAAGTAAATAGGTATAATTTTCTGTGTTTGAAATCAACCTAATAAAGCAAGGTAGCAAATAAGAAAGTTTAATACATTTACCTTTCTTTACAAAAATGAGAGATTGTTTTAAAAGCGCAGATTTCTCCACATGGATTATACATTTTTAAATGCTTTTAAAGACAATGTAATGGAAATTAATCACTCAGAAAATCAGATATTAACTACTACTTGTGAGTGATTTATCCCTCTCATGTTTCTTGACACTCCAGTGCTTAAAAATATGTAAACTTCTCTTGAAATTGAAGACCTGTTATTTTACCAAATTATATGTCATCTGAACTTGTAATTTCATTTTGCAATACGCTTGAGTTTTATGCAAGATTTATTTACTTATTTTGTTTTGAGGAGAGAGTAATAACTTTTGTATATTGAATAATTATTCTAGTTTAAGAAGGATTTTTTAATGGAGATAATTCATATACTATAAAACACATCCTTTTAAAGTGTGTGAGTCAGTGCTTCTAGTTTATTTGCAAGGTTGTATAGCCATCTCATCATCTCGTTCAAGAATATTTTTATTACCCTAAAAAGAAACCCATACCAATTAGCAGTTTCTCATAAATACTTTTTAATGTAACAAATTTAAAGGTAGAATTTCAATTCTGTGTCTGAAAATGATTCAGTCTGTATGATTAATAAGTTCCTCCACTTATTAATTTAGTATTTTCCCCATATAACATGGCAGCTTATTAATAGATACTAAAACTTTCTGGGGGTGGAAAGTGGGACAGTTTGAGTGAGCTTAATTCAGTTAGTTTTAGGTTTTTTTTTCAGAATTGAATTACTAAAACTAGATTTTTCATAAACTGATTTCTGTATGGATTGAAAATAATTGGTTTTTAGATTGTGTTACTGATTATTTCCAGGAGATCAGAGTAATTGCAAAGATCAAATACAGAATTGGTACAGTGAAGTTCAATTCAGTTGCATTTTAGTTAGCAATTGGAAGCTTAAAATAAGAGAGAGAATATGTGTTTTGGAGAAAACCAAAAGAATGAGGGTCTCTAGAATATGAGGTAGCTAACATTGAGGTTTTTCTTATTAAAAACAAGAAAAGAAGAACTTTAGGAAGAAGCATAAGCAACTGAAAACAGTCAAATGTGATGGAGGTGTATTTGGGTTATGATCTCTAAGATTGTGTATGATTTCTAAGATTAGTATAATATCAACATTTTGACTGCCAAATAAATTTGTCAGATGCCTCTGGCTCCTGGCAGAGAGACCTCAAGCCAGCAACAATGTGAATTCATTATTGGAAACGTATATGTCTTCCTTTTATTTGAAAGCGTAAATTGACTGATCACATAAAATCGAAGCAGGAGTTTAATTTTTTTCTACCCCCCAATTTTTTTTGTTTTGCTACTTTCTCAAGGTCCTCAGGCCCCTTTTGAAGACCCCAGTAGCCCTCCCCTCTCCACGTCTGCTGGCCATCTCTGGGCGTTTGCCTTCCTTTTGGTCTACAGACTTCTTGTTTCTCTTCCCCATGATGTAATCTCTAGGTCAGACTTGCAGACGCCCTCGGTTTAACGTAACTCCATATGTTTTCCTCTCCTCCCTTCATCTGGCAGCAGCACTTTCTAATTCTGGTGGGTCTTGAAGGGCTCCAGGTAGATGATTTGGTCCATCGCTCTCCCTCCTGGCAGGACTGTTTGTTAATGATCCTGAAGAATGAGCTCCTACCCGGTTCATACATTTTCCCTTGCAAGTTAAAGCTGCAGCTTAGTTTGTTGACCTGCCTCTGTCACCTACCAGGCTTAACTGGATGCTCTCAAGGCTGCGGAACTCCTCCAAAGTTCTTTTTCTTTTTATCTTTTATATGCTTTCTTCTCATTCTCTCTGGACTGAAGAGAAAAACATTCCGTATTTAAAAGTATTTTGAAAATATCTGCCTGACAAATCCAAATTCCATCATCCTTTCTCATGAATTTTATTTAATATACAAGTACTGAGCAGTTGTGTGTTTGGGGGACTACTAAATATTTACACGTTTTAATACTCAAGCAAACCTTACTATAATGACTGTTGTTATTTGCATTTTGTAAATGGAAAAATTACTGGTAAGTGGAAGAGCCATAATTTTCACCCAGGACTGTTCCACACCAAATACCAACGCTCTTAGCCACTGTTCTTTGCTAAGGAGCTTGGCAGTCTCTTCATTTGTTCAGTTCCAAATTAGCCCTCAATCAGTTCATTAGAGAAGCAGGAAATAAAGGGAGGGAGGTAAAACTCACATTTCTGTCCTCCTGACAGTGCTTATTCTGCTCCCTAACTTTTGATAAGTTCAGATGACTCTCCTTTGCCCCTTCTACCTCTTAGTCCATCTGCTCTTTAATCTTTCTCTCTTCTACCACCCCTTGACTCTTTTTTTTCTTCCTCTCATTAATCTCAAGTGGCAAAGGGTCAAGAGAACGGGTCGGGAAGGCGGGGGAACAAAATTTAATACTGATTCTTGTCCACCTGCTACAGTCCTACTCCCATTGGTAATCAGACTATTTCTTTCCATTGTTTTGATTTTTTCACAAGATCTCTAAGTGTCTACCTCTAGCTTGGGAGACCTGGGTCATGTTTGTTTCCATCTTCAAGATGATAGGATTCCTAGATTGAAAGGTGCCTTAAGAGAGTCCACAGGATGAAATTGTAGGTTCCCAAATAGTGACTCAAGTTGACTTGGTTGAACATTTAAAATATGATGTCAGATACTCTGATCCACAGTGTGTCCATCGCACCACACTTATTATGAGTAACTTCAGTGTGTATTTATCACTGCAGTCTTGTCATAACAAAATTGGTTTGCAGTCCATTGTGGATGAATCCTAGATTTTTGATGAATTATATCACTTGGAGAATGTCTTTAGTGCCTATTTAATGTGAATATTTTAAATTTTTACAGTGATGAACAGCAGCGAGATTATTTAATGGAAAGACGGGACCTCGCCATTGATTTTATTTTTTCTTTAGTATTAATAGAAGTTTTGAAACAGGTAGGTCATCAATTTAATGTTACCTTTAGATAAGGTTTATTTATCTTATAGCAACTTTTATTTTTGAGGTCTAAGTTTATTAAATTGTTCATGAATTTCAAATACCATGTCACATGAACTATATTGCTTGATGGCTAAAGGCTGTCTATAGTCCATTGGAAGTACTCTTATTGATTTGATATTTAATATTCCCTTCCAAGCTAAGAACCATCTTTTTTTCTCTTTTCCAGATTCCACTTCATCCTGTAATAGACAGTTTAATACATGATGTTATTAACTTGGCTTTCAAGCACTTTAAGTACAAAGAAGGGTAATTTCTTTCCTTCAAATTTTGAAGAAGTCGGGTGCTTAAAATGAAATCGAGTTTGCTCTTTTCAGATGATCAGCGGGATTCCTCACCTGTCTAATTGTGTCTTGTCTAGGTACCTTGGTCCTAACACTGGCAATATGCACATTGTGGCAGACCTGTATGCAGAAGTCATTGGCGTATTGGCACAAGCTAAGTAAGTGAGCCTCAGACTCCTTTACCATAAGCACATGAGTGTACCATCCGGAAGGGTGTGAGCTTACAAGAAACGTAGGGTTTATTTTTGCTGTGTGCGTCCTATCGCTGAACCTCACTAGAAGCTCCCCTGAGGCAAGTACCACGTCTTCTTCCAATTTGTTTTCTCCATTACCTTTTTCACTTGGCAGTCGGGCCTGATACTACCAAGAGTCCATGAGTTTCAGACTGCTCCAAGAAGGAAATGGCCTAACCAAAGTACTTTTCTTCCTACTCAATTTTTCAAAGAAGTTTATCAGTTTTAAAAGTCTTGTTTTCTATATTCCATGAGTCGGTGGTTACAGTATAGCAATCCATGAATGGGAAAATTCCATTCTAGAATGTCCCTTGACTATAGACCTTACTTAATTCAGCTGAGCTAAAAATGTCCCAGACTCTGTCATGGAAACAAGTTGGAAAATTCTCATTGCTAAATTTATCTGGCCCCATAACACTATTTAGCAGGCTAGAACAAAATGGTATTAGACTATTAGCAATAAGATACTTCTTCCAAAAGTGATGTCACACCCTGTTCACCCATCTTCATCTTATTCAACCCAGAGGCAAATCGGGCAAGATCCTGAATGCCTAAGTTAGGCCAAGTGAGCCAGAAACTTAATGTGAATCCAAGCCAAGAGACCAGCTTGGAACAACAATGATGCCCTGATCCTTGTGAAATGCAACCCTCAGAAAGATTTTTATCTTCAAGAGATGGAATTTCCTAACTTAGCAGCATGGAAACACTCAATTTATCAAAAACAAAACTTTTTTAAAAGCACTTATTCAGCAACTTTAACTAGCCAAACGGTAGAAATAACTCAGGAAACAGACCCCCAAAACTCCTTGACATGATTTTTTTAATCTAATCCTGTTTGTCTGTTCATCTTGACTACCTATTCTTTTCTAATACACAAAATATCCGCATTAGATGAAAGAGAGGTGGGTACACCTACGCAATGAGAAATTTCAGCCTCAAAGCCTGACAGCAATAGAGAGGAAAGAAACTGACCCAAGTATACATAAGAACTAAACAATAGAGTTACCTGGAGCATTTTGCATGAGAATATATATTGTACTTTTATTATATAGCCCATTGTAATAATTGTGGCTCATGAGTCATTTAAAAAATGTATAATGCATTTTGGAGAGATTTCTATTACAATTAAATAATGAAAGTACTGGCTTTTTGAAGGGATAAGTTACAGTTATCTGGCAAATTAACTAATATGTCTCTACCTCATACCTAGAAAAGATCAGAAAAATGACTTGTTAATATGTATTTTGGCTGCTTTGTCAAATCCTGAAAATCCCATCATATTCCTTTGTAATTATCCCAGCATAACTCTTATACAATCATTTGGAAAGTTTAATATGCCAAAAATGACTTCTTGTGTTCTTCTTAGTTTTTGTGAACTATACCTAACAATATCGGTTACTATAGAAGGACTTTCCTTAGCTACATCGATTTTCAGTTGAGAACGAATTGAGAGATGTCATAATTAAAACATTTTAAGGTTGTAGGAATTTCCACATTAGGTCAGATTTATGATCCACTGAGGCACTGTTTCTTGCCAATAGTGACTTTTTCAATTTTCATGATGTCAATATTTGTCTCAGTTCTGCAATAGTAGGCTATAGCAAATGCCTCAATTTGGATAATTGTCCAGCACTTTCTAGTCACAAGAAAATGCTCTCACCAATAGGCTCTTGAAGGAATTGCAATAATATATAGTAATCAGTGATAAATTCTCAAATGGTCAGTATAGAGTTAACCTTTATTGATTGGCGGTACAGTCTTAAATGGGTGTCATACTACAAATTATCATGTTACATTCTTCTCAGTATACCAGAACCATTTCTTTATTGTCACCTTAGAAAATTACTGCTTCCCTTTGTTCTCGGGGGGGTGGGGGGCGGCGGGAAGGATGTATGCTTATCTGATACAGGATGGTTATCTTTCTTAAAAAAAATAAACTTGAGTAATGTAACAATTCTAATTTTAGATTTTATATCTAGATCCCAGTGGTAAGATATAAAAATATTTTTTTTTTTCTGACTTTAGTTATTAATGCTTAGTTTGGTCTTTAAGTTTTAGCAGAAACACTATTTTCACTCTTACTAGTGATAATGTGCTTAATTCCTATCATTAATGGAGGAAATTTTTTGCTATTAAGTGATATTCACCCAGGGTCTTAGCACTTTCAAAGTTAAAGTTAAAATTAGATTTTTCTAAGTTAAGTTTTGGGGTTAAAGTCTGGTATATTCGTTTAAATAGTGATGTTTGTTTTTAAGATTCATAATTTCAAAATTCTTCTCTCTTTATATAATATAATTTTAATGTATATATTTTATATTCTCACTTTAATAATATAAATATTGTGCATTTTATACATTTTAAAGCAAGAGACTGAATAGTTTTTTAGTTACAGTATTTACTAAAGAATATTGAACACTAAAAGCATGGTTATTGAAAAGAAATTTATTTTTCCCCTAAAATTATTTTAAGGGAAAATAACTTTTAAGTATGAGTAGGTTTTTAGATTATTTTTATTTTAAAAAACATGTTTATGTCATTTAGAACTTTTTAAAGTAAAACATAGCCATGTTTATTTTTAAATGAAAAATAGACATTTAGCCACTAACTTGTGAGAATGTTGAAACAGTAACATATACAAATAACCTGCCTTTCCCTACCTCTCCTTGTTTTAGTCACGGATTAGGAAAGGAAAGCATGCTTTCTAAGTATCATGTGATCTTTAAAACCATATGGTTCTAACCTGTAAAGTTACCTTTTCCTTTTAAAGTCTCTCATTTCAAAATTAAAACCATAGTTTTTTTGGTTTTTTTTTTTTTTTTTTTTGGTGTTTGGAAATAGTTTGAATTAAAAAGAATAGAATGGAATTCTTAAAAGTCTTGTTTGAAACTGTGAAATTTTATAATCTTGATTGGAAATGCCACTTCTGTCTCTTTACCATGATGTTTCTGCATCCTGTCCTTCATCTGTCCCTGGTTAAAGAGTTCTGCTCACCCTTCACCCCAACAGAAATCCCCTCTAATGTATTCTTTGATTATCCAGCTGAAAAAGAACCCCTTCATTCTCCAGTGCCTACCTCCAGCCCCCTTTAGGTATATTATTCACATAAAGGGCAGTATGAAATATGATCTGTGTGAAGAATGATCTGGGTTGGGGCATTTCACCTTGCTAAAGGACCAGAGAGATCCAGGAAGAGTCTCAGGCACTTGCTGCTGCTGCTAAGTCGCTTCAGTCGTGTCTGACTCTGTGCAACCCCAGAGACAGCAGCCCACCAGGCTCCCCCGTCCCTGGGATTCTCCAGGCAAGAACACTGGAGTGGGTTGCCATTTCCTTCTCCAATGCGTGAAAGTGAAGTCTCTCAGTCGCGACCCACGGACTGCAGCCCACCAGGCTCCTCCGTCCATGGATATTCCAGGCACTTGCTAACATACCTCAAATAATAGTAATGGTTATTATTATTTTTGAAATTATTATTATTCACATGGCTCATGGTCAGTGCTCCATTGTTTTATCTTCCCAGTTAAACTGCACACTGTTTTAAATAGGGTGGGGACTACATTTCACAGCTCATGACTGCCACAGACAGCAGCAGAATAGTGGACATTTCTGGATTTCACATCAGAAGATCTGTGTTTGAGTCTCATCTTTGTCACATTGATCTTCTGATCTGTTTCTTCATGAAATGGAAACGCATTCACTACTTATTTGCTGCTCCATTGCCTTCTTAAAATTCTTTTACTCTACACAGCAGACATAAAAATCCATAAATTGTTTAGAAAATATGATTTTAAAAAACTGTTACCAAATGTAACAGTTCCTGCACTCAAGCCAGGAACAAGAAAATGGCCAGTTCTCATGAAGCCCCTTCCACCCAACTTGCTAAACATACATCCCCTGCATTTCCTGTTGGTGAAACTGTGTCTGTATATTTACTTTATACGTCCTAAAATTTCTACTCTGAGGTATTGAGAGTTGTTGTTCCAAACTTCTTTCTGTTAATTGGCCTTCAACTTTTATAAACATAATCACCCTTTCTGATCATGTCTTGTTCCTAAGTGATCCTATGTGGAAACTCAGGGTGATAGACTCAGGAAACAGAATGCAGTGAATCTTAGAAAACTTACCTTGTTTTTCTTTCTTTTAAACTAATAGTCAAACCAGCCATCTCAGATATAGCTTGGATAACTTGCTTGTTTCTGTTCCTTTACCCTTTGGCACTTTGACAATCTACTTTTCCACCCTCTTAGGATCTATTCTTTTTTAAACTTTTAATGATAATGTTGTGATTAATGTTATTAATATTATTTTACTTTCAAACTGTATAAATACCCTAAGTTCCTTGGGGATCATCTCTTTTAGTTGTAAAATCCCATACATGTATTAGACAGCTTAGTCATCATTTAGAAATGATTTGAATTTTCCCATTACTAGATTTTTCCTTCAACCTAAAAATATTTTTCTCAATAATCACTAACCTAAAACTGTAAAAGAAAGAACAACAGAAAATTTTGTAAATGGATGTAGAAATATGACTTGGCATTATTTGCTGTTGTTGTCAGAAATACCTGGCCTCCTATAATATGTTATTGCTCATCTGTTCACAATTGGATACTTCAGGCCCTTGGGGTCTGTAAGTACCCAGATAATTGCTAAGTCAGAGGAAATGGAGCTTTTCATCATGCTCAATTTAAGAGCTAGAGCATTTTGAAGGGGTCTAAATAACCTTGCATCTTCTCCCTAGCTTGAAGGAGACATTGAGCGTCTGGTAGAATAAGGGAAGAAGCAAGATTGGACTCTTACCAAATCCCCAATATCAAGACTTCTACAGAATGCCCGTCATTGTCCTTCAGCTGCTGGGAACGTGTCCCCATCAGTTGCACTGTCACTCCTGGATGTTGGAGGCCTGCATTTCCCTCACATTCCTACCCATCATTTGACAAATCACTCCTGTCCTCTTCTTAGATTCCCTGCTGTAAAGAAGAAATTTATGGCAGAGCTCAAAGAATTACGACACAAAGAGCAGAGCCCATATATCATTCAAAGCATCATCAGCTTGATAATGGGGATGAAGTTCTTTCTGAATTAAGATGTATCCAGTGGAGGACTTTGAGGCCTCTCTTCAGTTTATGCAGGTACTGTCTTGGGTGGGAACTTGTGCATCTTCCCTCCTCAGAGTGACTGACCTGAAAGATGAGAGCCCATTCACTAAAGTCCTACTATTTTTTTCTCAATAATTCATGTGATTATTTGCTTAGTAGTGTCCAACTCCCTGTGACCCTTTGGACTGCAGCCCACTAGGCTCCTCTATCCATGGGATTTTGGGGGCAAGAATACTGGAGTGGGTTGCCATTTCCTCCTCCAGAGGATATTCCCCAACCAGGGCTTGAACCCATGTGTCTTGTGTTTCCTGCATTCCCGGCAAGTGGGTTTCATAACCTAGTAATAGAATTTCAGGTATATAATTTCATTTTTAAACTCATCTTTGGAGTAGTTGTACAGTGGAATTTTATCTGTAGATTTTTTTTTCTTTTTTTTCACTCATTGGTTGCATATTATTCTGTTAATAAAATATGGCTTTATTTTTTACTTTTTAAGATCAGTAGCATTCAGTTGGCAGTGTTAACATTTCTAGGCATCAGAACTTTAAGTAATGAAATCTTTTTATATTTACTGTAAAAATCAACTAAACCATATAGGTTTAGGTGTCTGTGACACAGTGTTCACCGTTTTATACTAAAGAATTATTGCTAATAAGGATTTTCCCAGATTTACTGCATAAACTGTATAGATTTCATAAAACTTTAGTATCTGAAGGATTTTCTTTTTCTAATGGTGCTGTGAATTAGATTTAGTGGGAATCTTAATAAAGAATTTCAATACCACAGTTATGAATGGAGGTTGCTCCACTTTATATCTGCTGGATGGCTATAAGCAGAAAGACAGATGACAGCAAGTTACCTGCTGGGTGAGGTTGTAGATAAATGGTAACCCTCATACACTGCTGGTGGGAATGTAAAACAGACAAGCAGCTTTTGAACACAGTTTGGCAATTCCTCAAATATTTAAATCTAGAATCATCAGTCATCAATCCAGTAATTCCAATTCTAGGTATATATCCAAGAGAAGTGAAAATGTATGCCCGTGCAAAATCTTGAATGTAAGTGTTCATGGAAGCATTATTCCTAGTAGCCAAGGTCCAGGAGAGGCAAACCCACAGAGATGGGAAATAGGTTAGTTGTGTTGGGCTGGAGGAGGTGGCTGTGCTTAGGTGGGCCAGGCTTCTGGCTCACGGGTGCAAAGTTTCTTTTTGTGATAATGAAAAGGTTCTACATTGATTGTGGTGAAAGATTTACAATTGTGAATATACGAAAAGCTATCAAGTTGTATACTTTATAAGAGTGAATTGCATGGTATGTGAACTGTATTCAATAAAGCTGTTTAAAAAAGAATATAGGCCCGCATCAAACTTGTAGAATTCAAGCTTCAGTGCTTACCTGTTCTGTGACCTTAGACAAGTCACAGCCTAACTCCTCCCAGCTTCACTTACCTTTCCTGCAGAGTGGTAACAGTGACCCTCACTTTGGAAGGTGGTTCTGGGCATTCTTGGACTCAGTAAATACTATTTTTCTCTCTTTCATGCTAATGATTCGTGTATATGTGTACGTGTATGACAATTTGAGATGATATGTATGCAAAATAATGTAGGAAAAGGACCATAATTCTGGGATCCATAATGCCCTGTTCTGTATAGGGAAAACAGTCTCAAAGACTTTGCATGCCAACAATGCCTGTCTTGGACTGAGGTCTTAGTATGATATTCATATACTGGGGACTTGAGTAACTGTTGCTGCTGATAGTCTCAATGTGGACTGAAAAAAAGTGGTAATAGTTGATACACATATTACATGTCATCAGAAGTACCTGTAGCCTTGGATTCTTCCATGAAAGCTACATCTGGAAAAGACCACAGTAAGTTATAACCCAAAAGGTCAGGAAGGGGAAGGGGGCTGGCAGAATTCTAAACAGGCCAACTCTTCTAATAAATTATTCCCCAGACAACCAAAAGCACCCTTTGGGGTCAGGAATCCACAGACAAAGACCTCCTTGCTGGAGGAATGCTTCCAAAGGTTTCCTTGTCCCAGGTGGGAAAGGGAAGCATTCCAGACTTTCTCATGAAACTATCTGAACAATAAACACCTAAAATGTCAAGGCTAACAAGTAAACATCTTCGTGGCCAGGGTTGTCAGGGCCTAAAACAAGTTGAATGTCTTCTGCGTCTCTCCCCGTGTTTACCTTCTCTGGGGATCTGTATTTGTGGGTTATTCAAAGACCCAGCCCCGCCCCCCACATAGTAGCTAGTCAATAGCAATTTGTTGGAAATAAATGAATGAACCAACCGGTAAGTCAGGGGATGAACACCTGCTTACTGGTTATACATGCTTTGTCCTTTCAGCTTCATGATTTTGGGATAGAAATTAGGAGGAGAGTGAGAAAACCAGCCCTGTAAAATGTCATTGGAGGCTATTGTGAACTTAAATATAAATGCTGGACTCCAGTGCATTTTTAAAATTAGATTATGGTGTATGTGATGTTATTGAGTATTACTGAAGTAAGATCTGTTGACTTAAATTTGTTTACCTACAATTTTCTGTGCACATTTCAATCTTTCTCCCTCCGTTGACTCTCTTTCTGCTTCCCAGGAATGTGCACATTACTTTCTTGAGGTCAAAGACAAAGATATCAAACATGCCTTGGCTGGGCTGTTTGTTGAAATTCTTGTCCCAGTGGCTGCTGTAAGTTACATTTTCATTTTAAAGAATCTCTTCAAATTGTATTAGAGAATCAACAATTTCATTAAGTATAATATGAACATGCATCTCTGTTTCAGGCTGTTAAAAATGAAGTTAATGTTCCCTGTCTCAGAAACTTCGTTGAAAGCCTGTATGATACCACGCTGGAACTTTCTTCTCGAAAGAAGCATTCCTTGGTTAGTAACTATGAGAAAACTCAAAACACAAAACTGCAGTGACCCAAATTCCTAGGCTGAAGTCTGTTTGGGAGTCATGAGTTCCGCAGATGGGAGAATTACCTACAGCTCCCTCAAAAGCGCTAAGTCATGTCCACCTCTTGTGATTCAATAAACTGTAGCCTGTCAGCCTCCTCTGTCTATGGGATTCTCAAAGAGGCAGCATTTCAGAATTTGGAGCTGGTACCTAATATTAAACATTGATTGAATCATGGTAACTGGAGGGAATTAGACCATGTTACCTCAGGGACCCTACTAGTCCTAAAGATTCTGCTATTTATGTTCAAGGATTGGTTTAACTTAATTTTTATTTTAATTTGTACTTTTTCCAATCTGAAGGCTAAAGATGCTAACAAAAGTTTCTCTTCTCAAGCCCAAGGAACTTTCATTGGCTAATTCCCATCCTGATTTTCAGAATCAAAATGGAACCATACAGGAAAGGGAGTTAGAACACAGAGAGTTGCCCATGGGACAGATTCTCTGAAGGGTGAGAGAACAGTCTTGGGGAATGCTTTTGTGCTGAAAAGCAGCATAGAAGTTTTTAAATTGCATCACCCTTTTCCCTCCATTGTCCATCTCCTTTGTCCTCAGAAACACATGCAAAATGCCCACCTCTGTACAACACCTGTTGGGCTTGGGAGTGTTACAAAGTCTAGGATAGTAAATAAAGCTCTAGTTTATGAAGTGGAAGGTGGTAGACCAACTGAACCTGCGATGGTATAGAGGAAGCTGGTTGCTTAGGTTGCTGATTTCTAGTATTGTTTATGTTAATCTTTAAAGTATGAACATTACCACCATTATCTGAGCAAATACTCAGAGTTGCTTTGCTAGCAGTGGTGACAGATTTGTTCATTTGTCTACATTCTGTGGTCTCTGTTACTGCTTGTATTTTGTGTTTAAATTACCAGGTATAATTTAGAGTTGTACTCAATGACAGTGGTAGTTCAATATCACTTTAAAACTAAGTTAATTTAAAAAAAAAAAGGCAAGTTAATGGACTGTTAAGCATTGAATCTCACTGTGGCAATAGGGTTTTGCTAATTCAAGTTAATGGATGAACCAGTTATATTTTTGTTTAAATCTTCACTAGCCCTTGTTTTCCGGGGAGCCATTAAGGTATATACTATCTGGTTCAGCAAAATGGCAATGAGTTCTGCATGTATACTGTAAAAACCACCCACCAGCTTTTCTGTCTTCTCCAGTTGCTGTGGGAAACCTGCCCAGTTAAGCAGGAAAACCACAGTAACACCTCTGTTTATTCGGTTGTAAGCAAATTCCTCCTGCGGTTAAATTTGTCTTGGTGGAGTTTACCAGGGCAATAACATTTCTTTGAGGAATCTTCCCTAATTACAGGAAGATTGCATGCAAAAGAAAATATATACACCTACCTCTAAGACAGGGACAAACTAATAGATGTTTATGAGCAAAAAAACCAGTAACATTTTCAAAATCACTGTGCCTTCCTCCTTTTTTTTTCCCCAGAGGATTGAGAGTGATCTATGATTGTTTTTTAAATTCATAAGGGAAGACTAAATCAGTGAATCAGATTTCTATTTATGATCCATGAAACTTACTCTACTCTGTACATTGTTGTTTCTGTTTAGTCACTAAGTCACGTCTGACTCTGCAACGCTATGGACTGACGCCTGCCAGGCTCCTCTGTCCATGGAACTGTCAGGCAAAAATACTGGAGTGGTTGTCATTTGCTTCTCCATGGGATCTTCCTGACCCAGGGATCAAACCCACCTCTCCTGCATTGGAAGCAGATTCTTCACCACTGAGCCACCAGGGAAGCCCAATCCTATACACAACTCTAGAGTATTCCATTTCCACCCTTCTCAGAAACACTTGCAAAATGCCCACCTCCTCGAGGCACCCGTTGGCGTGGGTGCTTTACAGAGCCTGGCCGGTACAGCACACGGGGGAGCGGGACAGATGGACGGTGGCTCCAGAGAGCCTGTGTTACCTGAGTGGCTGCAATTACATCATCCTGTGGCCTCCTCTTCTCTCTCTTCAGGCCTTGTACCCACTGGTGACCTGTCTGCTCTGCGTCAGCCAGAAGCAGCTATTCCTGAACAGGTGGCACGTTTTCCTCAACAACTGCTTATCCAACCTTAAAGTGAGTATTTGTCAGCTTGAAAAACTCTCTTAGGAAAACATATTATGCATCTGAGGCTGGTGTGAGCTCCTAAGAGTGACTCCTGAGGTTTGCGGGGAAATGAAAAAAGTATTAATGAGCGTTTTCCTTTTAAATATAGTCCATTGTAGAAGGTGATTGGGGATAAGAGAAATCATGTCAAATTTGAGGGGGAATCTTAAATTTTTAAAAAAATGTTGATTTTCTTATTGAAGTACAGCTGATTTACAGTGTTGTAAAATCTTGTAAGGATCGCTCGAAAGGTAGAATTAAATGCCCCTTTGTATACATCTATGTGTATGCATCTGTGCTCAGTTGTGTCAACTCTTGCTACCCCATGGACTGTAACCTGCCAGGCTCCTCTGTCCATGGAATTTCCCAGGCAAGAATACTGGAGGGGTCAGGATGGAGGGGACACATATATACCTAGGGCCGATTTATATAGGTATATGGCAAAAACTCACAATATTGTAAAGTAATTATCCTCCAATGAAAATAAATAAATTTAAAAAAGAATACTAGAGCAAGTTACCATTTCCTTCTCCAGAGGATCTTCCTGACCCAGGGATCGAACCCACATCTCTTGCATCTCCTGCTTTGGCAGGCAGATTATTTACAACTAGTGCCTCCTGAGAAGCCCCTATGCATCTGTGGTCAGGCTTTAAATGACTGAAAAAAGAGGTCACACTTCACTAACAGAAGCAGGTGAAATGATTTCAGAAGCTCACCCAAACCTCTTCCAGCCTCCCTCTGACTCATTCCAGGCTAGGAAAACATTAAGTTGGCCAAAAAGTTCATTTGGAGTTTCTGTAAAATGTTGTGGAAAAATCTGAATGAACTTTTGGGTCAGCCCATTATTTGCAGAGGAGTTTGCGGGGAGGATTGACCCACCAACAGAAAGCACTTATTTCCTGTCCCTGTTATTTGTGATTATATTCTGTTCAAGCCACATGATATTCAGTTATTAATCCTAGGTGCTCACTGAACAATGGCTGTTCAGGTGCTGGGTGATGGGAGGAACCAAGGCATGGTCCCTGAAACCGAGGCATGCATGTTCAGTTGCCCAGTTATGTCTGACTTTTTGCAAACCCATGGAATCTCTGCCCACCCGGCGCCTCTGTCCATGGGATTGTCCTGGGATTCCCCAGGAAAGAATACTGGAGTGGGTCACTGTGCTCTCACCCAGGGGATCTCTTCGACCCAGGGATTGAACCGAAGTCTCCTGCATTAACTGGAGAAGGAAATGGCAGCCCATTCCAGTATTCTTGCCTGGAGAATCCCATGGATAGAGCCTGGTGGGCTACAGTCCATGAGGTCGCACAGAGTCGGACACAACTGAGCGATTTAGCAGCAGCAGCAGCAGCTCCTGAATTGGCAGGCAAATTCTTTTACTACTGAGTCACCTGGGAAGACCCTGAAACTGAGGAACTTAGAGTTAAAACAGCCATAATGATTAGCTTTTAAATTGCCTTAAAACTTGAACATGGTGAACAGATTTTAAGTTTTAGTGACCTGTTGATAAAAAGTCAACTAAGTGAACCCCATGTCTAATATAAGTGCAAATAGCACCTAATTATCATAATTGTTCTCCCTTGTGTCCAAAGATATTGAATTCCTTTTATAATTTTTATGTTTCTTCAGAATTTTAAAAATATATTTAGTTATAAAATCCTGTATGTGCTTGTATATGCTGTCTTATCTTTTTTTTTATTTTAAGACACTTTAATTTAGTGAAGTGGTTAAGATTAATTATATTATTTTGGCATTTACCATCATGACACAGTAATCTGCATTGAGCTGTTTGAAGCAGTAGCTAGATACTGGCTCTGAAAGCTGATTGTGAAATCCAAGATTAGAATCATTTATTTTCTTCAAATTGGCAAGGAAATATAATAGCAGTGGATATAGAATTAAGCCTTTAAGAATTCTGGAAAACAAAGTGCTTTTCAGGATATCAACTATTATATAATGGCCACTTTCAGATGTTTTATTCAGGGAGTTATCCATCTGTCATATGCCTCTAACACACAGCTTAATGTCATTTCTTGTTGTTACTTCATCCACTTTTATGTTATTCAGTTATTCTAGTTAAACATGTTTTTTCTTCTACATTTTACATAAAGAAAAGGTCATTTTGTTCAAAACAACAAAAAAAGAGAGACTTTATTAAGAATGTTCAGTTTTCTGTATTTTATACACTAAATGTTTGTGATGAATTTTAGTTTGTATCAAAATAGTGTTTTGCATTAAAATTTACTAGTGGCCCAAAAGACCAACATTTTTTTGTGTCCAGAATTGCTTTTGAAATGCAGAAGCATAATCTTACTTTGAACTTGATTGCTTTATATTTAAGTGTAAAATCAGCCACTTAAAATTTTTTTTTATTGAAGCATGGTTGCTATACAGTGTTGTGTTAATTTCTACTGTACAGCAGAGTGAACCAGCTATACATATACATATATCCCCTCTTATTTTAGATCTCCTTCCCATTTTGGTTACCTCTGAGCCCTGAGTAGCACTCTTGTTTTATACAGTAGGCTCACATTAGTTACCTATTTTAATTGCTTTACACTTGGAATACTGTGTGAAGGTCTGGTGGAAGCCCACCAAAAAGACTTAGTAACAGAGTTACACACAGCCCTTGAGAGAAGGGCTGCGCACTGATGATGTTTCCCCATGTGACTATTTCAAGCGTCAGGATTTCCCAGTGGGGAAAGCAAAAGATCCGAAAGGTACTCGAAGTGGGGAAGACAGGAGAGTCAGTTATATAAAAACTAGATCTAAGGTGCCTCTGTTCTCGAAGAGCTTGGTGTTTCAATGGGGGATGTGTAATGAAGCTTCAAAATGTATGTGGCAGATGAGGGACGTAAAGGCTGGGAGTGAGGAGACACCTGTGCCATTTCTACAGGTCAGGTGCCCAGTGAGGCATGAAACTGGGCAAAGGAGAGGCAATGATACTTCATTTTACGGGTAGCAAATGGTCGAAATTCACCTCCTCAAGGGTAGAAGGTGTAGAAAATCATTGATGAGCTACAGTTGAAATAAAATTGTAGCCCATGTATTTAGAACTCAGCCCAGTAAGGATTAAATGGGACCATTTAAAATATCATTAATATACAGAAAACCTTCCAAACCTCCTCAAGAGTCCTCAAGAAATACCTGAGGAAAAGCTAACATGGTTTCAGGAGCACACTTTGTCTTGAATGGCTTCAGTATTTTGTGGGGTTTAGAGCCAACCATATCATTTCAGAAAGGACCTCCAGCCCAGCTCTTTCCTCTGTTCACTGTCCCTTCTTGCCACCCCCCACCCCCTACACATGCTCAGGTATAATGAACCCAGTGTTTGCCCCCTGCGTGTTGAACTTGGTGGCCACCTTTGATGTGTTCTGCTGGGGAGAGTTGTCAAGGTGGCAGCGTGACACAGGGCAGAATAGAAATGTGTATGAGCGTGAAAAATCTGCTATTAAAGTAAACAAGGTCTCAGATTCAGCACTCATTTGATGTCAGGGCCCTGGTTTATCCTCAGCGTCAGTCTGTCAGGAGCAGGCTGCTTCGGTAACACAAACATGAAGTCTTTATTTACACTTGGTAACTCGGTCAGCCACGTGTTAGCAACCTGCCCTTAGAAAGTGGTGAGAAATTTATTACACCTTCTCACCATGACCTTGACATCTTTCAGGAACTTCTGGTCAGTGAGGACCAATATTTTATGCTTTTATAAATTTTATGTCAGAATTTGAATATACTGAGCTGTTAAAAATGCTACATTCCCTTCGTGTATACCCTAGTATATCTAATTCTGAAAAAGGGAAATATGTTTTAAAAACTTGATTTAAAAATAAAAACTTGATTTAATAGTGCTTTCATATTTTGTCATGAATCTCCATTTATTAATAGCTTTTAAATTGAAATTAAGAGTTCATAATAAGTATGTGCAAGTTGCTTGTCCTTGAAAATGGATATAATTGGAAGAACCTTTACATTTTCTTTTTCTTACAATAATTAATAAATATTAAAACCAGTGAAGTCTTCTTTATTAAAAAGAAAAGAAACCTCAAAAGTTGAAAAATTTATTTATACAATATAGTTAATAACAAGAAGAGGGCTCATTAATTGGAGATTAGTTATGAGCCAGACCAGCAGTAGGGACTTTAAATGTATGTCATGGATTATCATGACAATATCATAGCCTGCACTGAATTCCCCATATGCTTTCATGTTATTATTTATGTTTTTTCCAGAAATTTTTCTCAGATGGCAATATTTTTTTAACTTTTCTTTTATATTGGAGTATAGCTAATTAAAAATGTTATGATAATTTCAGGTGAACAGATTCAGCCATATATATACATGTATCCATTTTCCCTCAAACTCCTCTCCCATCCAGGCTGTTACATAACATTGAGCAGAGTTCCCCTTTGCTCTCCAGTAGGACCAGTGGGGGAGGATGAGGGAAAAGAAGGATGGCTAGGGAGTTTGGGATTGACATGTACATACTGCTGTATTTAAAATGCTCAGAAATATTGAAGGTGTATCATCTGAAGGTTATACATTAGTCAGCATAGCTTCAAAATCCTAGAAACCAAAGTACAGAATTAAAAGCTTTCTCTTTTCATCTCAGTCCCTATTTGCACTAGGACTAGAATGCATTCACTTAGTCAGCTGATCATCAATTCTTCACCAGAAATGTACCAGGCAGTGTTCCAGATGCTGGGAATAAGTGATGAATGAGATAGTGACGCTCGCAGTTCTTTTAGACCTTGTAATTCAGTGGAGGAGGCAGACTGGAAACAAGTAAACAGATAAGGACAAAAACTTCAGGTGGTGCTAACTGCTATGAATAAAATCAAATAGAACATAATGATAGAGAATCACACATTCAGAATGGTCCAGGGAGAGGAGGGGACAAGAAAGATCTTTTGATTGCCATTAAGAATATCATAGTTTGCCATTAATTTTTTGATGAATCTTATTTTGGGCACTTTATATGTGTAACAATCACAATGAAGTTAAAGGAGTGCTTTTCACTTTTCATGTAAATATAAGGGTATTAATGATAACTTTATTTTACAAAGGGGAAGCATTGAGTAATATATTAAGGATTCCACAGTCATTGTCTGAATGCATTAAAATGTATGGTCCTATTAAAAACAACTACTATTCTCTTGGTAAATATGACGTTTAAATGGTACAGTATTAGCTATTTAAAATAGTTTGCAAGAAGTAGTTATTCTGTTTTAATATAACTTTATTTCTATAAACTTGAGAAAATCTCATCTATGTTTTAGATCCATCAAAGGCACATTTCAAAGTGGAATTTATAAATTCTAATAGAACACATACATTGGATCAGAAAATTAGTGAGCAGATGACAGGTGTGTTACTTTAAATGCCTTTTTTATTCAGTGAGTGAATAGAAAAAATAATCTCTGTAAATTGTTGGTATGGTAATTTTAGAGGTTATCCTAAACTATAGCACATAATGTCATTTGGATAATACAGTCATCAAAAAGATTGAATTATGAAAAAAAAGAAAAAGATTGAATTATGATCAAAGGAATTTGACTCAGATATCAAAAGGAAGTGCCAAAAAGAAGGAAGGTGTTGACTGGGATGGGCACTGACTTATAGCAGAAAGCAACAGGTTTACTTAAGTCCCTTTACTTGCAATGGAAGAGAGAACTAGAAGAGTTTTGAGTATAGTGTGATCAAAGAAGTCTGGGTGACTGGGTGCGAGTGGTCAACTGACGGATCATGGGAAACATTGGTCTATCCAATGACCCTATCACCAGCCAAGTTATCAGTGATTTATTTTATTACTTATTACTGTTAACACTGAATTGCTTTAGCTAAGTCAAAAGATTAAAGTTTAAAGAAGGTTTGGGCAGACTGGGATTGGGATTGGGCAGACTGACATGTCATGTAAAGTCTGGAAGATCACTCCGAAACCTACTCGTTTCTTGAACAGTTTTATCAGTGTAACCTCAGCTCTGCTATAAAGAAATTATTGGTTAATTAATTGAGAAGCATATGCCAATGGAAGAAGAGAATTGTCTTTCAGTCTTGGAGTAGAGATCTTTGACACAGAGGTCAGTGGTTTGATATATAGGTTAAAAATGTCAGCATCCCGAGACGATATTGTAAGTCCTTGTATGTTAGCTGTTATTGGAATATGAAGGCAGTGAAGAATTCCTGTCTTCAAGCTGAGTACAATCTAGTTGTTGCCAGTAGCATATTTGAGCAGCCTTCATATAATCTTTTTTTTTTGTAATTTTATTTTTACTTTATTCTACGTTACAATACTGTATTGGTTTTGCCATACATTGACATGAATCAGCCACAGGTGCACACGATCTCCCAATGCCGAAGCCCCCTCCCACCTCCCACCCCATATCATCTCTCTGGATCATCCCTGTGCACCAGCCCCAAGCCTCCTGTATCCTGCATTGAACATACTGAAATCATTCATAAGTTGAAGACACTGGGGCCAGATTGCCTGGGTTTTAATTCTGGTTCTGTCACTTATTAGCTCCTCTGGGTCTTGACTCCCTCATCCTTAAAAGGACACAGTAGCAGTATCTACTTTGTAGGTTGTGCTGAGAATTAAAAACAGTTAATGTACATAAAACTTTGACAACAATGCCTGATACAGTGGGTATCCTGTAACATGCATGTTCCAGTTTCTGAGAAAATAGTCTTTACTGGAGCAGAAGTCAGTTCATATCCCAGCTGTCATTTACAGACTTGAAGACCTGAGCCAGTGATCTGACTTCTGTCAAAGACAGAATCCTCCCAGTTGATGTCATGGGCTATGAAAGTACTTTTGAAATAGCAAAATGTGATACAGGTGTGAGATATTTAGTAATATTGTATCATGTCAATTAGCTTCAGCTATGTACTGAGGGTTGCCTTTAGTTCCTATATAAAGAAATTTTGCTTATGCATCAGGTTGTTCAGCTACTACTCAATTTTCCTTTTTCTCCAGACTTGATGATTTTTATTTTGTTTTGGGGTAGAGCCAATTAACAATGTTATGGTAGTTTCAGGTGAACAGTGAAGGGACTCAGCCATACATATACGTGTACCCATCTTCCCCCAAACCCTCCTCCCACAGTTTCTTTTTTAAATTATGTACCAATAACCTGCTGTATGGCGCTCACTGAGGGCACAACAGTGAACAACCCAGAAGTCCTGGAGCTCACAGTCTGGTAGGAAACATACAGGAACACAGCATTCTAGAAGACAGACAGCAGGAGCCCTTGGTAATCTCCCCAGGGCGGAGGAAGGAGCCGAGGGGCAGTGGAATGTAACGAAGAGTGACACCTAATGAATCTTGCTAGGGAGTAGGAATTTTCTAAGTAGAACAAGGGCAGGGAGGCATTCCAGGCATTCGATGAATTGCAGAAGGGATATAACAGCACAGAGCACACCAGAGGCGAAGGCAGGAGGTAGGGATGGGGGAGCCAGGTCACCAGAGGCCCCTGTTGCACCACATCATGGAATTTGGACATTGTCCAGGAGGTGCTGAGAAGCCACTTCAGAACTTGAAATCCAGGGGGAGTAAACAGTCACAGTTGCAGTTTAAGAATATCATCTGATAGTGCTGAGAATGGAAGAGAAGCCAGGGAAATCATGTTAGGAGGGAACTGTGGTGACCAGTCATATCAGCTTGGAATGCTAAAAATCAATTATCAGTACAGGAAAACACAGGTAAAACAAAGCAAAACCTAAAGTCAGCCACTTTGCTCTTTGGTCTCTATGGGAGCAAAAGTAGACTGTCTCAAGTGTATTCTTAAGAATGAAAGAACATCAGTCACAATAAGATGCATCAAAAAGTTAATTGTGGGTAGAGGGACAGGAAAAAAGTATAAGAGAAGTTGAACAGAAGACAGTGATGCAAATCATTGAAACTGGAGTTTAGTTAAGCTCATCAATGAAAGTTAGACGATAACTTGCACTACTGGATCATGACTCACAGCGTGAGATAAGGCCTGAAAGAAAATTTGGGATGAAACACTGTGCAAACATAAGATTTGTTGTTTAGTTGCTCAGTCGTGTCTGACTCTTTGTGACCCTATGAGCTGCAGCACACCAGGCCTCCCTGTCCTTTGCCATCTCCCAGAGCTTGCTCAAACTCATGTCCATTGAGTCAGTGATGCAATCCAATCATCTCATCCTCTGTCATCCCCTTCTCCTCCTGCCTTCACTTTTTCCCAGCATCAGAGATACTTTTATAAGTAAAGAGAAACTCACAAAGGTGGAGATATTCCCACTAGAATGGCAGCTTCCTGAAGTCAGTGACTACATCTCCTTTGCTGCTGGATCTGTGTCTTGTATATAATAATAGTTACTGTGAGCAGTAACTAAATTCCCTTTGTGCACTAGCTCATTTAGTTCTCTTAACAGTCCTAGGAGGGAGGGAGGGTAAGCATCATTTCACAGACAGGGAAGATCAGGCCCAGAGAGATTATGGAGGGTCCCAGAAGTTGGCCATACCACTCATAAATTACAGAGTGAGGATGGATTTAAACCTGGGCAGTGTGTGTCTAGAGGCTGCTTTAAACTAGTGTGTAAGCATGTTAGAGACCTTTGCTGGTCTGGAGGAAGGATAATTAGAATTCCTGACATTTTTAAATGATAGACTATTTTAAGTGCAACTTTACTAAAGTTCCTGTATGTATCTAAGACATGCAACAAATTTTATCACTTGTTTTACTAAAAGATTTTTAAAAATTCCTTTATGTATAAATGTATGCTTCTAAAAAGTTGGGGCTTTTTTTTTCCTGGAGCTAGAAAAGTAGTTATGAAGAGTAAACATACAGGAATATATGAGAAAATCCTAAAAATAGAAAAAGAACAGTGGATGTTGGAAGATGGGCCATACTAGATAATAAAACATATCATACGGCCTCAAAAATTAAAATGATGTTTTACCATTTTATTTATTTAGATTAATAGAAGAAAAAAAGCCAGAATGAGACCAAAATGCGTTTGGAAATTTCAAATATTTTTAATAGAAATTTATAATGACCACATCAAGAAGTTATTTTAAAACTGTTTTGGCATAAGAAATCTATCGTTACTAAATTTAAAAAGCTACTCCCTATAGTCTTTTCCGTCCAATTTATTTATGTGATTCATCTTTATTCAGCAAGTAGCTTAAAGGTAAACTTATCCTAGATTATATCTAAGCAGTTATGAAATCTTCAAAAATCAGGACCCGAATTATCTACACTAAGAATAAAACAGCAAAAATGGTTATGACAAGATGAATAAATGAACAGGGAAGAGGAGTAACATAAAAGCGAAAGACCTCTAAGAAAGTGAAGAGTGACGTCACACCATTTAATCTGCAATCTTATATCTTGGTTTCTGATGTAGAATAAAGACCCCAAGATGGCTCGAGTTGCACTGGAATCTCTGTACAGATTACTTTGGGTTTACATGATCCGAATTAAATGTGAAAGCAACACAGCTACGCAGAGGTAAGGAGCTGGCTTGGGTTCATGGTGACCCCATCACTAAGTTAATGGTAACCATTTCACTCAGCCAGTGAAGAGGGTGTTTGTTTCATTGCTACCCACCCAAACCAAACTAGCAGCTGTTCAAAGCTGACAGCTTCTAAAGATCTAAGTCCTTCGGACATTTTCAGGCTTTCCTTTGACATTAGCTCAGCAGCCATTATAGAAACCCCAGTCTCTACCAGGATTGCCAAGTTCCGTGTCAGGGTTACATTTGCCGCTTTAACAAAGGAAATGGCTATAATTTTCCAGCTGCCCTTAGTTTTCCAGAGAAACTTTTCATAGAGTAATTATGCTAATGGAAAAGAAATGAAGTGGTTTGTTTTCTTTTTCTGAATTCTCTCTGATACTTAGATAAGATGAAGCATCTACCATTTTCCCTTAAAGTACTGGAGCTCAGCCAATCTTGCTTGTTTTCTCTTTTTTTTCCCCCTTATCTTTCAGCCGTCTTATAACCATCATCACAACACTTTTCCCCAAAGGGTCCCGTGGTGTGGTGCCAAGGGATATGCCTCTCAACATCTTTGTGAAAATCATCCAGTTCATCGCGCAGGTAATGGAGACGCTTCTGGGAGTCTTCTAATTGGCTTTAAGCAGCCACCTCCTTCTTAGGAATTACTAACAGACCAAGAGTCTAAAATAATATCTTACATGTATAGACTTTTCAGAGTGATTTTGCAAGTGTTTTCACACATAGCTTTTTTTTTTTGCTTCAAAACAAATGGTGGCAGGGTGTGCCAAGTGTTTTCAGCATTTGACAAACGAAGGAACTGAGAGACAGGTTTTAAGTGACTCACCTAAGGTCACAGAGACTATTAGCCAAAGGGTCTCTTGACCCCTTGACCCTGTTTTTTCCTGCTTCTCTGCTCTAGATTCCACAAGTCAGGAGGAAATTGAGTCTGATGTTTGCAGGAGATCAGAAGATGACAGTTATTGAACCTGGATGAGTAAATCATAATGCTCTAACTTTCACCCTGTGAAAAAGAAGGATGTAACATGAATAGTAGCATTTATCACGCGAATATCAAGCCAAGAACTGTTTTAAGTACTTTACACATACTATTCTAGTTAAGAACTGGGTCCAATAATATTAAACATTTAACATTAGTTTACTATTTAGACCCAGGACTTCTGTTTTTAAAACATTGTGTGTAAATGGTTTTATCCCCACTTTGACTTCCTTGTGATTTATGGAGAAGCATGAAAAGTCCTTCATTACAGTCTGTCCTCTGCCGTGAGCTAGCATGCATGAGTGCTAAGTTATTTCAGTCATATCCGACTCTTTATGACCCTGTGGATTGTACCCTGTCAGGCTCCATCTGTCCATGGGATTCTCAGGCAAGAATACTGGAGTGGGTTGCCATTTCCTCCTGCAGGGGATCTTCCCAACCCAGGACTGAACCCACATCTCTTGCATCTCCTTCACTGGCAAGCAGGTTCTTTACCACTACTACCACGTAGGAAATCATGAGCCAGCTCTATACTCTAAAGAAGTCCCGGAACATCTTCATTCTAAATGTCTTTATTTGTAAAATGTGAATAGGAATGCTTGCCTAGTATCCCTCCGAATGTTGTGTGGATAAAGGGAAATAACAAATGGGAAAATACTGTTGAAGTGTAATTGATGTTGATATAAAGATATAAGGTTCTATTGCTACTTTATAGGTAATTTAATATATGATATCTCTGTGTGTTTAGTGTAATGAAATGTCTCTGTAATATTTGTACTTAGGGAAAGGACATTACTCCATTAAGGACATTAATTCATCCGCCACGTTGCAGGCGGATGAATTAATAGAACTTTTCTACATTAAGTTATCATGTGGCTGAGAACGTGCTTTGATTATTCTGAAATAGGTTGTTTAAACTGAAGATGACAGATCTTAGTAGTCACTGTCTCAAATTATTAGAATCTGGCTTAAATGTTCTCATTGAAGTGACCTTAGTGTGTCATTTGTTGATTATTCATTTCCCTTGCAAGATTGTCTCTTATAAGCCAAAGGATTGGAAATGTTAGCTAACAGAAGAAAATGATCATTTTGTAGGGGTATTTTAAAAATTATGTTTTAAACTGAGTTTTAAGAAGTTGTCAGCATTTGCAGAACTAGGAGGAGGAGTTTGTAGTGTGGATAAGCCCAGATACTCAGAATGTTTTGGTTTGTCATGTTTTGATTTTTAGTCATTCTGTGTATTAGGGTCTAATTTCGTATATTATAGAATGATACCATCTCCACACATCCCATGACAACTGAACCAAAGGTTCAGATGGACATAGATTTCCACCAGGGATTCTCTGTGATGCATAAAATGAAGCAGGACCTCTCTTCTTTCAGCAGCTACCTGTTGGGTGCATATGATGAAAACAGACATTTTCGTATTGAGTGAGTATTTTAACACTTTGTTTTGTTTTCTCTTTTTCACTATAGGAACGTTTAGATTTTGCAATGAAAGAAATAATTTTTGATTTCCTTTGTGTGGGAAAACCAGCAAAAGCTTTCAGTCTCAATCCAGAGGTAAGAATGACCCTTCTGCATGTCTTCACTTTGCAGTCTTGGGGAGTGGAGTGAAGGCCATCTTCTACAAAAAGTCTCCTATTGTTTGCTGTCCATGGTATCTGACAAAAATAGTACAGCTGGTGGAATTTCAGAAGTAAGATTTTTGGGTGAATAAACTTGGAATGGTTAAAGGTTGATATCATATCATCTTCTCTTCTTGCAGAAGGAAGTAAACCTTGCGCCAAAAGGTAATCTGTCACTCTAAGTCTGGTGGTTTATTTTAGAAAAGTCAATACTTGTAATTTCTTTTGATGCAGATTAGCAAATTGAAGAGCTTTGGGAAGTAATGAAGCAGAGAAGAATCAATACATGTAATGATAAAATACTAAAATATAGTGAAATTAAGTTAATGTTTACATATTTGATTCTGTGGCAGCATCATAGTTCAAGGGCCAGGAAGGTCATGGAAATGAGTGTATAGTGGATATGATGTACTTCCTAGAGGGTGGCAAGGGGAGGGGCTGCCTATGCAAATGAAAAGCACACTCAGTTTTGGACCTCGAAAAGACGGTTGGCCAAAAGAAATATGCCTGGCAAGTGGCCTCTTTGCAGCCTCGTACCTTTGAGATTGTAGAGAGAATACCGAACCAGAAGTCAGCAGAGCTGAATTTACTGCTTGCCACAAGCTCTTCCACCTTTAGTAGCTGTAAGACATTGCACACCATAAAATTTTTTTAAAAGATTGTTCCTGTCGTCACTGTGATATTGTCTGGCTCCTTCATCATGTCAGTGAGGAAGGAGACCCAGAGCCCAGAGACTCAGAACAGGCAGCTGGTTAGCAGCAAAGGGGACCAAGCCTCCCTGTACCCTCCTGCTTTCTCTCTCAAACCCTGATTGCTCTTCTTCATGCCGAGATTGAGCAGCACCTTGAGCTCAACAAGCCCCAAATAGGAGTTTGTCTAGTTTTTAATGACATTACAGAGGTCCACAATGGCTGCTGCCAGAGTCAGTGGGCCAATGAGGAGGGGAAAAGCCAGTGTAAATTCAGGACATTTTGGCTGAAATGAGGCCCATGACCCACTGACTAAAGAGTCTTCTCTTGCCTAGAGACAGCAGTTCCAAGCTTTTCAATGGATAAAAGATAGTCTTTTTTTTTTTTTCTTTTTGACTGTGACATACAGCTTAGTTTCCCAACTAGGGATCAGACCCAGGCCCCCTGCAGTGGGAGCACAGAGTCCTAAACACTGGACAGCCAGGGAATCCCAGGATAGTCTTGCTAATAAATGGTGCTAAACAGTTGGGCAGTCATTTGCAACATAATGAACTTCAACCCATAATTTGCCCTATCAGCAAAAATTAACTCAAATCATAAGCCTAAATGTGAAATCCTGTATCAGAAATCTTCCAGAAGAGAACATAAAACAAAATCTTTGTGACGTTGAGTAAGCAGAAATTTCTTTGCATACAAAAATTATAAACTACAGAAGAAAAAGCTGATAAATTGACCATCATCAAAATAAAGTATGCACTTTAAAAGATGATGTTTACTGAAGCATAGAGCCAAAGACTGGGAGAAAATATTTGCAAAACATATATTGACAAACTCTTCTATTCAGAATATATATGAACTATCATAAGTCAATAATACAGTTTTTTGTATGGGCAAAATGAAGAGCCTCTTTACCAAAGAAGAGATACATATGACTGGTAAACCCATGAAAAGATGTTCAACATCGTAAATCATTAGAGAAATGCAAGTTAAAACTAAAGTGAGATGTGCTGAGAAGAATACAGAGCAATTGGAACTTGATACTGTTTTAGTGAGAATTCAAAATGGTGCAGCCACTTAAGAAAAGTCTGGTAACTTCTTATAAGTTTAAACATACACTTGGCATTTGATCCAGCAATTCTATTCCAAGGTATTTATCCAAGAGAAATTAAAAACTATACCCATAAAGGCTTGTATGAATATTTATAGGAGCTTTATTCATGATGACTAAAAACAGGAAAGCCACTCCTGTTCAACAGCTGGTGGATGTCTAAAGAAATTATGAATCATCAATACAATGGAGTACTATTCAGCCACAAAAAGGAACAAACTTGATACTGCAGCAGCACCTCAAAAGCATTACACTAAGCGAAATAAACAAGACACAAAAGGTTGTGTCTGTTTGCCTCTGTTTATATCGTATTCTGAAAAAGGCAAAATTATAGACAGAAATTAGACATTGATAGTAAAGTGCTGGGGTTGGAGGAGAGGACTGACTTTAAAGATATACAGAAGAACTTTAGGGGATGATGGAAATATTTTACATCTTGACTGTGATGATGATAGCAGACTATGTTTCTCAAAATTAGAAGAACTCTAGAAAATGAGTGCATTTTACTACATGTGATTATATCTCAGTAAACTTGACTTCAATAGGAAAACAGGAAGATTCTTGCCTATAATATATTTGCTAGTATTAACTTTTCCAGCATTAATTCTTACCATAGCCCTATATGATCAATAGGTATTAGTATTCTCATTCTACAGAAAGGAACCTGAGACTTGGCCTTGAGAAAGTTAAGTAATTTCTTAAGACCAAACAGATAATAGAAGGAGAGGCATGATACAGAGCTATATAAAACATGAGAAGAAATTATTTTTGAAATTAACTTAAAAATATACTTCTTAAACTTCCAACTTACTTCTGTTCTTGATACTATTCAGAGGAAAGGAAAACTAAGAGAACTGGCAGGATGGCTCACAAATTGGATAATCCACTTGCAGATAATGGCTTGATCATTTACTTCAAGTCACGGTCATCCTATGGATACTGCATCTCCTGAACTGAATGTTGTATTTCCTCACCCAGATGATTACTGCGTCTTGAAAAAGAAATCCACAAGCCTAGAGAACATTTCAGAAAGAACTACTGAAATAAATGAGGGAACTAATGAATTTTAATATACAGTCAATTTTTTAATTAATACTTATTCTTATTAGAAAATGAAGAGAGAATAGTGAAGACCATAAAAATCATAAAATACACACTGTATTGGGTATGAATGGGCCAGAGAAATGTTTGCCACATCCTGCTTAAAATCTCCCTACTCCTTGAATCTTGAATTAATAGTTTAAAACTAGAAGTCAGAGCTTCCCTGATGGCTCAGTGATAAAGAGTCCACCTGCCAATGCAGGGGACAGAGCGGTTCAATCCCTGATCTGGGAAGATCTCACATATCACAGCTAAGCCACGTGGCACAACTAGAGAGTGGCCCCCACTGGCTATGACTACAGTCAGTCCATGTGCAGCAACAGAGACCCAGTGCAGCCATGAAGAAATACACCTTTAAAATAAATAGTAAAACTCTAAGTATTGCTTTATCTTATAAGTACGTGTGATCATGTACTACAGAATGGGTGATCCAGGCAAGCTCAACTTGGATATTTAGCTTCCCACCTACTAGTTACGTGGTCCTCGGTTTACTCACCTGAAAAATAAGAATAATCATACCTTCCTTGCCTGTCTGTTTTAAAGATGAGAGTTAATGTGCAGTTCTGGATATACTTTAAGAATTCAATAAATTGTAATTAGGTTATCAGTGTTACTTCTGGTAATTATTTTCTGCATTAGGGAGTAGTCTACTTAGGGAACTTATTAACTTGATGTGGTTTGAAAATATGAGTGTAAATGTTTACACGTGGCTGTTAAAGGAAGAACAGATGTTTTAGTACCTTCGGACCTTTTAAGATGATTGCTGCTGGAAGCAACTATCTTACTGCGTCATCTTTTGGAGCCAATATTATGCCTCACCTGAGACTGAGGAAGATAGTGACCTGGCCCAGAAGGACATTTCTTCTTATAAGTTTATGTGTTGTTATCAGTAACAGGTTCTATGGCTTTGAACACTAAATTCATTTTCAAATTCACCAGCCTTTGTGACTCCAAAGTCTGCAACCTGCAGTTCAGAGCAGACAACTCTTATTTCTGTGATTCACAATTAGAACTCTGTTTGTTTGTTTGTTTGTTTCATCCAGTCATTGTAATTAACATGTCTCCTTCCAGGAGACGGAAGAGGCTTCTGTTGACCTCAGTTTACCTTACTGAAGCAGCTCTAGAGGGTGGCCACTTGTCCCTTTGAGAGGCACCCAGGATCCCCCAAAGAGAATGAGTCTGTTCATCTCTTAATGCGCCCTGCAAGTTTGGTGAAAATCTTCCCAGTTTTTTCCTTGTGACGCAGCAACAAAAGCATCAGAAATTTAATTTTACTTTCTTGTTGTTCAGTCGCTCAGTCGTGTCTGACTCTGCAAACCCATGGATTGCAGCACGCCAGGCTTCTCTGTCCTTCACCATCTCCTGGAGCTTGCTCAAACTAATGTCTGTTTATTCTCTCAGGTTTGGCCTAAACTCTTGTGACTTTTAAATGACTTTGCCACTCTGATCTAGATGGCAAGCCATGCTTAACTTCTCTGAAGGACTGTTGGTCTGATTTCACGACAGTAAATGTGTCTTTCTCTTCATCATGAACGTGTTGTCTCCTAACAGAGAATGAATATTGGCTTAAGGGCGTTCTTGGTCATAGCCGACAGCTTGCAGCAGAAAGATGGAGAACCTCCCATGCCAGTTACTGGGGCTGTTCTCCCTTCAGGAAACACACTGAGGGTGAAGAAGACGTATCTGAGTAAGACACTAACTGAAGAGGAAGCCAAAATGATAGGTGGGTTTCAAAGATATGTTCATGCTGGGTTTTATTAAGCCTTTAAAATGAGCAATAGATACTCACCCTTAGTGAGATATGCTTTTAAAAAATATTCATAAAAGTAGCTGATGAGACATTTCAACATTAATTGTTTTGATTCAGTCTGTGGTTTGTTTTACTGCCCTTTAAACTTTTTGGAACTTCCTATTAAACATTTTGTTGTTTAAATGTTAGATTTTTATCTAAGTTTGGTCTTTGCAGTTTACAGTAAATTTCTAAGATATCTGTGTCCTTTGGTGGATAATCCTGTTTATAAAGCAACCATAAAAATACATTCATTCACTTATTCATTCCTGCATCCATTTTTATGGTTCCTTTTTTTTTTCAGTATAATTAGTTTAATCTGTATTTTAAACATGCCAAACCACATATATGCCAGGGTATATTTTGGGTTTAGCCTACATAAGATTATATTCTTTTTAATTTAAGTATCTTAACCCAAAGAGATAACTTTTTGCATTTGTTTCCTTTTTACTGAGCTTATGAATTTACAAACATGCTTCAAACTTGTTAAGACAGTTCCTTGATTCCAAAAACCTGGAGGAAACATATGAGGAAACATTTTTCTTTAAAATATTTCTCTTTAGTTATGAAATGGTTAAATGAGTTCAAAAATTTTTAATACATGAGAAATAATCATTACTAATTATTTCATTAAAGCACAAATTTTGGATGCAAAGCATACATACATACATACATACATAAACATAGAAATGTATATACATATATACATATATGAAATACATATTCTATACACATTTGTCTTCCACTCAGCTGAGAGTGATAAAAATAATATCACTGAAATCATCTTTCTTCATTTAAAAATTTATAATGTGAAGCCGTTTTATTACTTTTACTAAAAAAAAATGTTTATTTTGGGGAAAATATATTTATATTTCTAATATAAAGTTATTAAAATTTTAGCCCCAAATGAGCATTGTATTTTATTACCTTTGATTCAGATAATCACTCATCATGGTGATTTTTTATTATACTAAGCAGAAATATGAAAATTCCAACATGGAGCTTTGTTTCCTTTTATTTTAACTCTTCTGAAAAATATTTGCCTTTGAAGAATTAGATTTCCTATGTGTTAAGTTTAAATGATTCTTTGGGTAACACCCACTACATGAGGGCACTATGCTAAGAATCCTGCAGATAAAAGATTAGAATTAGAATTAAACTCTGCTAAATAGGTTGATCTAATTAGCAGAATTAGACTCTTCTCCAAGAACTCATTGACTCACAGAAAGTCTTCAATAAAAAATACATCACCAAGGATAAATAAACTGGGAATTTCACTCTTTGATAGGTTTAGTCAAATATGTTACTATAATGTATATTTTTCAGGCATGTCATTATATTACTCTCAAGTACGAAAAGCTGTGGACAACATTTTAAGGCACCTTGATAAAGAAGTAGGAAGGTGTATGATGCTGACTAATGTCCAGATGTTAAACAAAGAACCTGAAGACATGATCACGTGAGTATAAATGAGGACTAAGTTTTCAATGAAGGATTAATGAAACAAAAGACACCAGCAGAGATCTTTCTCCTTTAATTTGTATATTGTTCTCATATTATTAGAGTCAGCTCTAAGAAGTGTTGTTACTCAGTGGTTAAGTCGTATCTGACTCTGCCACCCTCTGGGCTGCAGCACTCCAGGCTTCCCTGTCCTTCACTATCTCCTGGAGTTTGCTCATCTTCATGTCATTTGAGTGGGTAATGTCATCCAACCATCTCATCCTCTGCCACCCTCTTCCTTTTGCCTTTAACCTTTCCCAGCGTCAGAGTCTTTTCCAGTGAGTTAGCTCTTTGAATCAGGTGGCCAGAGTATTGGAGCTTCAACTTCAGCATCAATCCTTCCAAGGAATATATGAATATTCAGGGTTGGTTTCCTTTAAAGAAGTGTTAGGGATATTAAAAACATAGTTTGATAATATTTGGCTAACTGTAAAAGTAAAGTCAAATCCAAGATTGATCTTTTTGGCTATGTTTCAAGTATCATTAGGCCAGTAAGTTAGAAAATGGGCCCAAGACTTTCTGGTCCACAGTTTTCAGAAGTGATGTTTTGCTTCCAAGCCCATGTGCTAGAACAACACCACCAGTTTACAATCATACCATCTTTAAGAATCACAAGTTCACTTGTTTCTAGTGAGTATTCCTGAAATGTGAGAGTTAAACCTGCTTAATACTCATCTCACATACTAGTAAAGTTATGCTTAAAATTCTCCAAGCCAGGCTTCAGAAATACGTGAATCGTGAACTTCCAGATGTTCAAGCTGGTTTTAGAAAAGGCAGAGGAACCAGAGATCAAATTGTCAACATCCGCTGGATCATGGAAAAAGCAAAAGAGTTCCAGAAAAACATCTACTTCTGCTTTATTGACTATGCCAAAGCCTTTGACTGCGTGGATCACAATAAACTGTGGAAAATTCTGAAAGAGATGAGAATACCAGACCACCTGACCTGCCTCTTGAGAAACCTATATGCAGGTCAGGAAGCAACAGTTAGAACTGGACATGGAACAACAGACTGGTTCCAAATAGGAAAAGGAGTACGTCAAGGCTGTATATTGTCACCCTGCTTATTTAACTTATATGCAGAGTACATCATGAGAAACGCTGGGCTGGAGGAAGCACAAAGTGAAATCAAGATTGCCGGGAGAAATATCAATAACCTCAGATATGCAGATGACACCACCCTTATGGCAGAAAGTGAAGAGGAACTCAAAAGCCTCTTGATGAAAGTGAAAGAGGAGAGCGAAAAAGTTGGCTTAAAACTCAACATTCAGAAAACTAAGATCATGGCATCTGGTCCCATCACTTCATGGCAAATAGATGGGGAAACAGTGGAAACAGTGTCAGACTTTATTTTGGGGGCTGCAAAATCACTGCAGATGGTGACTGCAGCCATGAAATTAAAAGACATTTACTCCTTGAAAGAAAGTTATGACCAACCTAGACAGCATATTAAAAAGCAGAGACATTACTTTGTCCACAAAGGTCCATCTAGTCAAGGCTATGGTTTTTCCAGTAGTCATGTATGGATGTGAGAGTTGGACTATAAAGAAACCTGAGTGCCGAAGAATTGATGCTTTTGAACTGTGGTGTTGGAGAAGACTCTTGAGAGTCCCTTTGACAGCAAGGAGATCTAACCAGTCCATCCTGAAGGAAATCAGTCCTGGGTGTTCATTTGAGGGACTGATGTTGAAGCTAAAACTCCAGTACTTTGGCCACCTGATGCAAAGAGCTGACTCACTGGAAAAGACCCTGATGCTGGGAAAGATTGAGGGCAGGAGGAGAAGGGGACGACAGAGGATGAGGTGGTTGGATGGCATCACCGACTCAATGGGCATGAGTTTGGGTGGACTCCAGGAGTTGGTGATGGACAGGGAGGCCTGGCGTGCTGTGGTTCATGGGGTCGCAAGGAGTTGGATATGACTGAGCAACTGAACTGAATATTCTCTATGTAACCGTGCCATAGAAATACTGGATTTTGAGAATGTATTTGTAGCTTAAAATGTAGAAATCAGATGTTCTTAGCCAAAATTTGAGATCTAGATTTGTAATTAGTGCTCTTCATTAGAAAACTCAATTTGTATTTGCTACTTTTGATTGCTTATGGCAGGAACATGGATTTGGTTGTGACTTTTCATTTTAAGAAATTGGACTTTCTTGAACTGTGAATTGTCATATTTGGCACCTGTGTCATAAATTTCTAAAAATATAATTAGAAAAATTTTATTTGTCACTTAGCATGCCTGCTCAGTCATGTCCAAATTCTTACGACCTCATGGATTGTAGCCTGCCAAGCTCCTCTGTCCATGGACTTCTCCAGGCGAGAATACTGGAATGGGTTGCCATTTCCTACTCCAGGGGAACTTCCTGACCCAAAGATCAAACTCCCATCTCCTGCAGCTTCTATGTTGGCAGGCTGATTCTTAGCATATCCAGTTCTAAGTATCACCATTAGCAGGAAGGTTGTTACCTGTGTAGGAAAGTTCATGTTATTGGTGTGTACTAATGTTAGTGTGTTAAAAGCAAGGTACAGTGAAACAAAACATGATAAAATAAAGTTAAAAATACAGAATTATTTTTAATGCATATTTAGCAGTATAGCAAGTTAAAATGGAAACCTCCTTTACAGAGCTCCACTTAAAATCTGCAGCCATTCCTTGATACAGGGTGGTTTCTTCTATAGTTTCCCAGTGTCAACACAAATATATATATTTTTTTATAAAAATGAGTTATACAGTGTATATTTTCCTACAGCTCGCCAATCATTTGATTGAAATGATATGGAGTGCATGTTGCTATAGACTTTTCAACCAAAATGATAGCAGAAGTGATAGTCACCATTGAATATCTCGTCTACAGCTCTAGTCCTTATCTCACAAATCGCCAGATTGTCCATAAACCTTTAACTTCCTTATTATGTACTCTTCGAATATGCTTAAGCAGTTTTCAATTGATAATGTAGAAGGTACAAGAAGTGCTTTTAAAACTTCCTCCATACAGTTGTTTCCTTTGAAAACAGTCAAGAAATGAAAGATGTTTAAAAGAAAACTATGAGGGACTTCCCTGGCCTTTCAGTGGTTATGACTCCACACTTTCACTGCTAGGGACGTGAGTTTCATCCCTGGTTGGGAAGCTTAAGATCCTGCAAGTCATATGGTGCGGCCAAAACAATAATGATAAATAAAGGAAAACTATGTTTGTAATGCAGAGATCATAGAACAGGTCAGGACTAAAACATACTCAAAACCTTAAAAGGGTACAGGTTTAAGTGTAAGTGTAAACATTTCATTTGTATTTTAGTAATACCTCAAACCTTTTCTAAGGTGACTCTTTACTTTTTTCCTAGTCAACCATCTTAAGACCCTCAAATTGGGCTAGAAAGAGTTTTTGTGCTAGGTTTTAAAGCAGACCCTTGAGTGGAAAATATTTCATGGCTGCATTTCTAAAAACAAGGAGAAACATTAGAGAATCATATAAGCATTTAGGGAAAGAGAGTTGAGGTCCACACCATGCTAGTGGAAATGGTTATTGGAGTTGGTATTTGAGGTTGGTGCAGGCCTTGTGTAGGATGTGAACTTAAACAGGAAGCATTCTGAGTTGCTCTGTTTCCATTTCTCATCCCTCTTGTGCTTTATGCTGGCAAAAATGGTAATAATAGTAAATACAATAATATGATTGTTAATAATAATTATATAATGTCTGTTAATAAATACTATGTTATTTGGGGCTTCCCAAGTGGCACAGGTGGTAAAGAACTCACCTGCCAATACAGGGCATACAGGAGACACAGGTTTGATGCCCAAGTTGGGAGGATCCCCCTGGAATAGGAAATGGCAACCCATTCCAGTATTCTTGCCCGGAGAACCCCATGGACAGAGGAGCCTGGCAGGCTACAGTCCGTGGGGTCGCAAAGGGTCAGACATGACTGGGTGCCCACACACGGACTTCCTATAAAAGCTGAGGGAGTGAGGACTGCAGTAAAAGGAAACCAGGCACCACTGAGAGTTTCTAATCTGGGCTCGCTTTATCAGCTGGGAATTCTGTCTGGCAGAATTTGTCATACACTTCGGGCCAGGCGGGGTCAGTCTCTTTTCCGACAGATAGGAACATAATCCCAGGTGTTTAAAACATCTGGAGAGCACGTCAGGAGAGCTATTGAAATGCCTCTGTGTGTCACACATGAGCACTCACATCAGTCACCAGGCTCTAACTCTGTCCAGCCGTCACAGATATCATTTGAAGTCTGCTCCTTCCTTCAGTTGATCGGAGGCCACTGTGCAGAGTCTGTGTGCATCCCCTGCAAAATGACCATGGAAAAGGAGAGAAAATAATCTTACAACTTCCCACAAAAACAAAGTATTTTAGAAATGACGATGTCTTTTCTTTTTGCATAAACGGTTTTGTATTCATTCCTAACAAAGTTATAAACACATGCTAAAAAGTAGTCACAGAGCAAAATTGCTGTCCGATTAGCCTCTTTAGCTTACAGAGAGCGTGGATTCTGCTTGTTACATTTCTGTTCTGACACAGAATAGAATATGCTATTCCAGGAAGAAATTGCTTCTGTGCTACTTTGTATTTTCATTATTGTGTCCTCAGTTCGGTTCCGTTCAGTCGCTCAGTCGTGTCCGACTCTTCGTGACCCCATGAATCGCAGCACGCCAGGCCTCCCTGTCCATCACCATCTCCCGGAGTTCACTCAGACTCACGTTCATAGAGTCAGTGATGCCATCCAGCCATCTCATCCTCTGTTGTCCCCTTCTCCTCCTGCCCCCAATCCCTCCCAGCATCAGAGTCTTTTCCAATGAGTCTACTCTTCGCATGAGGACTGTGTTAATTTGGTGCCGATTTTGCATTTATTCTCAGAGGAGTATATCAGAATTTAAATATGCTGTTTTATCACTTAAGTTATTTGAAAGCTTTGATGTGTAATTTAGTTTTCCCATAAAGGTTATTGATTAAATATATGGTTAAGAATCAGTTACCTAAACTAGTAAAAATTGAAGTAATTTATCACCAAATTTATGTTTTCCCTTCACATTTTACAGCAGAATATAGAAGGCATTGTTGTTTGTTTAGTCACTCAATCATGTCTGACTCTTTTGTGACCCCATGGACTGTAGCCCACCAGTCTCCTCACTCCATGGGATTCTCCAGGCAAGAATACTGGAGTGGGCTGCCATTTCCTTCTCCAGGAATCTTCCCCACCCATGGCTCGAACCGGAGTCTCTAGTATGTCCTGCATTGGCAGGCAAGTTCTTTACTGCTGAGCCACCAGGGAAGCCCCATCAGTTCAGTTCAGTCACTCAGCTGTGTCTGACTCTTCGCAACCCCATGAATCGCAGCTCGCCAGGCCTGCCTGTCTATCACCATCTCCTGGAGTTCACTCAAACTAACGTCCATCGAGTCGGTGATGGCATCCAGCCATCTCATCCTCTGTCGTCCCCTTCTCCTCCTGCCCCCAATCCCTCCCAGCATCAGAGTCTTTTCCAATGAGTCAACTCTTCGCATGAGATGGCCCCATAGAAGACATTAATTAGCTTAGAAAGAGGAAATCTCCATAGAGGTCAGGACCATCGGTATAATTTTAAAAAACAGAAATGGGTACACAATTATATACATTTCAGGATTTTACTTGACAATATGAAAGACTTATTTTTGGATGCACTAAAAAAAAAAAGTGAAAACCAGCAGTGAGAGAGAGAGAAGCTTTTGGATTTTGTGTTTGTTAGAGGCACCATTCCTTATATATATTAAAATCCTATTTTTCAGTACTGAATGTAGGAATGACTACAATACATTTCTTACATGCTGATGCATTTAGGCATTTTAGAAATTCAGTATCTTTACGACAGCCCACAGAGACCAAACCTACAGAAAGCCACTGAATGGAAAGATGTATGATAGAATGCTTCTGCTACTGACGTTTTCCTCTTTAGATATTTACCTCTGTCTAACATTTACATGTTCATAAGTTCTCTTAGAATTGGCCAAGCTATAAAGGGTGTAATGGAATTTTAATTGTAATGCTTTTTAAAGTTAGCTGATGTTTGCTAAAACAAAAAATTGCAATTAAAAATGTATTATTGAGAAATAAGTATAAAAGGAATTTTAAAAATTAAACTATCAAAGGATAGCTTTTGTGAGTTTCTATCATTTATACTTTTGAGGCTATTAAAGCTTAAAAGAGCACTAAAATAGCTTTGTTTTTAAAAATAATAAGAAGCAGACAACCAGGCAGTGATTCAGAAGGCCTTGATTCTAGTCTTTGTTTACATATTTGACCAATTTTTAAAAATGTTTTCACAACCTTTGACTTATGTTTAAACTTTGTCTTCACATTCCAGGGGTGAGAGAAAGCCAAAAATAGATCTTTTCAGGACCTGTGTTGCTGCTATTCCTCGACTGCTTCCTGATGGGATGTCAAAACTTGAACTTATTGACCTGCTGGCAAGGTAGGTGAGGACTGTTGTGGGCATTTTTTGACCAAACTCAATTTTAATCCTTTTGTCATGATTCCTAAAAGAATGGTCATTTAAAAAATGGACATTTATTAATTCTCAGTACAATCTAGCATACCCAGGAAGAGTGAAGAAATATTTTTGGTTTCAGTTTTTTTTTTAACTCTCATGCTCGAGAAGTTTAAAATTCAATATAGAAGCAAAGACATAAACACATAAGGTAAGCAGTAATCTAAAGCCTGAACTTCTGCAAGTTAATGGCACACAAAATATGTGATTCTAATCAGAGGGTAGGAGGATTACCGTGGTCTGGGGATGGCAGCAGGTGACTCCTGGAAGATGGTGGAACTTGAGCTGCCCTTGAAGGAAAGACAGAATCAGAAATGCAGAAGGAGTGACGTGAGGACAAGGACAGAGGCGGGACAGGACATGAGACAAGTCTGTTCAGGAAAAAGTTCGTTCAGGATCTGATTCTCATCTGAGACCCACACCCCTGGAGGGCCAAGAAACAGGGATCCCAAGCTAAGTTTTGTAGTTTTATACTTCAGAAAGCTTCCAAAATCCATACATTTATCCCACACCATCCTCCATAAGAATGCACAGTCCAGCTTGAACCTCAGGTTAATTTGCTTTGAATGAAATGATATTATTGTAGTTAAGTAAGCTTGATTTTTCTCATGTTGATCTGAAGTTCTGGTTGACAGTTATGCGTGTCTTTAATTTAAAAATCATAAGTGACTTATAACCTGAATACATTTGGAAGACAAAATCATTAGAAATGAGGTTTGTGGAAAGGAAGAACAAAAGTCATCATGATTTGAAAAAGAAGAAAAAGGAGTTTGGTAACTCTGTGATAAAAAGAAATAGAAATGACTGGAGAGGCATATTTTCAACTAATCTTTACTACTAGCTGAGGTGTTTGGACTTGTGGAGAGTAATATGAAAAAGAAAGTATCATTTCTGGCTGGTTAATCTGATAATGGTGGAAAGCCCAGAGAGGGATAACAGATACTGATGCTGATTGGATTCAAGATGTATTATGCATAACCTTATTTATCCATAGGACTTCCCTGGTGGCTCAGATGGTAAACAATCTGCCTACAATGTGGGAGACCCAGGTTCAATCCCTGGGTTGTGAAGAACCCCTGGACAAGGGAATGGCAACCCACTCCAGTATTCTTGCCTGGGAAATCCCATGGACAGAGGAGCCTGGCAAGCTGTAGTCCATAGCATTGCAAAGAGTGAAACTATAGTCCATAGCATTGCAAAGAGTGAAACACGACTGAGCAACTAAGCACTTATGCACAGAGGGTGGATTCCCAGTGAATGATAAACATGATGATTTGGAGGTGGGAGGAGCCAAGGAAGAAAGAGACCTAGATACTCTAACGGACCATCCAGGCTAATACCGAGTCTCCCAGAGTGATGGCAAAGACTGACAGTAAAGAAAAGCTGTGAGACAAGTGCCAAAGTCACCCCCAAAATGTAGTGGTGCAGCCTGTCCATTTGCCATAGACAGCAGTGGGGAGGGTGGTGTGACCAGAAGACCGATGTTGATATTTCCACAGAGGAGAGGCGCTGAGTGAGAGGGCTTCAGGGGCAGTGTGGAATCAGGGGACAAAAGACCGCTCTCCGTGGCCACTCAGGTTCAGCTGAACCTGTGTCTCACTCTTTGTGACCCCGTGGACTATAGCCGGCCAGGCCTCTCTGTCCCTGGAATTTTCCAGGCAAGAGAATGAGGGGCTAGCATCTTGAAAGTTGTGGGGGAGGTGCCCCGAAATGGGAAATCTTGAATTTTGCTTCTCTGCTTTGCCATTTGACTAGCCAAGTGATCTAGACAAAGTATTTAACCCTTCAGCCTGCCTTTTCTCACAAGCCTATTGAGAGGGCTGACAGATGACCTGGCAGCGCTTGGTTCATCTGAAAGAAAATGTCAACAGGGAAAAGACAGCTATCAGTTAAACTGAAGTAGAAGCAAAGTTCACTTATTTCAGTGACTTTCTAATTGGTGATGATTATGTAACCAAGCCCTCTGAAATGCTAAGTTTTAAAATGTCGTGCAGCCTTTTGGTAACATCTCTAGTGCTCTTTTGCTATAAATCTGAGTGGGAGACTCTTACCTCTGGAATCACCTTGACAGCGTCCAGTGATGCCTGGATCTGCAGACCCTCCGTGCCTGGCATGTCAGGAGGGAATTCTGTCAGATGTGGCTGGAATGGCAATGCTATTTATAGTGTGTCGTGTTTATTATTGTGTACATTCTTACAGAGCCCAAAGCAATGCGTCCTGTTTTTATGAGGGGAAAGAACAAATAAATATTCTTGAGAGTTCAAGTCTCGGGGTGGAAGTCAAGAAGATGACTGGACTTATATGGGAAGCCTGTGAAGAGGCCTTTTTCATAAGCTTCAAAAGAAGCTGGAGGCCGTTCTCTCAGGGGAAGGATAACTCAGAGAGCTGGCCCTCACACTGGGTCTATTAACCTATGAGAAAACGATCCCCTTCAGCTCTCAAGAAGGTCACAGGACAGAAGTGAAGAAGTTGAAGAGCAGTAAATGTGGGTTCCAAGCCTTCACTCACTTTATTCCCCTACAGTCCAGTCACATTTGGATTCAGTTGACTTCTGACACGGTCTCATCAGAGAGCTGTGAGCCCTTTTATTTCAGACAGTCGCGTGGTCACATCTATGTACATTTTTACCAGAGAAAAACTTGGTTTGCTTCATAATCGGCAAACCAACTTTCATGCAGGCTCTGCTGCCCCTCACAGCTCAGTTCCCTGAATGAGTGTCGACTGAAAAAATATATATACTGATACAGGGTGAAGTTGTGTTGGGTTTTACTGGGGGCAAAGTAAGGGCTGTAGCCCGGGAGACAGCATTTCAGACAGCTCTGAGAAACTGCTCCAAAGAGGTCAGGAGAAGGTCAAGTATATATGTGATTTCAGTGAAGGGGAAATAGGCAAAATCGAGCATATAGTTTTTGCAGAAGGTTTCTGCTAGTCTCCTGAAGGCAGCTGCCATTCATGAGGAGCACATGTCACCATGATGGATTTTCATGCTTTTCTAGATATGAGGAGATATAACAATTAGGCTCCTAAAATCTTCTCCTGAAAATATCTTACTATCTGAAGGCCTGCTCTGCCGGTTTTTCCCAGACCACAGTGTGCCTCTTTCCTGATCTCCATCCTGAACTTCTTTCAGGAGGTATTGAAGGTCAGCAGCTGCAATGGCTCATAATTTAATCTTTGTAGAGGTTGATGGCACGTGTCAGTTTTTAGGGACAGGAGTTTTAAGGATTGTCCTCTAGAGGCTCCCTTCCCAGCAATTCAAGTCAAAGTGAAAAGTGAAAGTGTTGGTTGCTCAGTGATGTCCAGCTCTTTGCAACTCCATGGACTGTAGCCTGCCAGGCTTCTCTGGCCATGAAATTCTCTAGGCCAGAATACTGGAATGGGTAGCCTTTCCTTTCTCCAGGGGATCTTCCCAACCTAGGGATCAAATTCTGGTCTCCTGCATTGCAGGTGGATTCTTTACTGTCTGAGCCACAAGCAAAGAAGCAGGAGCTTTCTATTCTCCTTGGCAGTTGCCATCTTTTTCTCTTTTTTCACCTCCCGAATGTTTCCTGCTCTGCCCTTGACAACAGGAAGGACCTGTCCACCCAACAGTCCACAGGCTCCTTCGTCACTTCCTGTAGCACTCTAGTTGCATTCAGGGTTTGTTGACCCTCCTTTCAAAAATATGAAATAGGCTTGTGAGAATTAAACAATGCACACAAATCACTTAACATCAGGACTAGAACACAGTAAGCGCTGAGCAAATGTTGTTATTTTTAGGCGTCTTTGAATCTGAATAACATACTATGCCACAATGTACAGTTTCATATACATGATGTTAGGAAAGTGGGCACACGTTCATTCCTATTTTCAGACAAGGAGCTTGAGTTTCAGAAGAGTAAAAGTCAGTTTCTCAAATTTATAGAATTTTCCTGAAGCAGAATGGAAGTGAAATGTCATTGGTTTTATGAAATTTATGCACATTTTATGCAGTGTTTCTTTTCAGTTGGTAGAACTTTGAGGTCATGCGTTCACAGTTCCACCTTTGGTAGTATCTGAAAAATACTTAAATTTACCATTCATCGTTGGTTCTTTAGCCTGTGTGTATATAGCAGAGGGTAGCTGTTTTGAGTAGGCAGGTGAGAACACACTGCCTTGATAAACCCTTTAATCATTTTTTTTTACTTTATAATTTTATCTTACTATTTTTTAACTTTTTATTTTGTATTGGGGTATAGCCAATTATGGAGAAGGGAATGGTAACTCACTCCGGTATTCTTGCCTGGGAAATCCCATGGACAGAGGAGCCTGGCGGGCTGCAGTCTATGGGATCACAAAGAGTCAGACAAGACTTGGCAACTAAACAATATAGCCAATAAACAGACAATGTTTGTGACAGTTTGAGGTGAACAGGACTGTCGTTTATTGTAATCACAGATGTTTATGTTACAGCCACACATTACATGTATTATACATGTCTCCATTCTCCCTCGAGCTCCCCTTCCATACAGGCTGCCACAAAACATTGACCAGAGTTCCAGTGCTACACAATAGGTCCTTGTTAGACCACTTCATCTTATTTCTGCATTTTAATTGAGATGTAATTCAAAGCACTGTAAATAGGGGAAGCTCATTCTCTTAACACCTTAGAGAGAAAGTTTCCACTGCTTCTGGTGTGAACATTGCAGAGGTTAACAATCCACTTGTCAGCATGTGTCACTCCTCTTAGAAACCCTGGTCTCCCTCTGGGCTTTCCCTTCTCAACCATTTCTTCCCCTTCTGCCCTTGGTGATGTTGTGGGCCAGCAGGTCCCTCGTACGTCTGATAACCTTTGGTCGGTCCTGCCAGAGTTGAAAGGAGGCTGTCCTTCCTAATGGAGCTTTTCTTCTGGGTGTAGTTTGTGAATTTGCAGTCGCTCCTAGCAAACCTCCAGCAACAAACTCTTCAAAGTGACAGAAGAGCCAGCTCCACCTGAAGTGGAGCTCACCTTTATGGAAGTATTTTTGGTTCCATGGTTTGTCTGGTCTGACCAACAAAGAAGGTGGCCTTGCTCAGGCTCTGGGATTTCCCCACTTACCCACATCCTTACTCAGCATAGTCCTCACTCTACACCCCTGACCTATACCCCTGACTCCAGGCAGGGCCTCGGGACATTGGCTGTGGCTACCTGTTGAACCAGGCCACCCTGGTCCCTGCACCCCGTGCCAGCTGCCAGTGGAGAGGGGCATGCAGGGATGACACACGCAGCTGACATTGGCAGTTGCGGTTTTTTGGGTGTGCTTGACTCCTGTGTCACGATGGAGTCCTTTCAAGCCCTGTTGGTGATCTTGTGCATAACCAAATACTTGTGACCCCATTTTCGGCTCCTGGAAACCAGATCAGCTTCTTAGAAATTTTCCCTCAGGTCCCCCAAGCTGGTCAGACTTCCTGAGTTGCCTTCTCTAAACGTGTCTCTGCTCTCTCAGTTGCAGCCTCCAGATTCTCACAGGACTGTCATTTATTGTAATCACAGGTGTTTATGTTATAGGCAAGAACCCATCCTTTTCTGGTTTCTCAGTGGGATGGCCCTGCCAGGGTTTGGGGCGCCCTCTCCTCAGCCACTCCTCACTCACTGGACCAGGAGGCTGCGAGTAGGTCGGCCAGCACCAACAGCCTCCCGGCACTTCCTGCATCCTCAGGGTGGCTGAGCATCTTTCTCGTTTACCTCTGAATCTTCTTTTCCTTTTTAGTCAGCTAAAATCTTTTCCCACTTTCTCTTTTATAATATTCAGTCCCATGTGCTTCACAAGATGATGCTGTGATTATCTGGTTAAAAATCTAAAGACGTGAAAATGAGAAAGTTCTCAGTGGAAGCAGCAGCAAGTTGTATGTGATCACACAGTTCCGTATTCAGACTCTCCAAGGAACGGTGCAGGGGTGGGGGGACCCCAGCCCTTCTCGCAGCGTCTTCCTCTTCTCTTCTCACCTGCTGCCACTCAGTCTTGCCTTGATGTGTTATTCTCACCCCCATCTCAGTTCTGTGACACTGGGCCTTGTTCTTCCACAAACATTCCACTTCTGTTATCAACTGAGCCTTTTATTCCCAAAGCTCTCTCCCCTCCCTGGTCCTGTCTGTTCGTACCCCAGGAATGTTTTTGAGTGTTTTCACCAGTCAAGCATGTGAATACTATTATTTCAAGAGCAGTGGTCACCAAAAATAGCAAGGGCTGCACCAACTTTAGGCTCTCAAGAGTCCTTATTGTGATCCCACACTGTCAGTTTAAGATGAAGACAGATTCCAGATTGCAACTTGTGAATGATGACAAAGTGAGATGAGTAGAGTGAGTCTCATTGGAAATCCGAAAGTACTGGAACTTCTTAAAAGCTTCATCTAAATGGACCATGCTATGGTTTTTTTCTTGATCTTGACTCTAAAGAAATGTGCTTGCCTGGTTTCTTATATATAATAAAATAGCGCAAACTGGGTGGTTTCTATAACAGAAATGGATTGAAATACAAAGGAAGTTTGTGATGTCCTTCCTTAGTCCTTAATTAGAAGCCCCAGGTTTAAGACCTCTGTGTGTTCTTTTAGCAACTGTGATCTGCTTGATAATTGCAGACTTCATAGCAAGTCTGCCCTGAAGAATTAGCTTTTCCTTCTCAGCATCTTTGTAGAACTTGACTTGCTTTTAGAACTGAAAATGCATCTTTCCTGCTTATAAATGAGCTTTCGCCTGGTTATCTGGTCAAATTTGGGCCAATTAGTGTACTTCATGCTCTAAAGCAGCAGTCTCCAACTTTTTGGCACCTGGGATCAGTTTCATGGAAGACAATTTTTCCACAGATGAGGCGATGGTCAGGGGGTGGTTTCAGGATGAATCAAGCTCATTACATGTATTGTGTATTTTATATCTATTATTATCACATCAGCACCCCCTCAGATCATCAGGCATTAGATCCTGGAGGTTGGAAACCCCTGCTCTAGAGAATAAGGATATTCCATATTACGTTTTTTAAATACTGTCTATTCAAAAATACGTAACTGTTCCAGACCTGTTTTGTGGAGAACACTTTGCATTAAAGATGAGAAGTCCTGAGCTGGAATCCTGGACTTTGAAAAAGTTCCTTAACCACCCTGGTTCACAATTTCTTTTTCTATTGGTTGAGGATATTATGTGCTACTTAATGGGGGCCCCTGTTGACTCAGCCACCTTCTTCTTGAACACTAAACACTTCCAGGCTGCTGAGCCCTGGAAATTCTATATCCTAGGTATCCTCACTCTCCATCTCTCCCTTCCTCATGTCTGTTCTCCTTGGGTCAGGCCCCCACCACTTGGTGCCTGAGTCACTGTAATGACCTCCCAGACAGTCTCTGCCCTCAGTCTTGTGACCTCTTCAAGGCACCCTCCGTATTCCTGCCTAACTTTTTTTCCCTCAGATGTGAGCCTCATCCTGTTGCTTCCCCCTGTAACTTTCAGAATCAATTCATTTTCTTCCCGTAATAAGAGCTCCCACGCACCAGGTGCTCACACGCACTCCATGCTTGGTGTGGTGCTCAGCACTGCGTGGATCATCTCAGGAGCTCACAGCAGGCTTATGAGATACGCGTACAGCTGTTACCCCAGTCCCCTGACTGGGGCTCAGAGGCTGAGAGGTTCAGCAACTAGCACGTGGTCGCATAGCTGTGCGTGACAGAGGCAAAGACAGCGATCAAGTGCTCTGACTCCAGGGTGCACACGCTTAACCTCTTAGTGCTGTGTCACCTCCTTGGGTGGCTCCTGCTCCCTCTCCAGGCCTGTCTCACGCCTCGCTCTAGCTAACACTCTACCCGGTAAACACAGCCAGTCTAAGTGCTGAATCTTAGGAGGGCCTCAAAAATGTGTGGATATTAAATAAGTGAATGAGTAACTCTATAAAGAGTGATGTTAGCTCTAATGCTGCATACCAATGTTGAGATTTAATATTATCATGTTCTAGCTTAAATCACAAATACACTGTTATTCTTCAGTTGACAAACTCAAGATTTCTTAACTCTGGCATTATTAGCATTTTATTTTACATGAATGTTGATAGAAGCTTTATTTCTTATAATCAAAACACAGAAACTATTCTTATGCCATTCAGGGTGAATATTAAACTATGATATAGCCATAACATGGAATACTGCTCATAGGATAAGCTGTTGACTATCAACATCTTAGGCCAGATAAGTCTTTGTCATAGGCATTGTCCTGTACATTGTAGGATGTTTAGCAGCATCCTTGGCTTCTACCTCTACACAGATACCAGGAGCACCCTCCCAAGTTGTGGCAACCAGTAATGTCTCTGCTGCTGCTGCTAAGTCACTTCAGCCATGTCCAACTCTGTGCCACCCCATAGACGGCAGCCCACCGGGCTGCCCATCCCTGGGATTCTCCAGGCAAGAACACTGGAGTGGGTTGCCATTTCCTTCTCCAATGCATGAAAGTGAAAAGTGCAAGTGAAGTCGTGTCCGACTCTTAGCCACCCCATGGACTGCAGCCCACCGGGCTCCTCCGTCCATGGGATTTTAAGAGTATTGGAGTGGGGTGCCATTGCCTTTTGTGAGTAATGTCTCTAGTCATTGCCAAAAATCCCTTGGTGGGGGCAAAACCAATTGAGGATAACTGACCTAACTTTTAATTGTTCATTTTCACTCAACTTCTGGACGAGTCCCTCTAGTACCATCTTGAAGCATGGTAAGCTTTGATACTATTCGAGCTTATTTTATAGTCAGTAATGTATTAAAAGTATATACAGCTAAATGCAACATGGTGCCTTGGATTGCATTCTGAAACAGGAAGGACATTAATGGAAAACTAGTGAAATCTGAATAAAATCTGTATTTTAGTTAATAGTATCAAACCAGTGTTAACATCTTAGTTCTAATCAACTGCCATGGTTACATAAGATGTTAACATTAGGGAGCTGAGTGCACACTGTCATATTAGGTGAGGGGAAATGGCAACCCACTCCAGTGTTCTTGCCTGGAGAATCCCAGGGACGGGGAAGCCTGGTGGGCTGCCGTCTGTGGGGTCGCATAGAGTTGGACATGACTGAAGCGACTTAGCAGCAGCAGCAACCCATTTTCAGACACAGATAAAAGCAGAACCCTACATGTGTTCCTTTATAGCTACAGAAGAAAAACTAGTAAATGACGTCATTGTCTTTATTCATCTTACAGGCTCTCTATTCATATGGATGATGAACTGCGACATATTGCCCAAAATTCTCTTCAGGGTTTACTTGTTGACTTCTCAGACTGGAGGGAAGATGTCCTATTTGGCTTTACCAACTTCCTGCTTCGAGAAGTAAATGACATGCATCACACACTCCTTGATTCGTCCCTCAAGCTCCTGCTCCAGCTGCTCACCCAGTGGAAACTGGTCATACAAACGCAAGGAAAAGTCTACGAACAGGCCAACAAAATCAGAAATGCAGAGGTAATTTTCACGCTCTTCCCATTAATTGATGTTCTTTTACAGAGTACGTATATGTATATAAGTGGCAGCCCAGAGAACCTTCTGGGTTCTTATTTTCAGCTGTCTAGGAACTTTCTTCCAAAGGGTGACCCTGAGTTTTTCCATCTGCTTAAACTGTGACCAAGAAACTCAGGGCGTGATTATGTCACATCAGGTTAGACTTATTAACAAGACATTTAGAAAGTAGAAATTGTTTTCTTTCAGAGAATTGGGTTTCAGAATCTGCTTGTATGAGCAGATGACCATAGTGAAGTGATAATAGATGTGGATGTGGATCGAGCTGTAGATGTGGAGATGGATCTAGGTATGGATATGTATCTAGATATGCATATGGATCTAGAGCTGAATGTGGATATGAATTAGGATTTAGAACTGGATATGAATGTGTGTAGGGGTCTAGATATGGATGTGAATCTAGAACAGATATAGATATTGGTATGAGTCTAAGGCATATGAATATGGATATATGAATATAGAGGTAGAGTGGATTATAGAGGTAGATATGGATGAATCTAGAGCAGATATGGATATGAGTCTAAGGCATATGAATATAAGTATAAACATGGAGTTGGATGTGCATTATAGAGGTTGATGTGAATATGAATCTAAAGCAGATATGAGTATAGCTATGAATATGGATGTAGGGTTAGATGTGGATATATATAGGATTAGATGTGGATATATTAAAGTTAGCTGCCCATCAGTTTCTTTTGTTCCTATTCAGCCACAAATTAGTTGCTTTTTCCACTATCCGGAGAAGAAAGTAGTCTTGTGGTTTCTTTATTCTTTCATGCCTCAAACCTGAATGGTAAAAAAATAATGATAATGTTTTGAAGAGCATTCCTCATTTACACTGAGGAGGAGTGTAATCAGAGGAGAACCCAAGCAGCATGACTTGGCACTGGCAATGAGCCCATAGAGGAACTGTCTGGCTGCAGAAGAGCTTAACTGAGGGTCTGAGGAATGTCAAGGCTCAGGAAGTATGAGAATATTTAGATTCCAGATGGGCTGGCCTTAGAGAGCAGGTTCAGGGCATTTCTCCATCCTTGTGTCCTACACTCGCCAAAAGATGACAAGGAGGAAAACAAGGGTTGCATATGCTTATCAAAGGAAGCTAGAAATGAAGGCAGAATCTGCCCCGTTGTCTACTTGCTCTTGTTTTAGACTCACTTGGTTTGGGAACTTTCAGAACCGTTCTCCTTAAAGTGCAAAACCCAGATTAAAAACTAACATGAAAACAGGTTGCCAAATCTGATTAGAAAGTCAACGTTTGAAACTTCAATTTAATAGTAACTAAAATAGAGAAATCGCTATAGAGAAAGTAAAACCAAATTAGGTCACTTTAACTATGTAGGGTCATCTCTAGTGGTGTGAATCGAAGTGGTTTTTATTCTTACTAATAGTCTTTGAAAAGGTATTCCTTTTAGAACTACCAGAGGGTTGATGGTATTCCAACGCAGTAAGTGGTCTGAAAACAAAAAGAGATTTGTGATATTTCATGAATAATAATGAATTCATAGACATGTCTGGTTCTAAGCCAGTGTAATTTATGTTAGTATTACAAGGTCAAATGTGCCAGACGTACATAGACGAGTGGCGACTTCTTCCACCGTTGTTTTTCTGAACATAGAATTTTTTTTTTTTCATTGCGCGACAGCTAATTGCCAATGGCTCCAGCCACCGAATCCAGTCGGAGCGAGGTCCCCACTGCAGTGTACTCCATGCTGTGGAAGGTTTTGCCCTGGTTTTACTCTGCAGTTTCCAGGTGGCCACACGCAAACTGTCTGTTTTAATACTCAAGGAAATTCGAGCTTTATTTGTCGCTCTGGGTCAGCCTGAGGTATGGATTGTTTTTCTGAATTTTCCAATTCATATCTTTCAACAGTTTCAAAGTTTAAAAACTGTAAAGAATGCATTATTACTATTTTATGTACTTTCATGTCACATGATGTCAACAAATAATTTTTGAAAGACGGTGGGTTTTTAATTGTGAAATCATACTCTTGATCTGCAGGAACTCACTTATATATTCTGAGGGCGATAGAATAGACCACTCCTGATTTTCTATGAGATGATGCTTTGGGAAGGAGTGAATCTTATGATTCAGTAACAGAACATTTTCTTTCATAATGCTCAGTGTACATAGAATTAAGTTGTTGTTACATTTATAGTAGAGAATGAACTTGAGAAACAATGCATTCCATTTAGAATGAGCAAAGTATCAAACATTCTAGCTTACTGAAAGTTGTTTAATCTCAATAGTGGTACAAACATAGCATCACAAGAAAACATGTCCTCTTGAGACAGGAAAAATGAGCTGATTAATTAACTAATTATTGTCTTCAGCTAGTCTTCTGTGCTTCGTCAAGTGCTGTACGCCCTTGTTTAGGTTAAGGGGTAAGGTTAAGGCACAGGTGGCCAAATCCTATCCCTAAGTTGATGAAAGAAGGACATACTTCACATGTTTATTTAGAAAAATGCTACTTTCCATTTTCTTGTTTTTAATTACTAGTCTTGGTTTTATGATCCTCCTCAAAATGATCATCATCTTTACAAAATGTTTTCAAATGTATCCCAGTCCTTTCTGCTCACATTTCTACAGCAAGCTTCCTGTTGTGTTTTAGGACATCTCTGGGATCTAGTGAATGGGTCTCTTAGGACGTGGTGTATGATAAACCTTCATTAAGTCTCTATAGTAGTAATGATAATTATTATTGTGAGGCTAATAATTACCTGAGAATAACCTCAGGTATAACCTCACAGGAACCTGAGAATCAATACTGTTTTTGTTCCTATTGCACATATTCTTAGAGTGAGGTTTAGGGAGGTTAAATGCCATATCTAAAATCAACAGCTAGGATGTGGCAGAGCTAGAATTGAAAACCATATTTATATATGCCTCTAAAGCCCAGGTTCTTTGCTACTTCAGCAAGCTGTGCTAAGTATGCTTCTCATATGGTACTTTCTATAACCAGCCACAGCTGGTCTTTTTAGGTACATTTTTGAGATACAAGCAACATACAACATTATTTGTTTCAAGTGTACAGCATTCCATGGTTGTTTATATTGTGAAATGTTCACCACAACAAGTAATTAACATCCATCACCACTCATGGCTACAGGATTTTTTTTTTCCCTTGGGGTAACTTTTAAGATCTACTTTCTTAGCAACTTTTAAATTTGCCATAGATATTGTTAACTCTAGTTGCCATGCTGTTATATTACATCTGTGTGACTTATTGATTTTATAGCTAGAAGTTTATACCTCTTTTATTCCTTTTCCCATTTTGCCACCCCTCCCCCAACCCCTGGGAACCAATTAATCTGTTCTCTGTATCTGTTTTTTTGTTTGTTTGTTTGTTTGTTTCAGCCACAACTTTTTGAAATCATTCTCATTCATACGCAAGTATGAATAAGGACATTCCAAGTAAGGACATTCCGAAGCTTTCCTATAAGGGTTCTAAGTAAATGATTTCATATTTCTGAGCCTCTCTATATTAAAGATGGAGAAGGAAATGGCAACCCACTCCAGTGTTCTTGCCTGGAGAATCCCAGGGATGGGGGAGCCTGGTAGGCTGCCTCCTATGGGGTTGCACAGAGTCGGACACGACTGAAGCGACTTAGCAGCAGCAGCAGCAGCTATATTAAAGAATGGCAAATATACACATGTTCATGTGTATAAGTACTATTCATGTAGAAGAATTTCCTGTAAGATGCTTTCTCTTGTGCTTTTTTCCAGTTTGCTTCTTTTACCAAATAGCTGTGCCCAACATAGGGACCACAGAGAGGGTGCAGTCAGTCTCCAGTGCACTTTCTTTGGGACTGAAATTCAGTCACAATCAACAGTTAATGTTATTTTAGCAGATCAGTGACTTAAGTGTGTCGCCTTATCATGGTCTGGCAAAGCATACTCTTGTGTCTTTTGCATTCCTTAAAATTAATGACAACCTGATCACTTCAGTGAATAAGGTGTGATCCTAAGGTTTAGATTCCAGTCTCAGTAAGTACATGAGTTTTTGAAACTGAAGTGTCTTTTCAGTACAAGGTCAAGTTGGCACTCTAATTTTCTTCCACTGAAATTTGTAAGACTAAACTCAACTCAGAACCACAAGGAGTTTTACCCACTACCTTTCACACCTCGGCACTCACTTTTCTATGAGAAAACCCTTATCACTACCTTGCAAGCTGTTCTGCTTCTTGTGCTGGACAAAGACGGTGGGGAGGGTGGAAGGGCTCATTTTCCCACGGAGAGTAATCACCTCCCTTCTTTACAGGACGACGACAGACCTATGATTGATGTCATGGATCAGCTAAGTTCTTCCATCCTTGAAAGTTTTATTCACGTAGCAGTTTCGGACTCAGTAAGTACACGTTTGATCCTGCTTGCTGATAATCCTTAAGTATAAGCTCTGGGCCTCTCTGGAAAAGAGATACGGAGAAAAAAACCATGTAGAAGAAATCTGGGGTTTTACGTCAGGTTAATAAACTGACACAGATGTGCTTAGAAAAACAAGACTTAGTTTTTTAGATACTAGTTCTGGAGACCTTCAGATAAATTTAAAAGAAAATTTGTGAGACTTCCCTTGTGGTCCAGTGGCTGAGACTGTGTTCCCAATGCAGGGGGCACAGATTGGATCCTGGTCGGGAATTAGATACCACATGCTGCAACTAAACCCTGGTGCAGCCAAATAAATGAAAACATTATTTAAAACAGAATTTGAGTCTGAGGAAGATAGATAAAAATTTTGCAAATTGAAACTTCAGAAATTGCTCAGGATCCTTTAAAAATTATTGGTTTTATTTATTATACTTAAAACTCTATATAGTCTATATTAATGTGGTGCTTTACAATTTACAAGATGCTTTCACAGTTATTCTCTTTTTTTAATAGAAATTCAAAACTGATGAGGCCATAGTTACATAGTATGTTAGAGCCTGAACTTGACCATATCTGGACTCTGAGCATAATAGAGCTTGACACAAGCTGCTACACAAATACATTCTTTGTCTTATTTTATTTTTTTAAATTAATTCTTATTGGACAGTCTTTGTTTTAAAGCACATATTGGCAACTATTTAATTTCTGATCAAGTAGAAGGGAAATTGAAACAGATTTTAACTACTTGAATTAAAAAAAATCAGTATAACACAGTAATGAGACTTGGATTGATTTTAGCTAAATGACTGAAGGGAGGCAGAGTGGGTCTGTAGAACTGACATTGCTGATGCCCCTTGTGTATTCCAGGCAAATAAGTATAAATGAAGAGAAGCATATTTGACAAAGAGCTATAAATAAATTTGTGAGCTTTTCTGAGATTGAACAGAGGTCCCTATTTTTAGCAGCCCTGTTCTTGCTTGTGGTTGTAATATTAACAGTAATTACTAAAACTAGTGGAATTACTAAAACTATTAGTCAAGCAATGCAAACCTTAACAGTAATACTGAATAGTGCTACCTCCCTGGTGGCTCAGTGGTAAATAACTGCCTGCGGTACAGGAGACCTGGGTTTGATCCCTTGGCTGGGAGGATTCCCTGGAGAAGGAAATGGTAACCCACTCCAGTATTCTTGCCTGGAGAATCCCATGGACAGAGGAGCCTGGCAAGCTATAGTCCACGGGTTCACACACAGTCAGATAACAACTTAGGGACTAAACAACAACCACCACCACCTCTTCGTTTAGAAATTCAGATTGCTTTTACACTAAATAAGACCATCAGGTGTAATTGTTTTATATACTTATCTTGTTTCCCTTCAGATCATATTCTGTTCACATGATTTTGTTCTGTGTTTATCAGAATCTAAATCTTGAGCCGGGGGTGGCCAGGTCAGCTGGGATGCATGTAAGAAGATGCACAGAAAGGGGAGCAGAGGCATGGGGGGAAACAGCGCCTGCTTTGTGCAAGGGTTTGACATCTCTCATCTCATGTCATTTACTTAAAAACTAGGTGAGGTCAGCACTGTCATTTCCAGGTCATAAATTAAGCATACAGAGACTCTTGGGGGTGGGGGGTGGGGGTTCAGAGATGTTCCCCAGGCACTGGTGTTTGGCAGGGCCAGTGTTGGAGCCTTAAGTCTCAGGCTTTGAAGCTGAAGCTGTGCCTCTTCGGCCCATTAACCATGGAGGCCACTGGGCCACCCCTCTGCTCCATGGGAACTCAGAGACCCTGCAGGTAAAATGGAGCACTTTATGTGCCCAACAGATATAATAGCAATTCTATCTCCTGGCCCAGCAGCTAGATTATTTGAAACTTTCCTCAAGTTTGATAGTGTGTACTTAAAAGAGAATGAAATACACGAAACTGTGTGTTATCAATATGTAAATATATAAGTATAGATATTAAATATAGATACAGGTATCTTTTTGGCATTAGTGGTAAAGAACCCACCTGCCAATACAGGAGACATCAGAGACACCGGTTCGATTCCTGGGTTGGGAAGATCCCCAGGAGGAGGAAATGACAACCCACTCCAGTATTCTTGCCTAGAGAATCCTAGGCAAGAAGAGGAGGAGCCTGATGGGTCCACAGGGTTGCACAGAGTCAGACAGGACCGAAGTGCTTTGCACGCACGTAGCACGCATCTTTTAAAGGGTTTTAGAATGTATTCTGGCCTGACATCATAGGACAAAAATAAGTAGGTATCTTAACCTCAAAGAAGCATCAGTAAAAGGCCCTTCATAAAAGGGATTACATGTAGCCATCTCCCTAAGCCATAGGGAAGGTATTTCAGTCCAAGTAAATACTCTTGAGAATCCCTTCGACTGCAGAGGGATCCAACCAGTCCATCAGAAAGGAAATCAGTCCTGAATATTCATTGGAAAGACTGATGTTGAAGCTGAAACTCCAATACTTTGGCCACCTGATGCGAAGAGCTAACTCATTTGAAAAGACCCTGGTGCTGGGAAAGATTGAGGGTAGGAGGAGAAGGGGATGACAGAGGATGAGATGGTTGGATGGCATCACTGACTCAATGGACATGAGTTTGGGTGAACTCCGGGAGTTGGTGATGGACAGGGAGGCCTGGGGTGCTGCTGTCCACGGGGTCACAAAGAGTCAGACACAACTGAGCTAGCTGACTGACTGAAAGGTAAACAAAAATCATGGCTTAAAAAAAAAAAAAAACTAATTACAAGGACTTACCTGTGGTCCAGTGGTCAGAACTCTTGAATTTCCACTGCAGGGCACACAGGTTCAATCCCTGGTTGAGGAGCTAAGATTCTACATCCTGCAGGGTGCAGCAAAAACAAAAACAAAAACAAAAAAAACACAACTAATTACAGAGGTAATAACACACAAATCTCAGAGATTAGTAACTTTGGAGAATGTAAATTGGCACATCTGTGGTTGAGTTTAACTAATGTCGTATATTTGCTTGACAAGTATTTAGTGATCAGCTCCTAGGTACTAGTGTGCGGGGCTCTGTGACATTGAAGCATCACTTCTGCTACCCACAGCCTCACGTAGGAATGACCATGACTGCAAGCCCAGGTCTGGCATGGCGGGAGGGGCCATGGAAGGGGTGTTTGAGATTCCAAGCTGGGCCCGTGGCAGAGGTAGATGGACAGAGCACTGTGGAGGAAGAGGCATTGGGCCAAGGCCAGGACACGGACCTTGGAGCTCAGCATCGCATCATAGCCTGCTTCTTGCATCTGCAGGCAACCCTACCCTTGACCCACAGCGTGGACCTGCAGTGGCTGGTGGAGTGGAACGCTGTCCTGGTCAACAGCCATTACGACGTGAAGAGCCCTTCCCACGTCTGGATTTTCGCCCAGTCTGTCAAGGACCCCTGGGTGCTCTGCCTCTTCAGCTTCCTCCGGCAGGAGAACCTGCCCAAGCACTGCCCCACTGCCCTCAGCTACGCCTGGCCCTACGCCTTCACGCGGCTGCAGTCCGTGATGCCCCTGGTGGACCCGGAGTAAGGGGCCCCTACGCTTCCCTCTGTTCTGCTTGTTTTACTGTAATTTCCCCTTTTACATTTTATATTCGAGATGGGGATGGAATCCTGTAGCTTCCAACAGGGCTTCCTAGGTGCCGCTGGTGGTTAAGAACCCCCCTGCCAGTGTAGGAGTTTCTGAACATCCCACCACAGAATTCTTAGTATTGAGTAAAAACAGGTTAAAAGTTCATGTCTGGAGCTAGTTTTTTCCCTCCCTTAATCATCAGTGTGATTATCTGACTATAGAATCTCAGCCTCTTACTGGCTGAAAGGGTAGTAAGTTCTGTTCAACTCTCCGACCAATAGAGATGTTCCCTGTCCAGACAGACAGTCCTGGACAGGTAATTGTTCAACTCAGTTGGGGCCCTTCCCAGCATCTTTGTTGAATAAGTGATACCTTAAAATCCAGAACTTAGTTTTCCCTCTTGTTTTCGACTCCATATTTCTAGTAGCCCAATTAATGCCAAGAAAACCAGCACGGCCAGCAGCGGAGACAACTACGTTACACTGTGGAGAAATTACCTTATTCTTTGCTTTGGAGTTGCCAAACCCAGTATTATGAGCCCAGGACACTTACGAGCTTCCACTCCAGAAATCATGGCCACGACACCTGATGGTACAGTGAGCTACGATAACAAGGTGACATGACATGCTTCAGAAGAATTATTCTGTAAGGTTTTTTTTTAGCTTGTTTGTCTAGAGTTCACAGTGCACGTTGCACTGTGCCTGCCATCTGGAGTATATGGGATCAGATTTTTCATCCTACACATTTCTAAATTTCATTGAGTGTGTGTGTGAATAATTTATTATTCCTCCCCTGACAACTGGGAAACTGAAAATAAAGGGAAGTTAAGAAACTTGCTGAAAATCGTCGAGTGGCTTGTACTTAGTGCCCTGACGTTTGGTGCCCCACATACCACATTTCTCTCACGCTTCAGCGAGTATTCACCTTTAAACTGGGTCTTGATTAAATTATCTTGTTAAAGATGGCTTTGTGGATTTACATAGTTGTTTTTTCAATTAATTGATTTTAATTGGAGGGTAATTACTTGACAATATTGTGATGGTTTTGGTCATAATCAACATGAATTGGCCATGAGTATACATGTGTCCTCCCCCGATCCTGAACGCCCCTCCCACCTCCCTCCCACCCTGTCCCTCTGGGTTGTCCCAGAGCTCCGACTTGGGGTGCCCTACTTCCTGCACTGAACTTGGACTGGTCATCTGTTTTACATATGGTAATGTACATGTTTCAATGCTGAGATCCCCTGTGGCTCAGTGGTTTAAAAAAAAAAAAGTTTTGTTGGTGTGTTTTTTTTTTTTTAAAGAAGACTGTTATAATAAGAATGTTCTTTAGATTTTATGTTCCAGGTGAAAATTGCATTCATTGTGTTGTTTTTAAATTTTTGTGTTTTTTTTTTTTTCCTGAAATGATGGCAGTGCCTTGGGATGTGGTTCAGTACTTGAAAACTGTTATAATAGAATCATCATTTGGTTAAAGGAAGCCTCAGTTATCATGTTACCTCTTTTTCACTTTTCATCAACTTGTTTCAGGCCATAGGCACCCCGTCGGTGGGCGTTCTGTTAAAGCAGTTGGTGCCTTTGATGAGACTTGAGGGCATTGAGATCACAGAGTCCTTAGTTTTAGGATTTGGAAGGACAAATTCCCTTGTCTTCAGGTACGGTAATCTTGTTCTGAATTTGTATATACTCCTGCTCTCATAGTTACTGCTTCTAATTCGTTTGAGTTTGTGTGTGTGCCTGGAGAGGCTGCAGGCTTTGCATGGTTCCCTTTATGTCCTCGTGGATTTTCATGCATGTGACATTGCGATTGCCTCAAATTTCACTTTCAGTCATTGCAACTCTGATTTTACCTTTCAGATGTTCTCTCACATACAGGCTTTGTTTTAGATAACTTTAAATGAAGTTTAAGCTTTAAATGAAGTCAGTGTCAGCCCCCAGTTAGCTAGACTGTTCAGAGGCTGTAACATCAAAATAGTGAGAATCTGCTCATCAGCCACTCATACAACAGACTCTCAAAGGTTGATCATCATCGGAATATTTTCAGGGGTGTCTGTGACATGTCACACATGCTAGTCTTTCTGTAAGATGATGTGTCTGCCTTAAGAGAACCGCTGTGTCTCACTGTCTGGATTCCTCTAATCCAGTAACCATTTCATCTGAGGCAGTGTCAAAGCATTTTCAAAGAATCCTCATAAAACGTTAGTTTAGGCTGCCTCTCATAATTTTATTTGGCAATAAAAGCCTATAAGGACAAAAAAAATCTTATTTTTTAATGTACACAGAAAATGGAAAGCTCCAAGCATCTGTGAGAAATTTATTAGAAAAATAAAGATTAACGAGACATCTTAGAAGTGACTGAAAAATATTTTGCAGTATAGACTCGGATTCTATCCTTTAAAAATGTAACTGAGTTCTGACTGCTTGAGTGCTAGTTAACCAGTGTTTTACTACTTATTGATTGATTAGTTAAGACAATGCATCATATAGAAATACTACAAGAGGATAGTAAAAACAATTACCTAATGTCTTTCTCAAAGAACCTAAGGCTCTTTTGCATATCTTACCCTCAGTATACCTAGGAACAGGAAAGATGATGCAATTTACCAGCCACCTGGATGCAGAAAAATTAATGTCTCAGTGCCCTCACTGGTAAAATTGTTACAATAAATAAAAATAAATTATATCTCTCTAATTAAAAAAGAAACGAGTATAATTGTAGAATCTATCTTACAGATTTATTGAGGGCATTAAATGTAAAAATGTACATAGTAAATATTTCCTAAAGGATTGCTGTTAGATGAGGAGACTATTAGTGTTATTTAGTAACACTGGCACTGTTAGTGTGATTTCCGTTTCTTTGATGGAGAAATTCGAGCATCTGTATTGGAGGAATCTGGAATGAGATGCAGAATTTCTGTTTATCAGAGAGAGAATGCCATAGTTTACCTTCCTTGGATTTCCCTGTGTTTAATAATAGTACAAAATATTCTGCCAGAAAATACAAGATTTTTCAAACATGGAGCAGATTATGGACAAAGCCATGGGCTAGACTTCCTAATGCTGTCTGTTATGACAAAGCAGTTCAGAAGTTAGTTTCTAAAAAGCTGAGAATTTGATCAAATGGGAACAGATGGAAGTATATACATGTAATATCAGACATGTATTGATATGAAAAAATTTGTTTACTTTTACTATACCAGAGAAAAGGTTTTGATGAGTACCTCAACATTGAAATACTTGCCAAAATGTGTATTCATCATCTAGCTCAAATAAAAGAATTTATCTCTGAAATTCCAAAAGACTTCATTTTAAAATGAACTCTTAAGACAGTCCCCTGAGCACAGATTCCGAAAGTGGCACCGTAGTCATCACATCTGTTTCTTTTGCTCTAATTGAACTAAAAATTTTATTAATCTTCATTCCCACAGCCTGTGAGAAAGTGCTTTGAATTTAGTAAGCACTTACAAAATATTGTTGACTTAATTGTTCAGGTAGGGCTTTTTGCCATAGAGTCTCTAGAATATTAAATCAATATCAAGTCAACAAGTGTGTAGTGAGTCTAAATTATATACATAGCACTGGGGTAAGACTGGTTATACAAAGTGCAGGACGCTGCCTATTTCTAGTTCACCACATGACAGGGAAATGGAAGGTAGGGGAGATTTTGCTGTCACAAGCAAAGTTTAAAAAGCAGATTTTGGGGTATTGAAAGGCTATATGTTGTGACAAAGTTGGTGTCAATTAATAATAAATTCTAAATGCTGACCTTTTTCATTCATAGAGAATTGGTAGAAGAACTTCATCCATTAATGAAAGAGGCTCTGGAACGAAGGCCAGAGGTAAGATTTTGAATTTGAATAATTAATACTTTGGTTTATCTGGACAGTAGTGTGAATTTAAACCATACCCAGTGGTTTGCTGTCAAGAGTACGAACATATTAACATGCTTTTAACGATAAATCTTACTATTTTAATGTTGGTTATTTTTGTTATTTCTTTGAGTATTTAGTATAATCTGGGTCCACCTTTAAAAGATTTTAAGTCCTAAGCTTGTGAAAGAAAAGACCTAAATAATCATGTGTATGTTGAGATATTATAGTCTTTTTGCAAAAGTTTTGAGTTAAGATTGAATTTTGGCTTTTAGAAAGTTTATTTTTTTTACAAGGAGCTGAGAAACCAGGACCATTATTTGTTTCCTCTAGTGTATAAAGCTCTTTCTTCAACATTATCTTCCCTGAAGTGAACTATGAAAAGAATAAACTTATAATGCAGCAGAATAAGAAATTAAACAGAGTAAGACTAAAAGAGAAGCTTCCCATGTAGTAGATAAGATACAAGAAGTAGTGGAAGCCCAGCAGTTTGAGCAAGAACAGTGTTACCAGATTTGGTGCAACTATTAGTGTTCACAGTGTTTTTCCACTTTTTCTAATGCTTTAGTTTTTCAGCCGTATCTGGGAGCCTCCAGGAAACGAGGCTTGTTAACTCTTAACATTTCCAGCTCAGATATTTCCTGACCCACTTGTGATCTGTTTCTCTATAGCTTGTGATAACAAGCATTTCTCTAAGGATTAGGTAGGAAGAAAGTACTTTTTTGTCTTTTATTTTTAGAAAATTAAAAACGACTAGATTACATCTTTCTTTTTTAAAGCAAGGTTGACATTATTGTGTCCACATTTATAAGTGATATTACCTCTTCCTAAACAGAACAAAAAACGCCGAGAACGGCGAGACTTGTTAAGGCTACAACTGCTTCGAATTTTTGAACTTCTGGCTGATGCTGGGGTCATAAGTGACAGGTAGGAGGGAAATTATACTGAACTGAACTCTGCTCATTAAACTGATTTGTTTGCCCATTTTGTTTTATTTTTTCCTTTCTCTTTTCTTTTTTCTTATTTTTATTGAGGTATAGGTGATTTACAATGTTAATTCCTATTGTATAGTGAAGTGATTTGGTTATACATATATGTATATATATATATACACACACACATTCTTTTTAATATTATTTTCCATTATGGTTTTCAAAGGATTTTTTTGGAGGATAATTGCTTTACAGTGTTGTGTTAGTTTCTGCTATATAATGAAGTGAATCAGCTATACTATACCTATATCCCTTCCCTCTTGAGCCTCCCACCCCTCCCACATCCCATCCGTCTCAGTCATCACAGAGCACCAAGCTCAGCTCCCTGTACTATACAGCAGCTTCCCACTAGCTGTTCTTTATTTTATTTATACAGACACACACACACACACACACACACACACACACACACACACACACACACACCCCCCCCCCCCCCCCCCCCCCCCCCCCCCCCCCCCCCCCCCCCCCCCCCCCCCCCTTTAACTTTTACTTAGAAAACATCCAGAACAAATTTAGCGTGTGAGTTCTGACAGTGAACCTTATTTTCTGCGAAGCATATACTACTTTGACATCAAGACTAATCATCTAAAAGTTTCATTTCCTTTTGTTCCAGCACCAATGGAGCCTTAGAACGGGACACTTTAGCCCTTGGAGCTTTGTTCTTAGAATACGTGGATTTGACCCGCATGCTCTTAGAAGCTGAAAATGATAAAGAAGTGGAAATTCTTAAAGATATCCGGGCACATTTTAGTGCCATGGTTGCCAACCTGATTCAGCGTGTTCCAGGTACAGCGATGCATCACTGCAGATTACCATTCACGCTTGAGGTGTCATTTGTGGTCCTCATTACTGTTTTCCTCTTTGAACCTACTGGCCTGTGTGCAGGTCTGGGATGGGTTCATTTATTTGTTTGAAAATGCTTGAATATATGCTTGAACAGATTGTGGGCATGCAGCACAGAGTTGGAAGAGGAACAATAGGAATTGCATTTGGCTTTGTGCTCATGATTATTTCTATTCTTTGTTTTGGTTCCCATCTGAAAGTGAACCTGTGTGATTTCTATAGGAAGAAAGTAATTCAAAGAGAACATTCACAGAGGCTTCATTTTTTTCATTCTCACTCTGCTCATCTGTGAACGTATAATCTCAGCAATATTTCTGCTCTTGATTCTATCCAATCCACACATTATATAGAATTCTATATATGTTAATATATTACATTATTGATTATTATATTAATATTATAATTATAATATGATTATATTATTTTTTTCATAGAACAAATTGGGTCTAAAGCATTTTCGTCTAATAGAAGCAAAAGAGAATAAAAATAGTTTGGTGTAAAAATAGATTACTGTAATTAAAATTCTGTGACATAATTATAAAAAGCTGAAAGTCATCTGTTCTGCTTTTTCATTATGATTTAACATTATGATGTTGTAAAAGTTTATTACCAATTCTCCTCATTTTTTCATGATCCTAAATTACGATTTAACTTCCTCAGTTAAGGAATTTTTGTTTGAAATAGACTGTCTATACATAGTATTTTATAGTTCTTCCTAAAGACACAGCAGCAGTTAAGAGAACATTTAATATGTAAGGAGTAGCTGAGTGGAAGGTGTTGCAGTTTTTCTAGACGTTACTTAGAAAACAGTGTCTGAGAATCCATTTTCTGTTTTCCTGCTCTGAGACAAGATGCTGTTGACTGACACATTAGGAGAGGAAAGAAAAATAGGCTTGACTTTTTAAATCCATGTTTCATTACCTAAAGAAATCTTGAGTTAGAAAATGAAATTGCTCCTTTCCCCCAAAACTTAAGAATCATGCGTAATAGCGATGTCAACTGTATTCACTGTATTTTTCAGTGTAGTAGACTCTTAGCCTGTGTTTTCTCTCTAGTTCACCACCGAAGATTTCTCTTCCCCCAGCAAAGCCTGAGGCATCATCTTTTCATCTTATTTAGCCAGTGGGCAGGACCCTTCAGCATTATGTTCACTCCCCTGGATCGTTACAGTGACAGAAATCATCAGATTACAAGATACCAGTATTGTGCGTTAAAGGTAGGTCACCTTTGCCTCATGAATGACTTGTCAGATTGATGATCTCTTTCCTTAAACAACCATGCCTTACATAAGGGTAAAATGAATAATATGGTATGACACAATAAACTACAAACACACATGCAAAATAAATCAAGTATATACACCTATATAAATGCATAACCTCACTCTATACATTCTAAAATATCTGCACATGAACAAAATAGAGATCTCTGTATGACATGTAAATATTCCAATTTTGCTCATAATTTCAAAATGCATAACTTTTCCAAGGTTTAATTTTCATCTAAAGATTTCTACCGTATGAAAACCTTAGTTTTTGCTTATTTTTCCCTGATAGCTCAGTTGGTAAAGAATTTGCCTGCAATGTGTAAGACCCTGGTTCAATTCCTGGGTTGGGAAGGTCCACTGGTGAAGGGATAGGCTACCCATTCCAGTATTCTTGGGCTTCCCTTGTGACTCAGCTGGTAAAGAATCTGCCTGCAATGTAGGAGACCTAGGTTCGATCCCTGGGCCGGGAAGATCCCCTGGAGAAGGGAATGGCTACCCACTCCATTATTCTGGCCTGGAGAATTCCATGGACTGTATAGTTCATGGGGTTGCAAAGAGTTGGACATAACTGAATGACTTTCACTTGAAGTAGCTGCCTTGCTAGTTAACTTTCAACTTAAAATGTATATGGATATAGATATATATCCTCATGTTCAAAACCTGTGAAGGGCCACAATCTCTTTTTAATCTCCTTCCATCCTAGAAGACTCACAGAAATAAACTTCTATACTACCAGGACTGTTGAAAATTTTCAGAACCATGATTCCTTACAGCTTAATTTCCTTTAGAAAACTAATGGTATGTTGACTGTGTCATACATATCAGAAGTTGCTAACTGTTAAATTCACCTTTGCCTCAGTGGAGCTAATATAACCCATGGCCCTGACAGTCATTTGGACCTATTGATTAGAGAGTAAATCAAGATCTTCCCTTCTCTGGATGGCTGAGTCCCTTTGCTATCTACCTGAAACTATCACAACATTGTTAATTAACTAGCTTAATATAAAATGAAAAGTTTTCATTTAAAAAAGATCTTCCCTTCTCTTGCTTTACCTCAAAGGTATTCTTCATTTTCTTTAGCTTTGATTAAAATCATAGTTATCTATTTCCACATTTTTCATAGCTTTCCAGTTTAGTGCATTAGTGAAATATTTGTTAAGCTTCTGAGTTCAGTGTATTAGTCAAATATTTGTCATCAAAACAAAATTTGAAAAGCTATATTATCATAAGCAGAATTCATTCACTTGAAATCATTGAAGGTAAGCTTATTTTAAATCCTGTGAAATGGTCATTTTGTTTTGAATATCTCAGCCATACATTATAAAAATTTATTATAAAAGTACATGTCTACAAAGTTCAATTTATGGGTTTTGACTGTTGTAAAAAGAGACAAAATTGGCAATCTGGCATTTTTTAAAATTGAATCTACTAAGGAATATTTTAAAATCTTGTAGACACAACTGCTTTAAAAGCTGCTGCTGCTGTTGCTGCTAAGTCGCTTCAGTCGTGTCCGACTCTGTGCGACCCCATAGACGGCAGCCCACCAGGCTCCCTGTCCCTGGGATTCTACAGGCAAGAACACTGGAGTGGGTTGCCATTTCCTTCTCCAATGCATGAAAGTGAAAAGTGAAAGTGAAGTCGCTCAGTCATGTCCGACTCCTAGAGACCCCATGGACCGCAGCCCACCAGGCTCCTCCGTCCATGGGATTTTCCAGGCAAGAGTACTGGAGTGGGTTGGCATTGCTCTAATAGACTCTTGTTGTTTATAAATCTGGTAGTATGTGTTTTAAAGTCAATTGCACATCATGCAGTCATGCAGGACTCATTTGGAGGTTGTGTTCTGTTTTGTTTTCAGGCGATGTCAGCAGTGTTGTGCTGTGGCCCGGTGTTTGACAACGTGGGCCTTTCCCCAGATGGCTACCTATACAAGTGGCTTGACAACATTTTGGCTTGTCAAGATTTACGAGTAAGTACTAGCCAAAAATACATTGTTCTAAATGTCTTGATTGTTTTGTCTTGGTTCGGTTGGTACTGACATGTCTAAGCATTGTTCACAACACAGTCTCTTCACACGTTAGCCACAGAAGTGTAGGCTTGTTTGTTGCTTACATTACACTATGATGCATCAGAATAAAAAACATAGTAACATTTACCAAAGTTGACCATAAACCAGGCCATAAAGCAAGTCTCCAGAAAGTTCAGATGATTGAAATGACACAGACTGTATTCTCTAATCACAGTGACACTAAGCTAGTAATAGATAATAAAGATAGTTAAGAAATATTCTTCCAGATACAGTGATTTAAAGAATACATAAAAATAGAAGGAAAAATATTTTTAACTGAAGAATAATGAAAACACTACTTACTAAACATGTGGGTTGTAAATAAAACCTTGCTTAGAATGAATCATATATTGGAAAGAAAAAGACTGAAATCAGTCACCTAAGCATCCATTTCATGAAGTTAGAAAAAGCATATCACACTCAAAAAAAGCACACTGAAGGAAATAATAGAGATGAGTACAAATTAAAGAGGAAAAATTACTAGAACTGCACATTTAAACCAAAAACTTGAATTATGTTAAAAGACTAATAAAATTAGTAAATCCATGGGAAGTTTGATCAGAAAAGATAAGACGTGTCATCAACATCAGAAATGTAAAGGGTCATTACTACAGATGCTAAAAATAAGACAACATATAAACAACTTTGTGCCGATAAACTTGACATTCTAGACAAGTGTCTAGAAAACACAGCACAAATGGAAAATCTGAATAGTCAGATAAGTAGCAAAGAAAGTTAATCTATAAGTGAGAGTGTTCCCACAAAGACAACTTTAGGAACAGTTGACTTTATGGATTAATTCAACACTTGAGAAACAGAGTGCAAAGATTTAATACAAATCCTTAAGGAGAAAACATATCGAAAGGAAACACATCTGGATATATTTTATGAGACCCACATAACCTTCATACTAAAATGTGACAAGGATTTGATAAGAAAGACGACTAAAAGGCAAATTCATTCTTGAACATAGATATATAAACTTTAAGCAAAATATTAAAAATTGAATTCAGTGATATATTAAAAAGAGGATTCCTCATGATCAAGTTGGGATTATTCAAGAGCTGCAAGATTGGTTTAACATGCAAATGTTCTTCAAAATTGTGGAGCAATCATGAATTAGAATATTATGCAGCAATGAAAACAAATAAATGTAGATGACTTTTAAACATAAATTGAGTGAAAGACACAAAATTATATATATTACATATTAATACCATAATTCCATTTAGATAGAGTTCAAACAGCTTAATAAAGTCTCAGGAAGAAAGTATCATCTGATTATGTTAATAAGATGCAGAAAGAGCATTTAATAAAATTCTACATTCATTCATGAGGGCAATTCCTAATGAAACAAAGAATAAAAAAAACTTAGTTTGATAAAGAGTATCTTAAAAAAAAAAACACCTATAGTAAACATTATACTAAATAGTGAATATTGAAATTCTGAGATTAGCATGACCCAGGAAGCCCACATTCACTGCTTCTCTCACCATTATACTAAAGATCATAGCCAATGGATTAGAAGAGAAAAAATAAGATAGCAGGAGTAAAAAGAAGAAACAGTTTGTACAGAAAGAGAATGCACAGACATAAAAATAAATTTACAGTTACCAGTGGGGAAGAGTTGCAGGGAGGGATAGCTTGGGAATTTGGGATTAACATGTATACACTGCTATACTTAAAATAGATAACCAACAAAGACCTATAGTATAGCACAGGGAACTCTGCTCAATACTGTGTAATAACCTAAATGGGAAAAGAATTGGAAAAAGAATAGATACATAGGTATGTGTAAATGTGCCACCCTGCTGTCCACTGAAAACTGATACAACACTGTTGATGAACTGTCTGCCAGTGTAAGATACAAATGGGAAAACGGAGTTTGTGGATTTAAATGTGAAAGCTGAAAAGTTAAAGTTTCTAGAAAATAAAATAGGATAATTTAATCCCTAGAGCCAGGGAAAGATTTCTTAAACAAGATGCAAAAATTACTAACCATCAGGAAAGACTAGTTAATAACTTTTCTTCACCAAAAGACACCATTAAGAGTGTAAATAGGCTGGTTATAGAGTAAAAGAAGATATTTGCAACATGGAGCCAACAGAATTCTTATCTGGAATATATAAAGGACCTCTACAAATAAATAAGGTAAAAGCATTCATTAAAAAAATGAACAAGAGAATTAAACAAGCACTTTACAAAAGAGATTATCCAGTACATGCAACGTAAGACATATACAGAAATATTTAAAGCAGTATTATGAAGTCAAGAGCTGGAATAACCCAGATGTTCATCAGTAGTAGAATGACTAAATTGTGGAGCAATCATGAATTAGAATATTATGCAACAATGAAAACAAATAAATGCAGATGACTTTTAAACATAAATTGAGTGAAAGACACAAAATTATATATATTACATATTAATACCATATTTCCATTTAGATAGAGTTCAAACAGCTCTGACTATTCAGTGGTAGAAATCAGGATGCTGTACTGTCATGTCTGACTCTTTGTGACTCCATGGACTGGGGTCGTCTGTCCATGGAATTCTCCAGGCAAGAATATTGGAGCAAGTTGCCATTTCCTACTCCAGGGGATCTTCCCAAGCCAGGGACTGAACCCATGTCTTTTGTGTCTCCTGAATTGGCAGACAGATTTTTACCCCTGCGTCACTTGGAGAGCCCAGAAATCAGGATAATGGTTATTCTTGAGGAGGGCTTCCCTGGTGGCTCAGATGATAATCTGCCTGCAATGCAGGAGACCCAGGTCGGAAAGATCCCTTGGAGAAGGGAATGGCAACCCACTCACTGCAGTATTCTTGCCTGGAGAATCCCATGGACAGAGGAGCCTGGAGGGCTACAGTCCATGGGGTCACAAAGAGCTGGACACAACTGAGCAACTTTAGCTTTTACTTTCTTTTCCCAACTATATACCAATAAAAAATTTTTTCAAAGTAATTTTGATATACAGTAAAGTTCTGGGCCCATACCCTATAACATAAGAACAAACAAGTCATAATTTTTCCTTCTCCAATGTGATTGCTATGGATGAGAGAATGAATAACTTCAGCAAGAAGTGGGAAAATGTTACTTTCTGAGGGGAAAATAGCCCCCAGACACCAGGCTTGTCCTGGATGAATGTGACCATCCAATATTTAACAGTAGTTCAAGAATCATCAGTTAATGATCCTGTTCTGTTTAGCATGATGATCTTTTCATATGAAAGTCTGATTAAAAAGTGTTTATTGATAGCAAATTTCTTTCTCAAAGATTGTCAGCTCAGGTGTACACAGTGTATTTAGTAATCAAGCCTAATAAACATACTCCTCTGATCTTTTCCGTAAAAGATTTTGTATGCATAAAAGCTTTCCTTTTATATATTTAACTTTTAAACCAAATACATGTATTTTTCAAAAATATTTTAAACAAATATTTTCAAGTCTCTGTCACCTTTTCAGAGTTAAAAATGGAGAATGAGTGGACCCTGTATGATAGACTGACAGTGACTTAAATTTAGTTTATACATTTCAATTTCCACTTCCAATATTGCATCTTTTAAAGACCTTTTTGTGGAATACAAATTAATCAAGATGGATGTTCAGTCTTCACTTTCCTATTGCCCAGTTTACATTTACTAAGCTTGATTTTTGTATCTTTCCTAGAATAATCTTTCATTAAACATGAGGGATTGCTTTTCTCCATGTATTCAGGTTCATCAACTTGGCTGCGAGGTTGTCGTCTTGCTACTGGAACTAAATCCTGACCAAATAAATCTTTTCAATTGGGCGATTGACCGATGCTACACTGGTTCCTACCAACTTGCGTCTGGTTGCTTCAAAGCCATAGCTACTGTGTGTGGAAGCAGGTATGGATTCTTTAAGTGGAAGCTACTGGTCACTGACAACTACAGATTAAGGTTGCTCTTCATGATATTGAGAACTGATTAAGAACTGAGAGCTGATGTTTTTGCAGATATCCAAGTGGAGTAAATTCTAAGGAAATAGAAATGGCCTATCCTTCCCCAGATAGACTGTTCTAAGTTCACAGCTACATTGAGTTTTCATTCTACCAGGAGAACGGTTTGTAGTTCAAGCACCCTTCTTTTTAGTTGCCTGGAAATTTATAATGAAGTATTAGAGCAGGCTTTGAAGATGACCAAGATTCCGTTTAAGGAATTTCTAGAAATATTTGTGACAAGTATGAACTATAAGCCCTTCAGCCATGTTGAGACCAAACTAAACTCAGGAAGCAACCTAAAAACATTAAATCTCTCTTGTACAAAACTTGAGAAAGGAAGGAGGGAAAAAATGTGTCTCCTGGGATTCCAGAGATTATACTTTTAAAAACACTGCCCTTGCTATGTAAATCAGTCACTCAACAGAGTCATTCATCTCTACAGTTTATTGAAATAATTTCATAGCTAAGATGAAAGGGTTAATAAAGACTACAACAGCTCTTCCCAAGAAAGAGCTTATTATGTATTACAAATGGAGAGAAGGCAGCCCACCTTTATTTTTGAAAGGACTCATAGACTGTTAATTGTCCCTTTTAATTAAATATGGCATTTTAAATAGCTATCCTGAGCTACGGGATAAAGGGAATAAAAGTAAATTCATTTTAAATTCCAATCTTTGATGGTTCTAAATTAATAAGAACAGAATTTTAGAAGACATCTACTTTCAGTAAACCTAAAATGAGCATGCTATTTAAAGAGACAAGTTTCTCTTTAGTATTTTTCTTTTATGAAGATGGTAGATAACGTTTCATGTCTAAAGCATTCATCTTCCATAATCTTAGTAGTAAAATTTTTATTATACACAGATTTTAATTTCCATAAAAGTCATATCAGATGATAATCTAAACTGTCTGATTTTCCGTCAGTTTATTTCTTGGTGTTAGCAATACTAAATAAATGACATTTATCCTATAGGATATTAACAAAATGACATTTTTTTAATAAAAGTCTGTTTCTCTGGAGGATTGTTTTATTTTCAGGTATTTCAACATTCTAAAAACACATTTCTGCTCTTTGATTTTAAAGAACATATGTAGAATCTATGACTTGGACCGTAAGTTCATCTGACAAAAGTACGAGGAATAAAAGTTTCCTCTCTTTGCCGCCCTTCTCCCAGTGAACTTGGTTTGAACTGCCTTAGTCAAATTTATTTCATTTCATGGCCATCTCATAAAATACCACAGTGCATTCCTCTGAATAAATCTAGGTTTTTTAGGGAGCACAAATAAATGTTTTTATGAATTTAGCAATATAGTCTCAATTCCAATAATATCCCAGTCACAAAAATATTAGGTTATAAAGCTCTCTATGTTTAGAGTAGGTTTTGAAAGATAGCATCCTAAAATATTTTGGTTTCTTAAACAAATATTGCCTATCAGCTTACACTCATAACACATCTATTCTGAGGGAAGGTCAGAGCCAGATGCTGCCGTGGCTGTGACCTCTCTGCTAAGACGGTGACCAGCACTTGTCATTTCTCGCCACAGGGATGTTCAGAATTTCAAGTTTCAGCTATGGCCTAAACTTGTTCTCTTTTCCCATAAATTGTCAGTCTTTGTAGTTTAGATAAGTCTCCAGATTTGTTGGAGCAACTTTGCACTTAGGTTTTCAGTATTTTTTTCAAAAGCACTTCCAGTGTTTTAGACTTTGTCTTCTGCAAATTTACTTCTAAAAAAAAAAACACACCCCAGTCACTTATGAAATAATCTTTTCCTGAAAAGTCTCACACAAACTGGATCATGTTTTAAATTCCTGAAACAAGGTATCTGTACAGTAACTCCTATAAGACATACTCTAAAGCAAAGAATTCTTCCTGTAAAGTAAAATAATTACTTTATTTTAGTATATATATAATAATTTATTTACAATATATGATTGAATATTGGCTGTATTTTTGTAGGAATATGGCAACTTATAGGCAGATTTATTTATTAAGGAACCACTTGTAATTGACTTTAAAATACCTAAAAGATTTAACATTTTTAAAATATTAAAATTTTCTACCTTTAGAAGGAAAGCAATTTTTACATAGCTAGTATATAAATCTTTGTATTCGACAGCGGTGATAGTAGGAAAAAATGGTTCTCTGCGTTCTTTTCAGTTCCTTTTATTTCTATAAATGTGTGTGTGTTGTGAGCTTGCTGGTCTCCAGTCAAAATTATAACTGTAATTATAACTACAGTCTGACTCTGCTGACATTGAGAGATTTGGAAGTCAGAGTAGAACATGAATAAGACCAGGGAAAGTGAAGATAAAAGTAGAAAACGATCATAAAACTGATAATATTAGTTTGGGAGGCTTTTTCATGATATGTTTCATATTTGAGTAAAAGCTGTTAAATGCAGCTCAGTACTATAATTTAGCACAAAAGACAATAATAGTCCACCTGTCTGCCAGCATTAGTTCCGGTAACTGTTTGGCTCCTGTGTGTGTTCTCATTAATTTTTCCATCAATTCCAAATTATATCACTTTAGAACAGATTAGGAAATTGAGAAAGAGACTAAATGGCTTTCTGAGGTTATAAACCAAGGTAAATAATGTGCTCTCTATTAAAAGTATAGACCACTTCCAATCACTGGCTTAATTCAGCAGAATTCTCTTTACATTTAATTAAATACTTAAGAATTCATTGTTTTCACTCTTATTCTCCAGCAAACTCCTCAAATATATTTAATAGATGTTTTAGAAGTATATACAGATCAAAGTTTTAATTTTTAAAGAATTATGTTGGGTTTATTTTTGGAGGTGGTTTTTATTGTCATTGTTGTTTATATGCCTGTCTTGCCTTAACTGTAAATCTTTCCTAATTTAAATCAGGTACAGCAAACTTGAATTCTTTTTTTTAAATCAAGTTTTTTTTTCAATTTATTTATTTTAATTGGAAGATAATTGCAATAATGTGATGGTTTTTGCCATCTATCAACACGAATAACCCACAAATGTACATGTGCCCTCCCCATCTTGAACCCCGCCTCCCACCACCCTTGCCATCCCATCCCTGTGGGTTGTCCCAGAGCACTGGCTTTGAGTGCCCTGTGTTAGGTATCAAGCTTGCTGGTCAGCTGTTGGACATAGGGTAATACACATGTTTCAACGCTACTCTCACATCATCCCATCCTCGCCTTCTCCCACAGAGTCCAAAAGTGTTCTTTACGTCTGTGTCTCCTCTGATGCCTTTCGTGGAGGATTGTCAATACCATCTTTCTAAATTCCATATATATGTGTTAATATAGTGTTTGTCTTTCTCTTCCTGACTTATTTCAAAACTTGAATTCTTAAAAGTAAATGCCCCACATTTCTTAAGAGAATAGACAGGAAGCTTATCGCTCATGAATGCCAGTCGTACTCCTAACTGGTGATTGTGTCACCTGGAGAATTTCGGCAGAGCACAGAGTTTGGGAATTTGGACTCTGGAAACATAATGTCTTGAGATTGAATTCTAGCTCTGTCTCTCATTAAGCTGTGTGATTTTGAACAGCTTACTTCAAATGCTTACTCATTTGTGAAATACGAGTGGTAACAGGGTTAGGGTAAGGATTAAAGAAGAACAATCTCTTGACCAAAGGTGTAGCACATAGTAAGCACCCTGTAAACACTATCATTATTACTATTCAACAGCTATTGGAGGCAAAGAGCTATGATGTAATCATATCAACTGGTAAAATCCCTTTCTCTTTAGAATATCTCAAAATTATCTTGAGTTTCATCAGTTAGTTCTACATAAGCCAGAGCTAATGGGTACTTCTCAAATTCTTCAAAATTTCCTTTCTTTCAGATGGAAAAAAAAATCAGTTTTATTTCTTATTTACTTTCTGAACCACATCTACCTTTTATATTTACCATTTTATTTTTATTCTTATGATCATAACTGTCTTTCTTTTATCCTTCCACTATCTATGCTGAATAATTAAATACTGAAAAATGTAAGATTCTATTTCTAAGCCTATTTTAAATGTCTCAGTACAGATGTTTTATTTGTACTCTTGTACTCATTGGAGAGCTTTCTGATTTTTTTCCTTCTCTGGGTTTCTTTCATTTTCTGTATCTGTATTACTTCTTTCAGTGTGGTTCCCCTTCAATTCCATAATTCAGTTTTAAGCAGCTAATTGAATTCCCTGATTACATGGTTAAGGGCATAACCCTGCATAAGAGGGCAGCCTACTCTTTTCTTGCCTTTAAATCCCCAGTGATCCCTAGTAGTTTCCAGTGTTTATTTATAAAAAATATATATGTATTAAGTCCCAGAGTCAGAGACAGCAGTGTAGGTAAGACATCTCTGCTATTGTAGGGCTCAGAAGAAAGTCACCTTTCTGTTTTCACAGAAAGGTTTGTTTCCCAGATACTGCAGTTCATAAGAATTCTAAATTAGACTGGTCATGAAATGACCTATTGTGGGGTGTCTAGGAGGTAGACAGCACAGTAGATAAGTGTTTGAATTCTTGGGAGTCAAACAAAAAAGTTGGCTTAAAGCTCAACATTCAGAAAACGAAGATCATGGCATCTGGTCCCATCACTCCATGGGAAATAGATGGGGAAACAGTGGAAACAGTGTCAGACTTTATTTTTCGGGGCTCCAAAATCACTGCAGATGGTGACTACAGCCATGAGATTAAAAGACGCTTACTCCTTGGAAGAAAAGTTATGACCAACCTAGATAGCATATTGAAAAGCAGAGACATTTGCCGACTAAGGTCCGTCTAGTCAAGGCTATGGTTTTTCCAGTAGTCATGTATGGATGTGAGAAAGCTGGACTGTGGAAAGCTGGACATGTTGGACTGTGAAGAAAGCTGAGCGCCAAAGAATTGATGCTTTTGCACTGTGGTGTTGGAGAAGACTCTTGAGAGTCCCTTGGACTGCAAGGAGATCCAACCAGTCCATTCTGAAGGAGATCAGCCCTGGGATTTCTTTGGAGGGAATGATGCTAAAGCTGAAACTCCAGTACTTTGGCCACCTCATGCAAAGGGTTGACTCATTGGAAAAGACTTTGATTCTGGAAGGGATTGGGGGCAGGAGGAGAGGGGGACGACCAAGGATGAGATGGCTGGATGGCATCACTGACTGGATGGACGTGAGTCTGAGTGAACTCCAGGAGTTGGTGATGGACAGGGAGGCCTGGTGTGCTGCGATTCATGGGGTCGCAAAGAGTCGGACACGACTGAGCGAGTGAACTGAACTGAACTTAACTGAAGCTTCACAGGCTTGTTGTGAAGGTTGTCAGAAATCTTGGTAAAGGACTTGGTATGGTAACTCACACAAAGTCAGCATGTCATAACATAAACATTACCCACGGCTCATCACCATCCTCACCACCGTCATTTGGGGAGCTTTGCCCAGTTTCTCATCAACCTCATGCACTTTTGTTCATTTAGAATTATAGTCCTAGAAAAGTAATCATATTAGAGTGCTAATTGGTAAAACCACTTTGGACAGTAGTATAGCAGCAGTATCTACTAAAATTTTAAGTATGCCCTTGGACCCTGCACGACCTTGTCTAGAAATCTGTTCTAAAGAAATACTTGCCCATTTGGTGTTTGCGAAGTTATCATAGTGAAAAAAAAAAAAAAAAACCCTTTAAACGTCTGTCAGTGTATGTCCAAAGTTGGCTTTCCCAGGAAATAGAACCCTGCGGTGGAGATTTGAGTTCAGAAAATTTATTAGGGAATGCCCTTGGGATCAACGTCTGTGAGGAAGTGAAGGAGACAGGACCCGGTAGAGGAAAGAAACTTCAAGCAATCCACATGGGAAGCACTGCTGGGGAGCGTGCATGACCTTGGTCTAGGCAGTTCCCAGAGAAGGAGTCAACCAAAGAGATCAGCCTCCAGCATGGTAGTGGGAGGATGGAGCGCCTCTGTCCTGAAGGGAGGTCCAGGCGTTACAGCATCCGCGGCAAGAGTAGTGATTTATGGTTCATCCATAGTATGGAGCAGGGCTTCTGTGATGGCTCAGATGGTCAAGAATCTCCCTGCAGTGCAGGAGACCTGGGTTCGATCCCTGGGTCAGGAAGATCTCCTGGAGAAGGAGATGGCAACCCACTCCAGTATTCTTGCCTGGGAAATCCCATGAACAAGGAGCCTGGCGGGCTACAGTCCATGGGGTCGCAAAGAGCTGGACACGACTGAGTGACAGACACGTGATACTGTGGAGCCCTCTACAGCTGCTGAGAAGCCTAAACGAGCCTCACTGTCCAGTGAAACATGGACATGTAGGTAGGATAAGCACATTTAGGTTTAAAATCCTGTGGCCTAAAAAAAAGAGACACAAATGTATAGAACGGACTTTTGGCCTCTGTGGGAGAGGGAGAGGGTGGGATGATTTGGGAGAATGGCATTGAAACATGTATACTATCATGTAAGAAATGAAATGCCAGTCTATGTTCGATACAGGATACAGGATGCTTGGGGCTGGTACATGGGGATGATCCAGAGAGAGGATATGGGGTGGGAGGTGAGAGGGGGTTTCAGGATTGGGAGCTCATGTACACCTGTGGCTGATTCATGTCAACGTATGGCAAAACCAATACAGCATTGTAAAGTAGAATAAAGTAAAAATAAAATTAAAAATAAAATAAAACCCTGTGTCCTGGGAGAGGGGTATTTTGACATGTATAATCTACAGACAATCCCAGGTTCCTCCTCATAACTAGACTGTATAGTTTGTCTCCTTAACTCAGCTGTGAGTTCCCCTTAAAAGAGGGCACCAGCCTGACTAACTTAATATCATCAGTACCTTGCAGTTGTTTCTGATAGATGTTTGGTGCTCAATACATTTAGAGGGATTGAATGAAAATATTAAGTCAGTGAGCTGTTGAGTTTAGACATATTGTCTTCTGTCTTTTCCTCTTGTTCTTGGTTTTCATCAAAAATCTATTAGCCATAGGTAGACTTTTGTGTTCATTGAGCTGATTTGACAGTGTTCAGTTTTAACCTCAGAGCAATTTCCCCTTCACCTACTAATAAACAGCAGATGGGGATGGTGAAATGGGCTTGGGAGTGTCATTAGTAAGTGTGACTGAAGTCAGTGTGCTGTCTAGAATTTTGAGAGGTAGTGATTTATCAAGGTTACTAGCCAGGCTACCCCATAAATTGTACTGTTTTGTTTTGTTTTGTTTTAGGAACTATCCCTTTGACATAGTGACGCTGTTAAACCTTGTTCTGTTCAAGGCCTCTGACACCAACAGAGAGATTTATGAAATCTCCATGCAGCTCATGCAGGCATGTATCACTGACTACAAAGAAACTTCCATCCCTGAACACAGAAAATGGAAGTGGTAGTTGATCACTGGACTGCTGGTTATTGATACACATTCATGTATTTCTGCATATCACTGGTGGTTATGATGAGTGAGAAAATAGTACTTAATTATCTCTAAACTTAGGCAATAACTGATGCTTTGCCTTTCATACAGTGTTAAAATATGCATGCATTAGCTTTATTACAAAACTGTATTCAATATAAATACTCTTGAGATAGCCAGCCAATGCTTTTTCATACTGTTTATAACTTTCATATTTCTTTTTTTTATTATGGACACATGAGAATGATATAATGTTAATAAGTCATAGTACAAAACTGATAACAATATTATCTCAGTTTTACAAATACACATTTTTACATGTGTTTACATGAAGCTACTCTCCTACTTGTTTATAGATCCTTGAAGCAAAGCTTTTGTGTACTCGAAGAAAGTAGCCGAACAAAGACCTGGCAGTATTCTGTATGGGACGCACGGCCCGCTGCCACCCCTCTACAGCGTGTCACTGGCCTTCTTGTCGTGCGAACTGGCCAGGATGTACCCCGAGCTCACTCTTCCTCTCTTCTCAGGTACCGTGCAATAGTCAGTCATGGCATGTGTGATCCCTTCTGCCCTAAGTATTCTTACTCTTAGAATTCTAGTGTAATTGAGAGTCAAAATTATTGATGATAAATTCGTCAACCAAAATTGCACTGGGCTAAGTTCAGTTATCCCTGGAGTAGGAAATGACAACCTGCTGCAGTACTCCTGCCTGGAAATTTCCATGGACAGAGGAACTTGGCGGACTTCAGTCCATGGGGTTGCAAAGAGTCGGAAATGACTTTGTGACAGCATGCATGCAGGTTCAGTTGCATATAAAAGTGAATTCTAGAATATCCTTAAATATTAAAAGAGTGTATTTATCTAAAATAGTGTGGGTATAAACAAACATAGGACAAATGTGAGGATGCTTGGATGAATCATAATCACTGTATATATAAAATTTCCCCAAGAAATTAAATATGAGTGATATAACTTTATCCCTTGGAGGGGGAAATGGCAACCCACTCCAGTATTCTTGCCTGGGAAATCTCATGGATAGAGAATCCTGGTGGGCTACAGTCCATGGGGTCACAAATAGTCAGGCACAACTGAGCATGTGCCCCCACACACACACATACACAACTTCTCATACAAGTGATTGCTGTCAGTTGCTTTTTGGTGATGATGTTGATGGTATTTTGCAGCGTGAATGTTGCTACATATATAATTTGTTGAGAGTTTGATTTAGGGCACAAATTTACAAGTAATCTTTGTGAATAATGTTTTGGAAAATCCACTTATTTCAGGTAGATTAGTCACATCCTTGCATTGTGCCTGAAACAGTGGGAGGACTCAAGAAAAACCTTTTGATAAACTAATTTTCTTCTTGGAAAACTAACATTTATTTTTCTTCACTTTGACCAAGATTTGTATGCCAGGCACTGTGCTTGGATCCTAGAAATACAGAGGCAAATAAAGCAGTCTCTCTCGTCAAAGTTTCATCATCTAGTAATAAAGAAAAATGTACAAGCATATGATTGTGATATAGTGTAGCAAGTGTAATTTTAAAAATTACACTTCTGTATGAGATGCACATTCTCTCTGTGAGATGGAAGATCAAGAAGTCATCAGTTATTGGGTCAAGAATATCAAGAAAGACTTCCCAGAGAAGTTGATGTCTGAGCTGCAGTTTGAAAGAAGAGTAGAAATTTGCAAAGCAGATAAATAGCTGACATTGCAGTTGGCAAGTGGATTGGCATTACAGACCAAGGAAATAGCATATGCATTGGCTTAGAGGTATAAGATAACACGGTGCATTTGAGAGATAATATAAGGGGTTTGGCTAATGTTGTAACATGCAGAGAAGGGGCAAAGTTTGAGATGGTTATGGACAGAGAGGCAGAAGTCAATCTTGGAAGGCCTTTATTGTGTTTCTAGGAGTTTGCAGGTCAGAGACTACATACGTGCTCCTTGAAATCCCTCAGAAGTCTGTGAACAGGGAAGACGTTCAAGCAAGCTGCTTGGGTTTTGAAAGCCACTCATCAGTTTCAATCAAGAAGAAAGAGGGGTGAGATCAGAGTGAAGTTTTAGAGAGACTCTTCCTATGGTGTGGTGAATGGATGACAGAACATTCTGTCTAGAGAGAGGAGAGCAGTTGAGAGACGATGACACCAGTCCAAGGAGGATATGATGAGGACCTGAACGTGAGAGCAGAGGGGGAGACCAGAGTCAAGAGCTATGGGCAGAGTACACGATGGAGTTGCCTGGTGTGTTATCTGGGATGTGGGGGAGTGATAACCCCATCTGGAGAGCTGATTCGAGGAGAAGAGGAGGGTCCAGGCAAGGCAGAGATTATGAGCTCACACTCAGATCAGTTTGGGTTATCAGGTTCAGGTGTCTGCTGGACACCCTCGTGTATAGATAGACCAGGGCCAAGGGAAGGCCCAGTGGCAGTGGCTCATGGAAGACCACTGAGGACAAGAACCACAGGAATAAATGAGGTCATGAATGGAGAGAGTACAGAGTGAAAGAAAAACCCAGACCAACTTTTAAGGACCAGGCCAAGGAAGGGTGAGGGAGCAAAGAGGGAAGGGAGGCATGTTTATGGAAAGAGAACACCTAGAGGGTGTGTTTCATAGAGACCTAGAGGAGACAGGACTTAGGTAGAGGGAGTGAGTGGTCCACAGCCTCCTACAGAATAGTGAGACCCTGGGGGATAAAGTCTGAAGATACCCCTATGAATTTCAAAATTCATTGGTAACTGTCTATCATTTCCAGGGAGAAGTAGCAGCAGAAGCCAGATCTTAGGGGCTTGGATGAGAAAGAAGCAAGGAAAGAGGGGATGGGGCTTACGGTGGATGCAGTCAGAGGATGAGCTAGATTTGAGCTTGTTTCAAGGGAGAAGCTGGTAAGAGGAGAGAGTCTGACAATTGGAGAGAGAGAAGAGAAACAGTTTAGCAGATTTGAGTTGCCAGCAAGTTCAGCCTTAGTTTCTGTCAAGAATTGACCTTTTGGCTATTTCAACATATGAAAAATAACTTTTATAAAATAGCATGGAAAAATAAGATTATAATGGATTCCTAGCCTTTGTTTATACTGCTTTTACTATTAAAAACCCTGTGGTGAGATTTTTACTGCCTGTAGTTTCATATGACTTAATTCCTTGTAAGAAGCCAAGCCAGTTATTTAGGTCTTGCCCAAACAGCCAGAAAATGACCTAGCATCCCACTGACATTGTCTTACAGTTTATTTAATTCGTTTCAGGAGAGGTGAATGATGTCTGCATGTCACAGCATTTCTTTTTTTCTTTTCTCTTTAAAACATCTTTAAAACTGATCTGGAAGCATGGGGTACTCCAAACAGAGATCCCTACCCTCTTGGACTTATGACTAACAGACAAGATGTAGTAGACAGCATCAATAAGGAAATTGCTTATAAATTTTAACATGAAATTTATAAATACAAATTTGTTTTACATAAATAATATGATAGAAGGTGATTACTGCTCCAAAAAGTCTATAGATCTTTATACCACTGTTGAAAGATGACAGTCTTAAAATAGTTGTCCCTATGATTGGAAAGATTTATTTCTCTCCCAAGTCCCAGTGCTTTCTGTTGTTTAATCGCTAAGTTGTGTTCGAATCTTTGTGATGACCCAATAGACTATAGTCCTCTAGGCTCCTCTGTCCGTGGGATTTCCCAGGCAAGAATACTGACGTGGGTTACCATTTCCTTTTCCAGGAGATCTTCCTGACCCAGTGAAACTCACATCTCCTTTGTTTACAGGCAAATTCTTTACCACTGAACCACCAAGGAACCCCCCCACCTCCGCCCCCAGATCTTTCTAGCAGAGTTTAAATGGTCCTTTTGCCATCAAAGTGCCCCAAATCTTTATAACCAGAATCATTTTCTTCCATCGAACCCCAAAGGACTCTGCTTCTGTTGTGTCATTCGTCATTTTCTACCTGGCCCCAGGGTTATCTGTTGACGCAACTAGTCTCAGAGCTTCCTCCTCAGGAGAGGACCACATCTTTAATCTTTCCTGTCTCCATGGTGCCTGGAAGAGCATTTTTGCAACTAGAAAAGGTCTGGTATATTGGACTAAATAAGTGTTGTGCTTTATAGGAATCTGAATATGTGTCCTGAAAGTCCATAGTGTCAGTCATCACATCCATGTCAATTTGGACATTAAGTCAATTTTGAGATTTTGACCTGTGTGATATATAACAGCATAACATTTCTGACTTGTAGCACAGCATTAAATATATTCTTATTCTTCAAAATAAAAGAGTTGTAATTTTAGGACAAAGGCCAAATCAGTTAAAGTCTCTGTTTCGAGGATACAGTGGATCATCCCCTGGCATCTGTGTTGTTCTGTTGCGTAACAGGCACAATCTCTCTAAATGAGATTACATGCCATGCTGGATGATAACAGATACATTAGGCCAAGCTGTCTTATGTCCCATGGGATAAAACGAATTCTTCTATAAATATTAGAAACAGGAGATGACTTCAGAGCTTGCAGCAGATATATAAAGCTGTGCTTTTGTTTCTATAGAAAACTTATTCAGATCATAAGATGAAACGCTGCTGCCAGTGAAACAATGCAGAAATGCTATCAGAGGAAGTAGTGGTGAGAAGACTGGCCGTACAGTTGTACCTTTTTGACTCATTTATTTCATAAGACAAAGTGCAGCATCAAGCACACGCCTTCCACATAGTTGGCAGTTTTCTCGTGGACACCACAAATGGACATCACACCCTGAGTTTGTTCTTCCTGGAGGGTTGTAGCTCACTTTTTAACAGCTCATGGCTCGTGTAAGGCACTTTGTAAAATTTAGGTATAATGGAGAGATAATAGTCATTGTTATAATAATCCCAAGTAAGTGTTAGTTCCTCAGTCTTGTCCGACTCTTTGTGACCCCATGGACTGTATCCTGCCAGGCTCCTCTGTCCATGGAATTCTCCAGACAAGAGTACTGGAGTGGGTAGCCATTCCTTTCTCCAGGAGATCTTCCTGACCCAGGGATCAAAGCCAGGTCTCCTGCATTGCAGGCAGATTCTTTACTGTCTGAGCCACCAGGGAATAATCCATAATAATAATAATCCATAATAATCCACCACCATAATAATCCTAACTGCTGTTTATTAAGAGCCTGCTGGATAACAGGCATATTGTGTCTTCACAATCAACTAGTATGGGACCTGATTGGCCCATTTTACAGATGAGGAAACTGAGGAACAGAGAACTTCAGTAACTACCCAGAGTCTCATGCAGCTAGTATGTGGACAAACTGGGATCTGGGCATATGTCCTTCTGATTCCTGTTTTGTCCGCTCTAACATACTACTTCCACTATTTGGTTCAGTCTGATGAGATGACATGGCTCGCGGTCTCTGCCGTTCTCTGCAGAGGTCAGCCAGCGCTTCCCCACAACGCATCCCAACGGGCGTCAGATCATGCTCACCTACCTGCTGCCCTGGCTGCACAACATCGAGCTGGTGGACAGCAGGCTGCTCCTCCCGGGGTCCAGCCCCAGCAGCCCCGAGGACGATGCCAAGGACCGCGAGGGAGACGTGACGGCTTCTCAGGGGCTGAAAGGCAGTGGCTGGGGCTCCCCAGAGGCGACGTCCCTGGTGCTGAACAACCTCATGTACATGACGGCCAAGGTAAGTGCTGAGGAGCTGCACCTTCCTCACAGGCTCCCGCGTCCCAGGAAACCCGGGGTTAATCAAACCCCAGGAAAGTGGTGCCTGCCATTAACAGTCTCAACAACAGGGTGTGGATGGTGGGGACAGTTGCACAAGTGTGAACGTGCTTCAGGCCACTGAACAGCCCACTTAAAAATGATTACAGTGGGACACGTCATTATGTGTATTTTAGCACAGTTGTAATCGTGATCCCAGTTATCATCCTTATTATATGATCCTAGCATTTGAATCATCATGTGAGTAAGTATGGTGCAGTAGTGAAATGTGCATTATAAATTCTTGAAAAGTGGCATCTTTGCGATGCGTGGCCATTCTCCCCCTTAATGATTTTGAAATGACTGTGACCCTTGAGACTTCCCTGGTGGCTCAGACGGTAAAGCGTCTGTCTACAATGACTTTTCATCAGACATTGTGCATCCTCACATGTTTCCCACGCGTCTCCCGGGCCGGGTTTTATTTTGTCGGTTACAGTATGGGGATGAAGTTCCTGGACCGGAAATGGAAAATGCCTGGAATGCGTTAGCTAACAACGAGAAATGGAGCAACAACCTGCGGATCACCTTGCAGTTCCTGATCAGCCTGTGTGGGGTCAGCAGCGACACACTCCTCCTGCCCTATGTGAGTGCCCCTCCAAGGCTGGGGTCCTTGTTCTGTCACTGGTTCCATCTACAATTGCAAGTCAGAATGTTATCATTGCACGAGTAGAATAGAGATGTCAGAATTTCATCAGCCATGCTCATCTCCTGTGAGCTTTCTAGATGGTGCATAGAAGTTCCCTTCTGCCCCCTGCATTGCAAGCTAGTGTCCTCGTGGCATCTCTGTCATTCCCTTTGTAAGTCTTTAGACCCAGAAACTTTGAGATTAAGGAGTCCACATCCCAGGTGACACTAGTGGTAAAGAACCCCCTGTCAATACAGGAGATGTAAGAGACACAGGTTCGATCCCTGGGTCAGGAAGGAGGAGGGCGTGGCAAGCCACTCCAGTATTCTTGCCTGGAGAATCCCAGGGACAGGGGAGCCTGGTGGGCTGCAGTCCATGCGGTCCCAACGAGTGGGGTATGACTGAAGCGACTTAGCAGCAGTAGCATTCTTTTCATAATTACCTAAATCTTTCTTCTAGAAACATTAGACCCATTATGTAAGAGAAACTAGGTAACGCATTATATTATTACTAATAAGAATTGTTCTGTGTTTACGTCCTGATGCTCTTAAAACAATAAATATGCAGAATATTCCAGTTTATCTCTTCAAAGATAGGTAGTAAAAGAGAGAAACAAGCAACAGAAAAATCCTACTGACATGCCACCTTCGTGTCTGCATTTAAAGGTGAGGTGATCAGTGAAACGACTGCATTTTGAAAACCCTCGCACAGTTGGTGTCTGTGTGCTGGTTGTTTTTCTGAGAGGTTTTGTGCCTGCCCTGCTGTTCTGGGCCATGTAAGCCTCATTACCGCTTCTGAGCCTCAGGCTTGAGGGTTGCAATAATGCAGAGATTTAGTCCAGAGTTATTTTTAAAACTTAAAACCATGCAAACAGCTCAAACTCGTCTGTTTCTCTGGTTGAAGAGAGTAACGGGAGACTGAGTTTCTTTTTAATGAACACAGCTAGCAGTTTTTCTCCCATGGTTTGCATAAATAAAATACTTTCTCAAGATAAGACCTTAGATGGTAAGGTTTGTTTTTTGTTTTGTTTTGTTGGAAGATTTTTTTTTTTAATGTGGACCATTTTTAAAGTCTGTATTGAATTTGTTAGAATGCTGCTTCTGTTTTATGTCTTGGATTTTTGGCCTCAAGGCATGTGGGTTCTTAGTTCCCTGCCCCCACTGGAAGGTGAAGTCTTAACCATTAGACTACCAGGGAGGCCCCCAGATGGCAAGTTTTAAGTTTAGATAGAAGTCATCCTTAGCCCACAAGTTATTCCAAAAGTAGCTTTTATAAACTCAGCCATGAGGGAAGGTAAGACTTTTAACAACCCACTCCTATCAGATGTACATGTGAGAAAAGGTGACTTTTTTGTCTTTAGGTTGAAGGTTGGCTTTTTTAAAAAAAATTTATTTTGTATTGGAGTTTAGGCAGTTAACAATATTGTGATACTTTCGGGTGAACCGCAGAGGGACTCAGCCATGCATACACAGGTATCCATTCTCCACCAGATGAAGACTCCCCTCCCATCCAGGCTGCCACACAACCCTGAGAGTGCCATGTGCTCTACAGTCGGTGCTTGTTGGTGATGCATCTTAAGCGTAGCAGTGTGTACATATCCATCCCAGCTCCCTAACTGTCCCTTCTTCTCATCCTTCCCCCTCCCCCGCCCCCCACCGGGCAGCTGTAATCCAGACCCTTGGCTCGTCCTAGGAGAGAAGGACGGTGAGCACTTCTGGGAGGTGTCGTGGTCATCAAAATGAGCAGGCTACCACCTCTGCTGTTGATAACCTCCCATCCCCATGGGCTGCTCTGGGAAACACCCCTTGTGTTCCGTTTCTCGTCTCAGATCAAGAAGGTGGCCGTCTACCTGTGCCGGAACAACACCATTCAGACCATGGAGGAGCTGCTCTTCGAGCTGCAGCAGACGGAGCCGGTGAACCCCATTGTCCAGCACTGTGACAACCCGCCCTTTTACCGCTTCACAGCCAGCAGCAAGGCCTCGGCGGCGGCCTCCGGTAGGGGCCAGGCAGCTGGGGGATGCCTTGTCCCACAACTCTGGGTTTTCCTTTATGTAGAGCATTGAAGGAGTATGAGTAGGTGCTTGCTGCTTGTTCTTATTCCTACACATATTGGGTTGGCCAAAAGTTTGTCTGGGTTTTTCCATACCACCTTTTATGGCCAACCCAATACATTCATCTAAGAGAAGGTTTAAGGATAGCAGAGACTCTTAGCGCCTTGTCCAATTAATGAAATGGTCTTGTAAGGATAACCAACAATCGAGAGCCCAGGACTCATATGCCACAGAGTTTTTTTATTATTATTATTAATTTATTTAGGGCTTCCCTGGTGGCTCAGAGGTTAAAGCGTCTGCTTTTGATGAGGGAGACCTGGGTTCGATCCTTGGTTCGGGAAGATCCCCTGGAGAAGGAAATGGCAATCCACTCCAGTATTCTTGCCTGGAGAATCCCATGGACAGAGAAGCCTAGTGGGTTACAGTCCATGGGGTCGCAAAGAGTCGGACACACTGAGTGACTTACAGTATTGTAGTGGTTTTTGTGATACATTGACGTGACTCAGCCATGGGTGTACATGTGTTCCCCATCCTGAACCCGCCTCCCACCTCCCTCCCCACCCCATCTCTCAGGGTCGTCCCAGTGCACCAGCCCTGAGCACCCTGTCTCATGCATCAAACCTGGACTGGCGATCTGTTTCACATATGATAATACACATTTTTATTTTAGACTGAGCTTACGGTGGACACTGTAGTCATGGAATCTCACTTCTGGACCCTCCTTCTTGTATCTAATGGGATTCTCTTGGCTGATATTCTCCTAAGGTTGACTAAACTGCCCCCCTCCACCAGTGTTAACACTTTTCAGTTGGCCTCTCAGCATCATTGTATGAAATATATACCACACTCCTCAAGCTCCTTGATGCTGTCTTCCCTTCGCTGCCCTTAACACCATGATTCCCTCCAAACCTCTCTCCTCTTACGCCTTGGTCTCTTATGCCCTCTTTGTGCCCCAGACCCTGCTGCCTGAGCAGTGATATCACAGAGAAGTGGTGCCCTGGGGATTGGAAACTCTAGGCATTTGGAGTGTCCTAACATTCATTTCATAACTCCTCGAACCAGAAATGCTAGAGCCACTAGCGGCAGGACTGGCCACTATAAATAAGCACATTACCTAATTAGCCAGGAAGAGAGGGTTTCAGGAATGTTGTAGCCTCACTTTGTAAGAGAGTTGAGCAATTTGGTTTGACTATAATAGATGTCTTGGATTCTTCACTTCAGTGATGTGGGCTTGGAAGGTTATTCAGAGTGTCGGAGATTGTGCAGAAGATGCAAGGAGTCTTTCAAACAGGGGGTTTTACAGGAAATCCTTTCCTGGAATCACTTAAGGCTTGAGCTTGACCCCCACAACAGGCATTTCTTTCTGAGCTGTTCTTTAATCTCATCTACAGGAACCACCTCCAGTAGCAATACAGTGGTTGCTGGCCAGGACAGTTTTCCAGACGCTGAGGAGAGCAAGATACTGAAAGAATCTGATGAGAGGTTGGTGCATAAATTTGGCTTAACATGCAGCCTAATTTTCAGCAATTGTCTATGCAAAGCATTAGTAACATTTGCAGGGCTTCATAAATTTCACACACTCATACACATACACAAATCCTTTCTTTTTTAGAAACACAGATTGACTTTCAGACTGCTCTATGTATCCCTAAAGATAACCATTTCTTCCTGAGCAAAGCCAGAGCAAAGATTAAAACGGATGTTGTTCTAGTGGCTGAAGCCTATTTACCCCCAGCCTTAATAACAACCACAACTTATTCTGCTAGTGGGCACAGTCCATCTGGAGTTAGAGGGAATAGCCATGTGAAATTTGCAAATCTGGTTCTTGAATAATTCCTTAGAGTAATTGTCTTGAGATGAGTTCTATGAAACATCCCCATTCTTCTTTTACCTTTAACTCTGTCACGTATTGGTTAAGTAAGTGAAAGTGAACTCACTCAGTCGTGTCCAACTCTTTGGGACCCCATGGACTGTAGCCCACCAGGCTCCTCTATCCATGGGATTCTCCAGGCAAGAATACTGGAATGGGTTGCCATTTCCTTCTCCAGGGGATCTTCCTGACCCAAGGATTGAACCCAGGTCTCCCGCATTGCAGGCAGACGCTTTAACCTCTGAGCCACCAGGGAAGCCCGGTTAACTAAGAACACTGTCTAAAAGAAACCTTGATGTCCTTCCCCTTAGTTCTTTAACAGTAGTATTTCTCTTGTTCATATTTCTGCTTTCACATTGCCCAAGAACTACTCATAAGTTAAGCACCATCTGGATCACTATTTACTGCAGTTGAGTGTGAAGAACAGAGAGACAAACCAAAAGAGATAAACAGGACTTAAATTTGAAAATAAAAATTAAGATGATTCTCATGATGTTGAAAACTTATGAGGCTAAGTATTTTCTAGTAAAAAGTAATGGGGCACCCTTTCACTTAAATTAATATTAAAAATGAGATACAGATACATACTGAAGAAAATTTAGGGATCACATAATGAAAGTAATTCATTTAGCTGGATACTTTGTGATTTCATTGTGTACATGCAAACCCATCAGGGGCCACAGGTGGAAGTTATCTGACCCAGGGCTGGAGTTCTGAAAGTTTTTCTCGATGTCAGCCACAGCAAATTCCTCTATATGCTGATTACTGGCTGGCCACACTGCCTTAAGGCAAAATGCTCATCATCTGGGTTTCCCTTCGGATCAAAGGCACTGACCGAGTGGCTCATGAATAACAGACCTTTTCCATTATAGTTTGCTAACATTTTTCTTTCTCAGAAATAGATTAAGGTTTTCATACTCTATACATCGATGACAGTACAAGATTATGAATTCACATGTTATTTTTTAATCTATATTTGCTGGTACCTTCTTTGGAAAATACCTTAATGGTAAAAAGAAAAAAAAATCACATATTTCTCTAAAGATATTTCTGTCTTCTGGTGGGAGTAAAACATTCTTTATTATTCATTGTATTTTCACCTTATTATACTAAGGATAGAAAGGTGATATATTTCCACATATTATCATCTTATTTCAAAGGCCCCTTTAGGACCAGAGTTACAAGTGTCCTTCCTAAATTTTTAGTGGTGGCCTTAAAAATGAAGAAGCCAGTTATCACTATTAACATTGCAACCAGATAATACCTGTAAGAGGCTTTCTTGTTTATCTCCTGCTTTCCTGCTTTATCACTGTATCCTGTTGGCCATTGGGAAGCCCAGTGCTACCTACATGGTCATGCATATCTAATTCCCTCATATTGACTATGTCAGTTTATCTACCTATAGGTAGATTAATTAATTATATATATGATCACACCTATATGCAGGTCAGAAAGCAACAGTTAGAACTGGACATGGAACAACAGACTGGTTCCAAATAGGAAAAGGAGTACGTCAAGACTGTATACTGTCACCCTGCTTATTTAACTTATATGCAGAGTACATCATGAGAAATGCTGGGCTGGAAGAAGCACAAGCTGGAATCAAGATTGCTAGGAGAAATGTCAATAACCTCAGACATGCAGATGACACCACCATTATGGCAGAAAGTGAAGAGGAACTCAAAAGCCTCTTGATGAAAGTGAAAGAGGAGAGTGAAAAAGTTGGCTTAAAGCTCAACATTCAGAAAACGAAGATCATGGCATCTGGTCCCATCACTTCATGGGAAATAGAGGGGGAAACAGTGGAAACAGTGTCAGACTTTATTTTGGGGGGCTCCAAAATCACTGCAGATGGTGACTGCAGCCATGAAATTAAAAGATGCTTATTCCTTGGAAGAAAAGTTATGACCAACCTAGATAGCATATTGGAAAGCAGAGACATTACTCTGCCAACAAAGGTCCATCTAGTCAAGGCTATGGTTTTTCCAGTGGTCATGTATGGATGTGAGAGTTGAACTGTGAAGAAAGCTGAGTGCCGAAGAATTGATGCTTTTGAACTGTAGTGTTGGAGAAGACTCTTGAGAGTCCCTTGAACTGCAAGGAGATCCAACCAGTCCATTCTGAAGGAGATCAGCCCTGGGTATTCTTTGGAGGGAATGATGCTAAAGCTGAAACTCCAGTACTTTGGCCACCTCATGTGAAGAGTTGACTCATTGGAAAAGACTCTGATGCTGGGAGGGATTGGGGGCAGGAGAAGAAGGGGATGACAGAGGATGAGATGGCTGGATGGCATCACTGACTCGATGGACATGAGTCTGAGTGAACTCCAGGAGTTGGTGATGGACAAGGAGGCCTGGCATGCTGCGATTCATGGGGTTGCAAAGAGTTGGACACAACTGAGCAACTGAACTGAACTGATACTAATATTTTATCACACAGAATACTGTTACGTTAACCCTATATTTCACCTGTACTATTTCTCTAATATAGTCTGTCTTTTCTTTGATGGTAGACTGTGCTCTCAGCATAAAGCATCTTTATTTTTCTTTGCAGTCTGCTTATCACCGTCTTCCCTGTGAGCCTTGTCATGCTGATTTATGGGTATTTGTACACACATTTGTATCTCAACCATTACCTTTTCATTCTTAGAAAACAGAGATTATATGGCTCTTAGACATATTTCTATCCTTAATGATTACCCTACTGTGCTGCACATAGTAACCATCTTTTAAAACATTTATTCAGCATATAAATGAAAATTGGAGAAACGTCACAGCCCTAGAGGTAGATAAGCTGTCCAAACACCTTCCAGCCCCCTTCTCCCTCCCTCTTGCTGACCCCATTACAGAAAATGGTTATTTACCCTGTTCTTTTCAGTCCTAGACAGAGAGTCTACAGAAATGGTATTGGTTAGAAACACTGATGATGGGGCTGCGCTGTGACTGTCGTCTGATTGCATGGTTGGGCTCCAGGGGGTGCCATGGAGCTGGTACAAAGCTCCTGTCCTGAGGCCAGGTTCTTTACAGTCGACATAACTGAGCAGCAGCAGCAGCCGCTCTTTGATGTAATATTCAGCAATATTTAATATTTAAATATAAATATTTAATAATACCATAGCTACTGACAGAAACAATTCATATAGCTTATAATAAAATAACCATTAAAACCAGTATTGTTAGTTGCTCAGTTGTGTCCAGCTCTTTGCAACCCCATGGACTGTAGCCCACCAGGCTTCTCTGTCCCTGGGATTCTCCAGGCAAGAATACTGGAGTGGGTTGCCATTTACTTCTCCAGAGGATCTTCCTGACCCAGGGATCAAACCTAAGTCTCCTGCATTGCAGGAAGATTCTTTACCATCTGAGCTACAGGGAATCAGGGTAAGAGAATAAGAGAGAGAGAGAGAGAGAGTGTGTGTGTGTATGTGTGTATGTGTGTGTGTGTGTTAGTCACTCACACATGTCCAGCTCTTCATCACCTTATGGACTGTAGCCCACCAGGCTCCTCTCTCCATGGAATTCTACCAGCAAGAATACTGGAATGTGTAGCCGTTCCCTTCTCCAGGGAATCTTCCCAACTCAGGGATAGAACCTTGATCTCCTGCATTGCAGGTGGATTTTTACCATCTGAGCCACACTTTTGAACTGTAGTGTTGAAGAAGATTCTTGAGAATCCCTTGGACAGCAAGAAGATTAAACCAGTCAATCCTAAAAGAAATCGATCCTGAATATTCATTAGAAGGACTGATGCTGAAGCTCCAATACATTGGTCACCTGATGTGAAGAGCTGACTCACTGGAAAAGATCCAGTACAGGTGGGAAAGATTAAGGGCAGGAGGAGAAGGGGATGACAGGATGAGATGGTTGGAGGCCATCACTGGCTTAATGGACATGAGTTTGATCAAGCTCTGGGAGATGGTGAAGAACAGGAAAGCATGGCAGTCTGTGGGGTCACAAAGAGTCGAACATGACTGAGCAACTGAAAAACAACAACTAAATATGTACCTTTAAGCTCTAAGAAGTATTTATCATGTAGTTTTTTCTGTTAAACAATAATGTGAATACATATTTTTAATTAAAATAAGTTTGTAAAATATGCAGAAGCAAGCTTAAACAGTACTTAAAACAAGCTTTAAACAATACTTAAAAATAAGTATTTTTAGTACATCAACCCTTAATAAAAGCCATGAAAGGATTGTTCATAAGGTACTAAAAGCAATAAACTTTAGCGTCTAGTCAAGGCTATGGTTTTTCCAGTGGTCATGTATGGATGTGAGAGTTGGACTGTGAAGAAGGCTGAGCGCCAAAGAATTGATGCTTTTGAACTGTGGTGTTGGAGAAGACTCTTGAGAGTCCCTTGGCTTGCAAGGAGATTCAGCCAGTCTATTTTGAAGGAGATCAGCCCTGGGATTTCTTTGGAGGGAATGATGCTGAGGCTGAAACTCCAGTACTTTGGCCACTTCATGCAAAGAGTTGACTCATTGGAAAAGACTCTGATGCTGCCGGGGGAGGGGGTTGGGGGCAGGAGGAGAAGGGGACGACCGAGGATAAGATGGCTGGATGGCATCACTGACTCGATGGACATGAGTCTGAGTGAACTCCGGGAGTTGGTGATGGACAGGGAGGCCTGGCGTGCTGCGATTCATGGGGTCGCAAAGAGTCGGACACAACTGAGTGACAGAACTGAACTGAACTAAGTTTCTAGTGGTCTGTGTTGATACAGGAATAGAGATTAACAACCCACAGAAAGTTGCTTACATATTAATTTTGAGCAGAATCAGCAAGAGAAAGCTTAGGAAAACACTTTATCTTTCTAGTTTTTCTCTTACTCGGTCACTTCAGTCGTGTCCGACTCTTTGTGACCCATGGGCTGCAGCCCACCAGGCTCCTCTGTCCATGGGATTCTCCAGGCAAGAATATTGGAGTGGGTGGCATGTCCTCCTCCAGGGGATCTTCCCCACCCAGGAATTTAACCCATACTTACTGTATCTCCTGCATTGCAAGGAGGTTCTTTACCCCCTGAGCCACCTGGAAGCCCAGTCTTAGCAGAGTTATTTTTATGATACATTTCTAAGACATGTACTTTTATATTAAAAGACTATTCAGTCTGCTTAATCCTTGAAATTCTTCTAGGGTCTAGATCCAAGATTAGTTTCTTCAACCAGGAAAGCAAAGGAACAGATTTTACTCTTGGGAGTCAGTTTTTACTTTTGTTTTTGCCAAGCATCCACTTCACTGTGCTATGGTTTTGATCTTCTCCAGAATTAAAAGTGTGGAAGGGGCTTTCTCCTCCCCTTCATCTTGGCCTCATAAACTCCTCCTAGAAATCCTTTAAATCTGTCTTAAAAGGAAAAGAGAAGAATTGCCATCCGTTCAGCTCTTCCCTGCCCAGACTTCCTGAACATGATTGTAAAACCAAGATAAATCACCGTTCTTGAGTTGCTAGCCGGTGTGAATCTACAGATGTGGAATTCTTTCATCACCCTGTTTTTATTCCTTGTTGAATGGTGTCTGGTTTCTGCATGTGCTGTTTATATCTTTGCATTTATCAGCATAAATATGATTGTAGAACTTCTTCAGAAGGTAATAAGTTGGTCACTTTTCCAATTTTGTTTAAGGACTAGTCTGATTTAGACAATTACAGGGTCTGATCTGTATGAAACTCAGGAAATGTCTTTTATCTTTTGATAAAAGAAGTTGTGGATTCACAAAGTAATAGCCTAAAACATGTGAGAATGAAGAATGTTTGAAATACAACGTTACAAGGGAAGATTGCTTGTCAGGACTTAAAAAAAAAAGCTGCTGCAAATGTCTACAGAGTGAATGAAACCAAAGGCTTTATAGTTGATACACTTCTGAATTCAGCAGAGTCACATCACTGTTGCAGTGTTCTGAGATTATACACCTGGCACAAGGTAGCATTTTAATGGCACATCCTGAAATGGCACTTTTTCCTGAAATTTCCCTCTTTCTCCCTACATTGATGAGGACAGCTGGGACCCTGCACTTTCCCACTTTCAGAGGGAAATAAGAGTATTGGTCTGATATTAATTACAACAAAAACCCTAATCAATAATACAGACAAACCATGCTTTGTATCATTTTATGTAAAATAAATAGACGTACCATTTCACCCTCATTTCCCCTCAGCCACACCCTTGCCTGACTTTATAGATCTTTGAGTGATAAAAATGTTATTGATTTGTAAGTCTTTGGTGCCCTGAACAGGCATTCTAGAAATCCAAGAGTATAATAATTAATACTTTATAGTTAGACGGCATCTCAGAGTTTTGGAAACTTTCTCACATCCTTCCTTTTGATTCCTACAACAGCCCCAACAAAATAAATGTTGAAGTGTTGTTATTATTATTCTATTTAGGCAGGTGTGGAAATGGGGTCCCCAAGGAGGTAAAGAACTTGCCCGGGGTCACCGAGCTAGGGAGCGAGAGCTCAGCCTGAGGTCACGCGTCCCCCCTTCTCAGAGGCAGCACAGCCTTGAAAGTGTCCCAGCTGTCGCCTTCCTTGGCTGACGCTGGGCAAGTTGTTTCGCTTCACTCTGTCTCCTCACTGGCAGAGTGAATGGTGTGTGTCTCAAAGATGAGTGAGTGAGAGGAAACGAGGTAATGCACGTGAAGTTGTTGTACTTTGACGACTTCCCTGGGGTCCAGTGGTTAAGAACCCGCCTTGCAGTGCAGGAGACGTGGGTTCAGTCCCTGGCCGGTGAACAGCTAAGCCTGTGCCCTGCAACTACTGAGCGCACGCGCTCCGGAGCCCCGTGTGCCACAACTAAAGAGGCCAAGCCCTGCGGGGAAAGATGCCACGCCTCATGGTGCAGCAGAAATTCCACATGCTCTAAGACCGGATGCAGCCAAATAAACACACACTCTCTTAAAAGTCATCCTTCGACCTCTTTGTTTGTTTGGTTTTGATTACTTCTTAAGCCACAGAAAGACTAGACAGACAGAGGCCCTCTGGTTGTATTACACCTCCACTTGTACCTTTTCCTAAAAACCTTTTAAGGAAAACATTAAAGCTCGTGAAATTCAAAATTTGTTATGAAACTATTTTTGTATATTTCCGGGTCTAATTTCACTCGTTTATTCTTTCAGCCATTATTTCTACCATGTGCCAGGTTACCATGTGAATCAAGGATTCGTGTTATTCAGTATCATGCCCGTCTTCTTTCCAAGCAGATGTTATAATTTTCTAGTTGGAGTCACACATATTAGTCTTCAAATGTTTTTCTTTTCAAGGTTTGAACTTGTGCTCCTGAGCAGGCATGACCACTGACCTGCTTGAGCACAAAGGGAATGTGTGGGGTACACTGTTTACAGTATTCTTCTGGGAAAAGCATCATCGGCCCTAAATAATAGTATTTTTGTGTCTCAGCACACACACGTGTGTCAGTATCTCACGATGGCTGTTCTTGTATTTGCAGGTTTAGTAACGTCATCAGAGCCCATACACGTCTGGAGTCAAGATACAGCAACAGCTCAGGAGGCTCATACGATGAAGATAAAAGTAAGCACTAACAGGTTGAGGGATTTCAGATGGAGGGCAAATGGTTAGTGAATGGAAAATTAGTATTTTGATTATTCTTGTGCAATGGCACCCCACTCCAGTACTCTTGCCTGGAAAATCCCATGGGCGGAGGAGCCTCGTAGGCTGCAGTCCATGGGGTCGCTAAGAGTCGGACACGACTGAGCGACTTCACTTTCACTTCTCACTTTCATGCATTGGAGAGGGAAATGGCAACCCACTCCAGTGTTCTTGCCTGGAGAATCCCAGGGACAGGGGTGCCTGGTGGGCTGCCATCTATGGGGTCGCACAGAGTCGGACACGACTGAAGCGACTTAGCAGCAGCAGCAGCAGATCAGTAAAAAGAAGCCCACAAATAATTAAGTAACCAATTAATCCTGCCATGTAGAGAGTTAGTCTCTTCAAAGTAAAAACAAACCAAACAGTCAATGAATCAGAATTAGGAAAACTTTGAGCTACTACCTAAAGCCATATTTTTGTCTTCTTGGCCCTTTTCCTGGGTGATGCATTTGGCAAAAAGCTAGAACAAGATCGTCTCTTTAGAAAACAAAGGTTTCCGTTCACTTCTCCTGCCTGTCTTAGGAGTGGATTTAACCTTTAAGCTTTGTGAGTCAGCTCACCCAGGATAGATCTGTTTTCATATTTAATTTCTCAGGGACTGAGTGAAAACCTTGCCAGACTGGGAGATACGATTGTCCCAGGAATCACACTGTACCTTGGGAAGCTGGAAAAACTGGAAAGATCAATGCGTTCATTGATTTTGTTTAAGTCTCAGACAGGTTGTACGCTTATTGGTCATTGGTCAGGGAGTGGTCTGTTACTTGTTCACAAGTTACAGGAATTCTGGAAACAGAGAACATTCCCAGTGACATATTAGCTGTGTAAGGAAATTGATAAACTATCTTCTGGAACTTAATTGTTTGGGTAGAAATCATAATATGATATCTCATGAGTGGGGTCCATTTTGTAAGTTGGTGCATGGAGCTTTTGTACTGGTTGTTTTGAATTATTTTGTTCTTGTGGGAAATGTGCAGAGTATGGTAAGGGGTAAGTGTTTTAGGTTGGCCAAAAGTTTGTTCAGGTTTTTCAGTACAATGTTATGAAAAACCCGAATAAGCTTTTTGGCCAACCCAGTAGTTCTATTGACACTACATTTCAGTTTTACTTCTTAACACACAGATAGGCAAATATCAAAATATCAGTGGGAGGAATGTCTGAAATCCATGTAGTATTGCCGTACTCAGGTTAAGTTTTAACTGTGCTCATGTGTTCAGTCATGTCTGACTCTTTGTGACTGCCATGGGCTGGAGCCTGCCAAGCTCCTCTGCCCATGGGATTTCCCAGGCAAGAATACTGGAGTGGGTCACCATCCCCTCCTCCAAGGGATCTTCCCGACCCAGAGATTGAACCCACATCTCTTGCGTCTTCTGCATTGGCAGGCAGAATCTTTACCACTAGGGTCACCTGGGAAGCCCAAGTTTTAACTGTGTCCCTATAAAACCTTTTTCTAGAACAGTTAGTATGAAGCTAGGGCGGAGGGGAAGCTTATGCATTTTCCCCTCATTTCTGTGCCCATCAGGGTACTTGGCCTTCCAGACACCAAACAGTTGCATTCCAGGAGCACAGACCATTAGTTCTAGGCAGGACCAGATTTTATAGATGAGGAGAGCAGTACCCAAGGGGTGGAGTTGTTGGTGCAAGAACAGTCTCCTTGCTTTCCAATACTTGGTAACATAAAATTTTGAGGACATAAAAACTGAGTCATGGAAATGTTAGGCATTCGAAGCCTGACTTCCCCAGAATGTGACAGACATGCTGTGATGAAGCATAACATTCTGTGACTGTGGATTTTACATTAGGAATTTTGTTGCACTTCGACCAGTTGATTCCGTCAAAGTGTATCTCTTTATTCTGGGTGCAGGACACAGAATTTTGTAGGAAACACTGTGACTAATAATCATTTTGAAAATACATCTCCAGAGCCCTCTGGGATTGAAACTTTACATTCCTTATGTATTTTAAAATAGCAACTTTCAGAGGGTAATTATAACAAAAGGAGTGACTATGTCATTATATAAACTCAAATCACTGGCTTTAGGGATAAAGAGAAAAAGTAATAGAAGTATGTATAAAGGGAAAGAAAAACTATTGTGAATGAAAATCAGGCAGAAGGAGTAGTCTAGTATTATCATCATGGCCTCTGTTTTACCCAGAAATGTTTATAAATTTGTCATACCAGCATAAACAGCATCTTACTGGGTATAGTACTTGAATTTGATTGAGTCATGTGTCAGTAATATTCTTCACGTGATTACTGATATTAACCAGGGAAATTAAAGTTCAGAGTAAGTAGTTGGGTTGCTGAGAGCTCAAATGTTAAATTTCTCAAGTTAAAGAAAAATGGAAATCAAGCTACTCAAACAGATCCTCATCATAGAAAGTCCATAAAACAGATGCGAAGATCCTCTTCTAGTTGTCAAGTAACAGAATTGACTTCAGCTGTCCCAGACGAAGCAGTCCGTCTGGTAGGGCATAAGTACCCTTAGGACTTTGGTAACTCGATCCTGCCTGATGCATTTTTGGTTCCAGCTACTCAGTGATGGGTACAGTCTATGCCATGAGAGAAGCAAAGGTTTGCAGGCTCAGTTCCAAACCTTATGACTGGCTGTATGATATATGTCAGGGGTAGTTATTTTCTGCCTGAATTCCTGACGGTATGAGCAGGGCTAAGAAGAATGAGAAGGGATCAGGAGAGACCTCATGGCCCAGCACTTCCTAGTCTGGGTTTATTTAAAAAGAAAGGTGCAGCCTCTTTAAAGTATTTTTTATTGAAAAAAAAAATACCACCTTGGATAAAGTGGACAGGCAAACAGATTCAGACCTAGTCTATGAAGTTGGTTAACAGCGTCTGGCACGGTCACAGAACAGCAAAGAAAGGCAAGGTGACTGGGGTGCAATGAGCAGAGGGCACGAAACAGGAAATAAGCCAAGAAACAGGAGGGGAGGTCTTGTCAGGCCTTATAGGCCCTGGTGTGAATTGAATGCTGGATTTCATTTTGAGTGTAAAGGGGAGCCGCTGGCCAGTGGTATGCAGAAAAAGGGACTCTGAATGGACTTCTGTTTTCAAAGGATGGCTCTGGGGACTTCCTTGGTGGTCTAGTGGTTAATTCTTTGCCTTCCAGTGAAGGGGGTGTGGGTTCAGTCCCTGATTGGGGAGCTAAGATCCCACATGCCTCCAGGCTGAAAAAAAAAACGAAACATAAAACAGAAATGATATTGTAACAAATTCAATAAAGACTTTAAAAATTGTCTACACTAAAAAAAAAAATCTTAAAAAAGGAGGATGACTCTGGCTGCTCTGCTGAGGGTTAAGCATGGAGCCAGGGAGGCGGTAGGAGGCTCTAACCCCTGTGAGAGATGGTGAGGGCTCAGCCCAGGATGGCAGTGAGAAGTAGTCATCTCTTGGGTTTGTTTTGAGGGATAGCTTACTGAATATGCGGCTGCTGGCAAGTTACTTAACCTCAGCATCCCCTCTACAAAATTGGGATTATAGGTACCTGTCGTTGGGTTATCTTGGGTTATTAATACATGAAATATATAGACCATTGCCTGACATAAAGTAACCCCTCTCTGTTAGTCGTTCAGTCGTGTCCAACTCTTTTTGCAGCCCATGGACTGCAGCCCACCAGGCTCCTCTCTTCATGGGATTCTCCAGGCAAGAATACTGGAGTGGGTTGCCATCCTTCTCCAGAGGATCTTCCCAACCCAGGGATGAAACCCACACCTCCTGCATTGCAGGCGGATCCTTTATCGCTAAGCCACCCCCAGCTGTCTCTCCGTTGGTTCTGACGTTGTTATTTTTATTATTACTATCACTATCACCATCATCATGGGTATTAGAAATATAAGCAACTGTAGTGGATTCATGTTTGGCAGAAGCCAACATAATTCTGTAAAGCAATTATCCTTCAGTTAAAAATAAATTAAAAAAATATATATACATATATAAGTGAGAAGTCAGGGAGTCAGGCTCCCATCCTGAGTGAACTGAAAATAAGAAATCACGTTTTACTGAGATGGAGGAGACAGTAGAGGGAGTGAATTGTCACAGTGATGGGATTCATGTGAGGTAGGGTTTTTCTTCTTGTGTATCTATGTTTTCAGTCGCTCTATAATGAATAACTATAATTAGATATCCAAGAAATAAAGGAATGAAAGAAACTTAATCAAGTAATTCCAGCCCATTTGATCATATAATTACATACTCACCAAATGGAATAGTTAGGAAGTTATTTTTACAAGCACGAAGTTGTAAGTTGCTTTCTAAAAAGCAAGTTGGGCAAACAAGCAGCTTCTCTCCCCGTAAATGAAGCACATTCGTCCTTCTCACACTACAGATGACCCAATTTCTCCCTACACCGGCTGGCTTCTGACTATCACGGAGACCAAACAGCCGCAGCCCCTCCCCATGCCTTGCACGGGAGGGTGCTGGGCCCCCTGGTGGACTACCTCCCAGAGACCGTCACCCCGCGGGGGCCGCTCCACAGGTGAGTAGCACGTGCAGATAGAGAGGAGTGATCGCTTAGTTCTGACTGGATTTTTCTTCTTATGAAAAGAGAAACCTGTTCCAGGTCCCATCAACTGAAACGATGTTTGACACCAGAGGGAACACAAGCAACTTGAACTGCAGTTCTCGGCATACTGACCGACTTTGGTCGAGCATTAACCAGTGTGCAAAGCTGCCTTGCAGCCCTTTGAAGTTCTCTTTGCTATGCCCTTAGTGTGGGGGTTCATCCTGTTACGCCTTTTCAATTGTGAGCAGCTAAACGAAAGAACCCTTGTCTTCTGAACCTCTTCATCCCTCAGCCCTTATTTTCAAGTGACTGGTAGAGTCCCCATTATGTGAATTAGCTCAAGCGAAGTTTCTTCTCCTCATGGAGCTCTGTGCTGTATCAGAAGGTCAACTCCATTTCCCTGGAATCAGGGTCTCATCCAATTCTTCAAGGCTGGCGAGCTGGACGTGATTGTACCCGAACCAGTCAGTCTGTCTCCGTCCTCTTTGGACATGGCATTGACGCTCGTCGTTTTCATTGATTAGGTGCAATGTCGCTGTCATCTTTATGACTGAGATGGTGGTGGACCACAGTGTCAGAGAAGACTGGGCTCTTCATCTCCCGCTGCTGCTCCATGCTGTCTTCCTAGGTAAGCCTGGGACCCAGAGGAATCGGGCCGCTAGAGTCCAAAACCTACACAAGTCATCCCAGGGAGCTGTCCTTTTACGTGGCCATCCTGCTTTTCTGAAATACCTAGTATGTTCTGTTTTTCACCGTCCTTTCTGTGACATCTCTAAAATTCCAGTTGATCAGTCATTGTTTAAAGTTGTCCTGGCACTATCATATAGAATGGTACCTCATCCATGCTACTTCTATAGAGATATTCAAAACAAGCTGGACTTCTTTTAGGGGCTTTGGTTCTCCATGATAAGTTTAAAGCCTTGAGACACAGTCAGTGCCTAGAGAAAAAGAATGTAGAACATGGTCGGCTAAGCACTGAGATATTAAAATACCCAAGGTGCAGAGCAAAAAAAAAAAGAAAAAATGGAAAGAGGAATCAGCCAGGCAGGAGACTCAGAGAGAGAGAGATAAAGTTAGAAACCTTTAGTAACAGGGAAGAGAACATCTCAGGAAAGAGGAATGCTAAACATGTCAGATGCTACAGAGAGGTCAAGAAAAGTCCATCTGTCAGCATTTCATAAGAACATTTTTTAAGGAAGAAAACATTTGATTTTTCCTAAGCCTGATTTCTTTATGTCAGTAACAAACTAACAAAGGAAACTAAACATTCCTCTAACGTGTTCCCCCAGGCATCTTGGAATCTTTGCCATCCCTGGAATCTAGACGAGCTGAAGGTTTGTTTATATTAAGAGATTGCGCCGTTTTGTTCCAGGTTTGGACCATTACCGGCCTGAAGTCTTTGAACACAGCAAAAATTGCTTCTTCACCTCCTGATTGCCCTCTCTTGCAACAGCAATTTCCATGCCATTGCTTCTGTGCTCCTGCAGACTCGAGAGATGGGCGAAGCCAAGACTCTAACCGTTCAGCCAGCTTATCAGCCCGAGTACCTCTATACAGGTAACACAAGGAGGAGGGGCAGGGAGCCTGAGAAAGAGTCACAAGTCTGAGGATACCTGGGGGTGTCCCTGGAGCCCACATCAATGTCTCTGCTTTTACCCTTGCCCCAGCTTTCTAAGGGATAAAATATGCACCATTATGCACAATAAACATGCACTATTTTACTTGATGTTAAATCCTTCTTCCTTAGTAAATATTTCCAAATATACTTTTTAAATTATTACTGTGATTGCTATTTTTATTAAATATGTTATGAAAAAAATTAATATCCTTTGACCGAGAGAGCATGGGTCTGGAACACCCATGGAGGAGAGTGTGCAGAACAGTGACCACCTGCAGCATCTTGAGACCAGGTATCACCAAGGCGCCAGACATTTCCCTATGTACCCTGAGGCATAATTACATTAAATTAATATACACATTCAGAGTTCTGGGTACATTTATGCAAAACATTGTGTATAACCTACTTATCGCTGTTATCCTCAACAATAGTATCATGTCATATAGTTAAATTGTCTATTACCCAAGAATAATTTACCTATAGCACAGTTAGGTACAAATGTGTAACAGAGCTGGTCATCAGTCTGGGTGTGTGAAAGCATGCACACACAAACACACACACTCACCTTTTTTGCAGAAAGCATCAATTAAAACACCAGAGCATCAAATGATTTGCTAAGTCTGTTAGAACAAGACTGACTAAGTGAGCTTAATTGGAAGACTGGGTATTTTGAAGATCTTTGTATCTTAGCACAGATGGTTCCATGCCATTCTTTTTATGTACTGCATAGTATCCATTGAACCACATGTCTTAACTCATATATTTCTTATCCACACCTGGAGAAATTGTTCTGGTTTGTGTCTGTTTTGCTTCTTGGCCAATATACAAAATGCCTCCATGAGTCTCTAGGCTCATATACCTTGATGTACTTTTAATCAGTGTATCTCCAGGATACATTTCTTTGTTTGTAGTTATTGGGTCGAACAAAAGATAGATTGTCTTTAAATTTTTTTACTGATATTGCAAATTGTTCTCCAAGATTGTTGCACTAATTTTTGTTGTTGTTGTTGTTTTTTAATTTTATTTTTACTTTATTCTACGTTACAATACTGTATTGGTTTTGCCATACATTGACATGAATCAGCCACAGGTGTACATGAGCTCCCAATCCTGAAACCCCCTCCCACCTCCACCCCATATCATCTCTCTGGATCATCCCCGTGCACCAGCCCCAAGCATCCTGTATCCTTTATCGAACATAGACTGGCGCTTCGTTTCTTACATGATAGTATACATGTTTCAATGCCATTCTCCCAAATCATCCCACCCTCTCCCTCAGAGGCCAAAAGTCCGTTCTGTACCTCTGTGTCTCTTTTGTTGTCTCACATACAGGGTCATCAATACTATCTTTCTAAATTCCATATATATGTGTCAGTATACTGTATTGGTGTTTTTCTTTCTGGCTTACTTCACTCTGTATAATCAGCTCCAATTTCATCCATCTCATTAGAACTGATTCAAATTTATTCTTTTTAAGGGCTGAGTAATACTCCATTGTGTATATGTACCACAGCTTTCTTATCCATTCATCTGCTGATGGACATCTAGGTTGTTTCCATGCCATGTCCTGGCTATTATAAACAGTGCTGCAATGAACATTGGGGTACATGTGTCTCTTTCAATTCTGGTTTCCTCGGTGTGTATGCCCAGCAGTGGGATTGCTGGATCATAAGGCAGTTCTATTTGCAATTTTTTAAGGAATCTCCACACTGTTTTCCATAGTGGCTGTACTAGTTTGCATTCCCACTAACAGTGTAAGAGGGTTCCCTTTTCTCCACATCCTCTCTAGCATTTATTGCTTGTAGACTTTTGAATCACAGCCATTCTGACTGGTGTGAAATGGTACCTCATTGTGGTCTTGATTTGCATTTCTCTGATAATGAGTGATGTTGAGCATCTTTTCCTGTGTTTGTTAGCCATCCGTATGTCTTCTTTGGAGAAATGCCTATTTAGTTCTTTGGCCCATTTTTTGATTGGATCGTTTATTTTTCTGGAGTTGAGCTGCATAAGTTGCTTGTATATTTTTGAGATTAGTTGTTTGTCAGTTGCTTCATTTGCTATTGTTTTCTCCCATTCAGAAGGCTGTCTTTTCACCTTGCTTATAGTTTCCTTTGTTGTGCAGAAGCTTTTAATTTTAATTAGATCCCATTTGTTTATTTTTGCTTTTATTTCCAGTATACTGGGAGGTGGATCATAGAGGATCCTGCTGTGATTTATGTCAGAGAGTGTTTTGCCTATGTTCTCCTCTAGGAATTTTATAGTTTCTGGTCTTACATTTAGATCTTTAATCCATTTTGAGTTTATTTTTGTGTGTGGTGTTAGAAAGTGATCTAGTTTGATTCTTTTACAAGTGGTTGACCAGTTTTCCCAGCACCGCTTGTTAAAGAGATTGTCTTTACTCCATTGTATATTCTTGCCTCCTTTGTCGAAGATAAGGTGTCCATAGGTGTGTGGATTTATCTCTGGGCTTTCTATTTTGTTCCATTGATCTATATTTCTGTCTTTGTGCCAGTACCATGCTGTCTTAATGACTGTGGCTTTGTAGTAGAGCCTGAAGTCGGGCAAGTTGATTCCTCCAGTTCCATTCTTCTTTCTCAAGATTGCTTTTGCTATTCAAGGTTTTTGTATTTCCATACAAATCTTGAAATTATAATGTAAACATGCAGTATTTAAGAGTGTGTATTGCATACCTACTATTACTAAACTTTTTCGTCTTTACCAGTCTGATAAATAAAAGGTGTTATCTTAGGGGAGAAAAGGGTGGGGGAAAGACACCAAAGTAGAAGATAGCAGAGCACCATCTATTACCAACTCACACTGGTCTACACAGTAGTGCAAGTATTCTGTAAGCAAAGAAAGAGTTCCAGTCTTGTTTAATCATAGCCATAGCCAAAAATCAAGTGTTTTTTTTTTCCAAAAATTTAAATAACTGCACACTTTCTGATGCTCACCTCCCGACCTCGTTCAGCGCCTGGCCTGCACATTCCACCTGGACCTTGTCTTCCACCAGGTGGCTTCGACTTCCTGAGAGAGGACCAGTCGTCCCCGGTGCCAGACTCAGGGCTCAGCTCCAGCTCCACTTCATCCAGCATCAGTCTGGGAGGCAGCAGTGGGAACCTCCCACAGATGACCCAGGAGGTGGAAGATGCAGACGCGGCTGCTGACTCAGATGAGAAGGCAAACAAGCTCATCGAGTATCTGACGACTAGGTAAGGGAGGGGTCAGGAGATGGGCTGCTGTTTTTGGGTCAGTCTTGTGGAAGAGTGCCGTCACTTTAAAACTGCAGATGAAAATTCTGTGAAGTCTCCTCTCTTCTGAATTGCATCTGCTGGCGTCTGTGTACAAGGCAGACCCTGATAGGTGCTGTCTACGACTCCCCTGATGTCACAGTGGAGGAGCAGGGAGATTTCCTGCCTAATGAGCGAGTGGCAGATGCTGGCAGGAGGCAAGCATGACTTTCACTGTCTATTAGAGCTACCAACCTTTGAGAGTTCCAAGACTTTGCAGAGAACATCGCTCTGGAAACCCAAAGTATTAGCCATGGTCAACCTAGTAGCAGCTGCAGACGGGGGGACCCCTATCTGCTCCTCTAGTCCAAAGGGTCACTTATAAATGGAATTCAGGAACCAGAAACAGTCAGACGCATGATGGGAAAGGAATCCAACTAATAATAGATCAAAGTCAAGAAAACTGAGTTATCCTGTTTTTTGTTTTTTGTTTTTTGTTTTTTTCAGATTTTATGGTTCTTTCAAGGAATTATTTAGCTCTCGGTTCAGTTCTCATAGTTCAGTTCAGTCACTCAGTCGTGTCCAACTCTTTGCGACCCCATAAACTGCAGCATGCCAGGCCTCCCTGTCCATCGCCAACTGCCAGAGTCTACCCAAACCCATGTCCATTGAGTTGGTGATACCATCCAACCATCTCATCCTGTCGTCCCCTTTTCCTCCTGCCCTCAATCTTTCCCAGCATCAGGGTCTTTTCCAGTGAGTTAGCTCTTTGCATCAGGTGGCCAAAGTATTAGAGTTTCAGCTTCAGCAACTTTCTTCCATTGAATATTCAGGACTGATTTCCTTTAGAATGGACTGGTTGGATCTCCTTGCAGTTCAAGGGACTCTCAAGAGTCTTCTCCAACACCACAGTTCAAAAGCATCAATTCTTCAGCACTCAGCCTTCTTCACAGTCCAACTCTCACATCCGTACATGACCACAGAAAAAACCATAGCCTTGACTAGACGGATCTTTGTGGACAAAGTAATGTCTCAGCTTTTTAATATGCTGTCTAGGTTGGTCATAACTTTCCTTCCAAGGAGTAAGTGTCTTTTAATTTCATGGCTGCAGTCACCATCTGCAGTAATTTTGGAGCCCACAAAAATAAAGTCAGCCACAGTTTCCACTGTTTTCCCATCTATGTGCCATGAAGCGATGGGACCGGATGCCATGATCTTCATTTTCTGAATGTTGAGCTTTAAGCCAACTTTTTCACTCTCCTCTTTCACTTTCATCAAGAGGCTTTTGAGTTCCTCTTCACTTTCTGCCATAAGGGTGGTGTCATCTGCATATCTGAGGTGATTGATATTTCTCCCAGCAATCTTGATTCCAGCTTCTGCTTCTTCCAGCCCAGCATTTCTCATGATGTACTCTGCATGTACGTTAAATAAGCAGGGTGACAATATACAGCCTTGACGTACTCCTTTTCCTATTTGGAACCAGTCTGTTGTTCCATGTCCTGTTCTAACTGTTGCTTCCTGACCTGCATACAGGTTTCTCAAGAGGCAGGTCAGGTGGTCTGGTATTCCCATCTCTTTCAGAATTTTCCAGTTTATTGTGATCCACACAGTCAAAGGCTTTGGCATAGTCAATAAAGCAGAAATAGATGTTTTTTGGAACTCTCTTGATTTTTCCATGATCCAGCGGATGTTGGCAATTTGATCTCTGGTTCCTCTGCCTTTTCTGAAACCAGCTTGAACATCTGGAAGTTCATGGTTCACATACTATTGAAGCCTGGCTTGGAGAATTTTGAGCATTACTTTGCTAGTGTGTGAGATGAGTACAATTGTGCAGTAGTTTGAGCATTCTTTGGCATTGCCTTTCTTTGGGATTGGAATGAAAACTGACCGTTTCCAGTCCTGTGGCCACTGCTGAGTTTTCCAAATTTGCTGGCATATTAACTGCAGCACTTTCACAGCATCATCTTTCAGGATTTGAAATAGCTCAACTGGAATTCCATCACCTCCACTAGCTTTGTACGTATTGATGCTTCCTAAGGCCCACCTGACTTCACATTCCAGGATGTGTGGCTCTAGCTGAATGATCACACCATCATGATTATCTGGGTCGTGAAGATCTTTTTGTACAGTTCTTCTGTGTATTCTTGCCACCTCTTCTTAATATCTTCTGCTTCTGTTAGCTCAGTTCAATATAGAATTTAACATACAGAAAGCTCAGATAGGGGCTGGTGGTGCCTCCTTACAGGGTATCTCGGAGACCTGACTGGTTTGTGGAGAAGAAAGGTTTTCTCACTACTCACCAGTGTCAGTGCTGGGAATGGTATTTTCTGAAATTCTCACACATGGATCCATCCCACTCTTACCACACAGAAAGCCGAATACACATTCAGTTTGTCCTACAGTGTTTGGCAACTTAACCTAACAATGTGATCCTGATAAAATATTAACTCTGCACATTCTAAAATGTAAAAGGAAGTCTGTGTCTAAATCTGTGTTTTATCTGATATGTTACATCATTTCATTTAAGACAAAGAACCTGTTATGTGCTGAATGAACACTGCCTTGGTGAATTGAGAACTTTTAATTTTGTGAGTAAAAGATACGAAAAAGTTTGTCTCCATCAGTTAAGTAGATCTATTTTGAGTGTGCTCTTCAGCTTTATAAGACTGAAATTTTCCACCAAATTAATAAGTAAATTTTTTTAAAAAATGTATGTTGCCCCTTTGGAGTTAGAACTGTGTATATGGTTGTGCAAAATGATAGTTACATTTTTGACAGTTTGTGTGTTTTGTTGAAGGGCATTTGGTCCGCTTTGGTGCCATGAGGACATCACACCCAAAAATCAGAATTCAAAGAGTGCTGAACAACTCACCAATTTTCTACGTCATGTTGTGTCCGTTTTCAGAGATTCCAAATCAGGTACTTCATCCTATTTCTACAAAGCCCACTTTCAGCATTTTTCTGTAACGGAGCTCATTCTCCCCATATAGCTAGCTACACACTGTGTATGTATTTGTGTGTGTGTGTGTGTGTGTGTGTGTGTGTCTGTAAAATCCTCCATTTGGCAGCAATAGCCAAAGAATATTCATGGGGGTATTGGAGCTTCAGGTGTGCCTAACTTAGTGACAGTCAATGTCGCATATAGTTGCATGATGCTCTAGCAAACGATTTCCCCAGTGTCTCTGTTCTCTTTGCTTCGTTTCCCTCACTACAGCACAACTGTGCCTATATTAATTTTATTTAAAGGAGGCCATGAGAAAGAAATTTTATTCGCTGTCATCAGACTCAACTGGGAGAAAATGGTCTGTCTTGCAAACTGGGGTTTTTTTAATAAGAATAATTTTTCAATAAAATGTTTTTGGCTTTAAAAGTATTTGCTGACAAGTCCTACGCCAGTGACCACTTACTATTCTGAACATGGTCTGATGCTAATTTAGGCACTAGTAGCCGCACAATCAGAGAAGGCAATGGCACCCCACTCCAGTACTCTTGCCTGGAAAATCTTATGGATGCAGGAGCCTGGTGGGCTGCAGTCCGTGGGGTTGCTAAGAGTTGAATACGACTGAGCGACTTCACTTTCACTTTTCACTTTCATGCATTGGAGAAGGAAATGGCAACCCACGCCAGTGTTCTTGCCTGGAGAATCCCAGGGACGGGGGAGCCTGGTGGGCTGCCGTCTATGGGGTTGCACAGAGTCGGACCCAACTGAAGTGACTTAGCAGCAGCAGCAGCAGCCACACAATATTTAAGCCCTTAACTGGATTCCATTGAGATCACCTTGGCCAGGGCTAATATGTGTGTGAAATTTAAATTTGGTTCCTCAGCCTGATAAACAGCTGTCTCTGCCTTTTCTCACTCAGCAGGCTGGCCATAGTAAATATGTCTCACTGGCCCTTCTGGCTGCTCAGATAATTAGTACATTTTACAGTTTGAAACATTCCAGATAAGCCACATATCTTTTCATTATCAGAGGATACATGCTAAGAAACAAAAAATACTGTTAAACTGAAATGGGAAACTTGTTTGCAGAATGGAATTGCCATTTCTTGTTTTGAGTTTCCCCTTTGGAATTTCTTTGAAGCATTAAGACTGCTTTTATTGGTATTTCCCCCACTTAAAAGTCATTTCAATAGCCTTAAAGGAGAAATTTTGTGATGCATGTGAACTCCTCATCTGTGTAAAAGTCTTGATGGTATGCTGCTGCTGCTGCTGCTAAGTCGCTTCAGTTGTGTCCGACTCTGCATAACCCTATGGACAGCAGCCCACCAGGCTCCTCTGTCCACAGGATTCTCTAGGCAAGAATACTGGAGTGGGTTGCCATTTCCATCTCCGCTTGATTGTATAAAGATACTAAAAATGAGAAAAAGTATGAATGCCATATATAGCATGTTCTCAGAGCATGTTTCAGGCTGCTTAGAACATTCTGGTCTTCCCTGGTGGCTCAGACAGTAAAGCATCTGCCCACAATGCAGGAGACTCGGCTTCAATCCCTGGGTCGGGAAGATCCCCTGGAGAAGGCAATGGCACCCCACTCCAGGACTCTTGCCTGGAAAATTCCATGGACAGAGGAGCCTGGTAGGCCACAGTCCATGGGGTTGCAAAGAGCTGGACACAACTGAGCAACTTCACTTTCACTTAAAATATTCTGTGTCTTTTCACATCTTTCTCAAGATATTTTTACTCACTACCATTTTCTTGAACATGGCTGCTTTCTGCCTCCTTCCAATATAGCACAATAAGATGTGTTCCTGGAAACACTTGTATTAGTCAGGGTAGCATAGCTGCTGTAATAAATAACCCCCAGAGCTGAGACCTAACACAAGAGGCTGTTTCTGGATCTCATAACAGTTCACTGTGGACGTTTGGGAGCAGCTTTCCACCTGGTACTTCAGGGACCACCCCCATTCTGTGTCTCTGCCACCCGCTAGGCTCAGAGGCCTCTACTCAACCCTCTGTGTCCAGGGGCAGGTGGAGGAACAGAGTGCATGGAGGGTCACCCCAGAGGAGTCTGCCTGCTAGCCTTGAGCGTGGAACTCATCTCCCTGTGTCCCAGTGGCCAGAACCCAGGCCCAGGGTCACATCTGACTCTGAGGAGGACTGAGAAATGTGGCTTCCCTGTGTAACAGGGGGAAAAGGAGACCTTTTTCTCTCCTCTGTTGTTGTTGTTTAGTCACTCAGTCGTGTCCGACTCTCTGTGGCCCCATGGACTGTAGCCCACCAGGCTCCTCTGTCCATGGGATTCTCCAGGCAAGAATACTGGAGTGGGTTGCCATGCCCTCTTCCAGGGGATCTTTCCGGCCCAGGGATCAAACCCGCGTCTCTTACATCTCGGGCATTGGGAGGGGGTTCTTTACCACTAGTGCCACCTGGCTGGTCAGATCCACTCATCACTTGCCTGTTCATTCACAAGATTTGTGTCTAACAGATTCTCATATGACAAAGGAGTGAACATATTCTATGTGAAAAGGCAGAAGAATGATGCCAAACAGTAGCAGCACAATAGCTAATAATACATTTGTAAGCACCAGTGATGTGTTAGACACCATTCTAAGCCCTTTCTAAGCTGATTTTCACCACCACTCTTTGAGGTGGATGCTCTGATTCACAAGGTGAAGACAAGGAAATAGGGTCACAGAGACTAAATTTCTTTCCCTGCATCCCAAATCTCTCATTTAAAATCAGGACCATATTGTTCTGAAGCTTTCTACTCCACAAATCTTGCTCCAAACTCTTTATATTCCACTGTGCCCCTTTAAGATTGATTCAGATTTGGTTTTAATTTGTTATTTTATTGAAGTATAGTTGCTCTGCAATGTTGTGTTAAAGTGAACATTTCTACTGTATAGCGAAGTGAACCAGCCTTATATATACACATATCCCCTCTTTTGGATTTCCTTCCCATTCAGGTCACCACTGACCACTGAGGAGAGTTCCCTGCGCTATAGGGCCGGTTCTCATTAGCTATAGGAATTCCCAGATGGTGCTAGTGGTAAAGAACCCCCTGCCCATGCAGGCGATGTAAGAGATGCCAGTTGGATACGGTTGGAAAGATCCCCTGGAGGAGGAAATGGCAACCCACTTCAGTATCCTTGCCTGGAGAATCCCATGGACTCCGAAGCCTGGCGGGATGCAGTCCATGGTGTCGCAAAAGGGGAAGCAATTTAACACACAATCATTAGCTATCTGTTTTATACATAGTAGTATATGTCTGTCAATCCCAATCACAGGGTGCTTTTTAAAGTACCACCAGCAGGGGGCGCTGTGCAGTCAGCCTGTTGTAAGCGCACAGCTAGCCTCGGTTAGCAGCTTAGTGCTGACCTGCTCCCGCCCCTGTGCCCTAGGTTTCCACCTGGAGCAGCACCTGAGTGAAGTGGCGCTGCAGACGGCCCTCGCCAGCTCTTCCCGGCACTATGCCGGCCGATCCTTCCAGATATTCCGGGCCCTCAAACAACCTCTGTCAGCACACGCCTTGTCGGACCTCCTCTCCAGGCTGGTGGAGGTGATTGGCGAGCACGGAGATGAGATTCAGGTACAGAAGGAAAGCAGGGGCAGTCACCCTTCTCTCCGTGCAGAGATGAGGAGTTAATGACTTTTTTTGAACTTTCTTCCTCCTGCCAATTATCCCAGCCGTTCAGACATGTATAATTTATTTAAAAATTCTAGAGGTTGACTTTGGTTTCTACAAATCTCTCTCCAGAGGAGGTGCTGTTCTAGAAATTCAGTGGACGCTTTGATTGAGCCAACAACCGAAATCCTTTGGCGACTCTGTTTTTACTGATTTTGTTTGGTGGGGACTGGGGGAGGTATTTTGACTTGCTTTGTCTTTTTACTAACAACCTGAGATGCAGTTGTGCAGCCTGCTCACCCAGAGAAGGGGAGGGGGCCTCTATTGTGTCTGTGCAGAGCACCACTCCTGTCTGTATGGCTGGCCTTCCATAAACTAAGAAAAGCTAAAGAAATAGTGGGCAGAGCAGATGCCACAAGAGGACCTGTGGACTGTGGAACCCGGAGACTGGAGAGCTGAACAGGTGGAAAGCCAGGGGCATTACAAGCTCTATAGCTGAGGCCAAGCCCGTCTTTTCCCTCAGAAATGTTCTGCATCTCAGAGGGCTATACATCTGGAGACTTCAGCTTTTTTTCCTCCTCTGGCCATTGGAAGCACACTTTAAAATGCCCCAAGTCACAGCCCTTCTCATCCTTCATCTCAATCTCTGGCATCCAGATGTTGCCACTCTGTATTTCAAATGCCCACCATCCTCCTCAGCAAGGGGCCACGCCTGCCCACTGTAGCCTTACCCCTCCCTGTTGGGTTTTGAATGAGACTGATCTGTTGAAAACCTCACATCTAGGGAGAGAAATCATCATGATTACCTGCTAACTCCTAAGCCATCTGAGTTTCCTAAGTAGCCCTTAAAATTTCTTTGTAAATTAAAGTAGCCCTGACTATCCAGCTTTCAAAGATGGTATCAGCATTTGAATAAAGTTTGTATCCATTAAATTTATCTTCAAGATGCTAGCAGTAATTGTAAGTGGCACAGAATGTTGTCTTTGTGTGTCTGGCAGGGTTATGTCATGGAAGCCCTTCTTACCCTGGAAGCTGCTGTGGATAACTTGTCTGACTGCTTGAAGAACACTGATCTCTTAACTGTACTATCTCGGTGAGTATCAGCTGAGCGATAATGTAAAATCAGATACCCTGTACTGAATATTTTGGAGAAGCTTAGACTTTGGGCAAAGTCTAAAGAACAAATCTGGCTTTTTGAAGTCTGTTTGTGATCTGAGACAGTATGTATGACATTTCCTTTAGTTAAAAAAAAAAAGGGAAATTACAACAGACACATATATACACAGGAAGTTAGACAATGTGTTATTTCTAAGTAATATAAATATTAGTTTTTAAATTTCCTATTTCTATGAGTATTTTTTCATATTTTATATAATTATCCTATTTATCACCTTTTATAGAAACAAGCTAAGCATTCTTTTTAAATGCATATATGCAAGACTTATCTGATCCATCGCCATAAAAACATTTGAAATAAATGTTGATTTTACTTGAAATTTCTGCCTTAGGATCTTTCTTTTTAGTTTTTAATTCCTTTTGTTCCTGACAATGTTTAATAACCCATTTTAAATCATTCACAGTTTCATATTCTGTTTGGAAAATTAAGCTCATCTTGCTTGAAATTGAATCAGTAATGTTATAGTAGGTTGGGCCTTGCTTCATTTTTATAATAGGTAATTTTAGTGTAATTACTAACATCATATATATTTATCTGTATAAACCCACAGGTTAATCAATATCAGTAAAAATTAAGCAACAGTGTTGATAGAAATAGACTTACAAATCATTTTTCATAAATTTTATAAGTGCAAAAATTGTCCTTTAACACAAGCATTTACATTTTTCTTTCTAGATATTTCTGTATCTGTTCTTTTTATCGGTCAGTTAATAGAGTATTAACATTTATACCTATTAGATACATTTTATTTTATAATTATTCTCACCTGAGGTGAGGTGAAGTCACTCAATCGTGTCCGACTCTTTGCGACCCTGTGGACTGTAACCTACTAGGCTTCTCCGTCCATGGGGTTCTCCAGGCAAGAATACTGGAGTGGATTGCCATTTCCTTCTCCAGGGGATTTTCCCAACCCAGGGATCAAACCCGGGTCTCCTGCATTGGAGGCAGACGCTTTAACCTCTGACACCTAAATTCAAACAAAAATTAAATGAATGATCAGTAAATTTTAGAGCCAACTGCTTATTTCTTTAACTTGTCAATAAGTTAAAGTCAGTATTTGGTTTTGTTGTTTTGTTAGGGATTGTTCTAGTTAAGTTTGGTTTTTCACAGTATTATGTTTAAGAATAAGGAAACATATTCGTTTTAAGAATGTGGAAAAAATGATTAGAAAGTAATATTTCCAAGGAATGATTTCCCCACATTGTTGATGGATCTTAAAAGGACTAGCCTTTCACTGAAATGCACTGGAGTCCTACTGAACTCTTTAATTTTTATACCCAGCTCTTCATCACCAGACTTAAGCTCTAACACTAAACTGACAGCTAGCAGAAAGAGCACAGGACAACTCAATGTGAACCCTGGGGCAGCTAGCGGCAACACAGCAACTGCAGAACGCAGCCGTCATCAAAGGAGCTTCTCTGTGCCCAAGAAGTTCGGTGTTGTCGACCGGTCCTCAGACCCACCTCGGAGTGCCACCCTGGACAGAATTCAGGCCTGTACCCAACAAGGCCTCTCCTCGAAAACCAGAAGCTCGTCCTCCTTGAAGGACAGCCTCACCGACCCATCACATGTAAACCATCCAACCAACCTGTTGGCCACCATCTTTTGGGTCACAGTGGCTTTGATGGAATCTGATTTTGAGTTTGAATACCTAATGGCCCTGAGGCTGTTGAACAGACTGCTGGCTCACATGCCACTTGATAAAGCTGAGAACCGAGAAAAACTAGAGAAACTCCAGGCGCAGCTCAAGTGGGCAGACTTTTCAGGGTTGCAGCAGCTGCTGTTGAAGGGGTTCACTTCCCTCACCACCACCGACCTTACCTTGCAGCTGTTCAGTCTGCTGACACCAGTGTCCAAAGTATCCATGGTGGACTCATCTCAAGCCATTGGTAAAGCTCACACTCTTAAGTTCTGGTCATGGTGGAACGTGTGTTTAGTGTAATAAGATAATGTGGGCTTAGCGCTTTTAATGATTGTGTTTAAAAATGGTTCTTTGAGAATAGTTTATTTTTTCTTTTGAAATGTGTATTAAAGTTTTTCTTTAATTTTCTTAAATTTATTTTTTAATGTGCTGGGTCTTTGCTGCAAGCAGGCTTTCTCCAGTTGTGGCAAGTGGGGGCTACTCTTCATGTGGTGGCTTCTCTTGTTGCGGAGCACGGGCTCAAGGGTGCGTGAGCTTCAGCAGCTGTGGCCCGTCAGCTCAGTGGTTGCTGCTCCCAGGCTCTAGAGCGCAGGCTCAATAGTTGTGGTGCATGGGCTTAGCTGCACTGCACCATGTGGCATCTTCTTGGACCAGGGATCGAGCGTGGGTCTCCTACATTGGCAGGAGGATTCTCCACCACTGAGCCACTAGGGAAGCCCTGTATAAGTCTTAACTATGTATATTGTAGACGTTTTTAAGGCAGTCGCATAAAAGGGGCAAGAATTATACATGAGATTTTTCTTTCTGCTTTCCAGATCACATTGCAGACAGTGCTAGTTTATTCCATTGCTCTTATACAGACATTTTCTCTTTTTCTTAACTCTTAAATCTTTTATTTTTCTGAGCCTTTATTTTCCTCTTGAAAATTCCTTTGGTTCCCTGTTGTTTTGAATTAAATCAGCAAACCAGATTTTTAATACCATGGCATGTGGCCCACAATTCTTTCCAGGAAGCCAAAGCTTAATACAGTAGAACTAAGCTGCTCCTCATCATTTCAAAGAATCTTTCTGATAACTTAAATTGATTGGCCTGTGTCTTTTCAAACAAGTTTTCCTTGAAGTACATTTTTTGATAAAAAACTTCAAACTAGTGCTTCAGTTCATTTTAATCCGCTTTAAAATCTATGCCAACAACCATTCTTACTTGCAACAGTCGATAGCATGACAGCATTGTACCTGAAAATTGCAAATCTACTTCAGTGCCTGCTTTGAACCGATGCCATTGTGGTTGTACATTTATCATGGATTTTATGTTAGATCAAAGTTACTTCAAAAGGCTGCTTTTGCATCTCCTCGAAATAAAATCTATAATAGGCCTTCCTGCTGTTAATGGCTCAAATGCACCATATTCACGTGTCTCCATTTGTATCTTCTCTAATCCAGGGTTTCCACTGAATGTCTTGTGTCTTCTGCCCCAGCTGATACAGCATTTTGAAAACCCCAACCAGTTCTGTAAGGATGTAGCTGAGAGAATTGCTCAGGTACGCCTTAAGGCTTCACCCTCAGGCAGATCCAAGACCTGATGTTGGACAGTGGTTACCAGGCTTGGGGGTGATACGTTTCATAGATATCACTAGTAATTCACGTTTCTGGGCGGCTGATTCACATGGTCATTTCATTATTGAGAAAATAAGTGGGAAAAAAAACTGGTGAAAATTAAATGACTAAGTATTCTGCAGCTGCCCCCAAAAATGTATTGATCAGTTTTCCAGGCTGCTGGGGCTTAGAGCAAAATTGCTAACATTTCTTCCTTATTCATCAGGCTGTTGTATCACTAGTTGACTTTCTTCTCATAAAAGGTTTGTTTGGAAGAGAAGAACCCCAAACTTTCCAATCTTGCACACGTCATGACTCTTTATAAAACACACAGCTATACGAGGGACTGTGCCACGTGGGTCAGTGTGGTCTGCCGGTACCTTCATGAAGCCTGTGCGGACATCACCTTGAATATGGTCACCTACCTAGCAGAGGTAAGTTCCTGAGCTGAGGATGAACTCTATTATAGTTTCTATGGGTATAATAGTGGGCTTCCCTCATAACCTCAGTTGGTAGAGAATCTGCCTGCAATGCAGGAGACCCAGGTTCAATTCCTGGGTCGGGATGATCCCCTGGAGAAGGAAATGACAATCCACTCCAATATTCTTGCCTGAAAAATCCCGTGGACAGAGGAGCCTGGCAGGCTGACAAGAAGCAGACACAACTTAGCAACTAAACCACCACCACCACCATGGGTAAAATATGTATGTGAAACTGATAATAAGAGCCTTAACCTTGTTTATTGATCATGTATTCACTTACTATATATTATCATAGATGCTGTATAGAATCAGTTAAAACAACTGATTCTCACAATAACTCAGTGATTATAAGAGAACCTGAGAATCAGCTGGGTTTAGTAATCTACAAGTGCAGGATGTCAGAGCAGCCTTTGAAATGATATATAGCTGCCTCCAAAGCGTAAACTCCTTTTTACTACCCTGGTACCTGTCAGCACATGCCAGAGACAGGAAGATTTTATTCAAATTATTCTGGGTGTTCAAATCTTATTTAAAGAGTTAACTATGTTTAATGGTTGTGTGCTCTGAACTCACTAACAAAGCATATATTTTTGAAGATACTCATTTTTCCACACAACAGGTTTGTGTAATTATTTCCTCATTTGTTAACTGTTCAGTTCTTTCAGCCACTTTTGATGTGGAATTTCAGCATTTCTTTGAATCATTTCTATTATCTTTAAGTTTTGAACAGTAACTTTTTTCATGTCTGTCACATCAATTTGCTTATTTTCCTTTCCTTTTGAAAATATCATTGACTTCTTTCTTGATTATAAAAGCAGTATGTGTTTGTAGCAGAAAATTCAGAAGGTACAGAACAGTAAAAAAAAAAAAAAAGAAAGAAAGAAAAATCATCCAAAATAATTAAAGTTATCCAGAGAGAAACACTAGTAAGATTTTGTTGGGTGTCCTTCCTGTGTTATTTGTCTGACACACACCCATTTATATCAGGGTTAGCACCATTTATTATATAGAAACTATATATTCCTTCTATATTATTTCATTTAATATAGCTAATATCTTTTACTGTCTTTAAAAACATTCTATTGAATACATAGTATTTCATCATACAGATTACCATAATTTATGTATCCATTTCCCTAGTGTTTGATATTTAAATTGCTCACAGAGCTTTCTTGTTGGATTTTTCCTTTTTTTTTTTTTACCATTATAAATAATGCCTTGGTGAAATCTCATACTTAAATCTTAGTATCTGTCTCTAGGTTTTGAAAAGTTCCTAAAAATGTAATTATTATTTCAAAAGATATGAACCCTTTTAGTTATCTTGATCTCAATTGCCAGATTATCCAAGTTAACATTTCCACCAATGATTTCTGCCCTTTCCTATATCCTCCCCAGTACTGTCATCAATTTGATAACTTATAAATGTATCTCTTTTGTTTTCATTTGTAAGTTTCAGTCACTGTTGGTGTTTGATGCTTTCCTTTTGAGGTTTATTTTATTGTCTTCCATTGTGTGAATTTTTTTAGGTCTTCACAAAATTTTTTATAAGCATTTTCTTTTTAAAAGAGCTTTTATTTACTTATTAGGCTGTGCTGCATGGCATTGTGGGATCTTAGTTTCTCAAGCAGGAATCATACCCTGTGCCCCCTGCTGTGGAAGCACAGAGTGTTAGCCACGGGACCACCGGGGAAGTCCCTGAATATCCTATTTGTATATCAGACCTACAGCATTGCCTTTGATAACATCTCCACCTCTTCAGTAGTTAGGATTTTCTTTTCCCTTCTGAGGAAATGTGCAGTCATAAAGGTACTAGGAGACCTTGGTGCTTCTGTGTGGGAATCTGGTGTCAGATGACTCACCCTGTGCACTGCCCCCACAGCTTCTGGAGAAGGGCCTCCCCAGCATGCAGCAGCCCCTCCTGCAGGTGATCTACAGTCTGCTCAGCTACATGGACCTTTCTGTCGTTCCTGTAAAGCAGTTCAACATGGAAGTTCTGAAGACCATTGAAAAATATGTGCAAGTGAGTACTGAACCAGGATGTTTCCAGACAGTCATTCCAGAAAGACAGCTTTTGCATGGAGCTCGTACTTGGCCACAGTTATATGGGTGCCAGGCTACATGTTCATTTATCGGTGTCCATAACACACTGAGAGCAGCCAAGACAGTGGCTGAGCACCACCCTGAGTGGCGTCCTGAGGAGAGAGACAGGACCAGGCTGCGGTGCATTCCTGAGCCTTCAGAGGACACGTCTCTGCCTCCCTAAGCTTAAAGGCCAGATACTGAAAGCATGTCCCGGCTTGTGGGGCAGGGGCAGGGTCTTGTTTGAGGGGTTCTATTTCAAAGGAGAAGGAAGAAGCAACTTGTGTGTGCCTGGTTCTAGACCAGGTGTTTTAGATGAGAAGGGTTAATTCAGAGGTGAAAATTGTCACTTAGGGTCGAAGGAACTAAGGCTAAGAAATCAGCATACTTGTACTTGAAAGTACTCCAACAAAGAAAACATACTGTGTACTTGGTGAGTTTCAGAGTTCAAGGGCAAATGCTCCGTTTTCTCTGGTTAAGCTCATTGACTAAGCCTGACAATTTTAAACATTTTTTCCCCAGTCTTCACTACACCAGTCACATTACTTGCAGAATTTGCAAATGCTAAAAATGATTTTCAAGCTTTTTTTTTTCTCCAAGTGGCATTGCTCCAATAACAGTTGTACCATGAGGTAGATGTTTATCGCTTTCTCACTTGACACTCACGGGAGACAAAGGGTCGGTTCACATCTTTGCCCCTTGTTCAAAAAAAAAATTGTTTTATTAGACTACTTGTTCTTAGTCCTGTAGATCATCCCTGGTACTTGAGATCTTATCTTGAATGGTGGCTAATTTCATATCAAACCATGACCTCCCTTGTGCAGAATTTAACAATGAAGGGAATGCATTTTACTTCATGTGTGTTTATTCCAAGTCCTGGGCAAATAATAACATTTATCAGGCTGGTTATCCATGTTCAGTATTTTTATGGGAGAAGTGTCTCGGTCTGCCTGGGAGTCCTCAGAGACACAAAGATGCTGAAACACAGTGAGACTTACAGGAAGAATAGGAGTTTGATAAGGAAGGAGAGGAAGGGCATTCCAGGATGAGCGAGTAGCATGAGGAAAAGCACAGAGGCTAGAGACATTGGCCGGTATGGTGAATTCCAGGGGAGATTACCCATGCAGGGTTTGCTCAAAGAGTGTGGACTCCTCCTTGTCCACCAGGGGGAGCTCTTGAAGATGTTTAAGCCGGGAAGTGGCTTGAGCTGAAGATTCTGGAAAGATCACTGTAGCTGGAATGGGTTTGATGGACCCAAGGAGAGGCTGCAAGTAGGAAACCAGTTAAGAGACCACTGAAATAGTCCAGGGAGGATTCAACTGAGTCCGTGCCAACAGGAATGGAGGTGGGCAGGGGTAGGGGTCAGATTCTCAGGAGGGAGGAAAGAGGCGGGTGAAGAATGGTTCCCAGACTCCAGGGTTAGGTCATGAGAAGAGGGCTGAGAGCAGAGGTCAGACGCCCAGGAAGCAAATGGAGCAGAAACAGCCAGAGAAGCAGGGGCGTGGATGAAAACTGGAGGCAGGGAGAATCTTGAGTGAGGAAACAGTAGCATATCTGCAATGAAGGGATTTTTTGTTTTGTTTTGCTTTTCAAATTAAGGAAGTACCTCATTAGCAAAAGTGGTACCTTGTTGTTTTAACCATCTGTTTATTTAAATGTGGACAAAACTGGTCTTTTTTATTTGCTTATTTCCTAAATGTAGCTCCTCTTACAGATAAATTATCTTTTTTATGTCATTTGCCTTTTACTTACCAAAGAATTTCCTGCACTGTTTTAAATTAGTGAGTTCTGACAGGTCATGAGAAGTTTCAGTAGCTAGGAGCATGTTAGTTTTTTTTTTAATGAAATAATTCTTTTTAAGTATTGACTGACTGTTTCATTTCCTTCAGAGCATTCACTGGAGAGAAGCTCTGAATATTTTGAAGCTGGTGGTTTCTCGATCTGCCAGCCTCGTTTTGCCTTCCTACCAACACAGTGACCTCTCAAAGATAGAAATACATCGAGTATGGACGAGCTCATCCAAGGAATTACCTGGAAAAACCCTAGACTTCCACTTTGATATTTCAGAGGTATGTTAACTGTTTCCATAAACTTTAGCATGAATACATAGTGGCAAAGTTCAAAACTAGCCGCCTAGAGAAGGGGAGACTTACATTTATGTCAAATGAAAGTTTCTAAGGCCTAATGAGGTTCTTTTTTTTTTTCTTTTCTAAGAACACATTCACAGGGGCTCTCATTTGGCAGCTTTTAAAAATAGAAGCTAGCCTCAGTTATATAAAAACGATTCCACAGAAAAGACAATTTTTAAAATGGAATGATCTTAAGCATTTTAAACCATTACCTTCACTCATTCTTTATCTGACTGCTGCCACGTCCTGTCTGGTATCTGCAACCTTGTTTCCTGAACTGTAGCCAAACCAGTGAGTGACCGAGATTTATGGAATCTGCCCTTATGGTCATTTCTCCAAGCCACACTGCTTTTTTTTTAATAAGTTTTTTTAAGTTGATATGTTCTATTTTCATTTTTATTAAGTTCCAATTTTTTTGGTGGGGTCACATGGCATTCAGGATTTTAGTTGCCCGACCAGGGTTCAAACCCACGGCCCCTGCAGTGGGCACATGGAGTTCTGAAAACTGGACCATCAGCGAAGTGTCCCACAATGCTTTTACAGTACCACTATTTAAATTCTTGGCTTAAGAAAGAAGGGAATGCGGAGAGAAGAGACCTATGAACTGAACTAAGGAGTCAGGAAGAAAAGAGGACACAAAATAGTCCGATTTACCTGCTGGTCCATGAACAAACTTTTGGAAACCTGCACTTAAGTATGTTAGTCTAAGATATAAAAATACATTTGCTTTCCTGTCTCTCTTACCCCCACGACCGATAAGCCCCCTAAACCAGAAACTGTGGTCTGTCCACTTTGTAATTATGGTCTGTACAGTGTCTAATGCATGAACATACTTCATACATATTCTTCAGCTTGGCTGAATCCATTCAGTTCACTAAAGGAATAAACTAGGTCTGCTGACATGCAACTTATTGGCTCAGTTGTAGCCAGACTGGGTTTTTTTCAGTCCTCTCATTGACCATTCAACAGTCAGGATGAGACACTGTTTATGCTACTGTTGTGATATTTATATATGACATTAAGGTATCAAATCAACATTTTCCCATTTTAAACAGTTTATATTGCTAGGGTAGGAGAGGGGTGCTTACTCTTTTACTAAAGTTTATTCTGTTCCAAAGAGGTACAGAAGACCTGTAGCCAGTCAGCTGCACGCCCGGAGACCCAGCTGCTCCAGAAAGATGGGCCTGGAGAGACAGGTGGAGCACTCCCAGCCAGTGTCTCTCATCTCTGAATGTGGGCCTGTGAACGGGTTTCTGCAGAGACCCCCTTGTGGCTGAAGTTTGGGAGGTGCTGCCTACCCAGCTACCACATTACAGACCTCTCAGGAAGTGAAATTTCTTAAATGTTGCCCAAGAACCTGGCCCTGATTGTTTCCTTTAAATAATTGAAATCATAGATTTAAATAGATTTTTAAATATTCGAGAATATAAGATTGGCAATTACAGGTTGGGATGAGGGGAAGAAATTTTGGTCTTGTTATAAGTCTTTCAAGCTTAAACATCTGAAAATAATTTGCTTTCCTGTATGTTTCTCTTCTCATCTTTATAGTCATTTCTGAAGTATATTTAAGAACAAGCAATTGGATTTGTTTTCAGCTGCTCAAGAGGGTGGGAAGGTGTTGAAGATGCAAAATGGTTTGTGTGTTAAGTCACTCAGTTGTGTCTGACTCTGCAACCTCAGAGACTAGCTTGCCAGGCTCCTCTTTTCATGGAATTCTCCAGGCAAGAACACTGGAGTGGGTAGTCATTCCCTTCTCCAGGGTATCTTCCCAACCCAGGGGTTGAACCTCAGTCTCCCACACTGAAGGCAGATTCTTTACCATCTGAGCCACCAGGAAAGCAAAATGGTTTAGGATGTGTTCTTGAACATCAGGGAAATGAGCCTCCATGTAACACTGAACTTCTCTACGTTTTCATCAAATAAGCAGTTCTTGGTTGCTTCTGGGAGACCGAGGCACGTACCAAGGACTGTGGATGAGAGAGAAGAATGCATGCTTCTCTGCTCTTTCCCTGCAGACGCCTATCATTGGGAGACGGTATGATGAACTGCAGAACTCCTCTGGGCGTGATGGGAAGCCCAGGGCTATGGCCGTCACCCGGAGTGCATCCTCCACCTCCTCAGGCTCCAACTCCAACGTCCTTGTCCCTGTCAGCTGGAAAAGGCCCCAGTACTCTCAGGTAAAGAGTCCTCAACTTGCAGGATTGGACAGGAACTTGGGGTCCCTGTTGAACCCAGCTGTGACGTGCGATTTGGGCAGCCACCCTCCTGATGTCACCTACCTGGGTATCAGCACTTCAGTGATGAGCTCATGGCATCCGTATTCCGAGGGGACCCCTTTACTCTTTGAAGAGTTCATTATGTTGAGCTGAAGTCTGACACTCTGTTGCTTCTACTATTGATCCTAGTTCTCTTAAGGCTTAGAAAATGCAATCGGATCTCTCACATGGCAGCCCTTTAGACACTTAACCTACCCCCTCTACCACTCACCCAGATGAATCCTCTTTCCTCCAAATAATATATCCTAGTTCTCCCAACCAATCTTCTCTGGCAGGGCTGCACACCGTCCTGTGAGCTGGCCCTGGATCTGGGTTCAACGTGAGCAGAGCAGGTGCCCAGATCTCTCCATGCTTGCGTTGTCTCTGTCCACTCTATGGGTTATTGATGTCAAGTGAAACCTGTGCATCATTTAGCGCTCTTTGGGTGCCATGTGCCAGAAGCCCAGTGAAAAACTGCCTGAAGTGAAAAAGGAACGTGTTTACTTCTGTATCGCGGCTTCAAGTGGAGCTGGATTCTAACACAGAATCCTTAGACCCTTTCCCTCCTCCTCACAGCCCCACTTTCCTGTCCCAAAGTCCTGCTTTCCTCTCTGCTGACTTCATCCTCAGGCAGGTTCTTCCTTTTGAGGCACCGGTGACCTCTGGCAGCTCCAGATTTACATGGTCTTTGCCTCTGACCATTTCAGGATAGAGGCCTTCCCTCCCTGACATCCTCAGGAATTCTAGAGAAAATTAAAGTGTGGTTGCTCAGCCATGTCTGACTCTTGGCTGACCCCATGGACTGTAGCCTGCCAGGCTTCTCAGTCTGTGGGATTTTCCAGGCAAGAATACTGGAGTGGGTTGCCATTCCCTTCTCCGGTGGATCTTCCCGACCCAAGGATCGAACTGGGTCTCTTGCATTGCAGGCAGATTGTGTGCTGAGCTACCAGGGAAGCCCCATTCCAGAGAAAGGATTCTTGCAATCCCTACAAGGGAAGAAAAGTGTCCCCTGGTGGGAGAAGAGCTGTCCCAAGATGAAAGAGGAACTGCCTTACCGGGGGAAGGAGAAGTGGACGCTGTGCAGAGAAAACCCCTTAGTGTGCACGCCCAGCAGGACTCCTCCTCACTCTCAGAGGCTGGGAAGATGGAGCCCCCAGCGCAGCCACCTGCTGGAGCCGAGCGCTTCTCAGCAGGTGTTCATTGTGGGTTGAACAGAGAACCAGCTCTGCTCTCTTGGGGGTTTGGAAAAAGAAGACACATGCACAGCCCCGTTCCATGTTCCTCTGTATTTCCTTCCTAGAACTGCAAAATGCCCACTAAAACCTAGAGAAAGAGGTTAATGAATCTGCTGCCATTCTTCAACATCAAGGTCCTCCTGTCTTTGACCTTGAAGTGACACCATATTGAGTGTCTCAAGAAGGATGCAGGGAACTGAGTTACATCAAGAAGGAAAATCTGTGAATGATCCTGGCCTCCTTGCAGGCTCCATATTAACTTAAATCAGGTTGAAAAGGAAAAAAAATCATTTTCAAGCGACTAGGGTGATTGCTTTAAGAGTAGCTCTGAAGCACATTGACATTTTTAAGGCTCTGGTTACTCATCTTTTTCATTCTCAACTCACCCATCATTCTGAGACCTACTTTATCTATGTCATTGGAAAATGTGATGGTTTGTGGAAGAATCCCAATGCTTAAGGAACTGAAAAGTAAGGTTTATGAAGAAAAGCAAAAGGAACTGAATCTGTTTAACTGTAGGAAGAATAAGTTGAGAAAGATTTAACATGCCTTGCAAATAATCAAATTTAATTCTGCAGAAAGTAAAGCTATCCTCCCATTTGGGGTAAAGAGATTTGAACTGTAACATAAGAGATTTAATTTAGGTGTAAGGAAGGGCTTGCTAATGACTGAAAGTTGTAGCACACAAGAAAGATGACCAAGAGGAGTAATGAGTATCTAAGAACCAAGGGGTTGACTTTCATATCCTCTCCCTTAGGAATGTTCAGATCAGCACTGTCCAGTAGACATACAATGTGAGCCTCATTTAAATATTTCTGACAGTCATCTTTTGAAAAAGTAAAAAAAAAAAAAAAAAGGCAGGTCAAGTTAATTTTAGTAACATTTTAGCTAATATAGCTAAAATATTTTCAGCATATAATCAATATATAATCACTGATGAGCTATTTCACACTTTTCTTTCATACCAGATCTTCATGTGTTTTACATCTCTCTGCTCTCACTGGGTACATCTCAGGTAATTAGCCCTGTGTGGCTGATGGCCACAGGATTAGAGCAGATTTGATCATAGGTCCCCAGATTAAAACCTGTGTGCTTCTTTTCCAGAAGAGGACCAAAGAGAAGTTGGTGCACGTCCTTTCTCTGTGTGGCCAGGAAGTAGGATTAAGCAAGAATCCATCAGTAAGTTCTGTCATGTGTCATATTTATTTTGGTATCGTTATCGCTTTTGCTTTTGGTCATGTAGTTTAGAGGATTCAACTATGAACTACAAGTATGATATCCATCATCCTGATCAATCTCTTAGACTTCTCTCCACACCATGATTTTTAATCTTATTTAGTTCAGAAACACTGAAAGATGTTATTGGCTGTCTGCTCCAGTTGGCAAATAGAAACTGAAGTTGGTAAATAAAAACTCGTTATTTTTATTTTTAGTATCTTGATTTTTAAAGAATATACCCAGACTTTCTTAAAATAGGTCTGTGTGACTGTCTCCTGCACTACTGTACATGATATACATTCCTTTGGCATATAATTTTACCCTGAACACACATTTCTTAACGTGATGTCACTATTTTACTCATGTAAAGGTGAAAACAGTGGTATGTTTTTTACTTGCATAAACTTCTACTGATATTACAGTTGGAAAAAATATATACCATTGGGCTTTGAAATAAAATGAATGAAGTAACAGAAGTTAACCTCTGAAGCTTTTTAAAAATTTAGAAAATTAAATTGTGTGTGCAAACACTGTGGCAAAAGGTTTGGTTTTGCAGGCATTTTTATTTCATCTGTATTATAGCATCTTTGTTAGTAACCAGAAAAGAAGATCACAAACCAAGTTATTTTCAAGTAAAGTAAGAACCAGCAAACAGTTTCTCTATGGAGTTGCTTTTAAAATTCCAAAACATGTATGTAATTCATGACTGGGTGAAATATGAGAGACTCATAGGTTCCTAGAGTGAAGGCTGATAGTTATTATCATCCTGGAATGTGCTCCAGCAAGAAAGAAGCATTGCCTCCTTTGAAGTCACCTTCCAAGCTGCTGACTGGTGGGTTTGCTGCTGCTCCTGTGACATCACTGAAGGCAGAGAGACCAGGGATGACGACAGGGAGGGCGGATGGAGCCTCTCAGCCCACCAGGAAGGGGAATGGCAGCCTGTATCTCTGCAGTAGCAAAGCCAGTGAGGGCCATTTCTCTCCTCCCTGTGGTTACACTTTCCCCTTCAGATCCCAACTGCCTGCTTCTGTGCTGTGGCCTTTCAAGCTTGTTTACTGTGTTACAAATAAGAAAAGCTAGACTAACTAGGAAAGTTAGCATTCAGCTGAGGAAATCAGAGTGCTAGTCTCCTCCGTGGATGGACCTAGAGACTGTCATAGAGTGAAGTCAGTCAGAAAGAGAAGAACAAATACCATGTAATACCACTTATATGTGGAACCTAAAAAATGGTACAAGTGAACTTATTTGCAAAGCAGACACAGAGACACAGATGTAGGAACAAATATGGATACCAAGCAGGGAAAGATGGATGGGATGAACTGGGAGATTGGGATTGACAGTATATACACTATTGATTAAAAGATGCTTACTCCTTGGAAGGAAAGTTATGACCAACCTAGAGAGCATATTGAAAAGCAGAGATATTAATTTGCCAACAAAGGTCTGTCTAGTCAAGGCTATGGTTTTTCCAGTGGTCATGTATGGATGTGAGAGTTGGACTGTGAAGAAAGGTGAGTGCCAAAGAATTGATGTTTTTGAACTGTGGTGTTGGAGAAGACTCTTGAGAGTCCGTTGGACTGCAAGGAGATCCAACCAGTCCATTCTGAAGGAGACCAGCCCTGGAATTTCTTTGGAGGGAATGATGCTGACGCTGAAACTCCAGTACTTTGGCCACCTCATGCGAAGAGTTGACTCATCGGAAAGACTCTGATGCTGGAAGGGATTGGGGGCAGGAGGAGAAGGGGACAACAGAGGATGAGATGGCTGGATGGCATCACTGACTGGATGGACGTGAGTCTGAGTGAACTCCAGGAGTTGGTGATGGACAGGGAGGCCTGGTGTGCTGCGATCCATGGGCTCGCAGAGAGTTGGACACGACTGAGCGGCTGGACTGACACTGTTGACACTGTGCATACAATACTGACAGATGCCTAATGAGAGCCTCCTGAACAGCACAGGGAACTCCACCCAGGGCCCTGCAGTCACCTAGTGGGAAGGAGATCTAAAGAAGAGGGGATATAACCACACATAAAACTGATTCACTTTGCTATACAGTAGAAACTAACACAACATTACAAAGCGGCTATATTCCAATTTAAAAAAAAAGAATTCCAGTCTCTCCTCTCTCCCTGACTAGGTGGCTGGTCATCAGTGCTGTTTATCTCGTGTACCCATTTGCAATCCCTGTACAGACTGTGTGTTGTGCCATTTTATAAAAACCTAGTGCAAATCCTATGACTGTTCCTTAAACACTGGAGGAAAAAGAAAGTATATTTAAAATCCATTTACTTTTTCCTGTTGAGAGACAATTGTTATATTTAAATTCTTATAAATGAATTTTTACTTTCAAGGAAGACCAAGAGGTTATAATGGTTAAATTAAAAGAACACTGTTCATTTTGTTTAATATCAGTCTATGTTCAGGAGAGGCTGCATAGCAAAACGTTTAGATTTATTTCAAGTCTATTATTCTGAAGAGGTTATATTAAAATGGCTCAAGAAAAATGAACCTATACATATAATTTTAAAAGGTTGACATACTAAAAATTTAGTAGAAAAAGAAAGTTTTGTTTAAATCAACAGGACAGGAATTTGAGTGTGAATTCTGAAGACAGCTGCTCAGCTCCTCTTCTAGAATTCAAATGAACAAGTTCTGTACTTCTTGACTTAGGTTTCTTTTTCTTTACCAGTTCCTGGTTTATCTCTCAAAGGGTTAAATCCTTTGCTCTCACAGTTCATTCTATAGTAACATATTTTATTGGCATCAGTAACCTTTAAAATCTAACATGATAATATGAATGTGATGTGAGTCTATAGTTTCTAACCTCGGTCAGCGTAGAAACAATGGAAAATTTCTTGGCTGCTGTAGACTGTCTGTGAACACAGACACGCTCAGTTGAAACACACACACACACACACACACACACACACACACACACACACACACGTAGGATCCCGTCTTCATTAAGAAGCAACTATTTTACTCAATTTCCTAGTACATGAACTTGTGTCTTTGCAACGTTTAATCTGAAGGCACCTGTCCAACATAAATAATAAAAGAACATTCTAAAAATACCCACTTAAGGAATTAGGTGTGTACTGGAAATACAGTGCTACAAGGAGCCAGTTACGGGTTCTGCAGCTCAAACCACCGAAGGGAGAGCGGTTTCTCAGGAGAGCCCTCCCGGTTCACAGGTGATCTTCTCGTCGTGCGGGGACCTGGACCTGCTGGAGCATCAGACGAGCCTGGTGTCGTCTGAGGACGGGGCCCGGGAGCAGGAGAACATGGATGACACCAACAGTGAGCAGCAGTTCCGGGTCTTCAGAGACTTCGACTTCCTAGACGTGGAGCTGGAGGATGGAGAGGTAGGCACAGGCTCGGTGAAAACCATCCTCTCAGCCTTTTCTTTGCTAATCAAACGGTTTCTTTCTACCTGCTAAATAGTGAGTTCTTTAATTAGAAAGCTTATAAACTTTATTTTGGATCAGTTTATTTAAAGTACAGCAGCTTAACTTGGGCAAAAGTCACCCCACCCTTCCTGTCTGAGCCCAGGGCCAAAGCGGTTCCAAGTTCCTTCTAAATGGCAGAGATCTGACTTTGAATGGCCACACGGAGACTGTGTGTGTGTCTAGTCCAAAGGTGAACTTAAAAACCAGAAACACTGATGGTCTCAGCCTGTTCTCTGGTGTCTGGGAAAAACAGGCAAAGCATTTCATTATTTTAAGAGTGAAGTTGCTCTTACGTGATGATTTCAAAGTTTGCCTGCTACAGCCTGCAATCAGAGCCCAAGGGCCTGGCATCTTTGTGCTGTTTGAAATCCTCATAACTTGAAACTAGATTTAACATGTAAGAGAGCTCCTGGCTCTGCTTTTGGCTGATTTTGACACCTGGAGCATCTGAATTCAACTCTGAACAGGCAGATGCAGATCTGTGTATGTGAGTGATAGTTGTGGTAATAAGGTGCTTCAGTTATTAGTCATGTTTTTGAAAACTGGGAGTGGAAGGAGGAGCATTGTTTCAGTAGCTTGGAGGCATATTCCAGCTGAGAGGCAGGCTCTTTCCTCCTGGGATGGACACTGATTTCCCTTCAGTGAAGTTGCCATCTGTAAAAATGCCTGCTACCGAGCCTGGTGTGTGGTGGGCTCCACTTTATACTTCCCAGACAGAGGGCTTTCTGCCAGTCACACAGTTCAAATGGAAGCCCAGATTCCAAGCTCATCATATCCTATGGTAGTAGTAGTGTTAGTCACTCAGTTGTGTCAAGTCTGACACGACTTTGTAACACCTTGGACTACAGCTTGCCAGGCTCCTCTGTCCACAGGATTCTCCAGGCAAGAATACTGAAGTGGGTTGCCATTCCCTTCTCCAGGTGATTTCCCAACCCAGGGATTGAACCTGGGTCTCTCGCATTGCAGGTAGATTCTTTACCATCTGAGCCACCAGGGAAGCCCTATGGCAGGTGGGCATCTCCTAATTATAAACTTGTGGGAAATGATACTTCAGGTAACTGCTTACCTTCCCTAAAAGAACACTTGCTGACCAATCCACTTAGTCAAGGCTAGGTCACAGAGCTGTCCATTTCTGTCCTTACTGGCCACTGACGACCCTTGCTGTCTGTGCCAGCAAGGAAGAGTCATGTCCTCAGAATGAAGAATGTATCCTTCACCAATTCTTCCCCTGGAAACAGGTTTATCAGATCCAGTCCTTTTAAGAGTCTAAAGGCACTGACTGCAAGGCACCTTTAAAACATGTCAGCTCTTCACCTTGAATTTTCTTGAGCCAGTAAAAGTTCTGCAGTTTTCTGTGTTAACCATAACTAGCAATCCAGAAATCAACAAGTAAATGTGGTGAGAACTGTTTTAAAAGTGTAATGCAAAATACAGCTGTTTTGAATATTTTCAAAATGAGCTAGTGGTATATGGAATGTCAAAAGATTAACTTCCTAATTTGGGCAGCTGACCTCATCTTTGCTCTCAGGCTAGAATTCAAGCTTAGGTAGTACCCTTTTCACTCTGTAAGTTAAACTGAGTAGGGAAAATTGATGAAACAAGAGAGGCATCATTTTTTTCAGTCTCATACAAAGACACATGGGCTGTATGAAGGGATCTGGCAGGAATGCTATTAAGTAGAAGAATCAGACACAATTGCAGAATTAATTTCTATCAAAATAAGGAAAACCTTAGATGCTTATCATTTGAAAACAAATTTTATGCTAATGTTTGTCAGGGACAGCAAGTGATGGATACTATGCCTTCCTTCTAGTGTTTTCTCTAGCCAAGAACTAGAAAAAAAATAGTGGTTGTTACCTTGTATGATTATGATTTTATAAGAAACACAAGAGTGTGATAGTATATATTTTATCCAAATAAAATGAACTATTTGAGAATGTTACTTCTCCATAAGGTTACAATAAGGGATTCTAGCTTGCTTACAGAGTCACAGATAGTCAAAGCAGGTCCAGCTCTGACTTTAGCTCAGCCTCTGAACCAGTTTAAGCCTCAAAGCAGCTTCTCTTGGCATCCTCATCTATCAAATGGGGATAATACCTGCCTGTAGAGTTGATGTGAGGGATCAAGTAAGGTGACCTATGTAAAGCTTTTCACATAATTTTGGGCACAGAATAGGCATTCTAAGTGTCTGTTCCTTTGTACTATCACTGATGAATAATTTCAGTATTTCCTCATCTGCAAAAGGTAAGCGTATTTGGCTTCTAGATCAAAACACATTTATAAAAAAGACAAGGTTCTTGTCATGTTTATTCCGTTTTGTTAGTCTCAATGTATTGACTACATCTTTAAGGGTTTGCCTTTGAACTCTTCAGAATCCTTAAAGGGTGCTAGTCTTTGCTGTTAATTGCACCTCAGCAGTGAAATAGCCTGATCATAAACACTTCTGCTTTTGTGGGCAGGATCAGATGATGCCACCTTTTTTCCCCCAGCAGATGACCCTCATTAGTCTTTCCATGACATTTCACAGTTTTCTCACAAATAAAAATTTAGACATTCCAAAAAAAGTGTTGAGACAGACCAAAGTTGTCACTGAAATGGAAAGCTATTTCAGAAATTGTATTTACGATTTGTTACCAGCTACGTCATCCACTGCTGAGAGAGCTGGAATTTCCGGTGTTTGGTACTAATTCTTCTCTTTCGGGTTTGTGTATCTTTGCTTTTTAAGGTGCCTCTACTGAAGTATATACTGTTAGCACTGTTGGTTGCTGTTGTGTTAAAACTAAGACAAATGCACTTGAGTATCTGTAGTATAATCATTTTAAATAGACCTCTTATTTGTTTTTCTGTCCATTCAATCTGCTACCCAGGAACTTCAGGTAAGATGATACTATTTTCAATTCAGATATGCTAGTAGGTGTTTTGCATCATTGCAGATTTATAACAACATAATTGCTTTTTCCCTCCTTGGAGAGTATGTATGCATATTTGCACATTTATATTGAGATGTATGTGATAGAAGTATTTTTCTTGGTTGCTCAAGGAAGAAAATATTTTCTGAAAATATAAATACATTTTAAAATGCAGTTTTAAAATCTTTATATGTCTAGTTCTGGAAGTTGCATAATTTTATCTCTTGAGGGAAGGTGAGTTTTTAAGTATGATCCATAGAAATCCTATAATTTCTCATTAGGCAGCTGCACAACTGGAATGAGTTGGTTTTGTGGTTTAATTCTTTTATTAAAAGTGAAATCAACAAGCTTTATCTAAACAATACACCACATCCACTTCCAATCGACTGCTTTTATTTTCTAGGAATTAGGAGCTATCTTTGTAGGGGGAGTGACTGTCCAAGTGAGGACCCTTTTGCAACTAAAAAGGAGTCTGGTAATAATTACACCCAGACAGCAGGCATAAGCCAGTGTTATCCTGGACAAAGTGACCTATGAGCACACTATCCATGTCTTATAGGCTTAAGTCTGAGTAGGGTCATTCGGGGAACATGCTTTGACTTCTAAGTTCCTTCAACAATAATTCTTTTTTGGTATTCCAATATCAACGAATATGATTTTCAACACTTCTAGAGTAATCCATTGTGAATATTTTCTCATCTCAGTATGAACCCTGAGTGGTTATTTAGGTTTGATAACTGACATATGCACATTGTCCATCAAGGACAGTTAGCCACCTTCTCAGTCTGCTCATACATACAAACAGTTTTGGCTTTTGACCCCAAAGGTGACATAAACTACAAACATGCCATCTGGGTATGGAGAGGCTAGAAGGCAGCTCTCCGAGCAGGGGGTAGTCCTGTGCTCTGAGAAGGCCCGGTGGACTTTCAGTCACCACAGACTCCAGCACAGGCCAGACTACTGTTGCTTTCAGCCCCTCAGCTGCCACTGGGGACACGGTTTCAACATCCTTGCCTCCGATACAGTTTCTGCATCCTCCAGTGAGACACCAAATATTACCCCTGCGAGAACAGCTTCCCTGACTGCCAGTTCCCACGCCTGCTTCAGGTCTTCACCTGAGCTGTGGTCACATCAGCACAGCGGCACTGGGCCCAGAGCAGCACTCTCTGGCCCTGGATATATCTCTCTGCCGGCTCAGTGTGAGCCAGGTTCAGCGTGGGGGACTTCCAGAACTGCTGCCTGAGACAGTTCATCCAGTCCATCCATTGATTCAGTGCAAGAGAATCAGTTCTGTAAATTTGTTTCACAGTTGTACATTTCTCCCAGTAATTGTCACATTCCTTTTTCTTTGTTTTGTAATTTCATTTTTCTTTACCCTCTTTATTTCTTCACATACTGTTTTCTTTTTCTTCCTGTAACTCTTGCCTCTTCCACATTTTTTTCATTCTTTCCTTGAAACAGCTGTTTTAAAATACCAGCACAATAGTAAGCCTTCCCTACCAGGGGAAAAAAACAATCATTTGGTGGTAATGTAGCACCGCAGTTACAGATAAAAGGTACAGATAGAGCTATAAACTATTAAAATCAAATACTGAGTCGTATAATCAAACAGTCCTAAGGATAATCATTAATATCATAAATGGGGTGAATGATGATAATTTCCACATAATATCCAGAATGTGTTCCGGATTCTTACCCGTTGCCTTCCACCATGAATAGACAAAACAGACTTTGGAAAAGCTAAGACTCATAAAACCAGAGGGAAAAAATCATTAATTTTAATAGTAATTTATATCTCTCCCTGAAATTGTATGATTATGCTATTAACTGAGCTCTCATCAGAAAGTTTATTTCAGTGAACCATCTGTGTTTCAAATGACTAATGTACATGATAAGATTCTGTGCTAGATTTTATTCAGATTACCTATTTGGTTTAGGTTCAAATTTGGTCACCAATGGGTGAGTAATATCTCTTGCTTTATTCCTGGAGAGAGAAATAAATCCCAGATTTGTTTTTAGGAGGAAAAATTATATTCAGTTAAATAAACTTAATATATGATAATTTGTAGAGACAATCTGAGATCTATCTGAAATCTTTCTGTAACATCTACCTTGCCACTTAGCCCGGTTCTCAGTACACATGTACAATTCAGCAACAGTCCTTGGTACCAGGTCAATCCAATCCAGGTCCAGGGAGGGAACTGTTGCCTGTGTTGGAACAGTTATTTAAAGATGAGCCTAAAGCAAAACTGAAGCCTTGCTGCTCTGGCCTCTGCATCGTGCATGATCGTCTGACTGTGCCCAGCTGCTCTCTGACACCCTTTAACTGCATTTTATCTGTGAAAACTGCAGTGGCAGAAACAGGCTGGAATGTGTACCTAATGCTCTTCAACTTAATACCCAGAAGCTGTGGACTGTGCCATAAGCATAGCCCTTACTTTGTTCTCTGGACAACAGTACTAAACAGTGGGGGTCAGGGAGTAGGTAAGGAACACTTTTGTTGAAGTTGTTTTAACATTAACAGTCTCTTTCTGATAGCTTTTTGTTAACATGGCTCTTTAAGAGTACTCCCAAATCAACTTGTAAAACAGTGTTACCCACTGTGCCAAAGAAGAGTGTATGATCACATCTATCTGTGACTTAACACGCATTTAGTGAAAACAGTGTGCTGTTTTACTACTCTTCACAACACGTAAGCAAAATCATTGCCCGTGTCCGTGACGTGAGGGCCTGAGAGTTCATAATGGAAGTATCGAGGCTAAGCTATGACTGATCAGACGTGTGAAGCTGTACATGCAGAATTCTGGCCTTAAAAAGCAGCTGACGGTGTGATTTCAGGGTGAGAGTATGGACAACTTCAACTGGGGAGTCCGCAGGCGTTCTTTGGACAGTTTGGACAAGTGTGACCTGCAGCTGCTGGAGGAGCGCCAGCTCTCAGGAAGTTCTCCCAGCCTCAATAAAATGAACCACGAGGATTCTGACGAGTCCTCTGAGGAGGAGGACCTCACCACCAGCCAGATCCTGGAGCACTCTGACCTCGTAAGTAGGAACTCTCCACCTCTTCTTCCCAAGAAACTGGGAGACTGCTCTTTGTCATTCAGGCAGCAGGGCAGTTTCCAGTTGCAACTAAACAAACTTCCCACAGCTGCCAAACTCAAATCTGAGATTGTCGGGTGGGGTCTGTCTGATTCTAACCAGCTTCTTCTCTGGAGGGTGCAAATGGAGACAAGTGCTGGGAGTTTCATCAGCCCTGAATGCCATCAGATTTTCTCAGGCCTAGATTTTCCCTGAATAACTTATTATGCTGAACTCTTTCTTAAAAAAAAAAAAAAAAATCCCTCCAACATCTGAAGTTTGAGGAAATAAGACATTTTGATGGGGTTATCTGAAAAGAGAAGCGGTCTTTGTGTCTTACAGTGCTGGGCCTTGCCAGCTGCGGTGTTTAAGTTCTAATGACAGTGAAGTATGTATTAATATGTTCAGTAGTTAGTATCTGTCCACTAGCAACCAGCTTGTACACTGGTTTGTACTCTTATGTAAAAAGTAATCAGAGCTTGTAAAGAATGGGAATATCACGACGTTACGTTTCCTTTGCTTTCTTGACAGATCATGAATCTCTCCCCCTTCGGAGGAGACTAACCCCATGGAATCACTCACGACTGCCTGCGATCTGACCCCTGCTGACCATCACTCCTTTAACACCAGGATGGCTAGCTTTGATGCTGCTCTGCCTAATATGAATAATCTTCAGATTTCTGAGGGTTCAAAGGTGAAGAGATTTTGGCAATTGTTGGTTGTGGTTTTCTTTCCAAAAAAAATGTATTTCCAATTTTCTGAGCATTCTTAGAGGGTTATAAATGGAGGGGCTATCTTTATCTTTTTCTTTTATGAAATAGTTGTTAGTGCCCCTGAGCCTAGGTTTTGAAGTTGCTTTACTCACAAAGAGCTAAGCAACCATCTTCTTGTTGGTTGAAAGAGATTTGATTTGAGGTCCTTTTAAGATGAAACGTTTTGCATTTTCCAGAGAGCACGAACACTGCTGATTAATGGCAAAACAAATGTCTGAGATGGCTGAGACAGGGAAACTGATGTTCTTTGTCATGACTTTTATAAAACAATCTGTTAAGTGAGGTGTGGGTGTATGCGTAGATTGGTGGAAATTTTTTCCTGTGTAGGAACCAATTATACAGGCTGTGCACTGACTGCATTCTCGCCTTTTGTTGGGCTATCACAAATTTTAGTATCAATCACAGTATTATGCACAAAACCGTCTTAATCGGCTCTCTGAGGAGAAAAGTAAGTATTGGATAGAAATTCCTTATTTAAAAGGTCAGCTTTTTAGAAAAACTTTAAAATGTGTATTTCATTTAAGGTTTATTTTATTGATTTGCATAAGCCATTCTGTCCATAAAGCGATCAACTTCCACACTATGTTCACATATGTATCCACATAAATGGCCATTAGTATAGAACTTAATTTTCTTATATTAGACATACCAAAATAGCCTATTATTATTAGGATTAAAGTTTTCTTTATCTTGAGTTTGGTTATGGTGGTATAAGTTTAAAAGAGAAAATAGGAAAAATACATAGAAAACAGATTTATAAAAGTATATTCTTTCTGATGCTTCTACAGAAAAATAAAATACAGGCTATTCTGTATCCTTATACAGTGTACTAAAAATACATCTGAGATCTAGCAAAACCTATATACTGTAAACCAAAGGCAACTAACCAAACTACAATCACCTAAAAATATTGAAGCTTAAAAATAATTTTTTGTAAGGCTTCCCCATTACAAAAGGACTGTGACCAGGATTCTGAGAATTAGCAGAATCCTTTTCTAGCCAAAAGGGGACCAGAAAGGAAACCTGTCTGAGATTAAAATGCCAGAATCTTTGAAATTAAACTTCATGAAATGAACATCACAAAATAAATGTGAAGTTATTATTAGCATATGTTATTTCACAGTCTTCCAGTAGTCAACTTTTCTATTTTGAATGCTAAGTTATATAGATTTCTCATACAAAGCACTGCCTAAGTAAAAAGATTTCTGTGTGAGTCCATGAAAATATATCAGGGCAAGGCTGAGTTTAATTTCTGAAAAGCTTTCTCTGTTTTTTACATCAGCTGGGCTTCTGCAAAATTTGATATATCTGTGATGTTAGAGAAAACAAGATGTTTTTATAAGATCTCAGCCTGTCACTAGTAGATTAAGTTAATATACATTAATAACCCAGACCAGTCAGCAGTCTCGTTGGCACCAGTCTAGTTTTAAAGAACAAGAAGAGACAGATATGGATAAGCCTCTGGAACTCAGTATTTATAAGCAGTTCCTTCAAAGACGTGAGATAAACTATTTCCCTAACATATCTGTAAACATTCCTAATTTCCCTATTTAATCCTAGATTCAAAATACTAAAGGGGCAGCCAGATGTCAACTGTGATAACGCTCTAATTCATATGCCTATTTTGCCCTGGTTTTGTGTTTAAGAAAATGACTCACTGAGCCACGTACACGTGCTTTCTTCCTCTCCTCTTCTGTTCTGTGGTCAGGCTGCCTTCCTTCCTCTCCTGAAGAACAATTGGTCCTCCAGATGATTTCCCCCTGGCCCGGGTCAAGCCCAGCCTCTTTTTCCATTTGACCTGCCAGTCTCTTTCCTGCCTCTCAGTGGTCCCAGCTCTGCCACCCTAGAGCCATCTCATCTCCCTGCTCATTCTACATTTTACAGCAACCCAAGAGCAGCCACTCATATATATATGTGCTGCCTTCAGGGGATATTCCCAAGAGTGAAGCATGTACTTATGTGGAGCTCAGAGGATGTTCAGTGTGGTAGGCCTGTCAACGAGGCAGGCTCAATGAATAGCTCTGGGTCAATCATGGGCATGGCAGAGACTGCAGGAGCCTTTACTATGCCAGGCACTGATGATTCTAAATTCTAGTTTCCACTGTTAACCCTGGACATACTACAAATTATATAATATACTGGAGAGTTAACTCCAGGTAATTTGTTTTAGAAGACTGGGCTTGTACAACGAAGAGAGCTCTGAATCCAGAGATGGGTGTCTCTCGCCCTGGCTCTGATTACATACCTGATATTAGGCATGTCCTTTTCCTGTGTGGAGCATCTACTTCTTCATCTTTGAAAGTGGAGGTCCAACCCAGGGGGTCGCTTCAAGTTTAGCATTTATACTCCTTAAGTGTGGATCAAATATAGTGATCTTCTGAGAGCTTCTTTGGGAACTCTCTCAGAAAAGGCTGAGAAGAAGATGAAGAACAGTGCTTCAGAGAATTCTTGAGTTCCGTTACACAAATTTACTATACCATAGCTAGAAGACATATGCCCCCAATTTCCGTTGTTCTCTGGATTTCAGAGTTGCCTCTGGATGTCCTTACATGCTGGGGGATTCCTTTCTCCCCTTTGCTCCCAGGCTGATGCCGCCCAGGAAGAGGAGGACGCCACTGTGCAGGAGGATGACCTTTCCAGCTCCATCAATGAGCTCCCAGCCACTTTCGAATGCAGCGACAGCTTTAGCCTGGATATGACTGAGGCAGAAGCAAAAGGCAGTCGAGCGCTGGACCACTTCACTCTTGCCAGGTAGAGGGTGTACATGTCACGTCATACTGGGTTCACTCTAACTCCAGTTTAATGTCAGACTTGTGCCTCTGGGACTTCCTCGCAAAGGAGTCCAAGCTGACATGACTTGGAAGGCTGTCAACCAGTGAGGAATCATCCAACTCCAGCCTAGGGCCTTATGCGGAACCAGGAAGGCTGTGTCTATAGGAATTCTTGGAGCCCTGGAATAATAATATACTCAGATGCTCAGTCGTGTCTGACTCTTTGCAACCCCATGGACTGTAGCCCACTAGACTTCCCTGTCCATGTGATTTTCCCAGGCAAGAATACTGGAGTGGGTTACAATTTCCTTCTCCAGGGGATCTTCCTGACCCAAGGATTGAACCCACGTCTCCTGCACTGCAGACAGAGTCTTTACCACTGAGCCACCAGGGAATCCCTAAAGCCCTGGAATAACATAAAAAGCCAAAGAGGAGCCCTTGGGAACGTGGTCCATGCCTTGTAAGCTTTGAAGATAAGCAAGCTTGGCAAGGCTTGGAAATGGAGTTCTTCCCATCTTGAGTTAAAAGACCAGAACAAGAGGCTCTTTATAAGCTACATACCTACTTTTTTTTTTTTTTTTCAAGTGGGTGGCTTTCAGTTTCAAGATGGGCATTTCTGAGACAAGTGAGATCTAGTCAGAGAATATAAACAGGAAACATATAAAGGTACAGATTTTAAAAAAAAAATTAATGTGGCATCTAGGATAAATCACAAATAATGCTACAGATCTGCTTCAGGAGAAGAAAGAATCCTAAAATCACTCCTCTGAACACTGCTTCTGGCGTGGCTAGACAGAGGCTTTCTGTTATGGTGAAGCATATCCTTTTGTCAGAGAAACAGCTTAGGGTGATACCTAGAGAAGAAATGTTGACTTTTCAGTTCATTTATTTTTCTCTCCTTTCTTTGTTTCCCTCTGTCTCACTGTGAATTTCTCTTCTCTCATTCCTTTCTCTGCCCTTTTTCTCCTAGTCATTTATGTGTATACACCCACTATTACTCTCCTTCCACAAAGGAAAAGTGAAAAGATTCAAAATTTTTCTCATTTTTTTAAAGTGAAAAATGAAAAAGACTGAAATGGGTCAAAGCACAGGAGTGAATGTGCCCTGTGTCTGGGGAAAGGCCGGCAGGAAAGTAAGGGTCAGTTGCTGAAGGCTTAAGAGCGGTCCCGTATCTGTATAAAGGAAATCAGAGTTGGTGAAAAATCCTCTTTTCAAGAATCAGAATCTCGAGACCTCTGACTGAGAGCCAGGCTCCTGAAGCAACCCCCACGGGAGGAGAGGGCAGGAGGGGTGCCTCGGGTGAGATCTGACACTGCTGGCAAAGGTAAGGAGGACGCCTTTCCTGACTGTCGTCTGCGTCTTTTCCAGCTTCGGGGAAGGTGAGAGGGGAGTATCACCCCTCCTTCGCCCTTCTTCTCAGCCATCCTTGCCGCCTTTCAGCCCACGGCCTGTGACGACGCCGAGGAGGCCTGGCGCAGCCACATCAACCAGCTCATGTGCGACTCGGACGGCTCCTGTGCTGTGTACACGTTCCATGTGTTCTCCTCCCTGTTTAAGGTACGCTGCCCACAAAGGCTCCGCAGCCGCCCGCTCTTCAGGGAGCCAGCTGGCCTCTCCCGTGAGGGGGCAGTGCTGGGTTTACACTACACTCTGTCCTCAGTTTCCTCTGCTTCATCCTTTCTTCCGTTCATCATGGAGACGTTGTGCTCGGTGGTTCGGGCCACTGGGACATGATCCTTGGTGGCCCCTCCGGCTCTCACTGGCGTCATCAGGCACAGGCAGGGAGCCAGGCCTTCGGGACCACCCGTGGTATCTTCAACCAAGCCCATTCTCCATCTCTTCTTTCCACTTCGATCTCTGGTGTACCTCTTTCTTCTTCTTTGTTTTTCCTTATCTTTTATTCCCACTTGCCATGAATTCTTTCAGCCTGCCAGCCTGTGACACTTTTTGAGAGGTTGATTCTCTTGAGTGCATCATGAGAAAAGGCACAGTAACGTGTGCTAGATGGAGGAATGGGGCCCTCTGACCACCTTCAGGAAGAACCATGGCGAAAGGGAGAGATAGGAAAATAAGGAATTGTGTGAAAAGTGGAAAAAAATGGGATCATCTGCTTTAAATAATGGCAAATTCAGGAAGTCATAATTCAGTTAATATAAAAGTAAAATCGGTTTTTGAGCCTGGAGGCCCTTCCATTCTTAGAGGAGTGAATACCAATAGTACTAATAGCTAGTGTCTCCATATTCTCTGTTATTTGTGTGGTGCACTCTCAAGTTTTCCAATTTACTTTTCATGAGACCTGTCTGAGATGAACTGGGGGCTGGAGGGACTGTTAGCCTTAAAACAGGAAACAGTGGGCTGCTGAAAGGTAAGAATCTAGAAATACCCTAACATTAAGCCGGACTGAAATTTAAAAACAAACTATCCTAAAGCTACCATCTGAGGTAAATTTGTAGAAGACTGAGGAACAATGTAATTTATTATATTGTTCTGAAGTCTGTGTTTAAGTAATGGTTAGTTATGTATATTTATGTCTGGCTGCTGTGATCCTGTCATACTACAGTTACTAGACTGCACGCTCAACTTTATAGTCCTGGGCAGTACTCTTCCTTCTGCTGAGAACCATCACCTCCTGTTTTCCCTCAGCTGTGCTCCCGATGCACACAGATCCCTGATGGGGCGGCATTTCCATGAATGAGGCCTTCCTTTAACTCTTTCTCCCCTTGCACCCCTGACCTGGGATCCCAGGCATCTGCCACACTCTGTTGGAATTACCTGTTTAGGTGTCTGTCTCCTGCAAGGGAGGGCAGGTAACGGTGTCTTGCTTTGATTCCAGTGGCTGGCACAGTGGCTCACACACAATAGGTGCTCAGTAAATGCAGTAGGAAAAAAACCTTTTTTAATGTACATCTCAAATGTATAGTTTCCACTTAATGCCAGTACAGCAACAGGTTGTCATGTGAGATGGTACTTGGGGCTGGGTACTGGGAGGAACACTGGAGTTTGGATTTTTTTTTATCAGTTGACTGGATCAATTCCTAAGACATTTATATGCAATAATAATAATACAAATTGTTTCTCCTTTTTAATATTACATTTTTCTTTAAGAACTTTCTCACCTACCATCAAATGCTCTGTGATTGAGAGCAAAATCGCTGTTCCAGTATGCTGGAAATGGAACACATGTCAGACACACAGTCTGCTACTCTTTCATCACATCCTCACTGGACCCTCAATATTTCCCTGTGGGTCTGGACACCACGTTTCCCTGTATTTGGTGGATTCTGGACGGAGTAGAGAGGAGGTTAACTGCAAAAATACTTTGCTTTTAAAAACAAGGAAATGGTTTCTAATGGTCCAGCAGGGATGGCTTTCCAAGTGTCTCCGTCAGTCTATTTCCTTCCTGTGCTCCTGGGTTAGAATATTGTCATTTGTGTGCACAATGTCACCAAATCACATGCTGTTTTTACATGGAAGTCATAGTTGGCTCTGAAGTTCCTAGCCTCTCAGTCCAATAAAATGTAAACCCAGGTCTTACCATATCCTTGGGTGAGAGAGAAGAACTCAACTCCTTGGAGGACCTGGCTCCTCCTCCTCACTCTGCCAATCATCTGTTAATAGCTTGGTGATACATGACATTTCCTGCTCCTCTCAGCTGCAGTAGTGTCAAGTATTTTAAATTGCACATAAAACTACCACCACCATAAGACATAATGTTATGCATTATGACAAGACCCTTAGATATATTATTAAATAAAAATAATATGCAGCACAGTTGGCATTTTTTTCTAGTATAACTGATAAGGAACCAAGGGCCTGCTGCTGTTCGGGGGACCTGCTAAGTACCCCATAGCAGAGCAGAGAGGATTTCTCGTGGATTAGATTCTCCAACTCAAAAGGTATGACATCTCTTTGGGGAAAGCCAGTGCCTAGATCTGGAATTATTTTTTTGTTAAATATTTTGTTCTTTTTGTTAAAAGATATTTTGAGTTGGAAGTTGGGGCTAAAAGTGTTCTCATGTTGTCACTGACACAGGCCCCACAAGTCAGATTCTTCCTAATTATGGTTTTTCTTCAGGCAGTATAGGAGGAACAGTAACATTTACAAAGCATTATCACTTATGGAAGGGATGTGAACTTAGAACCCTTACTCCATCACTTCCTGTTTGCATGATCTTGAGTCCTCTGACCTCTCTTAACCTCAGGCTGTTTACCTGGTTGTGAGCACTGATGAGGTGACATGTGCAAAGCTCTCAGAGAGAGAGGTCCCACACAGAATATACTCTTTCTTTCTTCAGAGACTTTGTGGCTCCATTTTAGTCCTCCTGTCTCTGGGAGCTGTGATCTAGGATTGATAGAAAGGAGTCATATCTCATGACCTTTTTCCTCTCACCCACACTGAAGTAATCTCAGAACTTACTCATCTGACAAACACGCTAGGCAAAAGATTCTGGCTGGCACTGGCCATCAGCAAAAAAAAGCAAAGCAGCACTTATTTAAAAGATCCATGGGCATTCACAGATTGGGAAATGACATTTTAGGAAGAAACTTTGTCCACACTGGGTGATTATTCACTTAAGATACTCACTCTGTTCTCTCTCTCTCTCTCACCCACACACATCATTCACGTAAGACACACACACGCCTGCCACTATATGCAGGATACACACACACACGCCTGCCACTACATGCAGGACACACACACATACACCTGCCACTACATTCAGCTGATTTGATATTTTCCTAAGAATTAAAGTTTTTTCTAGTGCCTAAGTTAAAACATGGCCTTTACAAATAGTAATTATGTTGCCTTTCAGAATATTCAGAAAAGGTTCTGCTTCCTAACCTGTGACGCAGCCAGTTACCTTGGTGATAACCTCCGGGGCATTGGATCCAAGTTTGTCAGCTCTTCCCAGATGCTTACCTCCTGCTCCGAGTGCCCCACGCTCTTCGTGGATGCCGAGACCGTGAGTATCCCAGGCCTACTCCTGTGGTCAACGGCCTGCCCAGCTGACAGTGTGGAACTTCGGGGAAGCGCGTGTGCAATTGCAGTTTGTTGGAAAGACACTTCCGGTGTTTGTAAGAAGTGCTGTGTGGTGATGGGAGCCCCAGAGGCCTGGGTCTGCACAGGAATGGCTGTGTGGGGCCAGCCGAGGCCATCACTGAAGGAGATCAGGGAAAGACCCCGCCTCCCGGCCCTGTGCTCCCTCTGTGTCCATGGTGCTTCTCTCTGATGACCCTAAAGGCTGTGAACATGGTGAGCTAACCTCTCGGAGCAGCCCTAGCCAGTCCCCATGATGCCAGGTCAGCCAGCCGGATGGATCCCCAGAGGCACCATGTCATCACTTTCTCTTCTTCCAAGAGACCACCTGCCCTCTTGCTAGGTTCGTCCAGCCCCACTGCAGATGATGAATTTGAAGGATAACTGAAATAGTCGCTGGCTGACTGCTGAATCGTGACTATATAAACAATGCTAACCTTCCAAGACGGGCAAGCTCTCCTTAGGGGAGAGGGGCACCTCTTTCCATCCCCCATGCATATCACAGAACTGTCTCATCTGCTCAGTACTTACTGGGGTTTAGAGACAGTGAAGATGTGCTTCACTTCTGAAAGTCTGAAGAGTCAGTCTTTCCAGGAACTTGATTAGTGGTTGGCCGTCTTGCAGCAAAGAATACGATATGAGAAATCTTTCCATCTTAAATGATTTAAAATGCAAATTAAATACAAAGACCTACTTGGAGGTCTGTCTTCACATTTCCTGGGTGTTAGTGGATGAAGACACTGAAGTCCATGTATAAAATGGATGCCAATTCTTAATGCAGGCTTCTGTAGAATGCTTGTTAAGATCTGTCTGTCTAAACTAATACAGGGAAAATGGGTATCTTCTCAGGAAATTTAAATTAGCAAGTCATATTCAAGTGCAATTGCTTCTGAGAGTGGAGCAGAATTACAAACTGTACAGGTTATTAAAACAGATGCCACCCCCAACACACACTGTATTACATCTAAATATACTTCTCTTTTCTCTCTGTGTAGTCATGCCTTTGTCTAGGTGTCTCTCTGGAAGTTATTTTAATAAAATTATTTTCCTGTCTTTATTAGCTCCTTTCTTGTGGACTTCTGGACAAGCTCAAGTTCAGTGTTTTAGAACTGCAAGAATATTTGGATACCTACAACAACAGGAAAGAGGCCACTCTCTCAGTAAGCGTCTGTGTCTCTGTTAGCATATAAGTTTCATTAACACCAAATGAACCCAACCACCATGAGCTCTTGGGAAGGGATGTGAATAACGTGAGAGAGGCCCTTTTGGGAGAAGACAGACTTATCTAGTCTTCCAACTTAATGGTGGTAGAACTATCAATAGAATGGGTTATATAAAAATGATACCTACAAAAGAGAAATTTTTCAGCTTTCAATTTTAGCCCTATAATTTTTCTAACCAAGAAATTGGGGAAAGTGGGTATCTGTTTAATGTATCACTTTATCAACATTATAACCTCTCTTTTCTCAGAAATTTATTAATAAAATTGTTAATTGCATCCTTCCAGTGTTTGACTCACCCAAAACTGGTTGAGATGGATCTCATCTCTCTCCACCACTCTCAGTAGCTGTCTCTCCCCATCACTGTGGTTTCTCTCGGCCTCAGCTCCTGCTTTTTCTTCCTCTTTCCTTCTAAGATGTAAACTGTAAAATGTTACAGACAGAAGTGATTCAGAAACCATCCATGCAGACCTCCTGATTTCCAACAAAAGCTTGCGTGTAATTTCCAGGGAGCACTTCCCATCGTAGACCAGGCACTATAAAAAGATCGTGGATTTTCAAGTCAGATGGACTTTGAACTCAAACTGCAGCTCAGTTTCTTAAGGGTTAGTAACCCTGGATAAGTTACTTAACCTCCTGTCATCTCAGATTCATCATCTATAAGACAGTGATATGCTTAATAGTCACAGCAGCTGTCATTTTCCTGAGTCCTTTTTAAATATCCAATAACCTGGTAAGAGTTCTCTCTCTCAAATCATGTAATGCTTGCAACTACCCTGGGAGCTGCTGTTCTTCTCATTAGCTAGGAGGTAGAAAAGTGATTATTTAAACCCAGGTCTGTGGGATTCAAAGGTTCATGCTGTTAACTCCAACTCAATATTGCCTTTGAAATAGAAATAGTGTATATAAACTGCCCTGCACAAGTACCTCATACACAGAAGACATTCATTCTTAAGTTACTGGGTTTTGGTTTCTTATATTTCCATGACTGTCAAAGAGACAGTTCTGACATTCTACTGCACCAGTTCCCTTTGTCTTCTATTTCTGTGGCTCTTTCACTGTCACTGTTTTCCAGCTTCTCGGGCATTAGTTAATAAAAGTAATCCTTTAATTCTGGTTGGTGAACAAGCCAGTCTTTTGATGTCAAGTGTGAGTTTCAGCTCTTCAGGGCTTACTGTTTTCTACCCAAAGGTTCCTTTCACATCTATACTAGTTACTATACTAGATAGTTAAGCTGGCAGAATCTTTAAATAGCTGGGCTATTATTGTAAGGTCTTTCTTACAGTTAAACAGACCTGCCCCATAGAAGCCGCCTCAACATAACAGTCAGGCTGCATGGCCCAGGCTGGCCTAGCCTGGGAAGATGTACCGGCCCTGTCTCCTAATCTCAGTCATATGAAAGGTTTCTAATTGTATGTGGATTTATTTAATTTATACAAACATTTGGAGTGGTTTAGTGACATTATTTTTCAGGGTAGATACATCACAACAATAAAATGATAAATGTCTAAATTTTAAAACGGCCATTGCTGAACCCATATAAACAGGCATTTTAATTTTAAATTGTTAATCTTTAACCAAAAACTTTTCAAACGGTCAGCAGCAAAATTTTATCTTACTGTGATTAGAAACTTAATCTATTATATTTTCCCTGATAGAATTGATGATAAACAGATTCTTAAGACAGCACTGAATTTACCTATGTCTCTCTTTCTGACAACAGTGGCTTGCAAATTGTAAGGCGACATTTGCAGGAGGATCAAGAGATGGAGTAATTACCTGTCAACCAGGGGACTCAGAGGAAAAGGTAATAAACACCTGTTAGAGTTTATCTATTCTATGCTCTGACTTTGTGTGTTGGTTTTGATATACCCAAGAAGCACGGAACTTGAAAAATGAAGAGGGAGGAAGCATCATCCCATACATTCACACGAGACCTGTACAGTAAGCAAGAATGACATTAGAGCCCAGCATGATGGTGTGTTGATGGGATTGGTGGGGGAGGGTCTTCTTTTGGAAAAGCAGAAGTATAAAAATAACCTTTCTGCTGGACACTAACTATACTAACCATTTTCCTAATAAAACTGTTCTTCATTCAGAATATAAAACCAATGTTGTAGGGCAATTATCTTTCAATTAAAAATTTTAAAAAGAGGGAAAAAAATCATTAATTCTTCAATGAACCATTTAGTTCTTTCAGTGAAGAAAGTCTCTGTTGACCTTTCAGTAATCACTCAGATTTTTCTTCTCATTTAGAACTGCTTTAAGTACACACTTCAGTCCAGCTGGCTTATAAATGTGTGCCACCTTGTAAAGGAAACTCGGCAGAAAAGCGTAAAGTCACTCATTCTATAGTTATTGCCAAGTGGCCCCCATGGTGGGTACAACAGTGAATTCTGCCTGGGTAGAGCTTCTGATCTATTCAGGAAGATGGACGTTAATAGTCATATGTGTGTAAACTGTGACAAGTGCCATTAAGGAAAGGTGGGAACAGTGAGCTATGAAAGGATATAGCAGAGAACCTGGCCTAATGAGAGGGCGGTTCTAGGAAAGCTTCTCCACAGAGATGCCATTCAGGCAGAGATCTCAGCTCTGAGCTAGAGTGTGCCAGGGGTGCAGGGTGGAAGGCAGGGGCTTGGCGAGCCTGCGAAGGCCCCAGAGTGGCAGGGAAAATGACCCTTTGCGAAGACTAAAGGCAGCCTGTGTGGCAGGGCGGGTAAGAAGTGCCCAGGAGAAAAGTTGCAGAAGCCAGATCATGCAGGGCTTGGGTGCTTATCCTGACATCAATGGGAACCAATTAAAAGTTGTTAACAGGAGGTTGTGATTAGATTGGGGCTCTCCCACACTCCTGTGGAAATAAGACCTAGTGAGCAAGCGAGGATTTGGGAAGACAGGTTAGGAGGCTACTTACTGGTCAAGGCAGAGATGTCCGCTTGTAATTACACTATCACATCGAGAAAAGCATGTCAGAGTGTGGGGCCTTCAAAAGATGAGAAATCACCTTCAAGGTGGGCCTTTTGGAGAAATGATGGTGTTGCTCCATTTAAATATTGATCTTATGTCCAGATTTGGTGGGAGATTATTTTTCTAATTAGAGCTACCATTTATTTGGCTTCCATTCCAAAGAAAAACCCAGTAAGTATTTGACCTCAGCACCACTTATCCTCCAGTGATTTACTCCAGCTCTCTTTTTTAAGTCAGATTCTCTGTCTCCTGGAATAATTTGATGGTACCCATTATTCTGAGCACTCTTTGCATGAGGACAGATGGAAGCAGGGATTAAGAAGTAAGCTTTCACTTGAAGAATCTATGTCTGGGGAAAATGAAGTTATATCTGGATATAAATTGCAAAGTCAACATGCCAGAAATTACTCCACATGTATATTCTATTACAGAGAAGTGTGGACTTTGTGGAAGGATTAGTGCTTGCCTTACTAAACCTAGCAAACTCTTGAGCAGTTAGAGGTCAGTTGGCTAGAGATGATGACCACGTACAGACAGGCATATGATAGTCTCCTTGGGGCAAGACCCCAAGGCTTGCCCCATAATGCCAGTAGCTGATTTCTAGTCATTCTTAACAGGTGACATAAGTGAGAAATTACTGTGGAATTTGTGGAAGAGAATTGTTTTCTAGATGTTGAATATTTTCTGATTTTTGTCTATTCTCAGTGTAAAGTTGTGACATCGAATTAATGAGGAAAGTTTATACTTAGGTAGCCTATAAGGTATAACCAATTCACAGACATGTTTTATTCAGCTTGTACAAGTTTTTAATTGACTCAACATTTTAAACTTGAAATTGTTCACACAGACCCTCAAAACAGCATTTCTGGCATCTCTTAAAATTGAAAAAAAAAAAAAAGCTAGCAACACCAGGCCTAAAGTGGCCTAAAGTGGCAGCCACCTTGAGCTGGGTGGCTCTCCACCATCCTTGTGCACTGAGTCCCTGACCCTGCAGGTGAGAGCCAACCATCACAATATTATTTTCTTTATGATAGGAACATGTGCCTCTGTACCTAAGGCCCCAAAATGGGGAAGTGAATGCCAAGTAGAAAGAGTTGTGCCTTTCGAGAAAAACACCAGTGTTCCTCTTTGCTGCTGTGAGAACCATCTCTCTGTACTAAGATGCAAGGGCCCCTGTGCTGGGCTCTCTCCTGGGAGGAACCTTGGAGGATTCCCAGTGCATGTACAAAACAGAACAAACCACGCTCCTGAGAAAAGTGCTTCTAATATGTGAGAAGGATTTTGAAACATAAGTTGTTGTTGTTGTTGTTGTTGTTTTAAGGCAGGCGTGGTTAGTTAATACTTTAGGCTACTGGGTGACTACAATACCAGTTCTAGAATGAGGTACAGCACACAGTTAATAAGATGTAAAACAAGGCGGGCGTGTGAGTCCCAGACATGGCTTTACCAGTGTTTTCTCCACCTATGCACATCCTGAAGACAGACAGATCTCTACATGACTGAAAAGCCAACACTGACCTCTCTCTTGCCCGTGGAATTCGTTGTGGAGTGGCTTCTGGGGAGCTGAAGTTCACAGAAACGTAGGTCAGGGCAAAGCGTTGGAGCTCTGGGCTCTCCAGGCCACAGCCTCAAGCCTTCAGTGAATTAGCACAGCTCACCTCCTGGTTCTGCAGAGATGGCCCTGGGAAAGCTGCAGAGCTCATCGCTTCATCTACTATAAGTGATGTTAGCTGACAGACACGAAATTTCACAGCCATTTTTGAGCACTACTTGAACATTCGACTCTATGTACTCAAGTACATTTAGCCCCACTACATTTTATCTTATTACATTCAAATCATCATAGAATCTTCTTGGACACTAACCCTCTTGGTTGTATGTTTCCTATCCCTGCCTAATCCATGAATGGGAGAAGCCTGCAACCTCCGTTCTACAGATTGAACAACAAGCTAAATGTTGAACAAGACAAGATGTTTCTCCAGCTAAACTGTAACCCATTAAACTTCAGATAGTCAGTCATTCTCTATAAGGAATCTCTGTTCTAGACAGACTAAGGAAATGCCTCCTGAAGTGGAAGTTTTCTTGAAAAGTAAATACTTCAAGCTGTGCAATCTATATTAGAGACTAAAACGTATTTATCTTTCAAAATTTTGCAAGATATTCATGACAAATGTCCAAAAGAACTACTCAATAAATGTAATACAACAGTCATCAATGTGCCAGAGCCAAGTGATATTAGCAATGGTGAGAACATATTGTTTCTACCTGCTCAGAAGGTTACAAGCATCTATGTAACACAGAGTGGGCTTCCCAGGTGGCGCTAGTGGTGAAGAACCTGCCTGTCAATGCTGGAGACATAAAAGACACAGGTTCGATCCCTGGCATGGGAAGATCCCCTGGAGGAAGGCATGGCAACCCATTCCAGTACACCTGCCTGGAGAATCCCATGGATAGAGGAGCCTAGGGGCTCCTAGGGTCACAGAGTCAGACACAACTGAAGCGACACATGCAACACCAAAGTAGGAAAGCTTCAACACTTGGCTAGACTTTCTAAATTCTATCGAGTTTAATTTAAACCAGTGACTTTCAGAGATTAAACATGGTGAAAACCGTAGCTCCATGTATTAACAGTAATACTGTGACTTACCTTCTGACGTGTTGAAAATTTCTAAGGGGGACGTTCTTTGTGGTTCAGTGGTTAAGACTCCACACTTCCAATGCAGGGAGGGGCAGGTCTGATCCCTGGTCGGGGAACTAAGATCCTGCATGCCAAAAAGAAAAATTCTTAGATTTTTCACCTAACTAGCTGTCATAAGCAAAGCACTCCTTTCAGAGCAGAGTACAGAGAAACAAGAATAGCTGTGCTACCGCTGATGTCTAAAGCTACCTTGTCTATGATGGGTTCTTAATATCTTGACTTAATTTTTGTTCTCATTTTGAGAAAACATACCTCCAAGTCCAGTTCAATAAATCCAAGCCGTATCAGGTGTACAGGAACAGGGCTTAAAGAAAATCCTTGTGACCAAATAAACCAGTGACATTTCCACATTTTCAAAAGAATCTTTAATCACCAAAAACAAATACATCTTTAAAGATTTCTCAAGGGATTATTTTTACAACCTGGATACCAGAAAATACTAGCACAGGGTAGGGAAAAAGTTTAACATTTTCCTTAAAAGGCATTTTTCACTATCTTTTTGAAGCTCTAAATGCAAACTCAGTCCCAGCCTGAGGCCAAGGAAAGGATTTTTGAGATAGTAAATATCAATGCAGCTTGGACTAGCCTACCTAAAAAGGAGTAAGAAGGATTCTGAGAACTGGTGTTCCCTCAAGTTGGCCAGCTCCCAAGACACACAATTTTGTCCCTGAGTGCCAGGTGGGAGGAATTTGTTGACAATGAAATTCCTTAGCACAAGGCTGGAGTCAGAAAGTCTCGTTGGCCTTCACTGAACAGAGAAGATTTTCCTTGAGCGAGCTGATCTGACACCTTCTGGGATTACAACCTTGTTTTGGAAACCAGTAAAAAGACAGCAGTTTCTTCACATAAGACCCTGTAATTGCTCAGTACTTGCTTCTTTCCATGCTTCTGGAAAGTAAATTCCATGGCAGAAGCAGTTACATGCTAAGGTGCTTACTAACGTTTCAATCAAATTTGATGTTTTCTAAAAAGTCTTCATAGTAGAGATTCTGTACGTGTAAATTTAAGACTAGCCCTGTAATCCTTTCTTGTGTGACTCTGTCTTTCAGCAGTATGTAAGGTTTGGTTATAAAAATGTCTAGCATAATGGTTATAAAGTTTCCTTGAAAATAGTAAATAAATTGGGTTGTATAATCTGTATCACAGGCTTAAAGCTTTAAAAGGTATTTACAGCCAGGGTCAAAAAAACTACTCAGTAAACTTGATACAGCAGTCATCAGTGTGCCAGACCCACACGGTATTACTAGCAATTACTAGACAAGAAGAGACCCTTAGAAGGCAGGGGGTGAGGCAGTTGGTACTGATGATGCTTTATGTTTGAAGATACTAATAATGTGATAGTTTTTGTATACTGTACCTTATATTAAGTACAACATATTAAACTGATGATAATTTAGGTGCTTTTGGAAAGAGTTTTAAAATAAGTGGTTTTTGTTATCAGTGATTAGAAATAGAAGCTCCTTAAGTATTTTGAAAACCCAGAACCAGATGTATTGACCCATAGTTAGAAATGGCCAAGTAGATTTTTTTTTTTAATGTTCTGTCAGGCTGTGGTAATCTCTTACCACATACAGAAACCTTCCCTAACAAGTCTATGATTACAATATGGTAACACCAAAAATATGATAGCTGTAGTTGAACATGGCCCAGGTACAAATTTATATTCTTCTAGACTAATGGGTGCTTCTAGAAGGCTTTTAGAAATTCACTACTGGGAGAAAAATTATAAAAATAAAATGCAAGGTTACTTGTCATAGCTCATACTTCTTTGGGAGGATAAAGACAACATTCAATCCTTTGAAATAATATCTAGCTCTCCTGTCAGAGGGCTTCCCTTGTAGCTCAGTTGGTAAAAAATCAGCCTCCAATGAGGGAGACCTGGGTTCAATCCCTGGGATGGGAAGATCCCCTGGAGAAGGGAAAGGCTACCCATTCCAGTATTCTAGCCTCGCGAATTCCATGGACTTTATAGTCCATGGGGTCACAAAGAGTAGGACACAACTGAGCGACTCTCACTCACTCCTGTCAGATATTCTCAATGTAGAAAGCAGTATGACTAAAGAAAATGCCACTTAGATTGTTAATTATATTATATGCTAATTAGATAGTCATAGTTCAGTAGATATGGAGCCAAGCACATTACTCTGCCTTAACTAACATTTAGCAGTGACTGTTTGGGGTGGCAGCTCTTTCAAATTAATCCAATGGCATTCTCACAGTTTTACTACATTTACCTGTTATTCACATTTAAACACTAAAATCTTCAAGCAATACAAGTTTTCACTTACGGTCTCCAAGTTATAAGAGAGACAGAATCTAAAGCAACTAATCAGAGAATCTATAAAGGATCACAAATTGTGTTTTCCAATGACACGTTTCCCATTAGAGCTTGTCTTAAACTGGACTGCTGTGCATGTTGAATGGGTACAACATTTGCAAGCATCACGGTGGGGCAAGCGATGCTAATACTGCTAGACGGCTCTGCTCCTGAAGAGGGCCGTGCTTTCTGTTGCATGCAGTACACTGACCCTGTACTCTCTTTCCTTTCCTTTGTTTCCTGTGCCATGCTTGCTGTGTAGCAAATGGAATCTCTTGCAGTAAGTTAACTTTCTTTCATACTTTGTCCATTTAGGCATGGACCCATAACAAATCTTATTTTTACTGTGACTATTATATCTCTTAGCATGTTTTTCCCTTTTTGTTTCATTTTCTTTAATTTGGTAGACTAAGACATGTAGTTTTTATTAGCATTCCAGGCTGCTTTCCTCCCAAAATAGAAACCTGTGTTGCTATGAACTCTCATGCACTAGGTGGGGTATTTTTAGTAGTAACGACCATTACTGGCCACTTAGGAAAGTCAGGGTTTTCATAGCTGGGTTTCACCCTAGCTTGTGAAAGGTAACATTCTGTTTTTAGATGATACCTTTTTATCTGCAAGTCTCTGGAAGTTGTCTTTAATACCTGATTTTAAAAGGTTTCCACAAACAAAAGTTTAAATGATCATAAAATGTGTTACTAAAACAACCAAAGACCTAATTTGCATTAATGAGTGAGTATAGCTACTTCTTTAAACTTAGGCTTGTTATAAGCACTGAGAGAGCACATAAATCTAAGTAGAATTTCCCCCTGCCCTAAGGGCCAGGGAGAGAGGAGAAACACTCCATCCAGCATGGTCTTAGCACAAACTGGAGTCATTTTTAAAAAATAGGAACAAACGTATGTTAATAATACCATTAATGGAATATTCTTCCTAAAAACCTAAATTTAAATTCTTGTCATTTCTCTCCTTAAAGTGATCCGGGAAAACAATTTAAAGTCACCTCAGCAGCTGAGGTGACCTTAGCAGTCACCTGAGCACCTCAGCAGCTCTCAATTCTGCATTCCTTTTAGTCTTATGAAGCTTCCCTGGTGGCTCAAATGATAAAGAATCGACCTGCAAGGCGGGACACCTGGGTCAGTTCCCAGGTTGGGAAGATCCCCTGGAGGAGGGCATGGCACCCCACTCCAGTATTCTTGCCTGGAGAATCCCTACGGACAGAGGAGCCTGGTGGGCTATAGTCCATGAGGTCACAAAGAGTTGAACATGACTGAGCAACTTTCACACACACACACTAAAAAGAAAGGTCCTGTTTATTCTTACTTAACCACATTTGAATGGTGAAGTGTTCGTTTAAGCCACATATTTAAACCATTTTCACTGGTGACTGCTGAGCCATGCAGTTCTATCTGGTGAAGGCTGTCCTTTTCCCTCTGGCAGAATCCTGTCCTCTACTTAGGAGCTAACGCTTTCTTGGGATTAAACAGGCAAAGTTTAGAGGCCGTTAAGCAGATATGGCTCAAACAGTAGTCATGATTCCATTGGTGTTGGAATTACTCATGGTTTATCCTTACTTTACAGTACATGTACACTATACAATGAAAACATTTTCAATTCCAGAGGTGTCTATAGGACTTAAGGCCCATTCTGTAGGAACAGTTTTTAAAAATTCTTTCCACAGAAAGTTTTGCATGCTTTTCATTTCTCCTTTTGTAAGCAGTTTAGGCCCTTTTTATATCTAATTCAACAAGTATCTGTTGAGCACTGAGTAGAAACATTGTCAGTAAAACTGGCATAGAACCTTAGACATTCACATGACTTTTCCTGTGTTTACAGACTTTAAGATCCATGCCTGCACCCTAAGTGGCAGCCAGAATTGTCACAAGGAATAATCTCTCGAGTGTCTCCTGAATTGATAAATTTTGACACCTAGAACCACTTAATGTCGTGCCTTTCAAATATACTTTTAATAAAAAGAAAATGTTTTAAAAGACATATAGCTTATAAAAATTAACACAACCACAGCTGTAATTTGTAGATATTAAATCTAATGGACAAATATAATGGAAATGTGGCAGTTCACCAAGTCCCTTTATAGCTAATTCTATTTAATAATCTTCCAGTATTTGTTTTATTCTATATTATACTGTGAATTTCTCACTGATATTCATTGATTGGAATTTATTGTTCTGTGTTATTTAGAATGGTAACAGCTAGTTACGCTTCCTTGTTTTAAAAAGAAAAAATGTTACTCTCCACTAAGATTTCACTTACTATGTAAGAATGATCCTTAGTAACTATTTCTTCCTACACAAATTCTCTCTTTAGCAACTGGAACTGTGTCAGAGGTTGTATAAGCTACACTTCCAGCTGCTGCTGCTTTTCAGTCCTACTGTAAGCTCATCGGCCAGGTGCACGAAGTCAGCTCCATGCCAGAGGTGAGCCCCCTGACCCCAGGTCCTGCCATGAGCTCAGCACTGCTTTTCCTTTGTTCTCCCCCGACCAGTTTATGTGTAATAAAATCAGTTGAACATTTATAATCATTTCACTTAAGCACAAGTCTTAAAACACTAGTGTCTCCTATTTATTTCCATGCTCCTTTGGTGGTGCCAGGACTAGGGTGAGCCAAGTGACCTACCTGGACACAAAATGCAAAGACAGCCTTGAGGGTCCCGGGGAGCCAGCTCGGCACAGCACTGAGGGATGTGCTCACCCTAGCACTGAGATCCACACACCTTCAGTATTTAAAACTTACCTAGATTTGAAAGAAGAAATTCACTTTCAAGCTTAAAAACTCTGTGTCTAAGACAGTCTAACAACTTATATAAAAGGCTTATTAACCTCATTTAATTTTGAGCCCGGGGCTGGAGTGTATCACTGTGTCTAAGCAGCATCTGCGTGAAGACTATCCTTGAGGGCTTCCAGTTCTATAGCTTGTTCAGTGAGCAAGCTGGGAATGAAGAAAGGCAAAGATGTTGGGTAAATCAGCTTCCCAAAGAAAATAGGCATCCTCAGTTTGCATTAGAAAGGGGAAAAAACCTTTAAATTCACATCTGTTCTTTTTTTTTAAATGCTCTTGGGGTCAAATTGCAATACAGCTATCTTCAACAGTACACTTTGAGGGGCCTAGAAGTGACAGGTTCTCTTTATGGTTTATTTCTTAATAACACAGGATCTTCTGGTTCCAGTGAATCTAAGGGAAATATCCTTACCTCTGTGATGAATACTAATGTGACACTGTGATTTTTCCTCCTCTCCCTTAAAATTGTGTCTTTCATCTTTTCCCAGTGCATAGGGATAGGGGTAAAAATTTATTCTTCAAACAGGTCCATGTTCGTGATTAAATTTATTGGGCACTTATGTGCTCAACTGTTTAAATAAACCGTGCGGTGGATAACATCTTCAGTCTCACAGCACTGAAGGCACGGAAGCGTCTATCTGCTTGACCATGCAGTAGTTAAGAATGCAGAAGCGGCATCTAAGCCCAGCCTTACCCAGCTCCCCCCGTCTGCTCTCTTAGTGCATTGAACCTCTGTGTGTTCCCTTCTTGCTTAAATAAGAAACATTAAGAGGAGTCAATCTTTTATACAAGGAGTGTGTGCCAGCTGTTGATACAATTATTCAGTGCATACAGCCCCATAGCCCTACATGTATCAGGCAGTATAGTTCTATCAGTCCTGTTTTTAGTTTACTGAGATACTAAGCTTGTGCTTAACCAGACGTCAAACAATTTTAATTGGGGATGTAAAATCCAGCCTGCAACTAAATAGACTAAAAAATATATATATATATTTTTAACAGCTGCTAAATATGTCCAGGGAACTGAGTGACCTAAAGAAAAACCTGAAGGAGGCCACTGCAGCCATTGCAGCTGACCCTCTTTACATCGAGGGGGCGTGGTCTGAGCCAACTTTCACATCCACTGAGGCAGCCATCCAGTCCATGCTTGAGTGCTTGAAAAACAACGAACTTGCCAAGGCTTTACGGCAAATAAGGGAATGCAGGTAACGTGACTATTTGTATTGTTGTTTCGTTGCTAAGTCATGTCTGACTCTTTGACTCCATGAACTTGTAGACTTCCAGGCTCCTCTGTGCATGGGGTTTCCCTGGCAAGCATACTGGAGTCGGTTGCCATGCCCTCCTCCAGGGGATCTTCCCGACCCAGGGATCAAACCTGCATCTCTTAAGTCTCCTGCATTGGCAGGCAGGTTCTTTACCACTAGTGGCACCTGGGAAGCCCACTAGTTAGAGATGGTTAAAGAAATGTGTGCCTAACAGTCACTTTGTCAGGGCTAGGGACTAAATCACTATGGAAGGAACACTGAGATGTTTATATAAATTCTCCTCAGACCCTTCCCATTACCATGACAGAAACATCAGGTTTCAGAACTTATTGTCTGAAATATGAGTGTTGGTTCTGGTTATCTGTCATCTCTAAAATGTTTAAACACTTGAAAGTAATTTTAAAACTAATTTTTAATGTATCTTTTTGGGACTTTCTCCCTACATTTTAATAGTATATTCACATTCATTGTAACCACAATGCTATAGCAAATAAATGTTTTAAGATTATAGGATTCCATTCTGGCTTTTTTTTTTGGCCACATCTTGGTTCCTCAACCAGGAATCAAACCTATGCCCCCTGCAGTGGAAGCTCAGAGTCTTAACCACTAGACAGTGAGGAAAATCCCCCTATTCCTGATAGTTTTATACTTTAGTTTTTTTAATCAAAACTAATAATAGTGGATAGCTGAATTGTATAGTGTGTGAATTTTATCTCAATAAAAGCTTTTGTATTCAGAAAGTAGTTTTCTTATACTAATAAAGGAGAGGGAGGTGGGAGGGAAGGTTCAGGATGGGGAACACGTGTACACCCGTGGCAGATGCATGCCTATGTATGGCAAAACCAATACAATATTGTAAAGTAACTAGCCTCCAATTAAATAAATTTATATTAAAAAATAAAATTAAATCTAAGTAAATGCCCATTTAAAACACAGACTCAACCTTATAAATAACAGTACCTCTAACCTCTGCTACTCTTTTCTGCCTGCAGAAGTCTGTGGCCCAATGACATCTTTGGAAGCAGTTCTGACGACGAGGTCCAGACACTGCTGAATATTTATTTCCGCCATCAAACTCTGGGACAGACGGGCACTTACGCGTTGGTGGGGTCCAACCAGAGCCTGACTGAGATCTGCACCAAGCTGATGGAGCTGAACATGGAGATCCGGGACATGATCCGCAGGGCCCAGAGCTACCGGGTCCTCACCGCCGTCCTTCCCGACTCCAGCATGTCCGGCACTAGCCTCTGACAGGAGCCTCCCATCCCCCATGGGCACCACGCTGGGGGTGCTGCCGTGCTGGGGTGACGTCATTCAGTGTCTTCTCAGCCTTCAAAAGGCTTGGTCAGACTGTTCTCCCTCTTGTTGCCTGTAGGACTTTTCATAAAAAGGATGGCAGAACTTCCCACGTGTAGCAATACTCTTAAGAACCAAGGTAGCGTAGAACTGTTCTGGAACAGCCTCCATCCATCATCCTGTGTGGCACAAATGCGTTATCCTTTTACTAAGCAAAACTCACTACTGAAGACGTGACTTCCATTGCATACCAAAGCCAACTACTCTGAACAATACCTTCCTTTCTAGAAACAATTTTAGATTGGCAAAAGTGCAATGTTTTCTTCACTAAAAAAATATTTTATATTCTAAAACTTGTACATTCTTTTTCCTTTTTTTGCCTTTGTTTTTTTTTGTGTGTGTGTGTGTGAGGTGAGCTGAGGAAGGAGCAGGCAGAATGAAGCTGGCCACTGAAAACTGAAGACGGTCAAAAGCTGACAGCCTGTGTATGTGAAAAGGGAATTGTAAATGGACAATTTAATGTACACTGAAATTTGAATACCATTACTGTATCTAAAAGGAGCTGCTATGAAGTACCTTTCTTATGTTGCTAGGCTACTGTCTCGGAAAGCCCTGGATCTCTTTGCAGAGATCTGCAGGTCTGTGATTAAGACCCTCGCACCAAAAATGGTCCAGATAGACCTTTTTTAAGGATCTTGGCTGCTTTTTACTAGAATGTGGCTTTTATGAACATATTTATACTACAGAAGGATGAGTGTTAATTTTAACCAACTTTGCCATTTTGTAGAAAAAAGTTAAAGACATCCACATTATAAATTCCAAGTCTTTCCACCTGTTACGCATGCATATTTTAATATCCACATGGATAGCTGGAAATAGGACATAAAGGTAACATATGAGTTGTCACTGTTAAAGAAATGTCATTTTATCTGTAATATATATGTAAAGGGCCATTCTTAAGTTCTCTCCTTAAATTTAATGCTGTCAAGTGTTAGCTGTGTGCATGTAAACCTGTTGCACATCAGAAGCATATTCAAAGTTTATCTATGTAACTTATTCACTCTGTAAATACATTTAAAGTTTTTGTGATGTAATCTCGGTTGACATTCTGTTTAGAACTGCCTTTAAAGTAAAAAAAAAAAAAATCATACTGACCACAGGTTTTATTTCTACTTAGTTTTAGCTTTGATTTATATTTTTGCATGTGGGTTGCCATGATGACAACCCCAAGGAGTACCACATGTGTGTGTTCCATGACTGGCAGCCAGGGGGTTGTGAAGCAAGTAACATGACCCTGGGAAGCAGGAGGTCTCTGTAACCTCTTAAGGTGAACACCAAAGACTGTAACCCTCAACTAGCTCTCACTACAATCAGAAGCAAGAAACCAGAAAACAAGAGCTCTCATTATCCACAGTCTATCATTAGGTTTTCATCCTTAAAATTTTGAAAGAGACCCATTAATGATAAGGAAAAAGTAGTGAGTTCTATTCTTTCACCACAACCCATCTATTCTTCACCCAACTCAAAAACGGGATCATGGAAACACATAACAATCTAATTTCTATAGTCTTCCTACTCATACTCCTTAGATTAACCAACGTAACTTGCTTCCTAATATACAACTAAATCATAAGTAATGATTTTCTAGAAGTATCCACAACAGAGTCTGATCCAAGATTTTAATTTTACCACAGATACAATTATTAACTGGGTTTTAATGACTTTCTGGACACTGCTGTTAACATACTATTTTGATGATTTTCAACTTACCCTAAAGGTGATTAACCATAATCTGTAGGAAAAAACTGAATCACAATCTCTTTGGGGGAAAAAAAATTCACAAAATGCAGGTTTCTGTGGTTAACAACACTAGGCAACTCTGTGTTCTGCTGGGACCCCCACTAGAAAGGACTGATTAGTTGTGACTTCAATTTTCTACCGTGGCCTCTTACCCAGCAAAGAACCACCATGATTGGGTTATTCTTTTAAAAGAGTTTTTTTCAGTAATATCATCTGTAGTCATGAGAAGTAGTGGGTTTTTTTTTCTGTTTTCTTATTTTTTTAAACAGGTTAATGTGAAAGAGTTTTCCTTTTCCTGTTTCTTAACCTCCTCTCCCTTAGTGAAGCAGAAGGGCCCTCTGAGGCTGCAGACAGGCCCCAGCAAAGCCAAACAATCAGTGACTTCAGAGCTGCCCACAAGTCTCCTGGGGTATTGTGTTCTCCCTCTGTTACTGAAGCCTTAATGTTCACTTCCCCAGGGGCAGGCACAGGAGTAGGATATCTGCCCTCTCCTTTAGATGCCTATCTCCTCACCTCTAAGGAGGAACACCTCCTCCTACCACCATGCTTTTTACCCTAGAATGTCACACACTTTATCCACTGGGATAAAAAGCAATTCAGGCAGCTGTACTGCAACTTAAGACATAATTTGATTAACATTTAGTGTCCAAATTGACTATTTTAGTAAAAGCACCGTACATTTTAGAGGCATGTGAATGTCTTATTCCCACCAACAGGTAAGACTGTTAATGTTAGTAAAGATGTGAGATAAAGATCCTTGTAATTTACCATTGCACACGTGTGTACAAACATGTACAGAGTCGATTCTTAAGGCTCTTCAGGTTCCAGACCTTAATGCTGTTCCTTTCAGTGAATTGTGGAATTACAGAAATAAGGTGGCGGGGGGGATGGGTAAGTGTTCCAGGAGTGCCCAGAGAAGTCATGGAAGCTCTGTGCCCTCTCCCCAAACCCTGGCTACACACCTGTTCCCTGCGGGTGTTCATTTGTATCCTTGATCATATCCTTTAGCAAAAATCAGTAAACAGCACTACCTTTTAAGGCACATCCTTCTCCGAAGCTTGGCATTATTCTTTCTACAACCTCGCCACTCAGCACACAGGTGGTCAACATTAGCTCCCTCTTCTGGGAGCCTGGCAGAAACACAGATCCTCAGGTCCTACGCCAGACCTACAGATTCAGAATCTGCAGTTTAACAGAACCCTCAGAGAGATCCCTGAACAAGGACCTGAGCTCATCCTCTCGCGAAAACACCAAAATCACAACTATCAGCTGAACAACCATCGGGAACAAATGACTGAAACCTAACAAAAAGATAATCTACTATCGAAGACAAAAAAGAAGCCACAACAACATGGTAGGAGGGTTCCATCTGCCACATAATCAAATCACATACTTACAGAGTGGGTGACCCACAAACTGGAAAATCATTTTATCACAGAGGTTCTCCCACAAGAGTGAGAATTCTGAGTGCCAGGTCAGGTTTCCCAGTCTGGGGGTCTGGCCATCAGGAGGACGAGCCCCCAGCATATTTCTCTTTGAAGGCCAGAAGGGCTTGACCGCAGGAACTACACAGAACTGGTGAAAGCAAAAATGCCACTCTTGGAGGGTCACATAAGATTTTATGCACACTGGGACCCAGGAGAAAAAGCAGTAGCTTCATAAGAGCCTGGCACAGACCTACCTGCTAGTTTTGGATGGTGTTCTGGGGAGGCAGAGGGCTGCTATGACTCATTGCAGGGACAAGGACACTAGTGGCAGAGGTACTGGGGAGTACTCATTTGCATGAACGGCCCTTGAGGTCACCATTTTAAGGCCAACAGCCCAAAGGCTACAGTGCTGAGATGCTTGAGGCCACACAACACAGCCCTGTCCTTCAGACAGGCTGCTTAAAGTCTTCCTGAGTTCACAGACACCTATAAACACACCTCTTGACAGAGCCAGCGATCATGAAAAGAAGTAGAGGAAAACAACAGAATGGGAAAGATTTGAAATCTCTTCAAGAAAATTAGAGATACCAAGGGAACATTTCATGCAAAGATGGGCTCGATAAAGGACAGAAATGGTATGGACCTAACAGAAGCAGAAGATATTAAGAAGAAATGGCAAGAATACACAGAAGAACTGTACAAAAAGAGCTTCACGACCAAGATAATCATGATGGTGTGATCACTCACCTAGAGCCAGACATCTTGGAACGTGAAGTCAAGTGGGCCTTAGAAAGTAACACTAAGAACAAAGCTAGTGGAGGTGATGGAATTCCAGCTGAGCTATTTCAAATCCTGAAAGATGCTGTGAAGGTGCTGCACTCAATTTGTCAGCAAATTTGGAAAACTCAGCAGTGGCCACAGGACCGGAAAAGGTCAGTTTTCATTCCAATCCCAAAGAAAGGCAATGCCAAAGAATGCTCAAACTACTGGACAATTGCACTCATCTCACACGCTAGTAAAGTAATGCTCAAAATTCTCCAAGCCAGGCTTCAGAAATATGTGAACCGCGAACTTCCAGATGTTCAAGCTAGTTTTAGAAAAGGCAGAGGAACCAGAGATCAAATTGCCAACATCCACAGGATCATGGAAAAAGCAAGAGAGTTCCAGAAAACCATCTCTTTCTGCTTTATTGACTATGCCAAAGCCTTTGACTATGTGGATCACAATAAACTGTGGAAACTTCTGAAAGAGATGGGAATACCAGACCACCTGACCTGCCTCTTGAGATATCTATATGCAGGTCAGGAAGCAACAGTTAGAACTGGACATGGAACAATAGACTGGTTCCAAATAGGAAAAGGAGTCCATCAAGGCTGTATATTGTCACCCTGCTCATTTAACTTACATGCTGAGTACATCATGAGAAACGCTGGATTGGAAGAAGCAGAAGCTGGAATCAAGACTGCTGGGAGAAATGTCAATAACCTCAGACATGCAGAAGACACTGCCCTTATGGCAGAAACTGAAGAGGAACTAAAAGCCTCTTGATGAAAGGGAAAGTGGAGAGTGAAAAAGTTGGCTCAAAGCTCAATATTCAGAAAACGAAAATCATGGCATCCGGTCCTATCACTTCATGGGAAATAGATGGGGAAACAGTGTCAGACTTTATTTTGGGGGCTCCAAAATCACTGCAGATGGTGACCACAGCCATGAAATTAAAAGACGCTTACTCCTTGGAAGGGAAGTTATGATCAACCTAGATAGCATATTGAAAAGCAGAGACATTACTTTGCCAACAAAGGTCCATCTAGTCAAGGCTATGGTTTTTCCTGTGGTCATGTATGGATATGAGAGCTGGACTGTGAAGAAGGCTGAGCGCCGAAGAATTGATGCTTTTGAAGTGTGGTGTTGGAGAAGACTTGAGAGTCCCTTGGATTGCAAGGCGGTCGAACCAGTCCACCCTAAAGGAGATCAGTCCTGGGTGTTCATTGGAAGGACTGATGCTAAAGCCGAAACTCCAATACTTTGGCCACCTCATATGAAGAGTTGACCCACTGGAAAAGATTCTGATGCTGGGAAGGATTTGGGGCAGGAGGAGAAGGGGACGACAGAGGATGAGATGGCTGGATGGCATTACCAACTCGATGGACATGAGTTGGAGTGAACTCTGAGAGCTGGTGATGGACAGGGAGGCCTGGTGTGCTGTGATTCATGGGATTGCAAAGAGTCAGAAACAACTGAGTGATTGAACTGAACTGAACATCAGAGCCCGAGGGATAAGACCCAACTCCATCCATCCATGGGTTGGCATGAATCCCTCCCACCAGGAAGCCTGAACAAGCCTCTCGGACCATACTCATCTACTAGAGGAAAGACACCAGAAATGAGGAGGAACTGCAGTGTGGCAGATTGTGGGACAGTAAACACACAGAGTTAGATAAAGTGAGAGCAGAGGAATATATTCCAGAGGAAGGAACAAGATAAAATCCTAGAAGAATAAATAAGTTAAATGAAGATGGGCAATCAAACTAAAAAGAAATCAGAGTAATGATAATAAAGATGACCCAATATCTCAGATGTCCTTTTTATCATAGGAGACTGGAATGAAAAAGTAGGAAGTCATGAGATACCAGGAGTAACAGGCAAATTTGGCCTTGGAGTACAAAATGAAGCAGGGCAAAGGCTCACAGAGTATTGCCAAGAGAACGCACTGGTCATAGAAAACACCCTTTTCCAACAACACAAGAGAAGACTCTACACACGGACATCACCAGATGGTCAATACCAAAATCAGATTGACTAAATTCTCTGCAGCCAAAGATGGAGAAGCTCTATACAGTCAGCAAAAACAAGACTAGGAGCTGACTGTGGTTCAGATCATGAACTTATTGCCAAATTCAGACTTAAATGAAGAAAGAAAGTAGGGAAAACCACTGGACCATTTGAGTATGACCTAAATCAAATCCCTTACTACTATACAGTGAAAGTGAGAAATAGATTTAAGGGATTAGATCTGATAGACAAGAGTGTTTAAAGAACTATGGACAGAGGTTCATGACATTCTACAGGAGGCAGTGATCAAAGACCATCTCCAAAAAAAAGAAATGCAAAAGGCAAAATGGTTGTCTGAGGCCTTACAGATAGCTGAGAAAAGAGTAGCTAAAGGCAAAGGAGAAAAGAAAAGATATATCCATCTGAATGCAGAGTTCCAAAGAATAGCAAGGAGAGATAAGAAAGCCTTCCTCAGAGATCAATGCAAAGAAATAGAGGAAAACAATTGAATGGGAAAGAATAGAGATATCCTCAAGAAAATTAGAGATACCAAGGAACATTTCATGCAAAGACTGGCACAATAAAGGACAGAAATGGTATGATATAACAGAAGCAGAAGATATTAAGAAGGGGTGGCAACAATACACAGAAGAACTGTACAAAAAAGATCTTCACAACCCAGATAACCATGATGGTGTGATCACTCACCTAGAGCCAGACATCCTGGAATGCAAAGTCAGGTGGGCCTTAGGAAGCATCACTACGAACAAAGCTAATGGAGGTGATGGAATTCCAGTTGAGCTATTTCAAATCCTGAAAGATGATGCTGTGAAAGTGCTGCAGTTAATATGCCAGCAAATTTGGAAAACTCAGCAGTGGCCACAGGACCGGAAAAGGTCAGTTTTCATTCCAATCCCAAATAAGGGCAATGCCAAAGAATGTTAAAACTACCGTACAATTGCACTCATCTCACACGCAAGAAAAGCTCAACATTCTCCAAGGCAAGCTTCAACAGTACGTGAACCCTGAACTTCCAGATGTTCAAGTTGGATTTAGAAAAGGCAGAGGAACCAGAGATCAAATTGCCAACATCCACTGGATCATAGAAAAAGCAACAGAATTCCAGAAAAACATCTATTTCTGCTTTATTGATTACACCAAAGCCTTTGACTGTGTATATCACAACAAACTGTGGAAAATTCTTAAAGAAATGGGAATATCAGACCACCTTACCTTCCTCCTGAGAAATGTCTATGCAGGTTAAGAAGCAACAGTTAGAACTGGACATGGAAAAACAGACTGGCTCCAAACTGGGAAAGGAGTACGTCAAGGCTATAATTTGTCACCCAGCTTATTTAACTTCTATGCCGAGTACATCATGTGAGATGCCAGGCTGGATGAAGCACAAGCTGAAATCAAGATTGATAGGAGAAATACCAATAACCTCAGATGTTCAGATGACACCACCTTATGGCAGAAAGTGAAGAGGAACTAAAGAGCCTCTTGATGAAAGTGAAAAAAGAGTGAAAAACCTGGCTTGAAACTCAACATTCAGAAAACTAAGATCATGGCATCCAGTCCCATCACTTCATGGCAAATAGATGGGAAAATAATGGAAATAGTGACGGACTTTATTTTCTCGGGCTCCAAAATCACTGCAGACGGTGACTGCAGCCATGAAATAACTAGATACTTGCTCCTTGGAAGAAAAGCTATAACAAACCTAGAGAGCATATTAAAAGCAGAGACTTTACTTTGCTGACAAAGGTCTGTCTAGTCCAAGCTATGGTTTTTCCAGTAGTCATGTATGGATGTGAGAGCTGGACTATAGAGAAAGCTGAGCACCAAAGAATTGATGCTTTTGAACTGTGGTATCGGAGAGGACTCCTGAAAGTCCCTTGGACTGCAAGGAGATCAAACCAGTCAATCCTAAAAAGAAATTAGTCCTGAATATACATTGGAACACCTGATGTTGAAGCTGAAATTCCAACCCTCTGGCCACCTGATGCAAAAACTGATTCACTGGAAAAGACCCTGATGTTGGGAAAGATTGAAGGCAGGAGGAGAAGGGGATGACGGAGAATGAGATGGTTGGATGGCATCACCGACTCGATGGACATGAGTTTGAGCAACCTCCAGGAGTTGGTGATAGACAGGGAAGCCTGACGTGCTCCAGTCCATGGGGTCACAGAGTTGGACGTGACTGACTGAGCGACTGAACTGAAGATCTCAGAAAAAGAATGGAGGTACAGACTGAGAAGACACAAGAAATGATTAACAAAGAGCTAAAAAGTTTAAGAACAGAGATATACAAAACAATAACTGTAATGAAAAACAGACTAGAAGGAATCAATAGCAGAATTAAGATAAGTGAGGTGGAAGACAGACTCGTGCAAATCACTGCAATGGAACAGAATAGAGAAAAGAATGCAAAGAAACGAGAACAGTTTAAAAGACCTGTGGAACAACATTAAACTCACTAACGTTTGCATTAAAAGGGTACTAGGAAGAAAATAGAGAAAGGACCTGAGAAAATAATTGAGGAAAAAATACCTGAAAAATTCCTACAGGGGAAAAGAAATAGTCACTCAAGTCCAAGAAGTGTAAAGTCCCCACAGGATAAACTCAAGGAGGAATCAGCCAAGACACATATTAACCATATTGACCAAAATTAAAGACAAATAGAAAAAAAAATTTTTTAAGAGAAAAGCATCAAATAACATAACAAGGTTATCTGATAACATAAGGTTATCAGCTGATTTTTTCAGCAGAAACCCTGAAGGCTACAGGAGAGTGGCACAATTTAAAGTAATGAAAGGGGAAAACCTACAACCAACAATACTTTATCTAACCAGCAAGATTCTCAGATTCAACAAAGAAATCAAAAGCTTTACAGACAAGCAAAAGTTAAGAGAATTTAACACAACCAAACCAGCTGAAGAAACTTCTTAAGTGGAAAATAAAAGGCCACAATTAGAAACAAGAAAATTATGAACAGGAAAGCTCACTGGTAAAGGCAAACACATATTTAGGGTAGAAAAGCATCTACATACAAATATGATATTTAAACCAGAAATAGAAAATTAGAGTACAAACGCAGGATATTGAAAATACATTTAAAATTAAGAGACCAGCAAACTTAAAACAATCCTGTATATACATAGACTGGTATATCAAAACCTCATGGTACTCTCAAACCAAAAATGTATAATAGGACTTCCATGGTGTCCCAGTGGTTAGGAATCTACCTGCCAATGCAGGGGACACAGGTTCCAACCTGGGTCCACCGAGATTCCACATACTGTGGCAACTAGGCCCATGCACCCTAGCTACTGAGCCCAAACACTAAAGCCCATGCTCCACAGCGATACAAAGAGACAACTTTACACATGGACATCACCAAATGGTGATGAGATCAAATTGCCATCACTCACTGGATTATAGAGAAAGCAGAGGAATTTTAGAAAAACATCTATCTCTGGTTCATCAACTATATGAAAGCCTTTGACTATGTGGATCATGACAAACTGTGGAAAGCTCTAGGAGAGATGAGAATACAAGACTATCCTACCTGTCTTCTGGAGAAACCTGTACGTGGGTCAAGAAGCAATAGTTAGAACCCTGTATGGAACAATTGACTGGTTCAAGATCGAGCAAGGAGTATGACAGGGCTGTCTGCTGTCACCCTGCTTGTTTAACCTATACACTGAGCACATCATGAGAAATGCCGGGCTGGATAAGTTACAAGCCGGAATCAAGATAGATGGGAGAAACGTCAACAACCTCAGACATGCAGATTATACCACTCGAATGGCAGAAAGCGAAGAGGAAGTAAAGAGCCTCTTGATGAGGGTGAAGGAGGAGAGGGAAAGAGCTGGCTTAATACGAAATATTAAAAAAAATTAAGATCATGGCATCTGGCCCCATTACTGCATGGCAAATAGAAGGGGAAAAGGTGGAAGCAGTAACAGCTTTCCTCTTCTTGGGCTCCAAAATCACTACAAATGGTGACTGTAGCCAAGAAGATCTTCTGATTTGATGATAGGAAAGCGATGGCAATCCTAGACATTGTGTTGAAAAGCAGAGACAATACTCTTCTGATAAAGGGCTGTATAGTCAAGGTTATGGTCTTCCCAGTGGTCACGTATGGTTGTGACAGCTGGACCATAAAGAAGGCAGAACACCAAAGAACTGATGCCTTTGAACTGTGCTGTGGAAAAAGACTCCTGAAAGTCCCCTGGACAGCAAGGAGACCAAACCGGTCAATCTTAAGGGAGATCAACCCTAAATATTCACTGAAGGACTGATGCTGAAGCTGAAGCTCCAGTATTTTGGTCATGTGATGCACACAGACGACTCATTTGGAAAGTCCCTGATGCTGGGAAAGATCGAGGGCAGAAGAAGAGGGCATCAGAGGATGAGACAGTTGGATGGCATCACCGATGCAATGAACATGAACTTGGGCAAACTCCAGGAGATGGTGAGGGACAAGTAGGTCTGGCATGCTTCAGCCCATGGGGTCTCAAAGAGTTGGATACGACTGGGCAGCTGAACAATGAACAACAAGGAAGTAAAAGACCTGTACTCTGAAAACTATAAGATGCTGATGAAAGAAATCAAAGACGACACAAACAGATAGAAAGATACACCATGTTCTTGGACTGGAAGAATCAATATTGTCAAAATGATTATACTACCTAAAGCAATCTGCAGATTCAATGCAATCCCTACCAAATGATGGAAGGGCATTTTTTGCAGATCTAGAACAAAAATCTTGGTCTGGAAGCACAAAGACTCTGAATAGCCAAAGCAATCTTGAGAAATCAAAACAGAGTGGAGGAATCGGGCTTCCTGATTTCAGACTGTATTATAGAGCAATAGGAATCAAGGGCTTCCCTGGTGGTTCAGGGATTAAGAATCTGCCTGCCAATGCAGGGGACACAGGTTCAATCCCTACTCCAGGAAGATCCCACCTGCAGCAGAGCAACTAAGCCCACATGCCACAACTACTGAGCCTGTGCTCTAGAGCCTACAAGCCCCAACTGCTGAACCCTGGGCATCTAGAGCCCACGCTCCACAACAACAGAAGCCCTCGCAATGAGAATCCCCGTTCACCACAGCTAGAGTAAGCCTGCACACAGCAACAAAGAGCCACCACATTCAAAAATAAAATAAATAAATCTTAAAAAAAAAAAAAGCTACAGTAAAACAGTGTGGTACTGGCACAATCGTACAGAATAGAAAGTCCAGAAATAAACCCACACACTTATCATCAATTAATCTATGATAAAAGAAGCAAGAATAAAAACAGGAGAAAAGGTAATTTCTTCAATAAGTGGTGCTTAGAAAACTGGGCAGCTACATGCAAAAGAATAAAATTAGAACACTTCATAACACCACACACAAAAATAAACTCAAAATGGATTAAAGACCTAAATATAAGACTGGATACTCTAAAACTCTTAGAGGAAAATATCCGCAGAACAATGACATAAATCACAGCACTATCTTTTGGATCCACCTCCTAGAGTAATGAAGAAAAAAAAAAAGGTACCTAATTAAAGCCTTTTGCACAGCAAAGAAAATCATAAACAAATTGAAAAATAATCCACAGAGTGGGAAAAATATTTGCAAACTATGCAACTGACAAGGGATTAATCTCCAAAATATACAAACAGCTCATGAAGCACAATATTAAAAAAAATCTGAATCAAAAACTGGGCAGAAGATCTAAATAGATCACTTCAAAGAAGATATACAGATGGCCAAGAGGCACATGAAAAGATGTTCAGCATCACTAGTTATAAGAGAAATGCCAATCAAAACTACAATGAAGTATCACTTCACACTGGTCAGAATGGCCATTATCAAAAAACAAAACAAAACAAAACAAAACTACAAACAATAAATGGTGGAGGGCTTCCCTGGTGGCTCAGTAGTAAAACTATCTGCCATTGCAGGAGACACGGAATCAACCTCTGATCTGGAAGGATTCCCACATGCCATGGAGCAACTAAGCCCATGTGCCACAACTACTGAGCCTGTCTTCTGGAGGCAGGGAGTTGCAATTACTGAGCCCATGTTTCACAACTACTGACCTTCACACACCCTAGAGCCTGTTCTCCACAATGAGAAGCCCTTACACCAAAATTAAAGTAGTCCCTGCTCTCTGCAACGAGAAAAGCCCACACAGCAACAAAGACCCAGCACAGCCAAAAATAAATAATAAATATAAAAATTTTTAAAGAGGGTTCCCTTAGAAGAGTAAGAAAATAAATGCTGGAGAGGGTGTGGAGAAAAGGAAAGACTCCTACACTGTTGGTGGGAATGTAAATTGAAACAGCACTATGGAGAACAGTATGACGGTTCCTTAGAAAACTAAAAATAGAGTTACTATATGATCCTACAATCCCACCCCTGGGCATATGTGTAGAGAAAACCACACTTTGAAAAGATATGTGTACCCAACGTTCATTGTAGTTATAATAACCAAGATATGAAAGCAACCTAAGTGTCCATCAACAGATAAATGGATAAAGATGCAGTATGTATACACAACCGAATACTATTCAGTCATACAAAAGAATGAAATAATGCCATTTGCATCAGCATGGATGGACCTGGAGATTATCATACTAAGTAAGTCAGACAGAGAAAAGGCAAATATCATATGTTATCACATGTGGAATCTAAAAAAAAAAGATACAAAGGAACTTATTTACAAAACTGAAACAGACTCACAGACTTTGAAAATAAACTTATGGTTAACAAAGAGAAAATCTGGGTGGAAAGGGAATATATTCGAAATTTGAGGTCAACATATACACACTACTGTATATAAAACATAAACAATGGGAACCTGGTGTATAGCACAGGAACTCTACTCAGGACTCTGTAATAACTTAAATGGGTAAGGAACTTGAAAAAGAATAGATATATGGACATGTATAACTAAAACACTCTGATGTACACCTGAAACTAAAACACTGTAAATCAAATATACTCTAATATAAAACAAGAAATAAGGGGACCTCCAGACTGCTTGTATTAGTTACTTACACCTGCTTCTAAATATCTGTCCAAAAAACAAGAACGTCAGTATCCATGGGTGGTTTTACAGCATTTTAATTATATATCATTAAAATTGGAGGCTTTTAAAGCTTACTTTTATACACTGACACAGAATTAATTACAATGTGAATGCCTATCATGAGCTGAGCTTTTTCCTTTATTCAGCAAATATTTATCACATACCAGTTTTCTGAGCTAGCCACTGTTTTGGGGGATACTGCAGATACCAAAACAGATACATCTCTGTCCTCAAGGATTTTATGTTTTCATGGAGAAGATGAGCTTATTTTATCTATGCCAGGCCATGAAGAACAAAAAAACAGGACAGGGTAACTAGGATACGGTTCTGGGTCAGAGAAACCTTTCTAATATAGTATTTAAGCAAGTGTGAATGAAGTGAGGACATGGAATCAATATCTGGGGAAAGAATGATCCAGAAAAGAGAGAAGCAAGTGCAAAGAGCCTGAAGCAGGAGCTTGATTCCTTGCTAAAGGCACAGTAAGGAAGCCAGAAACCTGAGTGATCTGAGTGCAGAGGCGAGTGGCCAGATGGTAGCACCAAGGGTCACGTGGCCCAAGAAGAAACTGGGCCTTTCCTGAGTGAAATGGGAGGCAGAGCAGTGACAGCCTCTGACCTCGGACCTATGTTTTAAAAAGGATCTCTCTTCTTGGAATGATGGAAAAATTCTTGAAATAGCGTTGATCATTACACAACATGGTGAATATACTTAATGTCACTCAATTGTGTACTTAGATGGTGAACTTCATGTTTATATATATATATACACACACATATATAGATATATTTTTGCCACAAAATAATAATATTTTTAAAAGGATCACTCTGGAACTTCCCTGGTGATCCAATGGTTAAGACTGCCTGCCAAAGCCTGTTATACAGAGTGAAGTAGGTCAAAAACAGAAAATATCATATATTAATGTATATATATGAAATCTAAAATGATTGATTCTATCTAATGAACCTATTTATAGCAAAGAAATGGAGACGCAGACGTAGGAAACAGTCTGCCGTGCCTCAACTAGAGATGGACACACTGGGACAAGAGAGGGGAGGCCAAAGTGAGAAAGTAGCATTGACATATACACACAATCATGTGTACATAGATAGCTGGCAGGAAGCTGCTGAACAGCACAGGGAGTCCAGCCTGACTCTCTGTGGTGACTAGAGGGGTGGGATGGGGTTGGGAGGGAGGCTCAGAAGGGAGGGGTATATGTATATAATTTTGACTGATTCATGCTGATATATGGCAGAGACCACTACAACACTGTATAACAATTATCCTCCAAGAGAGAAGAAAAATCTGCCTGCCAATGCAGGGGACACAGATTCGGTCCCTGGGCCGGGAAGGTTCCGCAGGCCCTGGCGCAACGAAGCACGTGCGCCACAACGACTGAAGCCCGCAGGCCCTGGAGTCTGTGCTCCACAATAAGAGAAGCCACATGCCCTGGAGTCTGTGCTCCACAATAAGAGAAGCCACAGGAATGAGAAGCCCGTGCACAACTAGAGAGCAGGACGGCCACAATCAGAGAAAAGCACGCACAGCACCGCCAAAAATAAGTAAATTTGTTTTTTTAAAAAGGACCGCTCTGGCTGCTATATGCAAAGTAGACTATAAGATGGCAGAAGTGGGAAGACTAGTTAAAAGACTATTGCCATAGCGCAGTCATGAGAGATGTTGGCCTGGGCTAGCACAGTAGCAACGGAGGTGATCAGAAATGAGCCTACTATGGACATATTTCAGAGATCGAGCTAACAGAACTTGATGACGACACATAGAAATGTCAGCAACTCTAAAATCTGGCTCAAATAACTAGAAAATAGAGTGGCTGCTTACCAAGACGAGGAAGTGGACATTTGGGAAGTGGAAATCAAGCTTTACTATCACATGTTAACTCTGATATACCAAATTAGACACCCAAGACAAAGCAGATGAGCAAATGGATGGATGTGTGAGTGTGTGACTGAGAAGTTTATATATATGCTACATACAGCCTCTGAGGAAAAAACAGGATACACACCTGTCTCTCCTGTAAGAATCAGAGTGTAGAGCAATGAGTTTGAAACCTTAGTTGCACATTAAATTGTGCAAGGAACTAAAAAAACAATACCCACTCCACTCCTCCAGAGATTGATTTAACTGGCCCACCGTGTATGACTCCAGGGCTGTTTAAAGTTCCCAAAGTAATTCTAATCCACTGGCAAGACTGAAACATTCTATGATGGTTCTTGAACCTAAGAATCACCAGAGTCAAAAGTCATCAATGACTCAGAGTCATTACCTGAGCCATCACTCAGGTAAATCCAGAGCAAAGTCCGTCAAAGCAGCATTTTAATAACCATCTCACTTTGAAAGTCATTGAATTAGGAGAAATTTACTCTCCAGTAAAGTTCATGCCTCCATCATTTTTCCACAGAGGGTGTTTGTGTTGTGATTCAACACCAAATTTGTCACTGTTACTTTGTTTTGCATTTGAGGTCACCAGAAGTTAGTGACTAGAATTCACACAGTACACTAAAAGAACAGTTTCCTGTCAGACGTTTCCTTCTCTGACACCATCTCCTCTGGCCAGAATTGCTTTTAACAGCAAACTCTTGCTCTAACACAGAATGTTAAGGTTGGGTTCCAAGAACGCTGGCCACCTGCCACTGGCTTCTGGGAGTTACTGGGCCAGGAGGCTGACAAAGTTCCTCTTTGTTCCCTTCTAAGATTTCCAACCCATCTCTCCATATTTCTATTTCAAACTGTCCAGACACTTTAAAATTCATGCTGCCCAGCTGCACTAACCATCCTCCTTCCTCAAGCCCATCACCATCCTGATCATACACAGCAGTGGTCTGTGAACGTCAGAGCACATTAGTGTCATTGGGGAAACTTTTAAAATACTATAGCAGGTCCCACTCCAGATCCCTTAAATTAAACCCTCAGGACAGCGCCCAAACATGGTTACTTATAAAGTTCCTTGGAGGATTTTAAGTTGCAGCTGTGGCTGAGGACAGCTGACCTAAAACCATAGCTTATTGCTCACTGTCTTCCTCTAAAATGCCTGATATCATTCCCAGGGACTGCAACATTCTCGTGGCTAACCTAAACAGTATCTTTTTCCTCTCGGCTTTAACATTCTTACCTCCAGGAATCTCTGCTTCCCTCTGTCCCAACTTGGTCACCCAATTTCATGTACATGCATACTCAGTCACTCAGTCATGTCTGACTTTTTGTGACCCCATGGACAGCAGCCCATCAAGCTACTCTGTCCACGGGATTTCCCAGGAAGAATACTGGAGTGGGTTGCCATTTCCTGCTCCAGGGATCTTCCCAACCCAGGGATCAAATCTGAGTCTCCTGCATTGGCAGGCAGATTTTTTTTTTTTTTTACCACTGAGCCACCTGGGAAGCTCACTCAGCTTCACAGTATACCAAAATCCTACCCACAGCAACAGCTCTAGAATCTCATGTTTAAGCATCTCACTCACTCACTCCTAGGCCCCTTTAACTCTGGAACCCTACCCTCTCCAGCACTTCTCCCTATCATGCATAATGGATCTGTAGACCTCATTGCTTTTGCCACTACCCACCACCTACCTTCACTCCACTTTTGAATGAGTTAAATTTCATGGATTATAATCACACCCTTGCTGACAGTCAAAAATATCTTTCCCCCATCTTACTCAACTAGTTGAAACCTTTCCACATGCTGAACCACGATATTACTAGAATACAACTGCAATCAAGCCTAATTAAGAATGCTAAACCTCAAAATGAGCCCTCAATGCTATCAGTCAATCCTAAAATACAATTTATGTTCCTCGATAATTTCAAATTCCCATTATCTGCAGCTTTCCCACACCTTTATTTTGTATTCCTATTAAGGTATAATTGGGTCTTCCCTAATGACTCAGAGGTAAAGAATCTGCCTGCCAATGCAGGAAACAAGGGTTCAATCCCTGGGTTGGGAAAATCCCCTGGAGAAGGGCACGACAACCCACTTCAGTATTTTGCCTGGAGAATTCCATGGACAGAGGAGCCTGGCTACAGTCAGTGGGGTCACAAAGGGTTGGACATGACTGAGTGACTAAACAACAGCAACAAAAGGTATGACTGACATACATTAGTTTCAGGTATATAACATAACGATTTGACATCTGTGGCACTGCAAAATGATCACCCCAGTAAGTCTATTTACCATCTGTCACCACAGAAAATTACAAAAAAATTTTTTTCTTCTGATGAGAACTTTTAAGAGTTAATTTCTCAGCAACTTTAAATTTTGCAACAGAATATTATTGACCAACAGAATGGGAAAGACTAGAAATCTCTTCAAGAAAATTAGATACCGAGGGAACATTTCATGCAGATGGGCACCATACAGAACAGAAACGGCATGGATCTAACAGAAGCAGAAGCTATTAAGAAGAGGCGGCAAGAATACACAGAAGAACTGTACAAAAAAGATATTCATGACCCAGATAACCACGAGGTATGATCACACACCTACAGCCAGACATCCTGGAATGTGAAGTCAACTGGGCCTTAGGATGCATCTCTACAAACACACTCAGTGGAGGTGATAGAATTCCAGCTGAGTTATTTCAAATCCTAAAAGATGATGCTATGAAAGTGCTGCACTCAATACACCAGCAAATATGAAACTCAGCAGTAGCCAAAGAACTGGAAAAGGTCAGTTTTCATTCCAATCCCAAGGAAGGGGAAGGCCAAAAATGTTCAAACCACCACACAAATTGCACTCACTTCACATGCTAGCAAAGTAATGCTCAAATTCTCCAAGTGAGGCATCAACAGTACATGAACCAAGAACTTCCAGATGTTCAAGCTGGATTTAGAAAAGGCAGAGGAATCAGAGAACAAATTGCCAACATCTGTTGGATCATAGAAAAGGCAAGAGAATTCCAGAAAAACATCTACTTCTGCTTCGATGACTACATTAAAGCCTTTGACTGGGTGGATCACAACCAACTGTGGAAAATTCTTAAAAAGATGGGAATACCAGACCACCTTATCTGCCTCCTGAGAAATCTGTATGCAAGTCAAGAAGCAATGGTTAGAACCGGACATGGAACAATGGACTGGTTCCCAACAGGGAAAGGAGTATGTCAAGGCTGTATATTGTCATCCTGTTTATTTAACTCATGCACAGTACATCATGTGAAATGCCAGGCTGGATGAAGTACAAGCTGGAATCAAGACTGCTGGAAGAAACACCAATAACCTCAGATATGCAGATACCACCACCCTTATGGCAGAAAGCAAAGAAAAATTAAGGAGCCTCTTGATCAAGGTGAAAGAGGAGAGAAGTAAATTTGGCTTAAAACTCAACATTCAAAAATGAAGATCATGGCATCTGGTTCCATCACTTCATGGCAGATACACGAGGAAGCAACAGAAACAGTGACAGACTATTTTCTTGGACTCTAAAATCACTGTGGATGGTGACTGCAGCCATAAAATTAAAAGATGCTTGCTCCTTGGAAGAAAAGCTATGACAAACCTAGACAGCATATTAAAAAGCTGAGACATCACTTTGCCAACAAAGCAATAGTCAAAGCTATGGTTTTTCCAGTAGTCATGTACAGATGTGAGGCTCGGACCATAAAGAAAGCTCAGTGCTAAAGAATTGATGCTTTTACACTGCAGTGCTGGAGAAGACTTCTGAGAGTCCCCTGGATAGCAAGGATATCAAGCCAGTCAATCCTAAAGGAAATCAACCCTGAATATTAATTGGACTGAGGCTGAAGCTGAAGTTTCAATACTTTGGCCACCTGATGTTAAGAGCCGACTCACTGGAAAAGACCCTGATACTGGGAAAGATTGAGGGCAGGAGAACTGGACAACAGAGGATGAGATGGTTGGATGGCATCACTGACTCAATGGACATTAGTTTGAGAGTACTCCGGGAGAAATGTAAAGGACAAGGAAGCCTGGCATGCTGCAGTCCATGGGGTCCAAAGAGTCGGACATGACTCAGCAAGTGAACAACAACAATTATTGATCAAGATGTATATTACCTCCCCAAAGCTTATTTATATAATGACTGTAAACTATATTTCTTGGATCTCCACCCATTTTGCTTACCCTTCAACCACCCCCTCCAACTCTGGCAACCATCAATCTTTTCTCTGTACCTATGAGTTTGGTTTGTCTGTTTTTCAGATTCCACAAATAAGTGAAATTACACAGTCTTTGATTCTGTCTTATTTCACTTATTAGCACAATACTCTCAAGGTCTATCCATGTTGTCTCAAATGGCAAGATTTCATTCTTTAGTATGGCTGGATGGTAGTCCATTGTACATATTCATCACATCTTCTCTATCTATTCATCCACTGATGGACATTTAGGTTGTTTACATATGTTGGCTATTGTAAATAATGCTGTTTTAAACAGTGGGGTGCATGTATCTTTTCAAATTAGTGTTTTTATTTTCTTTGAATAAATAACAGAAGTCATATTGCTGGATCATATGTAGTTCTATGTTTAATTTTTCAAGGAACCTCTATACTGTTTTCCACAATGGCTGCACCAATCTAAATTCTCAACAGTGCATTAGAGTTTTCTTTTATTCACATCCTTGCCAACATTTGCTATTTCTTCTCCTTTTGAGAGTAACCATTCTAATAGGTGTGAGGTGATATCTCTTTGTGGTTTACACTTCTTTGATGATTAGGGATGTTGAGCATCTTTTCATGTGTCTGTTGGACATCTCTATGTCATCTTTGAAAAAATGCCTATTCAGATCCATTTTCCTAACTGGATTTTTGTATTGACTTGTATCAGTTCTTTATATATTTTAGAAATCAACCCCTTATTCAATATATAATTTGCAAATATCATCTCTCATTCAATAGGCTGGCTTTTTATTTTGTTACTGGTATCATTCCCTGTGCAGAAGCTTTTTGTTTATAGTCTCATTTGTTTATTTATGCTTTTGCTGTCACTGCCTTTGAAGTAAGACTCAAAAATAACACCAAGATCAACATCAGAAATTTACTACCTCTGTTTTCTTCTAGGAGTTTTAAGGTTTTAGACTTATATTCAAGTCTTTAAGTTAATTTCTGTGTATGGTGTAAGACAGTGGTTCAGTTATATTCTTTTAAACATGGCCATTCAATTGTCTCAACATCATTTACTCAGGAGACTGTTCTTTTTCCCACTGTATATTCTTGACTCCTTTGTCTTAAATTAATTGACCATGTGTGCCTGAGTTTATTCAAGGTTCTCTATGCTGTTCCACTGACCTGTGTCACTGTTTTTATGCCAATACCGTAACAGTTTTGTTTACTATAGCTTTGTAACATAGATTGAAATCAGGCATACCTCCAGCTTTGTTGTTCTTAACAAATATTGCTTTATTTTTCAAAACTCTGATTCTGTATAAATTTGGGGGTTGCTCTATTTTTGTGAAAAAAGTCATGAGTATTTTGGTAGGGACTGCACTGAGTCTATAGATTACTTCAGGTAATACGGTTATTTTAACAATATTAATTCTTCCAAACAAGAACAAAAGACACAGACTGAAAATCAGGGTATAAAAAAAGATATTTCACACAAATGTAAATGACAAGAAAGTTAAAGTAGCAATACTCATAAGACAAAGTGGATTCTAAATCAATCTATAACAAAAAAACACAGAAGGGCATTATATATTGATAACGGGATAAATAAAATAGAATATAATACTAGTTAATCCTATACAACTTATATATAATAATATACAAGTGCCTTATATATAGTATAATACACTGTATTATATATGAGGTACCTTATAATATAGAAGTACCTAAGTATATAAAGCAAATGAAGGGAAAAACTGAGAACAATAAACAATAGTAGAGACTTTAACACCCAGCTTACATCAACGGACATATTAACCAGACAGAAAATACGGAAACATTGGATTTTAATAAGGAAAAGTTAATAATGACACTATAAACTAGTTATACTTAATAGAGATCTACATGACATTCCATGCAAAATCAAAATACACATGCAATGGTCTCCAGGATGGATCACATGCTAGGCCACAAACAAGTCTCACCGACTATGAGATACAGAAATTATATCAACTATCTTTTTAACCACAACAGTATGAAATTAGAAATCAATTATAGGAAGAAAAAATGAGAAACAAACAAACATGTGGAGACTAAACAACATGCTACTAAAAAAACAAATGTGTCAATGAAGAAATCAAAGAGGAAATCAGAAAATACCAGGCTCAAATAAAAACAGAAGCACAACTTTCTAAAATCTATGACACACAGCAAAAACAATTCTAAGATGAATGTTTATAGCAATATAGGCATACCTAAAGAAACAACAATCTCAACCTAATGTAACCTGCCATCTAAAGAAATTAGAAAAAGAACAAAGCCCTAAGTCTGCATAAGGAAAGAAATAATAAAAATCAGAGTGAAAACAGAGACTAAAAAAATATATCAATGAAAACGAGCTGATTTTTAAAAACAAAGTTGATAAGTCTTTCGCCAGGTTTATTAAAAAATAAGAGGACACAAGGGAAAAAAGTGACAGAGATTACAACTGATATTACAGAAATACAAACAATCATGAGGATACTATGAATAGTTACATGCCAACAAACTAGACAACCTTTAAAAAAATGGATGAACTCCTAGAATCATACAACCACCCAAGACTGAATCAGAAAGAAATAACCTGTTGAGTATAATGTTAGCTGTGGGTCTGTCATATATAGTCTTATGTTGAGGTAGGTGCCCTCTACACCCATTTGTCTATAGCTTTTTTAATAAATGGATGTTGAATTTTACCAAAAGGTACTCTGCATCTATTGAGATGATCATAAGGTTTTTATTCTTCAATGTATTAACATATTGTATCACACTGATTGATTTATGGATACTGAAAAGTCCTTGCATCCCCAAGATAAATCCCACTTGATCATGGTGTATGATCATTTTAATATATTGTTGAATTCCATTTGCTAGTGTTAATTATTTTTTCATCTAAGTAAACTATTCATAGTGATATTGGCCGACGTTTTTGCGAATCTTTGTCTGGTTTTGGTATCAGGGGGATAACAGTTTCATAGAATGAGTTTGGAAGTGTTTCTTCTTCAGAACTTTCTGGAAGAGTTTAAGACGGCTAGGTGTTAACTGTTCCCTAAAATTGGATAGAATTTACCTGTGACGCCATCAGGTCTAAGGACTTTTGCTTTTGGGGAACTTGTTAATCACAGATTAAACATCATTATTTGTAACTGTTCTGTTCATATTTTCTATTTCTTCCTGGTTCAGTTATAGGAGACTGTACCTTTCTAAGAAATTTGTTCATTTTTTCTAGGTTGTCCATTTTAATGGCATATAGTTGCTTGTAATAATCTTTTATGGCCCCTTGCATTTCTGTGGTACTGGTTGTAACTTCTTTTTAATTTATAATTTAAAATATTTGAATCCTCTCCTTTTTTCTTAATAAGTTTGGCTAAAGGCTTATCGATTTTATCTTCTGAAAAGTTGGAAGCATCTCCTCTAAAATCAGAAACAAGACAGGGACGTTATTCAACAAAGTTTGGAGTCCAAACAACAGAAATCAGAGAAGAAAAGAAGTAAAACTGTCACTGTTTGCTGATGCCATTATACTACACGTAGAAAATCCTAAAGACAATATCAGAAAACTACTAGAGTGCATCCATGGATTTGGTAAAGTTGCAAAATTACAAAATTAATACTCAGAAATCCATTAAATTTCTATATACTAACAATGATAGACCAGAAACAGAAAATAAACGAACAATCCCATGTACCATCAAAAAGAACTAAATACCTAAAAATAAACCTACTTAAGGAGAAGACACTGATGAAAGAAACTGAAGATGACACAAACAGATGAAAAATATATAGTATACCATATCCATGAATTGGAAGAATCAATATCATCAAAATGACTGTACTATCCAAGGCAATCTACAAATTCAATTGCAATCCCTATCTAATTACCAATGGCATTTTTCACAGGACTAGAAAACATTTTTTAACTTTGATGGAAACACAAAAGACCCAAGAGGTTAAAGCAAACTTGTGAAAGAAAAACAGCTGGAATAATCAGGCTCCCTGACTTAAAACTATACCACAAAACTACAGTGATCAAAACAGTATGATACTGGCACAAAAACAGACATAGAGCAATGGAGAACAGAGAACAGAGATCCCCAAAAGAAAGCCATGCACATATGTTTGATTATACATAACAAAGGAGGCAAAAATATATAATGAGGAAGAGACAGTTTCTTCAATAAGTAGTGTTGGAAAAATTGCACAGCTACATGTGAAAGAATGAAATTAGTACATTCTCTGAGACTATACACAAAAACAAGTTCAAAATGGATTAAAGATCTAAATGTAAGACCAGATACTATAAAACTACCAGAGGAAAACATAGGCAGAAAACTCTCTGACATAAATTACAGCAAGATCTTTTGGATCCATCTGCTAATGGAAAAACAAAAATAACAAATGGGATCTAGTTAAACTAAAAAGCTTTTGCACAGCAAAAGAAACCATAAACAGGACAAAAAGACTACTCTCAGAATGGAAGAAAGTATTTGCAAATGAAGCAACTGACAAGGGATTAATCTCCAAAATATATAAACAGCTCAAGCAGCTCAATATATATGTATGTATACATAAGACAATCTAATAAAAAACTGGGTAGAAGACATAAATAGACATTTCTCCAAAGAAGAAGACACAGTGATGGCCAAAAGCACATGAAAAACTGATCAATATCACTACTTATTAGGGAAATGCAAATCAAAACTACAATGAGGTATCACCCACACTGGTAAAAATGACCATCATAAAAAAAAATCTATAAATAATAAATGCTAAAGAGTGTGTGGAAAAAGAGAACACTCCTACCCTATTGATAGGAATGTAAATTGGTACAACCACTACAGAGAGTAGTAGGGAGGATCCTTAAATATCTAAAAACAAAACTACTATATGATTCTGCAGTACCACTACTGAGAATATATCCAGAAAAAAAAATAATTCAAAAAGATTATGCACCCCACAGTTCACTGCAGCACTATTTACAATAAACAAGTCATGAAAGCAACCTATATGTCAATCAACAGACAAAAGAAGATGTGAGATGCACACACACACACAGACACACACATGAATACTACTCAGCCATTAAAAAATGAAATAATGCTATTTGCAGCAACATGGATGATCTAGGATTATCATACTAAGTGAAGTCAGAGAAAGACAATATCATATGATATAGCTTATATCTAGAATCTAAAATATATGTGTGTGTGTGTGTGTGTGTGTGTACACACACAAACGAATTTATTTACAAAACAGAAATAGACCCACAGACATAGAAAACAAATTTATGGCTACCAAAGGGGAAAGGGGTGGGGGAAGGATAAATTAGGAATTTGGTATTAATATATACATACTACTATATATAAAAGAGACAACCAACAAGGACTTACTACATAGCACAGGGAACTATACTTGATATTTTGTAGTAAACCTGTAAGGGAAAAGAATCTGAAAAAGAGTAGAGACAACCAAATCACTTTGCTATACACCCAAAACTAATATAATACTAGAAGTCAACTATACTTCAGTAAAAATTAAAAAAAAAAACCTGAGAAATCCAAAATTCAAAAAGACATGTACCACAATCTTCATTACAACACTATTTACAATAACCAGGACATGGAAGCAACCTAGACATCCACTGACAAATGAATAAAGAAGATGTGATACATATATACAATGGAGTATTACTCAGCCATAAAAGGGAACAAATTTGAATCAGCTAAATTGAGGTGGATGAACCTAGAGCCTGTTAAACAGTGAAGTCAGAAAATGAAAAACAAGTATCATACATTAATGTATATATACAGAATCTAGAATAATGGTACTGATGAACCTATTTACAGAGCAGGAATAGAGGCAAGGATATAGACTACAGACTTGTGGACACAGTGAGGGAAGGAAAGGGTGGGATAATTAGAGAGTAGCACTGAAACATGTATATTACCATATGCAAAATAGATAGCCAGTGGGATGTTGTAGCATGACACAGGGAGTTCAACTCAGTATAGCAAGTTCACTTTGTGTAGCAAAGTGATTTGGTTGCCATGTGACAACCTAGAGGGGTGGGGTAGGAGGAAGGTTCAAGAGAGAATGGACATATGTATACTTACGGCTGATTCACACTGCTGTACAGCAGAAATCAATACAACATTGTAAAGCAATTATCCTCCAGTGAAAAATAAATTTAAAAAAATTAAAAATAAAGAATAAATTGGTCTTCAGTGGAAAGGAGAAAAAGAAATAGATAATCTGAAGGGACTAAATTATTCAGTATTTAAATTCAATCAGTAATCACAAACTCCCAACAGAAGTCCAGGACTGGACAGCTTCACAGAGGAATTCTATCAAACATATAAGGAAGAGTTAATCATTCTTTGTATCTTAATCCTATCTTCTCAAACTACTCAAAACACAAGAGAGGCAGAAAGTGAACATCAAAGTGAAGTCACTCAGTCGTGTCCGACTCTTCTCGATCCCATGGACTGCAGCCTACCAGGCTCCTCCGTCCATGGGATTTTCCAGGCAAGAGTATTGGAGTGGGTTGCCATTACCTTCTCCGAAAGAGGCAGAAACATTTCCAAATTCATTCTACAAGGCTACCATTACCCTTATACCAAAACTAGATGAAGACACTACAAAAAATATTACAAGCCAATATCCTTAACTAATATAGATGCAAAATAATAAATATTAGCAAACAATATACAAACTGGATCATACATCATGATCAAGTGGAATTTATTCTATGGCTGCAAGGACAGTTCAGGTTCAATATCTGCAAATCAGTGTGCTACAACATATTATATACAGAAAGGATAAAAAAATCACATGATCATATCAATTATTGTTTAGTTACTAAGTCATATCCAATTCTTTGGGATCCCTGGGACTGTAACCTGCCAGGCTCCTCTGTCCACGGGATATCCCAGGCAACAAAGCTGGAGTGGGCTGCCATTTCCTTTCCAGGGGATCTTCTCAACCCAGGAATCGAACCCACTTCTCTTGTTTGGTTGACAAATTCTTTACCACTGAGTCAGCAAGGAAGCCTCAAACATCTCAATGGATACAGAAAAATCATTTGACAAAAATTCAATACCAAATCATGATTAAAAACTCTTAGAAAAGTTGGTACAAAGGGAACACATCTCAACATAATAAAGGCCATATATGACAAACCCACATCTAGTATCATATCCAATGGTGGAAAACTGATTTTCTTCTAAAATCAGGAATAAGGTAAGGATGCTCACTCTCAGCACTTCTATGTAACAAGTTACTGAAAGTCCTAGGCACTGCAATTAGAGGGAAAAAAGAAATAAAAAGCATCCAAATTGTAAGGGAAGAAGTAAAACTGTCATTATTTGCATATGACATGATATTACATTAAAAAAAACAAACCCTAAAGACTTCACCAAAAAGCTATTAGAAGTAATAAATTAATTGCAGGATACCAGACTAATACACAGAAACCTGTTGCTTTTCTAAACATTAGCATTGGAATACTAAAAATAGAGAGCAAGAAACGATCCCATTTACAGTCACATCAAAAGAATAATACACCTGGAAATAAACTTAACCAAGGAGCTAAAAACCTATACCATGAGAGCTCTAAGACACTGATGAAAGAAACTCAAGATAATATAATACAAATAAATGGGAAGACATCCTATGTTCATGGATTGAAAAAATTTTGTTAAAATTCTTCTGTCCATACTTCTGTCAATGCAATTTATAGATTTAAAACAATCTCCAAACTATCCATGACACTTTTCACAGAACCAGAACAATAATCCTAAAATTGGTATGGAATCACAAAAGACCCAAATAGCCAAAGTAATCTTGAGAAATAAGTAGTAAGGTCAAAGATTTATGCTCTCTGATTTTAGCCTATACTACAAACTACAGTAGTTAGAACAGTATGATATTGGTACAAAAACACATAGAGAAAACAGCTCTTCACATATGGTTGATTAACTCATGACAAGGAAGGCAAAAATATACAATTAGGAAGAGACAGTCTCTTCAATAAGCTGTGCTGAGGAAACTGTACAGCTATGCATAAAAGAATGAAATTAGAACATTTACAAAGATCATACAAAAAAATAAACTCAAATGGATTAAAGACCTAAATGTAAGACCAGATATTATAAAACCACTAGAGGAAAACATGGGCAGTACATTCTTTGACCTAAGTCTTAGTAATATTTTTTGGATCTGTCTCATCAGGCAAGGGAAACAAAAGCAAAAATAGCCAAATGGGATTTTTTTTTTTAACTTAAAAGCTTTTGCACAGTAAATAAAATCATCAACAAAATGCAGACACAAACTTCTAAATGGAAGAAGATAAGTGCAAATGATACATCCAATAAGACAGGGGTCCCAAACCTCTGGGCCATGGACCAGTACCTCCTGCCTGATCAGTGACAGCATTAAATTAGAAATAAAGTACACAATAAATGTAATGCACTTGAGTCATTCCAAAACCATCCTCCTACCCCAGTCCCTAGAGAAACTGTCTTCCATGAAAACGGTTCCTAGTGCCAAAAAGGTTGGGGACCACTCTAATAAGGGGTTACTATCTAAAGTATATAAAGAGATCATACAAACTGACAAGAAAACAAGCAATCTGATTTAAAAATGGGCAAAAAATCTGAACAGACATTTTTACAAAGATGACTTTACAGATAACCAATAGGCACATGAAAAGATGCTCAACATCAGTTGCTGGGAGCTGCCATGGGAGATCCCACCCATGTCAAGTTCATGTGGAAGAGAACTGTTAAGCAAGGCTTCAGAACTCAAGGGGCTACCTAGGCTTTCTCGAGCATCTACCGCAAAACCAGAATCTGTCTGTTTTACTATTTCATGACTTTCACCAACTCCTCTGACATTAACAGGAGCTAACCTGACCACCTTTCTCTGGAGAAAATCAGCTTACGGCTATAGCTAATAAGTCTCCTGGACATGAAAGGAATATTTCAAATCAAACCCCCTCTGTGAGCATTTTAGCTTGCTTGGCAGGTATATCCAGACACTTATAGCTACGCATGTGATTATTTACAGCCTCCCAACTGTGAGAGGCACAAAAAGCTAAAAACAGAGAGCCTTTGAAAGAGTTAAAAGTTATTAGAGTAGTGCTAGTGCTGGTGTAGGATTTCATTATTGGGCCAATACTTGTTGCTAAGTTCCCATATCTCTTATCCACTGTGCACCTGGGAATGCATTAGTTAACATAGTGAGAATGCAAGAAAAACATGTGTAGCCTTGAATTTAACCATATCAGACTTTTGAGCTAATTGGTTCTTTCTTGTAACTCACTGCACCTTTGCTCTGTGAAAAACGTAACTCTGTTTGGCATTTTCTGAAGCTGACATAGATTAGAAATATCAAGAAAAAAACATTTTGAGGGAAAATAAGTTTTCTGGTTGAGCAGCCTTTTTCAAAAGAGGGTCAAAAAATGTTCACAGGCCTCCAAGGCCAGAAGATACTGTATACAACATTATTTGTGGGAAAGGTATGCAGAAAAAAATCATGGTTTAGATAAGGGCAAAACTGCTGGAATGTTGGGCTGACTCTGTATGACCTTGCATCTTTCTTTTCCCTCTATGTACAAAAGAGTATATAAGTACCATATAAAAATAAAGCTATGGATCTCGCTCATCAAAGCAGCTTGATCTCGTGTCAATCATTTTCCTCCTCTTACTCTCTCTTTCAGGCTAGTTCCCATCTGGAGTACAGAGATCCGCTGTGTCTACTTATTTGCTTAGGTTTCTAAGACCTGAACGGGGAGGCGCCCTGCGCCTTCACTCCCTTGGGAGACTGGGAGGGCACCTGTGGCCTCACGTAGATGGTGCAAGTCTCTTGTCTTGAGACTTTATTGATTTTCTGTATAAATGAAGGAACATCAGCCTCTTTTCTTCTTTCCTCTATTTTCTTATCTACAACATTCTTATCTGTCTCTCTCTCTCTAAATCAGTCACAATTGCAGACACCGTTTCTCCTTCGGGTTTCCCTGGATTCTGCGGGGGCTGGACCCCGGCAATCAATAATCATTAGGGCAAAACAAAGCAAAACCATAATAAGAAACTAACACACCACTGTAAAGCAACTATACTTCAATAAAAATTTTTAGAAAACCACGAGATACTACCTTATATCAAGAATGGCTGTCATAAAAAAGACAACAAATTATCAGTGCTAGCAAGATTGTGGAGAAAAGGGAACACTGGTACACTGATTGTAGGAATATAAATTGGTAAGGATTTACTATAAAAACACTATGGAGATTCCTCAAATAATTAAAAATAGAACCATCATATAATCCAGCATTTCCACTCCTCAGTATTTATTTGAAGAAAATGAAAACACTAATTCAAAATGATACATGTACTCTTATTTTCATTGAAGCATTGTTTACAATACCCAAGATATGGAACCAAAGTGCCATTGATAGATGGATAAATATTACTCAACCATAAAAAAGAATGAAATCTTGTCATTTCTTACAAAATGGATGACCCAAACGGTAGTATGCTAAGTAAAATCAGTCAGACAAATACTATATGATTTCACATATATTCAGAATTTAAAAAACAAATGAGCAAACATAACCAAACAGAAACAATCATAGATTAATAGAACAAACAGGTGGTTGCCGGAGAGGAAGGATTTGAGGAAGGAACAAGATACAGAAATGGGAATCAAGAGGTACAAGCTACTAGGTATAAACTAAGATACAAAGATGTACTGTACAGCACAGAGAATATAATCAGGATCTAATTATAATTTTGAGTATAATCTATAAAAATATCAAATCATGTTGTACGTAACACTGTAAATCAACTATACATAAATTTTAAAAATCAGATAATCTTATCTTTACTCCCAAATCTATAAACCTATCTTTATCTAATTCAAGTCCATGTTCCAGCTGTACCATCTTTTTACAATAGAAGAAATTCACTGTTCCCAGCAGGTCTGGACTACATCTCTTCTCCCTTTTCACAGGTTTTGTACTTGCAGGAATGTTTTCTTGCTGCTGTAACATCAGCTTCCCTCTACTGAATTATTTCCATTAACAAACTTACTCAATTCTACCTCCTTCTAGTGTATCACTAATTTCTCTGCTTTTTAAGAGCAAAACTTCTAAAAAGTATTCTCTTTATTTACTGCCTTCACATTATTAATTTTGGCTTCTATCCATACCAGTCCATTAAAGCTTCTCTTTTTGAAGATGACCAGACACCTTCATGTCACAAAATCCAAAAGACGTGTCTATCTTCAGCTTTCTTATTCACCAAAGGATCAGACCAATTCCTCCTTTTTGAAATACTGTTTTGTATTTCCTTTCATGACACCATCCTGTTGACCTCCTCTTTCATCTAACCTAAAAACTTCTTTCTATCTAACGTGTAGTCAGGAGACTAGTGGCATTGACTGCTAATCTAAGAAGTTCCCAAATGCTCAGTCTGAGACCCATGACCCACTGAATCGGAACATCCAACTAATAAGACAGACACCAGGATAAAGAAGGGAAACAAGATGCTGGAGTAAAACAACTTGAGCTCACCTTGTCTCATGAAATACAATTAGAATTGCTTGCTGAACCATCAGCAAAAAGACTGGAACCTACCAAAAGATTCATTTTACATCCAAAGACAAAGAAACGGCAAATAGATAGAAGGAGGGGTGGCTTTGTGATATAATCAAATCTAATACCGCTGCACAGGTGACCCAGGAACTGAGATGGAGCTGACATAATAATGATAGAAATAAAGTGCGTGACAAAAGTAATATGCTTCAATCATCCCGAAACCATCTCTTACCCTGGGTCTGTGGGAAAAATTGTCTTCCACGAAACAGTTTCTGGGGCCAAAAGGTTGGGGACTGCTGATTAATGTGATATAGCATATTAACAAATGAAAGAATAAAAATGCCATAATAATCTATTTTGATGGAGAAAGAGCCTCTGATGCAATTCAACACTCATTTACGATAAAAAGAGAAAATCTACCTCAACATAATAAAGGCCAAATATGACAAACAGACAGGAAACATCATTCTCAACGGTGAAAACTGAAAGCATTTTCTCTAAGATCAGGAACCCGACAAGAATGCCCACTCTCATCACTATTCATCAACATCATTTGGAAGTCCTGGAGATGGCAATCAGAGAATAAACAGAAATTAAAGAAATCCAAATTGAAAAATAAGTAGTAAACCTGTCACTGCTTGCAGATGACATGACCCTTTATATAGACAATCCTGAAGATGCCACCAGAAAGCTACTGCTTCATTGTGGATAAGAATCCCCAGAAGAAATGCAGTAGCCCTCATAGGCAACAAGAGTTTGAAATGCAGTACTTGGGTGTAAATTTAAAAATGACAGAATGATCTTAGTTTCTTTCCAAGACAAATTATTCAACATCACAGAAATCCAAATCTATGCCCCAACTAGTGGTGCCAAAAATAGCTGAACTTGACCAGTTTTATGAAGATCTACAACATCCTCTAGAACTAACAACAACAAAAGAACTGTCATCACAGGAGACTGGTGTGCAAACGTAGGAAGTCAAGAAGAATACCTGGAATAATAGGCAAGTTTGGCCTTGGAGTACAAAATGAAGTAGGGCAAAAGCTAAACAGTTTTGTCAAGAGAATACACTGGTCATAGCAAACATCCTCTTCCAATTTGACCAGAGATCAAACTGTCAACATTCACTAGACCGTGGAGAAAGAAAGCAAATTCCAGGCTACACTACTTTTGCTTCACTGACTATACTAAAGCCTTTGACTCTGTGGATCACAACAAACTGTGGAAAACTCTTAAAGAGACAGGAATACCAGATTGCCTAACCTGTCTCTTCCAAAAATCTGTATGCAGGTCAAGAAGCAACAGTTAGAATCAGACATGGAACAACAGACTGGTCAAAACTGGTGAAGAAATATGACAAGGCTGCATATTGTCACCCTGCTTACTTATTTAACAAGCTACAATCAAGATTGCCAGGAGAAATATCAACAACCTCATGTATGCAGATGATACCACTGGAATGGCAGAAAGTGAAGAAAAACTAAAGCGCTTCTTGATGAAGGTGAAAGAGGAGAGTCAAAAAGCTGGTTTAAAACCCAACATTCAAAAATCTAAGATCATGGCATCTGATCCCATCACTTTATGGCAAATAGAAAGGGAAAAAATGAAAGCAGTGACAGATTTTATTTTCTTGGACTCCAAAATCACTCCAGACAGTGACTGCAGCCATGAAATTAAAAGATGCTTGCTCCTCAGAATGAAAGCTATGACAAATCTAGACAGCATATTAAAAAGCAGAGACATCACTTTGTTCACAAAGGTCCGTAGAGTCAAAGCCATGGCTTTTCTAGTAGTCTTGGATGGATGTGAGATTTAGACTAAAGAAAGCTGAGTGCCAAAGAATACTTTGAATTGTACTGCTGGAGAGGACTCTTGAGAGTCCCCTTGGACTGCAAGGAGATAAACCAGTCAATGCAAAAGGGAATCAAGCCTGAATATTTATTGGAACGACTGATGATAAAATTCCAATACTTTAGCCACTGATGTGAAGAGCCAACTCATTAGAAAAGACCCTGATGCTGGGACAGATGGAGGGCAGGAGAAGAGGACGGAAGAGGATGAGATGGTTGGATAGCATAACTGACTCCATGATGTGAATCTGAGCAAACTTTGGGAGATACTGAAAAACAAGAACCTGGAGAGCTACAGTCCATGGGGTTGCAAAGAGTTGGACACAACTTAGTGATTGAAGAACAACAGCAGTAACAAATCAATGAATTTGGTAAACCTGCAGAGGGCAAAATTAATACACAGAAATCTCTGGCATTCCTATACACTAGCAATGAAAGACTGGAAACAGAAATTAAGGAAACAATCCCATTTACCTTTGCAACAAAAGAATAAAATCGATACAAATAAACCTATCTAAGGACGCAAACAGAGAAGGCGATGGCACCGCACTCCAGTACTCCTGCCTGGAAAATCCCATGGATGGAGGAGCCTGGTGGGCTGCAGTCCCTGGGGTCGCGAAGGGTTGGACACGACTGAGCGACTTCACTTTCACTTTTCACTTTCATACTTTGGAGAAGGGAATGGCAACCCACTCCAGTATTCTTGCCTGGAGAATCCCAGGGGCGGAGCCTGGTGGGCTGCCGTCTATGGGGTCGCACAGAGTCGGACACGACTGAAGCGACTTAGAAGCAGCAGCAGCAACAGCAGCAGCAAGGACGCAAAACACATGTACTCAGAAATCTATAATATACTAATGAAAGAAATCAAAAGCAACACAAATACATGGAGAGATTACCATGTTCTTGGATCAGAAGAATACTGTGAACTATACTACCCAAAACAATCTACATATCCAATGCAACCCCTATCAAATTACTAAAGGCATTTTTCATAGAACTAGAACAAAAACCTTTATAATTTGTATGGAAACACAAAAGACCCTGAAAAGCCAAAGCAATTTTTAGAGAGAAAGAGTTAGAGGAATCAGGCTCCCTGACTTCATACTATACTACAAAGCTACAGTAATCAAGACCATTATTTACTGTTTAGTGGCTAAGTCATGTCTGACTCCTTTGTGACTCCATGGACTGCAGCCTGCCAGCCTCCATGGAAAGAATACTGGAGAGGATTGCCATTTCCTTCTCCAGGGGATCTTTCCAACCCAGGTATCCAACTCAAGTCTCCTGCACTGGCAAGGCAGATTCTTTACAACTCAGCCACCAAGGAAGCCCCAGTCAAGACGGCAGTGGCATCAAAACCAGGACTGTAGAGCAATGAAACAGGACTGAAAGACCAGAGATAAACCAACGCATATATGATCATCTAATCTGTGATAAAGGAGGCCACAATACATAATGGAGAAAAGAAAGTCTCTTCAATAAGTGATGGTGGGAAAACTGGACAGCTACATGGAAAATAATGGAATTAGAACATTCTGTAACTCAGAACAGAAAAATAAAAACCCAAAATGGATTAAATACCTAAATGTAAGGCTGGACACTATAAAATTCTTAGAGGAAAACAGGGCAGAACCTCAAGCCTGTGCTCCACGAGAGGCCACCACAATGAGAAGCCCAAGCACTGCAACAAAGAGTAGCCTCTGCTCACTGTAACTAGAGAAAGCTTGCACTCAGCAATGAAGACCCAGTGCAGCCAAAAATTAAGTAAATATAAATGTTTTTAAAAGTCTACAAACAAGTGCTGGAGAGGGTGTGGAGAAAGGGAACCCTCCTACACTGCTGGTGAGAATGTAAGCTGGTGCAGCTACTATGGAGGACAGAATGGAGGCTCCTTCAAAAACTAAAAACAGAGCTACCATATGATCCAGCAATCACACTGCTGGGCATGTATCTGGAGGAATCCATGGCTTCAAAAATACATGCATCCCATTGTTCTGCCACATTGTTAACAACAGCCAGGACACAGAAGCAACCTAACCACCCATGGACAAAGGAATGGATAAAGAAGATGGGATATATATCCAATGGAATACTACTCACAATTAAAAAGAATGAAATACCATAGCGCAACAGGGATGGACCTGGAGATTATAGTATTACGTCAGTCAGACAGAGAAAGACCAATACCATAAGTGAAATAAAATTTAATTTGTAAGAGGAATCTAAAAACAAAAAAGATACAAATAAGCTTATTACAAAACAGAAACACACTCAAAAAAATGAACTTATGATTACCAAAGGAGAAAAGTAGAGAGGAGAGACAAATTGAGAGTTTGGGATTGACATATATATACTAAGATATTTTAAATAGATAACCAAAAAGATCTACTGTATAGCACAGAAAACTCTGCTCCATATTCTCTAAAAAGGTATAAGGGAAAAGATTCTGAAAAAGAATAGCTACAGATGCATGTATAACTGAATCACTTTGCTATATACCTGAAAGTAATACAACATTGTTAATCAGCTGTTCAGTTCAGTTGCTCAGTCATGTCCAACTCTTTGCAACCCCATGGACTACAGCATGCCAGGCCACCCTGGAGTTTACCATCATCATCAACTCCTGGGTTTACCCAACTCACATCCACTGAGCTGGTGACGCCATCCAACCATCTCATCGCGTTGTCCCCTTCTCCTCCTGCCTTCAATCTTTCTCAACATCAAAGTCTTTTCAATTGAGTCAGCTCTACGCATCAGGTGGCCAAAGTATTGGAGGTTCAATTTCATCAGCACTCCTTCCAATGAATATTCAGGACTGATTTCCTTTAGGATGGACTGGTTGGATTGCCTTGCAGTCCAAGGGACTCTCAAGAGTCTTCTCCAACACCACACTTCAAAAGCATCAATTCTTGGGTGCTCAGCTTTCTTTACAGTCCAACTTTCACATCCAAACATGACTACTGGAAAAATTATAGGTTTGACTAGATGGACCTTTGTTGACAAAGTAATGTCTCTGCTTTTTAATATGCTGTCTAGGTTGGTCACAGCTTTTCTTCCAAGGAGCAAGTGTCTTTTAATTTCATGGCTGTAGTCATCATTTGCAGTGATTGTGGAGCCCAGCTGTTTCCAATGTTTCACCTTTGATTTGCCATGAAATGATGGGACTGGATGCCATGATCTTAGTTTTCTGAATTTTGAGTTTTAAGCCAACTTTTTTCACTCTCTTCTTTTACCTTCAAGAGGCTCTTTAGTTCTTCTCTTCTGCCATAAGAGTGGTGTCATCTGCATATCTGAAGTTATTGATACTTCTCTCCAGCAATCTTGATTCCAGCTTGTGTTGCATCCAGCCTGGCATCACACTTGATGTACACTGCAAAGAAGTTAAATAAGCAGGGTGACAATATACAGCCTTGACTTAATCCTTCCCCAGTGTGGAACCATTCTGTTGTGCCACGTCCGGTTCTAACTGCTGCTTCTTGACTTGCATACAGATTTCTCAGGAGGCAGGTCAGGTGGTCTGGTATTCCCATCTCTTTCACAATTTTCCACAGTTTGTTGTGACCCACACAATCAAAGGCTTTGGAGTAATCGATAAAGCAGATGTTTTTCCCCGAACTCTCTTGCTTTTTCAATGATCCAATGGATGTTGGCAATTTGATCTCTGCTTCCTCTGCCTTTTCTAAATCCAGCTTGAATGTCTGGAAGCTCTCGGTTCACATACTGTTGAAGCCTTGCTTGGAGAATTTTGAGCATTACTTTGCTAGCATGTGAGAAGAGTGCAATTGTGTGACAGTTCGAACATTCTTAGGCATTGCCTTTCTTTGGGACTGGAACGAAAACTAACCTTTTCCAGTCCTGTGGCCACTGCTGAGTTTTCCAAATTTGCTGGCATACTGAATGCAACACTTTCACAGCATCATCTTTTAGGATTTGAAATTGCTTAACTGGAATTCCATCACCTCCACTAGCTTTGTCGGTAGTGACAGGTCCTAAGGCCTATTTGACTTCGCATTCCAGGATGTCTGGCTCTAGGTGAGTGACCACATCATCATGGTTATCTTGGTCATGAAGATCTTTTTGTATAGCTCTTTTGTGTGTTCTCGACACATCTTTTTCATATCTTCTGCTTCTGTTCGGTCCATACCATTTCTGTCCTTTACTGTGCCAGTCTTTGCATGAAACATTCCCTTGGTAACTCTAATTTTCTTGAAGAGATCTCTAATCTTTCCCATTCTCTTGTTTTCCTCTATTTCTTTGCACTGATCACTGAGGAAGGATTTCTTATCTCTCCTTGCTATTCTTTGGAACTCTGCATTCAGATGGGTGTGTGTTTCCTTTTCTCCTTTGCTTTTAGCTTCTCTTCTATTCTCAGCTACTTGTCAGGCCTCCTCAGACAACCATTTTGCCTTTTTGCATTTCTTCTTCTTGGGGCTGGTCTGGATCACTGGCCCCTGTACAATGTCACAAACCTCCATCCATAGTTCTTCAGGTACGTATCAGATCTAATCCCTTGAATCTATTTGTCACTTTGACTATATCATCATATGGGATTTGATTTAGATCATACCTGAATGGCCTAGTGGTTTTCCTACTTTCTTCAATTTAAGTCTGACTTTCAAAATGAGGAGTTCATGATGTGAGTCATAGCCAGCTCCCAGTCTCGTTTTTACTGACTGTATAGAGCTTCTCCATATTTGGCTGCAAAGAATATAATGAATCAGTGTCAATCATAAACTCTTAATGTATCCCGCCCCTCCCCCAACCTTTCCCCTTTGGTAACTATAAGTTGTTTCCCCTCGCCCACCCTTTTTCTTTTCACTTTTTATCATAGTTGCTATGCAGTCTTTTATTTTTTTTTTTAAGGATAATGGCTTTACAGAATTTTGTGTTTTTATTTCAATTTTTATTGTTGTTAACAAAATTTATTTTTTAGAATAGTTTTATGTTCACAGTAAAAATGAGCCAGAAGTACAGAGAATACCCATATAGCCCCTTCCCCCAACACCTTACAATCTGCCCAATATTGACATCCCCCATCAGAGTGCATTTGTTAAAATCAATGAACTTATGACGACATATTTTAGCACCCAAAGTCCATCGTTTATGCTCAGATTCACTCTTGGTGTTTTATGGGTTTTGACAAATGTATTATAACATGCATTTGCCATCACAGTGATGTACAGAATAATTTTACTGTCCTAAATTGCAGCCATGAAATTACAAGATGCTTACTCCTTGGAAGAAAAGTTATGACCAACCTAGATAGCATAGTGACATTACTTTGCCAACAAAGGTCCGTCTAGTCAAGGCTATGGTTTTTCCAGTAGTCATGTATGGATGAGAGAGTTGGACTGTGAAGAAAGCTGAACACCGAAGAATTGATGCTTTTGAACTGTGGTGTTGGAGAAGACTCTTGAGAGTCCCTTGGACTGCAAGGAGATCCAACCAGTCCATTCTGAAGGAGATTAGTCCTGGGATTTCTTTGGAAGGAATGATGCTAAAGCTGAAACTCCAGTACTTTGGCCACCTCATGCGAAGAGTTGACTCATTGGAAAAGACTCTGATGCTGGGAGGGATTGGAGGCAGGAGAAGGGGACGACAGAGGATGAGATGGCTGGATGGCATCACCGACTTGATGGACGTGAGTCTGAGTGAACTCCGGGAGTTGGTGATGGACAGGGAGGCCTGGAGTGCTGCAGTTCATGGAGTCGCAAAGAGTCAGGCACAACTGAGCGCCTGAACTGAAATATCCTCTGTGCTGTGCTGATTCATCCTTTCCTCCCTCTTAAGCCCCTGGACACCAATGATTTTTTTTTTAGTATCTCCATAGTTTTGCCTTTACAGAACATATACTTGGAATCATAAGGTATGTAAACTTTCCTTCTCATGGTTTAATAGCTCATTTAATAGCTCATCTTTTTAGTGCTGAATAGTATTTTATTGTCTCAATATCATAGTTCATTTATCTATTCATATACCAAAAGACAATTTGGTGGCTTCCAAATTTTGTTAATTATGAATAAAGTTACTATAAACATACATGTATAGGTTTTCATGTGAATGTAAGCTTTCAGTTCATTTGGGTAAATACCAAGGAGTGCAATTGCTGTATCATATGGTAAGAGTATGTTTAGTTCTGTAAGAAGCTGTCAAACTGTCTTCCAACATGGCTGCACAATTTTGCAACTCCTAGGAGCAGTGAATGAAAATTCTTTTGCTCCACATCCTTAGGGCATTTGGTGGTGTCAGTGTTCTGGATCTTGGCTATTCTCATAAGTGTGTGTTTAGTCACCAGGTCATGTCTCACTTGTTTGTGACCCCATGGACTATAACCTGCCAGGATCCTCTGTCCATGGGATTTCCTGAATACTGGAGAGGGTTGCCATTTCCTTCTCCAGGGGATCTTCCCAACCCAGAGATCAAACCCATGTCTCTTGCATTGGCAGGAAGATTCTTTACCACTGAGCCACCAGGGAAGCCTCTCATAGGTGTATAGTGGAATCTTTTTAATTTACAGTTTTCTAACTGTAAATGATGTGTGATGTTCAACATCTTTTCATAGCTTACTTGCCATCCATATATCTTATTTGGTAAGGTCTATGCTCAGGTCTTTTGCCTATTTTTTAATCAGACTGTTTTCATGTTGCTGAGTTTTAAGAGTTCTTTGTATATTTTGGATAACAATTATCAGATGTTATCATCTTTTGAAATATTTTTCCAAGTCTGTGGATTGCCTTCCCATTCTCTTGATATTGTCACAGAAGCTTTTAATTTTAATGAAGTCCAGCTTATCAATTTTTATTTAACTGGAGGCTAATTACTTTACATTATTGTGGTGGTTTCTGCCATACACTGACATGAATCAGCCGTGGATGTACATGTGTACCTCCCTATCCCAAAACACCCTCCCACCTCCCTCCTCATCCCATCCCTCTGGGCTGTCCCAGTGCACTGGCTTTGAGTGTCCTGTTTCATGCATGGAACTGGAACTGGTCATCTATTTCACATATGGTAATAAACATGTTTCAATGCTATTCTCTCAAATCACCCCACCCTCGACTTCTCCCACAGAGTCCAAAAGTCTGTTTTTTATATCTGTGTCTCTTTTGCTGTCTTGCACATAGGTTCATTACCATCTTTCTAAATTCCAGGTTCATTACCATCTTTCTAAATTCCATATATATATGTGTGTGTGTGTGTTACTATACTGCATTGGTGTTTTTCTTTCTGACTTACTTCACTATGTATAATAGGCTCCAGTTTCAACCACTCATTAAAACTGATTCAAATGTGTTCTTTTTAATAGCTGAGTAATATTCCATTGTGTATATGTACCACAGCATTCTTATCCACTCATCTGCCTATGGACATTAGGTTGCTTCCATGTCCTAGCTATTGTAAACAGTTCTGCAGTGAACATTGGGGTACACGTGTTTCTTTCAATTCTGGTTTCCTCGGTGTGTATGTCCAGCAGTGGGATTGCTGGGTCATATGGCAGTTCTATTTCCAGTTTTTAAGGAATCTCCACACTGTTCTCCATTGCGGCTGCACTAGTTTGCTTTTCCACCAATGGTGTAAGAGGGTTCCCTTTCTCCACACCTTCTCCACCATTTATTATTTGTAAACTTTTTGATGGCAACTTTTCGATTCTGACCTCTGTGAGATAGTACCTCACTGTGGTTTTGATTTGCATTTCTCTGATAATGAGTGATGCTGAGCATCTTTTCATGTGTTTGCTAGCCATCTATATGACTTCTTTGGAGAACTGTCTATTTAGGTGTTTGGCCTATTTTTTTATTGTGTTGTTTATTTTTCTGGTATTGAGCTGCTTGTATATTTTGGAAATTAATTCTTTGTCAGTTATTTCATGTGCTATTATCTTCTTCCATCCTGAAGGCTGTCTTCTCACCTTGAGTATAGTTTCCTTTGTTGTGCAAAAGCTTTTAAGTTTAATTAGGTCCCATTTGTTTATTTTTGCTTTTATTTCCATTACTCTGGGAGGTGGGTCATAGAGGATCTTGCTGTGATTTATGTCAGTGAGTGCTATTCCTCTGCCATCTTGGGATCGCTCCCAGAATTTTGTGGTTTTCTGTCATACATCAACAAGAATCAGCCATAGGTACACCTATGTCCCCTCTGTCCTGAACCTCCCTCACAACTCCCTCCCCATTCCACCCTTCTGGATTGTCACAGAGGCCCTGTTTGAGTTTCCTGAGTCATTTAGCAAATCCCCTACTGGCTATCTATTTTACATATGGTGTTGTACATTTCCATATTACTTTCTCCATACATCTTACCCTCTCCCTTCTCCCATACCCCTGTGTTCATAGGTCTGTTCTCTTGTCTGTTTCTTCATTGTTGCCCTGAAAATAAATTCATCATTACCATCTTTTTAGATTCATATGCGAGCATCAGTATGTGATATTTATATTTCTCTTTCTGACTTACTTCACTCTCTATAATAGGCTCTAGGCTCTCCACCTCATTGGAACTGACTCAAATGCATTCCCTTTGACTGCTAAGTAGTATTCCATTGTATATACATATCACAGGTTCTTTATCCATTCATCTGTCAATGGACATCTAGGTTGCTTCCATGCTCTAACTATTGTAAATAGTGCTGCAGTGGAAATTGTGGTACATGTGTCTGATTCAATTTTGGTTTTCTCAGGGTATATGCCTGGGAGTGGGATTGCTGTGTCATATGGTGGTTTTATTCCTAACTTTTAAAGGAACCTCCATACCACCTTCCATAGTGGCTGTATCAGTTTATATTCCCACCAGCAATGCAAGAGGGTTCTGTTTTCTCCACATTCTCTCCGGCATTTATTGTTTGTACTTTCTGATAATGGCCATTCTCACTGGTGTGAGATGGTATCTCATGATAGATCTGATTTGCATTTCTGTAATAATGAGTGATGTTGAGCATCTTTTCATGTGCTTGTTAGCCATCTGTATGTCTGGAGAAATGCCTTTTAGGTCATTTCCCACTTTTCGCTTGGGCTTTTTCTGGTATTGAGTTGTATGAGCTGCTTGTATATTTTGGAAATTATGAGTTTCATTTGCTATTATTTTCTCCCATTCTGAGGGTTGTCTTTTCACCTTGTTTGTAGTTTCCTTTGCTGTGCAAAAGCTTTTAAGTTCAAGTGTTCTGCCTACGCTTTCCTCTAAGAGTTTTATAGGTTCTGGTCTTATATTTAGGTCTTTAATCCATTTTGAGTTTATGTCTGTTTATGGTGTTAGAAAGTGTTCTAATTTCATTCTTTTGCAGGTAGCTGTCCAGTTTTCCCAATACCTCTTATCGAAGAGTCTATCTTTGCCCCATTGTATATTCTTGCCTCCTTTGTCAAAAACAGTACCCATAAGTGCGTGGTTTTATCTCTTGGTTCTCTATTTTGTTCCATTGGTCTTTATTCTGTTTATGACTTGCATATATTAAAGAATCCTTGCATCCCTGAAATAAACCTGACTTGACCATTGTGTATGACCTTTTTAATGTGTTGTTGAATTCTGTTTGCTAGAATTCTGTTGAGGATTTTTGCATCTACGTTCATCAGTGATATTGGCATGTAATTTTCTTTGTAGTATAATCTGAAGTCGGGAAGGTTGATTCATCCAGCTCCATTCTTCTTTCTCAAGACTTACTTGGGATCTTTTGTGTTTCCATATGAATTGTGAAATTTTTGTTCTAGTTCTGCAAAAATGTCATTGGTAGTTTGATAGGCATTGCATGAATCTATAGATTGCCTTTGGTAGTATAGTCGTTTTCCCCAATATTGATTCTTCCTACACAGGAACACGGAATGTCTCCCCACCTGTTTACATTGTCTTTCATTTCTTTCATCAGTGTCTTATAATTTTACATATACAGGTCTTTCGTCTCATTAGGTAGGTTTATTCCTAGATATTTTATTCTTTTTGATGCAGTGGTGACTGGGATTCATTCCTTCTCTGATTTTTCACTGTTAGTGTTAGTGTATAGGAATGACAGAGGATGAGATGGTTGTATGGCATCACTGACTTGAGTTTGAGCAAGCTCCAAGTGCTGGTGATGGACAAGGAAGTCTGGCATGCTGCAGTCTGTGGGAGTTGCAAAGAGTCAGACACAACTTAGCAACTGAACTAACTATAGGAAATGCAAGTGATTTCTGTGTATTGACCTTGTATCCCATGACTTTGCTGAATTCACTGACTAGCTCTAGCAAATTTTCTGATTGTTTCTTTTGGGTTTTCTATGTACAGTATCATGTCATCCGCAAACAGTGAGTTTAACTTCTTTTCTGATCTGGATTCCTTTTATTTCTTTTTCTTCTCTAACTGCTGTACTTAGAACTTCCAGAAATATGTTGAATAACAATAGTGAGAGTGGACACCCTTATCTTTTCCTGATCTTAGACGGAATGTTTTTAGTTTTTCACCATTGAGAATAATGTCTGCTGTGGGCTTATCATATATGGCCTTTACTATGTTGAGGTAGGTTCCTTCTATGTCCATTTTTTGAAGCGTTTTCATCATAAATGTGTGCTGAATTTGTCAAAGGCTTTTTCTGCATTTACTGAGATGATCATATGGCTTTTATCTTTCAATTTGTTGATATGGTGTATCACATTGATTGACTTGCATATATTAAAGAATCCTTGCATCCCTGGAATAAACCCGACTTGATCATTGTGTATGACCTTTTTAATGTGTTGTTGAATTCTGTTTGCTAGAATTTTGTTGAGGGTTTTTGCATCTACGTTCAGTGATATTGGCATGTAATTTTCTTTTTTGTGTGTTGTCTTTGCCTGGTTTTGGTATCAGGGTGATTGTGGCCTCGTAGAATGAGTTTGGGTTTCTCTGCAACTTTTTGGAACAGTTTCAGAAAAATAGGCATTAGCTCCTCTCTAAATGTTTGCTAGAATTCCTGTGAAGCCATCTGACCCTGGGCTTTTGTTTTTGGGGAGATTTTTGATCACAGTTTCAATTTTAGTGTTTATAATTGGGTTGTTCATAATTTCTATTTCTTCCTGATTTAGTCTTGGGAGATTGAACTTTTCTAAGAATCTGTCCATTTCCACTAGATTGTCCATTTATTAGCATATAGTTGCTCATAATAGTCTCTTATGATCCTTTGTATTTCTGTATTGTCTGTTGCAACTTCTTTTCATTTCTAATTTTGTTGATTTGATCTTTCTCCTTTTCTGGATGAGTCTGGCTAGTGGTTTGTCAATTTTGTTTATCTTCTTCTCAAAGTTTTAGTTTTATTAATCTTTACTATTGTTTTCTTTCATTTCCTTCTCATTATTTCTGCTCTTATCTTTATGATTGCTTTCCTCCTGCTGACATTGGGGGAGTTTTTTGTTCTTTTCCAGCTGCTTTAGATATAGAGTTAGGTTGTCTGTTCAGTGCTTTTCTTGCTTCTTGAGGTATGATTGTATTGCTATAAACTTCCCTCTTAGAACTGCTTTTGCTGAATCCCATAGGTTTTGGGTTGTTTTCATTTTTGTTTCTAGGCATCTTTTGATTTCCTTTCTTATTCTTTAGTAACCTCTTTGTTATTCAGTAATGTACTATTTAATCTCCTTGAGTTTCTGGGGTTTTTTGCAGTTTTTTTCCTGCGCTGTGGTCAGAGAAGATACTTGATATGATTTCAGTTTTCTTAAATATACTGAGGCTTAGTTTGTGGCCCAAGATGCAGTCTATCCTGAAAAGTGTTCCATGTGCACTTTAGAAGAAAATGTATTTTCTGCATTTGGATGTAAAGTTCTGAAGATATCAATTAGGTCCATTTGGTCTAATGTTTCATTTTAGGTTTGTGTTTCCTTACTGATTCTCTGTTTTGATTATCTGTCCATTGGTATAAATGGGGTGTTAAAGTCCCTTACTATTATTGTGTTTCTGTCAATTTCCACTCTTATGCCTGTCAATGTCTGCCTTTTGTATTGAGGTGCTCCAATGTTGGGTGAATAAATATTTACAATTGTTATGTCTTCTTGGATTGATCCCTTGATCATTATGTAGTGTCCCTCATGGTCTCTTACAATATTCTTTAAAGTCTATTTTGTCTGAAATAAGGATTGCCACTTTGGCTTCCTTTTAGTTTCCATTTGCAAGGAATATCTTCTTCCATCCTTTTCTTTTCAGTCTGTATGTGTCTCTAGGTCTGAAGCGGGTCTCTTGTAGCAGCATATACATGGGTCTTGTTTTTGAATTAGTTCAGTGATCCTTTATCTTTTGGTTGGTGCATTTAATCCATTTACATTTAAGGTAATTATTGATAACACATGTTTCTATTGGCATTTTCTTGATTGTTTTGGGTTTGTATTTATAGGTCTTTCCATTCTTTTGTGTTTACTGGCTATATAAGTCCCTTTAGTATTTGTTGCAAGGGTGGTTTGGTGGTGCTAAATTCTCTTAACTTCTGCTTGTCTGTAAAACTTTGATTTCTCCATCAATTCTGATTGAGATCTTTGCCAGGTGTGGTAATCTTGGTTGTGGATTTTTCTCTTTCAGTACTTTAAATATATCCTGCCATTCCCTTCTGGCCTGCAGAGTTTCTGCTGAAAGATTCACTGTTAACTATATGGACTTTCCCTTGTATGTTTCTTGTTGCTTTCCCCTTGCTTCTTTTAATATTCCTTTTTGTGCTTAATCTCTGTTGGCTTGATGAATATGTGTCTTGATGTATTTCTCCTTGTGTTTATCCTATAAGGGACTCTGTGCTTCTTGGACTTGACTATTTCCTTTCCCATGTAGGGGAAGTTTTCAACTATATTTTCTTCAAAAATTTTCTCAATAACGTTGTTTTTCCTTTCTCTGGGATCCCTGTAACTTGAATGTTGATGCATTTAATATTGTTCCAAAGGTCTCTGAGGCTAGCCTCAATTCTTTTCATTCTTTTTCCTTTGTTCTACCCTTCAGCAGTTATTTGCACCATTCTATCCTCCAGCTCAATTATCCATTCCTCTGTCTCAGTTATTCTGCTACTGATTCCTTCTAGAGTATTTTTTAATTTCAGTAATTGTGTTACTCATCTGTGTTTGCTTATTCTTTATTTCTTCTATGTCCTTGGTGATTCTATTAACTGTGTTAAATGTTTCTTGCATTTTCTCCATTGTATTTTCAAGTCTTTGAAGCATCTTTATTATCATTATTCTGAATTCTCTTTCAGGTAGATTGCTTATTTCATCTTTGTTTATTCGGTCTTGTGAGTTTCTACCTTATTCTTTCATTTGTGCTGTATTTCTCTGTCTTTTCATCATTTTTTTCCTAACATACTCCACTTGAGGTCTTCTTTTCCCACACTTTAGGGTTGTTTCTTTCTTCCATTTGGTTTTTGCCCTTAGAGAGAAAGACTGGTTGAGTGCTTTGTGCTGATTTCTTGTTAGGGGTGACTTGTGCCTATGTTCTAGTGGGAGGAGATCAAGCAGATGAAGGAGGTAATTACAGAAATAACGGGACATATACACACACTTCCATACATACAGTTATAACCAAAGTATTCTAAAGAAAAGATTACAGGAGATTGACTTGGTGAAGAAGGGAAACCCAAAGTGCTATAGACCAATTAAAAGCAGAGCTAGCGAACACTCAGTCTGGAAAACTGAGCATGAGCAGAGTGTCAACTTGGGAATTCAGCAAAGAGAGCTTGACAATTTAACTTGACAGTCACTTCATGGCAGATAGATGGGGAAACAATGGAAAACAGTGACAGACTTTATTTTCTTGGGCTCCATAATCACTGCAGAGAAAGCAATGGCACCCAACTCCAGTACTCTTGCCTGGAAAATCCTATGGACAGAGGAGCCTGGTAGGCTGCAGTCGATGGGATCGCTGAGAGTCGGACATGACTGAGTGACTTCACTTTCACTTTTCACTTTTATGCACTGGAGGAGGAAACGGCAAGCCACTCCAGTGTTCCTGCCTGAAGAATCCCAGGGATGGGGGAGCCTGGTGGGCTGCTGTCTATGGGGTCACATAGAGTCAGACAGGACTGAAGCGACTTAGCAGCAGCAGCAGCCACAATCACTGCAGATGGTGATTGTGGCCATGAAATTAAAAGATGCTGCTCTTGGAATAAAAGCTACGACGAACTAGACAGCATATTAAAAGGCAGAGACATCACTTTGCTAACAAAGATCTGTACAGTCAAAGCTATGATTTTTCCAGTAGTCATGTATGGAAGTGAGAGCTGGACTATAAAGAAAGCTGAGCACTAAAGAATTGATGCTCTTGAACTGTGGTGTGGGAGAAGACTCTTCAGAGTCCCTTGGACTGCAAGGAGATCCAACCAGTCCATCCTAAAGGAAATCAGTCCTGAATATTCATTGGAAGGACTGATGCTGAAGTTGAAGCGCTAATGCTTTGGCCACCTGATGAGAAGAACTGACTCACTGGAAAAGACCCTGATGCTGGGAAAGATTGAAGGCAGGAGGAGAAGGGGACGACAGAGGATGAGATGGTTGGATGGCATCACGAACTCAATGGACATGAATTTGAGCAACCTCAGGCAGTTTGCAGATGGACAAGGAAGCCTAGTGTGCTGCAGTCCATGGGGGTTGCAGAGTCAGACATGACTGAATGACTGAACTGGGACTGGTAGGATCAACATATACACACTACTATACATAAAATAGATAATCAACAAGGACCTACTATATAGCACAGGGAATTCTACTCAATATTCTGTAATATCCTAAAAGAGAAAAGAATCTAAAACAGAATAGAAACATGTACAAATATAACTGAATCACTGTGCTGTATCTCTGAAATAAATACTGTAAATAGACTATACTCCAATATAAAATAAAATTATAAAAATAAACAATAAAAATAAATTTAAAAACAAGGCACTTTGTATCCAAGCTTAAAATCAGAGTCTTTGGGAAAAACACATCATAGGTCAGTGGTCCCAGAAGAGCCATAATAATGACCATAAATGTTTTAAATTAAAATCTAATATAGAGCAGGGCTTCCCTGGTGGCTTGGTGGGAAAGAATCCACCTACCAGTGAATGAGACATGGTTCGATCCCTGATCCGGTAAGATCCCACAGGCCTCGGAGTAAGCAACTAAACCTGTGTGCCACAACTACTGAGGCTATGCTCTAGAGCCCAGGAGCCACAACTACTGAGCCCAAGTGCAGCAACCACTGAAGGCCCGTGCACCCTAGAGCCTGTGCTCTACAACAAGAGAAGCCACCGCAACAAGAAGTCCATGTACCACAACTAGAGAGTAGCCCCCACGCACCACAATAGAGAAAAGCCCTCACAGCAGTGAAGACCTAGCACAGCCAATAAATATAATGATTTTAAAAATCTAACACAGAGGAGGGAAAGGATAAGTTAAGGTAAAAACAAGTCAACTTATGATAGGGATCACAGCATAAACAATTTTTGATAATGGTTGAAATCAAATTAAATGACTGATTTTATTAAACAAAACAAACAAAAAAACAAGATCACCAGTTAACTCATGGTACATTAAAGTTTTAGAATCATTGTTCTAAGTACTGGTGTGCCCCAGGCATCTGTGTGTACTCTCCATCCAGGCCTACAGCTTTAAGTACTATATATTTTTATCTCCAAATCTCTCTCTGGCTCCAACCTCCTCTCCTAAATTCCAGATTCATATAAGCAATAGCCTACATGACAACTCCATCTGGATGGAGTCTCAAATATTTCAAAGTTACTATTAAAACAAAAGTCTTTTCCCTTCTCACTACACAGTCCCACCAAAAAAATGACTGCTAAGTTTACTGAGTATGTGTTACAGGTAATAACCTAAGTGCTTAACATATATCAGCTGCTTTAATCCTCCCATCACCATCCACAAAAGACAGTTACTATTAACTGTGCCCATTTTACAGAGGAGTAGTTGAGAGAGAGAAAGTACCTTACCCACAACTACACATCTCCTAAGTATCACACCAGTGATTTGAAGCTAGGTAGTTTGACTCCAGAGTATGTTCCTGTCATACCTCTCAGTTCCATTCAACCAAGAACTCAAATACAAAGTCATCATTTCACCATCTTCCACTTCTAATCCTGTGCATTCCACTTTCAAACATTATCTAGAATTGATGTATTTCTCTCCATCTCCATGGTCAACCACTATTTTCCAAGCCATCATTTTGCGCATGTGTTTAACTTCCTAACTGGTCTTCCTCCTTCAACTCTACCTGATCTTCTCTCATAGCAGTACAATTTTTACAGTAAGAATCTGATATTAGTCCCTTCTTTAAATACTTTCATGGGCTGCCATATGCTTGATTTGAGCCCGCTTTCTCCAGCCTTTGTCTGATATTAGCCTCAGGGACTCTCTTTCCTAAGACAAGCCAAGTACATGCCCCACCCCCAGGGCTTTTGCTCTTGTTTCTGTGGAACCCAAATCATCTTTCTCCCAGCTCTCGCTTATCCTGCAGATCTCAGTTCTCATGTCACCTCTTTTAAACCACCCTTTCTAAAGGAGTCACTATTATAGTTCCATTTCCTTCACCGCACTTAACACATCTAAATCTGAAAATATAAACATATCACTAGTAGCTAACGGAGAAGGCAACGGCACCCCACTCCAGTACTCTTGCCTGGAAAATCCCATGGAGAGAGGAGCCTGGTGGTCTGCAGTCCATGGGGTCGCTAAGAGTCGGACACGACTGATCGACTTCACTTTCACTTTTCATTTTCCTGCATTGGAGAAGGAAATGGCAACCCACTCCAATGTTCTTGCCTGGAGAATCCCAGGGAAGGAGGAGCCTGGTGGGCTGCCGTCTATGGGGTCGCACAGAGTTGAACACGACTGAAGCGATTTAGCAGCAGCAGTAGCTAAAGCTGTAGAGAATGTACTGGTCTCAGTTCAGTTGCTCACTCGTATCCAACTCCTTGCGACCCCATGAATCGCAGCACGCCAGGCCTCCCTGTCCATCACCAGCTCCCAGAGTTCACTCAGACTCACATCCATGAGTCAGTGATGGCATCCAGCCATCTCATCCTCTGTCGTCCCCTTCTCCTCCTGCCCTCAATCCCTTCCAGCATCAGAGTCTTTTCCAATGAGTCAACTCTTCGCATGAATACTGGAGTTTCAGCTTTAGCATCATTCCCTCCAAAGAAATCCCAGGGCTGATCTCCTTCAGAATGGACTGGTTGGATCTCCTTGCAGTCCAAGGGATTCTCAAGACAATACCAAACTTCAAATGCATCAATTCTTCAATGCTCATCCTTCTTCACAGTCCAATTCTCACATCCATACATGACCACAGGAAAAACCATAGCCTTGACTAGACAGACCTTTGTTGGCAAAGTAATGTCTCTGGTTTTTAATATGCTATCTAGGTTGGTCATAACTTTTCTTCCAAGAAATAAGCATCTTTTAATTTCATGGCTGCAGTCACCATCTGCAGTGATTCTGGAGCCCAAAGAAATAAAGTCTGACACTGTTTCCCCATCTATTTCGCATGAAGTGATGGGATCAGATGCCATGATCTTCGTTTTCTGAAATGTTGAGCTTTAAGCCAACTTTTTCACTCTCCACTTTCACTTTCATCAAGAGGCTTTTTAGTTCCTCTTCACTTTCTGCCATAAGGATGGTGTCATCTGCATATCTGAAGTGATTGATATTTCTCCCAGCAATCTTGATTCCAGCTTCTGCTTCTTCCAGCCCAGCATTTCTCATGATGTACTCAGCATATAAGTCAAATAAGCAGGGTGACAATATACAGCTTTGACGTACTCCTTTTCCTATTTGGAACCAGTCTATTGTTCCATGTCCAGTTCTAACTGTTGCTTCCTGACCTGCATACAGGTTTCTCAAGAGGCAGGTCAGGCAGTCTGATATTCCCATCTCTTTCAGAATGTTCCACAGTTTATTGTGATCCACACAGTCAAAGGCTTTGGCATAGTCAATAAAGCAGAAGTAGATGGTTTTCTGGAACTCTCTTGCTTTTTCCATGATCCAGTGGATGTTGGCAATTTGATCTCTGGTTCCCCCTGCCTTTTCTAAAACTAGCTTGAATATCAGGAAGTTTGCAGTTCATGTATTGCTGAAGTCTGGCTTGGAGAATTTTGAGCATTACTTTACCGGCATGTGAGATCAGTGCAATTGTACGGTAGTTTGAGCATTCTTTGGCATTGCCTTTCTTTGGGATTGGAATGAAAACTGACCTTTTCCAGTCCCGTGGCCACTGCTGAGTTTTCCAAATTTGCTGACAAATTGAGTGCAGCACTTTCACAGCAACATCTTTCAGGATTTGAAATAGCTCAGCTGGAAGTCCATCACCTCCACTAGCTTTGTTCGCAGTGATGCTTTCTAAGGCCCACTTGACTTCACATTCCGGAATGTCTGGCTCTAGGTGAGTGATCACACCATTGTGATTATCTTGGTTGTGAAGCTCTTTTTTGTACAGTTCTTCTGTGTATTCTTGCCATTTCTTCTTAATATCTTCTGCTTCTGTTAGGTCCATACCACTTCTGTCCTTTATCGAGCCCATCTTTGCATGAAATGTTCCCTTGGTATCTCTAATTTTCTTGAAGAGATCTCTAGTACTGGTCTACCTAGGTTCAAATTCTGACTTTATGACCTTCCTGTGGGTTCCTTCTCCTCATCTATTAAAAATAAGTGCAATACAACTGCTGTGATGAGTTACAACAATGCCTAGCATATACTAAGTGCTATTAAGCATTTGATATAATGATTACATATATTTGATAGCAAGGACCCCCTTGATTATCTCTCTATTCCTGATACTTAGAACACCCAGTTTACAAAACTTTGTCAAATGACTATTGTTCCCGTTCATTGTTCTATTTGTATTAGTGATAGTCTACCATTTCCCAATGCTTTATTGATGTTTTTACCCGAGGATCACCAGTTAATGGGGCTTCCCTGATAGCTCAGTTGGTAAAGAGTCTGCCTGCAATGCAGACTCTCGATTCCTGGGTTAGGAATATCTTCTGGAGAAGGGATAGGCTACTCACTTCAGTATTCTTGGGCTTCCTTTGTGACTCAGCTGGTAAAGAATTTGCTCCCAATGTGGGAGACCTGGGTTCAGTCACTAGGTTGGGAAGATCCCCTGGAGAAGGGAAAGGCTATCCACTCCAGTATTCTGGCCTGGAGAATTCCATGGACTGTATAGTTTGTGGGGTCGCAAAGAGTCAGACATGACTGAGTGACTTTCACCAATTAATGTCCCTTCACAGTCTATTTTACATGCATTTATTTAATTCTATTCACATTGACAACTGTCACACAAACTACAAAAAGTACAAAAGCATAATCCACCTTCCAATACCAGGTCAGGGTCAAGCTGAAAGAGAGGAACTATACAGTAAATCATAAGAAGAGTTCAGGTGTCCTGAACAAAGCACACTGCCTGTCACATGATGTATTTAAAGCTGTAAATACTGCCACAGGAGAATCTCTTGTCTTTGCAGCGGCCACAAAGTTCCTGCCGATGGGGCCTCCTTAGATTGATGTGTCTTTTCTTTTGAGGGCAGGAACAACGAGACTTTGAACAGGTCTTTAGAAAAGAAGCAACAGTTTGGGCACTAAATGATCAAATTTAGTCAGTAGATAAAAATATTCCTCCCTACCACTCATACCTGCTATCTTTATTCTTTGAATCCCATGAGATGTCTGAGACTAAGTTTTACAAAACAATTTACTGCCCATAAAGTGTCATGCATTTTTTTTCCAGATGAATGGCCAAAGATGACCTTTAAGAGAAGATTGCTGAGCCAATCCAGAAGATATAAGAGAGAAGTTATAAAAGTTAAAGTTGTGTAGAGTCTTTTCATTATGTAGGTTTTCAGATTTGTAGCCATGTGGGAGTGAGGAGTAGTGAGTATTAAGTGATTTGATTACCTGAACTGCAGTGATTCTTAACTGGTAGTATTTTACCTACTAGCAGCCATTTCAGAATACCTGGAGTATTTTTGGTTAAGACTGGAGGGAAGGATATTTTTAGGCAGTAGCACAACCTTTTTGGTACCAGGGACCAGTTTCTTAGACAATTTTTTTCATGCACTGGGGATGGGAGGTCAGTTGGGGATGATTCAAGCACATTACATTTATTATACACTTTATTTCTATTATTATTACATCAGCTCCACCTCATATCATCAGGCATGAGATCCTGAAGGTTGCAGACCCCTATTCTAGAGGAAGCTAAATGTTTTCCTTTCAGACATGGCTAATCTTTGCTGGAATTTGAAGTGTTTTTAACCATTATCCCCTTCTATCTTTTGATATTTAAAAAAAAAAAAATCACACCCCAAGGAGACTGGTATACTGCCCTGGTCCACCTTCCCAATCCTGTTAATCTTTGAAAATTTATGATCTCTACTCTATTTTCTGTGTATGTCCACAGCCACAAAGAATAAGTCAAGCTTTACCTTTTATTTTTATTTTCCAAATGAGTCTCATGTGGTTTATCAAATGTTGGATATCTTACACCCTCCAGCTGATGAGTATGCGTCCTTAAGAAAATTCTAACAGTAACATACTCACATAGTGTCTACTGTATGTACTGCTCTAGGCACTTTATATAAGTCCATTTAGTACTCACATCATCTTTATAAGGAATAAAAAGCTCAATGAAAAAACTGTAATTAAAAAAAAAAAATCAGGATTTTTCTAAAGGTAGGTTTCTGGTTTTGGTGATGATAGGTTAGGTAATTCTGAGTAAGTCTTCTGCTTAGGACAACTAGATAAGCTGATAAGCTGAGCAAAGATGCTAATTAAAAATGCGAACTACTTGAAGGCACTGGGGAATTATCAAAGTATCCCAGAGAAGGAAACCCAGAAAGAGAGATGAGCCTGACATTTGGGACTATTTTTCTCTTCAAAGGCAATTCTGTAACACGTAAATTTTTAAGACAACAGGAAGCTGAAAACGAGCTTCACAAGCTGATGAGGCTGAGGAATCTTAAATATACTGAAATGGGTGAGCACTGGTTCACAATTCAGGTTTTGTGCTGGGACCCTGAAAGGCTACACCCTAGAGTAAGAATGAAAGAGAAATTCATCAGCCTTCACAGATTCTGAAGCCTAACTTCAAAACAGCTCAATTATAACTGGCAAATAGTAATCAGAAATTGCTAGTATCTTCATCTGCCTAACATAAGCAAACAAGTCTTCTGTGAAAACATACTATTCTGGCCTCAAATTATCACTATAATTTTTCACATACAATATATAGCACTCAAAAGTAACCAAGTATCTAAGGAGACAGAACAACAATTCCTTGAAAACCAAGGAATGCAAAGATGATAGCAATAGAACCACAGAAGATTAACCTAATGGGGTTTTCTGGTACAGATTTTAAGAAAATATGCTTAATATGCTCAAGGAAATTAGGCTCGTATTTCCAGCTGAAAAATGGACACTTATAAAGACATAAAAATTCTAGTACTGAAAAATGAAGTAAGGGGAATCTATAACTAAAGGTAGTTGTACTGGAAAAAGCAGAAGGAAAAAGAAGGGAAATGAAAGATGATATAGTAGATGATATCCAAGCTGTGGTGAGGAGAGAGAAAAGCATAGTAAACAGAAAAAAGCATTAAAGACTTAAGGGACATGGTGACAGTTCTAATATAAGTAATTAGAAGAAAAGAGAATGGAGGTAGAAATAATATCTTAAATTACAATGACAGATAATTTCCCAAACATGATAGAAGTCTCCACGTTACAGACTTGAGAAACTGTAAGCAGGTAAATACAAAGAAACCACAATTAGGCATAAAATTATAAAACTTCTAAAAATCAAAGCAGAGAGAAATATCTTAAAAGCAGACTTAAGGTGAAAAAAATGAGGTATTACTTCAAAGGAGCTGCAATGAGACCAACAGCCACTTGACAGAAACAATGAAGGTCAGATCCTTAAGGGGCAGAAAGAAACTACTACCAACCTAAAAACTTTACACTCAGCAAAAATAACCTTTAAAAAAGCTATCCAGACAAAACAAAATGTGTCACCTTCAGACATGCATTACAGGGAATATTAAAATGAGATATTCAGGTAAAAAGAAAGTGGTCCCAGATACAAAAAGGATCTAAAAGCAGCAGAAAGAGTAAATATGCAGTTAAAACTAATTAGACTACAAAAATAATGTCTTTTGAAGTTTAAAAATAATATACAACAATAACAGCAAAGAAGTTAGGATCAAGTGATAAGGGATTAGCGTGTTCTAAGGTCACTGCATTGTCAAGGAGTGGTAAGTGCACCATCTACATAAATTGCTTAAGCATGCTGTAAGATGAACCTTGAAGAAGAGTAAAAAATGAATAACTGCCAAGATAAGGGAGAGTGATTTAAAAAAAAAAAACTCAAGTGAACACAATAAGTTAAAGGAGTATTTTAATAGTAAGAAGATATATTTCAATCTAAAGTAATTATAGCAAAAAAATAAAGTAAAGTAATTATAGTAAACTGAGAATGTCAGACTAGAACTAAAGATAACAGTTTTAAAATATTAGACTAATTTTTAAAATTCTAAGTAGTATAAAAATATTTTTAAGTGAAAGATTTAGGTAAAAATTCTTGATTATGAAAATCAACAATGTCACACTTTTCTTAAAAGCTTAAAGAGCCATCTCCTGCAAGCTGTTTAAGAGCTCATCAAATTCTGTGACACCCTAGATTTTGGAGACACCATGGAATCTGATTACAGCTCTAATACTTGGTATCTGTTTAACTTTGGGCAACTTACAGAGCAAAAAGCTAAAGTTCAGTAAGAAAGTATCATGAGAATAACCGGAGAAGGCAATGGCAGCCCACTCCAGTACTCTTGCCTGGAAAATCCCATGAATGGAGGAGCCTGGTGGGCTGCAGTCCATGGGGTCGCTAGCAGTAGACTGAGCGACTTTACTTTCACTTTTCACTTTCATGCATTGGAGAAGGAAACAGCAACCCACTCCAGTGTTCTTGCCTGGAGAATCCCAGGGACGGGGGAGCCTGGTGGGCTGCCGTTTATGGGGCCACACAGAGTCGAGAGTCGGATACGACTGAAGTGACTTAGCAATGGGAATAAAACCTACTTCAAAGGTTAGGTTACAGGAGATAGTGAAAAGCACTTGGCTCCAAGTTTGGCACACAGCTTAATATGGAGGAGAAAATGGCAATCCACTCCAGTATTCTTGCCTGGGAAATCCCATGGACAGAGGAGCCTGGTGGGCTACAGTCCATGGGGTTGCAAAGAGTCAGATATGACCACCACTACCAAGAGCTTGGTAAAGGTTACCTATTAAGTTACATGTAAACTATTCACAAAGTGTTGGAGGAAAAACACACATACCACATACATAAACAAACCACAAAACGCAACTTAAATCTCCTCCTCCCTCCCCCAAAAGACTGCAATTTATGCTTTATTTTCTAAAATATTACAAAAATTCAAACATATAGCAAACTGAACACTCCTGCACAAATATCCACATCTAGCAAATCCTAACATTTTGCCACCGAAGCTTCATGTTTAATAATGAAAATATTATGGACATAGTGGAAATACTCAGTTTGCTTACCTGGCACTGGATTGCTTCCACTCGATAAGGGTTAAAACTCTTTTGGCATTTGCAACAGAGTTGTTTGAAATAAACCTAGAGAGAAATTTGTCTTTTACACAGGGTTATGTGTATCCTAGGCTCCCAGTTCTTAAGTAATCCATTCCTTCTTGTAGCTTGCTTTTGCCCAATCTCTATGCTGAGGTCTTAAGCTCTTGTGGTGCTATCAGTCACTTTTTCTTATTTTTGAATCTCATTTTCTTTACCTGTAAAATCGAGACATTGCCACTTCCTTTTCTATAGTTTTGACAACTACTCAATAACGTATATAAAGTACTACAGTAAAATTCTTCAGTAAGAAGCAGCAATTATAAGTTTATTCACTGTGCAGACAGAACACTTGACCTTTTGTCCTGGTCTATTTGTCCGTTTCTAATTTTTTCAGTATTTCTCCATTTGAAATTCAAATTAGTTACAGTTACACACCAATCCACATGTTTCTAGGCTTTGTGCATTCTCACTTCAGTTTATAAACCTTTAAAATCATACTCTGACAACAAGATGCCTTCCCGCTGACAGAGTTAATCATCCCCCTCTTGTATTATTTTTGTACCACTTCCATGCCAACAGCACCAATGCACAGATCACCAATCTCATCTTATCTGCATCCTTCTTGTCAGAATCAATATCTTCAGGATGTCATGTTCTTTGTATTTTAAAATCATGAGTGTTTGAATTAAACCCACTGTTTTTATTATAGCAAGAAAAGGAAAGTAATTTTAGTTTAGTTAAAGTATCTATTTCACCTCCAGGATCTAGTAAATGGCTAGTGCAAAAGAAAAAAAAAAACCTTTTCATTCACATCTTAGCATACCTCCTTGCTCTCTTCCTCTATACTCCTTAAGTCAGAAAAGCAGCTATCTAAAATGCAACAGCATAGGGGCCTCAAACTCAAATGCTTGTAGAGGTTAATCAGAGAGACTAAGTGTAGGCTGTCGCAAAATGAAGGGCAAGTGCGGAGTGAAGGGAGACAGAAGCTGCTCAGTCCCCGTCTACTGCTCCTCACACAGAAGTGAGGGTGTTTAAAGACCAGAGTCTGACTGTTCAGGAAAATCTAAAAATGCAGAATGTGAAATCTTTCCCAAACATAATATGTTGACAACTAATTCAAAGTAAGGCATGGAGCCTAAATGAGTCAGTCTCTCAAGGTTAACTTTCACAATAGATTATTTCTCTCACTGCCCCACCTTGTGGACAGACAATGGAAATTTTCTAGACCTAAAGCCCAAATCTGTTACAACACATCGACTAAAAATGATTATACAGGTAGGGGGAATCTGTTGTATAGCACAAGGAACTCAGTTCAGTGCTCTGTAGTGACCTAGATGGGCTGGATTGGGGGTGGGATAGGAGGGAGATCAGGGAGGGAGTGGATATATGTATTCATACATCTGATTAACTTGGTTGTACAGCAGAAGCTAACAACACTGTAAGGCAACTATTAACATACCCCAATTAAAAAAAAATTATAACAAATCCCAATGTATACAAGGTCAAGAGTTCATCTAAATAAGGTAACATTTTGTCCAACACAACTACCAAACCAAATGTAACACCAGGATGTGGTTCAGGAGCACAAGCTCTTGTGGACAGCCCAATTTCATTCAGTCCAAACTGCTTAGCACCTACAATGTCCCTGGCACTAAGGCTGCGTTATAGTCATGTCCCATTAGGACAGACAGTCTTCCTGCATTTAACATCCATGCCCGCCCCATTCTTCTTCCACGTCCCACTCACTTTCACTTACCTTATTAGTTCCAGCAATGCACCACACATAAGCACTTTCCCATCTGGTCTTACAATCTTTACAGTGAAAATAGCCATATTTGGGTTCTAAAAACTGCAAATAAGGAGGAAAAATCCTTTACTATCTTGAGGGGTCAAAAGTCAAAGTGAGAAGTCACTCAGTCGTGTCCAACTCTTTGTGACCCCATGGGCTGTATACAGTCCATGGAATTCTCCAGGCCAGAATACTAGATTGGATAGCCTTTCCCTTTTCCAGGGGATCTTCCCAACCCAGGGATCGAACCTAGGTCTCCGGCATTGCAGGTGGTTTCTTTACCAATTGAGCCACAAGGGAAGCCCTGAGGGATGAAGGGGGAGGAGGATAAAAAGCCAGATCCTGCTATCCTTGTGGTTTTGTATAAGTAAAAAACAGCAAGCCTCCTTAACCTCACTCATAGCTATTCTCAAGATCAGGACATGAACTCAGCTGTCAAGGACTGATTACTCTCTGGGACTTTTCTAGCTTCTCTCAGGCTTTTCCAATCTGTTTTCCCCAAGGCCAAGAGCACCAGCTGCACAAAGTGAAGATCTGATCACATACTTCACAAACCCAAAATCCCTCTTTTGCCTCATCTGCAACAGCTATGATAGTTCCCAAACCTTGGGGGTTTCACAGGCTTAAAGTTGGCTCCTCATTATACCAAAAAGCTAAAGAAACAAAGCAAAAACACAGGGACTTCCCTAGTGGTCCAGTGGTTAAGAATTTGCTTTCCAATACGGGGAGGTATGTTGGATCCCTAGTGGGAAACTAAGAATCCTATATTCAAAACTACTGAGCCAGGGGCACGAGTCTCAACTGGAGAAAAGCAGGCGCTGCAAGGAATGATGCTGCATGCCGCCAGACCCAAAGCAGTCCAGTCAATAAATAAATTTTTAAAACCCACAGAAGACATGTAAAAATACATGTTTTCAGAACTTCCTCTCTCCTTTATCAAATAAAGGGAAGAAGCACAAGAAGATTCTGCTCTCATGAGGCCAGAAATGGCGGGGGAAAAAAAGGCTAAGGCTATGGGAGAGAAAGCTCACCTGAAAGTTGGGCCTCCCAAGCGGCTGGTTGGAGTCTACCGGGGCCAACTTGCTCTTCCTCTCCCGAGGACTCGAGGAGTCTTCCTCCACCAGCTCCTCAAGCAGCTGGAGTTCCTCGGGGGATCCTCTTTCGACCTTGGTGGTGGTGATGGTGGTGGTAGTCGCGAGGGTGGCTGGCCAGCCTCAGGAGGACCCGAGAGCGCCTTCTGCAGTTGCACCTGGCCCCAGTGGCCGGGCACTGGTGAAGAGACGCCCCCAAGCAGACGCGGGTGCCCTGTGGCCTGCGCTGGCCCAGGGGGAAATGCTGTCCAGGGTGCGAGGCCCCAGAGAGCACTGCACAGCCTTGCCCACCCGGAGGCTCACCTGCACACCCACATCTTTGGTGTTGGCCTTGCGCAGCCGCAGGCTCAGGCCGGGGTTCATATGGGAGAAAGCGGCCATGAGCTGGGCTCTCTTGTAAGGGTCCACGCAGCAGTTGGAGGCACTGGAGGGCATCAGCACCCTGGGCCTGGCCAGGAAAGTGGGGGGGAACACTGGTTTGCCTCCAGTGAGGTTGTCTGTGCTCAGAAAGTCCAGACTGGCCCAAACGCAGCATGTTCCCATAGCCCGGGTACAAGCTATAGGGAACACAGAAGACGTGCTCCATCTGACCACCTGGCGCCCAGGCGCAGAGCAATATCCTGAGGCAGTTTGTTTCAGGCCTTATTTTGTGTTCACCTTCATCAGCCCCCTTTTTCTCCAGGTTACGTTGATTCACGTTCTTCCAGAGCTTCTCCATTTATTTCAGATTCTGACGACTGCTGCTGCCTATTACCCAAATTGGAGGAGGGAAGGCGATATGCCTACCTAGAGAGGCCTAATTGCCACCTGATCCCTAATTGGGCTCTCTGCCTCTCTTCAATTCACTGCTCTTGCTCTTGAATCTTTTTCAAAGCTGTTTTTCATTTAACTTCTTCCTCACACACATGCTTTAATTAGCAATTCTAATTTATTCCTATGCATACACAGTCTTCAGTCATCGGACTCTTGGTGATCCTATGAACTGCAACCCACCAGGCCCCTCTGTCCATGGGATTCTCCAGGCAAGAATACTGGAGTGGGTTGCCATGCCCTTCTTCCCAACCCATGGATCGAACCCAGATCTCCTGCATTGCAGGCAGATTCTTTATCATTTAAGCTACCCGGGAAGCTCCAATTTATTCCTATACTGACTTACAATTTCAGAGACTGTGTTTTAAAAATAAAAAGATTGAATACGAGCAGCAAAATTTGAGCTGCTGCACTATTAGAGTGAGCATAAAGAATTCAGTATTCTGGCAGGACACATAAATATAAAAACCTGGTTCTGCAGCAGCAAGAAGCATAGTTATGGGGGTTGGGCGGGACAGTGTATTTAGTGAAAAATACATTTCAGAGTGTTGTATAACATGGCCAACAGTTCTCATTAGTCTACTCTAGTGAGAATTCTCCCCAAAAGGGGAAAAGAAGCAAATTGTTCTTAGAGGTTAAATGCAGGCTTGATCACAGGATAGTTAAGTATCTTAAGTAAAAGACTTGAACTGAAACTTGCATGCTGCATGCTAAATCGCTTCAGTAGTGTTCCACTCTTTGCAACCCCATGGACAGTAGCCCGCCAGGCTCCTCTGTCCACCTGGGCCTTGTTTACTAGACAACTTACTCAACTGAATGATTCAGTTTCCCCATTTGACAATACCAAAAAATTTATAAGATTACCATAAAGTTAAATGTAATATTACTTATAAAGCATAAAGAATAACTCACAGATGCTCATTAAGAGGTAGCTGTTATTGGCTAAAGATCACAGGCCTGGGTATCTGTGCTACTTAGACCTAGATGATCATAAGCTTTTGTATCTATGTGTATTGCAAAGGTGTCTACAGCCAAGGATAATGATCAAACTAAAATGACACCTCAGGTACCAAGTAAATGGAACGCTTTTTCGAATCCAAAGTCGCTTTCACTGTTCATTGGTCAGGAGCCTTTGGATAGTAGCAAGGCCTATGAGCCACTATCACCTTCAGAATCCAGTTGAAAGCTTTCTAGATCCTACAATAAACACCTGAATTAAGCCTTGTGCTAGCCATAGCCCATACTCTGTGAGTGAGACTGCTGTCTTCCAGGGCAGTTTCAAGAGCAAGTCAGGCACAAAACAGGTGCTTAGTATCCTAGGAGCGTCAAGGATACGTCAAGGATACTACGAAAGCCTGCAGGAGGAAGTATTATCCAAAACTACACGAGACTTGAGATAGGCTAGTCACAGAGGTTTTGAAATTCTGCTGCCCAACAGCAACACGCAGTCTATAACCAATGTCCTCTGGCTTCAAATCTCAGCCCCTTCCACTCTATAGGGAGCTTTCCGTTGGGCAAGAAGTCATCCGCACCGACTGACCACTGTGGGGTTTTCTAAGGTCTGCCTACTTTGGGCGACGCCCTCTTAGTAGAGAACAAAGACTTTTCACAGACCGCAGGCCGCGTCGGGGGCGGGGGCGGGGGCGGCCATCCAAACGAAAGACGGAGCGGAGAAGGGGGATGGCAGGGCGTATACACTGGGGCGTAGTCTCTCCAAACAGCGCGGCTTGGTACTCTGAAGCCTCGGAAGAAGAGAATGAGCATCCCGGCTCTTTCTTCTGCGACTCCGGACTGACACAAGGCTTAGCCCTGGCCACAAGCGGCAGCACTGACGGCGCGGTCAGAGTCTGATTCCGGTGGGCGTATACGCTGCGTGCTGCGTCATGACGTCATCGCGTGACATATCCCGAGAGCGGGCTTTTGGCGCGAGAATCTGAAGCCCGGTGGGCGGAGGTGCGGCTGCTGAAGTTTGCTGTTTGGGCCGGTGGGTCTCCGCGAAGGAGCCTAAGGGATCCAGTTTCTTATCTGAGTACCGGCGCGTTGTGTCAGCCTCCTCTGGCCAAAAAAATAAACCAGCTTCACCTCTGAAGGCGGTTAGTGTTGGCAGGGGTGGAGATGGGCAGCCTTCCGGGGTCTCAGGCGGCAGGAGCGCCTCCGGTGCTCGGGGGAGCCGAGCCTCCAGCCCTCACTGGTCCTTGCCCGTTCCGCACCGACGGGGGAAGGGACCAGCTCCTCGGCCGGAGGCTCCAGTCCCGCCCCTTCCCGGGGACTCCTTGGCCCAGCTTCGGGCGCCTCTCGGCCCACATGTCCCAGGCTGAAATTTCCTTCATTGGAATCACGATGAAGTTACTTTACCGGAATATTGCTGTTTTGGAAAATGTTTCATAGCCTGTGGCACATTGTATCTGCCTCGTCGCTTAGTCCCCAGATAGGTGCTGTGTTAACGAAAATTTACTGATTGGGAATAGTTTCCCGGTGTTTATCTAATAGCCCTCTGCTAACTGCGCAGCCACTGGCCACACGTGACTAGTTAATGAAGATAATAATTTAAAATTCTGTTCTTGAGCAGACTTGCCACAGTTGAGATGAGTCATGTGGCTAATGGCTGCTCTATTGGACTGCACAAATACGGAATACTTACTTCCCCGCGGTGATTCTTGTCTTAAACAATGTAGCTTCAGGCAAATTTACCGCTTCCGGTTTTACCTCAGACTCACTTAGCGAGGACTGCATCCGTGTGAAGTGTATTTTGGTGTTCTCTTTTGCAGACTCACCAAACTTTGAAGGAATAGTGTAGATAAAAATGCCGATTGGATGCAAAGAGAGGCCAACTTTTTTGACATTTTTAAGACGCGATGCAACAAAGCAGGTATTAACAGATTTTTATATGAATTGATCTTTTACATAGAGAAAAATGTTTTCAGAAAAATGTGTAATTATGCATGCTTATTGAAAAGAATCCAGTGCTTCACGTTTTTGTTTACACCATAAACTGTGCTTTATGAAGTCATAAATCAGAAAAGTAATCATTTACAGTTAACCAAATGATCGGTGTAGAACCTGTGGTGGATAAAGAGGAAACTGGCCCTTTGATGAGTAGAACTGTTGTTAAAGCAGAGACTTTCTAGCAAATCAGAAGCATCAGTAACATAATAGCAGAACTCCGTTCTCCTTACACTTAAAATGATTGAGGACTGAGAGCTTTTGTTTATGTAGGTTACCATGTTAGAAATTAAAACTAAGAACATTAATTTAATAACAAACATAAACTCATTGCATATTAACATGAATAATATGTTTATGAAAAATAACTTTTCCAGGAAAAATGTCAGGAGTGACATTAAAATTTTGCAGTTCTCTACTATCTGGCTCAATAGAAGGTAGCTGGATTCTTATGCTCATTCTCAAAGAATTGCATTTAATTCTTTACAATATGTTGTTTTGATAGAAGTACATGAAGAAAACCATACCTTACACAGAAAATGTATTTAGAAAAAGGAGTGTTTTTAACTGTTTTCACTTTATTGTGGGTAGTTTTCTTTGGTATTATACCAAACTTAAGTGGGAGTTTCTTAAAAGTTGCAATGTGGAATCTGAAACCATGTAATGAATTTTTGTACTCTTTTTACATTAAATTCAGTTAGTCTTTCTTGGCTCCTGAATAAATCTTTTACCCATGTTGCGACATAATCCATGGTTTGATTATTTGAAAAATACTGATGGTCTGAATTACACAAATATTCCAAATATTGACACATTCCATTAGACATTATTAAGAAATCACATTGGTTACTTCACTGATCTCATCAGAAAAGTCTTTTCAGGTTAAGAAGATGTCAAGCTCACAGAGAACAAAGTTCTAATTCTCATTTGAAAACTCACAGTTTACCTTTGGCGGCAAACTGTTGTTTTCCCTCCAGTAACAGGACATTTCAAGAAAATGTCCACCAATACCCAACTCAGAATAACTTAGTCATTCTTTATAGCAAAAATGGCTTTCCATGAAAAGTGCTAATTCAACTCACAAATCATCACATGAGTGCTTTTTCCAAATAACTTTTGTACTTCAGTATGCAGAAATGGTTTTATGTGTGCTTTCCATTTTGTCGCTAAGGACACTCTAAGTTAAACTTGCTTTTTGATTTTTGTAACAAGTTCATGGTGATGAAAAATAGAGTAACTCCTAGTATAGTTTGTGGCCACTGCCATGATTCAGGCAAAACTGTCACCAGTTTTACCCACCACTGCTGTAAATGTCAACATTGGGAAAAAGGCAAATGATGGCTAATATGAAGACACTTTTGACCTTACAGACCCCTTGAAACGGTCTTGGGGAACCTCCCCCAAGTGGTCCACAGGCCACATTTTGAGACCCACTACTTCAAGTATAGAACATAAGAGAAATTTTGTTCTCTAACAGAGAATCTATTCCACTTGATTTGTGAGTCCCTATGTCTTGTGTACCTATAGATTTGTCACAGGATTTATGTAGTGTTGTATCTGTGGGTTGCATTCTTATTGTGGATGATTTTTATTTCTGAATCGTGAATATAAAAGAAAACTTTAGAAGAGCTAATATAGCTAATAATCTTGTAAAAATTTCTGTTCTACCTTACTACAGATTCATAAAAGAACAGACTAATGAACTTGTTGAACTCATTATTGACCAAATAAGTATTACTACGTCTTTCTGACACAAACGTTACTTACCAGGGAAGCTTCAGTATTTACTTGTATAACAAATCATTGGTGTTAGCTTCTGCAAAAATCCTCCAATTAATAATATGTTAATTAGTGTGTCTTAAATGTAATTCACCAGAGAAGGCAATGGCAACCCACTCCAGTACTCCTGCCTGGAAAATCCCATGGACGGAGGGGCCTGCTAGGCTATAGTCCATGGGATCGCTAGGAGTTGAAGACTTAGCGACTTCACTTTCACTTTCATACATTGGAGAAGGAAATGGCAGCCCACTCCAGTGTTCTTGCCTGGAGAATCCCAGGGACGGAGGAGCCTGGTGGGCTGCCGTCTCTGGGGTTGCAGAGTCAGACACGATTGAAGCGACTTAGCAGCAGCAGCAAATGTAATTCACAGTCAAAATCTCAAGCATCCTTTTCTGTATCATAATCTTCACTGGCTCATGAGTTTTATTGTGTCACGATTTTTATTTTCCTTATAGATTTAGGACCAATAAGCCTTAATTGGTTTGAAGAACTTTCTTCAGAAGCTCCACTCTGTAATTCTGAACCTTCAGAAGAATTAGAATATAAAATCAGCAGTTACTGAAACAAACCCATTTAAAACACCACAAAGGAAACCTTATCATCAGTTGGCTTCAACTCCTTTAATATTCAAAGAGCAAAGTCTAACTCTGCCTCTGTACCAGTCTCCTTTAAAGGAATTACATAAATTCAGATTGGATTCAGGTGAGTAATGTGATCCTGTGCTAAAAATCCCAACTCTGTTGTTAACTATATCAGGCTGGTCAGATCTAGCTCTCTGGCCACTTTGCTCACCTGAAAAGTGGAAATGATTAAAATACTACCTAGGTTTATATTAAATAAAATAATGTAGGTCCTTGATAAATGTGCCTTTTGTCCTTCCTTTGATAAATATATCCTGCCCACTTGAGACTTGATAAATTATATCTTTTCTATATAGAAAAACCTAGGGCTTGTTTTGATGTTGAACTAAACTGTCAACAGTTTAGTTCAGTTTTTGCAGGCTGTCACAGAGGACAGAGTTTTTTTCTTTTTAACAATAGCTGTAATGTCTTTTGATTTGGTAGCACTTTCTCTGGCCTGCATGCCAGGTGTTTACAACTTATCATATAAGAAGATTATATATTTATCACTTGCTTGATTTAAGTAACATATTCTTTCTTTGGAGTATTACTCTAGTAAGAGGAGCTAACAGTATACAAATTATGTACAGTTTAAGGTTGAATGTGGTACATGTCAGAAGAAAAGTACAAAAAGTATAATGAGAATTAAGAAAGAAAGCATAAATAGTGTTGAGGGCAGTTAAGGGAATAATTCAATTGAATTAAACCTTGAAGAATAAGTGAGATTCAGAAATTTGAAGATGGAGTAGAGTGGCCATGTTCTAGGCATAGGAAGAACATGAGGAAGAATATGTAGTTTGTGAAGTTAATATCAGGTAATTCAGATTGGAGTGTTGTATGTTTGAAAAGGACTAGTAAATAACCTGAGGCTTAAAAAAAAAAAAAGCAGATCGGTGTCAGACATTGAATGCTAGGCTAAAGAAATTAAATTTATTTGATAAGTTGTTGAACAGAGAAAACAAATGTAAATTTAATCATGCTACTTCCTGCTTCAAACCTATGATTACCTCCTTTTGCCCTTATGATAAAATCCAGACTCTTTAATATGATCTACAAGGTCCTTTATAATTTGTTCTCTCATTAATGCTTTCCTCATCTTGCCATAATTTCCTTTTATACACTCTCAGTTTACCATTCAGTGATACTGAATTTTGGTTTTTTTGGAACTACAGGGAGGCCTGGCGTGCTGCAGTTCATGGGGTCACAATGAGTCGGACACGACTGAGCGACTGAATTGAACTGAACTGATGCTCTGTGGCTCTTTACATATTGTTACCACTGCCTAGTACTTACTTTTTAAGCTTTTGCCTAGCTAATTGACACTCATCTTTCAGATCTTGACTCATCTCTCTAGGAAGTATACTTCCTAGCTTCTAAGAAGTATTCTCTGTTTCACTTACTTAGCTCCTAGTAAAGGAATCTTACTTAAGCAATTGTCCTATGATAAGTGCTATGAAAGAGGAAACTCATGGTATTAGGAAGCGCACACATGAAAGGGAGTGTAGGTAATGGGCAAAGATTTTCTTACATGTTATTGCATACCTAATGGCATACATAGTAGGTGTTCAGTAAGTATTTGTAGAATAAATGAATATCTTGTTTAGAAAGCCTAAGGATTTGGCAGCTGTCTTTGGAGATGTGCTTTTCAAAATGTGATGCCAAGACCATTAGACTCTCCTGAAGTGCTGATTGAAAAAGACAATTCCAAGCATTTATCTGAATCTATTAAATTAAAATCTCTGGAAATAGAGGTTATGATAGTACATTTTAAACTAATTGGCGACTCATAGAAGACAAGACTGCAGGCAGGGAGATCAGTTGAGTTCAGTTACTCAGTTGTGTCCAACTCTTTGTGACCCCATGAATCGCAGCACGTCAGGCCTCCCTATCCATCACCAACTCCTGGAGTTAACTCAAACTCATGTCCATTGATTCGGTGATGCCATCCAGCCATCTCATCCTCGGTCGTCCCCCTTCTCCTCCTGCCCCTAGTCCCTCCCAGCATCACAGTCTTTTCCAATAAGTCAACTCTTCGCATGAGGTGGCCAAAGTATTGGAGTTTCAGCTTCAGCATCAGTCCTTCAAGTGAACACCCAGGACTGATATCAGTTAGCAGACATATATATAATGTTCCAGGTGATGGGAGGCAAGTGCCTGAGTTAGAATAATGGTCATGAAAATGGACATGGAAGGTAGAAATAGGGGACCCTGCAGTAACCTTAATACAGAGAATTCACAAGAAAGGATCAAATCATAGGTCCAGGGCATGACTGAGAACATAGTGGTGACATTCATAGAAATTGTAAGCTCTGGGGGAAAAGCCGGTTTGAGAGGGAAGAGGTTTGAAAGGATTGAAAAAAGGTAGGTTTGGACTGCAATTTTAGATAGTACTGGGATGTGAAGGTGGCAATGTCCTGAGAACTTTTGGGGAATATAAGTCTGAAGCTAAAGAAAGAATACAGGTGGAAGAGAAAGCTGTAGGAATCAACTCTGTTTGAAAAGTGAAAAAGTCATCACATCTGGTGAGAAAATTGATCATGATGAGGGCTAAGATAGAGCCTTAGGGAACATGAAACAAATGAAATGTGGAAATCATCCATTTGAGAAAGGGAATCATCAATTCAGCAAACATCCTGTGCTTACTTTGTGCCTAGTAGCTTGCTTGGCATTAAGGATACAAACATGAATAAGATGGCCTTTGACCTCTGGACCTCAGTCCTGTATAGGAGAAAATATACAAATAATGCTGGTTGGTGTATGTTATAATAGGAGCATGTACAAAGCACTGTGTTGTGGGCATAGCAAAGGAAACAGCCACCTGTCTTAGTGTGGTCAGGAGAAGCTCTGTAAAATGACGTATACTGAATCAACTGAACCTTGAAAGACATACCTAGAGTTGGTGCTTTATTTTCTAATTGTAATATGCTGGGATTGGTCTTTCTATAACCAGGGAAGGATAGGAATGAATTAATAAGGCTGTTGTGGACTCACAGCAGAAGCATTAACTTTTAAGCTTATAGTACAGTAATAATTCTGTTGACCAGTCTAAGACCTTTTGCTTTTAAGTTTACTTTAAATTCAGTATTGAAATGTAAGACTTAAGCTATTTTTCACCTACTTAGTTCACTTCTAATATCTAAAATATTTTTTTTAAATTATCCATTAAATTCCATGAGGAAGTTTGCTATTTCTTCTTCTCATAAGTCTTTCCTTTTGCATAAAATCACATGAGTTTATTTTAATTCCATCATTTTGCTTATTTATGAGATCCTCAAGTTATTTGAAAAATATTAGGATGTGAACTTTGTTTTGCCCGTTTTTTTTGTTTTTTTTTTTTTTTGCTTTTTATTTCTTACAGTTTCTATTCTTTTGTGTTTTCTTTTATTGCTGAGCCAGTTATCGATACCTTTTGTTAAATAAAATCCTATGTTTACATTAGGGTTCATTTTTTTGTATAGTTCTTTGAAGTTTGGCAAATGTGTAATGTCATATACTCACCATTACAGAATAGTTTCACTACCCTGAAAATCCCCTGTGTTCTACCTATTCACCCTTCCTTGCCCCTAGACCCCTGGAAACCACTGATCTTGAACCGTATTCAAAGTGTTTTATGCATTTATATACATAAATGTTGAATGGAGTCAGACATCCTTTGAGACATCACTTTTTGGAAAGGAATTCACTTCAGACTGAATTCCCCATATATTCTCCTTCCAGTATAGATGAGACTTGTTTTTAAATACTTCTATAGAATAAAAATTCACGATCCAGAACATATACATCCTCACTGCATTATTGTATGTTTCAGGAAAGGATATTGCCAACAGTAAACATAAAAGTTGTTGCAGGGTGAAGGCTAAAATTAATCAAGCAAATGATGTTATCAGCCCACCTCCAAATTCCTCTCTTAGTGAAAGGTATGATGAAGTGATTGTGTTAAAATAAAGGGAACATTTTCCTATATATGATTTTTTTAATAGAGATGAATCTAATCATCATTGTAATATCTTGCCTTAGAGCCTGGTAGAGGATCTTCTATTTTAAAATAATTTCCTTCTAGATTGAATCCTTGAATACAATAATTTTTACTTAGAAACAGTTACTCTGTTTTTCTTATAATATTTAATTCAGTTTTCCTGTGTATCTGTGGGTTTTTATGTAACAAAATAAATGATGAAAAGCAATGCCTTTGAAATATCCAGTTTAAAATAATTTGTATACTCTGAAATCTGTGCAGAGTTTGATTCACTTTATATAATTTGTAAATTCAAAATATACAGTTCCTAGCACCTAAAATTTGTGACTACTTTATACATTACTTTCAGTGGAGATTTTAAACATAACTTAGTGGTTACTTAATTCTTCATGAGATATTTCCTTTTTAAAAAGTAATCTAAGAATATTACAACCTAGTATAATTCTAATTGATATGACTGGGATTCCTTTTTTAAAATAAGATTAGTATTTTGTTTCTTTTGGTATTTTCATTCTCTTTGAATAATTGAGGGATTTGTTTTGTTTCCTTTTAGTCCTGTTGTTCTGCGATGTACACATGTAACACCACAAAGAGAAAAGTCGGGTATGATTAAAAACACGGCCTTTTATTTTTCATATACTTTTAATTCTAATAAATATAAAACTTAGTAGTTTTGTCTCTTGTTTTATCCCCAGTGGTATGTGGAAGTTTATTTCATACACCAAAGCTCATAAAGGTAAATAGTTTATTTTTACTGTGTAGTACTATGTAGTAATTGAGAATTTGACAATGCTGTTGTAATTTTGCCCTGAGTCTTACAGTTATGTACCTACTGACTCACATAGGCATTCGATAAGTGATACATGAAAAAAAATAAGTGAATAGAAAAATTCTCAAGCATCTGTTCACTTCTATGAAATAAACGATTTTCCTTATCTCCAGGGTCCGACACCGAAACGTATTTCTGAAAGTTTAGGAGCTGAGGTGGATCCTGATATGTCTTGGTCAAGTTCTTTGGCCACACCACCAACACTTAGTTCTACTGTGCTCATAGGTAATACCCGTGAATGTATATTATATAAGACAGTGTTGATAAATTATCACCTGTAATGCTTCTGTTAAAAAATTATATGAAAAGATAATTAGTAACCAGATTAGAAAATCTGTCTTCATTAGGTATGTCACTATTTCAGAATAATTTTATTCTATGTAGTATTGATTGAGATAAATCTCAAGTGAATCAAATAGTATTTTGCTATGCTTAGTCACTCAGTTGTGTCCAACTCTTTGAAACATCATGGACTGTAGTCCACCAGGCACCTCCGTCCATGGGGATTCTCCAGGCAAGAATACTGGAGTGGTTTGCCATGTTCCCAACCCAGGAATCGAACCCAGGTCTCCTGCCTTGCAGGTGGATTCTTTCCATTTGAGCCACCAGGGAAGCAAATAGTATTTTAGAGGCATCAAATTAATCTATATACAAACCAGGATTTTTTTTTACTTTAGCAAAACTACCATTACATTTTGATTCCTCTTTAGTTGGGCATTTAACTGTCTTCTTTTCTTGCTTAGATGAAATAATATAGGTTAAAGCATGTTGAAAAGTAAGAAGTATTTAACATGATATACCTTTCAACTGTATTATCTAAATATACTAAAATCTACAAGCTTTAGCTTTTAAATCATGATTTCACAACTTAATCTGATTCTCTAAGCCTTTGTGGACAGTATTATCTTCAAGTTAGAATCATCAAACTATAGTTTCTTACCAGCTTATCAGTGGTACTAAAGAAATGTGAATATAACTTATCCACTGTGTTGACTGATCTCTCTAAATTACTATACTTGGATTAATTCATTTTGCTTTAAATGTGTTATTTAACCCAACAATGCATGTTTCTTTTGAGGTCTAACTGAAAAAATACAGAAGTTTTACATTAATTTTAGTATGTGATGTATAATACAGGATAGGTAAATTGAACTCTTTTTTACAGTCCAAGATGAGGAAGCATCTGCAGCTGTGTTTCCTAGTGATACTACTACTGTAAGTAAATATGACAAAGTGATTAAACTGTTGTGGTTGCTTTGAATGCCTTGAGAAATTATTTATCTTGAATTTTTCATTCTTTAATTTATGATTTTATAAGCCTTTAGGAATGTCTCTAAACCTGTTTCTATATGTGATTTTCTTTGACTTCCTATGAAAATCTACTGTCTCTCTGTTTAAGAATAAGTTGAACTGAGAATTTCTATACTAGTGATTTTTAAAATATAACTTTTGCAGATTTTGAAAACATATTTTTCTAACCATGATGAAAGTCTGAAAAATAATAAGTTTATCCCTTCTGGGCCAGACAGTGACAACAAAAATCAAACAGAAGCTGAAAGTCATGGTAAGCCCTTCTGTTTAATTGAATGACTGTTCTTAACTGACATCATTGAAATAATTGCTCATCTTTTCTTAAAGAGAAAAAACATTACTTCTCCTTTCTTTATTACTGAAGGTATTGAGAATAGAAACTAACTTCATTTAGATTAAAATGTTTAAACATCATGCTAGGATAATACTATTCAAATACACTATTGTGACCCCAAAACAAAACCCATAACTCAAAACTTAGAGATGCACAATAAGACTTAAAATTAACAAAATGTTAAGACCTTATCTCTAATTAGAAAGTAAGCATGGTTGCAGATACACCAAAAGTTACTCAATCAGGTTATTGGAATGTTCCATATTCTTCAGTTAAGTTCAGTTTAGTCGCTAAGTTGTGTCCAACTCTTCGTGACAGTGTGGACTGCAGCATGACAGACTTCCCTGTCCATCACCAACTCCTGGAGCTTACTCAAACTCATGTCCATCAAGTCTGTGATGCCATCCAGCCATCTCATCCTCTGTCGTCCTCTTCTCCTGCCTTCAATCTTTCCCATCATCAGGGTCTTTTCCAGTGAGTCAGTTCTTCGCATCAGGTGGCCAGAGGGTTGGAATTTGAGCTTCAACATCAGTCCTTGGAATGAATATTCAGGACTGATTTTCTTTAAGATTGACCAGTTTGATCTCCTTGCAGTCCAAGGGACTCTCAAGAGTCTTCTCCAACACCACAGTTCAAAAGCATCAATTCTTCTGCGCTCAACCTTTCTTCATAGTCCAACTCTCACATCCATACATAACCACTGGAAAAATGATAGCTTTGACTAAATGGACTTTTGTGAGCCAAGTAATGTCTCTGCTTTTTAATATGCTGTCTAGGTTTGTCATAGCTTTTCTTCCAAGGAGCAACCATCTGCAGTGATTCTGGAGCCCAAGAAAATAAACTCTATCACTGTTTCCTCATCTATTTGCCATGAAGTGATGGGACTGGATGCCATGTTCTTAGTTTTTTGAATGTTTAGTTTTAAGCCAACTTTTTCACTCTCCCCTTTCACTTTCATCAAGAGGCTCTTTAGTTCTTATCTTTCTGCCATAAGGATGGTATCATCTGCGTATCTGAGGTTATTTATACTTTTCTCAGCAATCTTGATTCCAGCTTGTGCTTCATTCATTCTGGCATTTTGCATGATGTACTCTGCATATAAGTTAAATAAGCAAAGTGGCAGTATACAGCCTTGATGTACTCCTTTCCCAATTTGGGACCAATCCGTTGTTCCATGTCGTTACTGTTGCTTCTTGACCTGCATAGAGATTTCTCAGAGGTGGGTAAGGTGGTCTGGTATTCCCGTTTCTTTCAGAATTTTCCATAGTTTGTCGTGATCCACATAGTCAAAGACTTTGGCATAGTCAATAAAGCAGAAGTAGATGTTTTTCTGGAATTCTCTTGCTTTTTCGATGATCCAGTGGATGCTGGCAATTTGTTCACTGGTTCCTCTGCCTTTTCTAAATCCAGCTTGAACATCTGGAAGTTCTTGGTTCATGAACTATTGAAACCTGGCTTGGAGAATTTTGAGCATTACTTTGCTAACATGTGAGATGAGTGCAATTGTGCGGTAGTTTGAACATTCTTTGGCATTGCCTTTCTTTGGGATTGGAATGAAAACTGGTCCATTCCAGTCCTGTGGCCACTGCTGAGTTACCCATACTTGCTTGCATATTGAGTGTAGCAATTAAAAGCATGATCTTTCAGGATTTGAAATAGCTCAGCTATAATTCCATTACCTCCACTTTCTGTGTTCATAGTGATGCTTCGTTAGAACCACTTGACTTCTCACTTCAAGATGTGTGGCTCTAGGTGAATGGTCATACCATGGTGGTTATCTGGGTCATTAAGATCTTTTTTGTATAGTTCTTCTGTGTATTGTTGCCACCTCTTCTTATTATCTTCTGTTTCTGTTAGGTCCATACCATTTCTGTCCTTTATTGTGCCCATCTTTGCATGAAATACTCCCTTGGTAGGAGTAGGCCATCACTGAGGAAGGCCTTCTTATCTCTCCTTGCTGTTCTTTGGAACTCTGCATTCAAATCGGTTTATCTTTCCTTTTCTTATTTGCCTTTAGCTTCTCTTCTTTTCTCAGATTTGTAAGGCCTCCTCAGACAACCATTTTGCCTTCTTGCATTTCCTTTTCTTGGGGATAGTCTTGATCACTGCATGTTCTTAGTATGTGTGTATAACTGTATAAATGTGTAGGATTGGGTATCGTGTGTGTGTGTGTGTTTGTATAAAATCAGATTTTACTGTTGGTTGTAGGGCCACAAAATTAATTTGGAACTTACAGTTTGATAAATTTTAATATTAAATTGTGTTTATCTAGTAAAATTGAGTAAACTTTATTGTATAGACCTGGTAAAGAAAGGTTATTAGAGATTGAGTGTGAATAAAAGGCTGTGAGTACACTGGAATCAGTCTTGACCAGAAGAACAGGGCATGGTTGGTGTATCCCTACCCAAAACATAGCTAGCATTCAGGATAACTTCAAATGCTAAATTATGCATTATTTAGTTTTTACTGTTTCTATGAAAAAGGTTTGAGGGTAATATAAATTATATGGTTGTGTTATAAAATGTTATTAGTAATATTTACATTTTAAATTTTAACAGGATTGGAGAAAATGTTAGAGGATTCATTTGGTAAAGTAAGTAGCTGCAAAGACCATTTTGAAAAGTCACTGCCAAATGTCCTAGAAGATGAAGTACATGAAACAGTTGCAGGTATCTCTGAAGAAGATAGTTTGCCAGTGTGTGTTTATAAATACAAAACAAAAAAGCTACAAAAAATGAAAACTGGCAAGACTAGGAAAAATATTTTCCATGAAACAAAAACAGATGAATGTGAAGAAGCTAAAAAGGAAATGACAGAAAGTAAACATTCATTTGTATCTGAAACAGAACCAAATGACAGTGATCCATTAGATTCAAATGTAATAAATCAAAAGCCCATTGGGAATGGAACTGACATACTCTGCAGGGAAGTTGTACCATCTTCAGTCTCTGAATGGTCTCAGCTCACGCTCTCAGGTCTAAATGGAACCCAGGTGGAGAAAACGTCTCTACTACATATTTCTTCTTGTGACCAAACTAATTCAGAAGAAGACTTCATAGGCACAGAGAAAGAGTGTACCAACTTCATTACTTTAGAAAATTCTTTGCCACATATTTCAAGCGTATCAAAAACAGTGAAGATATTAAATAAGGAAACAGTGGTAAACAAGACAGATGAAGGGCAATGTCTTGAATCTCATGAAGATCCCACTACTGTGGGACAGCAAACACTAACTGACTCTTCTCCACTTAAGGGCATCAAAAAATCTATCTTTAGGATAAGAGAATCTCCTGAAAAGATACTTAGAGAAGATTTCTCAAATAATGTGACTGATTCAAACTTGAAAGAAGAACCAGAAGACTCTAAAAGTGAATCAGAAATACAAACTATTTACTCACAGAAAGAGGATTCTGTATGTTCAAGTTCAGGGCATAATGAGAGCTGGCCAACCACTACCAAACACACTTCAGAAGCTTTGAAGAGCACAGGTTTAATATCCACTTTGAAAAAGAAAACAAAAAAGTTTATTTATGTTATAAATGATCAAACAACTTACCAAGAACTGAAAATACAGAAAGACCAAGAATCAGAACTAACTAATTCTTCAGCCCAGTTTGAAGCAAAGCCTTTGGAGGCACCACATACATTTACAAATGTTGATTCAGGTACATCTTTATGTGTATGTAAATAGTGTACATAGTTTTATGGATGGTGATAAATTTCTCATTTGAACACATGTATCTTTCTTTAACCTTTTTAAAAACATACTGGTTACTTTCATTCTATAATTTTGGGGGTCTTCATTTTTTAAAAAAATCTATATATTCCATATCAGACATTGTTGTTTAGGCCTTTGATTACTAGTGTTCAGAATCATTCCATTCAAACTTGTTGGATCAATCTGCATAGTGTGTGTGTATACACACACACACACACACATATATATATGTATAGATATAAAATCATAACTCTTGAGACAGCATATGATTGATAAACACCAAGAACTTGGCTACTTATTGCCTGCTTTAATTTTCAGTATTTGTTATATGCAAGTTGGACAGTTCTATAAATATGTTGTGCTATTTAATATGTATTTTCTCTAAAGCATGTAGAAAATAGAAAAGAAAATTGTTAGCTAACTTTAATGTAAGGCAGTCATAAAATAGTGACATTTTTGTTGTTACACAATTTTCTTAAATATTTAGAAGTTGCTTAGAAGTGAAGTGAAGTCGCTCAGTTGTGTCTGACTCTTTGCGATCCCATGGGCTGTAGCCTACCAGGCTCCTCTGTCTATGGGATTTTCCAGGTAATAGTCCTGGAGTGGATTGCCATTTCCTTCTCCAGGGGATCTTCCCAACCCAGGGTTCGAACCCAGGTCTTTAGAGTTAATACTAAATCTCGGTGTCAGGAGTGTGCATAGTAAAAGCCATTTTTATTTGAGCAAAAGTTTATTTATCAGTAGCTATTATGTGTGTTCAATCTCTGGGTTGAGAAGATCCCCTGGAGAAAGAAAATTCCATGGAATTTTCTTTGTAGCCTGGTGGCTATAGTCCCTTTAGTTGCACAAAATCAGACATGACTTACTGTATGTTAAAAGGTGATTTTACCTCCCTCTGAGAATATTTGAGTAGGTGATAGTATTTTAATGAACAATGGGCTTGGTGGAACTGGAGTACAAAACTGTTTGAGATTTAGGTTAATTTCAGAGGAAAATGTATATATCAGAGATAAAACCAATAAAACAGTGGTTAGTGAATAAATAAAATGAGGCTAATAATTTTGACTTGTTAATAGATTCAGAAAGTCAATAAAATTAACTAAATATTTGCATATATAATTGAAATTAAGTAATATTTCAGGCCCTTCATGTGTAGCACCTGTTTTTAAAGTTTATTTTTTGTTTTTCTTCAATGTGAAAGACTGAACCAAAGGAAATGGTTACTTTTTAGTTCCTTTTTGTTACCTTGATTTTCTAACTCCTATTACATCAATATTAGCAAAGAATTTTTTTCTAATGTTATTTTCTAACAAAAACACTTTGAATTTTACTTATGGTAGCTAGCTACATACTAATTTTAATTGACTTGATAAATATTATTAAAAAATACCAGGTCCTCTGTATCTTTAGTTGGGAAATGTAGTAATTTCAAAATAGAGAATATTTAGAATTCTTTCCTTTAAACTTGACATTCACTTCTTGCTTTTCATGTAATTCTTATTTTAGACACTGTCTTTTTAGACACTATCTTTAAAATATTTAGTGAATGTGATTGATGATACTTGAATTTTATCTTGTCACTTTGTGTCTTCATGCTTAGGTTCACTGCATTCTTCTATCCAAAAAACTGTTCACAGAATGATTCTGAAGAACCAACTTTGTCTTTAACCAGCTCTTTTGGGACAGTTCTGAGAAAATGTTTTAATAATGAAAGCAGTTCCTCTAATAATAAAAAAATATCTCAGAATCTTTATTGTAAAGAAACAAACAGTAATAAAGAAAAATGGCAGTCATTTATAACCACAGAAACTGATTATGTGTCATGCTTGCAGGACAAGCATTGTGAAGATAATCCAAAAAGCCAAGGTGTTTCAGATATAAAGGAAAAAGTCTTGCCTATAGTATATCGCCCTGAACTGCCACATTCAGAGGAATGTAGTGATACTATCTTCCAATCCCAGGGAAGTTTTTTTACATGACCACGATAATACCACCATTTTAACTCCTAGCTCCAAGGATCTTCTGTCAAATCCAGTTGTGATTTCTAGAGGAAAACAATCATATAAAATGTCAGAGAAAATAAAATGTAAGAATTGTGAAGCAGGTTTTGAATTAACTAAATATATTTCCATGGAAGAGAATCAAGAAACATGTGTTTTAAATGAAAATTCTAAGAAACCTGAGATGTTGTCACCTGAAAAATATATAATAGGAGCATCACCTTCTGTGAAAGTACAATGCTACCAAAATATGAATCTCACAGTCATCCATAAAGACAAGGAAGAAACTACTTTAATTTCAAAAGAACTGTCAACCCAAACTCTGAAGAGCTTTCCCCAGACAATGAAAATAATTATATCTTTCAAACAACTAGTGAAAGGAATATTCCTATTTTAGGAAACATTAAGGAAGTTCATGAGGTAGACCTCAGTTGTTTAAGAGAACCTGTTCTCAAGAACTCTGTCATAGCAACAAGTACAGATATGGATGGCGGACAAACAGCCAAAGCGTCCATTACAAAAGATTCTGTCTTATCAAATGTAGTCCATGGTCTTATAGAGAAGAATAGAAATAGCATAAAGCAACAACCAAAGGTGACTTTAGGTCAAGATTCAAAGCCAGATGTGTCCCTAGATACAGATACGAAATCCAACAGAAATAACTTCTGCAGGGACAAATGGGCAGGACTCTCAGATTTGACTTCAAGTCCCAGTTTTGGAAATGGCTTCAGAACAGCTTCTAATAAAGAAATAAAATTCTCTGAACACAACATTAAGAAAAGCAAAATGCTCTTCAAGGATATTGAAGAACATCCTGCTAGCTTAGCTTGGGTTGAAATTGTAAAATCATTAGAAAATCAAAGGAAAGGAGGCCGACCTCATGATCATGATTCACAGTCAATTGATAGAGTGTGTGGGTATGTGCAGAGTGGTGCAGTTGTTTCTGATGGTGAAAACAGTCACACAACTCCTCCAGTTTTATCTTTAAAGCAAGACTTCAGTTCAAACCATAATTTAACACCCAGCCAGAAGGCAGAAATTACAGAACTTTCTACAATATTGGAAGAATCAGGAAGTCAGTTTGAATTTACACAGTTCAGAAAACCAAGCCACATATTACAGAGTAATCCATTTGAAATGCCTAAAACCCAGATGACTGTCTTGAATACCACTTCTGAGGAGCAGAAAGATGTTGATCTTCGTCACACAGGCAGTGCCCCATCTCTCAGTCATGTAGATAGCAGCAAGAAATGTGAAGGTTTAGTTGGACATGAGCAAAAGTTGGTCTGCTTGTCAACAACCAACTGTAACAAAAGTGTTTCTGGTTCTTTAGCAGATAAAAGTGAAGAGGAGTTTAAGGGCTTTTATTCAGCTCGTGGCACAAAATTGAATGTTTCTAATGAAGCATTGCAGAAAGCCATGAAACTGTTCAGTGACATTGAGAAAGTTCGTGAGAAAACTCCTGCAGAAGTAGATCCAGGAAGTTTCTCTTCAAATCAGTGTAACGATTCTGATGTTTCTATGTTTAAGGTAGAAAATTATAGTAATGATAAAAATTTAAGTGAGGAAAATAATAAATGCCAACTGATACTACAAAGTAACTTTGAAATGACCACCCGCATTTTTGTCAAAGAAAATACTGAAGATTTCAAGAGAAATACTGAAAACAAAGATAACAAATGTACTGGTTTTGTTTATAATTTAGCGGAATCTGATGGCTGTGCTTCAAGTAAAAATGATACAGTTTATGTTCATAAAGACGAAAGTGGCTTACCATATACTGATCAGTACAACATACATCTGAAATTACCTCATCACTTTATGAAGGAGGAAAACATTCCAGCTAAAGAAGGTTTGTCAGATTTAACTTGTTTGGAAGTTATGAAAGCTGAAGAAACATTTAATAAGTCAAATAAAAAGGAGCCAATTGCTAATAAGATGAGGCAAAATATAAAAGATTTTGGTGTTTTTGATTTGTCCTTTTGGACTGCAAGTGGGAAAAACATAAGGGTTTCTAAGGAGTCTTTAAATAAAGTTGTTAATTTCTTTGATGAAAAATGTACAGAAAAAGAATTGAATAATTTTTCAGATTCCTCAAATTCTGAATTACTTTCTGACATAAATATCAACAAAATAGACATTTCAAGTCATGAGGAAACCAATACGTTCAAAAACAAAATGTTGAAAGAAAGCAGCCCAGCTGGTATTGAAAATCAAATACTGACACTCCAGCAAAGAGAAAAATGTGAACTCAGAAAGATCAAAGAACCAACCACATTGGATTTCCATACAGCTAGTGGGAAAAAAGTAAAAATTGCCAAAGAATCTTTGGACAAAGTGAAAAATCTTTTTGATGAAACAAAGCAAGACAATAGTGAAGTGACTGATTTTACCCATCAGGAGGCAAAGATGCTAAAGGACAGAGAGGTTTGTAAAGAAGGGCTTGACTTAGTATGTGAGATAGTTAAAGTAACTGCCCCAAAGCATGAAGAGATGCAGAATTCTCTAGAGGAGAAAAAGCTTGCTTCTGAGGAGACTGCCATGCCACCCAGGTTCTTAAGTGATCATTTACACAGACAAACTGAAAATCTCCACACATCACATAGTATCTCTCTGAAAGTTAAAGTACATGAAAATATGGAAGAAGAAAGAGCAGAAAGTCCTATAACTTGTTACACAAACCATTCCACTTGTTCAGCCGTTGAAAACTCAGCTTTAGCGTTTTACACAGGACATGGTAGAAAAATTTCTGTGAGTCAGGCTTCATTACTTGAAGCTCAGAAATGGCTTAGAGAAGGAGAATTGAATGATCAACCAGAAAAAACAAATTCCTCCAGAATTCTATGTTTAAAGGAATATACTGGGGATTATGTACGAAATCCTTCATGTGGAAACAGTTCAAACAGTATCATAACTGAAAATGACAAAAGCCTCTCTGAAAAGCAAGATTCAACTTCCTTAAACAACAGCATGCCTAACAGCTGTTCTTATCATTCTGATTTGTGTCATTCCAGTGAGGGATTTAATAAATCAGAGTATCTCTCAAAAAATAAAATTGATAATTCTGGTATTGAGCCAGTAGTAAAGAATGTCAAAGATAGGAAAAACACTAGTTTTTCTGAAGAAGCAAACATAAACCCACAAGCTTTAGACAAAGATGGTTGTGTTCTGAAACTTGTGACTAAGTTTTCACTATGCAAAACTAAAAGACAGCTGTTGAAGCGGCCTTATCTAATTCAAATAATTGTGAGACCGAACCACCTGCATACAGTACAGCAAGTGATCAAATAGCCTTTGTTTCATGTGAAACAATAGTCGGAGAGAGGTTTACAGACAGCTGCAGGAACATATATATTAAGCAAAACACTGAGACTAAATCAGGCACTGACCAAACGAAAACTCTGACAGATTCTCATAAGGCATTGGGTGACTCAGAGGATGTTATTTTCCCTAACTCTCCAGATAATGAAGAACATAATATGCATTCACATGATGTTTCTCCTGACATTCAAAGTGAACCGATTTTACAACATGACCAAAGTATTTCTGGATTGGAGAAAGTTTCTGAAATACCACTTTGTCATGTTGATTTGAAAAATTCTGATAGATGTAAATTTAACATGGGAAAGCATCCCAGGTCTGTCTCTTCTATGAATGCTTGTGGGATTTTTAACACAGCAAGTGGAAATCTGTCCAAGTGTCAGATTCTGCATTACAAAAAGCAAGACAGGTATTTTCTAAGTCAGAAGACAGTGCCAAGCAACTCTTTTCCACAGTGTCATTTGAAAGTAATGAGCATTCAGACATATTCACAAGAAAAGAAAATACTATGACACATAACCCCCCAAATTTACTATCATCTGCTTTCTCTGGATTTAGTACAGCAAGTGGAAAACACGTTCCAGTTTCTGAGAGTGCCTTATGCAAAGTTAAGGGAATGTTTGAAGAATTCAATTTAATTGGAACTGAATATAGTCTCCAGCACTCACCTATCTCTAGGCAAGATGTATCAAAGATACTTCCTATCTCTTGTACTGATAAAAGAACCCCAGAACACTCTGTAAGCTCCATAATGGAAAAAGCCTACAATAAAGAATTTAAATTATCAAACAACTACATTGAAAGTGCTTCTTCAGAAAATAATCACTATGTTAAAGTTTCTTCATATCGCTCTGAATTTAAGCAAGACCAACAACAGTCAGTATTAGGAACCAGAGTATCACACATTGACAACATTCAGCTTTTGGGGAAAAAGCGAACTTTGCCTAAAAATATTAAAAGGAAATTGGGAAAACTGAAACTTTTCGTGATCTTCTTGTGAAAACAAATACAGAAATTTGTTCTACTGACTCCAAAGACCCAGAGAACTATTTTGAAACAGAAGCAGTGGAGATTGCCAAAGCTTTTATGGAAGATGGTGAGCTGACAGATTCTGAATTTCTAAGTCATGCGAAACACTCTCCTTTAACATGCCAAAAAAATGAGGAAACAGTTTTGTCAAATTCAAGAATAGAAAAAGAAAAGGAGATGCACTTGTCACAGTTGGTAAGTGTCTATTTTTGCCTTTTGGTCTCCCAGTTGCTTTTTAAATTGTTAAGTCCTTAATAATTCTGGTATGATGCTGCTGCTAAGTCGCTTCAGTCATGTCCGACTCTGTGCGACCCCACAAAAGGCAGCCCACCAGGCTCCCCTGTCCCTGGGAGTCCCAGGCAAAAATACTGGAGTGGGTTACCATTTCCTTCTCCAATGTATGAAAGTGAAAAGTGAAAGTGAAGTCACTCAGTCGTGTCTGACTTTTTGCGACCCCATGGACTGCAGCCTACCAGGCTCCCATCTGTCCTTGGGGTTTTCCAAGCAAGAGTACTGGAGTGGGTTGCCATTGCCTTCTCCCTCTGGTATGCTAGCTTGTAACAGTTAGGAAATCTTGTAACAGTTAGGAAATTATACACTAAGTACATTTTTCAGACTTGTGTGTGTAGTTTGGTTTCGTTCTTGATATATCTGAGTCTGTGTACCAGGAAGTCACTGGTTGAGTCATGTTTATATACATACACAAAGAGATGGGGAGAGAGACAAAGTTTCAGACTCTGGCTATTAAGAACTTTAAAAGCTGGTTTCTGACTATAGATGTTGGTTAGCTTGCCTTTTTTTTTTTTTCCACCTAGCAGGGGTTCTAAGATAAGTTTGTTTTTAGTAAATAGTATTCTGATCTTGATGCCATTTGGACTACATTCTGACTTCTCTTTTAAGTATAGTATATTTAACAACTCAGTTCAATTATGAGATTAATTGGATGTTTGATTTTTTTCTTCTTTTCTGTTAGTATCTTTGACTAGGAGTAATCTTAAATAATTAAATCTGTTGATTAGTTACAATTAAAGTAAATGCCAAAAGTAACTCTCCAGTTTTTAAGTGAATGATCTGAAGCACGTCAATCCTGTTTAAAAACTCTAGACTCATAGAGCAGTTGAGTTTCGCAAGTCTTCTTGTTCAGGCCCTTCACATTATAGAGAAAAACACTGAAGATGGTTAGAGGAAAACACTGAAGGTGGTTAGAGAAATACACTGAAGATGGTCAGTTCATTCTTATACTTGGTACATTTTTACCCTTAAGTCATCCTGGTGGATACAGACTTCCTTAATCAGCTATTATCCATGCCACATTCTATACCAAGTTCATGTTACAGGCAGAGTAGTAAGTTTACAATACTTAGCTTATTGTTGCTGTTCTCTAGTGCAAAATTCTGAGATGCAAATGCTAAAGATATTCATAATTCTTTTATAGAAAATAATGTCTTTATAGGATCCTGTTTTGTTCATGTGTGCACTAACGTAGGTTGACCTTATGCCTAGGAATAACAACTCAGGTTTCTACTAAGTGTTCTCAATAACATATTGTTTCATTTCCCTTACTATTGTTAGATATAAATATATATAGCTTAATCAGCTTCTGGAGAGAGGCATGGCAATCCACTCCAGTATTCTTGCCTGGAGAATCCCCATGGACAAAGAAGCCTAGCAGGGTACAGTCCGTGGGGTTGCAAAGAGTCCGACATGACTGAGCAACTAGGCACTATCACCTTCTGGTTACTTTATAGTACAGGTTCTTGTCAAACAATTAAATCACTTTATAATCGAACATTTGATAAAGCCTTACAAGGACATTTTTACTTATTAAATCCTTCAAGTTCACTTCCTTTAATAAATCAAAAAACATCTAAAAACAAAGAATCAGCACTTCCTGGTGGTGTAGTGGCTAAGATTCCACGCTCCCAGTGCACGGGGCCTGGGTTCAGTCCCTGGTGGAGGAACTAGATCCCACATGCTTCAACTAAGACCCAAGACAGCCAAATAAGCAAAATAAATATATATATTTTAAAAGGTATCTGTTAACACATTATCTCAGTATGGCATGGAAATTCATAACTTCAGTTATGGCTTAAGTTTATTCTAAGCCTTTGAAGAGTTTTTAAATAAATACGTATTACTTTTGCCAGTACTATAATTTTGGTAATTTAAAATCTTTTCTCCTACCCACTGACTCTAGTTCAGGGACCTATATAATAAATTCCTTCTTGAGTGTAATGAAAAAAAAGTTTATTTGAAGAAGTTTTTTGTTTGTCCTTATTGCCAATATGCTTGGAGTTACATTAAGTGGCAGTTTAATAAAAAAAAAAAAAGATTATCTGTGATATCTGGTACATCTGTTTATCCCTGGACCCAATTAAAAAGTAGTATTTTAAATGGTCAAAAAGTAATTTAAATTGACATCGAAAAATTAGTTACAAAAATCACTTACAAAATAGAATGTTCACTATTTAAATTATAATTATTTTCTATTTTTTACTTAACACATGGTAAGAGCCAGTACTTTAATTTTAAAAAATGGACTATGGCTTTTGAAATATAAAACTGATGTTATTTGCTTTAAAAACATGTATGGGAATTTCTTTCTAGGAGAACCCCCAATCAAACGAAACTTGTTAAATGAATTTGACAGGTTAATAGAAAATCAAGGAAAATCCTTAAAGGCTTCAAAAAGCACTCCAGATGGTAAAATATGCTTTTTAATGTGTATCTTTTCTCCTTCTCTAATTACTGTACTTAATATTCTTAAAGTTGTTTTTCTCATCTCTTTTGGGTATATGGATAATTGGGCAAGACTTTACAGTGTGGTTATTTAAAACTTCTATCTTGCTTTATTTGTTATGTGAGCCTTTTCTTCATACTACCAGGTATAATGTGGAGGTTTTCCATAATTGAGAAATGTGAAATGATACTCAAGGAGTTTTAAAATAAAAAGCTGGACTCTAAAATCCAGTTGATATCATAATATTTACCAGAATCGATTATTTAATTGGAGATTGAAAAATAGTGACTTTAAAATTCTGTTATTTTTATACATTTATTAGCTGGGATTCTTCAGCAAGGAAGGGCTTTCACTTAACTGGGGATTATCTATATAGTTCTTCCTAAAAAGGCAGGATAAATATTGAATACTTTCTCTTCACTCACCAATTTTCAGAGTAAAGAGTGGTTGGTATAATAATCACTACTAAGGACAGTAAAGGAATTTTTTTCTTTTCTTTTAGATACAGTTGATTTCTTAGATTCCTATTTATAATATGGATATAAAGTTTAAAAGAACACATTATAGATAATGTATTTCTTTATAAAAGGTAACTTTTTGATGCTCAAATCATTTCAAATTTGTAAGTAGTGACTTCTTCAAGTATTTCTTAAGAGTTTTTGTTTTTAATATGCTTTAATTAACCTTTGAACACTTTCTTGCTTTGTATTATCACAGAAAGATTTCTAGGAAGTCATTGTAATTCTTCACCCCAGTTTTAGAGTCCTTAGAATTTCCAGAGATCCTTTCAGTGGTTAATACTTTTTAAAAAATAAGATTTGAGTGCTAACTACACTCAGAGCTGCTGGTGTTATTATTTTTTTAATGTTGTATTCTTGGTTCTAATAACATTAACATATTTACTTATTTGCTTTATTATCCAGCCAAAATTCTCAAACTTTTGCTCTCAAAATCTCTTTATACTCTTAAAAATTATTGAGGAGTCTCAAGAGCATTTGATTATGTAGATTATTTCTGTTTCTATTCATCATAGTCAACATTAAAATTGAAAAATTTTAGTATTTATAAATATTAAATATTATACTTAAGTCATTTTGAAAATATTAGTTCAGAGTTATGCAGGTCTTCCAACATTGACACATTATTCAATCTTAATTAGTTTTGTTAATGTCACCACTGATCTAATCTAAAAATTTAGTATTGGGAAATTGTCAAGGTAACAGCCAGATATAAGCATTCCAAAATTGTCATTTTGTTTAAAAGCTTGAACTTTACAATAGTTCATTTCGCAGCAAATACTCACTTGTTTTTTTGTAGTGATGAGCTCATTTCATTCATTTTGAAGAAGTATTTGCTGAATACCCAACTCTGAATAAATGGTTTGTTGGTTATGCTTTCAAGTAAAAATGGAATTCTTTGGGAGAAAGTTGATTAGTGCAGTTGACATAAAGTGCATTCCTTTAGACAATTCTCACGCTAAAGTATGCAGCAGGACATACCAGCAATGCCAGTGTCAACACAGTGAGAAATATATATATATAACTACAACTACTACTACTTATTATTAATCACAATTATTATTAAGGTCATTTGACAGCTTGGATCCCCTCTAAGGGTTGTGGGTATTCCCTTCCAGTGTTCCATGGATCACTCTGAGAATCACTGTCTTATAGTATATGTATAATAGCTTCAAGTTTACAGTACCACTGTTACTATTCATAAACTACTAAGGGAGATTTAAGAATTCTTTGCAGTTTTTGTCCTAAGAACATATGTCATAGGAAGGTATAGTTAAAGTTCTCTATTCAAATGTCACTCAAAAGAATTCTTTTGTGGTTAACAGTTTGATAATTGGGTTAGATTAATTAGTTTCACTTTGTTTTCAATTTTAAGATTTGCCTTTTAAATTTTATATTTGAATAAATAGAATGTTTATGTAGTTCATTCATCAAAACTATAGAAGAAATATTTACTCAGAGAAGCCTTATTTCCATCACTGACTCCTCCATATTGTTCACCAACTTCCTCACTTCCTGCTTATTATATTGGTAACTATTTTTTAATGGTTTTGGGTCTATCCTTTTAGGGCTTTTTGTAAAAATAAGTAAATATGTGTGTATATATATTCTCATTACTTTTCTTTCTCACTCAAAAGATATCAGTGTGCACAGGGTTTTGTACCTTCTTTGTTGTTCAGTTTAAATTTATCTGAAGATCATGAGTAAATGAGCATAGAGAGATCATCCTTGTGACTGTGTAATACTTGATCACATGGCTGTATCAGTGTACTCTGGTTTATTCAACCAGTCCCCTCCCTACTAATGGACTAGTTGAAAGTTTAAGAATTACAAGTTACCTACTGAAAATGAATAATATCTACAGTTTAGCTTGTCAACCTTCATAAAACTAAAGATTTATATTTTCATTGGCAGTTCACTAATGCCTTCAAGTTCTGATGAACATCAGCTGACTAAATTTATACTGATTTCATATATATGTTTGCACTGTGAGTTATTTGGTATTAATCATTATCAATTTGAGAACCAAACCTTTTGATAGTTATGAACTAAGCATTCATTATGTGCATTGAAAAAATTTAAATGTATAATTTTCTCAAATTTTTGTTAGTTACAATAATGTATAATGAACAGACATAGGAAATAAAATCTCTCATTAGATTTTCATTAATATATAAAATGTATTCATTAATACATAATGTGAAATATATATTTTTAGGCACACTGAAAGATAGAAGGTTGTTTATGCATCACATTTCTTTAGAGCCAGTTACCTGTGGACCTTCTTGGTAAGACATGTTTAATTTTTCTTAATTCTACTAATATAGTGTAGTAAAACTGTGGGTTTTTAAAACATATTTCTAGATATACTGGCTCTAACATATAGTGAAGACTTTAACACTTCCCTTTTTTGAGAGCCTGCATCAGGATTAAATAATTCTGTACTCTGGTAGAACTTTATACTGCTGCACATATTATTATATCATTTTTAATAACTTTGTAGATATATAGATTTTACTTCAATTTTATGGATAAGGTACTAAAGTTGAGCAGGATATGGAAATTACTCAAAACCAATTTTAAAAGGTGGCATATCCTTGGTAGCTCAGCTGGTAGAGAATCTGCCTGCAATGCAGGAAACCCTGGTTCAATTCCTAGGTCTGGAAGATCTCCTGGAGAAGGGATAGGCTACCCACTCCAGTATTCATGGGCTTCCCTGGTGGCTCAGATGGTAAAGAATCTGCCTGCAATGAAGGAGAGCTGAGTTAGATCCCCCAGGTTGGGAAGGTCACCTGGAGAAGGGCATGGCAACCCACTCCAGTATTCTCGCCTGGAGAATCCCCATGGACAGAGGAGCCTGGCTGGCTATAATCCATGGAGTCGCAAAGAGTTGGACATGACTGAGCTACTAAGCACACACATATTATATCTCAATTATATTAATAAAAGTGAAAGAAAAATTAAAGACCTATATTAAAAATATACTTTTATCTCTCCTCCCTCTCAAAACCATTCTAGTTACAAGAGAATTTTTTTAAATGTATTAGTCTGTAAGTACAGTGCTGTTTCACAAGAAACAACAAATTTTTAAAAATTAATATTCTTTTTAATATTTATTGAATTTATTTATTTGGTTGCACTGGGTCTTAGTTGCAGCATGCAAACTCTTAGTTGTGGCATGTGGGATATAGTTCCCTGACCAGGACCAGGGTTTGAACCCATGCCTTCTGCATTGGGAGCACAGAGTCTTAGCCACTGGACCACCAGGAAAATCCTGAAATAACAAAACTTTTGAAGCTAAAATCATGAATGACTTAGAAAGACATAGAAGTCTAAAACCTAACATTAGAACAGGCAGAGAAGCAACCCAGTTTCCCCTAAAGAACCCGAAAAAGACTCAAATTGGCAGCAACATATACTTCTGAAGGTGAAGCAGAAAACAGGAAGATTAGTTGAAAATCCATTTAAGATTTTCACCTCCCCCACTGCAGGCAGGCAAAAGTCCCTCTTCTATCAAAAGACCATAAGGTCATTCTCTGGAGAAGATGAATTGGAGAAATTCTGAATTGGGGATGGGACTGGGGGAAGGCTCTAAAAACAGAGATTAAGTAAAAATCTGGATTTCAAGTGGTGAGTACACCTAGCCTGGTTCCCACACTTGGCTCCCAAATGCTGGCAGCTGGGCTTCTAGGCAAAAGACTGAATGATTATTTTTCTGGGTCTTAGGACCAGCCCAGTAGAAAAGGCTACTGATAGTTGCAGGTATTGAAATTAAACTGCACTGCCAGACAGTGAAGCCAACAGTTGACAAGCTCACCAGCACACAACTTCCAGTCAGCTATTCAGTGCTTCACTCTTAAGTGAGAACAGGAAATCAAAGATCACTCATCACTGGAAGAAAGCTCCTGTGAAAGATAGTATCCAAAGTAAAGGGAAGGCAAAAAAAGGAGCTTAGGGGAAATCGACCATGCAAAAAGAAGAAAACTTCAAAAGTCCAACTGGATTGCTTGTCTTAGAGCCAGGCTTGACAAGAATTATTGTGCTATAAATACTAAAATGAATATAACAAAGTGATGTGAAAACATAGAAAAATTGGCGCTAATTATGTGACAAAAGCTTAATAGGAAAAGTACTTCAGATGGAATGTAAAGAATGCTGGTTAAAGAGGTCATTGCAAATCTGGATGCGGTAAGAAGTTGTGTGACTTTCATGGGATTTGTCAGGCATGGGGGTGGGGTGAGGATAGGGAGGAAACACAAAGAAATGGAGAGAGTCAGACTAAAAAGGAAAGCTTCCTGGATATCATTTCTGACAAATCAAAACCTGGACAGGCAATAGTTTGTCTTTGGATGTTTCTGAGAAGCGACATAACCAGATGTATGTTTTAAAATTAGATCAGAGAGAAACTATTGCAAGGAGATTAGTAAGGAAGTAAAGGCATTTATTGTCTTCCCAAGTGACTCAGTGGTAGAGAATCCACCTGCCAGTGCGGGAGAGCGAGGTTCGATCCCTGAGTCAAGACGATCCCCTGGAGGAGAGCATGGCAACCTACTTCAGTTGCCATGGACAATCCTGGAGAATGCCTGGAGAATCCCATAGACAAAGGAGCCAGGCGGACTACAGTCCATGCAGTCACAAGAGTCAGACATGACTTAGCAACTAAAGAACAACAAAGGCTTCGTTTAGTTAGTACATGTAGTAGAGTAGAGGTTGAGTGGAAGATAGATTCCCCATTTAGCCAGATAGTCATTAACAGAGAGTGGCAAAATATGTTCCAAGTAGATTCAAATAGATGTCTTAATCATAAAAGCTGCAAAGCAGACTACTCATTTTCACAATATTCTTCATATTTAAAAACAATAGAGTAAAATCAATGAAAGTAAGTTTTGGAGCAGGTTTATTCATTCCCGTGCATTCGATCACATCTAGATCATCTATTCAAGGAAACAAGTCCAGCAATTGTCACCTCTCCCTCCTGCATTGATAATTTTTCGTTCCTACTGTGTCCCATCAGTGTGAAAGTCGCTCAGTCATGTCCGACTCTTTGCAACCCCATGGACTATACAGTCCATGGAATTCTCCAGGCCAGAATACTGGAGTGGGTAGCCTTTCCTTTCTCCAGGGGATCTTTCCAACCCAGGGATTGAGCCCAGGTCTCCGCATTGCAGGCAGATTCTTTACCAGCTGAGCCACAAGGGAAGTCCAGGAATACTGGAGTGCATAGCCTATCCCTTCTCCAGGGGATCTTCCCGACCCAGGAACTGAACAAGGGTCTCCCCAGTTCTCTGCATTGCAGGCAGATTCTTTACCAACTGAGCTATCAGGGAAGCCCATCAGTGTAGGTAGTTGCTATAAATCTCCCATCTTGAAAAGACTTTCTTGACTCCCCTTATCCCACCAGTCCATTTCCATGCCCCACTTAAAGCACATCTCATTACAATTGTCTCAACTCACCTTCTCTACTTTATCTCTTCCCTTTCTCTGCCGAACCCATCTCAGTCTTTTATCACCACCCACTAGCACCCCTCATCAAGATTACCAGTGAACCCCACATTGTCCCCCATCCTTTGTTAACCTGTCAGTGGCATTGACACAGTTAATCACTCCTGCTTTCTTAACGCTTTCCTTATTCTGGCTTCTGGGCCATCTCTCTCTTACTTCTCCTATCCCACTGGCTATCTTTCTTACTTTCCTTTGCTAGTTTTTCCCCCGGCCACTAAATATTAAATTACCCCATGGTTCAGCTCCAAACGGCTTCTCTTCCTGCCCTTCCCCCTACTGTCTCATCTGGTCTCATGATTTTGTATACCATCTATTTGGTGATAACTCCAAAATTCATATCTTTAAGCCAGATATCTTCCAAAAACAATATATTCATTCATTCAGCTACTTGCTTGACATTTTTATTTGGGTGACTTGTAGCCATCATAAACTTAACATCTCCAAAGCTGATGTCCTATCCTATAAATGTAAAAGTCTAACAAGTCTGCTTTCAAAATATACCCAAAATCCAATCACTTCTCACCCCTTCCACCCCTAACACCTGGTTCAGATCATCATAAAACTGCCTGGATTATTTCAGTAGATTTGGTCTCCGTGCTTCTGACTTTGCCTCCTCCCTCCTCCCTAGACACAGTGAATTTTCAGCAAAGCCGCTGGAGGGATCCTTTTTAAAGTATTGATATGACAGATTATGTCATTTCTGGACTCAAAAGCTGTTCCATGACTTCATCTCAGAATACAAGCTGGAATTCTTTGCCATGCTACACAGGTTCTCTGTGATCTGGCCTTGTTGCTGCCTCCCCAGTCTCACCTGCTGACTTCCCCTCTCACCTGCTGACTTCCCCTTGCTTACTCTGCTCTAGGCATGTGTATGTCCAGCCTAGCATGTGGTGTCCGCTCTGCCTTCAACAACCTCCTCCCAAGTCCCTACATGTCTTTCACTCACCTCTTTTAGGTCTCTATACAAATGTCACCTCATCAGTAATGTTTTCCTTGCCACCCTATATAAAATATCGTTTATTTCTGCTGGACACGTCCTGTCCCCCTTATCATGCTTTAATTTTCTCCATAGCATATTATACCAGCTGACATTTGTTTGTTTCCTTCCAATAGAATGTAAACTCTATGATTTTGTTTGGTTTGTCACTATATCCTACAGCCAAAATACTGCCTGGCATATAGTGGAACACATTTGCTGACTATGAATAGATAAGTAAATAAGTTCTAGGGTAACTTCAAGTTCCAAGGGTTTAGGGTTGGGTAAAAGAAAATATGAGGTTTTCAACAAAGTATGGAGGAAGAACTTCTAGGATTGGGAAGGTAATTAGTTTTAGTTTTGGACAGGCTGAGTTTGAGATGAATGTGCAGCATCAAGGTAGGGATGACTGATACTTGATGCAGTTCATGGTGTAGGAATAACATCCGGGGAATGTCAAATTAAACAAAGATTAATGTTTTTGTTGTTAGATAGATGGTGATTTAAGCAATGTAACTGATTCACATCACCCAGGGAAAGTGTCCACAGAATAAATCCAACTTTAGAGGCAGGAATGTTTTTAAGAGAAAGAAGAAAAAAAAAGGAAAAAGAGGGAAAATCATGGTGTAAATGTTGGCACTGAGAATTTTTTAAAGGAAGTTTTCAAAACTGTCAGGGGTCAAGCTGAGTGTATTTACACATGAAGCTTTTTCTGTTTTGGCTTGGGGAGATCATTAGCAACTTTAATGAAAACAATTTCTACAGAATAGTGGGGGAAATGAGAGTTCAGTGAGTAGAAAGTGAGGAAGTGAAAACATCTAGTTTAGATTACCTGTAGAAGAAGGTTGACCACGAGGGATAGGTAACAGTATTACCTTGTAGTGGGGCGATAAGGCTGAGAAAAAAAGTCAAGGGTGGGCAAGGCTTTCTGAGTGAAAAAGGTGTAACAGATGATGAATGAGAAGGGAAGGATATGGAATGATCATTGCAAGAGCAAGACTCCCGAGGCTGAGATACTAAATGGGACCAAGAGTATAGGTGAAGGGGTTACTATGAAAAGAGAATGGGTAGAGAGATGTCTGGTGAAGGAGGTAAGTGAGGAGCTGTGATTGAACTGGAGGAGAGACTGTTCTCTACTATTTGCCGGTGATAAAGTCCGGCTGGGAGTTGGTGTGAGAGAGACAGTTACAGACTTGCAGAGTGTGGTATTCTTTTGGAGAGCAACCATGATGAAATGCAAAACGGTTATCAGAATAGGATTGCCATGTAGCAATTGAGGTTCTCAAAAAAAAAAAAATTTGAAACATTTATACATTTACTGGTAAATAAACTTAAATGTTTTCTCCCCATTGTAGCATAACTGCGGAATGGCAAGAAATACAGAACCCAAATTTCACTGCACCTGGTCAAGAATTTTTATCTAAGTCTCAGTTTTATGAACACCTGACTTTGGGAAAGTCTTCAAGCAATTTATCAATTTCAGCGCAGCCACTTTGCAAGGTTCCTGACCCAAGAAATGAGAAAAGGAGACACTCGATAACTATAGGCAAACCCACGAAAGTCTTTGTCCCACCTTTTAAAACTAAATCACACATTCACAGAGATGAGCAGTTTGTTGGCAAGAATACTAATTTGGAGGAAAACAAACAAAAACAAAAAAACATAGATGAGCATGGCTCTGGTGACAGTGAAAACAATGTTAACAACTGTGAAATTCATCAAACAACTATACATTTCACCAAGGGTGAAGAAGAACCTTTAGGTATTGTGTAACAATTTGTGTTGACATATTTTTGCCTTTCAGTTATTTCTTATATTAAATAATGCCTTGAGAAGTGGATTTTTTCCACTTTCATTGTGATTACTAATTTCAAAATCTTTTTGTAATGCTACGTCCAAAGATTAAATTATTCTAATTTTTTTTTTTTTCCCAAAGGTAACTACTTGTAGATTTTTTTGTTTTTTAAAAAAGTTTTAGACAGACAATCTAGGACTGCTATTATTGGATTATATTTTTACCAGGCTGCTAATTTTCTTCCAAATTCAAAATAAAAACAATCTATTTCTGTTCTTTTATACTTTTTTTTAAGTAGAAACTTTTTTCATCCCTTAAGATTTAAAGTTATAGCAAATTGATACGATTTTATAAAACAAGGGTTGTACTTTTTAAAATTTATATTCAACTTTAGTTTTTGCTGTTTGTTCTTTAATAGATTCAATTACAAATCTTCAGAATGCCAGAGATACACAGGATATGCGAATTAGAAAGAAACAAAGGCAACGTATTTTTCCAGAGCCAGGCAGTCTGTACCTTGCAAAAACATCCGCTATGCCTAGAATCTCTCTCAGAGAGGCAGTAGAAGGCCGAATTCCCTCTGCATGTTCTCACAAACAGGTATGCCTTTGTCTACAGTGCTAATAACTCTGATAGCAATGTGTTGCTTTATTAACTGGCATCTCCAAATTGTTTTGTTTAAATAAAGAACAAACTGGGGCAGAAATGGATGAGTAAAATCATGTCCTAATCGTCCAACCATGGCAGCCTCCTTCCTGACTGCTGCTTTATTCCACCAAAGTGATCTGTACTTTAAAGTTCTCCCTTCAAAATGTATTCATTTAGTACTATAAATGCTTTCAGCTAGGTGTTAGAGGAAGTGTGAATAACTCATAACCCTGAACCTGCTAAGAGCCATTTACAGTTTTAAAAGAGATTCTTACTAAGCCAGCTCTATCTAGTTAGAATTTGGAGCAATGAAGAGATGAGAGTCTGGGCCCTTTCTAAGTTTTTTAACTTAAGAGGTTTTTTAAAACATTAGGTTACTTTTTTATCCCCACAACAACTTTGTACTGCACATAGCGCTGGAGGCAGGTACACCAAGGGAATGAGAAAGGTGCCTCAGACTCTTGAAGGTCATTATGTTATATAACAATTTTTTAGCTTCTAGTAAGCAAGTTACGTTATTTTTATAGTGTATGTTTTCATATTTAAATGAAAAACTTTGGGTAAATTCAGTTTTGGCTTGTTATAATTTTTTTTTCTGTGAAACGTGTTCTTCTGTTTGATGGTTTTTACTCATTTTCAAAATTTTCTATCATTTATTTTGTCCAGCTATATATGTATGGTGTTTCTAAACACTGTGTAAAAATTAACAGCAAAAATGCAGAGGCTTTTCAGTTTCATACTCAGGATTATTTTGGTAAGGAAGGTTTATCGACTGGAAAGGGAATACAATTGGCTGATGGTGGATGGCTCATACCCTCCAATGATGGAAAGGCTGGAAAAGAAGAATTTTACAGGTACTCTCTGCAAAGAGAAATTTTATATTATATATCCCATCATCTCTCTCTTTCTCACGAGTCCCTTTTTCATCTTTATCACTCTCAAGCTTAAAAACTTGACTAGAAATCAAAAAGCTTATACACTGAATCATTTTAAGTACATTGTGGTTCAGTTGATATTCTGTTGAAATCTTTTGAAAAATGAATTTTGGTTTGTCTTAGGATTTACTGGATTGGTTCTGCTTAAATTAGGACATTATTCTTATTGCTTATACAAAATAAAGACTGATAAGAAAAATTAAGTATAAGTTGGCCTTTTCGTAAAACCACGCACACAGACACACTTCCGTGCATATTCTCTTTCATTATGTATTTCAGTAAATATATGAATACTAAAATTAGAAATACTTAAATATCAGTAATACCAAATAACTAGAGAACCCCAGTGGCCCTAAAACTTCAACCAACAGTTTAGAAACTGTTTATCCTCTTAGGATTCTAATGTTTATACAAACAGAAGTTAAACTTTATCAGGGAGGTATTACCTGATGCCAGTGACAAACGATGGGAAACTTTTCTCCAGCGCCCTTATTTTTGAGATCTAGTTTTATCTTTCCAAAATTTACAGCTTTGGAAAAGTGGTAAAGCATCTTTTCCCTAAATTTTTCCTGTTTTTAGAGTATTTTAAAACAGGAATGTATTTACATCTTGGCATTTGCCCCATATGTCAAATATTGATTCTAGTTGGAAAAGTAACAGTTATATCACTTAATTGTATTAAGAAGACCACATAGTTTAGAGGTTAATAGTGATTATTTTGTAATCAAGTGGGCATGGTTCAAAAATCTTTGAGTGTTGAAGCTCAAGCTTTAAAAAAAAAAAGTGAAAGTTTATTTAAACAAGACGACGCTCTCAGAGGGACAGCAGGCAGATAGGTAAAAAGAGGCTGTCTCTATCTGCTTGACTTTTTATCAGTTAGCAGATATTTATTGAAGACCTACTATACCCAGATACTGCTAATATCTTGGGTACTAGGGTTAGCAAAACAAAAAAATGTTTGCCCTAGTAAGTCATATATTCTAGTGGAGGGGTTTGAGACAAGGAAGGAGAATTTTTTAAAGGACTAAGTAAATCATATAGTATATTAAAAAGTGACAAATACTTTGAAGATAAAACTAGCTAAGTGGAGTAGGGAGAATTGAGTGAGGAGAGGTGCAACTTTTTAAACAGAGTAAGAAGGCAACATGTAAGGGTCCCAGTGCCAGTGGTTGGTAGATCAGAGGGTGAACATTTATGGATGTTCTTTTAATTACTCCTGGTCACATTAGTACTGAGAGTGAGAGCGGGAAAGGCAGAGGAGATGTAGATTTGAGCAGAAAGGAGTAGATATTAAGAGAACCAGGACTAGAGAAGGAAGTTCTTGGGTAATTTCTAAAAACAATCTCTTTAATAAGAAATATATAATCTAAAATATAATTATTTTCAATTAAAGATCTTATTTTTCAGTTGAAACAAGTATATTAAATAATATGTGAAATTTTCATTAGCATACTTTGCTAATCATTGCTAATCAGGTCAAATCATTTTCTAAGTTATATTGCTTATTGATTATATATTAACTCATAAAAAACTTATTGAATGATCTTATACAATTTAGTTTTTGTGCAAAGAATAGTTGGGGCCATTGAACTCAGTATCATCTTATGTGGGTTTTATTATTCATTCTTTCTTTATTTGTTCAGAGCTCTGTGTGACACCCCAGGTGTGGATCCAAAGCTTATTTCTAGAGTTTGGGTCTATAATCATTATAGATGGATTATATGGAAACTAGCAGCTATGGAATTTGCCTTTCCTAAGGAATTTGCTAATAGATGCCTGAACCCAGAAAGAGTACTTCTTCAACTAAAATACAGGCAAGTTTAAAGCATCCTATCATGTAATCCTGTATTGTGGCATGGGTCAGACTTGTAAGCCGCCTGTGATTGTCCATCATAAAGGATCACTAGCCAGTTGTTATGACAGTTGCTATCCCACTTGTATAGCATAGTTCTCATGTTACCCTCCAGCCCCACTTAAGATCAATCACACATTCATATACCTCCTGCTTCCCTTTTGTCCTTCCCTCTTCTCAAACTCTTGTCTTGTAAGAATATGAATTTGACAAGTAAAGCATTACTGCATTTAGGGAGATTAATATTTAACTCATTTTAGCAGTATAAAACTTAAAACTATAAAACTATCATCTTTGAAATTCTCCTTGATATTTCTTCAATGAAGTTATTTAATTTTTATTCTCAATTTTTAAGTGACTTTTTTCTTACAGTGAAATTCTAGACTCACAATTCCTAAAATAATGCATTTTTCTATTTCTTTTTAGATATGATGTAGAAATCGATAGAAGCAAAAGATCAGCAATAAAAAAGATAATGGAAAGGGATGACACAGCTGCAAAAACACTTGTTCTTTGTGTTTCTGAAATAATTTCATTAAGCACAGATACATCGGAACCTTCTAGCAATAAGACTAGCAGTGTGGATACCACAAAGGTGGCCATTGTCCAACTTACAGATGGATGGTATGCTATTAAGGCCCAGGTGGACCCTCCCCTCTCAGCTCTCCTAAAGAATGGTAGACTGACTGTAGGTCAGAAGATCGTAATTCATGGAGCAGAGCTGGTGGGCTCTCCTGATGCCTGTACACCTCTTGAAGCCCCAGAATCTCTTATGTTAAAGGTAAGTTAAATACATGCACACTCTTGGTAAAAATCAGGCACTGATTCAGTAAATTCTAGAGAGGCTTTACATTTACATGTTAAAATTTACTTATGCCTATTATGTTTCATTTTTTGAAAAGTGTACTGATAACTCTAAGTGTAAGTGGCAGGTTTCTCAGATAGTTAAAGTTTTTGTGATTTTGGGGGGAAAGCCAGAGATATTTATTGAGCTAAAACAATGTGCGTTGCAGTTAAAGAATAGGAGTAAATTTGCATCAGATGCTTGGTTTTTATACTTGGAGCTCTTGCCACCATGTTGTTCTCATAGTATTGCTCTACTTCCACCCTGGTGACTAGGCCAGATCTCTGTTCAGTGTGATTAGAACATCAAGTCTCAGTGATTCTTAAATATATAATACTAAAGTACACTTTTCATCTCTGTGTATATTTAAACCTAGGTAACAGGACTTTGTCAGTGTTGAATAATCTACAATATTGCTATCAGAAATGATTGCAATGTTGTACATTCAGATTCACTTATGAAATAACCTTATAAAGAATTTACTTCTGTTATATTTTGAATCACTGTATTTCAGGAAAGCATTTTAATAAATTAATCATTTTTAAGTTAAAGAGATAATTTGTCATTAACTTTGGCTTCAATTCAGCATACAATATACTATGATTTACATTTCCTTTCTTTACAACTTACTGCTTTCCCTGGAGTTATTAAGTGTCTTGTCTTGTTTCTCTTAATTTTCTTTTATCCTTATTACCAACTCATTTCCACACAAGAGCCACATAAAAATCATCTCAATATGTTAAAATACCTTTATCAGTTTCATTTCTTTTTCTTGAAGATTCCTTGGATTTCTCCGTATTCCTGCTCAATTCCAAAGTGGTTATTGTGCACGTATGTGGCACAGTTACCATTCTTGAGATTATTTTCACCTCTCTCTGTTATAAGCCCCATAGTCTGGATTTCGTATCTTTCTAGATTTGTTCCCTGGTTTTAAGGCAGACAACTACCATAGGCTTCTTGAGAAAGGGAACATGCAGTAATTTTTATCTTATTACAAAGTTGACTGAATACAGAATTTGAGGTTGAAATAATTCCTTCAGAATTTTGAAGACATTTCTTCTGTTAACTTGCTTCTAGTATAGTTCTTGCTAAGTCAGTGTTGGTCTTATTCCCAGCCCTTCACTATGGGATCTGTCCCTAAGAGGATTTTAGACTGCCTGTCTCCATTATTCTGAAGTTGCACAGTGAGATTAACCCTAAAAGAAGGCATTTTATTATGAAATCTGAAGAAGTGAATATATATTTCGCTTATAAATCAATTTGTTAATCTGTCTAGATTTCTGCTAACAACACTCGACCTGCTTGCTGGTATGCTAAACTTGGATTCTCCCCTGATCCCAGACCGCTTCCTCTTCCCTTGTCATCACTCTTCAGCGATGGAGGAAATGTTGGTTGTGTTGATATAATTATTCAGAGAGCATACCCTATACAGGTATGATACATTCTTGAAACTTACTCTGTATTTCTTCCTTTGCATGCTCAGTCATGTCCGACTCTGTGATCCCAAGGACCAGAGCCCACTAGGCTCCTGTATCCATGGGAATATTTCTTTGCATAGAGACGATTAATTTGAATGATCCCTCCCTACCATATGTTTCTGTTTGACACATTATTAACAGTGGATGGAGAAAACATCAACTGGATTATGCATATTTCGCAATGAAAGAGAAGAAGAAAAAGAAGCAACAAAATATGCAGAAGCTCAGCAAAAGAAACTGGAAGCACTGTTCACTAAAATTCAAGCAGAATTTGAAGACCATGAAGGTAAAATGAGTTGTATTTACAAGATCTTTTTTCATGTGAAAATAAAGTGTTCAGTTCAGTTCAGTCGCCCAGTTGTGTCCAACTCTTTGCGACCCCATGAATCGCAGCACGCCAGGCCTCCCTGTTCATCACCAACTCCCGGAGTTCACTCAGACTCACGTCCATTGAGTCAGTGATGCCATCCAGCCATCTCATCCTCTGTCGTCCCCTTCTCCTCTTGCCCCCAATGCCTCCCAGCATCAGGGTCTTTTCAATGAGTCAACTCTTGGCAGGAGGTGGCCAAAGTACTGACGTTTCAGCTTTAGCATCATTCCTTCCAAAGAAATCCCAGGGCTGATCTCCTTCAGAACGGACTGGTTGGATCTCCTTGAAGTCCAAGGGACTCTCAAGAATCTTCTCCAACACCACAGTTCAGAAGCATCAATTCTTTGGCGCTCAGCCTTCTTCACAGTCCAACTCTCACATCCATACATGACTACTGGAAAAACCATAGCCTTGACTAGACAGACCTTAGTCAACAAAGTAATATCTCTGCTTTTGAATATGCTATCTAGGTTATAACTTTCCTTCCAAGGAGTAAGTGTCTTTTAATTTCATGGCTGCAGTCACCATCTGCAGTGATTTTGGAGCCCCCAAAAATAAAGTCTGACACTGTTTCCACTGTTTCCCCATCTATTTCCCATGAAGTGATGAGACTGGATGCCATGATCTTCGTTTTCTGAATGTTGAGCTTCAAGCCAACTTTTTCACTCTCCTCTTTCACTTTCATCAAGAGGCTTTTTAGTTCCTCTTCACTTTCTGCCATAAGGGTGGTGTCATCTGCATATCTGAGGTGATTGATATTTCTCTCGGCAGTCTTGATTCCAGCTTGTGTTTCTTCCAGCCCAGTGTTTCTCATGATGTACTCTGCATATAAGTTAAATAAGCAGGGTGACAATATACAGCCTTGATGGACTCCTTTTCCTATTTGAAACCAGTCTGTTGTGTGTTAGAGGCTTCTGATTGGGTTAATTGTCTTCATTTTGAGTAATGGATTTTTTTTTTCTGATTCTGAATCTGAATTTTTGATTTTTAAAAAATATTACATATACAGATAAGTATTAAATTGGCCCCAAAATATCAGATCCTTATTCACCACAGTTAGCTTTTAGAACCTCACAAATTGCCTTAGGCAATTAAACATAGACCTACAGCACTTTTCAGAAGTCTTAATTAAACTCCCCCTTGAGCTTTAGTAACTAGAGTATTTGTGGCATCGATTTTTGGTATTAGAGAAAGGAAAACAACAAGGGAAAGAGCTATCAGATTATTCTCCCAAACCATTTGTCATTCTCTGTCCTCTGTGTCTTTATCTGTGTTTTAGAACTTGCATTTTGCTCTCGTAGTTGTTGATTTTTATGTTTTATACCTGGAGCTTGAGCTTGTTTTCCCCAGTGGCATCTACTTGAATAATAAAAATCATAGTGTTTTATGCTTAAAAGACATGAAATTTTAGTTAGACATGACTTCACTTTCATTCACTTTCATTTTTCACTTTTGTACTTTGGAGAAGGAAATGTCAACCCACTCCAGTGTTCTTGCCTGGAGAATCGCAAGGATGGCAAAGCCTGGTGGTCTGCCATCTATGGGGTCGCACAGAGTCGGACATGACTAAAGTGACTTAGCAGCAGCAGCAGCATCTACCTTTTATTGTGGAAAATATTATGTTCTGCATTTCTTCATGATTTTATTATTTAGCTTCATGTTCTACATAAATTTGAAGGAAAATGGGATTCTCAATATTCGATTTACTTAAAATTACCACTAGCTCATAATTAGGTGAATCATGAAATCATTTACTTTAATTTACAAATTGTTCCAATGAAGTAAACTCAATGACAGTTGTTTAAACCATGAATACACTAGTTTCAAATTTTCCTGGAGAACTTTTAGCAGATAAATGATCTATTTTTAACCTCCCTTTGGGTGCCCCCCACTTTTTTTTTTTTTGCTGAGTTCTCTAGTTTTCAGTGTTCTTAAATTCATAGTTTAGCTTACTTAGTGTTTTTTCCCTAGAAAATGTGACAGAACAATGTATACCATCACGTGCACTAACAAGACAGCAAGTCCGTGCTCTGCAAGATGGTGCAGAACTTTATGAAGCTGTGAAGAATGCGCCAGACCCAAGTTACCTTGAGGTGAGAGAGTAAGTGGGCCTGCAGGAAGTAAGTGAAGCCTTAGTCTTCATCCTTCAAGGTGGGAAGCTGTTGTCAGTCATCTGGTCATTACAGGAGGCAGTATGTTGAAATGCTGTGTTTCTCAAAGAGGATGTGTACATTCTAGGATCCTCAGTACCAAACCAGGTGGTACATTTCTACTTCTGTACCAAACAGGATGAGAGGGTTAAATTATATTATATATTAAAATGTGGTCAAAACTTGTTTATTTATAAGGTAAAATAAGTATCTTCAAAGCACTGTCTCAGTTTCCTCAGCTCTTCAGATCTAATTAATGCAACTTCTAAGATTACTTTGCTAAATAGGGAGAAGAGGGGAAGTTTTAGGAAGACAGTTTATTGATGAATATCATTTATTTGATGACAGTAAATGTTGTATACGGCTTTAACTTTCTTAAGTGGGCCCTCACAGTAAACACTGCTCTGCTCAGAGAGTGAGCAGTGCTGTTCTGAATAGAATTCCCCTGTATTCCCAAATGTGACAACACAGATTGTCTCTGTGGATAGTGAGTCTGATTTTCAAGCCTGTGAGTACAGTTGCTACAAGTCTGAATGGCTTTGTTATGCTTTCCTGAGAAATTATTTGTCTCTGTCTATGTTTGTTGACGCTTAAGAAAACAGTCTTAATTTCATCCATAAAATTTAACAAAATATTATTTTGGTTTCCTTTTATAGAATTTACTTACAAGGAGAAAGTAGGGGGCAGGAGGCAGGATGAGAGCTGGGAGACTAAATTCTAGACCCTGGCCCTGTGTAGCTGAACAGACCTCAGACCTCCTCCACCATCATCTGCCTGGGAAAGCCTGAGGGTGGCTTATCTCTAAGGGTCTAAGTTTATGTGGTTCTAAGAGATTCACTGAAAGAAAAGTATCATTATCATTCTTAGAGAAAGAAATTGCCATCAATTTCTAAAATATCTGTTAAAAGGACTTGTTTTCAGTGATAATGTTTAGTTGTTGTGGGGCATCTGAAATCACATAATTTTTAAAATTAATGTCTAACCAAAACACTGCCTGTTCAGGAACATCTTTGTAAGGCACAGGGTCCCCCTTCCCAGTACAGACTCAGGTATTAACATGGGTGAGTCAGCAGCAGTCTAGTAGGTTATGTGTCAGAATTCCCATTTATTTTATTTTTGGTTCCTTTATTTTTCGTTAACACTAGGTGAGATTCCTAGGAGGTTCAAACACCAGTTTGCTAAATGACTGGGAGAGAAATGTAGAGACAGAGATAAGTGCTTATAGTACATACCTGTTTTAAAATGTAACTACTGTTTCAGAGAGTTAGTGAAATTATACTACAAGGGCTAAGAATGGAGGGCTTTTGAGCCAACCCCTGCCTATATGGTTCTGCAGATTATTCTGTCTGTACCTCAGCTTCACCACCTACCTCATGGAAACAATAATAGTACCTACCTCATAGGATTATTTTAAGAATTAAATAAATTAATACATTACCCATACATAGACTTGTTTTTGAAATATAATAAGCATTCAGATGTTAGCCATTTATAATGTCACTGTTGATGATTATGATTATTAGAGTATATTTATAAGTAGGGGTTGTTTGGCCCTAGGTAAATTTGTCACAAGGATTACTAAACTGTTTAAGGCACTTGAAAATACTTGTTATGTGATAAACTGAGTACGTAAATCTCAATTTTTATATTGTCACATCCTTAATGTGAACTCAATTCTGTTGTATTTTATCCCCATTTAAAGCAATTTGTCTCCAGTAGATGAGGTAGTTTGTTTCTGTTTTGTTTGGTTTATACTCCAAAATCATCTGCCTCAATATACCAATTGGCCACAGGGTTATTTTAGTGAAAAGCAGTTAAGAGCCTTGAATAATCACAGACAGATGTTGAATGATAAGAAGCAAGCCCAGATCCAGGTGGAACTCAGGAAGGCTATGGAGTCTGCTGAGCAAGGGGAACAGATTTTGCCAAGGGACGTTACACCTGTATGGAAGCTGCGTATCATGAGCTATAAGAGAAAGGAAAAAGATTCAGGTCAGTATGGAGAGTTTTTGTTTTTAATCAATTTTAAGTTTAAAAAATTATTAGCTTATTATTTCAAATGGTAGATCAAGAGTTAAGTGAGTATATATCAAGGGAGACAAAATGGGCTCCCAGTGCCCACAAAATGACAATATATCCCTTGGATTTTTGTTGTCCTCAGTATTTATTTTTAAACAAGATTCTTAATGATTATCATTTCTTCCATTATAATTTGTCTTTTTCCTCTTTCTCTCAATAGTTATATTGAATATCTGGCGTCCATCATCAGAACTATACTCCCTCTTAACAGAGGGAAAGAGATACAGAATCTATCATCTTACAGCATCAAAATCTAAGAGTAAATATGAAAGAGCTAACATACAGTTGACAGCAACAAAAAGACTCAGTATCAGCAACTACCGGTATAAACTTCTCATCATAATTTTTCAATTTTGATAAATGCATATTAGCTTATAGAATCCATGTATACTGATTTTTTTTTTCTTGTAGGCTTCAGATGAAATTCTATTACAAATCTATCAGCCAAGGGAGCCCCTTCACTTCAACAAATTATTGGATTCAGACTTCCAGCCTCCTTGTTCTGAGGTGGACCTAATAGGATTTGTAGTTTCTGTTGTGAAAAAAATAGGTAATACACAGTGTATTTAATGGTAGCTTTTTATGGATGCCTTGGAAAAGCATTATATTTTAAAATTTGTCTTCCTTATGATTAACTGAAGCTACTAATTGACAAGTTTGGTAACTAGTGATTTGAAAGTACATTTGTTTTAACTTGATTCTTAAAGGCAGTTCTATAATATCACGAGGAAACAACTTATATGCCATTCTGTGCTACTTAAAGAAATTGCTAGAAAATGTTTTGCACCACAGTAATGATTACAAAATAAGCTCCTTCTGCAGTTAACTGAGCTATCAAGCCTTCACCTCCTACCTCAGTTTTTATTACTCTTTAACATCTTAGCCAAATTAATCTCTACTTTATTCCATCAATATAACATTGTTCATTCCTCCTTCCATACCCTGTTCTGTAGATTTTATCTGCAAACCATGTGCCCAGCTTATGTCTCAACTTTAGCACAAAAGCCTTCCATTTATTGGTAATTTTGTGCCAGGCCCTTCAGCATTTGGTCTCACCACCCCCTACCCCCAGAACTCTGGGCCCCCTTCCCCCTTCAGCTGTGCTAACACTTTCCTTGCTATTCTTGCGCCCACTTTCATCACAGGGCCTTTACCCTCACTGCTCCCTCTCCTAGAAATCCTGCCCCCAGGCAACCATATTCCCTTGGCTTCTTTAGGACTCTGGTGAAACTCAACCTCCTAAGAGGCCTTTCCTTGAGCCCCTTTGTAAAAGCTGTATTTCCCCTGCTCCCAACTGAGCACTTTTTCTCCCCTTTTTGCCTTATTTTTCTCCATAGCACCTACCAGCACCTAACTATGTTTTTTTGATCTCCCTCTTCTGGAATGTTAGCTCTCTAAGGGCAGAGACTTTGTTACTGCTGTATCATCAGCTCTTAAAACAGTGCCAGGTTCAGGGTAGGGTCTCAGATCCATGGATTCCTTGTTGATCAACTGCTCTGTCACAGCTTCTCGCTTCCTCAGCTCTTTGGCTAAGGTTTATCGTCAGTGTTTTTTTCAAGAAGGCTTCAACTGTGCCATATTCCAGGAGTTCCTCATATGTTTGAAATGTGAAACTATTGCCCTAATTCTGAGACTGTGTCTTGGCAGGCATAATAATGTAGGATCTTGCTTTCTTTCCTTCCCTCAGAACTTTGTAGAAATTCCTCTTTTGACATTGCACAGTCTAAAATTTCCCCCATTTAGGTGATTTTCTTTTATGTTTAGATGTCTGAAGAATATGTTTTGAGGTCCAAAAGTTCAAGCTGTATCTTATAAGCATTCTATACAGTTCTCCTGAAATACAGATGGCCTTTTAATCTGCAAATTCAGGGAATTCCTGGTGGTCCAGTGATTAGGATTCGGTGCTTTCACTGTTAAGGGGGCCCAGGTTCAATCCCTGGTTGGGGAACTAAGATTCCACAAACTACATGGTGCAGCTAAATAATAATCTGCAGATTCAGTGCTTTCTTTATATCAGATAAATTTTGTAATATCTTTGAATAAATCTTTTTATTTCACTTAGTAGGATTTCTACTTCAAAGCCAGCAGTTAGTCTTATGCTGGATTTTTTTAACCTCTTCTCTGATTGCTTCTGTCTTTTCCATCTTCATTCACCATGATTCTATGTCAGTAATTTTTTCTGTAATATATTTTATTCCTTGCAGTTTGTAATGCATGCATTGGTCCCATTGTGGATAGTTTATTGGTGTCTCAGGTTCTTTCTTTGATCCTGCAGTCTCCTTTTGTCTTACAGGACTATTTTTCATCCAATATCCATATCCAAGCTTTTATTTTATTGATTATGTTCCTATTAAGTACAATAGCATGAGTTGGTTTTGAAGACTTCAGAAATTTTCTTTTAGTTTTATTGTTGGGTTGTGTTCTTTGTCTTTCGTTATGTTCTTTTCTCTTTTTTGCTTAAATGTGTTTTTGTTTACTTGTGTTTTAATGCTTTGTGGGTTTTTCTTTAACCACAGTATGTTACTACACTGCATGGTTTTTGTAGCATTTTTATTTCATCTTGTCATATTTGGGTTATTCCAAACATCATTATTATTGTTATAGAGGGTGGGTAATGTTTATTCAATTTGTTCAATCAGTATTTATTGAATGCCTGTCATTTGCCAGGCACTGTTCTAAATGCCTAGGTGCATAGCAGTGAAAAACAGGCAAATATCCCTGAACTCATGGAGCCTACATTATGACTAGGGAGGGAGATCACAAACAAAATAAATAGCACATACAGTTTTCTTAGTGTGGCTAAGGAAGAAAATGAAGGAGGGAGTGACAGGTAGGATGGGGGAAGGGGAGAGGACTGCAGCTTTAGACAGCAACGTGAGGAAAGATCTCACTGCAAAGGTGGCATCTGGATGAGACATGAAGGACTAGAGGGAGAGAGGCCTGTGGGCATCTTGGTGGGGGGGGGTGGGAGGACATTCCAGGAAGAAGGAGCGGCAGTGAGAAAGGTCATGTTAGAGAATGACCCTGGTGCCTAAAAGCATTAGCAGCAGCCAGCAAGTGAGCAGTAACAGCTGGGAAGAGGCAGTAGAGGACTGAATTATGGCGTGGGCCTTGCATTAATTCTCTCTCTGAAGGTTTAAAGTAGAGGAGTGACACCCTCTTTTCTTCCAAGGGGCAAGCATCTTTTAATTTCATGGCTGCAGTCACCATCTGCAATGATTTTGGAGCCCAAGAAAATAAAGTCTCTCTGTTTCCATTGCTTCCTCATTTGCCATGAGTTGATGAGACCGGATGCCGATCTTAGTTTTTTGAATGTTGAGTTTTAAGTCATCTTTTTCACTTCCTCTTTCACTTTCAGCAAGAAGCTCTTTAGTTCTTTGCTTTCTGCCATAAAAGTGGTGTCATCTGCATCTGAGGTGATTGATATTTCTCCCGGCAATCTTGATTCCAGCTTGTGCTTCATCCAGCCCAGCATTTCACATGTACTCTGCATAGAAGTTACATAAGCAGGGTGACAATATATAGCCTTGACGTACTCATTTCCCAACTTGGAACCAGTTTGTTGTTCCATGTCCACTTCTAACTGTTGCTTCTTGACCTGCATAGAGATTTCTCAGGAGGCAGGTCAGGTGGTCTGGTATTCCCATCTCTTGAAGAATTTTTCACCATTTGTTGTGATCCATACAGTCAAAAGGCTTTGGCATAGTCAATAAAGCAGAAACAGATGTTTTTCTGGAATTCTCTTGCTTTTTCTATGATCCAACTGATGTCAATTTTATTTCTGGTCCCTCTGCCTTTTCTAAATCCAGCTTGAACATCTGGAAGTTCATGGTTCATGTACTGTCAAAGCCTCATTTGGAGAATTTTGAGCATTACTTTGTTAGCGTGAGATGAATGCAATTGTGCGATAGTTTGAACATTCTTTGGCATTGCCTTTCTTTGGGATTGGAATGAAAACTGGCCTTTTCCAGTCCAGTGGCCACTGCTGAGTTTTCCAAATTTGCTGGCATATTGAGTGCATAGCTTGGAAGAAAAGCTATGACCAACGTAGACAGCATATTAAGAAGCAGAGACATTACCGACAAAGGTCCATCTAGTCAAAGCTATGGTTTTTCCAGTAGTCATGTGTGGATGTGAAAGTTGGATTATAAGGAAAGCTGAGCGCTGAAGAATTGATGCTTTTGAACTGTGGTGTTGGAGAAGACTCTTGAGAGTCCCTTGGACTGTAAGGAGACCAAACCAGTCAATCCTAAAGGAAATCAGTCCTGAATATTCACTGGAAGGGCTGATGCTCAAACTGAAACTCTCAATTCTTTGGCCATCTGATGCAAAGAACTGCTGCTAAGTCACTTCAGTCGTGTCCAACTCTGCAACCCCATAAACGGCAGCCCACCAGGCTCCCCCGTCCCTGGGATTCTCCAGGCAATAACACTGGAGTCAGTTGCCATTTCCTTCTCCAATGCATGAAAGTGAAAAGTGAAAGTGAAGTTGCTCAGTTGTGTCCAACCCTCGACCCCATGGACTGCAGCCTTCCAGGTTCCTCCATCCATGGGATTTTCCAGGCAAGAGTACTGGAATGGGGTGCCATTGCCTTCTCTGGAGGTGAAGAACTGACTTTTGGAAAAGACCCTGATGCTGGGAAAGATTGAAGGCAGGAATAATAGGGGACGACAGATGATGAGATGGTTGCATGGCATCACTGACTTGATGGACATAAGTTTGAGTGAGCTCCAGGTGTTGGTGATGGACAGGGAAACCTGGTGTGTTGCAGTCCATGGGGTTGCAAAGAGTCGGACACAACTGAGCGACTGAACTGAACTGTGATACCTGCTGAGTGATACCAGCCTCCAGGATCACTCAGGCTGCTCTATTGAGAGTAGACTGCAGGGGGCCATGAGACTCCAAACAGGGAAATCAGCTGGAGGCTGTTGTAGAAATTTAGGCAATTGGTAATAGTTTGGAGCAAACAAAACAATAGGAGTGGCCAGGAATAGTCAGATTGTGGTTGTATTTTGAAGGTAGAGGGACAGTGTGGATGAAGAGAAGAATCAAGGAGTGAGGGCCGAGGTTTTGTCTGAGCAGCTGGAGGAATGGAATTGCTATATAGAGGGGAGTACGCAAGAAAAACAGGTGGGCAGGGAAGGCCAGGAGCTTTATCAACTAAAGATTTCTACTTGACAGCTGGATACTATTAAGGGAATCGTCTAGGCTGAAGATACAAGTTGGGAAGTCATCAACATACAGGTGATGCTTAAATTCAGGAGACAAGATGATGAGGTCACTGGGTGTGGGAGTAGGTAGAGAAAATAGCCAGGGCCTGACTCAGGCCTGTCAGAGGCATTTGATGCCACAGAGAGAGGTGAGGCTGACAAGGGAGAGGTGGGACACGGTGTCCAGAGAGGCAGTGTGCAGAGGCCAGGGACTGCACGTGTGGGATGAACTGGGAGCCTCAGTTTCTCTTGGAGACAGACGTAAGACTGGTTCTAATGGTCCCACAGCAGATTGTGGTGACGAGGTGAGCTGTGTGAGGAGGGACCCACCAACACCTCATGCAGTTGACTCTTTTTCTGTGGTACTGAAGACCAGTTTTACCCCCTCTTAATTACTGTATGAAGGTAGGGTATTTTAGTTGCTATCCACTGTTTATCCCATTATCCCTGGAAGATACTGTGTTGCAGATCATTTTCCTTAGTTCAGCAAGTAGCCCCATGTATTCATCTGCTGAACCACAAACTTAAGCAGCATATTATCTCACAGTTTTGAAGGCTTGAAGTCCAGAATCAAGGTACTGGCAGGGTGGGTTCCTTCTGAGAAAGAATCTGTCCTGTGCCTTACTCCCAGCCTCTGATGGTTTGCTAGGAGGCTGTGGCCTTCCTTGGCCTGTAGGTGCCTCACCCAGTCTCTGCCTTCTTCACCTGGCAGTCTCCTTGTGTGCATATCTCCCTTTTCATAAGGACGTTCACTTAGGATGTACTGAAGCAAAACTTCAACTTGATTTTGTTAGCAAACACTGTGTTTGCCAGCAAGGTCACATTCACAGGTTAGGATGTCAACATCTTTTATGGGGACGCAACTCAACCCGTGACTGTTACCCTGTTTTCCACCAGAGCCATTTTCATTATTTCTGATTATTTCTATTTGCTTTACTTCAGATTTAAGGATAACCGAATTCTTAAAATGTGTGTTCTCTCACCAGTGTGGAGAAGGAGACTAGAAGCTGAGCCCTCATGCTTCATTCTATCCCACAGTCCTCTGTTTCTTTCCTTTATCACCAGTTCTTAAACTTTATATTAGGATATTCCTTATTTGTATGTTATTGGTAGATATTTCTTTCTTTTTTTTATTTAGTTTGATGTCAAGTGTTAGTGGGAGAAATTTCTATCAGAAAGTTTCAAAGTGCCACCCTAAACCTGAAGTACCAGTTTTCCAATACCCAATTCTAATCATGAGGTTTCTTAGCTTAAAATCTTCGGTGGCTCCCTGTCCCTTAGAAAATGAAATGCAAACTCCTTCCGATGCCTGAAAAAGCCTTCAGCCTCCTGCCTTAAGCCACCACCCCACAAACCTCAGCTGCTTAAGTTTCACATTCTTGGCACACTAAAATATTTAACATTCCTACCTTGAAAAAGTCATTCACTTTGCTTAGAATGCCCTCTTCCTTCCCATCTTGATGAATTTTCCCTATTCATTATTCAGCTTACATGTTTCCTGCTTCCCCATGGCCTCTGTAACAGAATGTGTTGTCATACTGCGCTGAAATTTTAGCACCATAAGCAACAGGTTCTGAGCTGTTGAAAATCCTGAGCTTTCCCTAAATTTAGTTATTTTGGTTTGTTTTTACCATTAGCATACAGAAAATAAATGGCCATACTTAGAGTTTCCTTATATTTTAACATTTATCCAGTACATATATAAGTGAAGTTTTTTATTTTCTGGCTTTTGTTTTTTCCATCTTAGGTATTGCTCCTTTGGTCTATTTGTCAGATGATTGCCATAATTTATTGGCAATAAAGTTTTGGATAGATCTTAATGAAGACATTATTAAACCTCACATGTTAATTGCTGCAAGCAACCTCCAGTGGCGACCAGAGTGTAAACTGGGAATTCCTACTTTATTTGCTGGAGATTTTTCCATGTTTTCTGCCAGTCCTAAGGAGGGCCATTTTCAAGAGGCATTCCACAAAATGAAAAGTACTGTTGAGGTAAAATTAACCTTGAGCATACCATACATGTTGGCATTTTCTGGCAGCTTTTATGAAACTTGGATAGTTGACATATAATGTGAGATTTCATCATATATTAATTGTTCATGAACCTGAGGAGATGGTAAGTGACAGCCATCAGGGAGGAAAGAATGATTTGACAGGAACCGAATTAGGAAAAATTGTGAGAAGGATGTTCAGAGATGAAGACCATGTAGGCAAACTGGAAATTGGTAACAAGAATTATATGTTACCCATAGTTTACAGCACATGGCAGTGTAATCAGTTAATATGTAGATTACAAATTTACATTCTAGGGACTTCCCTGGCCGTTCAGTGGTTAAGACTCCATGCTTCCATTGCAGGTGGCACAGGTTCAGTCCCTGGTCAGGAACTAAGATCCTGCATGCCATGTGGAATGGCCATAAAAGGAAAAAAAACACTTCTAAATTAACATTTTAAACTCCATATCTACTATTTTATCATTTATACCTGTCTTTGATTTAAAATAATACCAAATAGGAGAACAAAAGTTACTGAGTACTTACTGTACATCTGGCCTTGTAAGCCTGTCTCATTCAATGCTCCCACCAACCCTGGGTAGGGAAGATCCCCTGGAGGAGGAAATGGCAACCCACTCCAGTATCCTTGCCTAGAAAATTCCACGGACGGAGGAGCCTGGCAGGCTAGAGTCCACGGGGTCGCAAAGAGTCGGACACGACTAAGCAACTTCACTTCACTTCACCAACTCTATAACGTAGGGAACTGTTTTCCTATTTCATTGATGAGAAACAGAAGTCACACGTCCACATTGGTAGAACCAGGATTCATGCTTAAGCCATCTGAATGCAGAGTCCAGACTATTATTAACTACCATGCAGTGCTGCCTCCCAATAAAATTTGGCGTTTTATAAATGCTAACTTGTAAAAATGAAAATCTGTAAAAGATAAGCCTCTTAGTTCTGTAGTTTAATATTTGAAATGTGTTATTCAGAATTCATATAAATAAAATTCTATTTTAAAAGCATTAGCTATATAAAATTTGTATTATATTCTACCTGGACTCAATGTACATCATGAATAATAACACCCTAATTTATTTATGGCTTCTAAACTGGGGGCTGTAAATATAAACTGGGGGTTACATTCACTATTTGGTTCCCTTGTGGAGTACTTACTGTTTATATCCTAGATTTTCTCTGACAACTTTCAAGGGCAGTTCATTTACATATCATTTAAAATTTTAACAAAATAGTGATAAATTAGGTTACATAACCAAACTGCTGCTATTTGACCCTTTGTGACTTCTAACAGTTTCGTGTGGTATAACCTGTATGTTATTTCAGTTAATTCTTAGAACAGACATGAAGACATTCTCATTTTGAAAGTGAAAATCGCTCAGTTGTGTCCGACTCTTTGCGACCCTGTGAACTATACGGTTCATGGAATCTCCAGGCCAGAACAGTGGAGTGGGTAGTCTTTCCCTTCTCCAGGGGATCTTCCCAACCCAGGGATCAAACCCAGGTCTCCCCCATTGCAGGCAGATTGTTTACCAGCTGAGCCACCAGGGAAGCCCAAGAACACTGGAGTGGGTAGCCTATCCCTTCTCCAGGAGATCTTCCTGACCCAAGATATCTCTTTCCCTCATATACACACCCTCTTTCCTGCTCTCCCTCTAATAATTAAGGTCTTCTAAATCACTGATGTAGCTCTTGCATTTTTACACTGGTGAATTATTTGACAGCTGCTATCAAATTTGGAGTGTCTCTTTTTTCTGGTCTGCATTTTTTATTTCAGGTTTTAAAGGTAACAGTTTCTGAAAACATATGAATGTGTAGGTTTGCATTTTACAAACCAGCTTTTCCAATTTATTTTCTTAGAATATTGATATGTTTTGCGAGGATGCAAAAAACAAGCTGATTCGTTTACTTAATGCAAGTAATCCCAAGTGGTCCACCCCGACTAAAGACTGTACTTCAGCACTACCCACTGCTCAAACAGTCCTTAGTTCAGGAAATAAGTTTCCGGTAAGTTAATCTAAATTTAACAGATTTTATAAATACTCTATAGAGAGGCAACAGTATATTCCGATGTATACCTAGTAAACATGATAAAATATAATTAAACTTAATTAGAAAGTATCATTAATTATTAGTGCCTCCTATAGGTATAGGCTATCTGGAAAGTTTATCTTGTTTACTGAAGCCAGAATGAACACTCTTTGGGGGCAAATTTTGTAAATGGGTGCTTTCATTTTTAGCATTCCCAGTACACATGACTGAGAAGATGTTTTTGCCCATGTTTTGCCCTCCTTTTGCTCAGAGGACTGTCCTATATAATGAGGGTTGTTTCTAAGCTCAATTTAACTCTTTAAATCACAATAAAAGCAAATCAAGTTAAAGTCTGTAATTTTGCTAAAGACTAGTTCTTAAGTAGCTAAACTTGCTAAGTTATATATATTAACTCATTTAACCTTCACAACAACCCTGAGATAAAAATTATCTACAGTTTACAGACAAGGAAAGTATGACATACAGGGGTTAAGCATTTGCCTCCAGTCACAGTCTAGAAAAGTAGGAACATAGGCTGTGTTCTTAAAATGATTTTAAAATGCTTATTTTTGTTTAACCTGTTATGTTAATAACAAAAAGATTAAAGTATAAATTATGTCTCCTACCTCCTTTTTGCTTTTACTACAATTATTCTTCATCTTTATTTTCATGTCATTTTTATATCCTCTTATGAAACAATCTTTCCTTCTGGAATAAGAATAATAATATTGTCTCTTGAAATCATAGCCACTAGGGAGTGAAAGTGTGTGGTATTTGTATGTTTAAATATTTTTTAATAAAAGCTAATTTGATTTTATTTCATATATTAGGACATAATTATATAGGCTACTTCTTTGTTTTTGGTTTTTTTCTTTAGCTGTCTTCTCCCAGTAGTGAGATGAATTACCAAAGTCCGTTGTCACTTTGTAAGCTAAAAGAGAAGTCTGTCTGCACACCTGTATCAGCCCAAGTGACTTCAAAGTCTTGTTGCAAAGAGAAAAAAAGAGACTGATGACCGAAAAAGCTGCAAAAGAGAAGAGCCTTGGATTTCTTGAGTAGACTGCCTGTACCTCCACCTGTTAGTCCCATTTGCACATTTGTTTCTCCAGCTGCACAGAAAGCATTTCAGCCACCACGGAGTTGTGGCACCAAATATGAAATACCTATGAAGAAAAAAGAATTGAATTCTCCTCAGATGACTCCACTTAAAAAGCTTAATGACATTTCTCTTTTGGAAAGTGACTCGATAGCAGATGAAGAACTTGCACTGATAAATACCCAAGCCCTTTTATCTGGTTCAGCAGGAGAAAATCAACTTACATCTACCAGTAAGTCTACCAGGACTGTTCCCACTAGTCCGAAGGATTATGTTGGACTGAAAAGGCCTTATACTACATCTGTGATCAAAGAACAAGAGAATTCCCCAGCCAGGACTGAAGAACGGGAGACTAATATGCAGGACACAAGTGCAATAAAAAATATATCCAAGAGACTGCAAAGGCGATCAAAACCAAAATGACAATAAATTAGTTATTGACTCAACCTTTCCAGTTTGTAAAACACAGACAGTTTCAAACTGTACATTGCAATTTGCATAATGAGGAAAGGAAGGAAATAGTTAAACGTTTTTCTGGTGTTTGTATATCACAGAAATGCTCTTTCCCTTTTTCTTTATTGGTATATTCTTATTTCAATTATATATCTTAAAACTGTGTAACTGTATATTAACTAATCAAGAAAATCTCCTTTAAACCTTTATGACTGGGTTTGATCACTGTAAGTATTACAAATGAAGTAAACACAACTGTTTCTTTCAGATTGTGTCCTTATAACTACAGGAAACTAAGTAAAGTTATTTTGACTCACATAATTCTTTTGGTTTAGTTCCATTTTAGGTTTGTTTTTCAGAGGTAACCCACTATGACCCAGTTTCCCAGAATGCACATGTTGGTTCTAATACAGTTTTTTCCTGATCAAAGAAGTCAAGATGAGTAAGATATTACAGTGGCGTTTTCTTTCGACCAGTTCTTCGTCCTTAAGTCAGCATGACTACAAGAAAAATAGAACCCTCCGTGCACTTCCTTTTTGATGCCATTTTGATCTGTAAAATTAAATTATTTATTAAAAGTTGAAATACTTTAAATCAGAAACAGACTTCATTGTGTTAATTTGTTTTTATTTCTTAACAAAATGATCATCTGGACTGCAACTTGGGAGAAAATCTTTCAAATTGGCACTGATTCTCCTTGCTTTTAGTCCTATCACAGGATTCAGCAAGCAGTCCCTTTTAAACCTAGTTTTCTCTAACCACCAAAGCAGATGAGAACCATTCAATTTAAGACGGTATTCTCATATTACTTCAATAGAGGAAAAAGAGAAAGCAGTTCAAACTAGGAGCTAATAGCATGAAGTGTTTTAGTATGTCTTAAATTTATATACAATATCATGTTTTTAAATCTCATTATAAATACACCTTAAAGGCAAGAATAAATCCTTTTAAAAAGCAATTTCCTTCCTTCCATAACTGTGACCCATGTTTTTTCTTGCTTCTGAAAATTAACATAATAGTCTGTTCTGCTATTCTAACTTAAGTGTTCTGCCAGTCTTGTTACTGTGATTTAACTTTTTTTCATAAAACAATTTGGTCTTAATATCCTAATCATTTTCCCAATGATCCACACACTAGAACAGGGACTAAAACTTGAGTCTCAGCTGAACAGAAAAAATTATAGGAATTCAGCCTTTTTGTTTCTTGAAAAAACTTAAGCTATAACCTCCTTCATTTTTCATTAGCATTTAGACTACCCATAATGGAAACATCTAACATACACTCTGCTGTTTATAAACTGTAAATAATATAGCCAAGCTATATAAACAAAATGTGAAGCTTGAGTATATATGGATATTGTCCCCCAGAAATGACAATTTAATGATTACAAAGTACACTGCATGATAAGGCGTAAATGGTAAAAGCGATTTGTGTTACTCAACAATCACTTAATGAGAGCCTCTTGTGTATATAAAGCACTCTGCCAACCCTGTGAGTGATGCAAATATTAATACACAAACAAGTCAGTGTTAAGTATTCAAAAATTTAAAAAAATCAGGAGTCATGGGTGTTGAAAGAAAAAATAGGTCATTTCTAGATGGGATAAACAAAGTTGGTGGCATTTTATTAATGATTTTATGCTCCCCAAAAGGCAAATGTACCAGGGAACTATTCTGAGCTCTTTCAGAGTAGGACAAATAAATACAAAGTAACCCAGCCCAGGCCAGGTGAACCAGAAACCCTAAGCAGAGAGTCAGAAGTAAATCAGGTGGGCTTGAGTTATGATCCTTCAGCTGCTCCTATGGAACTGAGCAAAGGAACTCTCATCTGGACTCTGACACTTCTCACCTCTACTATCCTAAATGAGTCAAGCCACCCACACTGACCTCGTTCTGCACTGACCTAGGGACCACGTTGACTAGGATTACTCAGGACTATAGGGTCTGGAAAACAGGAGTACTGTTAATGTGGATTATCATTATTATTAGATTATTATGTGTTAAGCTTGGATACACAGAATTTAGCCAAATTATACTTTAGAGTCATTCAAATTCACTTAATTTTAGTTTGTTGGGCAAACTTTGCTACTCAAAGGAGACATCAATTTTTTTTAAACGTTAATGAAAAAATTATAGATCATTGGTAATCATCAAGATGTTGAATAGATTTCAATAGTACTGCTGCTGCTAAGTCGCTTCAGTCGTGTCCGACTCTGTGCGACCCCATAGACGGCAGCCACCAGGCTCCCCTGTCCCTGGGATTCTCCAGGCAAGAACACTAGATCTGGAATATTAATACAGTCTTTCTAATGTATAGAGATCAGATAATTTATATACACAAGTAAAATAGAAAGTTGCTTTTATCTTTACCTCTGTGTCTCCTAGTCATTAAAGAAGATGGGTAAGTATAATATAGAAAAACTAGTACTTAATAGGGTAGAATTTTGTGGAATTTATGGCAAATAAGTTTTTATTAAAACCCCCAAAATTAGATTCAATGACAAGTCCATATAAAGCAATACTATATATAATTTTTAATAACCATAAAAGCACCATTATATAGAACACTTAATGCTTCACAAAACATTAGAAATAAGTTGTCGGCCAACAAGAAATAAAGCATACATCCTACATGGTCTTATCCATGGTCTCACACCAAATTAATCTGATTCCAACCTGTTAAAATTTGATTTGGATTCATAAATTCAATATTAATATAAGAACTGTAGTAGAACTTTGTCTTAACGCCTCACAAAACACTGAGACTGCTCCTCATAAAAGGAGCATGACTTTTCCTGGTTCCGTGTGAGGACATCCTGGGATGCTTCATTCCTTGTATGCCCAAAACTTTGGAGCTGCCAACTGATAATACATGTTTAAAGGAATAATTTTTAAAATTGCTTAATTATTCCTCTTAAAAATTGGTGTTTTATAAAGGCAGGCTTGTTTTATGTACACTGTTAGCTCAACAGCCAAACAGGTTTATCCCTGTTATCAAACAGGTTTAACCCTGTTTGATAAAGTGGTAGTTAAAACACAAGATGTGACTTGAAACGACGACACTGATTTTCCTCAGTAGCTTGTATTGCTATTAAGATTTTAAGATATTTCTAACAATGACACATCGCTAAAATAAAGTGATAATTTCCTGAAGTGTCTACTTTGAAGGACAATATTTCCTTAGGTATAGACTTCCTGGTGTCTTCATCTTAAAGGAAAATCAGTATCATCATTACAGCCACGCATCTCACATTTTTGGATATACAGATGATCAAAAGTAGCAATGGCATTAAAAAGTTGTTCCTGCCTACTATTTCTCCTCCACTTTTCCAACTTTCCTGATGGAGATGAATTTCCTGAAAAAATAGACTGCTTCAGAGAAAGGGCTACTGAAGCTTTATATTAAAAACACTTCAGTTCATTAATGAGCCTGTGTGGTTGATTACGTTCTTGGGTATGTTCTCAGGTTTCAGTTTTGAATTAGTTCTTTCTCTAGAGAAAAGATTTTGTTTAATCAAATCGGCAGAATTCCCAGCATCAGACCATGCACATAGGATCACTTTAACAAATGCTTGTTGAAGAGGCATGTAACGACTTCTGCACAGAAACTCTCAGGCTTGACTATTTACACTGGAATTAGAGCTCTGACTACCACTGAATGGAGAATAAATACCAAAAATTGAAGTAAAAACTGATTTAGGAAAATTCGGAATGCCTATAAGAGAGGCCTCTAATACCCATGGTGACAACCACCCCTTCTGTTAAAGGAGCTCTCATTAGTGAAGCTGCCATGCGCCCTCCGGTTTGGGAACTCTGCGTAGGTGTTCCAGTAACCTGCACCGTTGGAAGGAGATGCATTATTCCTGTCCTGGTTTCTGTTCGCTCTGCTTGGTTTTTCTGCGTGCAGCACACTGTAAAGGTAACATCATGTTCATACCGTTCTTTCATTCGGTGTATTTTCTCTCTTGGGACTCCATGAATGTTTCTTCTACGTGGAAAAAAAATGCAAATGTTTAGTTAAGGCAGCATATCAAAATGAGTTTTATTTTACAACTATTTGTAGTTTACAAGTCCTCTATTATTACACAGATATGCACTCCCTATTCTCAGGATGGAACTCTGACAAAAGCAAAACATCGTGTTAAGCAGTTATCGTTCAGCTCAACTGTTTTCCATGCGGCCCTGCACCAAACTACCCTGAGGCTAGCAAAGAGGTAAAACATCAAAAAATGCTCTGTTTCTGGAAATCTCAATTCTGTGCTTCAAAACATAAGACAGCACCATGAGCTCTTCCTATGTGTTTGCCAATTTGTTATGCATATATCTATAATCACTTATGTCAGTCCTAGATACTTCTGCTGCTGCTGCTAAGTCGTTTCAGTCGTGTCCGACTCTGTGCGACCCCATAGACAGCAGCCCACCAGGCTCCCCCGTCCCTGGGATTCTCCAGGCTAGATCCTTATTAAAACAACATTCTTCAGTTCTCATGGACATGAGAATCAATTAGGGATATAGTTTTGAAATCTAACTATCAGAGATTTCAACTAAGAGTGGGGTCCATGAACTAGGACTTTTAAAAATATTTACTTTATAATTTATTTTTTTGGCTGTGGTGAGTCTTTGTTGCCACAGTACAGGGACTTTCTCTAGTAGCAGGGCACGGGCCTCTCAATGCAGCGGCTTCTCTATTGCAGAGCACAGGCTGTAGGTGTGTGGCTTCAGGAGTTGTGATATGTGGACTCAGTGGATACAGCTCCCAGAATCAGTAGTTGTGATGCATGTGCTTACTGCTCTGCAGCACATAGGATCCTCCTTGATTAGGGATCAAATCAGCATTCCTTGCATTGCAAGGCAGATTCTCAACCACTGGACCACCAGGGATGCCCCATGAACTAGGATTTTAACAATCACCTCGGCTGATTCTGACAGAGGTGATTCACACATCCCTTGGGAAACACTATCTGCTTGTAACCATAAGATGAATTAGACTTATTCCTAAAAAGTAAATTCTGACCTCACTGGTTACTTTAAATCATTGACATTACCAAATAGCACAGATGGTGAATTATCAGAACCCAGGCATTCAATCAACAAGTTAGTATTATTTGGACATTTATTGCTTTACAAACTAGAAGCGGCATCTAGATCATAAATGAACCACAGACTGTTCAATATCTGAAGGTCTTTGTTTAGCCTAAGTGCAAAAACACCACTCACAAGTGCAATCCCATGCAGAGGAAAGTGCTTTTAAATGTCCATTAATGAAGAAGCATTTTAGCAGAATGTTAAATATGTCCTTTTTGAGGACCAAGTCCAAGCCAAGATTTAGCATTTAGCATTATATTAGAAAACTGATCCCAAAGTAAAGTCTTTCACATTAATAATTCCAAAGTTATCAATTTCCAAGAATTACCATTTCTGGCCTGAAAACTACCATGTCCATTTCCAGCCTGAAAAGATTCTTTTGTTCGGTCTGAAATACCTGAAAATAGCAGGATACATAATGAGGAGCTAGAAAAACAAAGAAGTACCTTGCTAATTCTTGAACGTTGAATTTCCAGCGAGTGTCAGGTTCTCGGAATATAACTTCATAGTTATTTTCAAGTGCCTGATTTTTCAAAAGTACATAAAACATTGAAGACATGGTATGTATGTTTGGGAATGTTTATGCTGCCATTCAACATTTACTACAAATCTTTTCTAACATTCCTTTTGTTTAATCAGTAATTCAATGCCTTAATTTATGTTAACAAATACAGTTGGTACATATCCATACTTAGCCACTCTCAGATTATGGTTCCCAATGATAAATTTTCAGTAATTCTATCTACTATGTTGGAAAATGACAAACGTTCTTTGTTTTGAACCTTTAAAAGATAGATCGTTGAACTAGTTTTAAATTCCCTGTCCATAGGAATGACCAGTGAACTCCAATGGTTTCCCACAGTCCTGTATATGTGATTATCGTAGGTCCACTGTCACCAAGTGCCTTGGCTGGTCCTCACAGCTTGGTGTACAAAGTGAGAGTACCAGAGGCACAGAGCTTGGGAAATAAAAATGATTTCCACATACTTCACATATTCTTCCCTCCAAAAAGTAGCTCTTCCATCCATGCCACATAGTTTGGCTCAATTCACCGTGCCATATTTCCTTGAGTTTAGAAAATGATTACCATCTCCATGGAAACATCAAATGTTTTTTGCATTAATTAACTGACTACTACTTATTTTATCTCAAATTGAACTTTCTGTTATGACTACTGTTTGTTGTGTTATAAAATACAGAATAAAATGGGCTAAGTAAGGATTTCCTCTTCATTCTTTAGATGGACACTTCTAATTTGAGAAGGATATCAAATATCATACATGGAAAATATCTAGTTTCTATGTCTTAGTAGTAGCTGTGGATGGCTGGGAAAGATTGTGCATGTCTAGAAATTAGAAAATAAAAAGTAAAATGACTTCCCTTAAGCCACTCTCAGTTAAGCCCTGCCTCTTGGTTCTGAGTTGTGCCTTAATTAACCTGACTCTTCATATCCCTGTCCATTTTTTTTCCTAAGTGGATGTTTGATCCATGAACTGAAGTAACCACAAAGTTGATGCTCATTCTGTCCTACATACAGCGAAGTCCCACAGTCTGGGCCTAAGTAAAACTGATGAAAGTATCTAGACAAAAGCACACCTCTATGTAAGCTACTCTGCCCAAAATATTTTAAAAGGCTTAAAAACAGGCTGCCATGAGTCCAGTTTTAGAGATTCACTTTAAAATTAGCCACGTAGAGAGAATACTCAGCTGTTTTCCTCCTCTTCCTGTATGTTTGTGGATCTCTTCTCCTTATTACACGCAGTAAGGAATGAAAACATATTAGCACAAAAGACGAAATATGTCTGAAAAGTAGATCAGACATACTTCATAAATAAAGAAAAATGTACACATTGCTTCATTCATCTGACTGTTCTGACAGTAGATGGCTGAATTGTTACCTTATGTACATTTATGTTTGTATTCTAATATCTTAACAGAGTTACAGTGTTACTCCTGAATCTGTTTTTAAACTAAGAAATTCATTGCCCTGGAACTCCCATGCAGCAGCAGCACCACTTAGTACTGAAGGCCCCAGTGTGGCAAAGACAGAACTGTCCTATGAACATCATCTACAGCTCCACTGGAGGCACCACCTAGTCCAACACTTCTCAGCAGGTTTCAGTGGATGCTCCTATGTGTGCCTTCCTTTAGGAAAACAACCAAGACAGAAATGCTGTCAAGAATTCAGACCAAGGGCTATTTTTAAAATGTACCCTGAGGTAGTATTAGCATCTCAGCAAATTTCAGCCATTGAACAGCAGAGAAACGCTAAAATAAAACCTCTTTACCTGATTCCTGGGAGAACTACTATTAATGAATATGAGATCACAGAAGACCAAAAAAGAAGAAAAAAACAAATGTTTCAATTTTCTCACAAAATGTCCAGAACTGAAAATTCAGAATGATACTTCTTCCTACCATGACTGCATAGGGCTTCATTTCCCAGGCGTGGAGGTTGGTATTATCAATAATAATGGGGGATATGCCATTCCTCATTGCTTTTCTTGCTGCAACACAATGTTATATAACAGTGAACAACATGCAACAATCACAGAAGGGAGAGTGTACTCCATATTTTGTTATTTTTATTACAGGATGTCCTCATTACACAACTTTAATACTACCTATTTCAGAACCCATTATCAATAATTTTCTTTTTCCTGGAATCTAGGGAGATTACAGTTTGGCATTCTGTTTGAGAGGGAAAAATGGCAGAACTTTAGATTAAGCTCCTTCCATAAATTTTTTTCATTTTGCAGGAGCTGCAATCTATGTGCACAAGAGGATTTCCCAGGAGCTTGGAAAGGAATCTGTCACCTCTTTTCTGGTTCCACTCATGAGCTTCCTCCAGGAAGTCAGGATTGAACTCATAGGCACCATCTTCCCTGAAGAAAAAATCATCCGTGCTGAAAATCAGGGCTCTGGGAAAGTCGTGTTGCAACTGTCTGGAGAGTGGGGAAACAAGAGATTATTTTATGACTATGCATTTTCATACTATAAATCTTTTCTTCTATTGCTAACATTTGGTAGTTTATACTTGTGAGACCACCAGGTTTGAGTTGTTGAAATTCATTTTAAAAAGAGAGATTCTCTCTAGAAGGTATCACTCCTTCATAGGGGTAAGGAGAGGGCTGAGAGGGGACTGTGCGTGTTGCCCAACTCTTTAACAAGTGCTGGTCACTACCGCGCTGATTTCTGCAGCTACCAGAACTGATTCTAGATGAAACTCTGGAGGCTTCACTGCAGAAGTGACAAGAGTGGGCACAGCCCTCACTGACATTCCTCTGAGATGCACCACTGCCCAAGTATCCCTGCTGCAGCCCCTTCCTGCACCCCCTTACCTGTCCTGGGTCCCCTCACCTTGGATTTCTGTTCTCCATGAGGACCCATGTGAGACACTGGTTCTTGCTGAGGTATGAAATTTAGATAAAAGTGATGTGTGTGCTACCCCTAACAGATAACATTTTAACAGTGACCTAAGCCAAATTCTAAAACCAGCAGGAGAAGGAAAGATGCAGATCCAACATTCCCTAGGCTTTCCTAAACTTCTATCACTCTCTCTGAATATAAAAATATCACACACCGAAAAAAAAGCATCATGGAGTCCCCTCTTTAAAGCAGGAAAGGAAAAAAATAAAGCATATGAAGTTTTGCATATAATAACTTCAAAGAGAAGATATTTCCACATGAAATTCTTATTCAGACTTTTTGGGGTAGAAGATGGCTATTGTGCTAGACAGTAACAAAGTAAATCTCTGAGCCTCCTTTCCTCACCTGTAAAAACAGGATAACAGCACCCATCTTGCTAAGTGAGGATGACTATCCAATAACCTGGGGAAGCACCTTACACAGTGCCTGACACAATGAACACACGGTTCTCTGCCTTCTCCGTGGGTTGCTCTCCAGCGTAATTCTAACTTCAAACAAAGTCACCAGGCAGATACAGTCCATAACAAAATGGCCGTGCTCAGAATTAAAAGATATTTAAAAGTTGGAAAAGGACTTGCCTGGTGATCCAATGGTTAAGAATCTATGAAGGCAAGGGATGTGGGTTTGATTCCTGGTCCGGGAAAATTCCACATGCTGCAGAGCAACTGAGCCTGTGCACCACAACTGCTGAGCCAGCATGGCTAGCCCCCATGCTCTGCAATAAGAAGCCACTGCAATGAGAAGTCCGTGCACTGCAACTAGAGAGTAGCCCGACTGCCACAACTAGATGGAAGCCCACACAGCAACGAAGCCCCAGCACAGCCAAAAATAAGTAAGATTAAAAAAAAAAAAAGGAAAAAAAATGTTGGAACATAACAAGAGCAGGAAATATAAAAAGAAAACAGAACTATTCAGCTCTGTTTGTTCTCCATCAAGAAGAATGCTCTTTAATCAGGAAAAAGCATAAGGCAGTGAAGCCACAGAAAATAGAGTAAAGCACCTAAGCTGCTTGAAACACTTAGGTTCAGTTCCTGACTCTTCCACTACCATCATGTGGCTTCTTTCTAAGCTTCTGTGCTCCTGACTGAAAACTTGTATAATATCACGACCTGTTAAACAGAGCTTCTAGTAAGGACGAAATGAGGTGAGGCACGTGAAAACATTTTTCAAGAGGTACGGTACTTTACAAACACAAGATACTGTTATTTTATTAATAATAGCAAATGAAGTCAGATTTTCCAACCAAAACTGTTTACATGTCATCGTAGTAAAGTGCATTGGAGTGTGTACATACTAGGAGGGGTGGCAAAGAAATTGTGGCCATTTTAAATACACCACAGATACAGAAATGGACACGAAAGGCAAGTATACAGATCTGATAAAACGGATTTGCATAGTTTCTTTGTAAATGTCTTTTGACTGTAAAGATACTTAAACTGAAAATCTCAAATCAGATATCCAAACGTTAACCTCCAGGGCAAACAGTTATTATAAAGACACCTTAGAAGAAAATCTAAGGGCAACACTAACTGCACTTTCAGGTGTGCGTATTTTATATTTGTAAGTGCTTCACAGTTTTTGAATTATTTTCATCATTGTCTAGTCTAAACATGAAAGCCTCATTCAGAGTTTAAATAATATTGTGTAACTTGTTTTCCTTATCTTTTGTGTACTAAGTTAAGCAACTCTGGATATTAGTTCCAGAACTTCTTAAATATCCCTTCTAAATCCGGCTTCATTTGTTTTCCTATTAAGTCTGCCACTTACAGCTCTGGTTTTGTCATTTTCAGAATGGAGTTTTTCTTTTCATAGACATAGCTTTATCTCCTCTTTATGGTTTATATTATCTACTAGAAGTTAATACTCTAATTTTTCATTAAAAAAAAACTTTTTAAGACATGTGTTCAATTCACATTTTATTTGAATTCTATTCCCTTCTAGAAAGCAAAAAGAGAAAACAGAAAAGAAAGTATCATCTTGTTTGCAAAATTTTTGCCTTAGAGTAAAAGTTAAATTGTTCAGGACCACTATGAGGCTGAACCACCTGCTCATCATTTCCCAAGACTCATGTGACCATAGCCCATATGGTCCTCCTAACAAACAGGCAGGCAAAAACAGGACCATTTTTCACCTTTTCAACTCTAATGGAACTGGGGGACTGGAGAAGACAAAAGAGTGGACTTTTTGATCTTGCTGAATGATCGTTCCTTCAAAACTTGTTTTACCTTCACCTGAATGTTAAATCAGCACTGGCAGTCATGGTACATTTTGAATACTCAAGACTTAAAAGCTCTCCTAACTAAATGAAGAACTGATTCAATAGGCAATCCTGAGAGTCTCACACTTCAGTGGAAGCAATAAATACCATTCTGTCAGCTTCAGAAGTGACAAGCATAATGCTCCAGCTCTAGCTTTCTTTATGGTGGTCAGGAGCCTCATGCATTAGGGAAGTTGAGAGAATGAAAAAGGGAAAAAATAAAGACAGCTACATCCACATAATTATCACCTCTGCAATGCCCCCCAAACTCATCTGAAACTATTACTATGAGAGTAACTTAGGTTCTAATCTTGATTTCATAACATCACTCTTTTAGTGTAATTCTTTTGTTTAATAATAGAGAATGTTTGAATATATTTAGATATCTATTCGGAGAAGGCAATGGCACCCCACTCTAGTGCTCTTGCCTAGAAAATCCCCATGGACGGAGGAGCCTGGTAGGCTGCAGTCCATGGGGTTGCGAAGAGTTGGACACGACTGAGCAACTTCACTTTCAATTTTCACTTTCATGCACTGGAGAAGGAAATGGTAACCCACTCCAGTGTTCTTGCCTGGAGAATCCCAGGGACGGGGGAGCCTGGTGGGCTGCCATCTATGAGCTCGCACAGAGTCGGACACGACTGAAGCGACTTAGCAGTAGCAGCAGCAGGTATCTGTTAGTCACTCACCTGCTCATTAACAAAGTCCAACATTAGTATGTAACTTTGAGTTGTACCCCTTATTATTGGAATTTTCCAACATGCAAAATAGACATAATCATTCCCCATGTACCCACAGTCCAGCTTTAACAATTATCGTTATATGGCCAGTTTTGCTTCATCTGCTTCATACTTCCTTTTACCAAATATCTCTTCAGTGTTCAAATTTCCCTGATTGTCTCATAAATATATTCCTACAATTGGTTTGTTTGAATCAAGAGCTAAACCAGATCCATGCTTTCCATTTGGTCTTCACATTCCGTAAGTCTCATTTAGTCCATAGTTTTCCCACTCCTTTTATTTCCACCTAAACTTTCCGCCCACAACCTTTTATATTTAGAAAATGTTCAGACCTATAGAAATAAGTTGAAAGAATACTATGAACATTTCTTACCCTCCATTATTAACATTTTTGTTAGCAATGTTGTTAACATCCTGCCTCGTTTATTTTATCTCTCATATGTATTTTTGATGTAGCATGTAAAAATAAGTTGCAGACATCATGATAGTTTGTTCCTAAATGCTTTATCAAGTATCTTCTAAAAATAAGAACATTATCCTAAATAATCACATCACAACTTAAAAACTGAATTATAAATTATAAATATTAGATATACTATACATAAATTATATACTAACTTATATTATAATTTTATATTACAGCTATTTATAATGCATGCATGCTCAGTTGTGTCCAACTCTTTCTGACCCCATGGATTGTGTAGCCCACCAGGCTCTTCTGTTCGTGGGATTTCCCCAGCAAGAACACTGGAGTGGGCAGCCATTCAGTTCAGGGGATCTTCCCGAGCCAGTGATCGAACCTGGATCTCCTGCACTGCAAGTAGATTCTTTACCTCTGAGCCACCAGGGAAGCCCTTAGCTATTTATAATAGTCAATGTTAATAGATTTTTAAATTTAAAATGTCCTTCATGGTACCAATAATATCTCCACAGGTTCAAGTACAGCATTTTGTTATTAACGTCTCTTTAGTGTCACTTAATCTAGTACTGTCCTCATCTCTTCTTTGGTTTCCCTTTTAAAATTAAAAATTAAAAAATTTAAAAAAATTACTTTTAATTGAAGGATACTTGCTTTAAAATATTGTGTTGGTTCCTGCCATACGTTGACATGAATCAGCCATAGGTATATACTTGTCCCCTCCCTCTTGAACCTCCCTCCCTGCTTTCCCTTTTTGAAGAGTCTAGTCAGTTGGCTTGAGAATGCCCCATATTCTGTATTAGCCTGCTTATTTTCTCATAATTAGATCCAGATTAAACATGTTTGGAAGGAAAATAGAGAGATGATGTTTGAGTGCCTGACTGCACGTGGTGGCCATCTGTGCCATCCTGCTAAGTCTATCACTTGGCTAACAGGTGGCATCAGCTAGTATTGCTTCCCCTGTGACACTACATCATGTTGGGGTGGGGGTTGATGTAACGAGAGGCCCCGTGTACCATCCTATTCCCCAACAACCTTTCCCTCAATGAGCTTTATGTTCATTGCTGATCACTGCCAAATGAGTTATTACACTGGGAATAGCAGAATACTTATTATTTCATGTAATTTCTTCTGTATTTACTTGGTGGCATTGTCTAGTAAAGAAGAGCACTCTTTCCCTTTCCCCTTTTAATGCTTACCATCGTCATTCTTTACGATGCTCAAATTGTCCCAAATTTGCCCAGCAGGTGCCCCCCTCAAGCTGGCTCCTGTGTCTTGGTCTACATCAGCCTTAAAAATATTACTTTTCCTTTCTAATTAGCAAAGTGACACATATTCAAGGCAAAATATTTTGGAAGAGAAAACTGCAAAACAGGAAAGGTTCCTATATTCCTCAACCTAAAAATAATTACTAATATTTTGACTGTCTTTCCAGGAGATAGAATTTTTTTTCTCTTCTGATATTTTGTTCCATAAAAACAGAAACATAATGCAGAGAATTATCAACTTCTTTTCACCAAACTTATTTCTACAGCAACTATTTCCCACCTCATGTAGTATAATTCTATGCCATTATTTTTTTAATTAATTATTTTACCTGGAGGCTAATTACTTAACAATATTGTAGTGGGTTTTGCCATACACTGACATGAGTCAGCCATGGGTGTCCATGTATCCTCTATCCTGAATCCCCCTCCGGCCTCCCTCCCCATCCCATCCCTCAGAGTCATACCAGTACACCAGCCCTGAGTACCTTATCTCACGCATTGAACCTGGACTGGCGATCTATTTCACATATGATAATACACATGTTTCAATGCTATTCTCTCAAGTCATCCCACCCTCGCTTTCTCCCACAGAGTCCAAAAGTCTGTTCTTTATATCTGTTTCTCTTTTGCTGTCTCGCATATAGGGTCATCGTTACCATCTTTCTAAATTCCATATATATGTGTTAATATACTGTATTGGTGTTTTTCTTTCTGACTTACTCTGTATAATAGGCTTCAGTTTCATCCACCTCATTAGAACTGATTCAAATGTGTTCCTTTTAATAGCTGAGTAATATTCCATTGTGTATATGTACCACAGCTTTCTTATCCATTCGTCTGCCGAAGGACATTTAGGTTGCTTCCACGTACTAGCTATTGTACACAGTGCTGTGATGAATATTCGGGTACATGTGTCTCTATCAATTCTGGTTTCCTCAGTGTGTATGCCCAGCAGTGGGATTGCTGGGTCATATTTTGCCATTGTTTTTGATGAGTTATTCATATGGATGAACCATAATTTACTTAACCAATACTCTGTGGTCAGGTATTTAGTTTGTCCCCAACTTCTTTGATTTTCAGAAAGTTTTTTTCCTTATGTGTGCTGCTCATTTAGAGCTATTCTTTTGTGAACTGTATTTTCATATCCTGTGGTTGTTGATAAAACCTCCTTATTGGGAGGTTTATGGCTAAATGAATTTGTAAAATCTTTATTAAGTACCTCAATTTCTTTTTAATTTTGTTTATAATGAACTCTAACATACAAGTCTCAATTAATAGAACTCTTCTTAGTCACATGAACTCATCTTTTATGTTCCACTTTCTGTCTTTGATAATACATTTATAACAGTCTTTCCCAACCCAAGATTATGTAAATATTCATCTATGTTCTATTTCACTCCTCAATCCATCTAAATTTCAGCTTTTATGTGGTTAAAACAGAATGAAAATGGATCCCTATCTCAAGCCACTCACAAAAATCTGAAATGGATTAAAGATTTAAATGTAAGACCTGAAGCATAAAACTCCTAGAAGAAAGCGTAGGGGAAAATCTCCTTGACACTGGTCTTGGCAATTAGCTTTTAGGTATTACATCAAAAAGCACAAGCCACAAAAGCAAAAAGTAGTAAAAGAAGCTATATCAAACTGAAAAGCTTCTACACAGCAAAGGAAACAATCAACAAAATAAAAGGCAATCTACCAAATGGCCTCACCGACTCAAAGGACATGTGTTTGAGTAAGCTCGGGAGTTGGCTGGTGGACAGAGAAGCCTGATGTGCTGCAGCCCATAGTGTCGCAAAGCATCGGCCACAACTGAGCAACTGAACTGAACTTACCAAATGGAAGAAAATATTTCCAGATCATATATCTGATAAGGGATTAATAAAAAAATATGTAAGTAACTCATTAGCAAAAAAAAAAAAAAAAAATCCAATTAAAAAAGACCAGAGGATCTGAATAGACATTTTTCCCAAGACATACAAATGGTACACAGGTACATAGAAAGGTGCTCAACAGTGCTAACCATGAAGGAAATGCAAATCAAAATCCCAATGAACTATCACCTCACACCTGTTAGAATGGCTATCATCAGCAAGACAAGAAATTAAAAGTGTTGATGAGGATGTGGAGAAAAGGAAACCCTTGTGCACAGTTAAAAGGAAAGTAGATTATTGCAGCCTCTGTGGAAAACAGAATGGAGGTTTCTCAACAAGTTAAAAATAGAACTACCATAAGATCCAGTGATCCCACTTTTGGTTTACACCCAAAGAAAATGAAACAGGATCTTCCAATTATCTGTATACTCCAGGTTGATTAAAGCATTATTCACAATAGTCAAAATATGAAAACAAGTATTTGTCAGTGGGCAAATGGATAAATGTGGTAAATATATGCAATGGGATATTTTTAGCTAGGAAAAAGAAGGAAATCCTTCCAACTGTGACAACATCAATGAACTTTAAGGTCATTATGTTAAGTGAAATAAATCAGACCAAGACAAATGCTATATGACCTCACTTATATGTGGAATCTAAAAAGTCAAACTGATAGAAACAGAGTATAGTGATGGTTTCCAGGGGCTGATGGTGTGGGAAATGTCCGCCAAAGGGTACAAACTTCAAGTAAAAGATGACTAAGTTTCGGGGATCTAATGCACAGCATGGTGGTTACTGCTAATTCTGTATTATGCACCAGAAAGCTGCTGAGTAGATCTTAACATGTTCTCATCACAGAAAAGAAATGGTGATTATGTGACACAATGGAGGTGTTAGCCAAGACTACAGAGGTAACCATTTTTCAAGGCAGGAAAGTATCAAATCAACACACTATACAAGTTAAACTTACATAATGTGTCAGTTACACCTCAATAAAGCTGGAAATTAAAAAAAGACAAGTGAGTAGCACACATGGATTAAAACCCAGGCGTCTGGCCTCAGAGCTTTACACTAAACAACTGTGACTGAGTGCTATAAAATAAACCAGTTATCTCTTTCTCTAGTGACACAGAAGTTGTCTGCAATTTTCTATACCATAAACAAAATTTTCAGTGAACATCACTGTGCCAGTCTCCTTGTGGATATATAGAACATCTCCTGAGGGTATATCCTCAAGTGGAATAGAAATGGAAACATTTTAGGTTTTTTTGAAACCGTAGAGCAGGTATTTTAAATTTCCTTCTTTCTTTCAGAAAAAAATTTTTTTCTGACAGAATATATAGTCCATGAAGGCAGGGATTTTTGTCTTTTTGTTCAATGCTCTATTCTACATGAGACATAATAGGTATTTGTTAACTGTATGCTGCTGCTGCTAAGTTGCTTCAGTTGTGTCCGACTCTGTGTGACCCCATAGACGGCAGCCCACGAGGCTCCCCCATCCCTCCCTGGGATTCTCCAGGCAAGAACACTGGAGTGGGTTGCCATTTCCTTCTCCAGTGCATAAAAGTGAAAAGTGAAAGTGAAGTCGCTCAGTTGTGTCCGACTCCTAGCGACCCCATGGACTGCAGCCTACCAGGCTCCTCTGTCCATGGGATTTTCCAGGCAAGAGTACTGGAGGGGGGTGCTATTGCCTTCTCCAGATAAGTGTACGAATGGTTCTTAAGTATCAGGTTCTGCTGCCTTAATTATGCAAACTTTGATAGGGTGAAAAGAATCTGTGAGAATTTCTATTTGCTCTCTATGGGCTGAGAATTTTACCAAAACCTCAGGTTTATCCCCAAAGGAGACTGGGAAAGAGCATTCTTCTTAGACTCCAGTACTTCTTCTAGATGTTATCAGAATCTTCCCCATTGACTTTAAGCTGGGAGGCAGGAAACAGGTTCAGCAACTCAGCAACCTGAGGAGAATGGGGCGGGAGCCATAGCTGTAAAAATCTTGGGCCTGGTGTGGCTGATCTTGGTGCTGCCAGCTGCAACACCAAGGCTGAGCCTTGCCCTTAGGCAGATGGAGCTCAGCCATCACCAGCTTCATGGACGCCACCAAGCCACAGGGGCTAAGGGCACTCCAGTGAATAGTTCCCAGGCCATCTACTGCTCACTCTCGCCCTCACACTTCCAAAGCAGGGCATGTTTATGAGATCCCAAACCAGACTCCCAGTTAGCCCTCATGTGCCAGAGTGGCTCCACTGCAGTTTCCAGCAGAAATTCCTTTTAGGGTCTTGCATGTGAACAGCAACTTTCCAGAGAATTCAGCAATGCCACAGGTTTCTCCTGTGTTTAATGATTTGCTGGTCAACTTAGTCATGCTCTGACGAGAAGGAATCACATAACAACATGCGGGTTCCTTACCTGACAGTTGAAATACAGATAAACCAAGCTCTTTTATAGGGTCTTGACAAGTTTTTTTCATTACACAATAGATTGAAATCAACCTCATTACACTTTGATCAGGTCACTCTCACTAGCCTCTTCCTTTGGTGCAGAAGAAAAAGGTCTCATTAGAAATAAGAAGAATTTATCCACTATGACCTTGATCAAGATATATAACTTCTTGAAATAATGCCATTTGCAGCAATATGGACAGACCTAAAGATTATCCTACTAAACAAAGTTGGAAAGAGAAAGACAAACACCAAATGATACCATTTATATGTAGAATCTAAATTAATGATACAAATCAACATAATCTATGAAAAAAACAGATTCACAGATATACAGAACAGACTTGTGGTTACCACAGGGGAAGGGGGATGGGAGGGAAGGAATGGGAGTTTGGAACTGGCAGAGGCAATTATGTGTAGGAAGGATAAACAACAAGGTCCTACACTGAGAACTATATTCAATATTCTGTGACAAACCATAATGGAAAATAATGTGAAAAAGAATATATACATATATATGAGTCACTTTGCTGTACAGAAAAAATTAACACAACATTGTAAACCAACTATACTTCAATAAAATTTTTTTAAAAGATATATAACTTCTTAGCATTTAGTGTCTTCAGCTTGGACTAGATGAACTCTGTGAGAATTTCCTGATCATTTTCTGAGATTTTCCTATGAAAATATTCTTCCCCTTTTGTTTCTTTCTCTATTCCTACCGCTTCTCTAATCGTAACCACACCTATGACATTCAGTTCAGTCGCTCAGTCGTGTCCGACTCTTTGCGACCACATGAATCGCAGCACACCAGGCCTCCCTGTCCATCACCATCTCCCGGAGTTCACTCAGACTCACGTTCATCGAGTCAGTGATGCCATCCAGCCATCTCATCCTCTGTCGTCCCCTTCTCCTCCTGCCCCCAATCCTTCCCAGCATCAGAGTCTTTTCCAATGAGTCAACTCTTCGCATGAAGTGGCCAAAGTATCTATGACACTACATTGCCCCAATTCAGTAGGATCTTCTTCCTATACCCTAGTAGCTCAAGGACTATGGTGGTGGTGATTCTCCTTTGTTACCTGATTCTCCTTTGTTACCTTTTTAGTACATGACTGTGAACAGACACTGCACTGTGTGTTCTTACTCTCCGTGATCACAGGTAGCATATATAGTCCTATTTCTTCCCAACCTTCAGAGAGAAGCACTGCAAGGACTCTCAGCACTGGGGAGAAGAGATTCAGGAACCACCTTAGGAAATAAAATCACTAAAAATATAAAGTCAGTAGCTTCTCCAAGTAGACCTGAGTGGCTGAAAATCTGAGATGTCACCTGCCCGATGCTCTAATTTTCATATACACAGACCTGGAATACTACAAACTCTCTATTTTGACCTTGTTTTTACTTACGAGAGCCCTAGCCTCATAATTAAGAACACCATGGTCCACAGCACTATGGAGTGAATATGCTCTGGGGTCTAATTACTCACTACTTAGTTAACCTAACTAATCCCCTCTTCCCACTGCTTCTCATATTTTTTTAAAACTGCATTTGGTTTAAAGTGTACCTTCGTCCCCATCTCTGTTCTATCATTGCATCACATCAGGAAAGCATCCTTTCACCTCCTTGGACAGCTCTGGTGCCAAGAAATTCAAAACAAAACAAAACAAAACAAATTTATCTTGATGAGTCATCCAGACATATTATTAAGGAGAAAAGACAGCTGTCAGTGAGCACCCTTTGAGCCTACTGAGTCCATATCACAAACCATTTTTGATGGTGCCAAAACTAGCACATTGCAAAGGATGTGTTTCATAAAGTATGGTCCCCAGGCTTTGCTTGGACTCATACTTAAAGATTTAAAAATGCACGAACTGACTTAAGGTTGAGAACTTTTAATTTTTCAAACAAGATCATTAAAAATAAAAAAGACTACCCTAAACTATTGCCATTTCAAAAGGATGTTTTAGTCATATATTCATGTAAGGCAATATTATTCAGTCACAAAGTAATAAGATTCTGACACATGCTATAACATAGATGAACCCTGAAAACATTAAGCTAAGTGAAATAAGCCATACACAAAAGGACAAATACCACATGATTCCCCTTTCATAAGGTATATAGAGTAGTCAAATACAGAAACAGAAAACAGACCAGAGGTAGGTTACCAGGAGCTGAGGGGAAGGGAGAGGCACTGCTTAATGGGTACAGAGTTTCTGTTTGTGGCAATAAAAATTTTTTATAAAAGACAGTGATGACAGCATATCACGTAATTAATAGCACTGAAAAACGGTGAAAATGTCCTCAAACGGGGGACATTACACACACATGCACAGAAGTAAACAGAAGTCCACAGATGTTTTCACTGAAGTCAGAGGAAAGAACAGGTGCAGATCCAAATGAGTATGTATCAGTTCAGCTGCAGAAACAAATAGTTCTGGATCACCTGCTGAGGGTAAAAAGGTCTTGGAACTGGAATTTTATTTCTTCTCTCAATCCTATACTTTTTACCCAGCTTTTTAACATTCTCCGTGGTCTGGCCTTGGGGTTACCTATCCAACACACTCAATATGAACAATTCACTGCAATCAAGCTCTGCTCCTCATGAGCCTAGAATAGGCTCAAGTCTTTCCCATCTCCATCTTCTTATGCATGATGCTAATCCTTTTCCTTGGCTTTCTGGTCTTCAGACATCCTCCTGGTCTTCAAGGCTAGCCTGAGAACCACCTCCACATGGAGGAGACTAGCTCTTCCCTAATTATCCTATCCTCCTAATAACCATCCTCAGTGACTCCACTGGCCTTGACCACCACCAGCACAGAAGAGGCTATTTCCCATGAGACTTTACTTACCCACAGCAGTGTGCTGGTTACTATCTTCCATTTGTTAATCTTGGGTAGGCTCCTTCTCTCAATCTTATATATACCTTACTGTGCTTAGTCACTAGTCGTGTCCAGTTCTTTGAGACACCATGGACTGCAGCCCACCAGGCCCCTCTGTCCATGGGGATTGACCAGGCAAGAATACTGCAGTGGGTTGCCAAGCCCTCCTCCAGGGGATCTTCCCAACCCTGGATTGAACCTAGGTCGCATTTCTGGCAGATTCTTTACCATCTGAGGTGTTAATAGTCTTATCGGTACTTAGGAAATACTTCTGTTGTTGACTAGTGAATAATTAACAATAGTTGGTATTTATGTAGCCCACACATTCTACAGTGCTTTCACATTCATAATCACAGGATGATTGTTTTTTTTTAAATATATATTTAACTGGAGGCTAATTACTTTACAATATTGTATTGGTTTTGCCATACATTGACATGAATCCACCACGGGTGTACATGTGTTCCCTATCCTGACCCTCCATCCCACCTCCCTCCTCATCCCATCCCTCTGGGTCATCCGAGTGCACCAGCCCCAAGCAACAGGATGATTGTTTATCACGGTATCTTGCTGCTGCTGCTGCTAAGTCACTTCAGTCGTGTCCGACTCTGTGGACCCCACAGACGGCAGCCCACCAGGCTCCCCTGTCCCTGGGATTATCTAGGCAAGAACACTGGAATGGGTTGCCATTTCCTTCTCCAATGCATGAAAGTGAAGTCTCTCAGTCGTTGTCCAACCCTCAGCGACCCCATAGACTGCAGCCTACCAGGCTCCTCCGTCCATGGGATTTTCCAGGCAAGAGTACTGGAGTGGGATGCCATTGCCTTCTCCGATCACAGTATCTTAAATCCTCACAATAAACTAACTAAAGGAATAGTAGCTTCATTTTAATGAAAAAGAACCTGAGGTGTTCAATCAAATGATCTATACTAGTTCATCAACTAATAAAATATAACAAAATAGTTCATAATTAAATAATTAATAGTAATTAAAATCAGTCTCCTTACAGATTAAAAAAACTTCCTGGTATGTCCAAACCAAGAATAACCTTAGGGAAGCCCTTTATATAAAAAATTACTTATTTACTTGGTTATTTAATAAATGCTTCATCATAAGCCAAGTTACTGAATAAAACTACTTTCAGTTAACTTACAAAGTTATTTTCACCTTTAAAAAGTTTACAAACTTCTTATGGAAAAAGTTGAGAAAAATGAGAAAGTCAGGGGCAAAAGTCTATACTCTATCCACTGCCTAAAAATCAACAACTATAAATGCTTATCTTTTACACATTTCTTAAAACAGAAAATGAAATTTTTGTGTATATTATAACATAGATGTCAAACGTACATCTATGTTTTCATTAATGACATGTGATTTAAAAGCCAATCCTCTATTTTTGTACACTTAAGTTGGCTCACACTTTTTCTAGGACATCAAAACTTTGTGCTGAACATCCCTCTGATCTCATGCACTTGTCCAGTTATTGCCTTAGGATGAATTCCTGGAAGTAGAGTTTACAGGCCAATGACAATAACCTATTTTTGAAATGCTTTATAAATGAAACAGAGGTGATAAAACACATATAGCAGGGAAGCTAATTTTTTAGTACTCTGATGTACTTAAAAATTTTAAGGCAGATATAAACTTCAACTGTTTTTTAACATGCCCATAGAATTTAAATAGATATTTTACACATTCCAGTCCCTGCAAAGTGTGAAAACATACAGATGAAAAGCACAGAAATCAAACATTGATTTGGGAGACCAGACAGAGCCTAATTTCAAAAGCATTTTTATTTTTTTAATCAAATGAAAAATGAAAGTTAAGTAGAAAAAGAGATGAACCCGCATTTGTAAAAACAGATCTCCTTCAATTTTTTTTAAGTTTTATTTTCCTGATTCAAGAAATACATGCTCATTATAGAAATTTTGGAATATACATAGAATAATAAAAATATGAATTTCCCAGAATCCAACAATACATAAGATAGCCTTACAGTTTTTACTACTTTCTTACCTACGTGTATTTTTTAAAAACAATTTGCAATCCTCCTTCTCTCCCCACAAATGGCCTGTGACGTTCTGCATTCTCACTGCAGGCCTCTCTCCTTGCTGAGCTGTGGCTTGTATACTTGCCTGCTCTCCTGATTTCCATGTAAACACACAACCCACCCCAAAGCAGGGCCAAAGTTCTGTGTTCTCAGAATTGCTCATGTCCAGCCTATCAAGAGAACTCACAATGTCAGCTCCCAGCTGCCTCCTTCACTTCAGAGTCAGGCTTCTCCCCAGGAACACCATGAAGATGATCTCAGCTGGTCAACATCTTCAGCAGAAATGAATGCCTCTTAAAATTTATACAGCGGTTTAAGGTTTAACAAGTTCTCTCACACAGATGTAATCCTCACAGGAGTCCTCTGAAGTAGACGGAGCAGATTTCCCTGTTTAACAGGGAAGGAAACTGAGGAGTTGAGAGCATAGCTATTTCATGGCAGAGCTTGGATTTGAAGCCATAAATTAGGACTTCCCTAGTGGTCCAGTAGTTAAGATTCTGCACTTCCAATGCAGAGGCACAGGCCCGATCCCTGTTCCAGGAACTAGGGTCCCATGAACCACTGGGTGCGGCCAAAAAAAAAAAAAGCCATAAATTGACTCAAAGTTCAGAGCTCTTTACCTAGCCACTAGTAACAAAACACTTTTAAGTCTTACAATTAGAAATTAAGAGCTAGAAAGATCTTCAGTAAATTACATCTAACCTAATCTGTCTTACTGTTCACTTATAAGGAAAGTAAAGAACAGCTAGGTGACTGTCCAAAGAAACAGTTGGTGACTGCCTTGTGACAATGAGGATCTAAAGGCACAATCTTCAGACTTCCAGGCCAGTGCTCATGGCAGCCATTCCTAGAGAGACGTTCTTTAATAAGTTGGTCTCTTATCTGGTGTCTTCCGCTTAGCCGAAAGTCAACCAGGAATTAAAATCTTAAAAGTGTAGATGTTAGAGCCAGAAGGGACCCTAAGATCAACCAGGCCAATGTACTAGCTTTGGAGATGAAGAAAGTGAGGCCCAAAACCCACCACTTCTGCTGTTCAATTCTGTGCACCCTGCACTCACCGTATTACTCCCTTCTGGGTAGCTCTAAACAAAATCTGGCCAAAGACATTTATTCCCTTCTTGGACACAGTGTGTGAGAGGCCACAGATCAGCAAGGCCAAAGTAAAACTGAACAGGGTTTGACTGCAAGAAATATCTGGTTGGTAACAGATGTACCCACCATGACTGCATCATAAAATAACCAAGTTCTGCCAGGTTCCAGGAAGGCTTCCCCATTCTCCACTCAGACAGAGAAAAGACCTATTGAAATGTGTGTGGTTCTTAGAAAAGGGTACCAATGGCCATTTGGAAGTCACTTGAATCTGTTAAAATCTAGCAATAAGGTTTTGCTAAAGGCAAATCAGCCAGGAATCCTAATTAAAACTGGCAACACATCCCCAGGGCTGTCATCTTTCCCTGACCCTAAAGGACCCAGCCCTTCCTCCCACGTTCTTTGTGTACCATTCAAATCCGCTTCTGACTGTACTTTGCCACCTGGATTCTTTTTCTAAGGTCCCATAGTTCCAAGGCCAACCCCCATGATTCTACGGCTAGCTAGCCTTATGTCTCTGGTGAGAAGGAAAGCTCTTTGAGAGCCAGGGACCACTTCTACTGAACACATACTACTGCCAGACACTGCGCTTTTGCTGGATAAGATATGGACCCCACCTTCAAGAAACTTACAGGATAAACAAAACCATGTGCAAAACTGAGCACACCCGCAGAGGTGTAAACAGGAAGCGGAGGAGCCCAGAGTAACAGACTTGAGTCTTAAAGCACTTTTGCAATCAGTTAGGGAAAGGGCAGTGGAGGGGCAAGCCAGGCAAAGGCAAACCAGGCAGGCGGGCCAGCGTCAGCAAAGCCAAGGAGAGAAACAGTTCAACGCTGCAGAGTGGTGGGAGTTGAGGCTGGAGCGGCAGGCCTAGCAAGGTGGCCAAGGTAACAAGCCCATGTCATTCATTCACGCTGACCCGGTACGGGGGCAGCTGACGCAATTCGCGGGTAAACTAATTTGAGCGCCTTGGGCACAGTTGAAAGGCTGTGTCGGTGACGGCCTGCGAGGCCACGCGACCCCCTCCCAGGGGCACCTGTGCACCTTCGCAGTCACCAAAGCACACGCGAGGCTGCCTCCACCAGCCAAATATTCTACGCGATCGCGAGCCCTGGCCCGCCCCCGACCCCCGGCCCCCGAGAGTCTCCTCTCCGGTTTAAAACGCCTGTTGACGCACTGTGGCGGGTGCCTGCGCGCCAGCGGGCGGCCCGGCGGTCTCCTCTGCAGTCGCCATCCGGCTTTCCCGAAGAAGGCTGCCCTTGGGCCCCCGACCCCAGGCTGCGAGAGTGGGGGAGAAGGCGTCCAGCCCCGCTGGCGGGGGGTCTGCGCAGGGGTTCGGTGCCATGGGGGCTCGCGCCAGGCGCGGTGCCGACCACCGTCCTCCCGCGCGGGCGCAGCTTGGGAACCTACGGCACGGGCCCCCGCGTCTCAGGCCCGCGGCCCGGCCGGGAACCAGGTGGCCCGGCTTCCCCTCGGCAGGCGAGGGCTGGACCGGAGCCCGACGGGGACTCCGGCGCGCGGCGCATCATTACCTGGCCAGTGTAGTTTTCCCCGAGCCTGGGAGGCCTCGCAGGAGGTAGAGGTGTTTCCGAAAGCTGTGGCGGCGCGGAGGTGTCCCACGCGGGGGCGGCGGGGCTGGCGGCCGAGGTGGCGGCGGCTGCTGCTGCCGGAGGCTCAGCCTCCCAAAGGATTCAAGAAAACTCTCCTCCATGGGGTGGGGGCTGGCGGCGAGAGCCCTGCGTTCCCCTTTCCTGAAGTCACGGTCTTGGCCAAAGCTGTTGTTTTTGTGGCTCTCCGGCCATGTGATAGATGGAGGGGCGGGCGCTCGCAGGCCAGCCCCTCCTTCCCACCCGCCCGAATCGCGCTGCGTGGGAGGGGTCGTCCCTACCTGGAAAGCCGGGGACGCTGGGAGACTGACAGCCGGGAAAACCTCGGCGACTGACCTCCACTCCCCTCCCACCGCCCACCCTCACCTCCAGCCCAGCCCGTGCTTCCCTGCGCCTGTCGCCCTGGACCCACCGAGCGGGACACTGGTCACTTCCCGGGCTGCCCGCGTGGAAGGCAGGCCTTCTGCAAAAGCCCTACCCCATCCCACCGCCCACTAGGCCTTGAAAGTGAAATAATTTTAGTTGACGAAGAGAACGTGAGCAGCATTTTGAACAGTAACAGTAAAAACCATAGTCTCCCCCAGTTTGTGAGCACCAATATCTGGCTGGTGTCCCAATGGCTAATGCCACTCTCCCAGGACCTGTGTAATTCCCACCACCACCACCCCCACCCCCAACCCCGCCTTTTTTAAATTCTTTATCAGCCTGTCGAAAATATTTTTAGAAAGCTTTGTTGCTTCTACATAACTTTAGAAATCTCTTCTTCAAAACAAGGCACCCCTTAAAACTCAGATAGATTTATGAACAGTAGTATAAACTAGGCCTCCTGAGAAAGAAGGGTTACTGCCCAGGTACGCACTTTGTTGCCTGAAAAGATGTGGTCTTCCCAGAAACTATTTCAGCTCCCCAGGGAAAGAGCAGTCTACTGACACTAGAGAGAAGCATCCAGAATTCAGTTCTAAGTTCTGGGACTGGTGAACGCCAGTTGGTTGATCACCACAGTACTTTCCAATATTTCACACGCAAGAGTGTGATAGAAAGATCCTATTTTCTAAACTAAATCCAAGAAGCGTGGACTGAAAAAGACAATATTGAAAATTAACACCATCCTGGAAAAAATCCCAGATATATGGTGGCTTGGGCTGTAATAACCATTGTAAAGCAAATACATTTTGTTTCTGGCAGCTAAGGTATGAAAATTTTGAAAAAGAACTGTGAAGAAAAGCAATTTACTTCTAAAACAAAACCCAGGAATTGCACAATGAAGGTACTCTCCAAGTAGAGAGGGGCTCTATGCTCAGAATTCCACCTTCCTCTTGGGGTTCTACTAGGGAGGGGCAGGGAAGGACAGGGAGGTGAGCATTTCCCTTCCTAGCATGGGAGCAAGAAAACACTGAAATTTGAGAAACACTGAAATTTCAAAAGCTTCTCTAAATATTAGGGGAAAACCATAAGGAACAAAGACTATAGATGAATCATAAAAATAGTGATGCTATCATGTATGTATCCTAGTATACTTCTTACAAGAACTTTTGCCCAGCCTCCAATACTACCTTTTCCATTCTAGACTTCTGTTCTCTAATACAGGACTCACAAGCCACATGTGAAATATGACTGGTCCAAGTGAGATTGGGGCTTCCCTGGTAGCTCAGCTGGTAAAGAATCCACCTGCAATGCAGGAGACCTGGGTTCCATCCCTGGGTTGGGAAGATCCCCTGGAGAAGGGAACAGCTACCCATCCACTCCAGTATTCTGGCCTGGAGAAGTCCATGGACTGTATAGTCCATGGAGTCCCAAAGTGGACACAAATTGGGTACAACTGAACGACTTTCACTTTCACTTTTCACTTTCAAGTGAGATTAAAATACATGCTGAATTTCAAAGGGTCAATATGAAAAAAATGAAGTAAAATATCTCAATAACTTTTATATTTATGTGTTGAAATGATAGTATGGTGAGTACATTAGGTTAATATATTATTAAAATTAATTTCATCTGTTTCGTTTTGCTTTTTAATATGGCTAGTAGAAAAGTTTGAACTATGTATGTGGCTGACACATTTCTATGGGACAATGTTGCATGAGACTTCTGTCCATCTCCATTTCCTTCTGTAGAGGGTGTGGCAGGCAGCATGGATAGGGCAGCAGGGCACACAGCTTTGGGGACTAGTAGTTTGGGCACACTGAGACTGCGGCGTGGGAGACAGCTGGAGCAATGAAGTAGGTGCTGGGAAATGTGAGTGTGCTGTTAGACGAGAGGTCCTGAGCTGGAGGCAAGAGCTTTGGAAATTCCTGCCCTGTGTGAAGATGGAGAATAGAGCAGACAGCTGAAGTCAGGGTTCAGGGATCACACTTAAGGACTGTGCCCCACCCCCGCCCGCCGCAAAGTGGATTTGTTGAAAGAAACAAAGTACAAGGGACAGACCGAATTCTAGAGTATGTGAAGCCTCAGGGAGGGAGAGCTGAAGAAGGGAAAATGGCTGGCAGTATCTGAAAGTGACCCTAGACACTTCTCCTTTCTCTTAGCTCTCAGATTTAACTAGTCAATAGGTTCTGTTTTCCCCAGTTTATTCCTCAGAACCACAGTTTGTTTAAAGCTGTTTGTGTATCTGTTTCTTCCCACTAGACTAAGTTCAATGGCAAAGACAGTGTCACCCTTGGCACCCTGAGAGCTAACAGCATCTGACATTCAGAGGTGCTCAATAATTGTATATGGACCTGAACTGCCTTCTCATTAAATGAATCTGAGCATGGGCTTTACTAAAGATAAAGACTGAACAAAGATAGGGACAACTTCAACTGAGGAGTAATGTAAACACAGTCAGTGACCACATCCACAGTTCTGAGGGCCACAGTACTCTCAGATAACATCTATGGTCAGATCCTCATTGGCCCTAACAAGGTGGCAGCCTCCAGAGAGGAGGGCTACCCTGGGTCAGAGGACCCCTGTGATTAACACTCCTTCATGCCCTCAGTTCATCCAACCAGGTTTTTCAGCTCTCAAGTTCTATTCTATTTCTCTAGAATATGATGACCAGCACAATCTCACTTTGCTGTTCTACAAACCACTGTTGCTGCTGCTGCTGCTGCTGCTAAGTCGCGTCAGTCGTGTCCGACTCTGTGCAACCCCACAGAAGAAGTCCACCAGGCTCCTCTGTCCCTGGGGTTCTCCAGGCAAGAACACTGGAGTGGGTTGCCATTTCCTTCTCCAATGCATGAAAGTGAAAAGTGAAAGTGAAGTTGCTCAGTTGTGTCTGACTCTTAGCGACCCCATGGACTGTAGCCTACGAGGCTCCTCCGTCCATGGGATTTCCCAGGCAAGAGTACTGGAGTGGAGTGCCATTACACAAACCACTGCTAGATGAAGTAAATAAAATAATCTTAGAAGTAGTTTTTGGCAAGCAAAGAAACATTCAAATCTTTCTCTAATTATTACTGCATAACAAGATGTGGAAAAACAAGGGGGTACACAGGAAGAGCTCATAGAAACCAGAAATTTAACCCTTGAACCTACAGTTCCAAATACTCTACAATTTGGAATGCTTAAATCAGCCCCAGGTTTCTCCCCTGGAGATGCCATATGGCACAAAGTCTGAAACCAAGAGGAAGCTTCCAAAGCGGCATAACCAAAGACCCTGTAACAGAGTAGAATCATTTAAAATACAGAGGAGTAGCTCATTCTATGTCCTTTCTTCCCCTACCAGAAGCTTTTATCTGATTTCCCTACCAAAAGTTTTTATCTGATTTTTACTCAAAAATATGTCTTATATACATTTTTACCTTGTTATATATATATGTATATATGACATGAATTGAAAGAACAGGAAAGCATCCATCTGTGCCTGCTTAGCTGTTTCTCTGGGGGACCCCTCGTCGCTCTAGCACCTCCAGCTTTCACCTTCCACCAGTCTGCACTGCACTATTTGGCCATTCAGAGGTAGCGCCTCTCTACTTAAAACTCCTCCTTCCTGGCTCTTCCCTCGTCCTTTCCCTAGAAGCTGGATGAAGGATACAGGAAGCTGGAAGAGGTTAGGGAAGGGGGACAATGGGAGGGCAGTCATGCAGAGTGTCTGCTAGGCTGAATCAACAAGGGAAACGCTCAGGACTTGGTGGCCTGGGATAAGTCTGCCAACAGAGAAACATCTCTGGATAAGACTGACTTTGCTCATTCTAACCTCACATTACCACTGCCTCCTACATCCCATCCCTCTCTCTATTTGAGGTCATACGCCTCTCCCAAGGCGATAACCATAATCTGTTTCCAAGCACCAAGTATTTGCCACTAGGCATAGGGACCCTTGAGGAGTATAAGCTTTGAAGAGGAAGCCTGGGAGGTGGGGAAAGTAGTCCCAGCCCATTTTTCTAAAGCTCCATTTTGGAAATTAGGGCAAGGTAATAAAGGCAGTGGCTGGACAAAGCTAGGGGCCATCCTGGGCCCTAAGTACAAGCCTGGGTGGATAGTTAGCTGATACGCTTCAAAACGTCACAGAGTCTCAGAATTGGTCATTAGCTATGCCATACTCACTGTTAAATATTTGTACTATTACCCTTATGCACAGCCATGGTGGTGTATTCATTAGAAATCCATAAATGTTGCTACTGAAGGGCCCTAAGAAAGCAAAGATTTCCCAGATGCCAGAGTCTCCTCTGCAGCCATCTGTGTTTCAACCCTAATACTGATCATCTCTTGTCTGAAATCATCCCATTCTAGGTCAAAGGTGAGTCCAGTTTCACAACAGCACTAGGAGCCTGCACAGAGAGCAAGATCTCAGGGAGTTCACCCAAACATTGGATACCTTGGTCTCTATCTGAATCAGACTTATGGTCTAGTAGAAAGATAAAGTGAAACTGTACAAAATGAACTAGGGAAAATGTTGAGCTATTTTAAAGAAAACACTCAATTCCAAACCAAGCAGATGGAATACAAATAGTTAGCTTCCACTCTCTCATTGAAACCCCAGGAGAATGTAGAGGCTTTCTTTTTGTGGGGGGGTGGGTGGGGTTGGGGGAGTGTTAGGAGAATGGGGATATGATTATTATTTTTAAGTATTAATATAAACTGTAGGAAAAAAGATCACAGCAACAAAATAATTAACAACTGGAAAGCAAAAGGCCTAGTGTTAACTAATTTGGAAAAACAATTAAGAAACAAAACTTGAATTATAGAAAGCCAAGAAGAAATACCATTTACTCTGCATAACCCCTAAAATTTCAGGAACTGGAAATCTCAGGGCTGGAGGTGGGGCTCTAAATAGGAAAGTCAGTTAAAAGTCTGTTTAAGAAACAAACATCCACAGTCAGGCAGCTGCCGGCCCTCTAGAGAAGCCTGGAGGTTTATTCCCTGGAGAAGATAAAACAGGATGAGAAGAGTAGAAGGTAAGATAAGGTAGGCAATGCTCCCTTTCTGAAAACAGGGATTACATAAATGCCTACATGTTGAATAATGAGAAATCACACCTTGTTTTTCAAATATGAATTTTCATATTTGAAATCTATTAAGTACAATTAAACTAAAATAGCAATAATAAAAATAATAGTTACTGTAGTATAGTGCAAGTCCCACAATCCCTAATCAAAATCCTTGAGGTCAGAATTGTTTCAGAATTCAAAAGTTCTAAGAGGGTCTAGGGCACCCCTGGTAATTAAACACATTAATATTTCTCCAGTGAAATGTCTGAAAAGTCACACTAACTGGGGTAAATAAAGAGTAAAACTAACCTGACTGTTTAGGTCAATTTTTGCTGCCAACTTAGTTTTAATGCCAGACATTTAAGAAACAAAACAAAACAACTTTTGGTTTTTGGAGCTTTCTGGATTTGAAATTCTAGAAATGGAATCACTGACCCACACTTGGATAAAGGGGCCTATCCTATCCTTCTATTCTGATGGAATTATAAAAATAATCTACTCAAGTTTCCTAGGTCTTATTTTCTTCATGAAATAAAATAGGGCAAATATCTTCAAAATTAGATAATAAATTATTCAAGCTATTACCTCTTTTGCTGAGTTTTTTTATTAGTATTCAGGAAACTGATCAGAATAGTTGAACAGATTATTCAAACCAATTTCACTCCAATGAATATATCACTCTACATTATCCTTCAGGTTGGCAATGAGCTCTCTTTCTTGATGAACAGGATCTTCAACAGTACCTGGAAGATGGAGAATTCAACTGCAGACAAACACAGGCCCAGACAAGTCCAGAAAGAATGGTGACAGGAATGGAGTTTGTTGTCAGTTTCCCAAGATCATGACTATTTATGGGCGCCTGCAACCAGCATCCAGAATTTCACACTGTCCCCACAGCTCCCACACCCTGCCTGGTCTTGCTTCATTCAAGAGCCTGTCCTCTGGATTTTGCCCAACCTTCTGTTTCTAAATCAAAACCTGGCCTATGTCCCATTCTCTAATGATCCAGTTTTTTACACTGTAAAGTTAAAAATAAATACACTTAATTTCATGCAAATGTGTTAACAAGTTTATTAAGTCAATACATTGCTCTGCCAGAAGCATTTGAAATCAAAGCTGCAAGCAACAAAGATACGCAGGGGAAGGGAATTAACCCTTACTAAGAGCCTATTATTTTTCAAAAACTTTGCACAAGTTATTTCATTTAATCCTCATTTAATATCCCCATGACAGATTAGTATCATAAACTGGTTGTTTTTTTTTTCAGGTGAAAAAAATTGCAGCTTTGAGAAGGCAATTTGTTTAAGGTCACATAGCCGGTCAGCAGGAGCTTCAAGATGGGAACCCATCCTCTTTCCAGCAGGCTGCCCTACCTCCTTAAAGGAGTTAGGCAGTATAAACACTCTGGCCACCAGCAGGAAGAGGATTTGAGGCTCCAAGAGCCAACCACATTCTCTTGTTATTTCCTTCTTTTTAAATTTCTGTTTACCACTTGAGGCCCACTGATCATTATGCCAAAGACAAAACCAAAAGGCCCATTCTCATTATAGTTAAAAAAATCCTGTACATAGCTACAGCACTCATAAAATTCCCCAACAAAAGAAGATGAATAATTAGGGATGCCTGCTCTATGAGGTTCACAGAAGGCGGTCAGTTTAGCATGAATGTAAAAGATGAACACAAAAGTCAAAAGTATGGTTCATAAAATGTCCTTGACACAAAATCAGCAGATAGTAAAGACCTGCTGAGTTAGCCACTGCCAAATATGCCCATGCTTATCATGTGCAGTTTATCCCGGTGTCACACTGAGGGGAAAGGTAAACACTTGCTTCCTAACTTTGATCCTCACATAAACTCCATGAGGCTAGTTTTCACTGCTACATCCTCAGTGTGTAGAAAAATGTCTAAACTGAGGCAACTCAATAAACATTTGCTGAACAAATGAATGAATTTTTTTATGTCCTTTCTCTGGAATCTCTTCCCTCCTCTATCTATCCCACATTTTCTAGTGGGTCCTTTAAATCTCTAATCTTTTCTCCCAAATCTTTAGTCTTTGCCCTTCTTTCAGCAGAACCTTGTTTAAAACAAACAGAAATATTTCTACTGGGTATATGTGCATTTCTAGTTAGCTGAGAAATGGAAACACAGAACACTCTTAGAAATAAGAGTTATAATGAAAAGAGAAAACATATGGTTAATTCAGAGTACATTCAATTCTTATCAAATGCAGATATATACTGAAATAGTAGCAGCTGTGTTTATCTTATAATTTAGGCATTTGAAAAAAAAGTGCAATGTGTTTATTTTAATGTCAATTTGTGTCAAGTTTAAAATATAACATGCATTTGTCTACATATTTTACCTCTTTTCCTAGAGAATTTTTTAATATTTAAATACAACCTATATCCCTAATTCCCAGCGCTCATCATATATCAATCTGTGGGGTGGGAGGGAGAATTCATCATAAACTATGTACTGACAGAATACTCTAAAATATATTCTAACAAATAAAGTTGGAAAATAAATATGGCAGCAACAATCTAAGCTTTGTTGTATTTCACAAAGAGATCTACGTTTAAAGGAAATAAAAACATTACATGTGCAACAGCACACAGGGTTGCTATGGTAACAGACTACATTTTTATATTTACTCTTCAATTGTACATATGAGCTATTACAACCAAATAATGTCAACATCCATTTCCTTCTGATCATATACAGGTTTCCAGAATAAGTTGTACTTACAGTTCAAGGAATTCACATTTTTTTAACCAATCTTCTTCTGTCTTTTCTAGAAATTATAATTAAAATACACATAATAATAATGATTAATATAGGGCACTGGGGTTAAGTTTTACACCATTTAACTCACTAGGAACACTCCCCAAATGAGAAAGAAACCTAATAAACACAAATGTCAGTTTAAACATTTAAAGTATCCATGTATTTGTGTATGTGTGTGTATGTATTTAGGTAGCAACAAGGTCTCCATGCAAATGAGGAGAAATAAGAAAATTTTAAAAATGTATTTGGTTTTACTACCTGAGCACACAAATGAATCTACTTTTCCCACAGCTGTGTTTACATGAAGATAAGAAATACCTACTATCCTGAACATATAATACTATAACAGTTCCCTGAACCTTGATTTTATTATTTATTTCAAAATGTACCTCTAGCATGGCCCTTGGGCACATTTAAGTAACTACCAACTAACATAAATAGAATTCCAGCCTCTCCTCATTACATGATACAGAGGACTGGCTTTTCCAGAGTCTCCGTTACCTTTCTAACATTCTCAGCAGCTGCCTGGAAAATTAATAGCCTGTCAGAACCATCATGGACCACCAGAGTACCAATAATGAGGTGCTTCCAAGTTAAGTAAATATGAATCTAATTTGTAGCTGTTACTCTATTATAACAAGATTGAGGGGTGGACAGAAGAAAAAGATGTAAAATAAATAAATAAATAAATGACTCTCCTAAAACAGGCACCTCAGTCACCCAGTTGACCCTTATACTAGCCTACACTACAACAACGTTAGGGAGTTAAATGCAACTTTCTGGGACTAATTGAAAGAAACATGCATAGGTTATCCAACCATTCACATACATCCTTTCTCTAATTTAATACAAGGGTTGTAGCTCTTCATGTTACATTTGATGAACAGGATATTTTTTTTTTAAGAAACCAGTTAGAGGGCATTATGCTAAGTGAAATAAATCAGAAAGGAAAAGACAAATTCTGTAAACATATGTGGAACCTAAAAATACAACAACTAATTAATTAAAAAAGAAGCAGATTCAGATACAGAGAAAAAACTAGTGGTTATGGGAGGCAAGGGCAATATAAGGGTGGAAAAGTGGGAGGTACAAACTACTGGGTGTAAGATAAGCTCAAGAATTTATTATACAGACTCCCCTGGTGGTCCAGTGGTTGGAAATCCACCTGCCAATGCAAGGGACATGGGCTTGGGCCCCTGGACCAGGAAGATTCCACATGCTGCAGAGCAGCTAAGCCTGTGTGCCACAACTACTGAGCCTGTGCTCTAGAGCCTATAGGCTCTGAAACAAGAGAGCCCATGGCCCACTGTGTGGGCAATGAGAACCCACACATTGAAACCTGAAAGTAGGCCCTGCTTTGTGCAACTGAAAAGTCCATGTGCAGCAACAAAGACTCAGAGCAGCCAAAAATAAATACATAAGTAAAATTATTTTAAAAGAATGCAGTATACAACACAAGGAGTATAGCCAGTATTTTCTAATAACTATACATGGAAAGTAACTTTTAAAAATTGCATTAAAAATTAATAATAAAAAAGAGAAACCAGTTAGAGAAGATCTTTGAAAGCATAAAAATATACCTCTACTGATGTCTTCCACTGTAGGTAGATCATCTTCAGTGTCTTCCAGTCGAGGGGAACGATACAGTCTTCTGGCAACAAAGATTCTGGGGGTAGGGGTGAAGAGAACAAATTTCATCTCTCCTGTCACACATATTTTTACCCTGAATATGAAGATATGCAAACATGATATCTAGACCTCCATAATGATAAAAGCCTGGTTTGGAAACTATTTCAGTGACAGCTAAAGCAGGAATTAGTTTGTCTCAGATTCTTATTAGCAAACGCTATCGAGACTCAATAAAAATGCTTATGTATGTATATAAAGTGATGTATATCTTAGTTCATATTCTCGTGTAAATACAAATATATATACATCAGCAGCTTCAAGTGGTACTGTCACAGGGCATAAAATTTAGGTAGGCATCCTTTCCCAAGACATTGTATAAAGTATTGCCAGCACAGCAAGTTTAGTCTTCTTGAAAATTGCTCCTTCTACATAAGCGTGTATGAGGGAAAAAATCCTCACAATTAAGATACTCATAAGCAAGTCCACACATTGATCTAAACAAATCAGCCAAATTAAATCATATAAGATAGTCTTCCTATACTTGCACGTCTCTAGCAACACGAGTAGCTTGGTTTCTTCAGGTCTATATATGGTTACTATATAATCCTACTGTGTCTCAGTTCAGTTCAGTCACTCAGTCGTGTCCAACTCTTTGTGACCCCATGAATTGCAGCACGCCAGGCCTCCCCTATCCATCACCAGCTCCCAGAGTTCATTCAAACTCAACGTCCATCAAGTCGGCAATACCAACCAGCCATCTCATCCTCTGTTGTCCCCTTTTCCTCCTGCCCCCAATCCCTCCCAGCATCAGAGTCTTTTCCAATGAGTCAACTCTTTGCATGAGGTAGCCAAAGCACTGGAGTTTCAGCTTTAGCATCATTCCTTCCAAAGAACACCCAGGACTGATCTTTATAATGGACTGGTTGGATCTCCTTGCAGTCCATGGGACTCTCATGCCTTCTCCAACACCACAGTTTCTACAGACTTCCTAATAATAGAATTCAAGTTCCCTGTCTTACTGACAAGGCCATAGATACGCCAGAGCTTTGCTCCTTCGACCTTCGGCTATAAACGAATTGGTTTACAGCCTCCATTTAGAGTTTTCTCTTTTCCTTTTTAAGCATCTTGTGCTCGTGCTCAGACCTCATTTCGCAAAGAGGTCCTATTTCTGCGACCTCATCGACTTTCAGCCTGACAGGCTCCTCTGTCCATGGGATTAGCCAGGCAGGAATTTTTCAAGCATACACTATTTCCAAATGTAAAATTCTTTCCCTCTGTTTTTAAGTCACATTTGTATGATATAAGCACAATTTACAATTCACTCCCATTTGGAGCCATCCCAGACAAAACCACAACCCCATATTCTCTTCTACAATCTCTTTGGCACAGCTAACCTCACTCATAAAATATTCATAAGTTTATCATTTATATTTTCTATGCACAATAATTTTGTTTTGTGTTAGTCTTGTCTCCCCATTTAGAAGGTAAGCTACTTGATGAATGAGGTCTATTTCCTCTAAAAAGCTTTCCAAAGCTTAATTAATGGATGCTGGATCATTATTGCTGATTATGATGGTATTCTGCATTCAGGGGAGGAGGTTTAGAAATCTTTTCCTACTAGTGCCTTCATGCTTTCTGGTGCTGATGTACGGCAGTGATTATTAACATTTTGGGGTCACAGATATCCCTGAGAACCTGATAATAACTAAGGACTTTCTCTCAGAAAAATGGCACAAAATGACACAAAGAATTTTGCGTATAATTTCAGAATATGAACTTAGGAATAAGATTCCTGGCTTAAAAGCAAATGCGATTTAACTTTTAAGATTGGTATGTTTCTTTGGTGCATCTAGGAAGACAGAAAATGGCAGCAAACAGTAACGATGTGGTTATTCACAAAGTTTACAAAAATGGTAAGAATGACACCAGAACAGGTTGATAATTTTGAGTCCTCAGATTTTTAACCAGTCTTGGGTCTGAGCTCAGTTAACCAAATATGTGGAAAACAGCAGAAGTTCAGGAGCAAAGTAAAAACCACTGGAAGTTAAAGTGTGAGAGAATCCCAGGCTCAATGGTATGTGCAGAAGAAAAAGACTATCAGGAAGATATTGGATGCAGGGACTGGAGCTTTACTTCTTGGCTCTTACAGGTTCTGTCCCCAAGGAAGGGGACATATAATTGCATGAAATGATTAACATATGCAACTGACTTACAGACAAGGAAAAATTGGGATATGTTCTTCATTTACTTTTTAAGATATTCAGTATCTTAAGTAGGCATATTATTTAGAGGAAATTTACTTAGAATATTTACCTATAATGTTATAATATTACTTATAATATTACAAAAAGTCAACCAGTCAGACTCCTTCCTAATCCTCTTTTCAGTACCCTTCTCAGTCTTTAAAAATTAAACTGATTTCAGGTATTTTTTCATCACTTAATTTTCATTGTCCATCATTTTACTATTCTCATATCTATAAGCCCAACTGTGAATGAGAAAGGGTCATATGCTAAACAAGGGAAATATAGAAAGCAGAAAGATTTTTCCAAAAATAAAGCAGTCCATCTCTATTTGTTACCAATCACTGTTAGCCTGTCTCATTCTTCATTCTTCCTACTGTCTGTTTAAATTGAGACTCCAAGTATTCAACATGCTCAAAGACATTTCAGACTACTGGTCATCCTGGTGGTGGGAGTTGGGGCGTGACTCCATAAAGCACCATTTGCTATTCATCCTCCACTTCCATCTCTGAAAAGCATCGCAAGATCAGTTAACTGCAAGAAATCACTAACACGAGGCAGAAATACCTCAAAAATTACTCACATATATTAAATTGAACTTTTTATTTGTACCAAATAAACTCAATTTACCCACTGGAACTCCAGGAGATCCAAAAAGCTTTACTAGTTGAAAGGCAAATTCCTGTGATAATGGTAGCTCAAGAGAATCAAAGTAGTCAGGGCTTGTTAAATCTTGGTTATCCTGAGTTTGTAGGAACGGTAAAGGCCTAGGTTCTTCCCATGTCTTTAGCTTTTCAACAAAACTTTCATTTAAGGAGTGAAGATCAGAGGTGACACCAAAAGAGTACAAAGTATCAGGCTGGCTACTTAAAATTTCTGAAGAAGGAAACCTTACATCATTTAATTTATCATCTACTCTTCTCTGAGAGCTGAAAGTTGAAAACAGTTTCTTGCCTGAAAAAGATATCTTCCAAAAGCTAGATGGATACTGTAGCATAAGAGAAGGAATGGGGTTTCTGTAAAAATACACAGAATGCCTTACTCTATTAAATAGCAGGTAATGAGAATAAAGTTGTCCACCAACATTTAGAAGAGAATCTTTGACAATGTCAAAGTAAATGTCAAAAATAAAACCATGATGGATGATAATCAAAGGTCATAATGTGTTGCTTATTATTATTTATTTCTGAAATTTCATCCTTTTCTTCTTCCAAAATAATTTTTAGTCCATGGCTTTCTGTTAACAAGTCACATTTCCCTATTTCTTTTACATTGGTATAACTTTGTCCCAGTAAGTTAAAGTTTGGTGCCAAACTGAAAATCCTTTTCTGCCTGCTCTTTTTATTCTCTGTTGAATGTAAGGTACTCTTCAGGATATCCAATTTAAAGAAGTGGCTTTGAAAGATATTTGTCTCTGTTTCTATGACTGAATCTATATTCTCAGTTGGAGATGACAAGTCTTCATTTTCTATCGATAGCTTCTCTTCTATCAATGTTTCTGGACTGTCTCCTGGCCCTTCCGAAGTGGAGATCAATTTGATCAACTGCCCCCTGCTGTCAGGATGAGCCAGCTTTTGCCGTCTCTCTTTCTTTGGTCTCTGTTCACATATAAACTTATGAGGCCCCTCAGGCCAGCTACCAGAATAGGGTTGTCCATCAGAGCCCAACTGTAAATCACCATCAGACAAATCATTTGAGAAAAAAGCCCAATTATTGTTTTTAGTTGTATTTACTGCTTGTTTCTTTCTTAAAACTTTATCTGATGTTCCAGATGTATACTGATGGCACAGACTTGTTTCATTCAACAGACTCTCATCTACCATCTCTCCCTTCTGCATAAATGAGCATGGGGCTTCAAAAAATTTGTCCTGGGTGTTTAATGCCATGATATTCCTATTTTCAATATGCTTCTTTACCTCTGTGACAGAACAGTCATCACTTGCTACGTAGGAAAGATTTTGAATCACTGTTGGACAAGAAAGAGAACTTTCATTTGGCATCAATGACAAACTTAGAAACAAGTCATCATTATCTTTAGGGAAGTAATTCTTTGGTGGACTGTCCAACTCAACTACAGACATAACATCTGGGAAACTGTTTTCCAGAATTTATGTCTTCCTGTCTTTATCCTTATGGACATTCACAAAATCTCCCACTTCATTTCTCAGACCAACAGTTAAGGAACACTCTGATTCCCTTTTGGTCTCTTCTAAGTCATCTTCTTCACTCTGAGATGGGTCCTGAATTCCTGGTGTAAGATAATTTAAGGTTTCAAATGAGTTTTCCTCCATGATTTTATTATGACTGTTCTGCTTTTACTTCTTTTTCTGTTTCTCTTCCTGGCTTTGCTGAACCTGTGCCCAGTTTTCTTCAAATCTCTTTCTCTGAAATATAAAAAAGAAAATTATGATTACTTGGATAACAATATAAACTAAAACATTATACTTAATGTGCAGATTTACAAATCATTTGTACAAGAGACTCTAAAATGTGTGTGCACTTTGTACTATGGTGGTGGTTTAGTCACTAAGTCATGTCCGACTATTGCAACTCCATGGACTGTAGCCCATCAGGCTCCTCTGTCCATAGGCTTTTCCAGGCAAGAATACTGGAGTGGGTTGCCGTCTCTTTCTCTAGAGGATCTTCCCGACCCAGGGATCGAACCCAGGTCTCCTGCACTGCAAGCAGGTTCTTTACTGACTGAGCTATAAACTTGAATCCTCTAAAATAAAAATGAATACACTTTGAGAAAGTTACAACTCATTTCATAAACAAATAACTTTATGAAAATCTAATGTTTTCCTTAAGATACTCAATATATATATATATGAAGTATACATATAATATATGAAATATATATATATATGAAGGGTATATATATATATATATATATGAATGAAGTATATATAGCTTCCCTGGTAACTCAGATGGTAAAGAAATCAGCCTTCAATGAGGGAGACCTGGGTTCGATCCCTGGGTAAGGAAGATCCCCTGGAGAAGGGCATGGCAACCCACTCCAGTATTCTTGCTTGGAGAATCCCCATGGACAGAGGAGGTTGGTGGGCTACAGTCCATGAGGTTACAAAGAATCAGACATGACTGAGTGACTAAGCACTGCAAAGCACCAATAAACAACTTACTTTTCCCAACATCTTGAATTTTGAAAAGTGACAGATATAGTCTAAATGACACAGCTTTAATGGCTCAAGTAGATTTTCTCTAGTCATAAAAACTTTGGCAACTAAGATACTCCATCAAATTGTAAAGAACAGCTGATGATGAGCAGCCAAATTCAGTATTGGGATGATATGCTTCTAATAGGTTAGTAAGCAGTGGTTCTAAATCAGAGGCTCCACCACTGCTCTGTGGGGTGTGTGGAAATGTGGGAAGGCATTTTTGGGTCACTGGCACTTGGCACTGTGGTCAGGGGTGTTTACTTCCTGCAATGCAGGGACAGTTTCAACTGAAAACTTTTTCTACCCAAACGAGCAGTGGTGCTCTCATCAAGCACACCAAAATTTCACAGTGCCCCTTAATTAAAAGCAATCTTAGATCCTGAGGGAAAAACAGAGGACTTAGGAAATGTTCTAATTTAAAATATAAGGGTTTGGTTATCTTCTCTTCCACAATGTACAGATGGAGAGAGTAAAATGCAGTGGGGGAAGGACAACAGACGTAGCTGAGGGAAAAAAATCCCGGGAAGAGGAACGGAAAATAAACAATTACACAAGCAAACAAACACTGAAGTAGAGAAAGATAATGAGGAAAAAGAAATCAGTCAAATTGGTTGGAAGTTGGACAAAGAGCTTATTAAAACTACCCCAGCCTCTGGCCTGATTTATTCCATCCCATGTTACTGGGCAATTTTCAATAGGCAAGACCCCTGAATACCTCATTCTTTGTTAACTAATTGCTGCTCCTTTGTTTACATATTCCTTGATGTCGGTTTAGAAAGAACATTAAGATTGTAAATCAACTATTATTCAATTTAAAAAATTTTAATATAAAAAAGAACATTAAGGACAGCAAATTCTGAGAAGTTAAGATGGGGTTTCTATAAAAAGGAAGTGGAGTAAAGAATGGCAACTTTGGCAGTTAACTCTCCTTTATGATCAGTTCCATCAGATGCCAATGAAAGGTCTAGTTGAAGTCTAAGGTGCAGTCAGTTGTAAAATACACACTGCAGACAGGTCTGCTGTTTTGAAAACAAACTCCTCTGTCTTTGTCCAAACATGTACCATCTTGTTGTAGGGCAAAGAGGAAAAGAATGAGTCGAGTTTGTTGTTGCTTTATTTATTGGACTAAATGGACTTAAGATTCACTCCAGGCCTTGTGACTCTGTAGAGTTGAATGTACTTCATGTGTAGCCACTGTCCCTTTAAACAGTTCTCTACTGCACAAGGAAGAACTCTAAACTAAGGAAATGGGTTCCTATATATAGTTTATCACAAAAATGTTTAGAGCTCCTTATGCCACCAGGAATTCTAAGGTTCACAATGCTACTTTGAAAACTGATTTTTCTTTAAAAAAAAAAAAAAAAGCTATTTAATCCACACTTACTCTGTATTAAGATTATTTACTTCCTTTATATGTGTAAACTTACCTAATCTTCTTCATAACAACCATATGTAATAAGGCAAATGCTAGTTTTACTCCCATCTCAAAAAGGCAACTGAAACAAAGAGAAGCTTCAGAATTTTCTGTACTGCAGCCACAAGAGAAAATAGCATGGAGGCCCTTCAAAAAGTTAAAAATAGAACTATCATGTGATCCAGCAATTCCACTTCTGGGAATATATCCAAAGGAAATAAAAACACTAATTCAAAGAGATATCTGTACCCCATGTTCACAGAAGCATTACATGGAAACAAGTGCCTATCAATAGATGAATGGATAAAGAAGTTGTGGCATATACAATGGACTATTATTCAGTCATAAAAAATGAGGAAATTCTACCATTTGTGAAAACATGGATGAACTTTTAAGTCTTTATGGTAATTGAAATCAGTCAGACAAGGAAAGACAAATACTGTATGATCTCACTTATATGTGGACTCTAACACAAAATGAACAAGAGAAACTCATAGAAAAAGAGGTTAGATTTGTGGTTACCAGAGGTGGGGATTGGGGTTGGGCAGAATTGGAGGAAAGTGGTCAAAAGGTATAAACTTACAGTTATTCAATAAGTAAGAACTTAATAAGTAGTAACATGGTAACTATAGTTAACATTGCTATATGATTCACAGGAAACTTGTTAAGAGAGTGAATTCTAGGAGTTCTCACTACAGCGAGAGAAATTTTTTTCTTCTTATTGTATTTACATGAGTTGATGGATGTTAACCAAACCTATTGTGGTAATCATTTCACAATGTATGTAAATGAAATCATCTTATTGTACATCTTACATTTACAGTGATATATTGACTATGCCAAAGCCTTTGACTGTGTGGATCACAATAAACTGTGGAAAATTCTTCAAGGGATGGGAATAACAGACCACCTGACCTGCCTCTTGAGAAACCTGTATGCAGGTCAGGAAGCAACAGTTAGAACTGGACATGGAACAGACTGGTTAAAAATAGGAAAAGGAGTACGTCAAGGCTGTATATTGTCACCCTGCTTATTTAACTTATATGCAGAGTACATCATGAGAAACGCTGGGCTGGAAGAAGTACAAGCTGGAATCAAGATTGCCAGGAGAAATATCAATAACCTCATATGCAGATGACACCACCCTTATGGCAGAAAGTGAAGAGGAACTAAAAGCCTCTTGATGAAAGTGAAAGAGAGTGAAAAAGTTGGCTTGAATCTCAACATCCAGAAAACGAAGATCATGGCACCTGGTCCCATCATTTCATGTCAAATAGATGGGGAAACAGTGGAAACAGTGTCAGACTTTATTTTTGGGGGCTCCAAAATCACTGCAGATGGTGACTGGGGCCATGAAATTAAAAGACGGTTAACTCCTTGGAAGAAAAGTTATGACCAACCTAGATAGCTTATTAAAAAGCAGAGACATTACTTTGCCAACAAAGGTCCATCTAGTTAAGGCTATGGTTTTCCAGTAGTTATGTATGGATGTGAGAGTTGGACTGTGAAGAAAGCTGAGTGCCAAAGAACTGATGCTTTTGAACCGTGGTGTTGGAGAAGACTCCTGAGAGTCCCATGGACTGCAAGGAGATCCAACCAGTCCATTCTGAAGGAGATCAGTCCTGGGTGTTCCTTGGAAGGAATGATGCTGAAGCCGAAACTCCAGTACTTTGGCCACCTCATGCGAAGAGTTGACTCATTGGAAAAGACTCTGATGCTGGGAGGGATTGGGGGCAGAAAGAAAAGGGGACGACAGAGGATGAGATGGCTGGATGGCATCACCAACTCGATGGACACTGAGTCTGAGTGAACTCTGGGAGTTGGTGATGGACAAGGAGGCCTGGTGTGCTGCAATTCATGGGGTCGCAAAGAGTCGGACATGACTGAGCGACTGAATTGAACGGATGTCATTATTTCTCAGCAAAACCAGGGGGAAAAAAATCCCAGGATCACATGGTTATTGGCAGGATTCAGACCAAGGCTCACTTGCTCTTCGTTCTATATTCTTTACTCATTATACAAAATTGTCCCTCAACTTAAAAAGAGAATTTTACAAAAACACTTTCCTTCTCTTTCTCCTCTTCTCATCTTTAAATTCTTACATTTCCATAAACACAGAGATACCCAGCTGGTTAAGAGTTGAGTCCTTTTCTTGGAAGCAGGTCTTGGGTCTTAACTCATACTATCACTAACCTAAGAGTGCCTTGAGACTTTTTTTTTCTGTTATCGAAGCAAATAAAGAACAACAGAAAGAGAGACAAGGTAGTGTGAAGCAGGACCCATCTTGCTAATCAGACTTTATGTCAAGATTTTATATGAGAAATGGAAAGACCAGAGTAGATGGCTTATAATTCCAATAGGCTGATGGACACAGGGGCTCCCCCTGGAGTTAATTCATTTGTCATGGGGTAGAGGTAGTAAACAGTAACCATATTCTGGATATCTTTTGAAGGAAAGACATCTAAGAGTTGAAAATCAATTGGTTAGAGTATGAGAAAAAGGTAATAACTGCAAAGACTTTGGCTGGAACAACTGAAAGGATGAAGAAGCCATTTGCTGATACACAGAAGCCTGTGCAAGGTATGGATTTCGATGGAGTGCTGCTGAATCAATTGCCTCAAATTTCAGCTCAGAGTCTTAATCAGCAAATTAATCTGTCCCTATAGAAAGCAGAAAAGATGAAGGTTTCTGTAATATGCCTCATGAGTTCCTATGTTTTTTAAATTAGTTATAATCTGATAATAGGAGCGGTCCTAAGATGGTGGAGGAATAGGACGGGGAGACCACTTTCTCCCCCACAAATTCATCAAAAGAACATTTCAACACAGAGTAAATTCCACAAAACAACTTCCGAATGCCGGCAGAGGACATCAGGCACCCAGAAAAGCAGCTCAGTGTCTTCAGAAAGAGGTACGAAAAAATATAAAAGACAAAAAAAAGAGACAAAAGAAGTAGGGAGGGAGCTCCGTCCCAGGAAGGGAGTCTTAAAAAGGAGAAGGGTTTCCAAACACCAGGAAACACTCTCACTGCCAAGTTTTTGGTGAGCCTTGGAAGCACAGAGGGCAACATAACAGGGAGGGAAATAAATAAATAATTAAAACTCACAAATTAGGAGCCCAATGGTAACTCCCCCAGCGGAGAAGCAGCGCAGACACCTGCATCTGCCACTAGCAAGGTGGGGCTGGGCAGGAGGCCCAGGCTGCATTGCTTTTTAAGGAGCAGGCCTGAATGCCCTGAGGGTAACCGGAGCCAACTAACTAGAAACTGCTAGAAACTACTAGAAACTAGCTAGAAAGCCAGACTTTGGGATAGCTACCACGCGAAAAGCTCTAACATAAGACACTGCCAGGATCGCACACAGAACAAAGGACGTAACAGAATTAGCTAGTTGCAGACCATCCTCCTCCAGTGACAGGCAGCCAGAGCTGGAAGGGCCGGAAGGGGGCAATCGCAGCCCCAGAGAGACATTAACTACCACACTGCAAGCAGGTTTCTTTGCTAACTAAGACTTCTTGGGGTTCTGGACAGTCATCATCTGCCTGAGAAGGTGCGCCAGTTGTACACCCAGAAAACTGAGCAGCAGGGTCAGGAGAGGCGATAAGTCTCAGCGACTGCACTTGCCAAACACCTGAGCTACTCGGACCTAGGAAGGGCACAAAAAGCAGGCCCAACCGAGTCTCCACTCTGAGGACTACCTGAGTGCCTGAGCCTGAGCGGCTTAGACCTGGGAGGTGCATGCAGCCCAGGGCTAGCCTCAGACAGTTCCTGGAAGAGCAACCTAGAGTCTGAGCTGTGTGTGCGTGAGCAGGGCAGGCCCAGTGTGGCTGAGACATTGTGAGCACATGCCAGTGTTATTTGTTTGCAGCGTCCCTCCCTCCCCACAGCACGACTGAACAAGTGAGCCTAAAAAGTGTCCACTACCGCCCCCTGTGTCAGGGTGGAAATCAGACACTGAAGAGATCAGCAAACAGAAGAATCTAAAACAGAGGGAACCTCCTTGGAAGTGACAGGTGCAATAGATTAAAACCCTGTCATTAGAACCGACTACATAGGAAGGGGCCTATAGATCTTGAGAAATATAAGCTGGACCAAGGAACTACCCGAAAATGAACTGACCCCACACTGCCCACACCACCACCAGAGAAAGTCCTAGATATATCTTTACTATTTTTATGACCATTCTTTTTTTTCTTTTTCATTTTTTTAACTTAAAAAATTTTTAAGTCCTTTATTACTCCTTTAATTTTCATTTTTATAACCTACTATTACTTTTCAAAAAAGACCCTATTTTTAAAGCAAACATCATATTTTTAAAAAATAATTCTTGTGACTTCGATTTTTTTTCCCTCTTCTTTTCTTTAATATTGTATTTTTGAAAATCCAACCTCTACTCTAGATTTTTAATCTTTGCTTTTTGTTATTTGTTATCAATTTTGTACCTTCAAAAACCCAATCTTCAGTACCCATTTTTACTTGACAGCGAGATTACTGGCTTGACTGCTCTCTCCTCCTTTGGACTCCCCTTTTTCTCCACCAGGTCGCCTCTGTCTCCTCCCTCCCCCTTCTCTTCTCTACTTAACTCTGTGAATCTCTGTGTGTTCCAGATGGTGGAGAACACTTAGGAACTGATTGCTGGCTGGATCTGTGTCTCTCTTTTTCATTCCCCCCTTTTTATCCTCCTGGCCACCTAGTCTCCTTCCTCCCTCTTCTCTTCTCTGTATAACTCCGTGAACATATCTGAGCAGTCCAGACTGTGGAGTGCACATAAGGAAGTGATTACTGGCTACCTTGCTCTCTCCTCTTTTGATTCCACCTCATCTCAGTCGGATCACCTCTAACTCCCTCCTCCCTCTTCTCTTCTCCATGTAACTCTGTGAAACTCTCTGGGTGTCCCTCAATGTGGAGAAACTTTTCATATTTAACCTAGATGTTTTATCAATGGTGAGGTGTAGGAGAAGTCTTGAGACTACTGTAAAAATAAGGCTGAAAACCAGAAGCAGGAGGCTTAAGTCCAAATCCTGAGAACATCAGAGACTCCTGACTCCAGGGAACATTAATCGATAGGAGCTCATCAAACACCTCCATACCTACACTGAAACCAAACACTACCCAAGGGCCAACAAGTTCCAGAGCAAGACATACCATGCAAATTCTCCAGCAACACAGGAACACAGCCCTGAGCTTCAAAATACAGGCTGCCCAAAGTTACTCCAAAACCATAGACATCTCATAACTCATTACTGGACACTTCATTGCACTCCAGAGAGAATAAATCCAGTTCCACCCACCAGAACACGGACACAAGCTTCCCTAACCAAGAAACCTTGACAAGCCACTGATACAACCCCACCCACAGTGAGGAAACTCCACAATAAAGAGAACTCCACAAACTACCAGAATACAGAAAGGCCACCCCAAACTCAGCAATGTAAACAAGATGAAAAGACAGAGGAATACCCAACAGATAAAGGAATAGGATAGTGAAAAGTGAAAGTGAAGTCACTCAGTCATCTCTGACTCTTTGTGACCCTGTGAACTGTATCCCACTAAGCTCCTCCATCCATGGGATTCTCCAGGCAAGAATACTGGAGTGGTTTGCCATTTCCTTCTCCAGAAAGGAAAAGGATAAATGCCCACCAAACCAAACCAAAGAGGAAGAGATAGGGAATCCACCTGATGAAGAATTCCAAATAATGATAGTGAAAATGATCCAACATCTTGAAATAAAAATGGAATCACAGATAAATAGCCTGGAGACAAGGATTGAGACGATGCAAGAAAGGTTTAACAAGAAACTAGAATTAAAAAGTCAATATATAATGAATAATGCAATAAATGAGATCAGAAACACTCTGGAGGCAACAAATAGTAGAATATAGGTGGCAGAAGATAGGATTAGTGAAATAGAATGGTAGAAATAAATGAATCAGCGAGGGAAAAAGAAAGATGAATTAAAAGAAATGAGGACAACCTCAGAGACCTCCAAGACAATATGAAATGCTCCAACATTTGAATTATAGGAGTCCCAGAAGAAGAAGACAAAAAGAAAGACCATGAGAAAATACTTGAGGAGATAATAGTTGAAACCTCCCTAAAATGGGGAAGGAAATAATCACCCAAGTCCAAGAAACCCAGAGAGTCCCAAACAGGATAAACCCAAGGTGAAACACTCCAAGACACATATTGATCAAATTAACAAAGATCAAACACAAAGAACAAATATTAAAAGCAGCAAGGGAAAAACAACAACACACAAGGGGATCCCCATAAGTATAACAGCTGATCTTTCAATAGAAACTCTTCGGGCCAGGAGGGAATGGCAAGACATACTTAAAGTGATGATAGAAAATAACCTACAGCCCAGATTACTGTACCCAGCAAGGATCTCATTCAAATATGAAGGAGAAATCAAAAGCTTTACAGACAAGCAAAAACTGAGAGAATTCAGCACCACCAAACCAGCTCTCCAACAAATGCTAAAGGATATTCTCCAGACAGGAAACACAAAAAGAGTGTATAAACCCAAACCCAAAACAATAAAGTAAACGGCAACGAGATTATACTTGTCAATAATTACCTTAAACATAAATGGGTTGAATGCCCCAACCAAAAGAAAAACACTGGCTGAATGGATATAAAAACAAGACCCCTATATATTTTGTCAAAAGAGAGCCAGCTCAAAACAAGGGACACATACAGACTGAAAGTGAAGGGCTGGAAAAAGATATTCCATGCAAATAGAGACCAAAAGAAAGCAGGAGTAGCAATACTCATATGAGACAAAATAGACTTTAAAACAAAGGCTATAAAAAGAGACAAAGAAGGACACTACATAATGATCAAAGGATCAATCCAAGAAGAAGATATAACAATTATAAATATACATGCACCCAACATAGGAGCACTGCAATATGTAAGACAAATGCTAACAAGTATGAAAGGGGAAATTAACAATAACACAATAATAGTGGGAGACTTTAATACCCCACTCACACCTGTGGATAGATCAACTAAACAGAAAATTAACAAAGAAACACAAACTTTAAATGATACAATAGACCAGTTAGACCTAATAGATACCTATAGAATATTTCACCCCAAAACAATGAATTCCACCTTTTTCTCAAGTGCTCACGGAACCTTTTCCAGAATAGATCACATCCTGGGCCATAAATCTAGCTTTGGTAAATTCAAAAACTTGAAATCATTCCAAGCATCTATTCTGACCATAATGCAGTAAGATTAGATCTCAATTACAGGAGAAAAACTATTAAAAATTCCAACATATGGAGGCTGAACAACACACTTCTGAATAACCAACAAATCACAGAAATCAAAAAGAAATCAAAATAAGCATAGAAACAAATGAAAATGAAACCAAAACAACCAAAAACCTGTGGGACACTATAAAAGCACATCATGAGAAACGCTGGACTGGAAGAAACACAAGCTGGAATCAAGATTGCCAGGAGAAATATCAGTAACCTCAGATATGCAGATGACACCACCCTTATGGCAGAAAGTGAAGAGGAACTAAAAAGCCTCTTGATGAAAGTGAAAGAGGAGAGTGAAAAAGCTGGCTTAAAGCTCAACATCCAGAAAACAAAGATCATGGCATCCGGTCCCATCACTCCATGGGAAATAGATGGAGAAACAGTGGAAACAGTGTCAGACTTTATTTTTGGGGGCTCCAAAGTCACTGCAGATGCAGCCAAGAAATTAAAAGATGCTTACTCTTTGGAAGAAAAGTTATGACCAACCTAGATAGTATATTCAAAAGCAGAGACATTACTTTGCCAACTAAAGTCCATCTAGTTAAGGCTATGTTTTTTCCAGTAGTCATGTATGGATGGGAGAGTTGGACTGTGAAGAAGGCTGAGCGCTGAAGAATTGATGCTTTTGAACTGTGGTGTTGGAGAAGACTCTTGAGAGTCCCTTGGACTGCAAGGAGATCCAACCAGTCCATTCTGAAGGAGATCAGCCCTGGGATTTCTTTGGAGGGAATGATGCTAAAGCTGAAACTCCAGTATTTTGGCCACCTCATGCAAAAAGTTGACTCATTGGAAAAGACTCTGATGCTGGGAGGAATTGGGGGCAGGAAGAGAAGGGGACAACAGAGGATGAGATGGCTGGATGGCATCACTGACTCGATGGACGTTGAGTCTGAGTGAACTCCGGGAGTTGGTGATGGACAGGGAAGCCTGGTGTACTGTGATTCATGGGGTCGCAAAGATTCAGACACGACTGAGCAACTGAACTGAACTGATGTTTAAAAACACAGGAGTATGCAAAATACTAATGGTGGTGAACTATGGATGTTGACTTCATTGTGATTTTCTGTACATCCAGAATTTCCTACACTGAAGATGTACTACTTTCGTAGTAGAAAAATAAAGGCTTTCTTCAGTAAACAAATTAAGCAAAGCAAAGAGAAAAAAACATACAAAAGTGCTTTCTCAATATTTAAGCCTTACTCTAGAATTTCAAATCCATTTATGGATTTACTGAACATGTTTTGACTAATGAACATAAATTTAATCCACCCTCCACAAACACACAAAAAGCCTGTGTGCAAATTCATTCTAGCTAGTAAGACTCAGCAATTACTGTTAATAACTGTCTTCTTTACAAAAAAGCTATTTTACTATTTGGTGATTTCTCTACATTTTCAATAGTCATGAACAAGAATAATTCCAATTCAAATTAGAGTATAGTAAATTAATTTTCCTATTTCCATTTTTTATCTCAAAGATTTCACTGAGATAATTCTCAACTTGCTTTTATTACTGCCAATAATAACTGCAAGTTCTCAAAATTAAAATCTAATTTTTTAAAGTACATTGATTTTGTTATGTCCACCCTTAGTCAATGGAGAAGGAAATGGCAACCCATTCCAGTGTTCTTGCCTGGAGAATACCAGGGACAGGGAAGCCTGGTGGGCAGCCATCTATGGGGGTCACACAGAGTCAGACACAACTGAAGCGACTTAGCAACAACCCTTAGTCAAGTTCTTTAAAAATATATAAAGCAGCATATATTTTAAGATATATCAAATTAAAATAACATTTTCCTGAAAGTTAAATTCTCCAAGGGAAGTAGCTAATTTCCAAATCTTCTAACACTTTTTCAAGTAAATTCTCATTACGGCAAAGGGATTGCTTCAAATACAGAAAAGTCTTATTTTCCCTTGACAAGATCACACTGCTGCATGCATAACATCCATGATTAATAAAGCAAATGAGTTCAACATTCTATGATACTAACTCCAATTTTATCAATTACACTTCTCCTCTCCGTTACAAATCTAATTGCCAAGATTTGGGCAATTCTAATTCTTTTTAAAAATACTTGCAGTTCATTTTCACTGCTAATGAACAACAATTTATACTAATGGCATTATTTCACAAACACCCACTATTCACAAAGAAAAATATGATTTATTATCATAATAAAATACTAAAAATATAGGCTTGGATTTTATATTGTTTAAAAATTCCCTTAATAGCTGTTTAATCCAAAATTAGGAAAACTAAGGTGCTTAAATATCACTTCTCAGGTAAGTCCTATCCTGACCCTGTATTTAAAATTGCAGCCACCCCTCCCTCCCAACCCTCAACCCAAACACCCCTACCACAAGCCAGGCCCTTAGTCTCTTCCTTTTTCTCCTCAACACTTATTTCCATCTAAGAGACAGTATAACTGACTTGTCTTCTTTGACTTCTTGTGAAGTTTTGTTCATTTGCTCCCAGCTGCTCCCTCAGTCCCTAGCACAGGGCTTGTGATTTAGAGCTGCTGTTGAATGAAAAATTTTACCACAAGATAAATGGTGGAGGCTGTTGCTTTTCTCTGAGTCACATGCTGGTGACTTACACAAATACGTGGGAAGTGAAATATTTAATTTTGTAATCAGAGTAAATCCTCATTTTCACCCTGCTTAAGGTTATGGTTTTCCAGTAGTCATGTATGGATGTGAGTTGGACTGTGAAGAAGACTGAGCGCCGAAGAATTGATGCTTTTGAACTGTGGTGTTGGAGAAGACTCTTGAGAGTCCCTTGGACTGCAAGGAGATCCAACCAGTCCATTCTGAAGGAGATCAGCCCTGGGATTTCTTTGGAAGGAATGATGCTAAAGCTGAAACCCCAGTACTTTGGCCACCTCATGCGAAGAGTTGACTCATTGGAAAGACTCTGATGCTGGGAGGGACTGGGGGCAGGAGGAAGGCTGGATGGCATCACTGACTCGATGGACGTGAGTCTGAGTGAACTCCAGGAGTTGGTGATGGACAGGGAAGCCTGGCGTGCTGCGATTCATGGGGTCACAAAGAGTCAGACACGACTGAGTAACTGAACTGAACTGAAGCTGGAAAACACTCTCAACTGAGATGTATTAATGCTTCCATGGTTGAAGATAAGCATATGTCCCTATGATAGTGGCTCAGAACCTAAAAATATATAATAAACCCAGGCAAAGAGAATTCAGAGGTCTGGAATCTTCCAGGAAAAAGGGTCAGGGTGCTGCTTTTTCTTTTTGCTATTCTTTGGGTCTCAAATGACTCTTCTTACTGTTATTAACCATAAATCATATCAAGTCTTCCTCACTGTGCTTACTGTACATGCTTTCCATGTATTACCGTATTTAATAACTGTCATAATGACTCTTGAAGAAATTTACCATTAACCACACCAATCTATAGATAGAGACATTGAGATTTAAATATTTTTCCCAAACATCTGGTGGGTGGTAGAGGTCTCTGGCATTTAAAGTTTGCAACTTAAAAACACTATGCAAATATTGCTGCCCGGCTCATCATGACCATATAATTTGTCATGAGTTACAAGAATTCATGGATTCTGGGAGGGAGGGGGGAGGGGGTTCAGGATGGGGAACACGTGTACATCCATGGCGGATTCATGTTGATGTATGGCAAAACCAATACAATATTGTAAAGTAATTAGCCTCCAATTAAATAAATTAAAAAAAAAGAATTCATAGATTCCAACATCATTATTATTACCTGACTAATCCTGCTCATGTTATCCTAAGCACAGACCATATACAAAAGGGAGAACTTCTGTGGCTATAGAATAAGCTCTAGTAATGTGTAATTATGAACAATATCTCTTGATGGGACTATTCATATCAAAGAAATTTCAGGCTACAAAAGCAGCTAAGCCAACAGTCAGTAGGGAAAAAGTAAAACTAACAAAAATCCCAGAAGTTTGCAATAACAACCACAAAAACACAGCAAAAAGTGTTATCAGAAAATTTTCCTACTTAAAATGTTCATTTATTATGGAACATGAATATATGGTAAAGAGAAATATTGCTTTGCAAAAGAATTCTTTTTCACATACCCCTAGAAAACGTCTGACAGATTTAAAATACAATGGTTTAAATACTTTCTGAAAACTACAGGAAAAGAAAAATGCATTAGGTAAGCCTGTTTAATTTTACTTCTTGTCCTAAGACTGAAATGAGATTTGTGATATCCATGCACGATCTCATACTTTAAACATTCAAAACACCAAAATAAACTTTCAAAACTTATTTTCCTACATATTTTCTATCTTTATTTTCTTATTAGAAATTAACATGATTAAAGTAAGAATTCATCTCTATACTAGGCACTAAGGATACTAATAGCCTTTCAAATCACAAACTTATACCTATTTAGTAAACCTCATTAGTAGCTGGCATTGTTAAGAAAGCCCTGATTTGCTACTTTTCAAGTTCTTAACATGTTTGACATATTTAACAGTCACAGCTGTTGTTTTAAAATGAATACAGTAACTACATTTAAAATTCTTTTCAAACATGAGATTAAGAAAAAAGAATCATGCCCTCTAAGAATAAAAACTTTCAAAACTGGTCTCATAAGCATAAATTTTAAATTTCATACATTTAAAACTGTGGATTTATTTTATGCTCATCATTTATGCAAGTAGAAAGCACTGACAGCAACAAAATGTGTGTATCTATGTTGCCCTAATTTTCTAGCACAAACCATACACAACTTAGCTATTTGACAGACATAAACAATTTTACTCAGTGAAAATATTCTGATTTCACTGGAAAATGGTTGATGCTCTTAGATGTTTTTAACAAACTTATGCTTTCCATGTGTTATCACTGTAAATAAGTTATCATTACTATACCAGTCTATAATTACATCTTAAATGACTTAAAATGATGGGAGCTATTCACTGGCTCTTTTAAACCACCCCAGATAGTTAAGCTTCTTGAGTTCTTCTACCTGCATTTCATAGTGATTTTGTATCCTCAGATGTCTTCAAGTTATCAGCCCTGCATTATTCTCTCTAGGACTGCCCCAACTTTACTACCTCCTGCTAGTGCTAAAATATTTGTGGTAGGGAAATCATTAAAATAGCCTCATTCAGGTCTTGTACAAAAAAAAAAAGTTAACTGCCTCAGAAGTCTTTGAAAGGTACTGCATATAGACTTGGTGGGTGTACAGAGCACGTGACATTTACTTAGCAAATCAGTAAACTTTTAAATCTTTTGAGAGTTTAGCCATGTGCCAAAGTTCACAAGGCAATGACTCCCGAGTGAGTGAACCATTCTGTTGTGTTTGAGTGGAAAAGCATCTGGCACAGATCCTGGAACACAGTAGGTTCTCAATCAATGTACATACATGTTGTGTCTGTTTCAGACACAAAAGGGCCTGGAGGAGGCATACAAAGCTGTCTAATTAGATTATGAAGGGCATCATGAATAAAAAGGACTGACTTTTGCTTCATCTCCTTTTGTATGAAAATTTTTAGGTCAGGCTTAAATCATTTATACATATAACTTATATTCAGGTTTCTGTGTCCAAAAAGCAATGCGAGCACAAAGATCATTTCTACACGGTGTAGTTGGGACAACTGTCCTCACTGCATACCTGTCAGTCACAATTGAGCAAGCTCTGTCTTACTGAAATGCTCAGAAGAACCTGTGAATGCTGCATAGCATAGTAACCATCACTTTTTCCTCCTTCATGTCATAGCTCAGTAGCATGATTTTAAATCATGCTTCAGAGTACACCAATAGGTCTTTCATTTTTCAGCTTGCAGTTGCTCCTTTTGTTTCATGACATACTATCTATTAAGAGGACTCTAGCACATACAGTGTCAGTGGGGTTGCAGACTATATATAACCTTTGTGATGGGCTGGCTGCATTCTTGTACCATAATCTTAAAGGGAGAAAAACGGTTTCATTTCCCCCCTTTAAGATTATGTTCCAAAAGAAGAAACTATCTAAAAGTTGAATCTGTAGTGGATTCAGGTTTATGGTCATAGAATTGAGACAATGACACTCTTTCGTAGTTTTAAAGAGATGGTTCACAACACATCTTCTGGCTGACTTCCAGGCAGCATACAGCATACAGCTTGACTTCTGATGCAGTTTCTACTTCTCTATGTATCCTGTGCATCACTGTGTTGCACATGTAGAACTGTGTTACCTTTACATTGTGTAAAAGTGATGAGAACCTTACCTATATACAGTGCATTCAGGTTTTATATTGATACATGACTTTGGTCTTAGGCTTTTATCATCAGCCAATATTCCTACAATTATTCAACAAATTAGTTCACAAAGAATTCTGATGTCAAATATTGCTGAGTTGGGTAAGTACCCCATTCCTATCTCCAAATTACAGCAATGTCTCGTCAAGGTTTCTTGCTAAAATGTTACATGAACTCAAGCAAGTACTAAAACTGAGCCTATCTTCAATGATGCTTTGTTTTTGATATAAAAATTAAGTAGAAATCAACTTTCATAAAATTGCCTTAGAATTTCCATGAATTTTTCTGGGTAGTCAATTTGCAACTGTCAAGGATCCACTTACTAATGAACTATTCAAACACTACAGGCTAATATTAATCACCATATATACTTACTGGAAAGAATTTTGGTAAAGGAAAAAGATGACTGAAAACTAGGAGTGCTAGATGCTAGTCCTAGTTCTTCCACTGAATTTAGGTGGTAAGTTATTTTACCTCCTTGGATCTTAATTTCCTCATTTACAAAATGTGAGATTTGAGTTAGATGACCTGTATATCCCTTTTAGCCCCAATAATCCACTTTTTAAAACTGGGTTTTAAAAAAAAACTATGTCAAAATACTCTGCCAATAATGTGTATAATGTTTAGTATTTTTGAAGAATCCAGAAGGTTATCTCATTAATATTCACAGTATTCATGAGAAAACAAAAGGACATTTATATGTAACATTTGAGTCCAGAACTGGGACAGCAACTTGTACAGGGTCACAAAACTGCAGTATGAGAGCAATGATTCTAATTTCTTGATTGTGACTGTAGTATTTTATTCACTATACTATCTTTGTTGCTGTTCTTAGAAGCAATGTTTTAACCCTTCTCACCCTCATTCAGCCATCTCCAACATACTCAAACCTACTCTGCTCAATTTCTTACTGCCTGAAACCTCCACAGCATTCTCTTTTCTCCTTCAATCCTATCAGCATAATTATCAATGATACTTTTCATCTGCTTCCTATATACATGTCTGTTTCAGGTATAGTATTTGTCACATTTTCAGTCTAATTTCTATTAATTTTTATATAAATGTCAAGTAAATATAGAAAGGTGTGTCACAACCATCTTTACATCCATCAATATACAGCTTGTACCTTTATACATACCCAATACATCGAAAAATCAAGTGACTGAAGAGGATGGCAGAAATTCTATGTGCTGTTTGTTACGATGATTTTAGAACTTCCTCTCTCTGTGGCTTTCTCAGTTTCCCTTCTAGGACCTCTAAGCTCTTCATCCTTGAAGTCAATGAAGGAAATTGGTTTTCCAGAGTCTCTAAAGACATTGGCTTAAAACCTGCATTTTTCCATTCCTGGTTTCCTTGAGCAGAATATCCTACCTTAACTGCAGTCTCCAACACCTAAGGCCTATCACTAACTTGTCAAACCAGAACCCCTAAATCAAGTCCGTTGGCTACTCTCTCCCTGAAAAAAATTTCAGACTTGTTCCTAAAACCAGCAGCCACAGAGATACATCTCCTGTCAATTCAACATGTACAAGTGAGAGGCCATTCTACTCTTTGTATCCAGGAAAGTGGAAGTCAGGCTGCAAATATCTCCAACCAATGCCAGCAAATAGCAGAGGTGAGAAAGGCACTATTGACCTAGAAGCAGGAACTCTTGTCTCATAATAGTCACTCAGACTCTACCTACCCTAGAAAAGAATTAGGAGGAAACTGGAGAAACCACACAATTTTCTTAGGCTTGTAAAAGTTGCCATGGATATAGGAGACCATGAGTCTCAGATCTCAAAGGGCTAAATTAATTAGTATGTTTCTGTGGCCACAGTTTGTTAAAGTGCTTGAATTTTTCTGCATATAGTATCCTGCACTCTCTCTAATTCACTGCCCAATCCCTTCTCCAGACCCTCCCCCAACTGATCCCCAAAGGACGCATAGGTTTTCTCTCTAGCACAGTAACCAGTCTGTTATGACTGACTGGTACCCATGAAATTAACCACCCAAAAATCATGCCTTTTCAACACGGCCACTGGCTCCCTTCAGGGACTCCAAGGGCTAGCCTGTGCTTTTCCTGCCTTTCCTACCCCTAGAGATATTCAAATGGGTCTTGTCAAGGACAGACCTCACACCAGTCACCTCAGCAGGCAGTCAGTCAGCTCTTGTTCCTTTGCGTCCCCTGGAACAAAGGGACCCAAGATGGCCTGGAACACAGTGGGAGATGAGGTATCAGTGGTCGAGGCAGTGGCACCCCCAGCAAGTAAACATTTGGTGCCCTTTTGAGCCCTTGACCAGAAAGGTGGCTGTGATCTCTTACCACTGTTTCCTAAGTTGCGCTCACGTGGTTACTTGTGGCAACTGCAGCTTCTCTTGGGATTTCGACTGAAGACAGCTAAGTTAAAGTCACCCAGTCCTCTCCGACTCTTTACAAGCCCATGGACTATACAGTCTATGGAATTCTCTAAGCAGAACACTTGAGTGGGTAGCCTTTTCCCTTCTCCAGGGGATCTTCGCAATCAAGGTCTCCCACACTTCAAGGAGATTCTTTACCAACTGAGCCACAAAGGAAGCCCTGAGAGGGCTATGAAGACGCTAATGTGCCAGCTGGTTGACTGGCCCCACCACACCAACCACATAATTTGATTACCTCTGCAAAAAGGTGTGCAACCAGGCTACTTCTGCTTTTTGACCACCCTTCCTGACATATCTGAGACTCAGCCCTGGTGAGGAACGGGTGGGTCAGTCAACTGATGTGCCACTACATTCCAAATTCAGACTTCATAGTCAAGAGCCATTTTGCAATGACTTCTTGACTCAGAGTGTAATGGACACTTGTGAATTTATCAGCTACCTTAAATATATGGGTTCTAACCTGATAGTGCCTTCTCTTTATTCTTGCCCAAGACTTAAGACAGGCAAGCATTAAGGTAGATGAGATTTACAGTAGGCAGGGTTAGGTAGGGGGTGGTTTGCACAAACTGAGGTAGACTGGTGCTTATTACAGACAAAGCTCTTTTTTTTTAATCAAGGAAAAAAAGAAACTTGAAACTTTCTTGGGTGGTCCAATGGCTAGGATTTTTCCAATGGAGGGGCCCAGGTTCGGTCGCTGGTCAGGGAACCAGATCCCACATGCCACAGCTAAAGAGTTTGCATGCCACAACTAAGATCTGGCATGCTGCAACAAAGACCCAGTGCAGCCAACTAAATAAATATTAAATATAAAATATTATAAGTAAAATATATATTTATTTGTAAATATAATAAATATTTATTTTATTTGTAAATATAATAAATATTTATATATTTATTAAATAAATAATATTTAGACAGAGAAAAAAGTAAGTCTGAGTAAATAACATCCCTGTTGGGGTACGTATATTCACTTCCAGAGTATAGTTCAGGTCCTCCAAAATACAAAAGAAAAACACAACAGCAGTTCAGGAGAACTCCTATTTTCCCTGATAAATGCTGGTTCTTTTAGTAGGGGAACAAAAAGAGAAGCAAGAAAACTAGCTCTGTCAGGATAAGAGTATCTTCATGCACTAACTGTGAAGAAAGGTAACCATTCCACTCTTCTTTCATGGTAGTCACGTCACAAGAGGCTAGAACAAATAACTATTGATAGAACAACTTCTATCAGTCAAGATATGGTTAGACATAAGCTACACTTGACCAAGGTCAGGCCACTCCAGAGTGACTCCCAAAGAGTAGAATGCTGGAGGAGAAATGGAGGAGACTAGAGTGGCCAGGGCACTTACCAGTAGAGTAAGTCCCCACCAGTAAGTTTCATGACTCTGCCAAAACATCATCCAGTTAGGCTATCTTAGGTCATTCAACAAACACCACAAAACACCTGGTGATCTTCCAACTAACTGTAACATGTCCATAGAAGTTTTCTTCTATTACTACTCTGTAAAGTATGCTCCATCCCAAACAATGCTACTCAAAGTGTTATCTGTACTGGTGCCAGTCCATGAGAAACCAGTAATTTTGCAGGAATTTGAGAAAAATTTTTGTATCTGTTGAATTGAATTGTGAAGTATTTGAAATATTAAAATTTTTCTAGTAAATCAACTTTTTAATTATACTTTACTAAATTATCATACTGCAATGCATTGGAAAATTAAAAAAACTCTTTTCACCATGAAGTGTTTGAAAAACACCAATTAAAACAAATATTAACTGTCATATTTCTGGTAAAAATCTCTTGTGATTCCTACTGTCAGCCAAGATAAGTCTTAGCTCGTTAACATCGTGTTTTCAGTCTCCTTTATTAGGCCCCTTCTCTAAAGAAGTTTTCCTAACTAGTGTGCTTGGCACCGCCGCTAATGGGTACAGATAAATGGAGCCAATGGCAGGTGGAATTTCTGAGCTCCAGGACCAAAAGCCTTGGGAAGAGTAGCCTGGTCCATTTACTCCAGCAAATTCCACAAATTTTGTCTTCTGTGTGTGTTATAACGTAGACAAGATTGAGAACTGCTGATGTTTGGAGTTACCTGTTGTTACACTTTAAAGTTTATGCTCCACCAATAGGAAAAAGCCTGCTCTCCATCCACACCCATATTTGTATTTCCAACCCAGACCTCTCCCATAAACTCTAAACACACTATATGTTCTACATCTCCATTCAATGTTCAGAAAGTACCTAAAACTTAAGATGCCCAAAACTAAACAGGAAAACATCTGTTTTCCTTTCTAAATGTGCTCCTCCTATGTTGTATCTTAGTAAACTGTAATTCCATCCTTCTCATACCCATTATTTGATGTATTTAGCAAATCTTATCAGTTCTAGCTTCAAGCAGTTCTCAATACCTCTACCTTTGTTCCCTGGCTGAGTTCTCAATCACCTCTCATTTGGATTATTCCAAGAGCCGTCTAGTTAGTCCCTGCTTCCATTCTTATATCTCTAAAGTGATTCTCAAGACAGCAGCCAGAACTGACTTTGTATAACTTAAAACACAAGTCAGATCACATCATTCCTTGCTCAAAACTCTCCAACAGCTTCCCATTTCAAGCAGAGTAAAGGTCTTTATTTCAATACTTTACAAGGCCCATTATCTTGTTCCTTTTTCCTTTCTCTCTTCTACCACCTTGCCCTTTGCTCACCTAGCTCCAAGAAAAATGACATCCTACTATTCCTTAACCACACAAAGCACCGTCCCACCTCATCAGAGCTCTCACTTGCAAGACCCTCAGTGTGGAATGCTCCATCCTTGCTTCTCTGTTAATTCTCTCATTTTCTTCAAGACTCTGCTCAAAACCTTATCAATTCAGCCTTTATTGATCACTTCAAATGAAGTGGTACACATTCCACTAAGCCTCATCTTCCTTGTATCACTTATGCTGCTTCAATTTTGTCCATAGCACTTACCATCTGACTTCCCAGGTACCTGTTTATTTAGTCCGTTTCCCTACCCTGACTCAGGTAGGAAGGGCAGAGGTTTTGTCTGCTTTGAATCATTGATCTACCATTAAACAGAGAAGGCAATAGTATTCCATTCCAGTACTCTTGCTTGGAAAATCCCATGGATGGAGGAGCCTGGTAGGCTGCAGTCCATGGGGTCACTGAGAGTCAGACACAACTGAGCGACTTCACTTTCACTTTTCACTTTCATGCATTGGAGAAGGAAATGGCAATCCACTCCAGTGTTCTTGCCTGGAGAATCCTAGGGACAAAGGAGCCTGGTGGGCTGCAGTCTATGGGGTCACACAGAGCTGGACACGACTGAAGTGATGTAGAAGCAGCAGCAGCTATCATTAAAACAATGCCTGGCACATAGTAAGCACTCCTGAAACACTGTTGAATGAATAAATATATGCATGAATAAATTCAATACTTACTGTTACCCATCTCTGAGCTTTTGACCATTCAGTTACTACTGTCTACAGCCTTTCCCCCTTACCTATTTTCCCTTACAATTTCCTATGTCCAGTCCTCCACATTTCACTCGCTACCAATGTACTAGATGAACAGTGGAAAAGTAATTAGCTCCACTGCAACACACTCATCCAGAAAACATTTTACTGACTCTTCTCACTACTGTTTCATATTTCTCAACCACATTCCTTCAATCAGAAAACACCATTCCATCCCCAGAAACTGTAGCCTACACCTGCTGTTTCTCACTGCACTGAGTACTTCTACTATGTATCTGCACAGACTATCTCAAAAGTCAAGATACACCTGAGGTTCTTAGAAACAACATAAATCAGTCTGACATGCACCAAGCAAGACAATTAAGACAGGAAGCCCTGTTTCCAACCCATCCCCGCACCCATCCCCCCCTCCACCTCCACCCGGTATTTCATGTTCTCCTGACTGCCAAAAGCTAAAGACCCACAAAGTATCAGTCCATCATCCACCAGAAATGATACATTGAAGCAATCAGTGAAACAAGCTTCCAGTCTTTCAATACCACTCTTGCCAATGGCCTACTGTCATCCCTGTATGCACTCAACCTTACTCATTTACTCAGCTGCATTTCAGTTTTTGGCCCCTCTTTGTCTCCCAGTTTATTATGCTTTTGTTTTTATTCATTGACTGGATTTATTGTTTCCTCAGAATAATGCTTGGCTTTTTCTGAAACTATGTTAACACCTACTTCCGCTCTTTTAAACCATCCTTGGTAAGATGCTCACCTGAATTTCAGTCCGAAAAACCTACTACAGACTCTGACTTCAGCAGGTCTAATCCAGTTCCTATAAGGAGAGAATTCATTATGACCAAACAAACATTTCTTGTACTTTCCATGTTATTTCCATAACACAAGCCTCAACAGCAAATTACTTAATTAAAACCTGATTAGCTGCTTTTTCTTCTGATTTCCTTTCTCCATTGAGCGCTATCTATACTCCCCTAGATAACCTCATTCTTCCATAGGTAAACTGTTTCAAAATATATCATAATTTCTTCTATTGCACTGTTAAAGTTGAAAATCATCTAAGAAGTGATTCAAAAAGAATGGTATATCAAAAATTTAGAATACTAGCATTTAAAATAATAAACACAAGATACTAGTAATTAAGATAGTACAAACTTTAAAATATTACATATTAAAAAAAAAACCTTAAAATATTACTCCTCTCTGACCCTCCAACAAATGCCTTCTTCCCCTTTGTCTACTCTGTCACTTCCTGGACTGCACTACAAAAATAGAAAGCTGACATCCACTCAAATTGATGTTCCCATCTGAATGACTCATTTCACATAAGCCTAGAGTGCAATGGAGAAGGAAATGGCAACCCACTCCAGTGTTCTTGCCTGGAGAATCCCAGGGACAGGGAGCCTGGTGGGCTACCGTCTATGGGGTCGCATAGAGTCGGACACGACTGAAGCTACTTAGTAGTAGTAGTAGTAGTAGAGTGCAATTAACTTAAGTTTCACATAACTACAGGTAAGCTGATATCTCACTGTCAAACGAACATGACACATAAGGTTATGATGAAAAGCAAAACAAAAAAAATGTATTCATGAAAACTAAGTGTGGAGGAGAAAAGCTCCTTACTTTTATTATGCTTGACATTAAAAAATTTTTTTCTGTTAAAAGAAATGGATTCGTGTGATCTGGCCAATACACTGCTCTGTCAAACTAATCATACCATATTTGTCAATGAAGATGAGACTATCAAACTGACTCTACCAAGAGTCAATACAACACAAATGAAAAATTAGTGCTACTTTTGACAAAAGGCATACATCCCAAACTGTTTTGAAGTATTACACAGCTTAATTTCTGACTGCCTATGCTAATAAGTATCTTTGTTAAATAACAAACAAAAACACACCAGACTTTATCCTTTAGACCTTTCTAACTAGTATAAAACTCAACCAATTGCTTTGTTTCCCTCTCTGCCATCTCTAGTGTATAAGGAAGTGAAATCATCAAAAGGCAAACAATATCAGTTTCAAGGTTAACACACAAGCTACTTCAGCTGAAATTCTAACATACTCATATAATCCATCCAGTAATCCTATTTAAGAAGGTATTCTCATTTAAGAGGAAAAGTTTCATAAAACTAAGTGACTTGCCCAAGTTGCAATTTGAAATTCTGTGCTCTACTAAAAGTGGAGGTTTCTGCTTTTCAAAACAATATCAAGTATAGCAAAGATAGTGTCTGAAACACAGAACTAGGTTGGCACAATGAATAGCTCACAGGGCAGGCAGCCCACTATACATTTAATGAAACGCATTCCATTTTCAGAAAGTTTTGAACTAAATTAAAAATTAAGAACCACTGACCATGTCAAATGTCCTCATTTTATACATAAAGGAACTGCAGAAGAAATGCCTCACAAGTGCCTCTCAACTATCATGTACAATACTGTGTACTAGTTTGTTAGGACTGTGACAAAATGCAGACTGGGTGGCTTAAACAGCAGTTTATTTTCTCACAAATCTAGAAGCTTGAAGTCAGAGATCAAGGTGTCCACAAGGCTGGTTTCTTCTAAGGCCTCTCTCTTTCACTGGTAGATGGCCTTCTGCCAATGTCTTCAAAGGTCTTCCTTCTGTTGATGGCTGTGTCCTAATTTCCTGTTCTTATAAGGACACCAGTTATATTGGATTACAGCCCATTCATATCTTAATTATCTCATTAAAGGTACTATCTCCAAATATAATTACATGCTGAGGTACTGGGGTTAGCCCTCAACATGAATTTTGAGGGGTCATAATTCAGCCCATTTAACACTCCACTCTCTTGCCTTCCACCAACCAATGTCCTTCTCATATGCAAAACACATCCATCCCATTCCAAGAGCCCACAAAGTTTTAGCCCCTTCTAGCATCAACTCCAGAAGGAGATGGCAATCTACTCCAGTATTCTTGCCTAGAGAATCCAAGGGATGGAGGAGCCTGGTGGCCTGCCATCTATGGGGTCACACAGAGTCAGACACAACTGAGGTGACTTAGCAGCAGTAGCGGCATCAACTCTTAAATCCAAAAATCTTACCTAAATACCATTTAAACCAGCTATGGGTCAACTTGAAACATGATTTATCCTGAGGCAAAATTTCTCTTCAGTTGTTATTTAACCATGTGACTGCAGACAACTTATATGCTTTCAAAATGTTTCCATTCCAAAAGGAAAAATCAGAAAGAGATGATGGGTCCCAAGCAAGACTGTAATAAGGCAAGTTTAACAAGATTTTAATGTTGAATAGTATTTAATAATCAACAACAAAGAATAATCTATGGCTCCATGTTCTGGGCCCACTGGGCTGGAGCCCCACCCTTTCAGGCTTGGTGCTCTGACCCCATGGTGGCAGTGGCAGCCCTGTTGACCTCTGAACTGGCTTCAGGGTCATGCTACTCTTTTCTTGGAGGAGAAAACACATGCTTTCAGCCAGGTGACACAGATAGCTCTACTGACTCGTCTTATAGAATCTCGGAAGTCTGACAGCCTCCCTCATTTCATCCTGTCTGTCCCTTTCAGTCCAAGCTGGTATAGTTTCTGCTGCCATAACCCCATCTCAGGTCCTGCTGAGATGGCTTTATGAATCCCAAAGTCACATGTCCACATTCCCTTTATCAAATGGTAGTCTAACAACAGCCTTGATGATGTCTCCAGAACACACTTGCTAATTTTTGCAACATGCATAGGCTGAGATCCAAATCTTCAAAGTTTTGGTTCTCTTCAATCTTTGTCCTCTTGTGTTTTAGTATAAGCAGCAAGGAGAAACCAGGCCACGCTTTTAACACTTTGCTTATAAATTTCAGTTAAATATCCAAGTTTATCACTTAACAGTTCAATTTCCCAGAAACCCATAGAACACAATTTAGCCAAGCTTTCTGCCACCTTATAACCTGAATGCCTTTCCTTACGCTTCCAGTAACATGTTCCTCACTTTCATCTGGGACCTTTTCAGAAGCACTCTTTCCTTATTTCTAGTAACATGATCATACATGCTAAGTGACAGAAGCCTTCCTGATAGCCCTCTTTCAGAGCCCTCAGCAGAATCACCTTTAATGTTCATATTTCTAACTATAATCACAGAAGGCAACCTTGGCTTTTTCTAACATGAAGCTCAAAATTATTCCAGTCTCTGCAATAGCCAGTTCTAAAGCCATTTCTACATTCTTAGATATTTGTTAGAGCAGCATCCCACTTCCCAGTACCAAAATCTGTGTCCGTTTTCCAAAGCCACAAAGCATTAGTCAGGGTTGCTTAAACAACAGCAATTAACCTTCTCACAATTCCGGAGGTTAGAAGTTCAAGATCAAGGTGTTAGCAGGGTAGGTTTCTTCAAAAGCCTCTCCTTGGCCTGCAGATGGCTGTCTTCCTCCAGTGTTGTTAAGGTCTTCCCTTTTTGTGTGTCTGTATCCTAATCACCTCTTAAGGACACCAATCATATTGGATCAGGGTCCAATCATATGACTTCATTTTACCTTAATTACCTCTTTAAAGGGCCTATATCCTAAAAATAGTCACATTATAAAATACTGGTTCAGGACTTCCAACACATGAAATTTTAAGAGGACACAATTAAGCCCATAACAAGCTGAGACTACTCATATTCACTTATTGTATGAACACTGAATACCATTCTTTCTCATTGTTCTGATGACCACGTTAACTATGAACAAAACTGGTACAACCTCCGACACATGGTGCTTAAGAATAAAAGGGAGAGGAAATAATCATATACAAATTAATGAAAAAGTACATGACAGCATGTATGTATTTTGGACTTCACCAAGCCTGCCTGCTACATCCAAAAGGTTTCCTTGAAGAGCTCAAATCTGAAGGGTGAGTATGGAAAGGCTGTGTGCACATAGAACTTTCCAGGAAAAAGGAACAGAATAGTACATTCAAGAAATTGAGAAGTGGCCAGTAGGGCTAGAACACAGAAAGTATGGGCAGTAATAAAACATGAGGTTGGAAAGGAAGGTAGGGGCCACATCAACCACATTATGGTTTTTGGTCTTTATCCTAACAGCAATGGGAAGCACCTGAAAGGTTTTATTCATGATCATATTTTCATTTTACAAAGATCACTCTGGAAAAAGGGGGCACTAAGGGTTTCTTATTTGCTGGTAATATTCTACTTCTTGAGTAGGATTCTGGTTACATGGGTATGTTCACTTCATGAAAATCTACTGAGCTATATACTTAAACTTTAAGCACTTTTCTATATGTACATTATATTTCAGTCTTCTAAGACTGTGGAGAAAAAAGGGCTAGAATAGAGAAAGTACAGCTGTGGGGAACTCAGCATCCGGGCGATGATAATTCAAACTATTCTTATGGAAAAACCCAAACAAACTTTTTGGCCCACCCAATACAAAGATGGCAGTCAAAAATGAAGAGACTCGAGAAAGTGGCAAAATTGAAATACCCCAGTTGATGAACTTAATACGAAGGACGAAAGAAGGCATCAAAGAAGACTCTCAAGTATCTGTTTACAAAAATAGATGGAGAGTAGATCCATTCTCCATGAATGAAAATCCTGGAGTTCCATAGATGTGACAGATCACAGACTCAATTTTTCAGGCTTTAAAGTAGAAATCTCAACTAGGCAGTTAAGTATATAGGCTGGAGCACAGAGGACAGGTTTAAAAAGAAAACACCATTGGTGAGTAATACTATTAAAAGAAGGGCTTCCCCGTGGCTCAGTGGTAAAGAATTAGCCTGCAATGCAGCAGACCTGGGTTCGATCCCTGGGTCAGAAGATCCCCTGGAAAAGGGCACGACAGCCCACTGCAGTATTCTTGCCTGGAAAATCCCATGGACAGAGAAGCCTGACAGGCAACAGTCCATAGAGTCGCAAAAAGTCTGATGTTACTGAGCACATACACACACGAGGTCCTGCAGTACTATCGTCAATGGATTAGGTTCTGTGGACAGTTATGAACAGAACAAACAAGTTATCATAGAACTTATATTCTAATTCAAAAGACCACCAATAAATTGTATTCAACTACTATCGGGTACTGTGATGAAAACAACAGGACAGTTTAACAGAGTGACAAAGGTGGGGCTACTTTAGATTGGAACAGTTAGCGCTCTCTATAGAGGTGACATTGAGGTGAGACTTGAATGCTTGGGCTCTTCCCTGGTGGCTCAGATGGTAAAGCGTCTGCCTACAATGTGGGAGACCTGGGTTCGATCCCTGGGTTGGGAAGTTCTCCTGGAGAAGGAAATGGCAAACCACTCCAGTACTCTTGCCTGGAAAATCCTATGGACAGAGGAGCCTGGTAGGCTACCCTCCTGGGGTCACAAAGATCGGACACAACTGAGTGACTTCACTCACTCACTCACTTACTTGAATGCTTAGAATTATGCAAGGCATAGGAACAACAGAAACAATTTAGATTATTCCAGAAAGAAAAAAAAGAGCTTAGTGTTTAAAGCAAGATCAAGCTTTGCATATCTGAAAAACAGAGCAAAAGGCCAGTATAGACACAATGTAGTAAATGAAGAGCAGAGGGTATAAGACACAGTCAGGGAAGAAGCCAAGGGCCAGATCCCATAGACTTTAAGCAGGAGGGATGTAATTTATACTTAAAAAAAATTTTAAGTTATAGATTTCTCTAGTTACTCTGTGGCAAAGATAAATGTGGAGAGACTACTAGGTCCTAGTGAGACATGATGAAGTCTCATGGGGTAAGTTAAGAGGAAGAATAGAAGTGTTAAAGAAAATATAAAAAAATAATCTCTAAATGACCCTAAAAGAAACAAAGTCTCAAGGCTGCCCTACTTACCTGTATTCTAGTATTGAATATTTTGATCATAGATCACAAATCTAAAGACTACTAACAAGATTCAAAATTTCAAACAAAAGGCTCTGATACTGTTAGATAAAACAAGTTAGCTGGATGAGCCTTCCTCTCTGCCTAGATGCTCTTTCTTAGCAAGTATCAAACACAACTAATTCATACTTTGTATCTCCATGTTTCCTAAATTATGAACTGCCCTATACAGTTGTTCTATTTAGATGAATGGGTCCTTAGTATCAAGAGGTTGATTATTTTCTAGAGAAGACGTTTAATATTAAACAAATATTTATTGACTCTTTAAAGGACAAAGCTTCAAAGACAAGACAAAGAAGACCATGCTTTCATGCCCTTAGGAAAGTGAAAATTAAAGTCACTCAGTCGTGTCCGACTCTTTGCCACCCCATGGACTCCACAGGCTATGGAATTCTCCAGACCAGAGAACTGAAGTGGGTAGCCTTTACCTTCTCCAAGGGATCTTCCCAACCCAAGGATCGAACCCAGGTCTCCTACATTGCAGGCAGATACTTTATCAGCTGAGCCACCAGAGAAAGATAATATTAGTATAATGCCTGGGCTCTACTGGTCTTTACACAGCAAAGGGAAGATGTGGAAGGAGACAGTACCACTTTTGACCACTAACTCTACAGCTTTAACAATTTCTTTCCTATCATTCCCCAGAACTAAATTTTTTTCCTCACTACTTTCCAATTAATTCAAAATATCTAACCCAGGTCTCCTATCACATTTCTTATACTTTAATTTACTTATATTCAAAATGAAATGTTTTAACCATATCTTTGTCAGTGTTACATTATATACTATTTCAATAATCTCAACCTCCTAATGCAGTTTCATGAACCAAAAACTACCTTAATTTGTTCATGAAACCAATGCTATTTCTTCCCCTCTCTAACAAAAACTCTACCCCTGATTTCCAATTTAGAAACAACAACAAAAAAGAAAATCCAGAAACTACTCTCAAAGAATTTTAAAAAATCAAGTAAGATCCAGCCCTTCTATTTTTTAAGTTAACTAAAACAAAATAAGGCACATTTTCAACAGTAAGAGTTTTTCATTTTGTAAAGGCTTTCCTTACAGAATCTAATTGATTCAATATTTTATTTCTATAGAAAACTTAACAGGCTCCTTTATTCTTTTAGAAAATTAATGTAAACAACATAAAGAAAAAGGATGCTAATTATTACAAAAGGTAAAAAAAAACTAAATTCTTCAGAAATACAGAAAACTAATGTGATTTCCATGACAGCTACTGCTAGCACACTTAATAAGTGGACATCAAAAGAAAAATACACTAACATCACTTAAAACAGTGTTGATCTATTTAGGAAATAACTCCCTCAAAGACTCCTCTAACAGGGAAGCCCCATACTCTCTCAAAATTAATCAGCAAAACAAACAGCTTACACAATTTAACAATCCATTTATTGAATACTACATATTTCAAGTGCTAGCTAAAATCAGGAGATATTAAAATAAAATATAAAAGCACAACAGCATATATAAAATGTAATTCAAAAGATGTTGCTGAAATATGATTATCAACCATCAGTGTATACTTTGCAGAAAATAATTATATACTAAATGGCATCCAAGCTTCCAATTTTGACTTAAAATAAGCATTCTAGTGGTCATGTATGGATGTGAGAGTTAGACAATGAAGAAAACTAAGTGTCTAAGAATTCATGCTTTTGAACTGTGGTGTTGGAGAAGACTCTTGAGTCCCTTGGACTGCAAGGAGATCCAACCAGTCCATCCTAAAGGAGATCAGTCCTGGGTGTTCACTGAAGGACTGATGCTAAAGCTGAAACTCCAATACTTTGGCCAACTCATGTGAAGAGCTAACTCATTGGAAAAGACTCTGATGCTAGGAGGGATTAGGGGCAGGAGGAGAAGGGAACGACAGAGGATGAGATGGCTGGATGGCATCACTGACTCGATGGACGTGAGTCTGAGTTAACTCCGAGAGTTGGTGATGGACAGGAGGCCTGGCATGCTGCGATTCATGGGGTCGCAAAGAGTCGGACACAACTGAGCGACTGAACTGAACTGAAGAATTCTAAATAATTCAGATTTCTTCACTCAGCTTCACTGGTGCATCAACATACCTCTAACCCTATATACTCAAAAAGATACCATAAAAATGCATTCAGTTTTCCAATGGAATTTCTTTGCTGCCTAGAAAAAGACCTTAAATTAATAACAAGAATTTAACCAAAGATAACTACATGGTTTAAAAGATAAAATGAGCTGCAATGAGGAATACGTCTGAACTAGATGCGACTCCTAGTTATCATCACTTCCCAGAGAAACTATGTTCACAGGATAAATTGCTTAATTTCTCTAAGTTTCTGTTTTTCTTTATAAAAAATTAGAGAAACTGTATGATTATACTTAGAAAAGGGACAGGCACTGACAGGCATTAACTAAATGGTAGCTACTTAAATAAGTATTATTAAATTAAGGCTTGTTTGTATTAAATTCCTATCGCTCGTTGTAGTAGTATTGGAGAATATAAAGAATCACCTATAAAAGTTGAACTCAAAACAGCTTTCAGCTTTCTTTCAGAAGCATTCGGTTAAGGCCAGATAAAAGAATCATGACAACAGTGAATTCCATAAGAGTGAGTTTCCAACTACTTTTATCAACTAGTCTATCAGGAAAAGGCTTGAGTACTGTAAGATAAGGTTTTCTCAAATACATACATCCAAGTACTACATTATGCTTATGGGATTCCTAAACAGTGAATAAGGCTTTCCAGGTGGCTCAGTGGTAACAAAGAATTCGCCTGTCAAGCAGGAGATGCAGGTTTGATCCCTGGATCTGGAAAAGCCCCTGGAGGACGAAATGGCAAGCCACTTCAATATTTCTGCCTGGGCAATTCCAAGGACAGAGAAACCTGGTTAGGGGTCACATGGGGTGGGAAAAGAGTAGGATATAACTTAGTGACTAAACAACAACAAACGAGTAACACCGATAGATTCTTATAAACCTTTCCAACTATTTTCATATCAAAGTTCTACCTAAACCATACAGTCAGGAAACTGCAAAACTGTAGTTTGTAAGTTTAACATGATGAAATAAGGTTCACAAGGAACAATGAGTTCAGTGTAACACAGAAAGGAAAAAAGTTACCTCTATTTTTGACAGAAACTTACCATCCCACCATCTTCATTAAAAATGTTATGAAGTTAACATGAGGATAGCTGAGCAAAAATGGAGTGAAGAAAAAGAAAACATGTATAGGAAAAGACTATGAAAGAAACATGATTTCTAATACCATTAAGAAGAAAAAGAAAATGAAAAAATGTTTATTTTTTTAAAAGAAAAAATAAATAAAAAGAAAGAATTCATGATCCTTTTCCAAATCAAATTTTCTTTCATTCTGATATACTAAAAAGACTGAATAGTCCAGAACTACAATTGAAGAGACAGTAACAAAGTGGTATAATTATAATTACTGTTGTAGGGGAAAAGTTTATCTTTACATGTCCTATCTGAGGATACAGATGAAACTGCAAAACAAAAAAATAATCCAAATAAAGTGTATTTTAATAGATTGTACTGAACTTGAACACAATTTTAACCACGAATGAACAGATTATTATTTTTTTCCCTTATCTACCTATAATAAAGTTGAAAGGCAAAAAGCCTAGTAGGCCATCTCAAAAATCTCTCCATCTTCCCATTAATTTACAAACAGTTCAATTGAAAAAAAAAAAAAAAAACCGGAAATATTAACAACTGCACAACACCAATGAAGTCTTCAGTCATTTCCAAAGTAGATACAATGCTTTGGTAATGTGACTATATCTAATTCTAAGATTAGGGGTTAGAGTATGGCTGTGTCCGTGTTAGATAAAACAGTTTATTTTTTACACACTTAAGACAACTTATTAAAGTTAATGGACTTCATGCTGGGAAGTCCACTGTAATGACTGCAATTTTTATACCTGGAATGAGACAGGGTTATCATTCAAAGAATAAAATTTGTTAGGAGGAAAGGGAAGAAAAGGATTATTTCTAATCTAACTGACCAAAATAAACAAAATTTATCTTCTATTAAAGATGACAAAAAGTCAAAACGTTCCAAACTGATACAGTTCTAGCTTCAAAAATAACTCATTTTTTCTCTGAGGATCTCTTTTCAGAGATTTTTATGCTACTCTTTCCCCTTGTTTCTGTGTATAAATTGATAGCAAAACTGTATTGAGAGTTTCCATAGGTGATATTCAAAATTGTATATTCCGTTACAAAAATTAGGCCATTCAGTACAATCTATATAAAGATACTGAATCTAAGTTTTCTAATTTTAGTTGCAAAAATCATAATTATAAACTTTTCAAGATTTGCTCTGAAATTACAGCCAGGCAAAACTGAAAATTGTTTAGACTTACGACTTAGGCAATTTGAATCAACTGAACTGAATTAATTTAAACACTGCTCAGCAAAGAAAAAAAAAAGGAATAAAAATCACACACAAGACAATCACTAATTACTCCTTTCAGAATCTACTTCAATGAATTCATTTAATACTACTTCTTGCCATCCTTAGGATATTTTAAGGAAAAAAATCTGGCATACATATAGGGAAACCAATTGCTTTAATAATACCTTAATTTAAAAAATAAAATAAAATATGCAAATCTTATTTAACTGCAAAAAGAAAGAAAACCATCACCAAAGAGGATATCCATTAATCCCTTAATATTCACAGAAATTACAGCTAACAATTTTAATTAGAAAAAAATTTTTATTTATAAATTGTAATGTACAAAATTTAACTCTAAAACCCACTAATGATCTGCTGTTCTGCTGCTATCAAATGTTTATTTTGAATGGTTATTGTAACAAGACTAAGTAATATTGTCTTTTGTTATGATTCTAGACTAAGAGGCATTACTCTATTTATAAAGGGTTGCAGACAAACACAGACATACACTCCAGCCCTAACAACTGAATTCTCAGTTATCAGGATTCAGTTAATCCTCAGTTACTGCATTTGTTACACTACTACATGATACTTCAATCAACCTTAGGACACCTATCTCATCAAGGTACTAATACATGAACAACCACATTTCTTCAACATTTTTCCAAACAGAACATTACCAATTTTCTCTGAAAATACTTAGAAAACCAGGCTCAGAAAGTCAGACATTTCCACCATAACAAAAACTCAATTATGGGCGAAACAAATATTTTATATCCTTTGATATCATAACTTTCAAAACTTACCTATATATAAAACTGGAAAATTTCATAACCTATATTATTTAGGTAAGAGACAAGCAAACTTCAAATAGTTAAATCTACCCTATCCTACCATCAACAAAATACAACCCAATTTTCTGTAAACAATCTTACTTTAAAACACATAATATATTAAAAAGCTAACATTTTCTTTTAGGAAAGTGAATAATGAAAGAGCAATTTAAAAAGCATCAGAAGTTCAACGTAATTACCACACAAATATTTTTATTAGCAGTATTGACATATAGAAAAATATCAATTAACTTTTCAAAGAGAATCTTTCTGAACAAGACTAGAATCTATACTGTTTAACTAAGTTGTTCACCTTAGTTAAATATGATGAGTAATGCCCATTTTTTTCTTTGTGATGGAGACCAACTCAGAATGGCAGGAAGCAGCAGAGGGAGCTAGTCCATTAGGAATATCTAAATTTTAAAAAAGAATGTCTGAATAGAAGGAAAAACTTGGATGAAAAAACTTTTAATTGGTGAATTTCATCTTTTACTGCATATTCATTTCTCTGTTCTGTTACTGTTCCAAAGTAAAAAAATAACAGTCAGAATGCTTGGGGGAACTTTTAATTTACTCTGTCTTTAAAAAAACAAAAAAACTGGGACTTCCCTGGTGGTCCAGTGGTTAAACTCCATGTTTCCAATGCAGGGGGTGCATGTTCGATCCCTAGTCAAGGAACTGAGATCCTACATACCAAGTAGTGTGGCCAAAACACAAAAAAAAATACAAAAAGCCCCAACAAAAACATCTTCTAGAATGGTACCTCATCACCTCAGTAAACATTTATAACTTTTAAAAATATCTGGTAATGATTAACGATCTCTTTACTACTCAGAAATTATTAGGAGATGACATTTAATCTGTAATAAAATCTGGAAATTTATTTTATAGACTTACTATTATGAACAAGTTGCTTCATCATTTGTATCTTCCAAAGGCAATTCTCTAGATCCTCGAAATAAATCTGGCTGCTGTTCAAAACCTAATGGTACTATTACTTCTAAATAAAATTTTATAAAGACAAAGAGAAAGGAGCACACAATATATACCTAACAGTTGTTTCACCTGTCCCAAAATTAAACCCTTCTTCTATTTCAAAATGTCAATTTACATAATAAAATGCTGGGAAAAGCAAGCCCAAATACCAGGAAGTACTATTCTGAAACAAAAGAATTATGAAAATAGTGAATAAAGGAAACATGAACACGTAATTGTATATACATTTATACATAAAACATGAGTTAGTATATTTCTACTATATCATAGTTAGGATGAACAAATATATACAAACATACATGTGCTGAAACAAAATAAAATACAGTAATACTCATTTAAATGTAAACAGTACTGAAGACTACAAATAAAAATTATATTAACTCATTAAAGGCAATGTAATAAAGACCTTGTTAAAGTACTATGTTTAGTTTTGAGCCCTGCAATTAGTATTACTTAATAATTTAATATTAGTTAAAAAGTAATTAAAGATGTGAGAGAACATTTAAAGCTGAAAAAAAAATACTAAAGTTTTAAAACAACATCGGAAGATTATGGGATTCACCACTTTGCTCTACACCTATAACTACCACAACACTGTTAATCAACTATACTCCATATAAAATAAAATTAAAGAAAAAAAATATACTGTAGGATTTAGGATAGGTTGGTTTAGGAGAAAGAGGACTTAAAGGACATGAACTATTACCATGTAAATAAAACACATAAATTTTCAACAGTTATAATTAGCATTTTTTTCCCCTAAAAATGGATATATCAAAGCAAAATTAGGATGAATTGTCCAAGAGCTCTGAAATGAATTCCATCTCGATTTTAAAATTTTAAGTGATGGAACACAATCTTACAAAAACGATAAAGTGAGATACACAGTTGTCCTTAAAGAAAAGCTAAAACCTGGAGAAGTAAAATAATCCAGAGGACAAATCTTCCTACAATTAATGCTAAGGAGCTGTCTAAAATATTTTTTACACTAGAATTATCCTGTGTTAATTTAAATAGAGAAAAGCGATATACTACCAGAATAACGTGAAGAGCTTTTGTAAACGATATAGTCATTGCCCTGTTTTTCATTCCAGAATTGGGGAGTATGGAGAGACAGGGAATGGCTTAAGAAGAAGGGTGATGAAAATGTAAATTTCGGAGAAAAACCCCTGGTGACTGATATACCTACTGTATTGGCATTTGACTAAGAATTTTGTTTTAGTAAGTGATATGCTAATTGCAGTTTAAAAATACTTTACAAAGATGAATTTGCAGAAAAGCGTAATTTTACCGGTATTATGAACAGAACAATCAACTACAGTTCCTATAACAAGTTAATATTATATATTTAAGATAGTCAAAGAAAATACTAAAGTTTTATGAAAAGTTGAATTTAGCTATGAACTATAAAACTGTCTGACATCTACAAAAAATAAAATCAGTTTAAATTTTAATTATAGAAAAACATTCTGGTTCCTACCCACTCTACTCAAGGGTCTTCATAATAACCAAAAGTATTACAACAAAAAGATTATAAAAACATTTAAAATACAATTTTATATAATTTTTATTTACACTTCAAAATTTAAACAACTTGCCGGGAACATCTTTTGTGAGGCAACGTGGTCTTTTGTTAAAATCTGAAACTACTTAAGTTTCAAGACAGGCTCACTAACTTTTTTAAAGGCAAGCAACAAATGAGTTAGCTGAAATAGCCAACTTAATGATTATTTGTAACACAGACTTCATTATGTGAGCCTAGAGAGCCTCCCCACCTCTGTCTCTCCTGTGAAGGAGGAGGTCTTTGTGTGCTTTTATGTGGTGGTTCCACTGAATTCATTACAATAGAGATGGACATTTGATATTCATAACGATCCAACATCTGAGCAATCTTCTTTCGAGACACACCATGTTTATTCCTCCTACCAAAAAAGAAAAGGATTTTAATTCTATTTTTTAAGAATGTATAGGATTAACCTATTTTAGAGTAACAGAGCAGAACAGAGTCTAAATTACATTTTGCAAATAAATACTAGAAGATACACCTCTAAAAAAAAGGGCTTTCTTAGTTTTAAATAATATAGTGAAAAGGCTTAAAATACCATAAATCACAGCAAAACATTAACTGATTATACTTTCTTCACATAGAACTAACTACTGATTCAATGAACCACTGAGTTAATGACCCCCAACTTTTAAACAACAAAATAAAAAGATTATGCAACACCGTTTTGAGAATTACAGAAGAATTGAGTGGGTCTCTAGGACTTACAAAAATCAATATAAAATATGTATAACTTGTAAAAGTTATTTTTAACACATCTGCATTTTAAAAATTTATTATTAACACCAAACTATTATTAGCAATACAATTTTTACGTATCTCACAAACATAGTATTGAATGAAAGAAATTAGAGACAGTGAGTATATACTGTGTAATTCTATTTATTAATACATAAACTTTGAAAGAAACTAAACCACAGTGCTAAAGTGAAGGATTTTTGTTTTTAAGCAAAAAAAAAAGCTTTAAGGAACAGCAAGCCAAGTAATTGTAGGGAACTGTTACCAGGAAAAGGAATTCAAAAAACTTCAGTGTTAGTAAAGCTCTCATGACACGATTAATAGTTAAATGAATATCTGACTTATGAGAAATTTGTTAAACTACATATTTTTATGTACTTTTCTGTGAGTTTATTTTTGACAGCAAAAAGTGGTTTACAAATTATTCTTGTCTCTCAAAAAATTTTTTTAAGAATTTAACCTTTGTAGTTTTCTGTAACTTGAGTTGGACATGGCAAAACACACAGAACATATTTTACATTTATTAAGTTCTAGACTTACTAAAGCTAACTTATCTTCCCAGAAAGATGACATAAAAATCTGTCAAACTATACTAGATAGCAGTTAAATTGACTATTTTGTAGTTATTTTATATTAATTATAGTAAGTTTCAACAGTCTCAAATGCAAATAAAGCCTAACTGTACAACACTTCCATTAACTCACTTATTCAACAAAAGCCAAGTATCTTTAGTTTTTAAACTCTCATTTCTTTCTACCTGAGGAGCACTAATCACACAGAGGGCAGGAAAAGAATACCCAGATATTAATAATATCTACCAGTTTCTTCATAAATTTGATTTGGCATGCAAATTAGAAAAGGAAAGAAAGATAACCAAAGGAATAAAAATTCAAAGATACAAAGGAATGAAAGGCAAGAAGGAAAGAAAGCAGTTAAACACCATACACAGAATAACAGTTTTAAGTAGAAGAGGGAAATGTGGGAGAAAAAAATGGTCTTAAAAAGAGAGGTGATGGTTGCACAACTCTGTGAATATACTGAAAACCACTGAATTGTACACTTTTAATGGGTAAATTGTAAGGTATGCGAGTTAAAAGTTGTCACCAAAGATGAGGTAGGGGGGTGAAAATGAAGAAAGGAAAAATGATTTACAGTCAGGAAAACCAGGGGAAATGGATAAAGGTAAACACAAATGGAAGATCAGGGTTGAAAGTAATACAAAACCACAATCCCTCACAAATCCTGAAATCTAAAATACTCTGAAAATTCAGTCTTCTGTTGACTCAATACAGAAGCAAAGTCTAACCATGCCTGTACTCATATGGCAGCATGATCTACTCAGAACATTAAACCATGTAAATTTTTCTCATCTAAATAGACTGATCATTCACAATCTGCTGCAGAAACACTGAGATGTTTGATTATGCCATGCTGCCCCAAACTCTTGCTAGGAGTGCTAACAATTAGGTACAGGCTCTGAATTATCGTTCTAAAATTTAAAAAAAAAAAAAAAAAAATCTGATTTCTTAAACACATTGATTCCCTGAATCTTGGCTATAGGATAATGGATATGCTGCAGTAAAGATGGAAAAAAAGGGGGAGAGAGAAAAGCATCAGGTAAAAAGGTGATGGGATCTAAAATGGGAAGGAGATGAAGTTGGAAAGGCAATGCAGAGAAGTGGCCTAGCTAAAAAGCAGAAGTCCTAGCTTTTTCTCTCAGTTTTCTGGATCTCCACTAGCATTCAATAAACTGGGAACCAACATAGGAAAGTCACGTAAGAAAAAGTAACAAACACACTTAACAAAGAACATTTAAGGAAATATAATTCTGCAAAGAGCCTCAAACAAGTTGCATTTAAGTCAATGCTCCTCTAAATAGAAAGTGAACCCACTCCAGTGTCCTTGCTTGGAGAATCCCACGGACGGCGGAGCCTGGTGGGCTGCCGTCTATGGGGTCACCCAGAGTTGGACATGACTGAAGCAACTTAGTAGCAGCAGCAGCAGTAGTAGTAATAGTCCCTATTCATAGGTATGAATGGTTTGTTTTAACAAACAAAAGCTAGTAAAGAAATTGATCATGAAAATGAGAAAAGAAAGAAAAAAAAAAGCTAAGAGATTAAAAAAAAATTTTTGAGTGCCTTACTTTTCTAATTCTTCAGGATCAAATTTCCACCAAGTTTCAGGTTCATGAAACTCTACTCTGTATCCTTTTCCTATGGCCTACACAAAAGAAAGGAAGAAAACAAAAACCCAGAGAATACTTCTTTAAAGTAAAAGATGGAAGACATATAAATTTCACTTAGACGATACTTCTCAATTTGCTCAACCAAGAAAAATTTACCTTTAAAATAATATGGTTTATAAAAATTTTAAGGCTACTTAACAGTCAAATTCCAATCACTATTCTCAAGTCCAGACAAAGCTAACAAGATGAATATACTGCTTAATAAGCACCATTCTCAATTTTTAAAAAATTAAGCAAATGGACACACGACAAATGTTTTAATAGTAAACATCAAAGTAACTGAAATTTCAGAATATGAGAAAACTGAAAAGAATAGAAAAACTCTCTCATATCTCATATTTACCATTTCCACATATGGTTTCATTTCCCAAGCTTGTGTATTAGTGTTGTCTATTATGACTGGCGATCTCCCCTGATTGATAGCTTGCTTTGCTGAAATAAAAAATAAATTAAAAAACAAAAAACAGAACTATTAGATAAAAATACATAAAATAAAATTTAAACATTCATTAAGCAATTTTCTACATCCCTCTACTTAATAACAAAACTGTGCAATCTCTAGAGTCAATGCATGGAAATAAAAGGACTCTGCTAGATTAAGTGGAATTAAGAGACATAAACACACGTAATGGGTTTTCTTCAGACCGAATGTTGGTTTTGAAAAACTAGCTGTAAAGGACATTTTAGGGGAAATAATCTGTTGAACTTACAGTTAATGAAGACTTCAGTCTAGAACTTTCATTTACAGAAAATGTAGGGGCAAGTTACATCTGAATATGGTCTGAATATGAAAAGAGACAAACATTTAATGATATGGAAAGATGGAGACTTTTAACAGAAAATGGCAATTTACAAGATAATATGTAACTGATTTCATTTTGGGCAAAATATAAAGATGTGGAAAGTTACTAAGACACCAAAAGTTGTCTTCTATAGGTAAAATTACCAATAATTCTTTTGAAATAAGAGACTTAGATTAAAAAAAGTGCTATGGATTTATCACTACTTACATCCTAGCAACTAAATTTCACGGTTCAACTGACTTTGTGGATATTTCTTAGGACAATGATTTCTGAAATTGGGATCTGAGCTACAACACAACTTTTTAAACTATATCTCCCTGTCCCTATGCCGTTGATTCCCGTATGAGGTGAGCTTTATTTCACAGTGATTCCTGTTAATGGCAGGCAAGACAATTAAGAACCCATTATAAAATTTATTTTATTTTACAGAGTTCCATCATTTATGAGAGAGACTCCATTTAAGACTGGTCTCACAGAAAGCAGAAGAGCAGTCACTTGGATGGGGAGGAGGCTAGTGGACCTGTGACTCTCAGAAACCTTCCTACAGTGGCCACAGCTGGAGGAGGGGGTGGTGTCCAACCCTTGGCTCTGTCTCCATCCTGGGCGTCTGCTCAAGGATCACCCTCTCATGGTTCTGACCTCTCTGACCCTGGCCCTCGGGGGACCTCCTGACTTGGCTGTTGTCATTCCAGATTCATGTATCATGTCTCTTCCTAGAGAAACCTGAGATTTCCTCAGACTGGAAGCTGCAGATGCTCCAGGAGCAAATCAGTTAGTGCTTTGAATTTACATGACAGGTTATTTAGCATCACTCCAAAAGAGTAACACAGATTACCTCTAACAGGTGGGGCTATGGATGGTTGTGGTTGTTTAATGGCTTAGTCGTGTCCAACTCTTTTGAGACCCCATGGACTATAGCCTGCCACGCTCCTCTGTCCATGAGATTTCCCAGACAAGAATACTAGAGTGGGTTGCCATTTCCTTTTCCCCAGTATAAAATTTAAAAGACTGAGGCAAAATGCAATGATATGTAAGTTTTGCTGGGATTTAGAATTCAAACCAATCAGTTTCACATAATGAAAACATTTATACAGATGTCTAAAGGAAGATAGAATTTTAAAGGCTAAGTAATAATGACTAATGTGGAATGTAAATACATATTTGGGAGAAGATGTCTCTAAATATTAAAAGAAAGTTACAATTTGGGTCACAAACAGGATACCAAGATGCTATCAATTCCCACTGCTTCACCCCAGTGATCATACTTTCATTAAAAAAAAATATTAAAGTAATTCTCCTAATGTCTAATACACAGGCTTACACCTCTAAGGAGTCAAGTTCTACAAAAGGAGCTTATTAACCAAATAAATCTCTGATTTGCAGGAATGGAGATATTATTCTCTTTCCATGAATAATTATCATCCAATACCACATTCCAGTGCATCCAGGAAAATAAAGGTCCTAAGAAAACAACGTCTGAATACTCAAATAGAGAGAGTCATTTTCTCAAACAAATTAACCACCATACTCTAAGAAAGAGAATAACAACATCTTGGAGATATTTTAAATTTATAAGCAGTTAAAGATGAATTTAGATTCTTCTGATAAACATGAGGCAGACTGATATTCCCAGAATAATGACTGACACTTAAAAGTATTCAATAAATGTTTGTAAATTAAATATAATGCTCACAACTTTCAAAATGTATAGTGATTGCCAGTTATCATTACCTTGAAAGGGGTCAAAAATTACCTTGGAGAAGTCCACACTTACTATAGTAATAAAACCAGTGGTTTATCTAGACACCAATATATTCAGCAAGTATAATTCACGACAAAACATTTTAATAAAAGTCTAGTATTGGGAGGGGGCTTCGGCATTGGGAGATTGTGTTCACCTATGGCTGATTCGTGTCAATGTATGGCAAAACAAATACAGTATTGTAATTAAAAAAAAAAAAGTCTAGTATTGCAGAAAGAAAAAACATGTCCTACACAAACAAACTTTCCAGTTCACCAAAGATATACTACCTCATTCCCCTTATCATCTACTTCTGTTCCTCTTAACTCTGGGCCAATAACTCTAAGCATTTTGGGGAACTGCCAGTATGATCCTTATTTGACTTGGGCAGTAACACTGCAGCATTTTAAAAAATAAAGAATTTTTGAAATATTTTTCTAAAATAAATATTTGGAGAAATCCTAGAATCAATACTAGAAAATAGTCTTAAAATCAAACTTATCTGACATTTAAACTTTTTATTCAAAAAATATCCTCACTGAAATTCCTTACTTTGAAAATTGAGAATTAGAAAGAAAAGCATTTATGCTGCTTTTTCTGTACATACTGTACTTCAGGGTAACACTAGTTGCTAGTTCTAGGTAAGAGGACGTTCCTCATTACAGAAGAATTCTAGCCACTGAACACAGAAGGAATGACAGACCTAGAAAAATCATTTTGCAACTTTAATGAAATAACTGATTAAGGAAACAATTCATTCTTGAATAAAACATGGAGCAGACTGTCCCTCTGAAGCTAGTGATCTTAGCATCACTAAAAATGGGACAACTGTTTCCTTACAAAGAAAAAAAAGGTTGAAACAAATAAATCCTACAAGTTTAAATGATTACCACAAGGAAGCAAATAGGCTGTTCACTGTAATCGCTCTACTCCAGGTTTAAATAATGTTTCATCATCAATGCATTCTTAATCTTTTTAAAAAGAAATCAGATTATAGTATAATATAAGCATGTACCTACACAGTTCTAGATTAATAGTTTTCAATTCTGACTGTAACATTAGAATATCTAGGAAACTTTCAAAAAAAACCACCAATGTTTAGATCCACTCCAGACCAACCAGGGGCTTCCCCAATGGCTCAGTGGTAAAGAATCCGCCTGCAACGCAGGAGCCTGGAAGACGTAGGTTCGATCCCTGAGTCAGGAAGATCTGAAATAAGGACATGGCAACCCACTCCAGCATTCTTCCCTGGAGAATCCCATGGGCAGAGGAGCCTGACAGTCCACAGGGTCGTAAAGAATTGGACATGACTGAAGTGAATGAGCACGCAAGCACATCAGACTAACTAAACCAGAATCTCAGAGGCTAACACTTGGGCATGAGTTTGAAAAAAAAAAATCCCCAAGTGATTCAAATGTGCAGCCAAGGTTAATAACTATTATTCCAAAATTAAAGCAAACTGACCCATGTGCCTCTAAAAAGTGTATTAAGTAATTTTTTTGTATCAGTGAAAACAATGTTTAATATTAATAGACATTAAACCTTAGAAAATATTAGCATTACTCAAGGAAATAACTTTTGGTAACACATAACAAAAATATCTAAGTTTTCTGAATTTGTTCATGAGGTATAAAGCAGTATATCAAAACATCCTATACTTCTATTGTACTGGCTTATGTACACTAGCTACAGTTTAGAAAATATTCTAACCACATTCTCTGATTTTCACCTCAATCAGGTAAAGTATAATTATCACTGCTTCTAAGAGATGAAAAACTGGGTCTCAAAGCTCTTTCGATGGCTTGTCAAAGTCATCCAGTTGGTAAAAAGAAAAAAAGTCAAAAATTAGAATTCAGGTATTGTGACTCCTAGTCAAATATTCTATCCCAGGAGACTTGGCCCAAAACAAACCTCTGTTCTGGTTCCAGTCATGGGCATCACCAAGTTGATTAACATTATACCTGTACCCATCTTGATGGTGAAAATAGTCATCAGTGCTGAACACAATGCCATCACGACTCTGACCAAGCAGAATTCTGTTAATAAAAGAAATCATAAAGGTGCCATTTATAAAATCTATAACCATCAGAAATAAGCCACATAGGAAAGATTATTAAATGAATAGCTGGTACATATTTGTAAATATATTGCAGGCAGAACAGCACAGGAGTTGAACCTTAAAAAGCTTTCAGATTCCAAATATCACTTCACACTTAAATCTACGTAATAGCCAGTAATAAAAACTTTTAAAGTGATTTCTATACTGCAACTTTTAAAAACACTCTTCAATTTCAAAATGATGTCAACTTTCCATGTTTTAACTTTAGTGAATTTGTATTTGGTGTCTAAAACTGCCTAAATTTAATGCAATAGGTAACCTAAGAAAAGCAAGCTTAACGAAGCAATTCATTTGGGAAAAACTACATTTGGCTCATGTTGTTTTGATAGCTTTGATATACTATTTCTACAAAGCACAAACATGCATAACCTGAAAGTGGGACTTGAGGTTTAAGGCTGTGAAACAATCAGTGTTCCTCCAGAGTATAATCATGTTTTTAATTTTTAAGAGATTAAATTACTAAATGAAATTAACTACTAAATACTGAACAAAGAACACACTCTCAGAACAAGTCGGTGGTAATCAAGGTCTGTTCTCATGATTTACCACCTTTAACTTTTAAGCACAGACAGATTGACAAGTGTTCAGTGTAAGAGAATTCCCATAACCAGTGACTCATGAAAGAGATTGGGGATGTGCTGAGAAAAGGGAAAAGACAGTAGGAACAATTTGGATCCAACAATAACAAAAATCCTCCTGCAATGCAGGAGACCCTGGTTGATTCCTGGGTCGTGAAGATCACCTGGAGAAGGGATAGGCTACCCACTCCAGTATTCTGGCCTGGATTCCATGGACTGTATAGACCATGGAGTTGCAAAGAGTCAGACACAACTGAGGCGACTTTCACTGTATCTCCCCTCCTTCAAACATTAGGTAGTTGGATTATCATTGTATTGGGCTTCTGAGGTGGCTCTAGTGGTAAAGAGGTTGCCTCCCAGCAGGAAACTTAATAGATGTGGGTTCCATCCCTGGGTCAGGAAGATCCTCTGGAGGAAGGCATGGCAACCCACTCCAGTATTCATGCCTGGAGAATCCGGTGGACAGAGGAGTCTGGCAGGTCACAGTTCATGGAGTGGACTGAAGCAACTGAGCATGTATAATTCTATAATCTCTTTCTGAGAAGAGGAAGGGAGTAGAAAGTGGTGAGAGGGATGATACTGTCCTGGGATGATTCAAGAATAATTCCTAATAAAAGTAACAAAGAATTTCAACTATTAAAATAACATTTCTCCCTTCCTCAAACTACATATATTTTATATGAAAATAAAATCATATATAAATGTAAAAAATGTACTGTATACTTCCACTTATAAAATTCTGATTCAAATTACTTTCAACAACCCAAAGTAAATGGTTTATCATTTTGAAGTTGGCAGAAACCAACACAACTCTGTAAAGCAATTATCCTTCAATTAAAAACAAATCTTAAAAAAAAGGAAATGGTTTAAATTAATTGTTTGAGGATAAAGCTGGATTTCTCTTTTAACTGGCCATGATTTTCCCAAAATATACCATCTAACACATTTGGCATCCTATTTGTTTGTAAGTGACAAAAAATGCCACAATATTAGCATTCCAAACCAAAGCTCAATTGTCTAAAAAAATTTTGATCATAATCAACTAGATGATACCTAGTTATGTTTAAAAGTACCAGAATCCTGACACTACCTTTCCTCGATAATATATATGTTTCCCCCACCCCACCTCTGTTCTACTACTTTACTAGCAGGTGATCTTCTAGATTTAATACCACCATACTACAAGAGTATAGGATCTTCTGTACCCAAGAAATGCTTAACCTCTTCCAAAAAAAAAAAAAGTGGGGAGGAAAGGGATAGTAAATCAACTTATATCATTAAACCATGTCAACATCCAACATGAGCAAATCTCAATGTAGAATATCTTAGGTGTATAAATCATACTACAGCAAATAATTTTAGCCTGGGAGACTTTTTCTTCCCAGACTGCTCATGCATCATTTCAAAATTCCCTGAATTATCTCAAAAATACACTTATCAATCTAGATATATCTAATGTCCTATCAACCATCTGAACCAAAAGTAAATTATTTAAGACTATCAGTATTTTCAAAATTCTTAGTCAGATTTTATTAGAACCCTTCCAAGTTACGAAAAGGTACTAAAATGGATTCTCAGAATGCCAAAATTCAGACTTTTGATAAGTCAAGTATACAATAAAAATTTCAGATGTGGTCCCACTGACCACTTGACTTGTATTTTTTCAAAATAGCCATCTTTCTGAAGACCTAGTACGTGCCAAGCATTTTATACATATACCTCTATGATTCCATTTAATTCTCACAACAACCTTGCCAATGTGGTATTAAACAAATTCAGAAATGAAAATAATTTCAGAAATCAGGCCACCAAAATCACATAAACAACGGTGGAAGAGCCAAAACCAATAGCTCACAACATCCCTGCCTCCTAGCGTCCACACCCTTGGATAATCCCTCAACTGGGGGAGACCTTACAGCCTACAGATAGCAAGAAACTGAGGCCTTCAATCTAATAGCTCACAAGGAAATGAGTCTTGTCAATAATTCTGAGAGATATTCCCTGCAGGTCTTCCCCAAGACAAGCCTTCAGATCACCAAGGCAACACGGTGATCATAGCATCATTAGAGCATCATTAGAGACAGCATCCAGATTCCTGTCCTTCAGAAATTGTGAGACAATAAATGTTTATTGCTTTAACAAGTCAGCTTCAGGGAACTTTGTAACACAACCACAGATAAAAAATTTACTCTGTATTTACAATCTTTCACTTGAGTAACAACAAGTGAGCTGTATTCTTTAAACGTCATTTTGAGAGTCCTACTCCCCAAAATGGTCTACTATATACAGAATCACTGTAATTTTCCTGCCTTTTTAAAAAATTTCTAAGAACTGTATGTTTTCTATAACACATCATATATATTTTAAAATAGGAGTGATTAAAAAAAAAAAAAAAACTCTGAGTAAAACTGATACTGCATGAATTCTTTACCTCTGTATGTACTGAGTGGCCTTGCATACCCTTTGGCCCAGGACTACTGGGACACTTCATTAGCCAAATACTCCTTGAAAGAAGAAAAATTAACCTACATAAGAAAAAGTCAATCTTTCCTCTAGAGTTTAAACTGAGAGCTCTTCCAACAGAAGGGGAAAAAAAAATCTCTTCCTCTCTTCAAACCGTTGTGTTCTATGGCTGCTGTAACAAATTATCACAAACTTGGTGGCTAAAAACAACACAGGTTGATTATCCTACTTTTCTGAAGGTCAGAAGTCTGAAATCAGTTTCATTAGGTTAAAATCAAGTTGTGGTCAGACTAGCATTCCTCTAAAAGCAACCTACATATCCATCTTGACTCATGGTCCCTTCATCATCAAAGCCAACAGAGTAGGACTTTCTCTGACAAGTGCTTCAACTATCTTTTATTCCTGATCAACTCCAGACATTTGCTAATATGAAATTATTGCTTCTTATCATACTCTCAACTGGTGAAATCTGTAGCATAAAGGAATGTGGATTTGCTGAAGTATTTTCGATTTATGCCTCCTCCTTGCAAGAACACAGTATATGAATCTAGCAAAATCTTTAGCCCACAACCCTAAGAATGATACCCCAAACTTGATCCCTAAATGGTCTTGAGACCCACCATGGAATCAAAGGATTCAGTTTGGCTGATTACCAATTTCAACAGCAACAAAATTCTACTTCTTGAATATTGCTGAATTCTGCCTCAAATGAACCTTTCATCAAAAAGCCATCAGTTTAGCTAAGAGGACAAAGAGCTGGCACCTTGTCATACCTACAGAAGTTGTGTGAACTGGTTTGCACAGGTTTATTTGTAAATATTTAAAGTCTGTACTTGTATTCAAATTTAATTAAGACTGGTTTCATCAAAATCTGTTCATGAGTTGTGGTAAACACTAAGCTTCTGCCACTTGTAACCAAGTTGGCTTAGGTCAGTTATCAGTCAATAAAAGATAATGCTGTCTTGAGGGTTGAGATGAGAAACCAAAACATCAAAAGTGGAGGCAATTAAGAAAACCTCTAAATAAGTAAAATCCTGAGAAAAATGAAAGGCCACATACTATGTCTCCTGCAGTGGAGGGCAGGGTACTAGTTCAAGTGCACAAGGATATGAAGAAGTAGGTAAAGACTAAAGGAAGAAAGGGACTTGAATACTATCCCAAAATAATTTGAAATTTATCTAACTCACTATAACTCATTACCACATATCAATACTAAACAATGTTATATTTTAATTTAGTGCCCAAATCAGTTCAACGCTGATCCTCCAAATCTTTACTCCTTTTTCAAAGCTCATTTGAAAAGCTAAATCCTATATGAAACCATTCCTCACTAGAGAATATGTGGCTTCATATTCAATCCCAAATAACCATTCCTACTTCATTCAAAAAGTGCTGACCTAAAGAGATACTTCTGCTGCTTTAACCAAGCTATTCAAAGCCACAAGTCAGGTACAGAGCAACCCATATGATAGATATTAAAGTGAAGGATTAGGTAAGAAACACACTCTCATTTACATCCCCCACTATGAACTCTTACCAGTTTTTGTAACTTCTCCCAAGTCCTTTAACCTGAACTCATTTTTTATTAGCCTCTGCTGCTTCTAAAATGTGAAAAGGCTAATCCATCTTCCAAGATGGTTATATACGGAAGTACTCTATAACCTAAAAACAGTAACATAAATAGTAGTTGTGACTGTAACTTTCGTTCTTATTACACTTAATTTCTCAAATAAAGAAATATACACGGGGTCGCAAAGAATCAGACATGACTTAGTGACTTAACAACAACATATTAAATATAATCACCTCTCATCTCCCACTACAGTTACGTCTCCTTGAACTTCTACTGAATTGCCACTACACTTGACTCAGTTTCAATTTCAACACACTCCAATATGTTGTTCCAAATCTAACCCTTCTTTTTACATTCTATACAGGGCCCCTCACCAGAAGATGCCTTCCATCCAATTTCCAACCATCTCTTTTCTGATATTCCAAATCTAGAACACCCTGTTTTTAAGACTTCATTCTTAATTTCTATCCTTTCTAAAGAAGGGTTGAAATACCATTTTCTCTACAAAATTTTCACTAAAAAGGAATCAAAATGCAGACTTAAAATTCATTCACAAAATCAGTTTACAATCTAGCTTGAAATGTCTATATAACTTAAATCTTTCTCTAATTTCTTGCTTCTGAAGAAATACTGTTAAGTTTTTAGACTGTCTTGCAAATAAATATAAACTATTTACAAAATAGTTCTTGGACTTTTTATCATCACCCAAAGACATCAAATAAACTCTTTTCCCTCTTATCTAGCATAAACCTCGAATCATCCTATATAAACTGCAAAGAATCTGTATTGCTTTTCACAGCTGCACAAATGTGTATGACTGCATCAATACTTTAAAAATGTAAACAAAGACAGGGATTTGAAACATTTCACCACACATAAAACATCATCAGTTCTAACTCCACTAATTCCAGATACTGCTCACTTCAAACTCTTAAAGAAACTGCAAAAGGTTCCCTCCCTCAACAATGGTACGAACACAACACAGTTCTTAAAACAAGCTCAAAATTACTCTCCTTGTGTTATCTCACTTGCTTCTCATAATATTTCCAGAAAAATAAGTATTATTCATTAATGGCGAAACCTGTCCAAGGTCACAAACTGAAATAACTGAGTCAAAGCTCAAGTTTTCTACCCATGAATCCAACTCTTCTTGAATAGCTGACTTGAAGGGTAACACAGTTCTCAAATAGCATTTGCTTTCATCACAGCCATTATTTCACATGGTGAATCTATTTTTAAAGTCCTTAACAGGATCTTAATATAAATACATATGTCAATTCTCCTTTCCTCTATCAGAAAACATCTTTTAAAATATTTACCATCAAATGCCATTCTCAAGTATAACAAATTAAAGATTTTTACAAGACACACAAAAGCATTTGCCATTGATTACAACTATCATGATCTTAAAGCAATAAATTACCAAGTATTCAGTTGGTATCCTTTACTTACCGAGACAATGTTGTTTTCCCAGAACCAGGCAAACCTCTTAAAAGAATAAGTAACTTCTGCAATTTATGTAACTTTTCCTCTTCAAACTGCTGGTTTATAAACCTGTCTGTTCCATTACATTCATCCACAGAAGGATCTTTCCAGTATCCTTCACTAGTTTCACAGAAACCATTACTCGCATACCCATCTTGCACACTGTAGTCATTTCTAGAGGGATGATCACTACTGGTAATATCACTGCAGTCAATATATTCATTGTTCTCATCAAAAGTCAAACAATCCCAGTTAGCATGACAACTATTTACAACATATCCATTCTGCATCTCAAAGTCATCCTGGGCATGGAAAATATTTGATGGTGGATTTGGTGGAACACTGAATCTTTCAGTATTTAACTGATAGTTAAAATTGGGAAGATGAGGGTCCTGTGGTATTATAAAAGAATGCATTGCTTGCCACTCAGGCCTGAAGGAAGTAAATGAATTGTCACAAAATGTAGGTATCACTTGTCCATTACAAGGATATTTACCTGGCTTATTCCCCTCACACTGTTGATAACAATGTGGTTGAAGGCCATTACTAAGGTATTTTTTCTTTTCTTCTTCAGATTTTAACAGATCATTATTATGGCTCTGATAACATGCAATGAGTTGTTTCTCAGAGGGTTCGGGTTCCTTACAACTACTTTCTGAATCATCTTTTTCATTCTCAAGCTCTTCAATTTCTTTGTAAAACTGGAACAATTCATTGTCAATCTCTGATGTTTTGGAGTTAAATTTCTGTTTCTTTTGTTCTCTTTTGCCATCCCTACCATTGATAGTGTCTGCTTGATTCCTCCTGTCATTACGTTTTTTTTTTCTCAGGGGGATTGTAAATGGGTCCTATAAATGCTTTACTTGTGCTATATATCTCATCATCTGTGGATAACAATGGAGGATGCATATCCTGTACAACTTGTGAATCAACAGACTCAATAACATCCGTGTCACTAGGCATCCCATCATGCACAGGTTTCAGCAAATCTGTAGTCTGGGTTTTGTCCTCCTGAGGATAACTATGTCCTCTAACATTAGTGACGGTTACAGGGGTCCAATCACTTCCACTTTTCTCTTGCTTTCTGTAAAAATTACCACTACCATGATAGGGGAAAACATATGCCTCTTCAGTAGACTTTAGTTTCTTGGAGCATGGTTCACTCAGTAGTTCTTCCTCATGTCCCATGGATTCAGCTTCAATTTCACCATAAGGCATCTGAGGAGCAAATCACATAACTAATAACTAACACTTTAAAAATCTGAACAAAAATTTCCTCAGAAACAATAGGGAAAAAAAAATAATTTGATATAAGCATTTAAAAAGCATTTTCACAAAACACAAAAATTTTAAAGTTGTAATTTTATAACCCTGTACTACTATTATGACATTGTGATTTAAAGCAGGAGTTTCACTGAAGATAAATAAACATCCTTTTTAAAGAAAGTTTTATCTCCTATTTAATCTAACTGATGTATTTGTGAATTTAAGAACCTAAACAAAAATTTAAGCAAGCCTGGAAAGCTCAGTCATCATTTCGATGACACAGATATACAATCGTGTACTAAAAGGGAGATTAAGTGTGCCAACCAAAATGACACATATACAAACTGGTTGTAATAAACAGTATCATAAATGTCTTCCTGTTTAAAACTACTAGGTCCTTAGCAAACTTCACACAATCACAAGTGTTAGCAATCAAACACCAGATTAACTGAAATGTCAGTCTTTATAGGCCCTATTCTTGAGAGGAGAATAAAAGTGTCTCAAACTGTGTGTATTACATTAATTTTAAAGAAAAAAACAGTAACTTAAGTTGTCCTGAGAATGACAGAAATATGTGATGTTTAGAAATCTGGCAACTCCCCAAATCAAAGCCCTCATCTTTTCCAGATGGTTCGTCCACCTCGTAGATAAATAAACTCTGCTTCCCTTGAAAATTTTTGGGGACCCTCAACAATACAATTCAAAAGCCTGTTTTGGTCAATACTTCATTCCGCCCGCTCTCTGGTCTTCCTTTCTCTAATACGAGAGCAAAAGGAAAGGGCAAAAACACAAGTGAGACAGGACGGCCTCAAGGGGACTGGAAGAAAATACAGCTGAAGAGAACGCCAACCTCCCAGAAACAGGCCCCTCCTAGGCCGCTTCTCAGCTTCTCATTTCCTCATTATAAACAGCAGAAAATTCCCAGGAAGAGAAAGAAGAGAGGCCTATACACAACCTGAATCCTAAGGCCTCCTGACCTCCAAACAGCGTAGCCCGGGCAAAAGCGCTTCACCCAATTTCTCCGTCCCAAAGAAGACACGTTCAGGTTCTGTCTAGGAATTCCAAAGAGCTCCGAGACCCAAAGGTTCACTCCCGGCTTCTGTTTACGGCTAACCTAAAGGGTTCAGTCAAGCGCCGGCGAGAAGCCAAGCCACTGAAGGAAGAAGAAAGAAACTGAACCCCGCCGCCCCCCCACCACCACCCTCAACCACAACCCCACCTCGCTTAAAATGATCTGTTTACTCACCTTTTACCACAGTTCTGCATTGACCTCAAAACAGTAGATGAAAGAAGCGCGGAAACCTTCCCCAAACAGACACCGGGTGGGACTGAAAGCCCGGCCCTCAGGAGCCGGGAAACAAGCCGCCACTCCGCACGCAAGATGGCGACCACCTCACAGTTACCCCGGCAGGAATTACGAATTCGCGCCAAGGCATTGTGGGAAACGAAGTCCGGAATTCACACCCAGCCTGGAAATCTCAACGTCTCCCAGAATGCATTGCTTCACATACGCGCTGAGGACAACAAGCGAAAGCCGGAAGTAGTTTTTAGATTGGAGGCGGGACGTTGTTTAGAGATGCCAACTTCGGCTAAAACAGGCATCGACCTGGTCTGGTGTTCACCCTAAAAGGAAGACACTGTGAGTGCCTGACACCCAAAACAGATACATAAGCTCTTCTGAGTACATGCTTTAAGGCTTTTAGGGATACTCAAAAACTTTTCAGAGGGGTCTTAACATTTCACCTCGCCAACTAGGCTTACTAACGTTTCTACGAAAAACCAGTCAATGACTAGGTTCATGTTTTTCTGTACAAGAAGAGAATCACTGCAGCAGAGCCTTGATAACAGGTAAAAGTACTTGTGATAAAATAACTTAAAATGTCATAGCTGTATTTTGTTTTGCGAACTAAAGACCATTTTCTGAGCCTTCTCGTTAAAACTGTCAACTTGTGGAAAGCACTTAGAACAGGGCTTGGTAAAAGTAAGTGCTATATAAATGTTTGTTAAATTAGAAATAACCACAAACCGAACAACTAGCAGTCCTCTGCTCAGGGCCCCTTTTCTCTTCCTACCGTCTCCCCACTCTCTCGAGACCCACTCTTTCACCTGTAGGGAAACTACTAATCTCTTCACACGTATTTAAATACGTTTGTAAGTAAACCCCGTTGCCATAGCGTTTTAATTTATAAAGTAGTTAGAATCACAGTCTCTAATGTTTGCATTGGATTATTTAACAGCCTTATGACCAAGAGGGCTCACCAAGAGCAATCCATCCCCTTATAGCCACAGACTCATCCTCAAATAGAAATTCTCTCGTCGACCTTTATGATGTTTCCTCGTGATTAGTTAGATTCAAATTATGCATCCTTGGTGGAAACAACCACACGGGTGCAGTTGTGTTCTTCCTCGAGATGGTACATCCGGAGGCACAGAATGTCTTGTCTATCCATTATAAGGTGGTATTAATTTTTATCACCGGATCAAGGTGTTGTAGTTTCTTCACTTGGTTTTCCTCTGCTTTCATCCCTTAAGCAATCTGTGAAAAAGTACTTTGAGACCAAGAAAATGTCTCACTCCTAATCAAACTCTGCCTTAAAGAGTTTGCCTTCATTTATGATTCTGCCGCAACTGCTCTTTACAGTGTTAGTTGTTGTGCTTATTTCCTCTCTACCTCCTTCAAGTCCACCAGATTTATTAGTTTTGATGCTTGTTGCTGTTCAGTCGCCTAGTCATGTCCAACTCTTAGCGATCCCAAAGACTGCCGCATTCCAGGCCTCCCTGTCCCTCACCATTTCCTGAAGTTTGTCCAAGTTCATGCCCATTGCAGGGTGTTGACATCCAGCCATCTCATCCTCTGAAGGCCCTCTTCTCCTTCTGCCTGCGATCTTTGCCAGCTTCAGGGACTTTTCCAATGAATCAGCTGTTTACGTCAGATGACCAAAATACTGGAGTGTCAGCTTCAGCATCAGTCCTTCCAACAAGTAGTCAAGGTTGATTTTCCACAAGATTGACTGGTTTGATCTACTAAAAAGAAAGTTTTGATGCTACTAAAAGGAAAACCCCTTACTTTCTATCAGTATGAATTTACGTGTTTCTTTTTGTTCACGAAGTTAGAGTCCATTGCTGTGCTTATTTGTCTATTAGTTTATAATAGTCCATTTTTAGGACAGTTTTAGGCTCAGAAAAATGGAGTAGATAGCACAGAGTTTCCATGCATCCCATTCACTTCACATATAGTTTCCCCTGTTATTAATCTCTTACAGGATTATAGTATTATATATATATATATTTGTGTATATATATAGTATTACAGTATTATAGTACATCATTACAATTAATAAACCAATATTGATACACTAATGTTAATGACAGACCATCGTTTTTCCTTAGTTTTTCACTAATGTCCTTTGTGTCCCAGGGTTCCATCCAAGGATGCAGCATTGCATGGAGTTGTCATTTCTCCTTAGTCTCCTCCTGACTTTGACAGTTTCTCAAACTCCACCTGGTTTTGATGACTTTGGCAATTTCAAGGAAAATTAGTCAAGAACCTTGTAGGATGCTCTTCTATTGAAATTTATATGATGCTTTCCTCATGATTAGACCGGGATTATGGGTTTTTGAGAGGGAGACCACAGTGTCATTTTCATAACATTATAACAGGTGTATATACTACCAATATAGTTTGTGATTGTATATTTGATCGCCAGAGTAGTGTTGGTCAGGTTTCTTCACTGTAAAGTTACTCTTTGGCAACCCACTCCAGTGTTCTTGCCTGGAAAATCCCAGGGATGGGGGAGCCTGGTGGGCTTCCATCTATGGAGTCACACAGAGTCGGACACAACTGAAGGGACTTAGCAGCAGTAGCAGCAGCAGTCAGGAACCTTGTAGGATGCTCTTCTATTGGAATTTATATGATGCTTTTCTCATGATTAGACTGGATTTATGGGTTTTTGAGAGGGAGACCACAGAGGTGAAGTGTCATTTTCATAGCATTATAACAGGTGTACATACTACCAACATAGTTTGTGCTTGTATATGTTGATCACCAGAGCTGTGTTGGTCAGGTGTCTTCACTGTAAAGTTACTCTTTTTCCCCTGCTTGCCCTGCCAACTTCTTGGAAGGAAGTCATTGTGCACAGCACACATTTCTGGAGTGCTCTCCCTTCATTAGAGTAGTATGTAATTTACTGTGAATTCTTCTGCATAGGAGATTTGTCTCTTCTCTCCTTTCCTTATTTAATTAATTAATTTATTTATATATTTTGTCACAATGGATCTTCACTGTGTTGCTAGGACTCAATTCTGGCATGTGGATCTTAGTTCCCTGACCAGGGATTGAACCATCATCGCCTGCCTTGAAAGGTGGATTCTTAACCACTGGACCACCAGGAAGTCCCCATCCTTATTTATTTTGATGCTCAAATTATCTGAGGTTTGCCCAGCTTTGGGTTGGCTCCTTTTGACCTGCACGTTGAGTACTTCCTTATCTTGTGGCACAGGATTTTCCAGGCTTTATTCATTACTCATGATCTGGAATCAAAAATTTCTCTTGGTTTCTTTCCTGCCCCACCGCCTTGGAGAATGGTATTTAGAAGCTAAGACCTTGGCCCTAAGAGTGCTTATTGATACTAGAGTATTACTGCTTTCAGGTAATCTCAGTAGACAGAAGGTGGGGAGAGGGCAACAGATTTTCTCTTTTTTTAAGAAAATATAAATATTGATACTTAAAATTCCAATATAATTCCACAATGTTCTCTTAAAAATTTTTTATTAAGGTGTAACTGATTTACAGTGTTGTGTTAATTTCTGCTATATGGCAAAGAGATTCAGTTTTATATAAATACATTTTTATATTCTTTTCCATTATAGTTTATCACAGGATATTGAATATAGTTTCCTGTGCTATTTAGTAGAAACTTGTTGTTATCCATTCTATGTATAGAAGCTTTAAAGTGTTCTTTGTTGCCATCCCTGTTTCATATTTGTGTCTGCCTTCTTCAACCATAAGAACCTTGTTTCCTCATAGCACATTTCCTAATCCTGCATTACACATAAAATCCTGCATTACACATCAGAATTGCTACATTCACATATTTACCTAAGCAAACCTACTAAAAAGGGTTCAAGCCTTGGTTGTAGTTTTTCTTCTGTAGATTGAGGGTTGAAAGTCAAAATACTAGGTACAAAAATAACTTGAATCACTTCTCTTGCACTACCCTATTACATTTCCATGGGTTTATGTTAGTTATTTGAAATACACCTGAGTTTATTTTTTTTTCTATTTCCAGCTTTGGTTTGTTTTTCATTCCATTATTGATGAATTCATTTTACTTTTGAAATATGTAAAATAATATGTTTCCCAAAGTGTAAACCATCCAAGAGTGTATATTCAGAGAAATATCACTCTCTTCCTCACTCTTAAACCCGTTTTCCTACAACTTTTATATATATAACAATTTTCTTGTTATCTAATGTATCCTTCTTATGTCTCTTTTGCAAAAATAGGCAGACATATGTATGCTTTCTTATTTCTCTTTTCTTACTCCAAAGTGAACATACCATATATGCAGTTTTCAATTTTTTTTTTTTTCAGTTAACAGTATCTTCTGGAAGATCATTTTCACATCAACTTGAGAGATCTTCTTCTGGGCTCCAAAATCACTGCAGATGGTGATTGCAGCCATGAAATTAAAAGATACTCCTTGGAAGAAAAGTTATGACCAACCTAGATAGCATATTGAAAAGCAGAGACATTACTTTGCCAACAAAGGTCCGTCTAGTCAAGGCTATGGTTTTTCCGGTAGTCATGTATGGATGTGAGAGTTAGACTGTGAAGGAAGATAAGCACCGAAGAATTGATGCTTTTGAACTGTGGTGTTGGAGAAGACTCTTGAGAGTCCCTTGGACTGCAAGGAGATCCAAACAGTCCATTCTAAAGGAGATCAGCCCTGGGTATTCTTTGGAAGGAATGATGCTAAAGCTGAAACTCCAGTACTTTGGCCACCCCCAAAAGACTCTGATGCTGGGAGGGATTGGGGGCAGGAGGAGAAAGGGATGACAGAGGATGAGATGGCTGGATGGCATCACTGACTTGAAGGATGTGAGTTTGAGTGGACTCTGGGAGTTGATGATGGACAGGGAGGCCTGGCATGCTGCTATTCATGGGGTCACAAAGACTCGTACATGACTGAGCGATTGAACTGAACTGAGAGAGATTTTCTTCATTGTATTTTACAGATGCATAGTACTCCATGGTATAGATGTACCATAGTTTATGCACTTAATAAATGTTTCAGTAGGAACCAGTATTTTGGATGTTGGATAGCACCCAATATTTTGCAATCATAAATAATGCTACATTAAGTAACCTTGTGTTTTTATATATTACGAGGCCTACCTGTAAATTCTTCAAAGGGGCATTTCTAGGTCAAAGGGTAAATCCATAAGTACTCAGTTCAGTTCAGTCTCTCAGTCGTGTCCAACTCTTTGCGACCCCATGAATCACAGCATGCCAAGCCTCCCTGTCCATCACCATGTCCTGGAGTTCACTGAAACACGTCCATCGAGTTGGTGATGCCATCCAGCCATCTCATCCTCTGTCGTCCCCTTCTCCCTCCTGCCACTAATCCCTCCCAGCATCATAGTATTTTCCAATGAGTCAGCTCTTTGCGTGAGGTGGCCAAAGGACTGGAGTTTGAGCTTTAGCATAATTCCTTCCAAAGAACACCCAGGACTGATCTCCTTTAGAATGGACTGGATGGATCTCTTGCAGTCCAAGGGACTCTCAAGAGTCTTCTCCAACACTACTGTTCAAAAGCATCAATTATTCAGCACTCAGCCTTCTTCACAGTCCAACTCTCACATCCATACATGACTACTGGAAAACCATAGCTTTGACTAGACGGACCTTTGTTGGCAAAGCAATGTCTCTGCTTTTCAATATGCTATCTAGGTTGGTCATAACTTTTCTTCCAAGGAGTAAGCGTCTTTAATTTCATGGCTGCAGTCACCATCTGCAGTGATTTTGAAGACCCCCAAATAAATAAAGTCTGACACAGTTTCCACTGTTTCCCATCTATTTGCCATGAAGTGATGGGACCGGGATGCCATGATCTTCGTTTCCTGAATGTTGAATTTTAAGCCAACTTTTTCACTCTCCTCTTTCACTTTCATCAAGAGGCTTTTTAGCTCCTCTTCACTTTCTGCCATAAGGGTGGTGTCATCTGCATATCTGAGGTTATTGATATTTCTCCCGGCATATGTACTACATATTTCCAAATTCTCTTCCACAGAGGTTGTATCATTTTGCATTCCCACTAGCAACATATGAAAGTACCAGTTTATCTCAACTGTTCCCCTTATGTAGTTAATGAAAAATGATATGTCAGTGTAGTTTTAATATATATTTCTGTTATAATGAGTGGGGACAGTCTTTGTATTTGTGTATGTGTGTATGTTTTTTTTGGCTTATGTTCTATTGGAATTTTTGAATCTTTTACTCAATTAAGAAATGTCTTTATATAAAAAGGACAACATATTAAAAAGCAGAGACATTACTTTGCCAACAAAGGTTCGTCTAGTCAAGGCTATAGTTTTTCCAGTGGTCATGGATGGATGTGAGAGTTGGACTGTGAAGAAAGCTGAGCACCGAAGAATTGATGCTTTTGAATTGTGGTGTTGGAGAAGACTCTTGAGAGTTCCTTGGACTGCAGGGAGATCCAACCAGTCCATCCTAAAGAAGATCAGTCCTGGGTATTCATTGGAAGGACTGATGTTGAAGCTGAAACTCCAGTCCTTTGGCCACCTCATGTGAAGAGCTGACTCATTTGAAAAGACCTTGATGCTGGGAAAGATTGAGGACAGGAGGAGAAGGGGATGACAGAGGATGAGATGGTTGGATGGCATCACCAACTTTCAGTGGACATGGGTTTGTGTGAACTCCAGGAGTTGGTGATGGACAGGGAGGCCTCGTGTGCTGCGGTTCATGGGATCGCAGAGTCGGACACGACTGAGCGACTGAGCTGTACTGAACTGAGAAAAGAGTATTAGCCTTATATCTGGCATGTGTGTGTGTGCTAAGCTGCTTCAGTAGTGTCTGACTCTTTGTGATCCCGTGGAATATAGCCCACCAGACTCCTCTGTCCATGAGATTCTCCATACAAGAATACTGGCGTCTATTGCCATGCCCTCCTCCAGAGGATCTTCCCAATCCAGGGATCAAACCAGTGTATTCTTACGTGTCCTCCATCAGCAGGTGGGTCCTTTACACTAGCACCACCTGGGAAACCCCTATAACTAGCGTATTTCTTGTAATATTTTCTCCTAATTTGTCTTTTTTCCCTGTGCCTATGGGTTTTTTTCCATGTAAAAGTTTCTAATTTTTATTTTTATTATTTATAGTACTTTTATTAGTACTTTTTCGTATTTTTATTCCACTCAGTGTTGAATTTTGTTAAAGCATTTTTTCATCAACTAGACATATTAATATCAGTTCAGTTCATTCACTCAGTCATGTCCAACTCTTTGCAACCCCATGGACTGCAGCATGCCAGGCTTCCCTGTCCATCACCAACTGCTCGAGCTTGCCAAACTGATGTCTGTTGAGTCACTGATGCCATCAACCATCTCATCCTTTGTCATCCCCTTCTCCTCCTGCCTTGTGTTTTTCCCAGCATCAGGGTCTTTTCCAATGAGTCAGTTCTTCTCATCAGGTGGCCAAAGTATTGAGTTTCAGTATTAGTCCTTTCAATGAATATTCAGGACTGATTTCCTTTAGGATGCACTGGTTTGATCTCCTTGCAGTCCAAGGAACCCTCAAGATTGTTAACACCACAGTTCAAAAGCATCAATTTTTTGGCAGTCAGTTTTCTTTATAGTCCAACTCTCACATCCATACATGACTATTAGAAAAACCATAGCTTTGACTAGACGGACCTTTGTTGGTCCATCTAAAAGACATATCAATAAAGGAAAATATATTAATATTTCCTAATTTGATCTATACCTGCAAACATGACCCACTTGTTCATAGTACATTCTTTTCTTAATGTAGTACTAGAGATTGTTCACTATATTTTACTTAGGATTTTTCCAGTAAAGTATTTGTAAGTGATGTTGGTTTGTAATTCTTTTATCATATCTGAATCAGGTTTATATAGTAACTGATGGAGAAATTAGAAACAAAATAGATAAGGAGTCTCACTTTCCCAGTCTCTCCCAGTCTTTCTCTAAACACCCTTAATTTGCCATATTTTGCTCTCCTCACATTTTTGTTCATGTTCCTATCTTTAGCCTTTCCATCCCTGGCTGTTACAAACTCAAAATTGACACAATCGTTTTCTCCTGGTTTCTGAACACTCTCTGGTGATATTTACCCTGGTTCATCTGTTTGTACCTTTGTAGTTAGGCCCAGACCTTAAGTCCATACCCTTTCTTCCAGCCACTCTTCCATTACCCTCACTCTTTTCTTTGATTGCACCAAAAGGCTTGTGCAGTTTTAGTTCCCCGATTGGGTACTGAACTTGCATCACAGCAGTGAAAGCATCAGTTCTTAACTACTGGACCACCAGAGAAGGAAATGGCAACCCACTCCAGTATTCTCGCCTGGAGAATCCCAGGGGCGGGGGAGCCTGGTGGGCTACCGTCTATGGAGTCGCACAGAGTTGGACACAACTGAAGCGACTTAGCAGCAGCAGCAGCAAAACCACCAGAGAATTCCTGCCCCTCCTCCATCCTGATAGATAAATCTTAGGAATGGACCCACGCCAGGGTTGCCTATTGCAATTATGAAGTTCTTTTCTGCCAAAAGTAGCCACCAATATCTGGAGATGGAGGAGGTTTGTATATGTCTCCTTCACATAGCTTTACTACCAGTTATAAAGAAAGTGAATCCCAGATTAAATTCTGACACACAAATAGACATTTATTAGCAAACTGTCACAGAACAAAATAACAACAAGTATAAACCTATTTTGTCCCAACTTTGTCCTTAAATGTGCCAACACAGAATTTCTTGGTGTTCCAGCGATATGGACTCTACACTCTCACAACTGAAGGTCTGGTTCATTCCCTGGTCAGGGAACTCAGATCCCATAGGTGTACCACACACACACACACAAATGTACCAACACAACTTGCATGAAGAGTTCATTAAGACCAATAATAATAGAGGTGAATTATTACTTTATGGTTGACAAATAATAGGAATTCTCCAAATTAATGGCTGAACACAAACTTTTTCACAATAAAACTTCACACCAGTTTAAAGGATACCTTGTTAATACGAGGGTGAGGACTGTTCCTATATTTCAACATACTTAACTGTCTGTAAAGTTACACATATATCTTCAGTTTAGTCCAGTTCGGTTGCTCAGTTATGTCAGATTCCTTGCAACCCCATGAAACACAGCACGCCAGTCCTCCCTGTCCATCACCAACTCCCCGGAGTTCACCCAAACTCGTGTGCATCGAGTTGGTGATGCCATCCAGCCATCTCATCCTCTGTTGTCCCTTTTCTCCTCCTTACCCCAATCCCTCCCAGCATCAGGGTCTTTTCCAATGCGTCACCTCTTCACATGAGGTGGCCAAAGGATTGAGTTTCAGCCTCAGTATCAGTCCTTCCAATGAACACCCAGGACTGATTTTCTTTAGGATGGACTGGTTGGATCTCCTTGCAGTCCAAGGGACTCTCAAGAGTCTTCTCCAACACCACAGTTCAAAAGCATCAATTCTTCGGCGCTCAGCTCTCTTCACAGTCCAACTCTCATAACCATACGTGACCACTGGAAAAACCATAGCCTTGACTAGACGGACCTTTGTTGGCAAAGTAATATCTCTGCTTTTTAATATCTTAAACACCAGTAATTTAATCAACAAAAATTCATTTCTAACATCAAATATGCTAATTAACAATGCTCAAGTACATACTCTGGAATATAACCTTTTTTAAAATGTTAGCTAACCATCTCAAAAATATATATTCCTCAGTAAGACACAGAGCACCTTATGATACAGATTTAAACTAACATATACACAGTGATATCATATTATTTATGTTAAAGTATTTGAAAATAAATTATAGACAATTTACCAAAGATCATAAGCCAAGCCCCCAGTTTATTTGTCCTGCTTGTCTGACTTGGACTGCCCTGCTCCCAAAATGACACAAGACGTTTTATATATGAAAACAATATATATATATTTCATTATGGTGCTTACAAATAGCTGTGAAAAGAAGAGAAGTGAAAAACAAAGGAGAAAAGGAAAGATATATGCATTTGAATGTGGATTCCAGAGAATGGCAAGGAAAAATAAGAAAGCCTTCCTCAGTGATCAATGCAAAGAAATAGAGGAAAACAATAAAATGGGAAAGACTAGAGATCTCTTCAAGAAAATAAGAGATACCAAGAAAATATTTCATGTAAAGATGGGCTCAATAAAGGACAGAACTGGTATGGACCTAACAGAAGCAGAAGATATTAAGAAGAGATAGCAAGAATACACAGAAGAACTGTACAAAAAAGATTGGCATGACCCAAAGAATCACAGTGGTGTGATCACTCACCTAGAGCCAGAGAGCCTGGAATGTGAAGTCAAGTGGATCTTAGGAAGCCTCACTTTAAACCAAACTAATGGAGGTGATGGAATTCCAGTTGAGCAGTTTCAAATCCTAAAAGATGATGCTGTCAAAGTGCTGCACTCAGTATGTCACCAAATTTGGAAAACTCAGCAGTGGCCACAGGAATGGAAAAGGTCAGTTTTCTTCCAATTCCAAAGAAAGGCAATGCCAAAGAATGCTCAGACTACTGCAAATTGCACTCATCTCACACGCTAGTAAAGTAATGCTTAAAAGTCTCCAAGCCAGACTTCAGCAATGCATGAACTGGGAACTTCCAGATGTTCAAGCTTGTTTTAGAAAAGGCAGACGAACCAGAGGTCAAATTGCCAACATCTGCTCTATCATGGAAAAAGCAAGAGAGTTCCAGAAAAACATGTATTTCTACTTTATTGACTGTACCAAAGCTTTGACTATGTGGATCCCAATAAACTGTGGAAAATTCTGAAAGAGATGGGAATACCAGACCACCTGACCTGCCTCTTGAGAAACCTGTATGCAGGTCAGGAAGCAACAGTTAGAACTGGACATGGAGCAACAGACTGGTTCCAAATAGAAAAGGGAGTATGTCAAGGCTGTATATTGTCACCCTGCTTATTTAACTTATAAGCAAAGTACACCATGAGAAATGCTGGGCTGGAAGAAGCACAAGCTGGAATCAAGATTGCTGGGAGAAAAATCAATAACCTCAGATATGCAGATGACACCACCTTTATGGCAAAAAGTGAAGAACTAAAGAGCCTCTTGATGAAAGTGAGAGAGGAGAGTGAAAAAGTTGGCTTAAAGCTCAATATTCAGAAAACTAAGATCATGGCATCCGATCCCATCACTTCATGGCAAATAGATGGGGAAACAGTGGAAACAGTGTCAGACTTTATTTTGGGGGCTCCAAAATCACTGTAGATGGTAACTGCAACCATGAAATTAAAAGACGATTGCTCCTTGCAAGGAAAGTTATGGCCAACCTAGATAGCATATTGAAAAGCAGAGACATTACTTTGTCAACAAAGGTCCGTCCAATCAAGGCTATGCTTTTTCCAGTAGTCATGTATGGATGTGAGAGTTGGACTTTAAAGAAAGCAGAGCGCCAAAGAGTTGATGCTTTTGAACTGTGGTGTTGGAGAAGACTCTTCAGAGTCCCTTGGACTGCAAAGAGATCCAACCAGTCCATTCTAAAGGAAATCAGTCCTGGGTGTACATTGGAAGGACTGATGCTGAAGCTGAAATTCCAATCCTTTGGCCACCTGATGCAAAGAGCTGACTCATTTGAAAAGACCCTGATGCTGGAAAAGATTGAGGGCAGAGGCACAAGGGGATGATAGAAGATGAGATGGTTGGATGGCATCACTGACTCAATGGACATGAGTTTGGGTAAACTCATGTTGGTGATGGGCTTCCCTGGTGGCTCAGAGGTTAAAGCGTCTGACTCCAATGTGGGAGACCCGGGTTCAATACCTGTGTTGGGAAGATCCCTGGAGAAGGAAATGGCAGTCCACTCCAGTATTCTTGCCTGGAGAGTCCCATGGATGGAGAAGCCTAGTAGGTTATAGTCCATGGGGTCGCAAAGAGTCGGACACGACTGAATGACTTCACCTCACCTCATGTTGTTGATGGACGGGGGAGGCCTGGCGTGCTGCAGTTCATGGGGTTGCAAAGAGTTGGACACGACTGAGTGACTGAACTGAACTGAACTGACGGTGCTTAGTAGTCCCTTAAGGTAACACTGTTACCTTCAGAGAAACAAAGGAGAAAGGTTTTGCCTAGCAGGGATGACAGCGAGGAAGGTGGTAAAGACACCAAGGCAAGGGCCAGCTACTTCTCCAGTTGGGCCAGGTTTTGGTCTGCCCATCGTTACATCTTCTATCCAGTACATTCTCATTATTATCCCCACTTCCTGTCAGTCTTAAAAGTGAAAATGTGGGTATGGTATTCCAGACTTAACACAAATAATATAATACCAAAAATGAAAGAAGTAAGCAATTATTTTCAGTGGTCACTCAGGAAGCTTTCCTCAAAATAAGCTATCTTGCTACAAAGCCACATAAGTTTTTAATCCTACTCATAAAGACTTCCTGGTGGCTCAGATGGTAAAGCGTCTGTCTACAATGTGGGAGACCTGGGTTTGATCCCTGAGTCGGGAAGATTCCTGGTGAAGGAAATGGCAACCCAGTCCAGTACTCTTGCCTAGAAAATCCCGTGGATGGAGGAGCCTGGTGCAGGCTACTGTCCATGGCGTCACAAAGAGTCAGACTCGACTGAGTGACTTCACTTTCACTTTCTTTTCTTTCATAAAGAAGATCTGCATTTGTTACATTTTATATCTAGAATAAGAAATCTCAGGATTTTTTTCTGAAGCATTAACTTTTGCAGTAATATACTTTATAGTTTTATTTCATGGAAAGTAATTAATTCCTACAGCTTTTATTGATTCTGTGCATGAAGCTTTTTATGCTTGTAATTAAGAGTTGCAGAAATAACATCTTTCTTGACTGTTTAGTGCCAAAGTCATTGGAAATTAAACCTTATAATCAATCTTTCAGAAGAACTATTCAATATATTTGCTTTTAAAAAAACATGCAGCTCCAATAAAATGTCATATTTGACTTTTTATGGTTTCACTAATTTCCCATCAGTGATGTGATCTATTGTTTTTTCTATTATAAATATTTGTGGTTACCATACAGTAAAAATTATTTTTTAAATAATGATATTTTATTACATCAATATGGTATTTTTTTAGAATCTAGAAATGCAGAAGCTGAATTTATTTTTAGCTCAGTCATTATCTAAGACTGACGAGAGGAAAGTGATTAAAGAATGGTTCAGTAGTGTTTTTCCTAAATTTTTCCTCTATCTTGTTACAGTGAATGTTATCACAGAAAGAGTGGAAATATTGAAAGGTTAGAGAAGTTACATTACTTAGAGCTAGCCATAGACACTAACTCTGGCTAGATTAAGAAGAAGGAATTATGGGAACGATACCCAATAATGATATCAGATGACAGTCTATGGGCAGTGTCTTTTGCCTCTTTGTGTCAAAGCCTGTTTCCACCCTTCTGGTTGTGAAAATGTGGTGAAGTGTTCCAGAAGGCATCACCAGACCTACATACTGTTACCTCCTCAGCACGTCCACATCTCTCCCCCACCAGGGTCCTCCCTCAGCCCATCACACAGTGCTGGGCCGTTTTATAATCCTTAAACATAAAGTGATGCTTTCTTTGCCAGATTTTATATTCATGCAAAAGTGTTCTTGTTGCCTGCTTTACTCCATGTTTACTATTTATACACTATAACCTGAGAACCTTCCTTTTCTAATAATCTAAACATCTTAGTAAATAGTCAAAGCTTTTAGTAAAATTGTTATATAGGTAGCATGTCACCTAAAATTCATACTGGCTGCCAGTTTTATGTGCATTTGCCCAGATATATTACTATGGAGATTTTTAGTGCTGTGGCAATAAATAATATTGTATTTCAAAGCCCTCAGCTTTTCAGTAATCTACATTCATAAATGATAAGTTCTCAACCCAGAGAGCATAAAACTGACTAACATAGAACTTATTCTGTGCCAGACACTATTCTACATACATTACTTAATTGGATCATTCAATCTCTTGAGCAGTCCTATGAAGCAGATACTATTATCACCCCTGTGGTACAAAGCAGGAGACTGAGGCTCTGGAGGGTATCATAACTGGAACTTGTTCAGGGTCAGGAGCCAGTAAGCAGCAGGGCCAGAATTTGGAACCATGAAATCTGCCTTCTGGGTCTACATAACTGTGTTGGCTCTAAACTTAAAGCACAAGTATGTCCTATAGAGAATGTGTAAATGAATTTAATTTTGTTGTTGTTGTTGTTAAGTCACTAAGTTCTGTCCGACTCCTTGTGACCCCATGGACTGTAGCCCACCAGTCTCCTCTGTCCATGGGATTTCCTAGGAAGGATCCTGGAGTGGCTTGCCATTTCCTCCCAAATCAGTGAATGAACACATGTCTCCTGCTCAGCAGGTTGACTGTTTATCACTTAACCACCTGGGAAGCCCAAATTTAACTTTAGGAGAATTTCAATGTGTTCATGTAAAAATTATTATATAATTTTGGTTTGATTATTATAAAAAGGATGCTATAAAATGTACTTGAACTTGTAAAAATGTACGTAATGTATATGTATTCACTGTAACAAGTCAATACTACAGAGGTATATAAAGGAAAAGCTAATCATCTCCCAACAGCCTTCATTCCAACCCTAATCCTCTGAGATAACCAATGTTAACATCGTGGGAAGTCCACTTCCACATCACTCACTGTTTGTACAAATATATACACATGTATATAGGTTTCTTCCTTGCCACTTCTTTTCAGTTCCTTCTTTTCATAAAATGAGATCGTCCCCTTTGGTGGGGAGCATTTCACTTTGGTAGTGTATCAGTTGCTCTATGGATGTTCCCCTCCTCTGATACCTGTGTTGGGCAGAAGGGCCTCTAGGGAGAAATGAGTCCTGCCGACCCAGCAGCCTGGGTCTGCGAGTGGAAATGGGACAGGCCTGAGCTAATCCTTGAAGGGATTTCATTTAGATCATACCTGAGTGGTCTAATGGTTTTCCCTACTTTCTTCAATTTAAGTCTGAATTTGGCAATAAGGAGTTCATGATCTAAGCCACAGTCAGCTCCCAGTCTTATTTTTGCTGACTGTATAGAGCTTCTCCATCTTTGGCTGCAAAGAATGTAATCAATCTGATTTCAGTATTGATCATCTGGTGATGTCCATGTGTAGTCTTCTCTTGTGTTGTTGGAAGACAGTGTTTGCTATGACCAGTGCGTTCTTTTGCAAAACTCTATAGCCTTTGCCCTGCTTCATTCTGTAGTCCAAGGCCAAATTTGCCTGTTACTCCAGGTCTTTCTTGACTTCCTACTTCTCCTGCCTACTTAACCTATGTACAGAATATATCATGAGAAACACTGGGCTGGAAGAAGCACAAGCTGGAATGAAGATTGCTGGGAGAAATATCAACAACTTCAAATATGCACATGACACCACCCTTATGGCAGAAAGTGAAGAGGAACTAAAGAGCCTCTTGATGAAAGTGAAAGTGGAGAGTGAAAAAGTTGGCTTAATGCTCAACATTCAGAAAATGAAGATCATGGCATCTGATCCCATCACTTCATAGCAAATAGATGGGGAAACAGTGGAAACAGTGGCTGAATTTATTTTGGGGGCTCCAAAATCATTGCAGATTGTGATTGCAGCCATGAAATTAAAAGACGCTCACTCCTTGGAAGGAAAGTTATGGCCAACCTAGACAGCATATTAAAAAGCAGAGACATTACTTTGCCAACAAAGGTCCGCCTAATCAAGGTTATGGTTTTTCCAGTGGTCATGTATGGATGAGAGAGTTGGACTTTAAAGAAAGCTGAGCACTGAAGAATTGATGCTTTTGAACTGTGGTGTTGGAGAAGACTCTTGAGAGTCCCTAGGACTGCAAGGAGATCAAACCAGTCCATCCTAAATAAGATCAGTCCTGGGTGTTCATTGGAAGGACTGATGTTGAAGCTGAAACTCCAATCCTTTGGCCACCTGATGCAAAGAGCTGCCTCATTTGAAAAGACCCTGATGCTGGGAAAGATTGAGGACAGGAGGAGAAGGGGACAAGGAGAAGAGGATGAGATAGTTTGATGGCATCACTGACTCAATGGACATGAGTTTGGGTAAACTCCGGGAGTTGGTGATGGACAGGGAGGCCTGGCGTGCTGTGGTTCATGAGGTTGCAAAGAGTTGGACATGACTGAGCAACTGAGCTGAACTGAACTGAATCCTTGAAGAAGGAAATGGCGTGTAGTATTCTTGCTGAAGAATCCCATGGACAGAAGAGCCTGCTGGGCTAGAGTCCCCAGGATGGCCAAGAGTTGGACACAACTGAGCAACTCCAGTCACTTGAGCTAATCCTGTGGCCACTGAAGAAGGGACACTGTAACTGCACACAAGGGTCATCACTGTGGCACTGTGCAACTGAAACCTCTGGAGTGGCTCCTTTTGTAATTGTTTTCTTTGTAAACAGGAAAATCCATGCGCAAAAGGCACTTGCATATTTGTCCAGGAGGAAGAGGGGGGTTGAGGAGTTTCACTTTCTGATGCCAATGGATAGAATGTGTTGGTTGGCACTGGCTGGCACTCCTGTCCTCGGCAGGGCCCAAGGGAACCTGGGACAGACCAGTGGCAGCCAAGGAGGCAGAGTTACCTGCAGAAAGCTCACAGGCAGGACTGATGACATGGTTTGTGGGGCCCAGCTCGAAATGGAAATGCAAGGCCCCTTGTTAAGGAATCAAGATAATACAAGACAGCAGAGCATTAGATTGAAGTACCAGTCCTTCTGAGCACAGGTCCCTGTACTGCTGTGCAGGCTCCACAGCCATGAAGCCAACCCTTTTATGGTGTCCAGTAGTGGGAGGAAGGGTTCTTGTAAGAGCTTGCCTTTTGGTCAAATGATAATTCTTACTTTCATTTTCACTAAAGATTATTAGGGAAAGATTGAAGATGGGAGGAGAAGGGGATGGCAGAAGATGAAATGACTGGATGGCATCACCAACTCGATGGATGTGAGTTTGAGCAAGCTCTGGGAGTTGGTGATGGACAGGGAAGCCTGGCATGCTGCAGTCCATGGGGTTGCGAAGAGTCAGACATGACTGAGAGACTGAACTGACTGAAGGATTATTATCAATCTTTTTCTTGCTTTTAAAATTCTCATTCAAATGACACTTAAGAGAAAAATGTGAAATTTTTATCATAAGGGTAATTTACATGCATGGAGGAAGAGCTCCTCTGAAAGCATTGTCTTCTTTATCATCAGAGGGTGGACGGGACTGACTCTATGAACAGCATAGGTAAGACATCAGAAAAGAGATCATGCCATTGCCTTGAGTCCAGTGGAATCCTAAGATCTCCAAGATCAGGGACCCGCCTTGGTTCCCATTATAAAACATTTTTGTTTAGGTTTTCATGAACTTTCAACTCCCTTGGGTAAATCCAAGGAATGGAATTGCTATAGATTATGGCAAAAGAATGTTTAGTTTTGTAAGAAACTGCCAAACTCTCTTCCGAGGTGACATACCATTTTTGCCGTCCAGCCAGCAGTGAAGGAGAGTTCTTATTCCTTGCTACCTGTTAGCATTTAGTGTTGTCAGTATTTTGGATTTTGGCTATTATAAAAAGTGTGTAGTGATACCTCATTGCTGTTTTAATTTGCACTTCCTTGATGACATATGATGTGGAATATCTTTCCCTGTGCTTATGTGTCATCTATATAAAATTCTTTGACCCATTTTTTAATCAGGTGCTCCTCACCGAATTTTTACAAACTAAACAAACACACTGGGTAATTAATCAAGAAACGGAACACTTTGTATCAGTTAAATTTTTTAATATAACCGTTATAGCATTACTTTATTATACCTAAAAATTAAGCAATAATATTAAATATTCAGTGTTATAATTTCCAAATATGTCATAAATGTCATAATTACTCTTTACAGTTTATTTTCTTGAATCTGAATCCAAGTAGGTCCACATACCACAATGTTCAGTTAACCTCTTTTAGTATTTAGGTTCCTTTTGCATCTCTCATTTATTCTCCCTTGAAATTTATTTTTTAATGTCTATTCTTATTGACGTGTAATTGTCATACAGCATTATATTAGTTTCAGGTGTATAATACAACAATTCTATATTTGTTTATATTACAAGATGATCACAGTAAATTCATATAACATCTATCATCATAAATAGTTACGGAATTTTTTTCTTATGATGTAAACTTTTAAAATTTATCAGAAACTTTCAAATTTGCAATATAGTATTATCAACTATACATTATATCCACATAACTTATTTTACAATTGGGAGTTTGTACCCTTGACCCTCTTTACCGTTTCACCTTCCCCTATAACCCCCACCCCTGGCAGTCCCAATCTATTCTCTGTGTTTAGGAGCTTTTTTGTTTGTTTTGTTTTGGATTCCATCTAAAAGTGAGATCATGTGGTATTTGTCCTTTCCTCTCAAGGTCTATCTGTATTGTTGCAAATGACAAGGTTTCATTATTTTTATGGCTGAATGATATCCCATAGTATATATATGAACCATGTACTGTTTATCCATTCATCTGTTGATGGACACTGGAATTACTTCTGTATCTTGGCTATTGTAAATAATGCTGCAGTGAACACAGGGGTGCATATATCTTTTCAAGTTGGTGTTTTTGTTTCTTTGGACAAATACCCAGAAATGAAATTGCTGGATCATATTGAAGTTCTATTTTTAATTTTTAAAGGAAGTTCCATACTTTTTTCCATAATAGCTTTACCAATTTACATTACCGCCAGTGGTGGAAAAGGATACTCTTTTCTCCACATTCTTGCCAACATGTTATTTATATCCATTCTGACAAGTGTGAGATGTTATCTAATTGTGTTTTTGATTTGTAGTTCCTTAATGATTAGGGATGTTGAGCATCTTTTCATGTACCTATTGCCCATATGTATGTCTTCTTTGGAAAAATGTCTATTCAGTTCGTCTGCATATTTTATAATCAGGTTCTTTTTTTTTTAGTTGCCTGAGTTCTTTATATATTTTGGATATTAATCCCTTATCAGATATATGACTTGTAAATATTGTCTCCCTTTCTGTAGATTGCTTTTTCCATTTTGTTAATGGTTTCCTTTACTGTACAGAAGCTTTTGGTTTGTTGTAGTCCCATTTGTTCATTTTTGTTTCCTTTGGTTTTGATGTTAACCCTTGGAATTTAAGAAACCATGTTATGTCCCTCCATATTTCTTGTAAACTGGTACTTGTGTTTAGAGACTTGATCAGATTCACGTTGGGTTATTCAGCAATATTACTGAATAGGCACAGTTAACGTTTTTCAGTCAGGGAGCATCTAATGTTCAGTTGTCTTTCTAGGTGATGTTAGCAGGTATTTGTTCAATGTCTATTAGCTGGATTACTTCTGTTCACAGAAAACTATTTGACTGCCCACTGCTATAGTTTATACACAATGGGCAGGTTAAATGACGGATTCTTCCTCTTTATTTGCCAGATTTCAAAATAATGAGTTGGTTCATTAGCAACCTCCAGCAGTGATTAAGTGTTTTTATTTTAAAAATATATTGTGAATGCATGAATTTAAACATATATTACAATTCATTACTGAACTGTTCAACAATAGAGGTTCTTTAAGTAAATTATGGTATAGCTAAATGGGAAATAGCAGTGTATGGTCACTAAAGTAATGATATAAGTGCGTACTTATTTACCTAAAAGTTTTTCACGATACTTTATTTAAAAATCTTTTAATGTTAAATCACAATTATGGTATCAAAGGGAATGTAGTGATATATTTCTCTTCCACCACTGTTTCTAAGCTACTCAGACTCCTTCCTAGAAGTCTTCTAAGTTTGTGTATTCTTGTACATATCTTCCTCAACTTCCAGTGGGGTTTCAGCCTGATAAACCCATTGTTAGTTGAAAAGATCAGTAAGTCAAAAAGGAATTTAATACCCCTAACCTGGAGAAGACTTTAGAGAGTCCCTTGAACTGCAAGGAGATCCAACCAGTCCATCCTAAAGGAGATCAGTCCTGAATAGTCATTGGAAGGACTGATGCTAAAGTCGAAACTCCAATACTTTGGCCACCTGATGTGAAGAACTAACTCATTTGAAAAGACCTTGATGCTGGGAAAGACTGAAGGCAGGAGAAGGGGGATGACAGAGAATGAGATGGTTGGAAGGCATCACTGACTCAATGGACATGAGTTTGAGTCAACTCCAGGAGTTGGTGGTGGACAGGGAGGCCTGGCGTGCTGCCGTCCATGGGGTCGCAAAGTCAGACATGACTGAGCGACTGAACTGAACTGAACCTTCTGAACATCACAGCTCAGCTTAACTTACCTTAAATGTGCTCAGAACACTTAGATTAGCCTACAGGTGGGCAAAATATCTGTAATTTATTAAATACTGTACTGAAAGTGAAAAAAGAATGGTCATATGGGTCCAGAATGATTGTAAGTATATAAGTTATTTATCCTCGTGATCATATGACTATGGCCTGCCTCCACTGCCCAGCACCCCTAGAGTACCATACCCACATCACTAGATTCAAACTCAACATCATAAGTTGAACCATAGGTTGGGGACGATCTGTATATTTTGACAAATGTTTTAGAGCTGATTGTTCAGCTGTTGTGCAATGCTGTGGCTGTATCAGTAAAACACTTCTATAAGGTTCTTATATGGTCACATTCCTGGCACCTTGAGTACTCTCCTTCCTCCTTGGGCACTCCAGCCCCTCATTGTCACCCTGCAGACTTTACCCGCTATCCTCAAGTAGAGGGTAAATGCCTGGCACAGTAGGGAGTATTCAGCATCTTGCTCAAGTTACAGCCTGTATCTGTCTGACTGATCCTTGCCTGTCCTGTATAGTTGCATGTGTTTTAAATATTATCCCTGGAGATTTCTGTATAAGCAAATACCTGATGTTTTCAAGGAGAAATGGCATATTATAAAACATTATAAATGTATGTTTGATATATTAAATTTATTATATATATAATATAAAATTATGATATAACGTATACATATTACACATATATAATAAATATGAAATTATATTGTATAACATTTATTTTATAACATAATTATATTTAATAATATATATATGAATAGACTATTAAAAGCATTAAAAGTAACTTCATCTGGTGGCATGATTATGATTGATTTTTTTTTCATTTTAATCTTTACTGCATTTTCAGATTTTTTTACCACAAACTCATTATTTACACATCAAAAATATAATTTTGGGGGCTCCAAAATCATTGCAGATGGTGACTGCAGCCATGAAATAAAAGATGCTTGCTACTTGGAAGAAAAGTTATGACCAACCTAGACAGCATATTAAAAGCAGAGCCATTACTTTGCCAACAAAGGTCCATCTCGTCAAAGCTATGGTTTTTCCAGTAGTCATGTGTGGATGTGAGAGTTGCACTATAAAGAAAGCTGAGCACCGAAGAACTGATGCTTTTGAACTGTGGTGTTGGAGAAGACTCTGGAGCGTCCCCTGGACTCTCAACCAATCCATCCTAAGGGAGATCAGTTCTGGGTGGCCATCGGAAGGACTGATGTTGAAGCTGAAACTCCAATCCTTTGGCCACCTGATGTGAAGAGCTGACTCATTTGAAAAGACCCTGATGCTGGGAAAGATTGAAGGCAGGAGGAGAAGGGGATGACAGAGGATGAGATGGTTGGATGGCATCACCAACTCAATGAACCTGAGTTTGAGTAAACTCCGGGAGCTGGTGAGGGACAGGGAGGCCTGGCGTGCTGCGGTTCATGGGGTCGCAAAGAGTGGGACACGACTGAGCGACTGAACTGAAAACTGGTTTTATTTCACTAAAATTAGTCTTTTTTTTTTTTTTAAATAACGGGCAACATTTTTCAACAGCTCCATCTGCTGGCTGCTGAAGGAAGTTAATTTTCAAATATTACTATATTTGTTACTACTATAACCAGGACAAGAAACAGAATTCCTATATTAGAACAAAGTATGCTTTTTATAGACCTCTGAAGAGGACTATCAGGAGTCAAGTGAATTTACCTGTAATGAAAAGTGATACAAACTTGGTTGGATGTAGAGCGGATTACCCCATGTGTATTACCCCATGCACAAAAGTAGACTGCTTCGAATAGAAACATAACACGGAAGAACTGGTTTTGTGTTTTTGGCTATTTTACACTGGCATGTTGATTTTGTTGATTATGTAAAATAAAAACATAGGCTGGTGGATAAAAACATAGGCTGGTGGTTAAGTATCAATATATATGAAGTATAGGAATTAATATACTTTTGCACTCATATTCAGAGCTTCACTCTAAACTCTCCTGTGTCATTATCATTATTTTCAAGTGAAATTGCTCTTAATTCTATATCTTGAATCTTCCTGCAATACTGGAGACCTGGGTTTCATCCCTGGCTTAGGAAGATCCCTGGGGAGGGCATAGCAACCCACTTCAGTATTCTTATCTGGAGAATCTGTGTGGGCAGAAGAGCCTGGTGGGCTACAGTCCATGGGGTCACAAAGAGTCGGACATGACTGAGCAACTAAGCACAGCCATACCTCTTTATTTAACTTCCTGCAGTTGACTTGATGATAAATGCTTTCCGAAACAAAGTTCCTCTTTATATGGTTACAGGAGGTATTATATTTTGCTTAAAAATCTCTCGATCATCTAGTTTTGGAACTCTTAAAAAGTTAAATCTATCATGCTGAGTTAGGTCAATCATGAAAAGACAGGTACTGTATAATTTCACTTACATGAGGTATCTAAAGTAGTCAAATTCATAGAAACAAGATAGGATGGGAGTTAAGGGGAAAAGGGGAGTTGTTGCTTAATGGGTATAGGGTCTCAGTTCTGCAAGATGAAGAAGTTCTGGAGAGCTGTTTCACAATGTAAATATGCTTAACACTACTGAACTGGGCGCCTTAAAGTGTTAGAACAGTAAGTTTTATTATTTGTTTAATCACAATAAAAAAGTAAAGTCTAAAAATACATATATTGCATATGTAATATATATATACTCTCTCTATATATATATATAACAAGTTTGAGAGAAAATATTCAAGTAACCATACTCTACACTTAAGGATCCATTTTTCTTGTCCTCTCAAAAGTCTATTAATATTTCCACGAGTTTATATTTGTTTATGACTTACATGGGACTTAATTTAAAAAGAAATTACATATTTGTGAGATGAAATGAGATTTTTAAATTACTTGTCTGTGTGTTAGTCATTCATTCCTGTCTAACTCTTTGCAATCCCATGGACTGTAACCCACCAGTCTCTTTTGTCCGTGGAATTCTCCAGGCAAGGATACTAGAGTGGGTAGCTATTCTGTTCTCCAGGGGATCTTCCTGACCCAGGGATTGAACCTGAGTGTCCTGCATTGCAGGCAGATTCTTTACCATCTGAGCCACCAGGGAACCCCTTTAAATTACATACTTTCTAAATTAATTGGAAGATGATGAGATTCACTAAAAAAATTTCCCCTGACTATGGATTCCCTGGAAAAATCATTTAGCTATTTGAGTCTTAGTTTCTTTATATAAAATAAATTGAAAAGAAGTGATCATTTCTATGCTCTATGAACCCTAAACTTCTCAAAATCTTTTCTGACACCCTTTCCTAACCAGCTCTAACACCATTATATATGTGTATATGTATATACATATATGTATATAAACAAAATGAAATTTGAAAAGCAACCATCAAGTAAATAAAGTACATTTTTTAATAAGAAATTACACTTCATTGGATCCTATATAATGGAAGTCTCCCTTCTGCAATGGATAGATGTGATATGAATTTAGAACAGACTTTTAAAATATGCACATACAAAGAGTTCTCATGCCACAGAGAAAAACAAAAGGATTTACCTGGTGGTCCAGTGGTTCCAATGCAAGGGGCGTGGGTTTTATCCCTGGTCAGGGAACTAAGATCCCACATGCTGTGCAACATGGCCAAAGAAAAATAAAAAGCACATACATATAGAATCCATACCTTGTGGAGAAGATTGAAATCTTTCAAAAAGGATAGAGACTGTTTCCTTTTTTGCCCTTTTTAAAAATAGTGAGGCAAACACATTTTCTAGTTATAAATAACATGAAAGAAAAAGAAAAATTAAAATGAAGGGTAGATCTACAGGCAAAGGAAGTCATGGGCCAGAGCAGCATGGTTGTGGGAAGTGGGAAAATTCAGAGTAATGAGCAAATGAAGTGGCTAAGTTAAGTAAGTGAGTCTGGTTGAATAAATAGAGGTAGTGCCTTCATAGCCTCATAGCTCCCTCGTCAACAAGTAGCAGGAGCTGCCCTGTATGCCAGACACTTAATAAGAAGTCAAAATATAAGTAGGCGTTTAGGGAGAGAGTGCTCATTTTTATTCCATTCAGTTGTCCGGGCAGATTGTTCTATTACTAATGATTTCTAACACCATATAAAGAATTTTATTCTAAATGAGGTGTGTTTAAAGGAGCCATGTATTAGTATGCTTCTGGTATTAAATTTAACTGCTTTCTGAGAACTATCGCTAATTCTAGTGGCTAATCATAATGCTCTTTAAATAAATTCTCATTTGCTTTCTTAAATATCTAAGGCAATGATATACTTGATATAAATAGGAAATTTAGAGTAAGTCACTGTTCGATATAAAAACATGAGCATAAAATAATATATATATACTATATATATAATACTATATGAATATATACTCTTATTCATATGTATTTGATTTTAGTCATTTTGAATACAATTGTGTGTTGGTGTGTTCCTCTTTGGTTTAATCGCATATGGGATTGTGCTTCCTGAACTTGGGTGAATGTTTCCTTTCATAGGTCAGGGAATTTTTCAGCTATTATGTCTTCAAATATGTTCTCAGACCCTTTATTTTTCTCTTCTCCCTCAGGGACCCATATAATGTGAGTATTGGTGCTCTTGATGTTGTCCCAGAGGTCTCAAATTATCCTCATTTCTTTTTATGTATTTTGAATACATGTACTTCAACTGGTACTGGCATAATTCTTAACAGAGTTTGACAGTTGCAAAGAATACACCATGAAACAATGTTGAATATTTATTACAAATTGTTAAAAAATAGCATTTTGATTCCAGAGTCTACAGGCTGTACTCTTCAGGGTAGGAAGCCACTAGCCACATGTACTTTTTTTCTTTTAAGATTTATTTATTTATTTAATTTTATTTTTTTGGCTGCATCGGTCTTCTTCACTGCATGCTGGTTTTCTCCAGTTGTGGCAAGGGGTGAAGGGGTGTGTGGCATGTGGGATCTTCCCACATCAGGGATGGAACCCGTGTCTCTTGCATTGCACGGCAGATTCTTAACCACTGGACCACCAGGAAAACCCACCACATGTACTTATTGAGCACTTGAAACATAGCTAGTGCAAATTGAAATGTGCTTTTAGTGTAAAATTCACAAGATGAACAAAAGAATGTAAATTATCTGTGATTGTATATTAATAACAAAATTTTATATTGATTACCCAAATGACAACATTTTGGACATACTGTTACATAAAATATTAAAATTAATTTCACTGGTTTCACTTTAAAATGAAGATTTCACATTACATAAATGGTTCATATAATATTTCTTTTGGACAGTGTGGATTTACAGTGTAAATTAGTGCCATTTGCTCTCATTAACCAGGATCAGGCCCATTGATTTCACACACTGCTGAGTGCTAACCTTGGATATGAGTGAACAGTTTTTGCTTTGACTCTTCTGCCCAGTGAGTTCAGAAATTATCAGTCAGCAGCTCACAACCTCAATTATAATGGTGACCTATGCTACTTAACTCCAAGGAAATCTGGAAGACTCTACAAGTCTGTAGATAATACATATATACACATATTCCCAAAGATCCCAGAGATTTCTTCAGAATAAAAAAAGTTAAGACTTTCAGTATAATGTCTGTATTGGAGATCAGGGGTACCATTGGTTACTAGGTAGGTAAAAGATGCTTCAAGACTTAGCCAAATGACCTTAACAAGATGAGACCTCTAAGACAGTGTTTAAAAAGAGTCATCAGGAAACTGACTTGGCTTACGTTTGGTGGCTTTGGCATTGAGCTGTATTGTAGGCAAAGTCATCTTGGAACCCTTACCCTTATCTCCCTTTGTGGCATCCGTTCCTTCTAGCTCTTCTCCCTGTGTGGAAATCACTCTGCCTTTCTCCTCCTTGTCTCTTTTATCTGCCAATCCCTATGGAAAGGAAAATAATCTTTTAGTGGAATGTTAGTGGAAAGCTGATAGAAGCATGGGCCGACAGGTGCCGCTTTCAGCTAAACTGCTCCTGATAAATTATAACTTGGTTATTTTTTGGATTTTATTTTTATTAGATCAGCTGTAAGTGTACAGCAAATTGAGAGGAAGGCACAGAGATTTCCCATTTATACCCTGCTGCCATATTTGTTTTTAAGCCCTTAACACAGAAATTTATTTTTCTTTTAACACCAACTTTTCAAATTTTCCCAAAGTGTTGCTTTAAATGAAAGTTTATATTACTAATTTCTTTAAATCGATTGGCTGTTGCATAAAACAGTTTCGTTAGCAACTATGCTTCATTGAGGCCTTTAGTTATTTTTCCTCTCTCCTTTCTAATAGTAACCGACAGATCAACTTTAACATACCACCTTACAGCTGAAGGCGGGAGGAACGGCACCTTCTGGAGGTGAAGGGGGTTAGAAACCCAACTTCTGGAAGGCGTCCGGTGCTCTTCAGATTATTTCTCCCAATAACAATTGTCATAGGACGAATGAATGGAATGCTTTGTTACAGATATAATTACTATGTTCCTCCATCCTCCCGCTTCCTAAACAATACCTGAAAATGGGGAAGCTGTGGGGTTAATTAAAGACATAACATACATAGTGGAGAAAAAAGCTATTTTATGACATTTTGAGATGACCACGTCATCTCAAAAGTAAAGGAGTAAAGTAAGTCAACACCAATTTTATTTACTTAACACAACATTCGTACTGAATTTCACTGTTTTGAAAAATTTCCAACTTTTCTCCATGAAGCTAGAAATATATAACAATTTGTGTGGTTTTCGGGAAAAGTCAAGAAAGCCTTAAGAGGAGAGAAAGCATTGACAGTTGTGGGTCTTGCAGCGGCGGCGTGCCCGTGTTGCTGCGTGCGCGCGCGACGAGCTGGGCGGGGCGGAGCGGCGGCGGGGACGCGCTCCGGGCGGGGCGGGGCGCAGGGGAGGTGGGCGGGCCGGCGGGTGCGCGCCCGGGCGGGGCCGTCCGGTCGGTAGGGGGCGCTGCGCACCAACGCGGCGCTCTGCCTGCCCCCGGGTGCTGTCCGCGGCGGTTCGATTGGAGCAGCCGCCGAAGAGCGCTTGGCGCCATTTTGAAGCGGAGAGGAGGAGGAACGGCCGGGCTGGCTGCGGAAGGGGAGGGGGGAGGAGGCGATTGGATGCGGCGGCGGCGGCGGCGGATCCCGGAGAGCGGCGGAGTGAGAGGAGTAGCGAGTCGGGCACCCGGAGGTAGGAAACAATTCAGCTAACGGGGAGAGAAAACCTCTCTTCCCCAGTCGCCGCGCTCCATTTTTTTCAGCGCCCGCCGCCGCGGCTGTGTCTTTGCGAGGCTCAAAGCGGCGCCCGCCTGGCAGCCGCGACTCGCCTCCCGGCATCGGGGCTGCAGCCGCCGGCTGCGCGGCGGCGGCGGCGGCGGCGCCGGGAGGAGCGGGGCGCGGGCCGGGGGGCGTGGGCCGGGGCTGCCCGGTGGGGGTGGGGAGGGCCCGGGTCGGGCGCGCTCCCTCCACGCCGCGGGCTCCAGCCGCCGCCGACTGGAAATTAAACTTGCCGCCCTGGCCGGGCCGGGGCGCCCGCGGCGGCGAGGGCGGCGGGGCGGTGACCTTGCGCGCGGCCGAGGGTCTGCGCCGGCCGCCCGCGCCCTGCCGCCTCCCCTCCTCTCCTCCCCTCCCCCGCGCCCGGCCGGCCGGCCGGCGGGCGGGCGGGCGGGCAGGCGGCTGTTTCCCGGGCGGCAGGCGGGCGGCGCGGCGCTCCTGTTGAATCCTCCTCGGGCGGGCGGGTTTTCCATCCCCCCTTCCGGGAGAGGGGCGGGGAGCGCGGGTCCCGGCTGGCCCCCGAGCGCTGTGCGGGCCTCGGCGCTCTCGACCCCGCCGCCGGGTCCCCCGCGCCGCGCAGCTCCTCTGCTCCGGGCGGCGACCGTGGGCACACCGAGTGACATTTTCGTACAGTTACTTGCCGGCGTCCGAGGTATAAAGCGCGCTCGCCGCACCTCCCGCAGCTGGTGCAGGGGGCACCCGAGGACCCGGTTTGAGAAGGAGTCTCACTCGGGGTTGGGTTTCCTTTAGGAAGCCTCCGAGTCGGAACGACCCGTGCCAGCCGTGTGCGGCTGTAGGAGTTGACGTTCGTGCCGTCTCTTGTCTGGGTGACAACCTGAAAAGTTTCTGATCGGGAGAAGGATTTGGTGTGTGATTCTCTAGCTGTTGGCTGCCTTTTGGTATATGCGTTAAAGCTGCTCTCAGCAGCGGTCCAGTTATTCGAGGCAAATGAATCTGAACCCTGAATCCCGGCACCTCCTTGTCTTCAGAGTTGCCTCTTCCTGCGTTCCATTTGCCGCCGGTGTAAACTCGGGGTAGGGTTTGGAAGAGCAGGTCCCTAACCAGTTAACACACAGGTTGTAGGCATCTTAGCCAACCCCAAAAGGGAACCCCTTTATCTCATTTTGGAGAACGTGCCTTGAACGCTCTTCTCACACTAATGTTATGGAATGATGGATGGGCAGTTCTGTCCTGAACGACCCTATAAACCCTGTTTAGTAAACCATTTCGGAAACTTTGGATGTAGCCTTCGATTTAGAAGGTGGGTCTGCGGTCTTGAGTGAGTTGGGGGTCTTCTGCTGTCTTCCTAATAACTTTTAACAATTGAAGTGTGTTTATATATGAGACGAGCTGTAAATAAGTCATAATTATTTAAAACTTGAATGGCAGTGTAATCATTGTTCTCAACACGTGTTAAGTGAAGTTTCAAGATAGAGCATTTTCCGTACTCAAGTATGTGAGTAAGTGAAGTCGCTCAGTCGTGTCCGACTGTTTGCGACCCCCATGGACTGTAGGAGCCTACCATGCTCCTCTGTCCATGGGATTTTCCAGGCAAGAGTACTGGAAAAAGAAAATCCTCCTTCTCCAGAAGATCCTACTCACGTATGTAGTAGTCAAGTAAAATGGTTAAAAACATAAAAATGGTATTAAGTGAAAAAAAGGGTGCTTTCACTTACTTTAGGCTGTCCGTATGTCAGAGATGTTAGCAATTTTAGGGACAATAAAATGAGCATTCTTACATATGCAGGTCAGTTTGTGGAACAATTAATTTGGTATCGTCTGGTGATAGCAAAAAAATTTATAGTGATTTATAGGTGAAAGTTTCAACATGGAATTTTTTATGTTTAGGTAGATTTATTCTGAAAAAATTAACTAAAAAATATACCCTTAGATTAGAGCATTATTGTTTCAAAATAAATTTATAAATGTATGTGAAAGAGTGCGCTTCAGACATTCTTTGATTACTGGAGTAGTTTTGTTTGTTTGTTTGTTTTTTGCCTTTTTGATCATTAAAAAAAAATATCCTCAGGGTTTTACTTAAACAAGTATTTTAAATGACAAGGTAGAGTTTGCAGATTCTTTACCATTTGAGCCACCAGGGAAGCCCTAGTGTTTGTATTGCCTTTTATTTTTTTGTAAAGAACTTTTGTGCCCTTTATTTTTTGTTATTGTTGCCCTTTCTTATTTTCTCCTTTTTGTTGAGGTTGATTCTGTTTGTATTAACTGTATTTTTACAGCAGCTGTCACTTTCATTCTTGTCCGGTTATGCCTTTTTTCCCTCCCTCCAAGAATTAGAGGTAATGTGATGTTGATAGTGATTCCTGTTGTTGTGGAATGTTTTCCACTAAAGTTATTTGACAAGCAATTCTACTGAATTGGCTGTTGATTAAAAGTTTAAAATTTTAATTTATTTTAAAATTATTTTTCATCTTTAACTGTCACAGAGAGTTACATTTTGAGGACCAGGCTTTGTCAGTAATTTGTTAAGCCTAAAATAAAGTGATGTTCTGTAATAGACAGGGCTTGCTCTGGTGAAGAGGGCAAAACTTTGTGCAGAGGGGAATATTCTGGGAGATTGTGCTCTTTCTGCTTCTTTTCTTGAAGATTAGGATTGTCCTCTGTCTTTCTCAGTGCTACTTTTTTTTTTTTTTTTTTTTTAACCATGGGTGCCTTAGAACTAACAGGAGAACTCACCGTGGTTTGACTTGGATGACAAGTACTGTGTATAATTTGTATTAAAAAAGAATAAATTTGTATTTTCTTTGTTAGTGTTAGCAGGCTATAAGGAAACTTAGATGATCTCCAATCATCATATGCATGAGAAATTAAGTACAGTATTTCGATTGATTTATCCAGAGTCACAGTCAGATTCTTGTGATGGAATTGAGACAGCCCTTAGATCTCTTGGAGGCTTAGAAGCATCCACATGGTCTGTATTGTTTTATTCAGGACTTAAGCAATATGTACAGTTATTGCCAGATAGCCTATTATTCTCTTTTCCCTTCTCCACTTTTCATTCATTCAACCAAGAAATAAAGTTTGGAGGTTAACCATCTGTTTGAGAGTCTGGTTTTAATAATTTGTATCCAGGATTCAGTCCACTTAAATTGTCTCAGAAGATAATCTCTTGCATGTCTGTGTCTTCTGAAGTTGCTTGATCTTTTCATTGTGTTACAATGCTTGACAAATAAATGCCTTACAAAATGCATTTATTTATTCTTAAACTTGTAAGCCGGAGTAACTTGGAAGTTAGTGTTGAACTTTATTTGGTTGTAAGATGTATGTATACATGAGTGTGTATTTTTCACTTTTAAACTCAATTTGCTACACAAGTCATTTGTCACTTCCAATTACAGGTAGGTGTTTGGAGAAAATTGTATTTGGTTTGAGTATTCCTGTTTGGGAATGTTAAAAAGTCCAAAAATACTTAGTCCAAAAATAAACCCAGTAATTTTTTTTGAGAGTGTATTTACTTGTTAAGCTTATTTAAGAAGCTGCCAAATTGTTCAAAATTCTGTCTCCTTGGAGTGTAGAGGTCAGCTCTTCCTCACACTACACTGTCATGAACCACCTGCTTATAATCATTTTCCCCAGTAGTTGAAAAAGGTTTTATAACCCTTTCTTACTAATTAGTTCAAATTAAGGATAAGTTTGCTTTAATTGTTTCAGTTGGTAGGGGTGATCATACTCAGTGAGAAGAACATAAAGATTAAGCTCAGATTAGTTAAATTTAGTTTAAAAATAAATCTTATAGCCATTACTCTGAGATATTTAAAAATATACATTATAGTTACAGTGCCCTAACTATAAGTGGCTCAGCGGTGAAGAATCCTCCTGCCAATGCAGGAGACGTGGGTTTGACCCCTGGGTGGGAAAGATCCCTGGGAGGGGAGGTAATGGCAACCCACTCCAGTATTGCCTGGAAAATCCGATGGACAGAGGATCATGGCAGGCTACAGAACATAGGTTTGCAAAAAGTTGGACGTGACTGAGCACATCGATAGTAAGCAATTATTAGAATACTTGGTTTAGCAGTGTAAAGTTTACAAGTTAGCTAAGAGGAGTGGAGGAAAGACTGATAGGCAGGAAGCTAATATGAGGCATTGTTAAAGGCCCATGATCTAGAAGTAGTCCACTAACTGCCTCTCTTTCACAGAGAGTGCTCTGACCTGATTCAGTTTAATGAACAAATATGAAGCTTCATGTATGCATTGTACCAGGGATGATGCAGCAGCCAACAAGACTGAAACTCTGCCCTGTAGAAGTTTACGGTGGTGGCTGGCGGCTTGCACTAAGGCCCTGAGAGCTGAGGAGAACCAGAGTAGGACCCCTGTTGCTAAGTGATTCTGTGAGGGGCAGGCTCTCCGCCCTCTGCAGTGGCAGCTGAAGTTGCTCTTCTTTATGTGAGAGAGCGAAGGAGGGGACATTATAACCACAAGCATTGTCTCTCTCTAGGAGGGAATGGTTAGGAGCCCCCAAAGGGAGACGAGTCTCTGGTTCCCTGGGAAGGGTGGGGATTCTTTTTCTCTTTCATCTCTCAGATTGATGTAGAGAGGTAAGTGAAGAGATTTTAAAGAACAGTCCCAGATACTTATCCAAAATGTATTTTCAAAATACATCCCTAAGTAGTTGAAATTCCATCAGGCAGTTTCAGTTAGCCTTCAGATATTGGGATGGGAGTTGGGTGTGTGTGTGGAGAGTTGGTAGTGAGAGTAATTGTTAAGGTTGAGAAGGAGGAGGTACTAAGAAAATCGTGCATTTTAAGTTAAAAGTTATATATGTATACGATAAAATTCTTACGGTACAGAAAGGTAAAAATAAAAGCTACTTTACAGCTTCCCTAAAAGGTAATCCATTGTTAGCAGTTTTCAGAAAGTTTACTTTTCAGAATATTTATACAGAAAAGTATTATACCTTACTTGTTATTGTTGTTATAAAAACTATATTGTTTACTTTTTCCTGCAGTTTACTTTGTTTCTGTAGTTAATATCACATAGCTCTTCTCATATTGGCACATATAGATCAACATAATTTAAAAATAATTAGAGTATTGGGCTCCCCTGGTGGCTCAGAGGTTAAAGTGTCTGTCTGCAGTGAAGGAGACCTGGGTTCGATCCCTGGGTCTGGAAGATCCTCTGGAGAAGGAAATGGCAACCCACTCCTGTATTCTTGCCTGGAGAATCCCATGGACGGAGGAGCCTGGTGGGCTACAGTCCACGGGATCGAAAAGAGTCAGACACGACTGAGTGACTTCACTTGACATCACTGTATTCTGACTTTTTTGAGTGGTATTTAGGATGTAACTGTTTATACAAACTAACAGTATATGACTATGCCTGTTACATGTTTGCTAACACTGGGCTTTATTAAGCTTTATATTTTTTGCTGATTTAATTTGAGAGGTTTGTACCTTGTTTTTAAAAGGGCTTCCCTGAGGTGGGTATAGAATCCACCTCCAGTGCAGGAGACAAGACACAGGACATGTGGGTTAGGTCCCTGGGTGGGGAAGACCTCCTGGAATAGGAAATGGCAGCCCACTCCAGTATTCTTGCCTGAAAAATCACTAGGACAAAGGAGCCCAGCAGGCTACAGTCCAAAGAGTTGCAAAGAGTTGGACACAGCTGAGCAGCTCTGTGCGCCCGAACCTTGTTTTGGGTTTGTATTTTGCTGATTATGAGGAGGGTGATAAAATTCGTGTGCTTATTGGGCAGCAGTTACTTGCAGCACATACTTGAGATTGAGTAGGTTAATTATCTGGATGCCCCCCTTTCCCCATAAAATGGTTTGAGTGAGATGGAATTTGTTGAGAGGAAGATTTCAGAACCCATGGGGAATAATGCCCTGAATGGAGAGGCTACAGTGTTAGGCTGTGAACGGTACGGTAACCAAAGGTTAACATGAGGTTATTGAGAACCCTTAACTTGTTCTTAACAGAACATTATGTAAAGGAAGGAATGGAGATTCGAGAGCCAGGGCAAGTAAATTTTATATAGGGTCAGCTCTGTCTCCTGGTGTCTGTTCGTTCTGTCTCCTGGTGTCTGTTCGTTCTGTCTCACCACTGACCCCTCTTGCCCCAGCTGTCATTTCATTCTTTACTTATACTGTCACTGGATTTGTTCCTCTTCCCTGGTGGGGGTGGCAACCTTGACTTTGATAGTTCAGTTCCTCCAGAGATGAGGGACAGTTTTTCTATAAGGGAAACTGATTTTCCTTCAAATAGTCAAAGGGAACAGTTCTCATTTCTAACATCCTTTAGATCTATTTTGTGATCTTCAGTAGTACCTCTTTATAGCTGATATTCTGCTAGTGTCAGGGCCTTACGTGCTGAACTGCAGAAACCTGGGACATTGGCATGAATACCTGAGCTTTGTTCCCATTTAATCCCCACATGCTGTCCCCACCCCAGCTTTACTTTTTTTTTTTTTTAGGAAATAAGTTTTTCTTAGGCTTGGGAGGCAATTGGTTTAAAAGACTCTTATCTGTTTTTTTAGGAAGAGTCTTTTAAACCAATTGCCTCCCAAGCCTAAGAAAAACTTATTTCAAAAAAAAAAAAAAAAAAAGTAAAGCTGGGGTGGCAGGCCTAATTCTCCCAAACTGGGGGTTTCCTGAACTAGTTTGGCCAAAACCAGGGTTTCTTGGCAACAGACTTAGGACCAGGTCATTTTTTGCTGTGGAGGGCTGCCCTACTCATTGTGGGGTGTTTAGCAACACCCTTGTCTCTATTCACTAGATACCAGTAGCACCACTCTTCCCCTCCTTCCAGACCCTCCAGTTGGGACAACCAAAATGTCTCCAGGCATTGCCAAAGGTCCTGAGGGGAGAGGCCAGGGAAGGAAAGGGTGTTCAAAATCTGTTACCCCCTACCCCTCCTCACCCTCCCCAAATGTGACATGTAGAGATGGTGTTAATTACCTTGATCTTTTCACAATGCATCCATATATCAAAAGATCAAGCCATATACCTTCACTATCTGCATTTTTATATGTCAAAGATGTCTCAGTAAAGTTTAAAAAAGTGTTCTTATCTATCTTCAGTTATTGTATACAATTATTATCTTAAGTGGAGCTTACCTGGTGGCCTAGATGGTGAACAGTCTGCAGGGCAGAAGACGTGGGTTCCATTCCTGGATCAGGAAGATCCCATGGAGAAGGGAATGGCTTACCCGCTCCAGTATTCTTGACTGGAGAATTCCATGAGCAGAGGAGCCTGGTGGGCTACAGGGGTCGCAGAGTTGAGCACTACTGATCAAATGGATGGCCCTTTTTCATTTGTACCCTTAGTCTAGGCTCTCAAACCAGGGTAATTTTGAACACCCTTTCCTTCCCTGGCCTCTCCCCTCAGGACCTTTGGCAATGCCTGGAGACATTTAGGTTGTCCCAACTGGAGGGTCTGGAAGGAGGGGAAGAGTGGTGCTACTGGTATCTAGTGAATAGAGACAAGGGTGTTGCTAAACACCCCACAATGAGTAGGGCAGCACTCCACAGCAAAAAATGACCTGGTCCTAAATGTGTCTGTTGCCAAGAAACCCTGGTTTTGGCCGAACTAGTTCAGGAAACCCCCAGTTTGGGAGAATTAGGCCTGCCCACCAGCTTTGATGGTAGCAGTCAAGCAGTAGTAATGTTTCATGTAGTCTTAGGCTCAGAATGGAAAGTTTTGAACTAATAGCTCTTGTGTACTTTTTTCCCCTCCTCTGTCTCTTTGGTCCCTTTCTTTTCAGCTTTTTGCTTTTCATTCTTCTCTACTTTTATGGTGTTAACATAATTAGGTCAGGGCTTTGCAGTTTGGAAGGTCACTAGCATTGAAGACTTGAACAGAAGTCGGAACATATTTAGCCATTTGATAGGATGCTTGAGGAGTGAAGTCCCTTGCTAAGGAGAGCTGAAGAGCATGGCGGTTAAGCATATAGACAAGAGTCTAGACTGGTTTTTATCGTGCCTCCGTCACTAGCTAGCTGTGTCACTGTGGACAAATTACCTAATCTCATCAAGCCTCAGTTCCTTAATCTGTAAAGTGAGCATAATAGCAATATCTCATTTTAAAAACAGCTTTATTGAGATGTAATTCATATTCCGTACAGTTCACCTGATGAAAGTGTGCAGTTTATTTTTTCCTAATATGTTTGTAGGTGCAACCATTGCCACGATTTGCTCTTTGTCCTCTATAAGAGAAACCCTGAATCCATTAGTAGTCAATTCCAGTCACCCCTTATCTCATTAGTTTTAGGAATAAATCAGGCCAAATGCTTACCTGGTGATTAATTTAAAAAAACTATTATAACTTGGGGCAGAGAGACTGTGGCAAGACCATTGTATCACTTTAGAGAAGGCAAAGATGGATAATTTCTGTACTATCCAAGGAAATTGTTTTCAGATATAAAGATGAAAGATATTCCTTCATTTAAAAGATCTTTATTCAAGTAGGAAGAAAGAGACATATTTTAAAATACTAGTTATACCAGTTATAATTATAAGATAATTATAAAATGAGGTAGAATAAGTGCTTTCAGGAAGGTGTAAAAATTATTGAAATTGGAAATTTGATAAAGGGAGATTAATTAGGTTTAGAGTGCAGGAACCATGAAAAACTTCTCTAAAGTAGAGGCCATTCTGGCCAAGTCTTAGTTGATAAAATATGGGACTTTGGCTCTGTGAAGACCACCTGAAGAATGCTGGTTTTTGAAATACTGGTAGTATCCTCAAAATTTTTTTTTTTTTTTTTTTTTGCTGCCTCATGCTGCTGCCAAATGGTTGCCTCTGGTAGCTACACCTGCATTCTTTTTTAAAAGATAACTTGTTTATTTTTTGCTTAGACTTGAGGCTTGTGGGATCTTAGTTCCTGGAACAAGGATTGAACCTGGGCCCTCAGCAGTGAAAGGACTGAGTCCTAAGCACTGGAATTCCTACTGGTAATTCCCATCCCCATGCTTTTTGGTATTCCTAATCTGTTCTGAACTTGGCAAATTACCTAAATACAAGAAATAAACAAGTGTTTAGCGAGAGCCAGGTGTCTGTGAGAGCAGGATGTGATTATACTGTCACTTTGAGTTAGTTGCCTTTTTAGTTTTCTTCTCCAGGTTAATTGCATGTATAGAATCAATAGTTCCTGGGTAAATTAGGCTCCTATAAAATGTTTTCTTTTTTTTTTTCCAAGGCTTCCACACCTTTCTTTTCAGTTTCCTGTCCTCTTTTTCTCATGCACCATCAGACACAGCACCTCCAGTGCACGTCCCAGCTGAGCTGCACCACTCTCTCCTTTAACATCTGGTCAACACAGGATATTTTTGTTTTTTGAAAATTAAATGACTAGATTTGTATCAAGTCAATAATCTGGGTGTTATCTTGACCCCTCCATCTCCTTTACTTCTTAAATCAAATTTGAGTTAACAAATCCTGTTGATTCTGATACAGTAGTTTCAAAGTCTTTTTTAAAAAAAACACTATATATGGAGTAATACTTCAAAAGTAAAAGCAAAAAGAGACTTAACAATAAAAAAATCTCTTACCCATATCCTTCCTCATCTGTGTATTCCCCAGACTTCTACAATAGTTTACTGGTATTATTTTCTTATATTCTTCTGAGGGTTTAAAAAAATACAGCCCTGTACAAATACATTTATCCCACCCCATTCTTTCCCTTACCCCAACACATGTTTTACAGTAACGTTGGAAACTTTAACTGCTTTGCCTATTATTTCTTCACTTGACACTGTGCCCTGGAGACCTTCAGTGTTAGTATATCAAGTGCTGGTGTGTGCTCTGTCCCTCTCCACAGCTGCGGTGTCCATTTTATTTGTGAACTATGATTTAACTAGCCCAGTGATGTGTAGAGTTAGATTGTTTCTAGTTTTTACTATTATAAAAGTACTGCATGAGCAACCTTGTACACCTGTCATTTTGTGCATACGCAGGCATGTCTGTAGATTAAGTTCTTAGAGGTGGAATTGCTGGGTTAAAGAATAAATGAGATACAATTTTGATATTGTCACCCTTCATAGGGGTTGAAACAATATGTGTGTGAACACTTGTTTTCCCATAGCCTTGTCATTACAGCATGCAGTCCAGTTTTTGGGTTTTTGCCAGTAATGATAGGTGAAAAATGATACCTCAGTGTACTTTAATTTTTTACATTTCTTATGAGTGAAGTTGAGCATCCTTTCATTTGTTTGGACCATTTTGAGCTTCCTTCTTTTTCCTCTGTGAACTGTCTGATCTGAATCTTTAGTCATTTTCCTGTCCATTTTGGGGATTCTTCAATTTCTCTTTAGTCCATGTGCCTTGGTTGATTTTTTAAAGGAAACAACTTGCTTGTTGCAGTTGTAATCTGACGGATTGCTTCCATTTTTACCCCCTTCTAGGCTTTCTCTCATTCACACTGTTAGCAAAGTGATACTTCGGATCCCAGATTTGAAAGCACCATTCCTCGCTTAAAACTGTTCAGTGGCTCTTCTGGTTCCATAGTGCAAGGGCCGTGGCGTTAGGATGGCGCCTCATAGGTTCTCCATCTCCCGGAACACTGAGCTACTCCTGGCTCCTTGTCGAGTTAGACCCTTTGTCTGTTTTGCGTGGTGTATTTCTCTGTTTATGATGGTCCGTTCCTGCTTGTCTGCATGTCCATGGTTGTGCTTGTCATTCTCCACCTAATGAAGAGGCTTTTCTGTTGCCTTTACTCTTCCCTCAATTCCCTATGTATACCCTTATAATGGAACCCCTCACATTGTGTATTTTTATTAAGTGTGTATTTCTTTGGCCTAGATGTTACCCTCTTGAGGGCATGAACTTCCGGACTTACGGAACCTAGCCTAGTGTTTGGCACATAGATGATGAGAGATAATTACCGAGTACCCATTGATACATGTATACATACACTATGTGTAGACAACCCAGGAAAAAGAAGGAAAATTAATACTATGAACTCATTTATTTAAAACTTTAAATTTTACATTGAGACATTTATTAAATACAATAAAATGTACAGACCTTAGCTGTTTAAGGTGTGACTTAGGTGTGACAGTTGTACTCATGTAACTGGTAACGAAAGGATGATAAAGCATTCTCATCACCCCAGGGAGCTCGCTGATTGCCCTTTGCATTCAGTTCCCCTCTTCCCCCACACGCTCTGAATGCTAACCTTGTAGGTATTTTGTTTGGTCTTCGTACAGTGTTTTCTTTTCTGGTATCTAGCTTCGTTTGTTTTAACATGTATTTCCAGATGCATCTGTGAGGCTGGATGTCTCAAAGTCCTTTTATTGCTGAGTAGTACACCATTGGATGAATGTATCAAGCTTATTTTTTTCTTCTGTTGATGGGTATTTGAGTTATTTCCAGTTTTTTCATTTTTAAGAATAAGGCCTATATGGATCTTCTTGCAAACATGTTTCCATTTTTCTTGAGTAAATACCTAGGATTGGAATGGCTGGTTTATAAGCAGATGTGTGTTTTACTATGTAAGAAACTGCTACATAGTTTTTCGGAATTTTCTCTTAAATACTCTTCACTGTGACTGTGTTTTCTAGTTGCTCCAAATCCTTTCCAGTACTTGAATGATCTTTTTTTTGGATTCATTTTTGTTCATGCTTGGTCTTCTCTGATGCATGAAAACTTTCCTCTACTTGCAGCGTGTGGGGAATACTGTCTAGTTGTGATGCACAGGCTCTTCGTTGCGGAGGCTTCTCTTGCTGTGAAGCAAGGGCTGTAGTGCACACAGGCTTCAGCAGTTGTGGCGCATGGCTTAGTTGCTCCAGGGCATGTGGGATCTTCCTGGATCAGGGATCAAGCCTCTGTCTTCCTGCATTGGCAGGCATGTGCATTGTCACTGAGCACCAGGGAAGCCCATGGTCATTCTTTTTTAATTTTCACTATTTAATGGATGTGAAATGGTATTTTGTGGTTTAATTTTGAATTTCCTTGCTAGCTAATGATGTTTCATATGGTTGACAATTGTTAATAATTTTGTAGAATAGAATTGGTTATCTTTCTATTATTGATATGTAAGAATTCTTAATATAGTCTTGATACAAGTTTTTTGTAGCATCAGTGTCCTTGGGAGTGTTTTCTCCCAGTTTTAAGTTTGTCTTTTCCTTAACAGTGTATTTTGATAAGCTAAAGTTTTTAATTTTAAGTTCAGTTCTTTGATAGATTTGAGTTCTAAGAAGCTTTTGCCTACTCAGAATTCATAAAACTAATTTCCCTTGTTTATTTTAGAAATTTCTTAGTCTAATGGATGGGACTGTGATCCATCTTAAACTATTGTGTGTTATGTGAAGTAGGGATTGAGGTTCATTTAAAAAAATACCCAGTTTCAACACCATTGTTGGAAAATATTTTTTTGTTTCGCTACACTGAATTGCTGTTGTGTTTTTGTCTAGGATTGCTTGTGCACACGTGTGGATCTGTTTCTGGACTCAGTTTTGTTTCTTTGATCTCATTGTTCCCCTATGCCAGTATTATTATTCTCTCTGTTGCCGTAAGTCTTGAAATCAAATCGTGTGAATCCTCTAATATTCTTTGGCCACCTAGTTCCTTTGTGTTTCTATATAAATTTTAAAATCAGTTTGTCAGTTTCTATGAAAAAAAAACCGTTTGGGATATTGATTGGGATTGTGTTGCTCTATAATTACATTTAGGGAGAAATGACCTATAACAATATTGAATTTGATAGTCAGCCTTTAACATGGTTTCCCTTGATCCCTGCCTTCTTGTATTTGCACCCTTTTGTATTTATTTACCTTGCACATGATTTTAGGGTTGGTCTGTGTAACCAGTTGGAGAAGGCAATGGCACCCCACTCCAGTACTCTTGCCTGGAAAATCCCATGGATGGAGGAGCCTGGTGGGCTGCAGTCCATGGGATCGCGAAGAGTCGGACACGACTGAGCGACCTCACTTTCATTTTCATGCATTGGAGAAGGAAATGGCAACCCACCCCAGTGTTCTTTGCCTGGAGAATCCTGGGGACTGGGCAGCCTGATGGGCTGCTGTCTATGGGGTCGCACAGAGTCAGACACGACTGAAGCAACTTAGCAGCAGCAGCAGCAGCTGTGTAACCAGTAGAATACGGTTGAAGTCCCTTCTGAAATTAGATTATAAAAGGCACAGCGGCTTGTGTATTGGTCTCTTTTTGTCTCTCATTGCTAACTGTAGGAGAAACCAGCTCCCATGTTGTAGAGAGGCCCACTGTAGTTTTTCCCTGCTTGCTGGTTAACAGGTTAGGCTGCTGCAGTTTCATGGATGCTGATAGAAGGCATGAGAATCCTGGGTCTGAGTCGGGAGACAGTTCATTGTCGGAGCTGCTGTAGTAGCCTGGGTGCTGTGAGCATTTCTGCACCAGTTCCTCCATCTCCAGATCACATTCATGTGAAGAGGATCAGATGACAGCTGCACATCAGTGCTTGCATTACAAAGGAATTCTGAACGTAGGGCACCTGGACATTTTTTAATGTACAGTAAGCATACCTGCTCTTTCCTCTGAAGGAGACTATTTTCCCAATCTGTTCACTTTATAAATATCTTTGGAAAACCTGGAACAAGGGGCAGTGAGATCCTCAGCTGCAAGTGTGCAGAAATGTGAAAGACAAATGGAATATTGTCTCCCAGCATCCTTGTGACAAAGGACTGAGGCTTTCTTTTGGAAGCAGATTCTCTGGCCTTCAGTTGAATGTAGACCCAACTATAGTTTGCAACCTCCTGAGAAACCCTTGAGCCAGACCCACCAGCTAAGCTGCTTCTGACTTCTGACCCTTGGAAACTGTGTGAGAGAATAAATATTTTCAACTGCTAAAGTTTTGGAGTTTATTACACATCAGTGGCTGATTAATACAATTGTTTACCTTTCTTTTTATTGGGTCATCTTTTTTGATATGTAAACAAATTTTATATACATGTATGTATATATATAAGATCTCTACATCAGTGGAGTAAAATAGGTTTTTCTATATCAATATGTTATGGTAATACACTTATTATGTAATATAATTTTGTTCATGTAACATTTTAATGATTTTCATAGAGATCTTGCAGTTATATTTATTCCTGAAGATTTTTCTTCTTGATGCTATTTTCTAAGTTGTATTTTTGCTGCTAGTATATAGAAATACAGTAGTTGTTTTAACAATTCTTGTGCGCATATACTTTGACTATGCTGAACTACACTTAGTTCCAGTTGCCTTTTGTGGCTTCTTTAGGATTTCCTCTGCAAAAATAACCACATCTGTGACTAATAAGACAGTTTTACTCCCTTTTCTCCCATCTTTGTAAGTTTTTATTTCTTTGCCTTACCTTATTTCTTTGTCTAGCCTTTTCAATTTAGTGTTGAAGAGAAAGGGTGATAATGGTCATCCTTGTCTTGTTCCACATCTTAAGGGGAAAGCAGTATCTTTAACATTAAATAGAATGTCAGCAGTGGTTTTTCTGTAAATTAAAAGAAATCTCATTGAGGGTCTTCCTTTCTATTTCCAGATTACTGATATTTTAATTTTTATAGATGAGTGTTGAATTTTGTCAGATGTTCCCCTTTTTCGTATTTACTGAGATGACTTTACTCTGTTACTATGGTGAATTGTATTTATTTATTTTTGAAAGTTAAACCAGTTTTGCATTCCTGAGTTAATCTTATTTGGTCGTAAATATATTGTCTTTTTATCTGTTTCTGAACTTGATCTGCTAATATTTTGTTAAGGATTTTGGTGTCTGTGTGCAGGAGGAATGTTGGTCTATGATTATCATTTTTTTATAATACCTTTTGATATCATGTTTAGCTTTCTAAAAGAATTTCTGTTTTCAGAAATAGTTTATATATGACTACTGTTATTTCTTTAATGTTTGGTAACCATGTAGGCATGGAAGGGTTTTATGTTGTATGTGGGGGAAATTTTTGTTAACAGATTTCATTTCTTTGGTAAATATATAATTATGTTGTTCAGTCACTCAGTCGTGTCCAACTCTTTGCGACCCCATGGACTGCAGCACACCTGGCTTCCCTGTCGTTCACCGTCTCCTGGGGCCTACTCAAACTCATGTCCATTGAGTTGGTGATGCCATCCTACCATCTCATCTTTTCTCCTCTTCTCCTCCTGCCTTCATTCTTTCCCAGCATCAGGGTCTTTTCCATTGAGTTGGTTCTGGGAGCTTCAGCTTCAGCATCAGTTCTCCCAGTGAATATTCATTCAGGGTTGGTTTCTTTTAGGATTGATGGTTTGATCTCCTTGCTGTCCAAGGGACTCTCAAGAGTCTTCTCCAACACCACAGTTTGGAGGCATCAATTCTTCAGCAGTCAGCCTTCTTTATGGTCCATCTCTCATCCATGCATGATTACTGGAAAAACCATAGCTTTGACTAGACCGACCTTTGTCAGCAAAGTGATGTCTCTGCTTTTTAATACACTTTCTAAGTTTGTCATAACTTTTCTTCCAAGGAGAAAGTGTCTTTTAATTTCATGGGTGCAGTTACCATCTGCAGTGATTTTGGAGCCCGAGAAAATAAAGTCTGTCACTGTTTCCATTGTTTCCCCATTTATTTGCCATGAAGTAATAGAACTGGATGAAGTGATCTTAGTTTTTGAATGTTGTTACATAGTTATATGGATTTTCTGTCTTTTTTTTTCTGTAGGCAGTATATCTACCTCATTTAGGTTATCAGCCCTCTTGGCAGAAAGTTTTTAATTTTCCCTTGTGATCCTTTTAATTTCTGTAGGAGCTGTTGTGACCTCTTTTTAATGCTCTTTTTCCTTGGTCATTCTTGCTATGAGTTTAGCAATTTGATTTCTTTCCACAGCTTTTGGTTTCAGTAATTTAATTGACTTGTGCCTGTCTTGATAATTTCCTTCACTCTTATTTTCAGCTGGCTTAATGTATTCTTTTAATCCGTGGCTCCTTAAGCTAGAAATTTAGATATTTAATTTGGAAATTTAGACGTTTAAATATGAGTTTCTTTTTAAATATAAGCACTTAAAAAGTTATAATTTCCACACATTTCTATATGTTATATTTTCATTGTCAGTTCAAAACATTTTCTGATTTCCTTAACTCATGAATTTTTTTAGAAGTGTGTTGCTTAATTTTCAGATATTTTGGTTTTTCCTGAATAGCTTGTTGTAATTAATTTCTTTTTTTTTGGCCGCTGTGTGGCATGTGGCATCTTACTTCCCTGATGACCAGGGATTGAATCTGCACTCCCTGTAGTGGAAGTGTGGAGCCTTAACTACTGGGCCACTGGCGAAGTCCCTGTAATTGATTTTTAAATGTAATTCTGTTGTAATTACAGATTAAACTCTGTAAAATTTTCATCTTTTGAAATGTGGACTTATTTATGGTGTGATGTATGGTTTTATACAATTAAGTTGGTACATAGTAATAATCGATATCTGAGGTCAGAAAACGTCCTGCAAAGCGCAGTATAGGAAATATTTTAGGTTTTGTGAATTACACAGTTTCTGTTTTAACTACCCTGCCCTTGTAGTGCAAAAGCAACTCTGGCAATATGTACATAAATGCTTGTGGCAGCGTTCTAATAAAACTTCATTTACAAAGATGGGTAGAGGTCCTGCAGTTTGCTGCACCTGATTTATTGCCTATGAATTGCTTTATAATCATTTCACTAGCTGCGAGAGGGGTATTAAAATTAGCAAATATAACTGTGGATTTATTAATTTCTTCCTATAACTTTGTTGGCTTAACTTTATTATTCAATTGATTGATTTATTCATACTATTTCCCTTGTGTTTACTATTTATATTCATGGTGTTTAAAAGTATGTTTCTTTTAGATAGCATATATTTAATGGGTTTATTCCTTTCTTTTCTTCCTTCCTTCTTCCCTCCCTTCACTTCAGTTCAGTCCAGTCGCTCAGTTGTGTCCGACTCTCTGCAACCCATGAATCGCAGCACGCCAGGCCTCCCTGTCCATCACCAACTCCCAGAGTTCACTCAGACTCACGTCCATCGAGTTAGTGATGCCATCCAGCCATCTCATCCTCTCTCGTCCCCTTCTCCTCCTGCCCCCAATCCCTCCCAGCATCAGAGTCTTTTCCAATGAGTCAACTCTTCTCATGAGGTGGCCAAAGTACTGTAGTTTCAGCTTTAGCATCATTCCTTCCAAAGAACACCCAGGGCTGATCTCCTTTAGAATGGACTGGTTGGATCTCCTTGCAGTCCAAGGGACTCTCAAGAGTCTTCTCCAATACCACAGTTCAAAAGCATCAATTCTTTGGCACTCAGCTTTCTTCATAGTCCAACTCTTAAATCCATACACGACTACAGGAAAAACCATAGCCTTGACTAGATGGACCTTAGTCGGCAAAGTAATGTCTCTGCTTTTGAATATGCTATCTAGGTTGGTCATAACTTTTCTTCAAAGGAGGAAGCATCTTTTAATTTCATGGCTGCAGTCACCATCTGCAGTGATTTTGGAGCCCCAAAAAGATAAAGTCTGACACTGTTTCCCCATCTATTTCCCATGAAGTGATGGGACCGGATGCCATGATCTTCTTTTTCTGAATATTGAGCTTTAAGCCAACTTTTTCACTCTCCACTTTACCTTTCATCAAGAGGCTTTTAGTTCCTCTTCACTTTCTGCCATAAGGGCCGTGTCATCTGCATATCTGAGATGATTGATATTTCTCCCGGCACACTTGATTCCAGCTTCTGCTTCTTCCAGCCCAGCGTGTCTCATGATGTACTCTGTATAGAAGTTAAATAAGCTAGGTGACAATATACAGCCTTGACATACTCCTTTTCCTATTTGGAACCAGTCTGTTGTTCCATGTCCAGTTCTAACTGGACAGGGACCATATCTAATAATCTCTGCCTCTGAGTGGAGGATTTGGTAACTTTACATTTAATGTTATTTATATGGTTAAGTTAAAAGTCTTCTGTATTACTGTTTTATCAGTTTGTCTCCTCCCTTCTCTTACTGCCCACAGTTCTTTTATGTTGATCAAATTTTTAAAAATAAATTGCCATTGGCCTTTTTAAGCTGTATGGCTTTGTATAAGTGGCTGCTGTAGGGATTCCAGTATTCATGATTAGCTTTTACAGTTCACTTACTATTAACATTATTCCACTTGATGTAAAATGAAAGAACCTTAAAAACATAATTACATTTAACCTTTGTACTATTGGTATGTTAACTTTTGCTTCAACACAGTGCTATTTTTGCTTTAGTCATTTGCCTTTTTTAGGGAGAGAAACGAGAGTCTTTTTAATTACATAATTATTTTGGATTTTCTTTATATGTATAGATCTAAGTTTCATTTGATGTCATTTCCTTTCAACTTGAAGAATTTCCTTTTAACATGGCGTAATGTTTAGGTCTACTGATTAAAGTCTTCAGCTTATGTATGTTCACACACACACAGAGTAGATATAGATACATTTATTAAGAGTAAATATATTACTCTTACATTTTTATAATTATAATTTATAATTATATTACTCTTAGTAAATGTATATATATATTTACTCTAATTTTTCAAGAATATTTTTGCTGGATATAGATTCTGGGTTGACAGTCTTTAATTGCTTTAAAGATCCTTTTTAATTGTCTTCTGGTGTCCATTGCATCTTTAATTTTTGACAGTTTGATATTCTTTCTTTTTCTCTCATTTGTTACTTTGCTTAGAGTTGAGCTCATTGGATTTGCAAGTTGATTTTTTTTCACCAGTTTTTGACCATTATGTAAAATGATTTTTCTGCCTCATTTTCTCGTCTCTTTGAGATTTTTGATCTTTTGCTTAAAAGTACTATGAGGGGCTGCCTTGCTGGCTCAGTGATAAAGAATCTTCCTGCCAATGCAGGGGACACAGTTTCGATCCCTGATTGAGGAACATCCCACATACCTTGGGTCAACTCAGCCCGAGCACTATAACTGCTGAGCCTTTGGTCTAGAGCCCAGGAGCCACAAGTACTGAGCTCACTCCCTGCAACTACTGAAGCCCTTGTGCCCTAGAGCCTGTGCTTGGCAATAAGAGAAGCCACCACAGTGAGAAGACTGTGCGCCGCAACTTCACAGCAGCGAAGACCCAGCACAGACAAAAATAAATGAAGTAAAATTATAAATTAAAAAAAGTACTATAGGTCTGTGAGTCTCTCTTGTTTTTGATTTTTTTTTCAGTCTTTTCCCCTCAGTTCTTCCAGTTGAGTGACTTATACAGATTTGTCTTCAAAGTCACTATGTCTTTTTATTTTGCTTGTAATATGCTGTGAAGCCCATTCCCCACCCCTATATATTTATAAATACTTATTTTCCAATTTCATTGAGATGTAATTGACAAATAATATTGGATAAGTGTAAGATATATAGCATGATGATACATATGTATATATTGTTACGTTAGGTGGGTTAACACATCTGTCATCTTACATAGTTAACATTATTTTGTATGTGTGGTGAGAATATTTAAGATTTACTCTCAACAACTTTCAAGCACACCAGTATTGTTAACTGTAGTCACCATTCTGTACATGAGAGCCCCAGAACAATTTATCTTGTAACTGAAAGTTTGTATTCTTTGACAAAAATCTCTCCATTTCTTCTCACTCCCCGTTACCCTGTCAACTGTTTATATGAGTTTGAATTTTTAGATTCTATGTAAAAGTGAGATCACACAGTATTTATTTTTCTCTCTGATTTATTTCACTTAACATAATGTCCATAAGGTTCATCCCTGTTCAAAATGATAAAATCTCCTTTTCTGTGGCTTATGTTCTCTTGACTATATATACTACATTTTATTCATTCAGCCATTGATGGATATTTAGGTTATCCATGCCTTGAATATTGTGAATAATTTTGCAGTGATCACAGGGATGATGCAGATATCTCTAAACCCACTTTAAAATAATGTACTTTTCGGTTCAAGTATTTCATTTTTAAAAAAATATCTACTTTTGGCTGTGCTTGGGTCTTCGTTCTTGAACTTGGACTTTAGTTGCAACGAGTGGGAGCCCCTCTCTAGTTGTGGTGCATGGGCTTCTTGCTGTGGACCACAGCCTCTAGGCTGCATGGGTCTCAGAAGCTGTGGTACACGGGCTCAGTAGTTCCTGTCTGTGGGCTCTAGAGCACTGGCTTAGTAGATGTGGTGCATGGGCTTAGTTGCTTCTTGGCAAGTGGAATCTTCCAGACCAGGGCTTGAACCTGGGTCGCCTGCATTGGTAGGTGGATGCTTTACCTCTGAGCCACGAGGCCACCAGCCTCAAGTACTTCATTTTTTAACTATTTACATTTATCTATTGAGATTCCCTATTGTGACCATGCTTTCCATTAAGTCTTTGAACAAATTTATTGCAGCTTACTTACAGTCTTTGCTTGTTAGTCCTTTCCTCTAAATTGTTTCATTTTTAATAAAAATTTATTGCCGTTTTCCTGTCCTTGACAGTAGGTCACATTTCCCTGCTACATTTCATGTCTAGAAAGTTTTGATTGTAGAGTGGACATTGTGAATGATTTGTCTCTAAATTCTCTTTTCTTCTGAGTGTAGTTAACTGCTGCTTGACCACCTTGAGCTTGTGCAGGCTTGGTCTTACACTTTCAGATGGGTCTGTAGAGCACCTGAGGTGTTTTTAAGCCCTGATAACTTGGCCAGGTTCCTGTCTCCTCTGCAGTGGGAGCAGCTGAGATTGCTGCTTCCCACTTTTCCCATTGGGCTCCTTAGAGTCTTCTGTGAGCATACTCAGCTCAGGGGTCAGTGAGGAATTGGAAAGAGTTTATATTAGTTTTTGAGGTTTCTGCTTCTGTGACTCACTCATTTTCTGAATTTGCCCTCTGAATTTTTAACCACTCTGTGGCCATGACATTAGTAAGCCTGCAGCTTTTTGCTTGAGTTCTAGTAGTCTTGTGCCATTTTTGACGGGGAGTACCCTCAGGGAAAAAGCTGTGTAACTTTGAACCTCTTCCAATGCATTTCCCTTCTTTCAGTGGTCAACTTTACTATTCTTGGTGCTTTCTTCTGCCTTCAAGTCATTTTTAAAGGTAATTTACCCTGAGGTGTGTGTTTTTTTTTTTTTTTTTTTTCCAATAATTGTTATATGAGGAAGGGTTAAAGAGTTGATATGGAGAAGGAAATGGCAACCCACTCCAGTGTTCTTGCCTGGAGAATCCCAGGGACGGGGGAGCCTGGTGGGCTACCGTCTATGGGGTCGCACAGAGGCGGACATGACTGAAGTGACTTAGCAGCAGCAGCAGCAGTGAGTTGATAAAAGCTGTTAGAATTCTTCAGACTCATTTTCATTCATTTCACACTGGCCTGAAGCATGGTTGCTGACGTAACACACACCTTGTTTTAGTCCTGTGTTTTTAGAATAAGATAGAGACTCACTGTTTCTTTAATTACATCATGTATTTGGATTAAGTAGGTAATTATTTAATGAAAAACCTGGAGCTGAACAATGTTGGCAAAAACTTGTGAAAGGGACAGCTATATTTCTTCTCCTGTTTCTTTTCCCCTTTCTTAGCACCAGCTTCTGATAGATAGCAATGGAACCCGGTACTAGGTACTATTGGAAGAAAACGTTTTCAGTTGTGTTTGACTTTTATTTCTCTTGTATTTATAAAAAAGTACTGAAATGTTGACCTGTCTGCTGCCCAAGGGACTCTCAAGAGTCCTCTCCAGCACCACAGTGAAAAACATCAGTTCTTCTTTATGGTTCAACTCTCACATTTGTGTATGACTACTGAAAAAACTGTGGCTTTGACTATACAGGCCTCTGTTGGAAAACTGATATCTCTGCTTTTTAATATGCTGTCTAGGTTTGTCATAGCTTTTCTTCCAGGGAGCAAGTGTCTTTTAATTTCATGGCTGCAGTCACCATCCGTAGTGATTTTGGAGCCCAAGAAAATAAAATCTGTCACTGTTTCCACTTTTCCCCCATCTGTTTGCCATGGAGTGATGGGACCGGATGCCCTGATTTTCTTTTTTTTGAATGTTTCCCAGTTGTAGAAACTGGTTATATACACTGAATCTGATGCGGGGCTTGATATCAGCAGGGCTGGTAACTGGGAACAGAACACGGACATGGAGTGATGGAGAGTAAGGTTAAACTGGAACTACAAAGAATTTTCAGGACTTACAGAAATGCATTGAGACCTGTGAGCCCAAACTTGAGCCTTCATGGCCCTCACTGCTTCCACACCTGTAGCCTTGATGATGTAGGTGTCCTGCAGTGACACACCTAACTCTGCAGATGCACAAGAGTCTGCCTCAGGAATACTTGGAAAAGCAAAGATGGGACCTGAGAGAAGCTAGGAAAACTGTAGGCCCAGTTGCTGCCTGTGCCAGTGAGGCTGAGCCCAGAGATCCTTGACAGTGTCTAAGCGCTGCCATAATGCCTGAACTTATAGCATTCCACACTCGAGGGCTGCTTGCTTCTCTTTTGTCTTCTGTATCTCGGGGGATTGATTTTTTTTTTTTTTTTTAAGCCAACTCTAACCCAGAACCCAGGGTGTATATTGTTACCTTGCTTTTTGAACTTATACGCAGAGTACATTATGAGAAACACTGGGCTGGATGAAGCAGAAGCTGGAATCAAGATTGCCGGGAGAAATATCAGTAACCTCAGATATGCAGATGACACCACCCTCGTGATAGAAAGTGAAGAGGAACTAAAAAGCCTCTTGATGAAAGTGAAAGAGGAGAGTGAAAAAGTTGGCTTAAAGCTCAACATTCAAAAAACGAAGATGATGGCATCTGGTCCCATCACTTCATGGGAAATAGATGGGGAAACAATGGAAACAGTGACAAGCTATTTCTTTGGGCTCCAAAATCACTGCAGATGGTGACTGCAGCCATGAAATTAAAAGGAAGAAAAGTTACGACCAACCTCAGTTCAGTTCAGTCGCTCAGTCATGTCCGACTCTTTGCGACCCCATTAATTGCAGGGGAGGACTGTATAATCGTGAAGTATAATCGTGAAATTATACTTCTGGTGAACATAACGAAACTATCCTTTGATCATCTGATAACATACTCTCTTTAAGATAACATTCATCTTAAACATTCATCTGATAACATTCTCTCTTTAAAAGAGAATACAAAATCTCTTTATCCTTAGGTGGGTTAATTTCTTTTCTACTTGTGTCACATTTTCTACTTAACTTCCTGTAACTCAGATACCAAGATATGATATTCGATTAGGTGCTATCAGATGATTATCAAAAGGAAGATAAATCGGTTTAATAGAAATAGAAATATTTTGTATCGTAAAACGAAATGCTCATTAGAATTTTCATTTCTACAACTAATCATGTGGTAGTAGTTGCTGTCTATAATTACTTTCTGCTGTAACTCCGCATTCTTTTTGCTCTTGGTAGTATCTCAGCTGATGGTGGTTTCTTACCTGATGGGGTGACCTGAATCTTCATTCCTTCAGGGTCTGGGTCATTAGCAGTCCTCCTTGATTGTCTCCATTGACTTTAATCACAGTACATGAGGATACTGAGTGGCCTTCCAGAGGAACGCTTGCATTCCAGACATGCTTTCTGGGAGCCCCTCTTGGGTGGTAGGCACTAGACTTCCCCTGGATTGTGAGGTCAGTCACCCTAACCGGTCTGTAACCCCTTCTTTGTTGATCCCTTGGCGTGAATAACCCAAAGTAGCTGGTGGCAGTCTTAACTTCCAGTTTAATGGAATCATTTCTGCATTCCTTTGTGGAAACTAAAATCTAACAAAGGAACAATATGGCCATAGATGCATATAGGTGGCTAAGTGATACGGTGTGCTGTATGTGTCAGTGAACTGGGAAGCAAAGTGAATTAGTGCAGAGTAACAGTCAGTTAATACAAATTAATATAGGCACATTTCATAATACTTGGGGAGTTAATCAGGATACCCTGTACTAAATATTTACTTTGAAAGAAGTGTAAATATATTCAAAATGTGCATTATATTTTTCGTTTTTACTTTTTACTATCCAGTATTTAATAATGGACTGGTGGTTGGTAACAGTTGAGTTTTGAATCTAGATCTGATATACTTTTTAGATTTTTTGTTTGTTTACCTCTAGGGTGAGACTTATATTTACTATTTTAAGCTTTTATAAATTAATTTTAAAGAATATAGAACAGTGAACATAAATGACTTCATTTATTTTCACAACTGAAAATAGTACAGTAGCATTGTGTGTTGTATCTACTCTGAAACTAGCAGTTATAATAATGCAGTGATTAGGAGGGTGAGCCTGGAGTCAGACTACCTGGCTTTAAATTTCAGCCCTCCTCAGTTCAGTTCAGTCGCTCAGTCATGTCCGACTCTTTGCAACCCCATGAATCACAGCACACCAGGTCTCCCTGTCCATCACCAACTCCCGGAGTTTACCCAAACTCACATCCATTGAGTTGGTGATGCCATCCAACCATCTCATCCTCTGTCGTCCCATTCTCCTCCCACTTTTAATCTTTCCCAGCATCAGGGTCTTTTCCAGTGAGTCAGTTCTCTGCATCAGGTGGCCAAAGTATTGGTGTTTCAGCTTCAACATCTGTCCTTCCAATGAACACCCAGGACTGATCTCCTTCAGAATGGACTGGTTGGATCTCCTTGCAGTCCAAGGGACTCTCAAGAGTCTTCTCCAGCACCACAGTTCAAAAGCGTCAATTCTTTGGCGCTCAGCTTTCTTTATGGTCCAACTTTCACATCCATGCATGACTACTGGAAAAATCATAGCTTTGACTAGACGGACCTTTGTTGGCAAAGTAATGTCTGTGCTTTTTAATATGCTGTCTAGGTTGGTCATAACTTTCTAAGAGGTAAGCGTCTTTTAATTTCATAGCTACAGTCACGCTTACCCTAAGTTTCAGTTAACTATTGCTCTGTAGCAATCCACCCCCCGCCACCCATGTCAATGGCTTAAAATGAGTACGTGTTATTACTCATGACTCTGTAGGTCACATGGGTGGTTCCAATCATCTGGGCTAGATTTGGCTTATTTCAGCTGAGTTGATGTTGTCTAGGACAGAGAGGAAACAAGTAGACCTCACCCTGGGAACTGACACAACATCACTTCTGCCACATTCTGTTGGTTCAAGTCAAGTTGTGAGGCCAGACAAGATTCAGAATATGGGGAAATCAGCTCTACCTCTTGATGGGGGAGCTGCATTATCACATCGCCAGGAGTTGAATCTAGGAAGGGTGGAGAATTGGAGCAATTTTATTGCCATTTCACCATACAACACGACCATGCACAAGTCTCTTCACCTCTTCGAATCTGTTTGCTAACCTGTAAAAATGGCTAGGAGAGTAATGATTCTTTTTGAGACTGTTTTGAAGATCAGATAAAATAATCTGTGTGAAGTGTCTTTGGTTGTGTCTTGATGTCTGCCAATATGTGCTCAGTATGTGTTTATTATTATTGTTTGGTAGTAAGTGAAAGTAAAGTCGCTCAGTCGTGTCCGACTCTTTGCAACCCCCATGGACTGTATCCTGGCAGGCTCCTCTGTCCTTGGAGTTCTCCAAGCAAGAATACTGGAGTGGGTGAAGTGAAGTCGCTCAGTTGTGTCCGACTCTTTGTGATCCCCATGGACTGTATCCTGGCAGGCTCCTCTGTCCGTGGAGTTCTCCAAGCAAGAATACTGGAGTGGGTGAAGTGAAGTCTCTCAGTTGTGTCCAATTCTTTGCGACCCCGTGGACTGTAGCCTACCAGGCTTCTCTGTCCATGGGATTCTCCAGGCAAGAATACTGGAGTGGGTTACCATTTCCTTCTCCAGCGGATCTTCCCGACCCAGGGATTGAACCTGGGTCTCCCGCATCAGAGGCAGACGTTTTAACCTCTGAACCACCAGGGAAGCCCACTGGAGTGGGTAGCTGTTCCCTTCTCCAGGGGATCTTCCAGTCCAGGGATTGAACCTGGTCTTCCACATTGCAATTAGATTCTTTACCATCTGAACCACCAGGCAAGTAATGGAAGGTAATAATTGAGTGTGTTGTATTTATGTCTTAAAATACTTATAATGATCCTATGATGCTATCATTATTTCCTTCTTATAGCTGAGGAGACAGACCGAATTGCTTAAGTTACCAATATGCCAAGGTTTGTGGTAGACCCAACATTTGAACCGACATTTTTTTTGTTTTTGCCCTGAAAGTCTAATACTTGACTTTGAGAGCCAGTACAGTGGTAAAACATGTGGCCTCTGGAGCTTTGTTAGTCCTTGTCCCACACCTTTTGGGCTTTTTAATTTAGCCTTGGGCAAATTATTTAACCTCTTTATGCCTCACTTTCTAGGAAGGGAGATTGCATACCTTGGTCACATGGTTGTGTTGAGGATTAAATGAATTAATAGAGATTAAGTGTTTAGAACTAGCTCAGGATAGGTAAGTATGAAGTATGTTGTTATTCCTTTTCCTCTTTATTATTACACACTGCTGTGTTTAGGCTGAAACTGTAAAAACTTTTCAATTGAAAAGATTAAATGAAACTGAAATTACCACCTTTTCTTTTTAGAGCCATCTAATTTTTTTCGTGAAGTAGTATTGACCTTTATGGTTAGTTTCTTAATACACTAATTATGGATTTTACTGATGTGAATTGGTTATATAGGGATGGTTCAATTTGAGGAAAAACTATTCCACAGTATTTTGTCCTCCCCGCCCTTTTTCCATTCTGAGTTTTTCTTGCACAATGTCATTCATTTCTATGGTTTCTGTTCAATGTTGGTTACCCTCAAATCAACATCTGAAGTTTGACCTTACTCCTGATTTTCATTCCTTAATTATCATTTCTTTTCTCTCCAGTCAGTTGTTGAAATTTCTTCTTTTTTTCTCACGTTGTCTCCTCTCTTGTATGCTTATTGCAGATTCCCCTATTTGTTGTTGTTGTTGTTTTTCTTTTTAAACATCTGACCTTATTGTTACTCTGAGAACATGTTAGTTTTGTTTTTCTTTTCACTTGAATATATATTTATTTTAGAATGCGGCAGTAACAGCATGATAGTAAACCATCACAAACTTGTACCAAGAAGCACACAATCTTTAAAGTGTGTTGTTTTTCACAAGTAATTTAAGTATGTCATTATTATTTCGCACTAGAGTCAAAGACGACAGTTAAGTTCTTCAGCTTTGGAGCATTTAGTAACATTGAAATGATTGTCTAGTCAGGCAGAGGCAAGAAATTCAAATGCAGTTTCTTTCTCTTTTGCCGGTTCCTTTGCAGTAAGATCCATCTTCTCACATGAGAAATCATTAATAGGGAGACCTTCAATAACCTTCTAGGTCTTATCCTTGATTGTAACAGGGAAGGAGTAAAGCAGATCATCAGGAATACCATAGGAGTTGCCATCAGAGATAATGCCCATGGACACAGACTCTCCCTCTGGGGTTATCCGACGTGGTCACAGATGGCTTTTGCAGCTGACATGGCACTGGGCAGTTTCTGTGCCTTGATGAACAGCAGCATCGTGCTACTGCGCGGCCCTGATTAATTCTCCCTTGAGCCAGCTGTCATCTTTCAGAGCTTCATAAACACCAACTTCCTTTCCTTGCAGTTTCACCTTGGCGTGGTTAACATCTGGATACTGAGTTGAGGAATGGTTTCCCCAGATGATGACATTCTTTACATCATCAGAAGTCTCTCCAAGTTTAAGAGCACTCTGAGCTTTAGCTGGGTTGTGATCCAGACGAGTCAAGCAACTGAAGTTCTCCTTTGGGATGGATGGCACCAACTTAAAGATAGTCAGGCAGTTGGTATTAGCTGGGTTTCCTACCACTATAGCCTTCACTAGACTTCTTGGCATATTTGTCCAAGACTGCACCCTGGCATTTGAAGATTTTCATATTTGCTTTGAGTTAATCTTTCCACTCCATGCCATCCCTTTGAAAGATTGTTGTTGAATCACGGCGCCGGGATTCTTGGCCCCCGGAGAAGAATTCAATCCAGGGCCAGAGACGAGGCTTGATCGCTCAGAGCTTTTGTGTAGTAAAGTTTTATTAAAGTGTAAAGGAGATAGAGAAAGCTTCTGACATCGGCATCAGAAGGAGGTAGAAAGAGTACCCCTTTGCTAATGCTAACAGTGGAGTTATATACTCTCCAGTAAATCAATGTCTGGAGGTTGTAAAGACCTCATCAGATCTACTCCCATAATTTACATTTTAAGATAACAGAATTAGCCAGAAGGTTTAATCCAGAGACTGTCCTCAGGCAGAATACATAATACATTGTTGTTATATAATACTTGTAAAGAGAAGGTTTAATCCAGAGACTGTCCTCAGGCAGGATACATAATACATTGTTGTTATCTAATCCTTGTAAAGAGAAGGTTTAATCCAGAGACTGTCCTCAGGCAGAATACATAATACATTGTTGTTACATAATCCTTGTAAAGAGAAGGTTTAATCCAGAGACTGTCCTCAGGCAGAATACATTGTTATATAATCCTAAAGAATGTAGAGAAATAAGTTTGTCCTTTCTTCCTCCTTGAGAATTCCAGACCCCTCTCTCCTTGGGGACCCCTAGACTTCTTATCAACCTGCCTAGGAAATGACTCTCACCTTCTTCACGTGGAGCCTGTAAGAATGGCCACATCCAGGTCTTTGAAGGCAATCTCTTCTTTATCTGTTGTGATGACATCTTTCAGGAGGGGCAGGGTACAGTCTTGAAGCTCCATCAGGACACCCATTATGGGAGTGATACCCAGCAGCTGAGAATGATAGGCTGGTCTTTACTGAAGACAGATCCATTCCCAATACTGTACAACAGTGAATATGCAATTTGACCAGCTCCTCCAGTCACAAGGACTTGGATTGGTTCAGACATGATTGGGAAGGGCGTGGCAACTTCCTGCACCTGCCAAGTGAGCCTCAGGCAGTCAGGTCACCTCTGTCCTGGAACCAGCTCACATCTTAGTTTTGACTGGCATGAGAGGTGGAAGCTCTCGGAGAGGACAGCCTCCCTCTCTTGGTAGTCTCTTTCTGGCATTTTTCTTTGGCCTCCTCTATTTTCGTGGCCACAAGTTTAGCATATTCTGCAGCCTGCCTTTATTTTTCTCGGTACACCGTTTCCTCAGGGTAATACACTGTTGTTTGTGTTGCAGAACATGTGAAATACACTGAGTCTTGTGTGCCTTGGCCCTAGGTTTCGAACCCTGTTTGTTTGGGGGCTTTCTCACAATGTGCTTGTGAGCATTATGGTCTTTAGAAAGATTGAAAAGTTTGATAATTCTAGCAGTTTGGGAGTTCTGTTTTGGTTCCCAGTGCTGAGCCACAGTAGTATCAGTGTCTGCAGGAATATTCCTTTTCTCCCTTTAAAAAAAAATGACAAATTGAAAACACTTAGATGGGTGTCCACAGTGTAACCCTGAACGTTTGCACTTTCTTTCCGGTCTTCTTGGTCTTTGCAGGACTGCCCATTAGTAGCAGATGGACATGGCCATAGGTGAAAAAACGTGGAAACTTGTTTGTCGTTCCCACCACTGACTTGCCACAGAACTAACCCTTGCATTCTTTGCCCAGAGCATTAGCAGCAGCTTCTGTGGCTACACGTGTCTCATAAAGTACAAAGTTCACTCATCGTCTTCAACGAGTTTCTGGCATCTAATGCCTAGAAAAAGAGATCCTCAGTTTCATCCTGAAGCTGCTCACCACCTCCGAGGTGCCACAAAAGAGCTCATTATTTTTTCTTAAATTAATATGGTAGCCTCCGAATCAATCTCTTAATTCCATTCCTACCTTTTTCCAGTCTGTCCTCCAGGGACTGTCAAAATAGTTTATGTAAAAGACATTTGATCATTTTATTCCCTTGGTTAAAATGTTAACTTCACCTTGCTTACAAGAAAAATAAAATTGAGGGACTTTTCCTGGTGGTCCAGTTAAGAATCTCCAGGTAGACAGGACATGGGTTCAATCCTGGTCACAGATCCTACATGCGACGGGGCAACTAAGCCCTTCTGCCACAATTAGAAAAGTCCTTGCAGCAACAAAGACCCAGCAAGGCCAAAATAAATAAATGCAAGTTAAAAACAATACAGTTGAGGATTCAGGGCTCTTGGTGAATCTGTCTCTGTTTCCCTCTGCAGCAGAAACTTCACAACAGAATTTCTGAGTTCTGGTTGTGTGAAATTATCCAGGATTGTCATATTCTCTTGCATGTCTGTGCATCTGCACATGCTTTTAATTTCATGTGAAATCCTCTCCTAGGTTTGTTCTGTGGGCAACTTTGTGCATCTTTTCAAAATTTAGCTCAAGTGAAATTTTTCAGAGAACGTTTCTTTATCCCAAGTGCACACTTTCAGACTTCTCTTCTTTGCTTATATGATTTATTATCGCTTTCATCCCACTGGTGTTGTAAACATCTTTGTTTAGGTATAGTTCATACCATACAGTTTACTGATTTAACGTGTACAGCTCAGTGGTTTAGTGTATTTACAGAGTTGTGCATTTGCTAGTGCAGTTAATTTAGAACATTTCATTACCCCTCAAAGAAACCAACACCTCTTTGCCAGTACCCGCTAACGTTTCATTCCCCTTTCCCCTCCCCACTTCAACCATTAATCTGCTTTCTGTCTCTGTAGATCTCCCTATTCAGTATATTTCATATTAGTGGAATCATTTAATATTTGATTCTTTCTAATTGTGTCTTTAGCTTGATGTTGTCAAAGTTCAACAGTTTTGAAGTATATATCATACTTCATTTCTTGTTATTGCCAAATACTCCATTACATGAGTAGACTGTATTTTATCCATTGATTAACTGATGGACATCTGGGTTGTTGCCATTTTATCTATTATTGAGTAATACTATAATGAGCATTCATGTATAGGTTTATATACCGACATATGTTTTTGTTTCTCTTGACTATATACCTAGGAATGGAATTTCTGGATCATACATTAACTTCATTTAACTGTTAGAGGAAATCTCAAAACTGTTACACCATTTTACATTTTTGCTATCGATATATGGAGATTTTAATTCTTTAAAATCCTTGCCCACACTTGTTATTGTCTGTTTTTAAAAAAATTATTTATTTTTGATTGAAGGATAATTGTTTATAGCCATTCTCGTGGGTGTGAGCGGGTATCTCATTCTGGTTTTGATTTGCATTTCCTCTTAATGATGTGGAGCAATCCAATATCTTCTTTGGAAAGCTGTTCAGTTCCTGTGTCCATTTTACAGTTGAGTTTTAGTAGTTTTTTAATGTATTTTAGATACAAGCCCCTTAGCAGATATATATGATTTATATATATTCTGTTGGTAGTCGTTTCACTTTTTGATGTTACCCTTTGAAACATGAAAGTTTTTTTTGTTGTTGTTATAAATCTCCACTTACCTTGTTGTATTCAGAGTTGAGCCCAGTCTCTCTCTTCTCTTGCTATTATCTTGACATATAAAGAGATCCAGAAATAAGCTCTCATGGTATTAAAATTATTTTGAGAAGAAAACATTTGAGTTCCTGAAATCTCTTTATCTGCCTAAAAGTGGAGCTTCCTTGAAGAACTCAGTTGTCGTAAATCCCTTCCTGGAGCAGATTTCCACAAAAACATCTGCTTTATTGACTATGCTAAAGCCTTTGAATGTGTGGATCATGACAAACCGTGGAAAATTCTTAAAGGGATGGAATACCAGACCGCCTTACCTGTCTTGAGAAATCTGTATGCAGGTCAAGAAGCAGCAGTTAGAACTGGACACGAAATGACGGCTTGGTTCCAAATTGAGAAAAGAGTACGTCAAGGCTGTATATTGTCACCCTCCTTATTTAACTTAATATACTGAGTACATCGTGCGAAACATTGGATTGGATGAAGCACAAGCTGGAATCAAGATTTCCAGAAGAAATATCAATAACCTCAGATAGGCACATGACACCACCCTTACGGCAGAAAGCGAAGAGAAACTAAAGAGCCTTTTGATGAAAGTGAAAGAGAAGAGCGAATAAGCTGGCTTAAAACTCAGCTTTCAGAAAATGAAGATCACGGTATCCATTTCCATCAGTTCACGCCAAATAGATGAGGAAACGATCGAAACAGTGACAGACTTTATTTTTGGGGCTCCACAATCACTGCAGATGGTGACTGCAGCCATGAAATTAAAAGATACTTGTTCCTTGGAAGAAACGCTATGACAAACCTAGACAGCATATTAAAAAGTAGAGACATTACTGACAAACGTCCATCTACTCAAAGCTATACTTTTTCCAGTAGTTGTATATGAATGTGAGAGTTGGACCATAAAGAAGGCTGAGCACTTAAGAATTGATGCTTTTGAAACTATGATGTTGGAGGAGACTCTTGAGAGTCCGTTGAACTGCAAGATCAAACCAGTCTATCCTAAAGGAAATCGGTCCTGAATATTCATTGGAAGGATTGATGCTGAAGCACCAGTCCTTTTGCCACCTGATGTGAAGAACTGACTTATTGGAAAAGACCCTGATGCTGGGAAAGATTGAAGGCGGGAGGAGAAGGGGACAGCAGAGGATGAAATGGTTGGATGGCATTACCAACTTGATGGACATGAGTTTGAGTGAACTCCAGGAGCTGGTGATGGACAGGGAGGCCTGGCGTGCTCCAGTCCATGGGATGCAAAGAGTTGGACATGACTGAGAGACTGAACTGAACTGGAGCAGTCAACCTGGGGAAGGTTGACTCTTAGCCCTGGAGATGAGGTCTCCACACCTACTATCCCAAAAACTGAATCTCCCTTCTGCTCTTGTCAGGGCCCATTTATCTTTTCAAAAAGTCATTTATTTTCCTATCAGTACCCTTCCCCTATTAAGATGTTACATAAGCCCCACCCAGATTTTAAACGTCTCCTTGAATCACATTCTTCTGTAAACTATACATACATGAGTATTATCTGTCCTTTTTCTTGCTAATCTTTTGTATGGGAGAAAAAAATCTGTGTTCTCTCTTCTTCCTAGAGTAATTGGCTGGGACCCTACAAATTAGACTAATGAAAAAACAATGCATTTTTTAGAGACGTGACAAGGAGAAGGAAAAGGACATTGACTTTCTAGTGGTGGCAAATTGTGGGAAGTTAATATTGGAGAATTACTGGAATATAAGGGCTAATTACTAAAGTTTAAATGTTTTAAAAATTGAGATGTAATTGACATATAACATACTAGTTTTAGGTGTACAGGTTATTTGATGTTTATATATATTGTGAAATGATCATACTAGTTAACATCCATCACCACACAGTTATACTTTTTTTTCTTCTAAGATTTACTCTTTTAGCAAATGTCAGGTGTACAGTGCACTATTTAGCCACCATGCTGCACTTACATCCCCATAACTTATTTTATAACTAGAAGTTTGTACTTTTTGACCACATTCACCCATTTTGCCAGCCTCACCCTCTAGCTCTGGCAAACCACCAATCTAATTTGTTCCCTATATCTATGAATTGTGTTTTGTTTTGTTTAGATTCCACATATAAGTGGGATCATACAGTATTTGTCTTTCTGTTTCTGAGTTATTTCACTTAGCATAATACCCTCAAGCTCCATCTGTGTAGTAGAAATGACAAGATTTTCTTCTTTAATTTGATGGCTAAATAATATTCCATTGGAATTAAGTTTGAAATTGAATTCTGGCTTTGTCAAGTTACAGATGTTATGACCTTGTTGGGCTTATGGACCTGTTGCTTCTATTAATCTTTTCTAAGCATGAACTTCACATATCGCATGGTTGCTGGAAAGATGTGTAACTTTAAGTACATAAAAGTAATTTATGTAGTTCTTGGCAGATAGGTATGCAGCAAATGCTAGTTTTATTCTTTCATTTACTGTGTTAAATAAGGTAATTTGTCAACCTAGGAGTAGACTTTTGTTTTCAGAATACTGTGTTCATAATGTACTTACCTGAAGCCAAACACTTCCCTAGTAGTTATATCTTGAGTTCTAGAAATATGTCAAGATGCTAAGCAAGAAATGGCAATTACTTTTTCTTAAAAAAAAAAAAAAAAAAATATATTTTTTTAAAATATTTTAAAAACACAAATGGAGACAATGCTGTGTATATTGTTTTGCCTTTCCAACTTGATGTATTTTGGTCTTTGGTCTGGGTCAGCTCATAAATTGCATCATCAGTTTTAGTTTTGTACATTTATATCCAAAATTGCTTTTCTGTTGTAGGACATGTAGGTAATTTTCACTACATTTCTGTTAAATCCATGTCTACATGTAAATACAAAAGAATGTAGCTCATGTTGCTCTTGCTTGATATCTTGGGGTTGAAACTGGCATGTGGAGGAGAAAGTCGAGGAAATGGGACAGATTAGAGTCAAAGAGAGTAATACAATCATACCAAAAGCCTTTGGGATTACTATTTATTTTCCCAAGGTAATAAACTCTCTTTTTCTGGTTGAATATAGTTGGACTGGGCAGTTTTGTTCTTTGACACTTCACGAATCCAAACAGTTATTGTGAACATTTGTATCTTGCACTTGTTTAAATGGAAATGCTCTAGTGTTTTGGAACTAAGTTTAATTATTTGCTCTTTACTTCTGAATTACTGTTTATTAAGGAATTTCTCTTCCTGATTTACTCTGAGAGATATATAAATCACTAGTAGTGAACAGTTTTAATTTAGATGATCTTGTGTTTTTTGTTTCTTTTGCCTGTCTATACCATTTATAGATCTCTGACGTTGCCAGTATTTGCAGAGAGAACTCATTTGCAAGAGAGATATTGCACTCTAGTGAGAAGTGAAGCCGTGTGCATGTTTATTATTTGTCTCATCTAAAACAAATTCCTGAGCTGTAGTTGAACCACCTCTGAATCAGTACCCCTGGCTAGAATTGCCATAGTCTTATCAGCTTAAGTCACAAGCCTTACCAGCTTGTGACTGGTGATAGAAGCAAGGTCCAGTGCTGTAAAGAGCAATATTGCATAGGTCCATGAATCAAGGCATATTGGGGTTGGTCAAACAGGAGATGGCAAGAGTGAACGTTGACATTTTAGGAATCTGTCAACTAAAATGTTCTGGAATGGGTGAATTTAACTCAGATGACCATTGTATCTACTACTGTGAGCAGGAATCCCTTAGAAGAAACAGAGTAGCCATCATGATCAACAAAAGAGTCCGAAATGCAGTACTTGGATGCAGTCTGAAAAACGACAGAATGATCTCGGTTCGTTTCCAAGGCAAACCATTCAATATCATGGTAATCCAAGCCTATGCCCTGACCAGTAACGCTGAAGAAGCTGAAGTTGAATGGTTCTATGAAGATCTACAAGACCTTTTAGAACTAACACTCAAAAAAGATGTCCTTTTCATTATAGGGGACTGGAATGCAAAAGTAGGAAGTCAAGAAACATTGGAGTAACAGGGAAATTTGGCCTTGGAGTACGGAATGAAGCAGGGCAAAGACTAGCAGCGTTTTGCCAAGAGAATGCACTGGTCATAGCAAACATCCTCTTCCAACAACACAAGAGAAGACTCTACACATGGTCATCACCAGATGGTCAACACCAAAATCAGATATTCTTTGCAGCCAAAGATTGAGAAGCTCTATACAGTCAGCAAAAACAAGACCGGGAGCTGACTGTGGCTTAGACCGTGAACTCCTTATTGCCAAATTCAAACTTAAATTGAAGAAAGTAGGGAAAACCACTAGACGATTCAGGTATGACCTAAGTCAAATACCTTATGATTATACAGTGGAAGTGAGAAATAGATTTAAGGGACTAGATCTGATAGATAGATAGAGTGCCTGATGAACTATGGACGGAGGTTTGTGACATTGTACTGGAGACAGGTATCAAGACCATCCCTATGGAAAAGAAATGCAAAAAAGCAAATGGTTGTCTGAGGAGGCCTTACAAATAGCTGTGAAAAGAAGAGAAGTGAAAAGCAAAGGAGAAAAGGAAAGATATAAGCATCTGAATGCAGAGGTCCAAAGAATAGCAAGGAGAGATAAGAAAGCCTTCCTCAGCGATCAGTGCAAAGAAATAAAGGAAAAGAACAGAATGAGAAAGACTAGAGATCTCTTCAAGAAAATTAGAGATACCAAGGGAACATTTCATGCAAAGATGGGCTCGATAAAGCACAGAAATGGTCTGGACCTAACAGAAGCAGAAGATGTTAAGAAGAGGTGGTAAGAATGCAGAGAAGAACTGTACAAAAAAGATCTTCACGACCCAGATAATCATGATGATGTGATCACTAATCTAGAGCCAGACATCCTAGAATGTGAAGTCAAGTGGGCCTTAGGAAGCATCACTACGAACAATGCTAGTGGAGGCGATGGAATTCCAGTTGAGCTATTTCAGATCCTAAAAGATGATGCTGTGAAAGTGCTGCACCTAATATGCCAGCAAATCTGGAAAACTCAGCAGTGGCCACAGGACTGGAAAAGGTCAGTTTTCATTCCAATCCCAAAGAAAGGCAATGCCAAAGAATGCTCAAATACTGCACAATTGCACTCATCTCACACGCTAGTAAAGTAATGCTCAAAATTCTCTAAGCCAGGCTTCAGCAATACGTGATCCATGAACTTCCAGATGTTCAAGCTGGTTTTAGAAAAGGCAGAAGAACCAGAGATCAAATTGCCAACATCCGCTGGATCATGGAAAAAATCAAGAGAGTTCCAGGAAAACATCTGTTTCTGCTTTATTGACTATGCCAAAGCCTTTGACTATGTGGATCACAATAAACTGTGGAAAATTCTGAAAGAGATGGGAATACCAGATCACCTGACCTGCCTCTTGAGAAACCTGTATGCAGGTCAGGAAGCAACAGTTAGAACTGGACAAGGAACAACAGACTGGTTCCAAATCGGGAAAGGAGCACATCAAGGCTGTGTATTGTCAACCTGCTTATTTAACTTATATGCAGAGTACATCATGAGAAACGCTGGGCTGGAAGAAGCAGGAGCTCGAATCAAGATTGCTGGGAGAAATATCAATCACCTCAGATATGCAGATGACACCATCCTTATGGCAGAAAGTGAAGAGGTTCCTTCATCAGGGAACCTCTTGATGAAAGTGAAAGAGGGGGAGTGAAAAAAGTTGGCTTAAAGCTCAACATTCAGAAAAGGAAGATCATGGCATCTGGTCTCATCACTTCATGGGAAATAGATGGGAAAACAGTGTCAGACTTTATTTTGGGGGCTCCAAAATCCCTGCAGATGGTGACTGCAGCCATGAAATTAAAAATGCTTACTCCTTGGAAGGAAAGTTATGACTAACCTAGATAGCATATTCAAAAGCAGAGAAATTACTTTGCCAACTAAGGTCCATCTAGTCAAGGCTATGGTTTTTCTGTGGTCATGTATGGATGTGAGAGTTGGACTGTGAAGAAGGCTGAGCACCGAAGAATTGATGCTTTTGAACTGTGGTGTTAGGGACTCTTGAGAGTCCCTTGGACTGCAAGGAGATCCAACCAGTCCATCCTAAGGGAGATTGATCAGTCTTGAATATTCATTGGAAAGACTGATGCTGAGGCTGAAAGTTGAATCCTTTGGCCACCTCATGCGAAGAGTTGACTCATGGAAAAGACCCTGATGCTGGGAGGGATTGGGAGAAGGGGATGACAGAGGATGAGATGGCTGGATGGCATCACTGACTTGATGCACATGAGTTTGGGTGAACTCCGGGAGTTGCTGATGGACCGGGACGCCCGGCGTGCTGTGATTCATGGGTTGCAAAGAGTCAGACACAGCTGAGTGACTGAACTGAACTATTAGCTTAAATATGTTGTACTGTAAATGGTTTATTAACTTTCCAGAGAGGTGGAGTTATTTCGGATTATCTTGTCCAGTTAGGGTCTATTTAATTGAGTTGGATGCTAAAGCTCCAGTTCTTTGGCCACCTGATGCAAAGAGCCGACTTATTAGAAAAGACCCTGATGCTGGGAAAGATGGAAGGCGGGAGAAGTGGATGACAGAGGACGGGATGGTTGGATGGCATCACTGACTCGATGGACATGAGTTTGAGCAAGCTCTGAAAATTGGTGATGGACAGGGAGGCCTGGCATGCTGCAGTCCACGGGGTTACAAAAAGTCGAACACCACTGAGTGACTGAATAGCAACAAAAATGACTACTACCTTGAATTCATTGCAGCTTCATTATCAAAGAGGAGTGTAATGGTCATAGAGGAGGCGGGCACATGCCCACATTATTTTGGTGTCTTGGCAGTATAAAAATATGACATAAATAAGAGTTATAAACATTGAAAATCATGTGCATTGGAAAGGAAGGGGCCAGTGTGGGAAACAGTGTTGTTGGTTTCTTTTTTGCAAATGGAGCTCAGGTTTGTTACCTGTGCTTGGGAGGAGGCTGGGCTCTACTGAGTCTCAAGGATTAAATAAGAGTAGTTTAAAGCTAATGTGGCAGTTTCATTCCCATGCTAGCATCTGGTTTAATAATGGTATTATTACCTGTTTGAATTTTTGCTGGTTCAGTGTGTCGCGTACTGCATGGGGTCGCGAAGAGTTGGACACAACTGAGCGACTGAACTAAACTATGTGTCAAAATCCTTACTTGGTCTTAATTTTTATTTTCTCATTACAAAGGAGAGAGGGAATACTTGTCAAATGTTTAATGGGTATTTTTTCCTCTTTTGTAATGCACCTGATATTGACTTTTTGTTTCTGTTGGGTTGTGTTTTTCCTCCAGATTGACAGGCGTTCTTTGTATACATTCTGGGGACTAGCTTTAAAAAGTTGAGTTGTAAATATATTCTCCCATATTGAGGTATTTTAATGAAGTAAAGCTTATCAAGCCTCTTGATTAAAGTGAAAGAGAAGAGTGAAAAAGTTGGCTTAAAACTCAACTTTCTGAAAACTAAGATCATGGCTTCTGGTCACATCACTTCATGGCAAGTAGAGGAGGATACAGTGGAAACGGTGACGGGCTTTATTTTAGGGGTCTCCAAAATCATTGCAGATGGTGACTGTAGCCATGAAAGTAAAAGACGCTTTCTCCTTGAAAGAAAAGTTATGACCAACGTAGAGAGCATATTAAAAGAAGAGACATTACTTTGCCAACAAAGATCCGTTTAGTCAAAGCTATGGTTTTCCAGTAGTCATGTATAGATGTGCGAATTGGACTATAAAGAAAGCTGAGTGCCGAAGAATTGATGTTTTTGAACTGTGGTGTTGGAGAAGACTCATGAGAGTCCTTTGGACAGCAAGGAAATCCACCAGTCCATCCTAAAGGAAGTCATATTCATTGGATACGAATATATCCAGAATATTCATTGAAGGGATTGATGCAGAGCTGAAATTTCAGTACTTTGGCCACCTGATGCGAAGAACTGACTCATTTGAAAAGACTCTGATGCTGGGAAAGATTGAAGGCGAGAGGATAAAAGGGACACAGAGGATGAGGTGGTTGGATGGCTTTGCCGACTCAATTAACATGAGTTTGAGTAAACTCTGGGAGTTGGTGATTGGCAGGGAGGCCTGCTATGCTGTTGTCCATGGGGTTGCAAATAGTTGGAGACAGTTGAGTGACTGAACTGAACTGAAAGCTTAGCAATTTTTTATTCCATGATTTCTGTATTAACTTGGTTTAAGAAATCATTCCATCAGGGATTATAAAAGCATGTCTCTTGTCTTAAACCTTTGTCTTTTCCTTTCATTTCATTGAATTCCTTTTTTCTTTTTCTCCCATCAGTAGTGGGAAAGAGGTAGAAATCCATTTTTTTCTTTATGACTATTCAGATTCTTTAACTAAAGGGTACACCTTTTCTGTATTGATTGCAAAACTAACTCTATCAGAATCAAGTTACCATATGTGTATTGTTTATTTTTGGACTCACTTCTGTTCCAAAATCTGTTTGTCTGTCCTCACCATAAAAACTTTTGCTTTCTGTTAGAGCAAATTCTCCCTATTTCTTCACATGTGTTTTGGCTTTTTGCACATACAAATAATTTTTAAATCTGGTGCTAAATTCTTTCAGGTGTTCTCTTGCATTATTTATAAGATACTTTGGGGGAAAATTGACATCTTTGATATCAAACATGTTAATGTAATGATTGGTGGCTCAGCTGGTAAAAGCGTCTGTCTGCAATGTGGGAGATCCAGGTTCGATCCCTGGGTCAGGAAGATCCCCTGGAGAAGGAAGTGGCAACCCACTTCAGTACTCTTGACTGGAAAATTCCGTGGACTGAGGAGCCTGGTAGACTACAGTCCATGGAGTCGCAAAGAGTCGGACACGACTGAGCAACTTCACTTTCACTTTGGGGGAAAATTGACATCTTTGATATCAAACATGTTAATGCTTTGAACATAGTACATCTTTGTAAGCATTTAGATTTTATATAATGTTTTTAGTAAGGTTTTAGAGGTTTCATCATATAGTTCTTAAGTATGTTTCATTATATCTCAAAGGTATACCTTGAGATACACTTTTTTATTTTAATTTACATTTTCAGTTGCTTTGACTGGTATATGGAAATGCAGTAGATTTTTGCATACTATTAGTTTTTAATATTTTGCTATTTATGAGTTTCTACACAGCAAATAATGAGACTAGTTTCTTTGTATTCCTTATGTTATTGGTGTCCTTTTCTTAATGTACTAGATAGAATCTTCAGGTAAATATTAAAGAGGAGTAGTAATTCCCAGTGATTTCCTGAGTGGCTTAGTGATAAAGAATCTGCCCGCCAATATAGGAGACTCTGGTTCTATCCTTGGGTCAGGGAAGATCCCCTGGAGGAGGAAATGGCAGCTCACTCCAGTATTCTTGCCCGGAAAATTCTTGCCTGCCAGGCTTTTGTCCATGGGACCACAAAGAGCTGGACACTGTTTCTGGCTTTAGAGGATGTTTCTCCGTTAAGAATGGTGTTTGGTTCTGGTTTTTAGTAGAATACATTTGTTGGTAAGCATATTTTCTTGTATTTTTAACAAATGGGTATTGATTCCTGCATGTGTTGAGATAAGTTTCTTTCTTTCTTCAGCATCTTGATATTGTAGATTATGTTGATAGATTTTTCTGGGTATAAACCAAAACCTTGCATTATTAGGAAAAACCCATTTTGGTCATAATGTAGCTACACTGTCCAATGTAGTACTCACTAGCCACTTTTGGAAGTTTGAATGGAAATTACTGATAATTAAATAAAATTAAAAATCCAGTTTCTTAGACTTATTAATCACATTTCAAGTGTTAATTGTAGCTAGTGGCTATCATGTTGGACATTGGAGATAGAGAACATTTCCATTGCAGAAACTTGTGTTGTGCAGTGCTGTGATACATATAGCTGCCTTGTAAAACACATTCATCTTTAATCTAACTGGTCAATTGAGAGTTTGAAATAAGCCATTACTTTCCATTACATTTTTGGTTTTCTTTCCCCACCCTAGTCTTTCTGGTTATTTTCAGCATCCTCTTTCTGTTATCATATTTTATAATTTCATTTAGAAACATTTCTTAAATATTTCAGCTATATTTTACCTTTTGTTGATTAAATTTAGATATCTGAATTCAGTGGTGCTTCATTCTCTCAGTGATGTTCTTTTCCTTGTGTGTTTGTTGATCCTTGAGTACGACTCATGTTTTGTTGAGCTTAGTATGTGGAAGATTTGGGAGAGCACACTGAGAAGGTTTTTTTAAGCCCACAGAAGATTGGTTTTTGTATCTGCTCAGATAACAGGATTTATGCCCTGGGAACTTACGTTCAGGCTCAGCTTTCCTTCTTACGGATGGCACAGTGCTGATACAGACATTGACTCTCTGGCATGTGCATGTGCATACTGCTTACTGCCCAGGTGTCAGCAGACCGTTGTTGCGGGGTTGGATAGGTAGCGAGTATGGAAGTGATGGAGTACGGAAATGTCCTTGTAGATTTTTCTTGGTGTGTGTTCAGCAATATGATAACAGTTATCTGCTGGATCAGTTGGGCTTTTCATAATACACTGACTGTATACTACTGGATATGGATGTTCAGTCTTCTCAGTTGGGCTTTTCACTGCTGCTGGTGATACTTAGTTCTCTCTCCCTTCATCCCTCTCAGTTTGAACTGTCCTGCTCTCAAGTCACTAGGATTCTCATTTCACTGTTGCTGCTTTTCACTCCAGCTTACTTTACTTATTGTATGCACAAACCTATCCATCTTTCTTTGAATACGTTGAATAATTTCATTAAAATTAATGAAGATTTTAAAATGTATTTCTGTTGTGTCTTTTTGTATTGACTTTATTTTATTTAGCCTTGTGCTCTGATTCTTACTTTGTGTACTTCTTTTGGACTCCTTGAGTCTTCTGATGGGCTAGTTGATTTTTCTTTATGTAGTTATAGTTGTAAATGAAATTCTAAATTAATCATTATTGATAGCAGGTGTGGGCTTCTTTAGCTATTGTATGAATTAGGGTCACTTTCTCCAGATGGGTCCTTCTAAGGGAATGGGTAGCTGTAGTTCTTTATCTGTGTGTTATCCCAGGTATGGTAAATCAACTAAGACAGGCTTTTAAAAGTAGGGTTATTTTTAGGGTGTGTGGACTAGGAGCACACCGGGAAGGCTTGTGTCTCCTGTGAACAAAACATTTGGCTGAGAGAACATTTGTGTCACAAAATCCCAATTTGTTTTATCTTGCAATCTACATCAAGTCTGGAAAGCTCAGTTGTAGAGTCTTTACCTATCTTAATTTTGTTTTGGTTTCTGGTGGACTTTCAAAATCCTATTTGCTGTGTTTTTTGACCTGAGGTTATTAGCAGGAATTAGGAAAAGAGTTGCTGTAGTGCTAAGAGTCAGAGAAGGCAATGGCACCCCACTCCAGTACTCTTGCCTGGAAAATCCCATGGATGGAGGAGCCTGGTAGGCTGCAGTCCATGGGGTCGCTGAGGGTCAGACACGACTGAGCGACTTCACTTTCGCTTTTCACTTTCATGCATTGGAGAAGGAAATGGCAACCCACTCCAGTGTTCTTGCCTGGAGAATCCCAGGGAAGGGGAGCCTAGTGGGCTGCCTTCTATGGTGTTGCACAGAGTTGGACACGACTGAAGTGACTTAGCAGCAGCAGCAGCAGTGGTAAGAGTATACTATTGGAAGATTCTGTTTGCTTGTTTGTTACTAGTGATGGCCCAGACCTAAGGAGCTTTTATCTTCCTGTCTTCATTCAGCTCCTCATCCCCTAATTCTGAGTCTGGGTAGTTTATTGAGACCTGGTTTTACTTGTGTTGACTATCAGCATTGTCAGTGATCTTCTGATTGCTATAGTTTTTTCCCATAGTTTTTATTTCTTTGGCCATATTAATTGATTTGGGGAAGAGGAGAGAGAAACGTTCACGGACCACTGTAAAATCAAAAACTCTACTGAAAAAGATTTAAAGGTTTATTCTTATTTTCAGTGTGTGCCTTTTGGGCATGTGTAAGTTCTGAAGTCTTAGAATTAGACACTGCCACCTGCATTTCCTATTTTACACTGATTTCCAAGCAGTACTTTTTATCACATCAACTGCCTAAACCTAGTTTTTCAAAGATACATGGTAACCATCAAAAGAACTATCATTCCATGTTGAGATGGAACTCCTTTGAGCTAGTGCTTCACTTGGTGTCTGACAGCTGTTAACACTTGCTATGTTCTCCTTGGTAATTAAAAATATCCAACAACATCTGTGAATTTGCTGTGAAGTCCAGGGTGTTCTGAGATGTCTTGGTGCACAGTTTGGTAACGATAGGTGTAACACTTTACAGTTTGTATAGCATTTAAGCAGATAGTTACTTTCTACTTAGAAGACTGAAAATCAACCATCTTTGTAGGATAAGCTATAGATATTTGTACAAGGTTAGTCTACTGGGCTGTCTTTTCGCATCTCAGAAGACAGTCTTTAAAGTTTATTTCTGATTGGTATTTAAAAATATAGTTCATTTTCTGTGAGTTTTTAACCCTTTTAGTGGAAGAAAATGTGTATTTGCCAGGGGATTGAAGTGTCTTTCAGAGTAAAAGGTAATAAAACCATTTTCTGTATTGATATTCTTCCTTTTGCAAATTTGTTTTTCTGAGAAAATGTTTTTAAAAAATTAAAAATTAATTTACAAGTAAATAATTGAGTAACTTTTCATACTGTTCATGGGGTTCTTGAGGCAAGAATATTGGAGTGGTGTGCCATTCCCTTCTCCAGTGACCCATGTTTAGTCAAAACTCTCCACAGAACATGGCAAGAACACACAGAAGAACTGTATAAAAAGGTCTTAATGATTCAGATAACCATGATGGTGTGGTCACTCACCTAGAGCCAGATGACCTGGAGTGTGAAGTCAAGTAGGCCTTAGGAAGCGTTACATGCATGCTAAGTTGCTTCAGTCATGTCCAACTCTTTGCAACTCTATGGACTGTAGCCTGCCAGCCTCCTCTGTCCATGGGATTCTCTAGGCAAGAATATTGGAGTGGTTTGCCCTGCCCTCCTCCAGAGGATCTTACCTAGACATATTGCTCTTATGTCTTATGTCTCCTGTTTGGCAGGCTGGTTCTTGACCACTAGCGCCATCTGGAAACCATTACTGTGAACAAAGCTAGTGGAGGTGATGGAATTCAAGCTGAGTTATTTCAAATCCTAAAAGAAAATGTAAAAGTGCTGCACCCAATATTTCAGCAAATTTGGAAATTTCAGCAGTGGCCACAGGACTGGAAAAAGTCAGTATTCATTTCAGTGCCAAAGAATGAGCTACTGCACAGTTGCACTCAGTTCACATGCTAGCAAGGTAATGCTCAGAATCCTTCAAGCTAGACTTCAGCAGTATGTGAACCAAGAATTTCCAGATAACAAGCTAGATTTTTAAAAGGCAGAGGAACCAGAGATAAAATTGCCAACATCCGTTGGATCTTAGAAAAAGCAAGGAAATTCCAGAAGAATGTCTGTTTCATTGACTACACTGAAACCTTTGACTCTGTGGATCACAATTAACTGTGGAAAATTCTTAAAGAGATGGGAATACCAGGCCACCTCACGTCTCTCCTGTGAAACCTATATGCAGGTCAGGAAGCAACAGTTAGAAATTGACATGGAACAACTGATTGGTTCAAAATGGGAAAAGGAATACATTAAAGCTGTATATTGTCACTCTGCTTATTTCACTTATATGCCGAATATATTGTGCGAAATGCTGAGCTGGATGAATCACAAACTGAAATCAAGATTGCCGGGAGAAATATCAACTGCCTCAGATACACAGATGATACTACCCTAATGGCAGAAAGTGAAGAGGAACTAAAGACCTCTTGATGAGGGTGAAAAAGGAGAGTCAAAAGCTGGTTTAAAACTCAGCATTTAAAAAACTAAGATCACAGCATCTCGTTCCATCACTTTATGGTAAGTAGATGGGGAAAAAAATGTAAACAGTGACAGATTTTATATTCTTGGAATCCGAAATCACTGCGAATGTTTACTGCAGCCATGAAATTAAAATTACTGCTTGCTCCTTGGAAGACAAGCTATAACAAACCTGGACAGCATATTAAAAAGCAGAGACACTATTTTGCTGACATAGGTCCATGTAGTCAAAGCTGTGGTTTTTCTAGTAATGTATGGATGTGAGAGTTGGACCATAAAGAAGGCTGAACACTGAAGAATTGATGCTTTTGAATTGTGATGTTGGAGAAAACTCTTGAGAGTCCCTTGGAATGTAAGAAGATCAAACCAGTAAATTCTAAAGAAAATCAGCCCTGAATATTCATTGGAAGAACTGATGCTGAAGCTGAAGTTCCAGCACTTTGGCCGCCTGATGCAAAGAGCTGATGTGTTAGAAAAGACCCTAATGCTGGGAGAGATTGAGGGTTAGGGGAGAATGGGGCAGCAGGGGACACTATTGGATAGCATCACCAACTCAGTGGACATGAATTTGAGCAAAGTCTGGGAGATAGTGAAGAACAGGGAAACCTGGCATGCTGTAATTAATGGGGTTGCAAAGAGTGATACACAGCTGAGAAACTGAACAACAAAGGGGAAACTACAAGGGAGAGGGGATAAATTTGGAGCTTGGAATTTATAAATATAAATATACTATATATGAAATAAGCAATAGGAACCTGCAGTATAGCACAGGGAACTATATTTGGTATGTTGTAATTATCTATAATGGAAAAGAATTTGAAAAAGTATATATGTGGGTGTATTCATATACATGAGCTTCCCAGGTGGTACTAGTAGTAAAGAACCTGCCTGCCAATTCAGGAGCCATAATAGACGGTTCTGGGTCAGAAAGATCCCCTGGAGGAAGTCATGGCAACGCATTCCAGTACTCTGTCTTACCTAGAGAATCCCATGGACAGAGTCATCTTAATTCGTGCTTCAGTCTATAGGATTGCAAAGAGTTGAACACAACTGAAGTGATTTAGAACATACACATAAGTATGGATATCTGAATCACTTTCTGTACACCTGAAACTAACATAGCCTTGTAAGTCAGCTATACTTCAAAAAAAAAAAAAAGGCAACAAATAAACAGAAAAGATAGTTTTCAACAGATACTGGAGCAGCTAGGTGGATTTCTACATGGAAAAGAGTGAAGTTGGATTCCATCTCAAACAATACATAAAAATCAACTCAAAATGGATCATTGACCTAAACAACTAAAACCATAAATGCTTAGAGGAAAATACAGGAGTAACATTTCATGACTTTGGAGGTTTGATATTAGATTTTTAGATATGATAACAGCAAGCATGAGGAATAAAAGAAAAATGGATTGGTTTCACTACATAAAACTTAGAAACTTTTGTGCCTCAAAGGACATTATCAAGAAAGTGAAAGACAGCGTACATAATGGGAGAAAAAAACCTTGCAAATCATATCTGATATGGACTTCCAGATTTTCCGGATATCTGATATCCAGAATGTTTAAAGGACTCTTCAAGCTCTACCATAAAAGAACAAGCAATTTAAAAATTGGGAAAAGGACATGAACAGATATTTCTCTAGAATCCGTGGATTGGAAAGAATCCATAAAATCCTAAGTATATACCATAAAGAATTGAAACCAGGGTCTTGAAGAGATATTTGTACTTGCATGTTCATAGCAGTATTATTGGAGAAGGCAGTGGCACCCCTCTCCAGTACTCCTGCCTGGAAAATCCCATGGGCGGAGGAGCCTGGTGGGCTGCAGTCCATGGGGTCATTAAGAGTCAGATATGACTGAGCGACTTCACTCTCACTTTTCACTTTCATGCATTGGAGAAGGAAATGGCAACCCACTCCAGTGTTCTTGCCTGGAGAATCCCAGGGACGGGGAGCCTGGTGGGCTGCCGTCTGTGGGGTCGCACAGAGTCGGACACAGCTGAAGTGACTTAGCAGCAGCAGCAGCAGCAGTATTATTCACAGTAGCTACCGGTGGAAACAAACCCAGATGTCCATCAACAGATGAGTGAAAAAACAAAATGTGTTTAAATGGAGAGTGAATTGAATGGTATGTGAATTATATCTCAGTAAAGCTGTTTTAGGAAAATAAAAGAAACACAAAACAAAACCCAGCATCTTTGTTTGGACATCACTGATACAAAAAAGTGGAGTTGATTTTAGTCAGGAAGAATATATGGTAGATGATTGGCAATTATGTCTGTTAACCATAAAAGAATCTTTTAAACTCTCCTATGAAGTAAGAAGCAGCTTCCCAGTTAGGATGATGCAGTGCAAAATATTCTAAAGGAGCAAACAAATAATTTGGAATTATCAGACGTAATTCAGCTAATCACTCAGAAAACTAATAATGAGACTAGATTCAAAAACTTGTACATATCTTCAAAATTAATGTCATCAGGAATATTTTCAAATACTTGATGTATTATGATAGTTTTTTATGTTTTCCCATTAGGAGAAATTTATTGAGCAGTTTATTAAACATTTTGGTGCACTTTACATCCAGAATTATCTTCCAGTTTCCCCCAGCATTGCCCAATTTATTCGTTATGGTTCATCTACAAGGTTTACAACTTTTTTTTAAGCTTCATCATGCTAAGAGCAGAACATAAAATTTTACTCTCTGAAAATTTTAGAATACAATAAGTGAATAACTTTTGAAGAAAATTTGTTGATTGTCATTAAGAACATTCTATTACTTCTAATGAAGTAGGGGCTTCCCTGATTGCTAGGTTGGTAAAGAATATGCCAGCAATGCGGGAGACCCAGGTTCGATCTCTAGGTTGGGAACATCCCCTGGAGAAGGGCATGGAAACCCACTCCAGTATTCTTGCCTAGGAAATCCCACAGACAGAGGAGTTAGGCAGGTGACAGTCCATGGGGTCACAAAAGAGTCAGAAACAACTGAATGATTAACACTTAAAGTAGAATTAATAATTATACTTTATTGTGCATACATTTTGGTATGGTCCTTAAATATCAGTATGAATGATACACTTATGCCCGTTTTATTGTAGTCTTAAAGAGATGTAGATGTAGCTTTAGGCAGGATATATTGAGTTTTGAATTGAAAGTATTGGTCTCTCTGAGTTGACATTGTTGATTTTTCTTACACCGAGCACCTTACTGAACACAGCAATTCTTTGTAAATAGATTTTGTTTTCATTCTGAGTTCTCTAGGTGTGGAGAGCTTTAGGGAAGTCACAGGGATGCCATGGAGATAAATGACCATCCCTGTCTTGGTCTGAGAAAGGGTCAGGATAGTTTCTAGTCTCTTGTGGGGTAAAGTTTGCCTGCTGTTGTCTTAATCATTTTCTTCCATTAAATAATACTTCTCTCTTATTTTCTATTATATCCTTTCTTTAGATGTTTCGTTCTCTTCCTGCTATGTCTATGAAAACTCTCATATATTCCAGTAGTCTTCTTATGTTCCAGTTGGTGTGTCTCTTGTCTTTGGGAATTCTAAAATACAAATGTGATTGCTCTTTGTGTTCTTTAGAGAACAGAGAAAACGATAGCCACCTTATGTGGTGAAGACCAAACTCCTTATCAGGGATATAGGGAAGCCTGAGATTATCTGGTCTCAATTTCTTTTATAATCTTCCTCACCTGTATGTGCACATAGGCACATACACACATGCACGTTCCAGTTAAATCACTGTTGACACTGCTTTGCTGTCGCACATATTTCTGTAGCATAATTAGCTCTGTGGTAAGTGGAGGAATTATTTAAGTGTAATAAAGTGCTGCACTCAATATGCAGGCAAATTTGGAAAACTCAGCAGTGGCCACAGGACTGGAAAAGGTCAGTTTTCATTCCAATCCCAAAGAAAGACAATGCCAAAGAATGCTCAAATTGCACTCAACTCACATGCTAGTAAAGTAATGCTCAAAATTCTCCAAGCCAGGCTTCAACAATACGTGAACCTTGAACTTCCTGATGTTCAAGCTGGTTTTAGAAAAGGCAGAGGAACCAGAGATCAAATTGCCAACATCTGCTGGATCACGGAAAAAGCAAGAGAGTTCCAGAAAAGCATCTATTTCTGCTTTATTGACTATGCCAAAGGCTTTGACTATGTGGATCACAATAAACTGTGGAAAATTCTTCAAGAGATGAGAATCCAAGACCACCTGACCTGCCTCTTGAGAAATCTGTATGCAGGTCAGGAAGCAACAGTTAGAACTGGACATGGAACAATAGACTGGTTCCAAATAGGAAAAAGAGTGCGTCAAGGCAGTATATTGTCACCCTGCTTATTTAACGTCTATGCAGAGTGCATCATGAGAAACACTGGACTGGAAGAAACACAAGTTGGAATCAAGATTGCCGGAAGAAATATCAATCACCTCAGATATGCAGATGACACCACCCTTATGGCAGAAAGTGAAGAGGACCTTAAAAAGCATCTTGATGAAAGTAAAAGAGGAGAGTGAAAAAATTGGCTTAAAGCTCAACATTCAGAAAACGAAGATCATGGCTTCCACTCCCATTATTTCATGGGAAATAGATGGGGAAACAGTGGAAACAGTGTCAGACTTTATTTTGGGGGCTCCAAAATCACTGCAGATGGTGAGTGCAGCCATGAAATTAAAAGTCGCTTACTCCTTGGAAGAAAAGTTACTAACAACCTAGATAGTATATTCAAAAGCAGAGACATTACTTTGCTGACTAAGGTCCATCTAGTCAAGGCTATGGTTTTTCCTGTGGTCATGTATGAATGTGAGAGTTGGACTGTGAAGAAGGCTGAGCACCGAAGAATTGATGCTTTTGAACTGTGGTGTTGGAGAAGACTCTTGAGAGTCCCTTGGTCTGCAAGGAGATCCAACCAGTCCATTCTAAAGGAGATCAGCCCTGGGATTTCTTTGGAAGGAATGATGCTAAAGCTGAAACTCCAGTACTTTGGCCACCTCATGTGAAGAGTTGACTCATTGGAAAAGACTCTGATGCTGGGAGGGATTGGGGGCAGGAGGAGAAGGGGACGAGAGAGGATGAGATGGCTGGATGGCATCACTGCCTCGATGGACGTGAGTCTGAGTGAACTCTGGGAGTTGGTGATGGACAGGGAGGCCTGGCGTGCTGTAATTCATGGGGTCGCAAAGAGTCAGACACGACTGAGCGACTGAACTGAACTGAACTGAACTGAATGTGGAAGTATCATTAGTTATAAATGTCTGTTTTCTAGCACATCAATGTTTGGAAGCATTCAAGGGTAGTCTTTCTTCCAAAGATAATATTTTAACATTGAAGATAAGAGCTGAAAATCCTCAGTGCAAATCAAAATCACAGTGAGATCAGATCACACTTGTTAGAATGACTGTTATCAGAAAGACAAGAAATGTTGGTGAAGATGTGGAAAAAAGCACCTCTTACACACTGCTGATGGGAATATATATTGGTGTAGCCAGTTTGTAGGTTTCTCAGGAAATTAAAGATTGAACTGACCTATGATCAGCATTTCCACTTCTATCCCAAGAAAATGAAAACACTAACTCGAAAAGATACATGCACTCCCATATCCCTTGCAGCATTATTTACAATAGCCAAGATATGAAAGCATTCATATCCACTGATGGATGAATGACTAAAGAAAATGGGAGACACATGCAAGACACTGAAATATTATTCAGCCATAAAAAGGGAAATTCTCACATTGCAGCAACATGGATGGATAAGTCAGAGGAAGACATATTGTGTAAACTCACTTATATGTATTAATGGACTCTGAAATCAAGCCAGAACTTAAACTGATCGATTCAAGAAACAGATTTATAGTTGCTGGAGCTGGGAAGGGGAAGGTGGATGGAATGGATGGGAGAGCAAAAGGCATAGTCTTCCTTAAAAAATAAGTCATGGGGTGCACAGCATGGTGACTGAAGTTAACATCTTATTGTAAGTTTAAAAGTTTCTAAGAGAGTATGTCTTAGAAGTTTTCTTCAGAAAAAAAGTTTGTATAGTAATGGGTATTAACTAGATTTATTGTGATCATTTTGTAATGTGTCTATATGTTGAATCATTATATTGCACACCTGAAACTAATATAATGCTATATGTTAATTATATCTCAGTGAAATTTAAAAAGTCTTAAAATGTAATACCATGTATTAATGTTTGAAGTCATATTAGATTTAGATGTGAGACAAAAGATTGTTCAGATTTATTGTGCTCTGAAGGAAAATATGTTCTGTGAGTGATCTGTAGATGCAGTGTAAAAAGGAGAAAGCTCAAAATCCAGGTGATAAATTGCCTGTTTATTACAAGCAGAAGATTTATTAATAGTATCAAGAGTCTCTGATCATTTCTGTTACGCTTCTGTTAAACCTGCGAATGTAGGCAAAATATCTGAGGCTATTTTCTCTACTTTTAACAAAAAATTGAAGACTGTCACTGGATTACGTTTTAATTCTGCCACAGTGTTTCCTGTTAGAAGTAAGTACCTTCAGGAGCCTGCATTTGAAAGAGAAACCTGAGCTCTGAGATTTAAGGCTGAGAAATTTGATTATGATGCTGGTAACAATTGCCAGTGGATACTTACTGTGCTTGTATTTTATTATGATTGTGGTTGTTTTGCTCATGTTTTTTTGCAGTGGTTATTTTTAAGTGTTAATTTTGCAGAATGTGAGATTTTTCTGGAAACAACTTCTTTTATTTTTGGTAACTTATTATACTTTTTATTTTGTATTGGGTTATAGTCAATTGACAGTGTTGTGTCAGTTTTTGCTGAATAGCAAAGGGGCTTAGCCGTACATATACATGTATCCATTCTCCCCCAGATTCCCCTCCTATTTAGGCTGGCACATAATGTTGAACAGAGTTCCATGTGCTGTTCAATAGGTCTTTGTTGGTTATCCATTTTTAGTACAGCGGTGTGCATGACCTTCCCAAAGTCTCTCACTGTCCCTTCCCTTTGACAGCTCTAAGTTTGTTTTCTAAGTCTGTGAGTCTGTGTTTTGTAAGTTCATTTGTATCGTTTCTTTTTAGCTTCCACATATAAGGGATGCCATATGACATCTCTGTCTTACTTCACTCAGTGTGACACTCTGCATCCGTGTTGCTGCAAATGGCATGATTTCTTTTCCCTTTTAAAATGTCCAAGTAATATTCCATTAAATATATGTACCAATCTTTATACAGTCCTCTGTCCGTGGACATGTAGGTTGCTTCCATGTCTTGGCTATTGTAAACAGTGCTTCAGTGAAATTGGGGTGCATGCATCCTTTCAGATCATGTTTTCCTGTAGGTATATGCCCAGGAGTGGGATTGCAGCATGATATGTAGCTCTGCTGTTAGTTTTTAAGGAACCCTTCCATACCGTTCTCCATAGCGACTGTACCAGTTTACATTCCCACCAACAGTGCAGAAGGGTTGTCTTCTCTCCACACCCTCTCCAGCATTTGTTGTTTGTGAATTTTTAATGAACGCCATTTGATTGTTGTGAGGTGATAGCTCATTGTGGTTTTGATTTGCATTTCTCTAATATAGCGATGCTGAACATCTTTTCCTGTGCCTGCCTGTTGGCCATCTGTATGTCCTTTTTGGAGAAACATCTCTTCAGGTCTTGATGCTGTTAAGTGTCATAAGCTGGTTGTAAATTTTGGCACTGATCCTTTATGGTCACATCATTTGCAAATATTTTCTCCCAGTCTGTGGGTTGTCTTTGTTTTGCTTATTGTTGCCTTTCCTGTGCAAAAACTTCTGAATTTAAGTATGTCCCATTTGTTTATTTTTGCTTTTATTTCCATTATTCTGGAAGACAGATTGAAAAAGACATTGCTGTGATTAATGTTTGAGAAATAACATAAATCTGGAGTGGGTAGCCTGTCCCTTTTTCCAGTAGATCATCCCGACCCAGGAATCGAACCAGGGTCTCCTGCATTACAGGCTGATCTTTACCAACTGAGTTATCAGGGGAGTCCATGTTAGAGAGTGTTCTGCCTATGTTTTCCTTTAGGAGTTTTACAGTTTCCGGTCTCACATTTAATCCATTTTGAGCTTATTTTTATGTACAGGGTTAAGAAACGATCTACTTTGATTTTTAAACCTGTGTCTGTCCAGTTTTCCCAGCACCATTTGTTGAAGCGACTGTCTTTACAACATTGTGTGGTCTTGCCTCCTTTATCATAGATTAACTGACCATAGGTGTGTGAGCTTTTCCTGTTCCACTGATTTATATTTTATTTTTGAAAACACACATATCTTGTCACAGATGCCTGGACTTGTCTTTTCTCACACTCAGCGTGTCTTTGTGCTTCTGCTCATTGCTCCGTGTTTCCTCTGCCCTGAGTCCTCCCTTAGCCGCCTTGTTGTCTGCCACGGCTTAAATTCCAACTCCCTGTGATGTGTGGCTGACCACTTTCCCTGCTGTCTCTGATAGAATGGATTGTTCCTTCATTTGTCTTTCCTTTAAAACATTGATTTTGTGTACAAGTGAATGATTTTTAGTCATTGCCCCCCAAACATCACTCGTGTCCCTTTGTAGTCAATTATTTCTCACCCCTAGCCAGCTACTCTATCACATCTAATCCCTTGGATCTATTTGTCACTTTCACTGTATAATCATAAGGGATTTGGTTTAGGTCATACCTGAATAGTCCAGTGGTTTTCCTGCTTTCTTCAACTTAAGTCTGAATTTGGCAATAAAGAGTTCATGATCTGAGCCACAGTCAGCTCCCAGTCTTGTTTTTGCTGACTATATAGAGCTTCTCCATCTTTGGCTACAAAGAATATAATCAATCTGATTTTGATATTTACCATCTGGTGATGTCCGTGTGTACAGTCATCTCTTGTGTTGTTGGAAGAAAGTGTTTGCTATGACCAGTGCGTTCTCTTGGCAAAATTCTATTAGCCTTTGCCCTGCTTCATTTTGTACTCCAGGGCCAAAGTTGCCTGTTATTCCAGGTATCTCTTGACTTCCTACTTTTGCATTCCAGTCCCCTATAATGAAAAGAACATCTTTCTTTGGTGTTAGTTCTAGAAAGTCTTGTAGGTCATCACAGAACCTTTCAACTTTAGTGTCTTCGGCATTAGTGATTGAGGCATAGACTTGGATTACTGTGATATTGAATGGTTTGCCTTGGAAACGAAGAGGGATCATGCTGTCATTTTTGAGATTGCATCCAAGTACTGCAATTCAGACTTGTTGACTGTGATGGTCACTCCATTTCTTCTAAGGGATTCTTGGCCACAGTAGTAGATATAATGGTCATCTGAATTAAATTCTCCCATTATGGTCCATTTTAGCTCACTGATTCCTAGAATGTCGATGTTCACTCTTGCCATGTCATATCCTGTTTGACTACTTCCAATTTACCTTGATTCATGGACCTAACATTCCATGGGGAAGAGAATACCTTTGAGAATACCTAAATAGAAATGTTAGGTTGGCAGTGGTATATGTGGATTGGAGTTCAGAAGAGAGCTCTTGGTGGGGTATTTTGGAGTGGCTTTAAGAAAGCTTGGGGCAGAAGCCTTGGGAGAAAAACATGTAGACCAAGTGAATAGAGCAAATAGAATTAAGCCTTGGTGAATTAATATTTAGAGGTTGGACAGAAGAAAAGGAAACAAAATAGACAGTTACCAGTAATAGGATAAAAATCAGGAAAAGGTAAAATGTAGTAGAAAACAAAGGAAAGGAGTGTATCAGAAAGGAGTCTGCTCTTCACTCTGTTTCATAAACTGCTCAGATCAATAAAATTAGGATTGGAAAAGTGTTTTCTTTGGCAATGTGGAGGGCAGTGATGACTTTTAGTTAGCTATTACTGCATAACAAGTCACCTCAAAACTTAATGATTTTAAGCACCCAACATTTCTCGCAGTTCTCCAGGTTGGCAGCTTGAGTTTGGCTTAATTGGGTAGTTCTGCTGATCTGAGTCAGCCTTAGCTGACTGACCTGGGCTTGCTCATACATCTACAAGTGTGTGTCTGTGATCACCCAAAAGTTTTTGTGGGACTGGCTTCCTTCATAATGGTCATACTTGTAATAACTGAGATCTCTCTCTCTGTATATGTCTCAGTTTACAGTGGGATAACTTCCATGCGTGTGCTCTTCTTGGGAGGAGTTTCAAGAATGCAAGTCAATCAATAAATTCCAAAACACAAGCACTTTTTAAGCTTGCCAGTGTCCTAGTGACCAAAGTCATAAGACCATCTCAAATTCAAGTGCTGGAAAACCACTCTTCTTGATGAGAGAGAGGAGCCACAAAATCAGATTGCAAGGCTGTAGATAGAGGGAAGAGAAAAATCTGTTGTCATTTTTGAAGTCAGCCTCAGTGATTATGGCAAAAGTAGTGTTGCTGGTGTTGGAGGATGCTGGAAACAGGATTGGGTTAGTATGATAAGCAAATGGGAACTGAGGAAGTGCAGATTACTTTTTGGAAAGCTTGGCTATGAAGATGGTTTGAGAGAGAAGACAGTAGCTAGAGGCATGTAGAAAGTAAACAGGCATGTTGTACTTTGTTTTCTTTCCCTTCTTGCCCGAATTTCTTTGTGCACAAGAACAGAGTGCTTAAGCTGAACACTGAGGGGAAGGATCTAGCAGACACAGGATACAGATGCTGAGCAAGAAGAGAGAACAGATGAAGTGAAAGTCTCTGAGAAACCTGTAGAGGACGGGATTCTGTGCACTTGTGATGGGATTCGTTTTCGACGTGAAGAGGGTTACATATTCTCTAGTTAACAGAAGGGAAGGAGGGGCTCGGTCCACTTGTCGTATTGGGTTGGCCAATAGTTCATTCTGGTTTCTGTAAGATTGTATGGAAAAACTTGAACAAAATTTTTGGCCAGTCACAACAGATTTAGTAATGGGAGACTGGGAAAGTTGCTGTGTGACAGAGCTTCTGTTTTCTCAGTGAAGTAGAGGCTGTCTCCTGAGAGTGGGAGTTATAATAAGAATGTGTGCTTGAGGTTTGTGAACAGAGAAACTACATAATCTTATCCCCTCAGTGAATGGGACATTGAGCTGACCACCGACTAGGAAATTTTGTTGTTGTTTAGTCACTTACTTGTCTCCAACTCTTGTGACCCAATGGATTGTAATACCAATCATTTAATAAATGAGAGATATTATCATTATTAATATAAAATACTACTTTAAAGGGATTTTTCAGAACACTTTGTTATTAGTTAGAAAGTGGTGCTAGTTGAGATGTTTTCAGGCTTTTAATTCTACTTCCATGATGGTCCTTGAAAAGATTGTAGGCAGGAGAGTAACCGTGTGTTTAAGCATTTATAAACAAACATTACCAAAAATATGAACAAAATGGGTCTGCTTTCTAAAATGACTTCCTGAAGCATTTAATATTACTTTCTATTACCGAAACATAGAGGAATAACTATTAAATATACTTAATTTGAATTAATAAAGATGAGTCAGTCTGAATGGTTGGGTTAGTGGTAACATTTATATGGAAAAAAACCCTTTTTGTTTTAGAAGTTGGGAAGTATGTAAATGTAGCCTTAGGGTTATATACTTAAAGGAGAATAACATAATTTATATTGTTTCTTTTCTTTTAGAACACACTCTTATTATTTTTTCAGTTATCTCTGGCCAAGAAGAAACCCTTCTTATTCTCTCTAACTATGTACTGGAAGGGTTGTATTGATATTTATGGAGGGCACCATCTGCTGGTTATAAGAGGTACCGGTTGTAGGACACCTGCCTTTTACAGTTGTCAGACTTCACAAAATCTTGTTTTCTTTCCAACTCCACCTTAAACCTGGAGTAAAGTCCCAGAAGGAAAAGCAGCTTTTAATAACAATGGGCAAGTAGAGATTCTAGTAGTGACTAGATTTGATTTCTGTGACTCTGATAAACTTGTTGCTACATACTGGGTGTTTAAGAAAAATTATTATGAAAATGACAGATACCTGTTTTTATTTCTTCCCAGATCAGTTTACCAATGACTGTTGCTATTGCTTTCACCCTTGTGGTTTAATCCAGTGAATGCTGTGTTCTTTTTTCCATTCATTGAAAAGACCTTAATGTTTTTACTGCAGCCTTTATTGTATCTTGTGAACATTTATTTACATCTAGGGTAGAATGATGATTTCAATGTTTTTTTTCCTTTCTAGGATTGTTATTATGATTTTTTAAATTACCAATATGTTTCTTTTAATTAATGACCATTTTCTTAGAACTTACTCAGCGGCTATATAAACTCTTTAGTATTAGAATAGTTGGTGTTTCATTGTTCATTCTGTATGCAAAACTGTAGGTTTTATAACAACATGTATATAATGGTATTTGAAATTAATATATACATGTATGTGTGTGGTGTTTAAGTCCTTCAGTTGTGCCCAACTCTTTGCAGCCCAATGGACTGTGTAGCTTGCCAAGCTCCTCTGTTCATGGGATTTTTCAGGCAAGAATACTGGAGTGGGTTGCCATGCCCTCCTCCAGGGGATCTTCCCAGCCCAGAGATCGAACCTGCATCTCCTGCATTGGCAGGCCGATTCTTTACTACTGAGCCACTTGGGAAGTCCATATACATATGTACTCTGTAATGCATTTATATACAGTGTATAAATGGACTCTGACACAGGTCTGTTTTTATATAAATAATTTAAGTTACTACTTTCTTATTTTCAGTTCGTTTGCTCTATCATAATGTATACTATTGAAATTCAACACAAAATGAATGTCAGATAAGTTCTTTGACACTATTTCAGAGGAGCAGCTATGTGTCAATGTATCTTTTCCCTTTGACTTCCCATAACAGTTGAGTAGACTATTTCTTTACTGTAACCTTCCTTTCTTCTTCTGTATTGCTCTCCTTCTTCTCTGTCTTTCTCCTTTCCACCTTTTTTTCTCTTACATTATTATTTGGTGTTCATTCCTGTTGTTGTCTGGGAAGTACATAAAGAGATCAGTTTGCCAAGTCCAAGGGCCTGGGGTTATCTTGAAAGAGTGATGTGTATTTCCAAAATCACTAACACTATATAACATCTCTCTATCGTCAAACATTTTTTTTCTAGTTAAAAGCAATATTTTTCTCTTTTTGACCCTCTTCTGTCTGTTTTCTTTCCTGACCCCCCACATCAATACAGATATTTCTTAGAGTTTAGTCTCTGTATTTCAGCTCACCCTACACATTTTCTTTATTGATTCTGTAAGCCCCCAAAGTGTAAAGTTCTAAAGTATTTTCTTTCACTGACTTTTCTCTAGAACTTCAGCTTAACATCTCTAGTTGCCTTGTATTCCAAACTTAATTTTTCCAAAGACTTGACTTCTCACTGGTTTTTCCCTATCTCTGTTATAATGAGGGCAGTTATTTTATGTGTTACCATTGTATCCTTAGTGCCTAGAGAACTGCTGTCACACCAAGTAAGTTCTCAGTAGATATTTAAATGGTTGACTTTCTAGGAACAAAGGCTTTGAATCTTGTAATCATCTTCTACTTCTCTCAAGTAAGCATTCATAGTCTTTGCATCAGTTTTCTTATTTTTAGTAATTCCCTGCGGTCTGTTCCTTATTAATTCTTATTGGAATTTCGTAGCAGTTTCCTGTTTTTACTGTATTTGATTTCTCCTCTGCCTAGTCTGTACTTCCTATTGGAGCCACTGTCTCTTAAAATAGTTCTGGTCATTGATTCAGCAAGTATTTCTTGAGCACCTACTTTGTTCTAAAGATGCCTAAAATGATACATACTATCCTTGTTCTAAAGGACATCAACCCTGAATATTGGTTGGAAGGACTGATACTGAAGCCCCAATGTTTTGGCCACCTGATGCAAAGAGCTGACTCATTGGAAAAGACCTTGATGCTGGGAAAGATTGAGGGCAGGAGGAGAAGGGGGTGACAGAGGGTGAGATGGTTGGATGGCATCACTGACTCAATAGACGTGACTTTGAGCAAACTCCTAGAGATAGTGAAGGACAGGGAAGCCTGGCGTGCTGCAGTTCATGGGGTTGCAAGGAGTCAGACATGACTTAGTGACTGAACAACAGATCCTTGTTTTAAGGAGTTTGTAGTCAAGTTGGGGAAACAGACAAATGAATTTATTAAATGTGATGTGATTAAATGCTTATTATGATATGTTCACAGTTTTCTAAGCTCTAGGGGAAGAGCCAAGCTCGGCCTAAGGAGGTTGGGAGAAGTTTAAACATAATCTTGAGAATTCAAGGTACATGGAGTTTGCTTACAGAGAGGGGCCAGTAAATTTATCTTTGAGGAAACAGCCCATGTGTATACTCACAGAAGTATTTCAAACCTCTGCTCACAAAACCATTACTTATGAAGCTGAAGTGCAAACTGAGAGACCTGCTACTTTGTTGCTTTACCTTTCCTTCTTCGCTCCCTTTTGCTTCCATCCACTTTTTCCTTTAGTCATGGCTTTAGACCAGTAACAGATTCTGAACTTTGTTCTCTGGGATTTATTCAGATTCTTTTCTCTGTCCTTTTGTTCTGTATATTGTTAACACTTCACCCCCCCACCCCCCCGTCTACTTTCGATTTCTTTCAATCTTCTGTTTTTCCAGGCTTGTTGTTTGTTATTTCTGTTGATAACTTTAGGATTTATTGTGACTTAATCATTTAGAGGGAATGTCCTTTGTTAATTTTGAGCCCTCTCTTAACTCATGTGGCCCTGTAGCCACTCTAGAATGTCATGCACATAATAGGTTCTTGATAAAGGTTTTTCTGTACGAATGGAACCATGTCTACAGTGTTAAGCTGTAGTCTGTGGTCATAATCATGTGTCTGTTGTTAAGGAAGATGAACAGCTTTTGCTTCTGTTGAGGCAAGGTAGAGAGACTTTCTTATATTCCAGGTTCTATGGAAAACTGCGAATCCTATCACATTTCTATTTACCTTACTATAGAATGGTTTATCCTAGGCATCAGTGAATATCTTGTTTGGTTGAAGGAACACAAACAGCTGTAGGTTTGATTCTTGGCTTTTCCTAACCCAAGGTTGTGAAGTTGTTTTCCTACATTATATTTTAAAATCCTTTCCAATTGCCCCAATATTTCATTAATCGACCTGAAATTCCTTTTGTGTATGGTGTGACATACGGGTACAGTGTCATCTTTTCCATATAGATGAAAGTCTCAGAACGTAAAAAATTTAAACAACTTTATTGAGATGTAATTTATAGATCATAAAATTAATAAGATTGACCTATTTCAAGTATATAGTTGAGTGATTTTTAGTAAATATCCTGAGATGTGAAACTCACCATAGTCCAATTTTAGAATATTTTTATCAGTCCAATAAGATCCCTCATGCCGATTTATAATTAATCTGTCACTGAATTCTTTATAAGTTTTCATCTTGAGTTCTCAGCAGCATCTCTATTACAGTGTTAAACAAGTAATGATAGCAGCTATGTTTTTGTAGATCCTGAAAACAGGTAAAACATTTTCAGAAGAGCATCAATAAGCATGATTTATGCTGTAGGGTATAGCATCTTACCTTTCTCAGATTCAGAAATCTTTCATATAATTCTTAGTTTGTTGAACTTTTTTCCTTATTTTCTTTTATGGTTGTGAATTATGGTGAATTTTCTTCATTCTCTCTTGATTTTTGAGATTATCACCTGATTTTTCTTTTTTAGTCTGTTAATATGGTGAATTCAACCTTGCACTTATGGGATTAAACCCAGTTTTTTATCTGCAGCTACATTTGGTTTCTAAGTATTTTTTTTCCTAGTATTTTATTTAAAAACTTTGTAAACAGAAAAGACCTGTTCGTGGTTCTTTTCCCTTTTTCTTACTTTCCTCATTGGGTATTAGTATCATGGTTAAGCTAGTTAGCTGGATGAAATTGTTAGGTTGGTGAAAGAGTAACTAGTTTTGGACTGTGAATTTTAAATCACACAACTAGGTTCAAACACATCTTTATTAATCAAAATAGGAACCATTACAGTCAACACATTATTGCTAATGAGAAATGAGTTGGTTTCTTCCTGTAGCATAAAAATCCATGCTTTGGAATTCAGCGAACTCTTGGACATCATTATCTTTTGGGGGTTGGGGTAGTATTCTACATTAATGTCAGGAAAGGTCTTTTGTTTGATGTTTATCTTGACAGGAGTCTGTCCTTCTTTTCCTGTAAGATCACTGAAACTGAACTCTAGATTTGTCAGAGTTGGCAGATGGGCTCAGGGTGTAAGTAGATATAATGTTCCATTTACTTCTCTGGATTCCTGAATTCTCTTAGATTTTGGCCCAAGTAATTTTTAATACTGTAAAAACAAGCTGTGTGTGTTAAGTTCAGTTCAGTCGCTCAGTTGTGTCCAACTCTTTGCAACCCCATGAATCGCAGCACGCCAGGCCTCCCCTGTTCATCACCAACTCCCAGAGTTCACTCAGACTCATGTCCATTGAGTCCGTGATGCCATCCAGTCATCTCATCCTTGGTCGTCCCCTTCTCCTCCTGCCCCCAATCCCTCCCAGCATCAGAGTCTTTTCCAATGAATCAATTCTTTGCATGAGGTGGCCAAAGTACTGGAGTTTCAGCTTTAGCATCATTCTTTCCAAAGAAATCCCAGGGTTGATCTCCTTCAGAATGGACTGGTTGGATCTCCTTGCAGTCCAAGGGACTCTCAAGAGTCTTCTCCAACACCACAGTTCAAAAGCATCAATTCTTCGGACAGTCCAACTCTCATATCCATATGTGACCACAGGAAAAACCATAGCCTTGACTAGATGGGCCTTAGTCGACAAAGTAATGTCTCTGTTTTGAATATACTATCTAGGTTGGTCATACCTTTTCTTCCAAGGAGTAAGCATCTTCTAATTTCATGGCTGCAGTCACCATCTGCAATGATTTTAGAGCCCTCCAAAATAAAGTCTGACACTGTTTCCACTTACATGTATATATATAATTTTGTAGTATATATTATAAATATTATATAATATTTTATATATGTAGCTAAGTATATAATTAAATAAAATCATATTTTTTATAATTGAAGGATTAGTTCAAATAACTTAGCTTGTCACTAATGGAAATGAAAGTAAAAATAAAAATTTAAAATTTGGATAAATGTTCAATAAAATGATTTTCATTAATTAAATAAATTACTATAAATTAGGAAATAGTTACAATTTTTTCATGTTTATTATGAATATTGTTAATGCCTTTTTTTTTGGTTTGCATCTAATAGTTTTCTTGTTGTAGGGGTAAAAATATTTCCATCATGGCTCATTCAAAGACAAGGACCAATGATGGAAAAATTACCTATCCTCCTGGTGTCAAGGAAATCTCAGATAAAATATCTAAAGAAGAGATGGTGAGACGGTTAAAGGTGAGTAGAATTAGGTTATGTCCTTTGAGCATTCGTTTAGGATGAGTGGAGGTGGGAGAGCATCTGTGGAAATCATATAGGGCTGTACCTTGGTAAGGCAGCTTGGTAAAGCACATCAAAGCAGAAAATATTTCTTGGCCAAAACTAGTTAGCTGTAGGAGCTGAGAAAGTGGAATAGGTAAAGAATTGTAGAATTTCCTTAGCTATTTTTAATTGGAGCATAGTTGGAAAGGTGAAACTTAGAATTTTTAGGACCTCTTCTCCTGCTGAGTCGCTTCAGTTGTGTCTAACTCTGTGCGACCCCATAGATGGCAGCCCACCAGGCTCTACTTGGGTATAAAAGAAAAATCCCCAATATGCTTATACTCCTTATTATCTGTCAGAAGTTGTCTCCTCTCTCCAATTATCTCATTTATTTTATAAAAACAACCATTTTAATTTGATTTTTAGTTCTTATTAAAAATTAAAAGATTTAATTCTTTCTACTATTAAGTCTACATTGTACTTTCTTGTATTTTGAAATGAAGTTAAAGAGTTTTACTTTTAGCTCTTGGTTTCTGATGTGCAGCAGTGAGTCAAGATGGATGGTGAACTTCCATTCATGAGGCAGTCACTGTATGGTTAAACTCTTCTTATTTGCTTGAATAATATTTCATCTTTCACCATCAGTGATGGTCTTCATGATTAAAATGGTTAGAAGAGCAGAGTGGCCAAGGAGATTATTAAGCTGATTAGTTCAGATATTCTTTATTTTTAAGCATTTTTTTCCCTTCAGTGTTGTATCCACCTAGACGTGTTGTCTGTTATTAATATTTACATATGTTCCAGTGTAGACAGTTTGCCATAATTAATCACTGAAGGCCTAGGAGCCTTACAATAGTGCTTTATTGCTGCATGATTGTTTTTATTAGAAGAAGAAAAAACCCTTGTATTATTAGAAATTTCACATAAAATCTTAGTATTATAGCCTATGCATACAATACTGAAATGACAGATATAAGGTGTTTATTATTCAAAGCAAAAGGCATCTTTGAGCAGATTAAGTTTACCAATATATGGATCTTTTATCTATTTCAGAGTTTGTGTATATTTTATTAGAAATGGCTAAGCTGCAAACTGTATATGGTATTTTTCATTTCTGAGTATCTACATTTTCTTGACCTATTAAATTTTTAGAGAAAAAGTATGTTTATTTCCTCAGATTTGTTTATATTTCAGCAATGATACCATCCTTATTGTCTGCTAAGAAATCAGTGTTAAACACAGAGATAGATATAAGCTATTAGCATTAATGTCTTTTATGGATGTTATTTTCTCAGACATATTTTTTAATTTCAGGACTCCTATATGAAGTGTTCATGAGTTTGTAACACCATTTGAGTTGTACACAGTACTGAGGAATTCCTGTTAACTGACCCTTGATTATTTTGGTGGAATGATTGCCACAGTGTTCGCATGCAGTGCTTGTAGTATCCTTTCATTATTTTGTAGACATTTATGCCCAGCAATAATCTGCTTAGTTTTCTTTTTTTTTCTTTATAATTTATACTTCCCTCTGTTAAGTTTTATAAAATCTTGCTAATACATAAGATGTCATTGTTTATGTAATTCCTAGAATTTCCTGTAATATTTTATTCAAAATATACTTTCTCTCTCACTCTTGTGAAGAGATTCCAAGGAAAGAACGAGTTCCTTGCACGTAGCTTTCCCTTCCTCCCCCACAATACACCTAAGTCCGTCAAAGCATATATCTTAAAGTAGCCCTGGACATTGTACCCTTAAATTAATGTAGTGCCAGTGTGAAAGGATTGGTGTGTGCCTGGTTCTGAATTCCGGTGTGGCAGAACTGAGGGTCCGTCCTGTGGGGAACACTGTTAGCCACAGCTGCTGTGAGAATTCAGGACGCCACCAGGCAGTTCATTACTCAGAAGTGTTCACTCTGCAGCTGGGTGGAAACCCATGTTGCCATGTGTCTCAGGGACCCAGTCCAGTCCTGCTTGTTGACTGGTATTTGTAGCACCACCTAGTGGATGCCACACGGTCACCTTTACATTGTCCCTGACAAGTTCGGCAGTTGTCAAGTCTCATGTGAAGTAGAAATAGTGCAGGCTGAGACGTCACTGTGACTGCTAATACTGAAATTAGAGAAAGCTCTTCACAGAGGTCAAACTATGTAGTTTTTCATGATTGTTGTTTCTGTCTCACTTCTTTTATGTAAGGGTTTGCTGTCTTCTGCTCGCTCCATGCATGCTATTGAGTCTTACTAATGAACTGTCCACCTCCTGTTCTTTTCTGCCGTAGCACAGGAAGTACTTCATTGGATGCTACAGATAGATACTTTTAGAGGAAACATGAAAGTGTATTTATTGAAAGTTAACCTTTGTAATTAATATTATTTTTATTTTCAGATGAATATATTTTTACACAGAAGATATCATTATTTGATTTCATTTTTATTTTTATATAGATGGTTGTGAAAACTTTCATGGATATGGACCAAGACTCTGAAGAAGAAAAGGAGCTTTATTTAAACCTAGCTTTACATCTTGCTTCAGATTTTTTTCTCAAGCATCCTGATAAAGATGTTCGCTTACTGGTAGCCTGCTGCCTTGCTGATATTTTCCGGATTTATGCTCCTGAAGCTCCTTATACATCCCCTGATAAATTAAAGGCAAGTACTGATTCAAAGAACTGCTAACATTGACTGATACTCTATCTTTCTAACTGAAATGGGTATTAAAGTCTTTAGATTATTTGTTTGGCGTCTTTGACATTAATTGCAGCAGTCATTTGCTAAACTACTTTTGTTCTCTTTATTTTCTGTAGAATTTCCTCCCCCATTAGTACTTAATTTTAATAAAACAAGTTCTGATCTTCAGAATAAGAAGTTGATTAGTAAAGTGTATTTTATACTATTTTTTTGGCCCCTCCGTGTGACTTGTGGGATCATAGTCCCTTGACCAGGGATTGAACGTTGGCCATGGTAGTGAAAGTGCCAAGTCTTAACTACTGGATTGCCAGGGAATTTCCTATACTTTTTAAATTATGTCATCACTAGTGCTATCCCTTGGGGTACACTTCCGTTTCCTTTTTAAAAATTCATATGAAGACCGTGTTCATTATTGAAAAGACAGTATCTAGTGTAAATGTGAATTTATAGGAATCCTGATTCATATAATGGAAGATGTGATGTGCATTGTTCTGAAGAAAATACAACGGGCAAAATTTTAATGAAAGGTAGAAAACATACCTAGTACTTGATTATGGTAGTTTTAAGTAAAGGCTATGTCAATGAAATGATTTTTAAAAGATGGAAAAATAAAGGGAATAACTTGGTTAATCCAGTGGATAAAAAGAATGAAAATAAGTATAACTGTGCAAAAAGTATTGAGTAAGGCAGGTTAGAAGAACATTAGAAAAACCAGCAATAATAAAAGATAACTGTGGAAACTGTGGGTTAGAAAATGAGTTCACGGGAAGATTACTGAGTATGAATTTAAAAAAGATAATTTAGATTTATTATATTTAACAAGTGTTTATGTTAGTTACTTGTCAGGAACTGGGTTTACCTTGGTGAAAAACAGCCTGGACTTGGTTCTGTAGTCAGGACATGCATTTTAAAAACTGAAATGAGAAACCTGCTCATTTGATCCAGTGAACCAGGATTCCATTAAGGGATGCCCAAACTGCTGTGGGCATGTTTTCTTTTATATCTCACAATGGGGGAAATAGGGAACAAAATTTGTCATTTAAAAGTAAATTGAATTATAAGATTTGAGAGTGCTCGGAGACTTAAAGTAGATAATGTGAGCTGGTCTGTGCAGTTGTGTACCCAGATGAATTGTGAACCTCTAATTTGAGGTACTTAATTGATTTAAGGAGTAGTTGTATTTAGTAATCATTTTTCAAGAGTGTACTTTTGATAGTATTTTTTTTTTTTGAAAAGCTACTTAGTAATCTGCATATTCTGTTTCTTCCCTTTTAAATAAGGTTTATCATTTTTCTTATAAGGGAATTTTTTCTCTCTTTCTCTCTCTTTGACAGATTAGCATGCTTCCTTTTAGCATTTATAATTTTAGCCTTTTCCAAGCTTTCCAAAGATATCATCTCCATACAAATTTGACTCAAAAGTGATACTGAACCTATTTTACGCAGGTGTAAAGGGATGTGTAATAAAAAGTCAAAAGCAAGAGATGGAGATCAATTGATAAATTGTAGGGAAAAACAAGTGTTAATAATTATAATGACTGGGCAGGAAGCCTGGCAAGTTAACTTCTAAGGGTCTTTTAAAATTTCTAGGTTTCTGCAGTCTATTTTCTTTCCATTTGGTGATTTTGTTTTGCAATTTTAAGTTTCCTAAACTGTGTTCTTTCTGTACAATTATCATATATAATGCCATTCCACAAACCTGATCAAATCAGTTTTCAGTCATTGCAACAGGTTCGTTCTAATAACAGCGTAAGTTTTACTTTACTCGGTTTTCAGGGCTGTTGGTTTTAACTTACTGTAAGATGTTTTTCTTTCTCTACTTTTAGATCATGGTAAATGATTTACTGTCTTCCTTTAAAGGGGGTAAGAAATTTGGTGTTTTCATGATAATGCATATTTAAAAAATTTGAGCCAAATGCAAGTTGGTTTGTTTTTTTTTTTAATAAACTGATTCTTTACAATTTTATCATGATGGATACATATGAGTGCTGAATTACCTTTAGGAATTTAGTGGATGTTTTCATAATCTAAACAAAACCTTGTCCTTTTTTTAAGGATATATTTATGTTTATAACAAGGCAGTTAAAGGGACTAGAAGATACAAAGAGCCCACAATTCAATAGATATTTTTATTTACTTGAGGTAAGCAGTATGTTATATTTTGAAGTGACATTTTAAAATGGTTTCTGTACATGTATATTTTTACTAATTAAAATTTTACCCTTTTCACCTCTTAATTTTAGAACATTGCTTGGGTCAAGTCATATAACATATGCTTTGAGTTGGAAGACAGCAATGAAATTTTTACCCAATTATACAGAACATTATTTTCAGTTATAAAGTAAGTTTACTAAGATTATAATCTTTTTTAAATATAAAGAATTTTTAGCTTATAGATGAATCTGCATAAACTGTGTTTTTTATGAATATCAGGAGGCTAATATTTGTAACTTAAGAATTAATATGATTTATATAGATATGTTTTGAAAATAAATACAGCTAATTTTGTATTGTAGAGAATAATACAAGAGTAGCATTAGTTAACCTAGCTGATATAAAAATATTTTTATTATATTATTTTTCTTTTGTTTAAATCACATATTACTGACCCCTTAATTCCTGTGAATCATAGTTCTTTGTGTATTCCTTATAATCATCTGTTAGCATTAACTTCAACAAAGCAGTTTGATGCTCTGAATTTAAGGCCAGACTAAAGTTACATTTGATTTAATTACTTTTGATTGTGAGACTGATAAAAATTAGCCAACATCATCTTGGAAATGTAGTTTAAAAATATTTTGGATGCTACTGTAAGATTTTGGGGAGAAGGAAGCTTTAAATGAATATATACAATTGTATTTAATTAATACCTTAATATCATTGTAAAATAAAGTGTGATGTTCCATGTTATGATTAAATCCTATAAATTTCAGATATGCTTAAATTTAAATGAAATACCAATTTTTAATTTCAGCAATGGCCACAATCAGAAAGTTCATATGCATATGGTGGATCTCATGAGTTCTATTATTTGTGAAGGTGATACAGTATCTCAAGAGCTTTTGGATACAGTTTTGGTAAATCTGGTACCTGCTCATAAGGTAAGTAGCAAAATATACTTGAATATATATCTAAAACCTGTCAACAGTAGGATCCAGAATTTACTTATGTTTAAAATGCACTTTATTCTTAGTTTTGAAGATGTTTATTGGTTAATGTTAATGAACATTAATTGTGTTCAGTAAAACATAACCGTGTGGATCACAATAAACTGTGGAAAATTCTGAAAGAGATGGGAATCCAAGACCACCTGACCTACCTCTTGAGAAACCTGTATGCAGGTCAGGAAGCAACAGTTAGAACTGGACAGGGAACCACAGACTGGTTCCAAATAGGAAAAGGAGTACGTCAAGGCTGTATATTGTCACCCTGCTTATTTAACTTCTATGCAGAGTACGTGATGATAAACGCTAGGCTGGAAGCACAAGCTGGAATCAAGATTGTCGGGAGAATTATCAATAAGCTCAGATATGCAGATGACACCACCCTTATGGCAGAAAGTGAAGAAGAACTAAAGAGCCTCTTGATGAAAGTGGAAGAGGAGGGTGAAAAAGTTGGCTTAAAGCTCAACATTCAGAAAAGGAAGATCATGGCATCCGGTCCCATCACTTCATGGCAAATAGATGGGGAAGCAATGGAAACAGTGGCTGACTTGATTTTTCTGGGCTCCAAAGTCATTGCAGATGGTGATTGCAGTCATGAGATTAAAAGATACTTACTCCTTGGAAGGAAAGTTGTGACCAACCTAGACAGCGTATTCAAAAGCAGAGACATTACTTTGCCAACAAAGTTCCGTCTAGTCAAGGCTATCATTTTTCCAGTGGTCATGTATGGACAGGAGAGTTGGACTGTGAAGAAAGTTGAGTGCCGAAGAATTGATGCTTTTGAACTGTGGTGTTGAAGAAGACCTTTGAGAGTCCCTTGGAACCAGTCCATCCTAAGGGAGATCAGTTCTGGGTGTTCATTGGAAGGACTGATGTTGAAGCTGAAACTCCAATACTTTGGCCACCTGATGTGAAGAGCTGACTCATTGAAAAAATCCCTGATGCTGGGAAAGATTGAGGGCAGGAGGAAAAGGGAACGACAGAGGATGAGATGGTTGGATGACTCAATGGACATGGGTTTGGGTGGACTCTGGGAGTTGGTGATGGACAGAGAGGCCTGGTGTGCTGTGGTTCATGGGTTTGCAGAGAGTTGGACACAGCTTACTGAACTGAACTGAAAACATGAAACACTTATTAGTCATTAATTAAATGGAAAGAAGAGATAATAGATTTTAGTACATGTGATAAAATATCTGTAATAACTCATTTTTATATAGGATTATGTTTCAAGGAATATATTAATAGCTACTTAGAAATGGATTCAATCCCTGGGTTGAGAAGATCCCTGGAGAAGGAAGGGGAAACTCACTCCAGTATTCTTACCCGGAAATTTACAGAGGAGTCTGGCAGGATACGATCCATGGAGTCGCAAAGAGTTGGAGATGACTGAGCCACTAACACTTTCATTTTCTTTTCTTTGATTCTCTTATATATGTTGGGAGATACATAACCAGCTAGGGCCTTAGGTAAAAGATAGTGATAGTATAGTTTGAAAGGAGGGGTGAAATTAAAAGAGAAGTCTTTACTAATTTGGAAAGAAGGAAATGTTGATGGCACTGGTGTTTCTTGCCTGGGTAATATTAATCAAGTTGTGTGTGTATATGTGTGTGTTTTGTTCTTTGAAAATGACTAACACTCTAGTAAGCAATGGAAATATGGTTCTGTGATTCACCAGTGTAAAGGTCTTTGCAAACTTAAGACCTTTCTGGCAAAATATAATTTAAATTATAGCTATACAGCTTTCTCAGAAATATTGCCAGTGAAAAATGACCTCGTAATACAAAATTTCCAAACTCGTAAAATAGTCCCTCAATACTGAAAAATTAGGCACTAACTAAAATTTCAGATAATATATTTATAAACTAAAAATGATAAATGCCTTTAACAGAATTAAATATACCAGTTTTAGGTCTTAATAGAGTTAAAAAACGTGATAGCTAGATATAGGAAAGGAGAAGGTGTAAGGTTAGGGGAAAGAAAAGTATAAATTAAAAATGGTCATTGAGATCAAAATCTTTATTGGATTGTAACAGACATTTAGAGAACTAGGATATAGATCTGAGGATATTATACAAATACAGTGAGATAAGGAAAACAAAAGATTCTAATAGGCGAAAGAGAGACTATAAAGGTCCAGTATATCTAAAAGTGATACAGAACGCCAAATAAGAATGGAAAAAGAAATGATATGCAAATATATATTTGCTTAACATTTTCTAGAATTGATGAGAAGCATAAATTTATGAGTGAGGTAACAAAAGGGTCATGATCAGGATATAAACAAAACCCAGTGCAGACATATCCTGGAGAAATTGTAGAATCCTGAAATAGAAATAATGTATTCATACAAAGCATCCAGAGGGGAAAACATAGCCCTAACAAAAATAAACCTTAAAGTGATGTCTGACTTCTCAGTAGCAAGGACAGATGCCAGAAGATAATGGACCTATATTTCACAAAGTGCTAAGATAAAATAGCTGTACACAGACACAGTTGCTATCCAGTTTGAGTGAACTTAAGGCATTAAATATACAACTTGTCAATACACCTTTCCTGAAAGAACTACTACTCTTCAAATACTTTAGAATACTGGAAATTGAAACTTGAAAGAAGTGAAATGTAAGTAGTAGTGGTGAACAACAAAATGCTGTAAGTAAGAACTGATATAAAGCAAAAACAATAGTAGTAAAAATTGTACTTATTAAAGGGATATTAACAAAATGGTTCTAAACCACTGGATAAAAATAGCATGTAAGATTGAATGACTTAATGGAGTCAGTGAGTGATATGATCCTGTTGATGCTCAGGAGGATAGAGCTGTAAAATAATTTACTTTGAACTTTAAATGAAATACTTTTGTTGAAATTTCAAGGATTACAATGCAGGAAAGAATTAAAATAAATGTAAATGGACCAAATTTACTACTTAAGGTTGTCAGATTAGATTAAAAATAATCCACCTGATCATTGTTAATAAGAGATAACAACAAAAATAATTTCACCAAAGGTGACACTGAAAGGATGGGAAAAGTATTTGCCAAGCACATACTAACTGAAGGAAAATTGAAGTAGCTTGTATTGATTTTGGGTAGTATAGTCTTTACTGGGTAGAGAAGGGATTTATACAGTGATAAATTCTAGTGCTAAAATGATTTCTAACTTGCAGTTACATAGGCTAAAAATATTAATATGTAAAGCATATATTGAAAAATTATAAGGACAAACTCACAATTTGGTGGGCCATTTTTAAAACTTTCCAGTAATTATAAATCTAATAGACCAGTGGTTCTTGAGGATTTTAAAACACTAAGCTAACAGTGCTGTAGCACTCATAATTAATCTGTCAAAAGAATAAACCATGATGGAAATTACTAGATATTTAGAAATGATAATGAAAATGATACATATTGAATCCTCTGGGATTCAATTAAATATTTTGAATACAACTTTATAGTTGTTTCCAGCTCAAAAAATTATAAAAATATTGTTAGAATGTACAAATGGTAAAAGAAAGTAAACAATGAAGAATGGAAGTTAATCAAATGGAAAACACAGTGACATTTCAGAAAAACCTAAAGTTGGTAATTTAAGTAAAATCATGTCAAATCAGAAAAGGGGAGATGGTATCAGTAAACAGTTTTACAATGAAATGAAGAACAGCAAACATTAAAAAGATCAAAAACAATTCCATGAACATTATTTTATGCTAACATATTTGGAATTGGTCAAATTTCTAGAAAATAGAACTTGCCAATTTTTTCTCAAGAGAGAAAAATTTGACCTTTAATCATTAAAAATTTAATTGATTTTAGAAACTGTATCCATAAAACAAACAAAGGCCTTCCCTGCCAAACAGCCATGACAATAATAATAGCAACAGCCACAGAACTCAAACCGAGCATAAAAGAACTTAAA